>CM057343.1:200823819-202174865 GCA_030015575.1 Agapanthus africanus | reverse complement strand
CATCTAATCTTTGTGACATGACTGGGAAGTTTCACAAGATGTAAATTCAAAGTGATTTAAATATGCATCTAAAATGTAACTTCAGCCAGTCGGGTCGCATTGATGTGACCTAGTCTACAATGCCTCAAGAAGGATCCGTTCGTTTCTGAACTCTTCCTCTTGTGTGTGTTCTGTATACTAAGAACTGTAGTTTGATTTAGAACGTCAATGCTTTTAGATAACGCGCCTGAACCGATCAACTTTTGATATAGGAAATGTTCAAAACATTATCCAACAATACAAAATTTTATCATTTTTTTACTAATAAAGAGACTGATATGATTTTGTATATCAGGTTCGGTATCTAATAGCATTTGTTCAGAATCAATGTATTGGTAATACAGGGTGACAGTGACCAACAGACTTGGCTGCAACACTTGCCCCGTTTTCTGTCTCATGAAACTTATCACCCGTTCTCAGTTTTCTACCTTTTTGTAGCCCTATGTAACAAATTACATATCTGGGATCTTGATCCGGTATCAAATACCCAGGATGCAGAGGATACTGAGAAACAGTTCTTTATAATGAACACACCCGAAGGAGATGCATCTCATGCACTTTCTTCGTTTGGGCGGCATGGGAATTCTGGTATATCCCCATTTCCTGCTCTGTCTTATAACAATTATAAGTTGGAGCGGGACCAACGTTACCCAGCTCAGTATAACAAGCGGGTTTGGTCAATACATCCATATTATTATCTTGATTAAAGCGTGATATGGTCGCTACCTGGAGAGAGAGAGAAGAAAACACTCTGCGTGCGCTCTTGTAAGATTAGATTGGTTATATATTTTATCTAATCAGGATGGCTCCCACTGTTTTTATCAAATCTTTCTTCAAACCTTAAAAGGAAAGACTAGCCGGGATTAATTACACTCTACAAGTTCGCTAATCTTTCAGCCAGGCCATGGGAGGTTCCCCGTGCTTTCGCACGGACCTAATTACAGTAAACCCCGTTTTCCCAGAGGCGTAACCTCGTTGACACCTTTCTAGACACCTACTTGATCGGCTAATTGTAAAGTGCAAAACTCTCCCAGGAGTAACAATTACTCGCAGTGGGTATCGGGATCCAACTATCACATAGAAGGTATGCAATCTCATTGCAAATTTCAACACTTGAAACTCCCGATAAAGATTTTTACCCCTAGCACTTATGACCTTAACTATGGTCAACAAATCATAAGTACTAGTCAAGTTCTACCCGTCATTTCGTGATTAATTAGACCCACCCACATGACCCTTAACTAAGGTCAACAAAGTAACGCGACTGTCCTAACTAATCGCATCATATGCGGTGTAGGAAGACATCACTTAGCTACCGTACACTGTGCCTTAACTAAGGTCAACAAACACAGCACGAATACTAAGTACTCTACTTCCTAAAATGACGGAGGGTTGCGAATGGTTTTTATGAAAACCTTTAACACTTTGAACTTGATCTCGTTGCGGAATCAAATGGTTTTCAAATGGAATGTTTTTGAGGCTTTTCTAGTTTTGCTAAAGGGGTCACTCCCGGTGAAGGGATCGTCGGCCCTTTCCTCGTCGAATGAGGTGCGGAATATATCATATATATCACTGTGCAAAGCAGAAACTATAGAAGCAATCAAAAGACAAACCGAGAGTTGTAGCATCTGCCAGTTATTGCTTAAGGAGTCACTCCCGGTGAAGGGATCTCGGTCCTTTCCTTATCGAATAAGGTGCAGGATGTTCTTCAAGGAACACCGCGATGCAAAGCAAGAACTGTAGCTACCTGTTTTATTTTTTTGAAATTCGATTCCACAACATCAATTAGGTTTATTTTCTTTCATTAATCTCATTAATGAATATCCCATCATTTAAGTCCACCTAAACATCACAGATAAATATAACGTACGCTTATGCCATCCGCATTCGCCTCGATGTCCTGTCTGCACCGTTAGGTTAGGTAACTAACGCCAGAACGAGGCAGGGCTAGCGCGGGTGTAAAACATAAGCAACGTCTATATAATATATCATATATACTATATACCATATCTATCTGAACAAATCACATGATCACATCACAGATAACGCAGCAGAAAATATCATATGAAATATTGGATATACTAGGACGTCCGTGTTTTTAATACGAGCCAGTATAAAACATGGATTCCACAGTCGTGATGAATAGCCAATCCCACATCCCTAGACCCCTACGAGAGCGGCAAGCAACCCTACCAATTCTAGGGTTAGGAGACCCGGACTCGACTCCTCGAGATGGTCTCCCACTGGACCCTAGAACCCGGTTACTTGTGCTCCCCTCCTTGGGTCTATCCTAATGCGGAAAAGTAAATAATATACAAATGGTGACATCATCCGCAACCTGGAAGTGCCCCAATAAAAGAATATTACTTACAAGTTTTTACATGAATGAAAATGAAAAAACACTCATCTCACATAAAACCCCCGGCTATTCAAACACGACAATGCAATATAACATATCCAGCAACACATAACATCACATGTCATCAACGTAAGTAAATATGCGCATCCCAATTGTCGTTGACATATAGCAACGAAACCGGCGATATCACATATTACACTTACGGTCATAGAAAAGAAAGTGTAAAACTTACAACAGTTGGAATCCGCATCCTCTTTAGACATCGCATGCCTAATCAAATGAAATACTTAGACATCACATGCCTAACAATTATAAACCCCGCATTTTAGTCTCATTATCGAAAACTCTTTTTAATATCAAGTCGGGCAATTCAACAAGATTCCCGACATTTTGATCGAATGCTCGTCGCAAACTTTAGCAGGCGGCCGCACCCCCGACGCCGACGACGAAGTGCACCAAGACGGAACACCGCTGCCGCGAGCACCCGAACGGATGCTTTCGGCGACGGGGTTCTCCTACAGTCACTTGGTCGGGGCTATGGGGTGAGGCTGTCTATTAAGTTTACCCGGCGAGTATCCGCGTACGCTACGTGATTGCGACGGACTTTTGATCACATCAAAATTCCGTGGCAACCGATCAAGTGAGACTAAACCGCTATGTTTATAACATTCATTCAGTTATCTCATAACTACTTATGGATTCCAAATATTGTATCACATTCCGGATAAATAGAAAATGTTAAACTTTTCGATCGAACAATCGAACACCCAAGTTTTTCCCGAAACAGCTCAACACACGAAATAAGTTTAAAAACATTCACTTCGTGCCTCAGTACCAACGGTCCAGCCGTAGAAGGGTCAAGCCAACGCCTCACATGTGGCACGCCGTACTGCCCCAAACCCTAAGGTTCAAAGGGCTGTTCAAGACGGTCACATAATCGAGTTAAGTTTTGTTGTCTTCTAGAGGGACCATCGCGTTACTTGCACTACTTAGAACGTCGTTAAACTACGGAAAAATCCAACAATTGGAAATTTCCCGGCAGGGGAAAAAATGGGTATTTATATCCGGTCGAACTTTTTAACATATTCTAAAATTACCCTGAAAAACACATAGACAAAGTTTGATAATCCGATCGAATTTACGAACTCCCAATACAACCCAGAAAACTCAACTCTTGAGTGATATTTAAAAAATCCCAGAAAATCCAGAACCAAAATATAGGAATTACTCTGCAAAAATTATTGGGCAATGTGACCATACGGCCGCGGAACCGCCGCAGAAGCCATGCTTCTGCCGCTGTTCCGCGGCGGTTTAGATGATTCATGAGCTCGTTTTGCACCATAATTCTTAGATCTTCCTGCTGAATTTTTTAAGAATTTTTAATCTGGAAAAAACCCGGTTTTGGAAAAATGTATAGAGAGCAAATTTGAATTAGGGTTTCGGTTCGATCGGACTTCTAACTCCGTCTACACATCGCCTAAGGCTCTAGCTAGGCTCTGATACCACTGTAGGTCAGGCAGCAATCCCATCCAATGGGGTCGCCGTGGCACCAACGGGTCTCTCAGCGGCTACTTTTTACGCATGCCCCCTCGCGAGGACTACAACCCGCCGGAACACCTTCCGGTCTCGGGACACCCTGGGGGTAAGAGCCTATGCTACGCCACACTGTCACACAGTGAGAACCCCCCATAGGTCGACATCCAATGCCTAGTAGCTCTGATACCACTGTAGGGTTCCTAGGCACACCCATGAGGTTCTACAAGTGATCAAACATGGCCAATTCAAATTTTTATGTGCCTACAAACCCTAATACGGATCGTTAACTAGATGTATAGACGATGCAATGCAAGTAAACAACTTTAACTTAAAGGACAGGGGCTACAACCTTTGTAGATCCGGTCCTCCACCTCCATGGTTCCGTGATGAAGTCCCCTCGCTGCGATCATCGGATCCCGCGCTTTAGCGTCGGCTTCATCGGAGAAATGGGCGGGCTAGGTCGTCGACTTCGATGCCGAAGATGATCTACGTCGAGGCAACACAAGATCAAGCTCCAACTTCACCAAGCCATGAAACTTGTGAAGAAAACATCCTATACTACTTGGCAAGTGGTAGAGGATGAAGAAATAGGAAGTGGGTTCACTTTAGAATTGGATTTCTCACTCTTTTTCTCATGTTGCCATTGATGGAGGCAAGGTTTCTTCTTTGTTGAAGAAGAAGAAGAAGAAGAAGAAAGAATATGATGAGTATTATTTTAAAATAGAAAACAAAATGATACTTATCATAATCTCAACCATGGTTTAGTGTAGAGAATTAACTAGGGTTTAGTTGAATGGTTAGGGTTAGGACATGAAGACAAAATGGTCACTTAGTTAATGCTTCATGAAGCTTCAACAACAAAACAAACTAAGCCACCATATCATTTTTGCCCAAAATGAATTAATGAATAAATAAATAAATGAATAAGTAAGTAAATCAAAACCCAAACCATTAACATAACCATGGTTTAATTCTTTACACAAATCCAAGTTTGCATGTATCATCAAACATGATACAA
This sequence comes from Agapanthus africanus, assembly GCA_030015575.1. Taxonomy (NCBI): domain Eukaryota; kingdom Viridiplantae; phylum Streptophyta; class Magnoliopsida; order Asparagales; family Amaryllidaceae; genus Agapanthus; species Agapanthus africanus. Next base: position 202,169,913 of record CM057343.1, on the reverse strand, counting down.
ACAAGTGCACAAAAGTATATCACATATACAACTTGTGTACATCAAGTGAGAAAATCCAATTTAAATGAACCAATACTAGTTAATGCAAAGTAATATATCAAATATATAATTATGCATTAAATCATTAAATCAATACTTGATTTAACGATCCGGTCATATCGCATATAACCGACTAATATCCAATGTATCGGCTTATCGAATCAATCCTCGATTCGATAACTAGGTTATATCGCATACAACCAATCGATACATTCATCGCGAGAATGGAATACGGTATCACATACACGCATTATTCTCGGTCCCGCACATATCTCATATGCGCTCCTATTTCGTTTCGCTTGAGCCAGGAAACCTCTGTGTAGGACTCTAAAGACTCGTCAATACGCCGGCAGCAGGTGATGATCATATCAAACACCCACAAGCCGCAAGCGGTCTGCTAAACGTAACGGCCACCCGGGTATTGAGCGATCAGAAGATCGACGAGCAAGCCCGCTCACACTCCTGTGAATCCAACCAGTAGCACTTACCATACAGTCCGGTCTGTTCGTCTGATATGTCGCATATCTCGCCTGGGGGTGGTAAACGTCAGACCCAAATAGCTTGATAAGTCATGCCGACGTGAGGTCCATAACTATCGTGAAACTACTGATAACTCTTACCAGTATATCAATGCAACCCTGGCCAGGGATTTCCTGTTATGGCCAGTCGTGCATAGCGCAACATCAACCCCCAATACCGGGAGAGACGAATCCCCTCCTATCGCTCATTGCCTCCATGTGAATCGGGACTGTACCCAAAAACCACCTGTTTGCATGACTCAGTAGAGCCGTGGTAGGGTGGAAATAAAAGCACAGTGGGAGACACACAAGACTCTATGACGATCTCGGGTCAACAGACTAAGCTGTACCAGTGTCACCAGAGAACTGCCATCTGACGTGAGGTATAATACCATCTGGGAGTTCTCGGCGAGTCCGTTCAGTGTACCCAGTCTCCACTGAGCACCCGCATACCATCTCTGATGTCAAACACCAATGGATATGGGATCATCCATCGCCCATCACATGGGTCGAGAAGATATACGCTAGTCTACTCTGGAATATCGATGCCCCGTCTCGATATTCCCACGACTAGGAACATTGAAGGATGTACTCATGGACTACCCAGGCCCCACTAGTATGATCTACATCATAGTCTTGGAAGTCGAGTACTCATCCTAAGGGCTTTATCAACATGTAACAGAGAGACTCAAAGTATACATATTAAGATAAAGAGTAACCAGATAGCGTACTATCATGTCGAGCAAGAAAGTCCTACCTATATATGTCCCAGCATCCACTACAATATACATCCAATATATAGTAATGGCCTCTACGGCATACATATAACTAACACTATGAATACCAGGATACCCCTTCGAAACATTTTCATGTTTCAGTTTCACTATGCATTGTTAAAGGAAAACTGTTTTCCCGATTAGATACTTACTCCAGGGTATGTATTTACCAGGTATGATTCTCACATCTATATGATTTTACAGATGATGAGTGTGAGTAAGTTATTGGGAATTAGGCGATCATCCTCATTATATCGGAATTCGTTGTAATTGGTGATATTTGAGGAAATCGCCTGGGTTTTTGCTGGACGGCAAGTATTTGGTTTTGAGTATCCGTTGTTGTGCACCAATTTCAAACTGATATATCTGTACGTTTATTTTTATAAAGTGAGATATAACTTTTGAAATTATGTCCATGACATTTACCTATATCAGTTGACGATTGGGTAAGGAGTGTTGAACAGCGGAGTAGTTCTTAACCATAAGTACAGTTTTCAACCTTCGATGCACAGGTTGTGAGTTATTCAACTCAGCGGACTTATACAGAGTATTGTATGTTGTCCAGTGTCCATCAGGACAAAGGGGTTGGTCCTCGTACTATGTTCTGTTTACTGGTGACTTCTCTAGTTTTTAGACAAGTGTTTCGTTGAAATACAATGTCTAAGTTTTGAGAAGTTATGGGTACAAGAATAAAGTAGAGAACCAGGTGTCGCAAGTATCGGGATTCTTCAAGGTGATCGAAGATGTAGATACTTGTGATTGGTATTCAGTTGATAGTAATGGTTTTGAGAAACTTGTTTCTCTTTCAGGTTACTCATAATTGGATGGACCCCTAAGTTGAGTAATGCTGATTAGCCTCTTTCCATTAAGTTGACATGCACTGGAGACAGCTGTATGATTTGAATCTCGTTCCAATTAAATAAGTGCCAAAGTTTCTATATTGGATATAGAATGGTTCGTATCTTAACGATGTTAAGGTACGGGGAGTTGTCCGGCTTATGCTTAAAACAAGACTCTGGATAACTCAAGGCACGTTTCTGTAATGGCAGTTTGTGGGTTGACCCGGGCTATGTCGAGGGTTGACATTCTACCATCTGGAAGATCAATAGTGATTGTTCTTGACTCGCCACAGTTTTATTAAAATGGATTTTTTCAGAAAACAGTAGTGGGAGTATGGTAGAACTGGATGAGATTCCAGAACCGCAAACGATTACGGAAAATTTAATAGGACCTAAAAATTCAATCAGGTTTGACATTCCATTATCCACTCCGCAGATATGATGGGTAACCTCAGGCACCCGAGAGGTACTTTGGTAGCCTCAAGGACGGTGACAGGGAGGTTCTTGTTTACCCAGACTTGACACTACTGTCGTTCCAGACTATGAGACCCGGCAGGAGGTTGAGTATAGCGTCGTTCTAAACTAGTTTTAGAAGTGCACGTATATATTATTCTGCCAGAGGGTTGTTGTGGTTAGTGGGAGCAGCGGAAGCATAGCGGGCAAGTAGCTTATGTCTATTTATAGACTTGAGCAGATATAGCGAAGATAGATCATCTATTTTTGATATGACAGTCATGGGTTTGACTTCATCAGAATAGGGGATGGATCTGTTAAGAAGGTAGTAGGGTGTAATGTCCTGGTATTTGGATGACATACACAGAGTAGGAAGTAAAATTCCTATAATACGATCGGTTATATTGTGGTTGTCACACAGTTGTTTCTCCACAAAGGATATGGATATAATATCTGACATTCTAGTTACTAGATCTATGGTTTTAGATCTAGATTTGGGTAGTTTCCCAATCTGGGTACTTAGACAATATTCTAAAAGTATCTGGAATAGACGGCTCTTGGCATGGTGGTGTACCTGCAGGTGATGGAGTCTCCCTCTCTAAAGGTGTCTTACAGACTAAAGGGGAGAGGGATATGCATGATTAACTTATCACTTGCTTAGGCAATTGAGTTGATCATAAGATGTCAAGTACCACACTAGATGTTATTTTTGTACTAGCTGCAATAAGTTTATATTAATCCAATCCTGGAGAAACATTCGGAAGCAGTTTTAGAACATAAGTGAATGTTCTACGGATTTGATGATGGCAGCCTCCTTCGGGGGACGGTTATCATTCCAGGCTTCCAAAGTGACATGGATGACAGAGTTACTGTCAGAGTTATAGTTTTCCCTCTGTCGAAGGGGGCAGTAGTTTGGACAGGTGGCCCAAGAGGATACTGTGGGAGGCATAGTGCAGGATACTGATTAGGTTCAGTTGACGATACAGTCTAAGAAGTTTGGATTTGGAGTTTATTTATGAACTAGGTCCTATCAGATATCCAGACATATTCTAAGACAAGTATTACTCAATTCAGGAGATGGCTTTCTCCGCGAACTTGAGATTAAGAGAGACATAAAAAGAAACATCAGGACGGATCCACTCATTGAGGCTATTTCTCGAACACAAGGGTTTAACAAACGAGCTTTATGAAACTGGTTAGTAGAGGAGTTGGGTGTTCGGTATCACACGGGCTGTGAGTATGCGGCATCGCAGTAATTAGCCTTAAGTGAAAGTGGGAGATTGTTGGTCGTAGTGCCCTCAAAGTCAATTATTGGATTGCAGGCACGTGATTGCAATGATTGAGGAGGACCTATACCGGTAGGACAGTCTTACTCAATATGATAGTATGCTATCTGGTTTGCCTTTATCATCGTGTACAGCTTTAGGTGACATGATCGCTATTACACATTGATAGAGCCTTTAGGATTCTTGATTGACTACCAGCAGTATGATGACGATCATATACGTGAGAGTTGGGTAGTCCATAAGCACATCCTTAAAAATGGTCACTAGTCGTAGGAGTTTCGAGACAGGGCATCGATACTCCAGAGTAGACTAGTGTATACAGTTGAGACCCTGACGAGGGGCGGTGGCCGGTCTCATAAGCCATTGGTGTCAGTTTGATCACCTAAGATGTATACAGGTGCTTATTGGGTTATGAGTGCACCGGACAGGACTCGCCGGGAATATGCTTGTTGGTATTATACCTAGCGTCAGATAGCAGTTCCCTGGTGACATGTGTACATGTTAGTTCATCGACCTGAGATCGTCATTTGTCTCGTGTAAGTTCCCACTGTGATTTGATTATTACCCTACCACGGCTCAAAGGAGTCGTGCAAACAGGTTTTAGTTGGGTACAGTCCCGAGCCACATAGAGGCAGTGAGCGGATCGGCAGGGGATTCGTCTCTCCCGGTATTGGGGGTGAGATCGCGCTGTGTCTAGGAGAGCCAATACACCAAGTCCTTGGCCAAGACAGGTGAGAATTACTGGTAGGTATTCCAGTAGTTTCTCAGGGTGTTCATGGATACCCTCCGACACGACTTATATAGCTTTTGGGGGTCTGACGTTACCAGCCCCTAGGCCGGATATGCGATGCTCATAGACGAACGGACCGGACTGTACGGATATTGTCACTGATAGGCTCAGTAGGGTTCCAAGATGAGTTCGCTCATCGGCTTCCCTTTCGGTCAGTACATGGGCATCCGTTACGCACAGCTAGTGCCGCTGACGTGCTTGTGGTTAAACCCATTGCCAGGGTATTGACGGGCCTTTAGAGTCCCCCCAGATAGTTTCCCAAGTTCGGGCGAAACGTTGTAGAGGCCGTATGGTTTTATGGAAGGGTTCGAACATGTACGTGTATTTGTGCACGTGTCATATTTCAGACAGATAATACTGGTGGGGTTTGGTTTAAGCCGGATCCAAGTATTATATTAAGTCGGAATATTTTAGTCTCTCGTATTCGTATTCGGTCGGAATACGGATACATGTATGTATATACAGGTGAGGGGTATTCTTGTAATCCGTTACGAGAATACTTTAGAAGATGCATTTCTTTTTGGTTAATCATTTTAGTTTAAATGATTAAATGGATTTTGGAAAGTGTGGCTCATTGGTGTGACTCATTAATTCTAGAATGTTCACTAATGACTCATGGAATGAGTCATCTAGTGAGTCATTAAAGAATTAATGATGTTTGTTTTGGGTGAGATATTTTATGGTTGAGTTGGAGATATTTTGGTAAGATATTTTCTTTATTTCTCCAACACTAAACCTTATATATATCACACACAAGAGAAGTGGGCAGCCAACTTAAGTTTTGGGGTTGTGTTTTTTGCTCACTTGATTTATCTTGAGCTCACACTCTTCATCCCTCTTTGCATCTTCTTCAATCTCCACCCTAATCCTCTCATGTGATGAGAATCCTAGGGTGTTTGAGACAAAGTATTCTACTCGTTCTCTACTTCATCTTGGTCATCTCTTTTAGCAGACTTGTTGTCCGAGTTGCCTAAATTATCAAATCTACACTTGATTTAATAATCTGGCTATATCATATATAACCGACTAATATTATACGTACCAACTTATCGAATCAACACTTTATTCGATAACCCGGCTATATCACATATAACCGACCGATACAAATATCGCGAGAATAGAATACGGTATCACATACTTGTATTATTCTCGGTCCTGCACATATCACATATGTGCTCCTACTTCGTTTTTCCTGAGCCAGTAAAACCTTTATGTATGATTCTAAAGACCCGTTAATACGCCGGCAGTAGGTGATGATCACATCAAGCACCCACAAGCTGTCAGCGGTACTAGCTGGACGTAACGGCTACCCGGGTATTGAGTGATCAGAAGATCAACAAGCAAGCCCGCTCTAGCTACTGTAAAGCCTGTCAGTAACACTACCCGTACAGTCTGGTCTCCTTGTCTGATATGTCGCATATCCAGTCTAGGGGTGGTAAACGTCAGAACCCAATAACCGATAAGTCATGCCGATATGAGGCTCATATCAGGTCGAGAAACTACTGATAATACTTACCAGTAAATCTCTAAATCAGCCCTGGCCAGGGACTTCCCTGTTATGGCCAATCGAGCACAGCGCAACATCAACCCCCAATACCGGGAGAGACGAAACCCCTCCTATCGCTCATTGCCTCCATGTGACTCGGGACTGTACCCAAAAACCACCGTTTTGCACGTCCTCTTGAACGTGGTAAGGTGGAAATCAAAGCACAGTGGGAATCACACAAGACTCTATGACGATCTCGGGTCTACAGACTAACCTGTATCAGTGTCACCAGAGAACTGCTATCTGACGTCAGGTATAATACCATCTAGGAGTTCTCGGCGAGTCCGTCCAGTGTACCCAGTCTCCACTGAGCACCCGTATACCATCTCTGATGTCAAACACCAATGGATATGGGATCATCCATCACCCATCTCATGGGTCGAGAAGCGTATACGCTAGTCTACTCTGGTATATCGATGCCCCGTCTCGATACACCCATGACTAGGAACATTAAAGGATGAACTTATGGACTAGCATGGCCCCACTAGTATGATCTGCATCATAATCCTGGTAGTCAAGTACACATCCTAAGGGCTTTACCAACATGTAACCATAAGACAGTATCAAGAGACAAGTTTACATGTTAAGATAAAGAGCAACCAGATAGCATACTATCATGTCGAGCAAGAAAGTCCTCTCTATATATGTCCAAGCATCCACTATAATATACATCATATGTACAATAATAGCGTCTAGTGCATACATACAACTAACAATCTCCCACTTGCACTAGGGCCAGCTGCTGTAGTATCGCATACCCAACATCTCGAAGAGTCTCTCGAACTGTATCTGGGGAATGGCCTTCGTGAGTGGATCCGCTGTGTTGTTCTTCATGTCAATTCTTCTGACATCGATCTCCCGGCGATCAACTATCTCCCGGATCAGGTGATACCGCCACAGAATATGCCTGGATCGCTGATGGTACCTGGGTTCCTTGGCCAAAGCCACTGCTCCATTGTTATTACAATACAAAGTTATTGGATACTCAATGGATGGAACTACTCCAAGTTCAGTTATGAACTTCTTCATTCAGACAGCCTCTTTGGCAGCATCGTTGGCAGCGATGTATTCAGCCTCCATCGTCAAGTCTGCTACGGCTTCCTGCTTGGAACTCTTCCAGCATACCGCTCCTCCATTGAGGGTAAAGACAAATCCTGAATGCGACTTAGAGTCGTCCTTATCACTCTGGAAGCTCGAATCGGTAAAGGACTCCACTTGGAGTTCTCCGTTACCATACACCAAAAGCATCTCTTTAGTTCTTCTCAACTACTTGAGAATGCTCTTCACAGCTATCCAGCGACTCTCTCCAGGATCTGCTTGATACCTACTCACTACACTTAGTGAGTGTGCTACATCGGGTCTGTTATATAGCATCGCGTACATGATGGAGCCTACTGCCGAAGCATAGGGTATCCCTTGCATGCGAGCTCTCTCCAATCAGTCTTGGGAGACATCTCTTTGGAGAGAGTGAGTCCTGAGATCGTGGGTAAAAACCCACGCTTGGATCCTTCCATACTAAACCTCTTTAGTATGGTGCCAATGTACCTGGATTTGGACAATCCCAGTATCCTTTTAGATCTATCTCTATAGATCTTAATCCCCAAGATGTAGGAGGCATCCCTTAGATCTTTCATTGAGAATCTTTGTGATAAGAAGAGCTTGACCGATTGCAGCATAGGAATGTCATTTCCTATCAAGAGTATGTCATCCATGTACAATACGAGGAAGACAACCATACTCTCTGCCACCTTCTTGTATGTACAAGGTTCATCTACGTTTTTGACGAAATCAAACTCTTTGATAACGACATCAAAACAGATGTTCCAACTCCGCGATGCTTGCTTTAACCTATAGATGGATTTAAGCTGCTTGCACACCTTTCTGCTGCTTCCACTGTCTACGAAGCCCTTTGGCTGAGTCATGTACATGCACTCTTCCAAATCACCATTTAGAAAGGCGGTCTTAACATCCATTTGCCATATTTCGTATTCATGGTATGCAGCAATGGCAAGTAGGATCCGGATGGACTTAAGCATAGCCACTAAAGAAAATGTTTCGTCATAATCCACACCCGGTCGTTGACGAAAACCCTTTGCAACAAGTTTAGCTTTGAAAGTCTCAAATTTTCCATCTACACTAAGTTTCTTCTTAAAGATCCATTTGCTCCCAATGGGTTTTACCCCTTCAGGAGCAGCTTCCAAAGTCCTTACTTTGTTGGTGTACATGGATTCCATCTCAGATCGCATTGCATCCAGCCATTTCACAGAGTCTCCACTCGTGATGGCCTGCTCGAAGCTAGTTGGGTCATCATCCTCCATGATGCAATCCTCGCTTCCACCATCAATGAGAAAACCGTAGTATCTCTCAGGTGGATGAGGAACCCTATTAGATCGGCAGAGAGGCTGAGGTTCGTTGGGAACTATCGAATCCTCTGGTTCTACTAAATCTTCAGTTGTAGTTTGTTCTGTTGGAACTTCTTCCAGCTCTACCTCTTCGCCACTAATTTCTTTTGCAAGAAACTCCTTTTCTAAAAAGGTGGCATGTTGAGCAACAGACACATTTTGCTGTTCACTGCGTAGAATAGATATCCATTTGAATGTTTAGGATATCCAACAAACTTACAAAGAACTGATCGTGCCTCGAGTTTGTCCGGATTTTTCCTTTTGACATAGGCCAGACAACCCCATATCTTAACTCGTTTAAGAAATGGTCTCTTCCTACTCCATATCTCATATGGTGTGGTAGGCACAGATTTTAATGGAACTTAATTCAATAGGTATGCTATTTCTTCAAGCGCATAACCCCAAAAGGAAATAGGCAACTCAGCAGTGCTCATCATAGAGCGCACCATATCTAATAGGGCGTGATTCTTCCGTTCACCGTTGTGCTGTGGTGTATATGGAAGATTAAGCTGAGAGAGAATCCCATTCTCTTTTAGAAAATCCAGGAACTCCATGCTCAAGTATTCACCTCCTCGATCAGATCGTAAGATTTTAATACTTTTACCCGTTTGGTTCTCGACTTCGGATTTATATTCTTTGAATTTCTCAAAAGTTTCAGACTTGTGTTTCAACAGGAACACATGTCTAAATCTTGAGAGATCGTCAATGAATGTAATGAAGTATGAGGAACCATTCCTGGCATATGTAGACATGGGACCACATACATCACTATGTATCAGTCCTAAGAGCTCACTAGCTCTTTCTCCGTGTCTTTTAAACGGAGTTTTGGTCATTTTGCCTTTGAGACAAGACTGGCAAGTTTCATAAGATGAAAATTCGAACGGAATCAAATATCCATCCTTATGTAACTTAGCTAGTCGTGTTGCATTGATATGACCTAGTCTACAATGCCACAAGAAGGATTCGTTCATTTCTGAACTCTTCTTCTTGTGTGTGTTTTGTACGTTGAGAACTATGGTTTGATCTAGAACGTATATGCCATTATTTAACGAGCCTGATCCAATCAACTTTTGATTCAGGAAGATATTCATAACATTATCCTGTACTACAAAATTATATCCTTCTTTACTTAATAAATAAACTAATATAAGATTGCATATAAGGGTCGGAATGTAATGGCTTTCGTTCAGAATCAATGTATTACCATTTGGTAATGCAAGTGATATTTGCCAACTGCTTTGGCTGCAACATTTGCACCATTCCCTACTCTTACGGAATGATCACCCATTCCCAGTTCTCTACCTTTCTTTAGCCCATGTAACATATTACATATGTGGGATCCCGATTCGGTATCTAATACCCAGGACGTAGAGTGAACTGAGAAACAGTTCTCGATGACTAACACACCCGAAGAAGATGCATCATCATGTTTCTTCTTCGTTTGGGCGGCATGGGAATCCAGACATTCCCCAATTTCCTGTTTAGTCTTATAACAATTATAAGAAAGAACGGAACCAACGTTCCTCTGCTCAGTATAATAAGCGGGTTCGGTCAATACATCCATATTATTATCTTGATTAAGGCCTGACATGGTCACTACCTAGAGAGAGAGAGAGAAGAAAACACTTTAGCGTATGCTCTTGCAAGATCAGATTGATTATTATTTTATCTAATCAGGATGGCTCCCACTGTTTTTATCAAATCTTCCTTCAAACCCTAAAAGGAAAGACTAGCCGGAATTAATTACACCCTACAATTTCGCCAATTTTTCAGCCAGGCCACTGCCGGTACTTTGAGGACTTAATTAAAATAGACCTCGTTTTTCCAGAGGCATAACCCCGTTGACACCTTTCTAGACACCTACTTGATCGGCTAATTGTCCCGTGTAAAACTCTCCCAGGAGTAACGCTTACTCGCAGTGGGTATCGGGATCCAACTATCTCATAGAAGGTATGCAATCTCATTGCAAATTTCAACACTTGAAATTCCCGATAATATTTTGCCGCTAGCATGCTATGATCTTGACAGAGGTCAACAAATCATAGTGCACTAGTCAAGTTCAACCTATCATTTCTGATTGAATCAAACCCACCCGCACGACCCTTGACAGAGGTCAACAAGGTCGTACGACTACCCTAATCCAATCGCATCATATGCTTTACAGATAAGCACTAATCAGCTACCGCACACTACGCCTTAACAGAGGTCAACAAGCGCAACACGAATACTAAATAATACTTATCTGAAATGACGGAGGGCTACGACAGGTTTTTTAGAAAACCTATTGCGTAATAAACTTGATATCGTTGTAGAATCGAGTGAATTTTGAAAAAGGAGTGTTTTTGAGGCTTTTACTAGTTTTGCTAAAGAGGTCACTCCCGGTGAAGGGATCTCGGCTCTTTCCTTATCGAATAAGGTGCAGGATATTTCATAAATATCACTATGCAAAGCAGAAACTATAAAAGCAATCAAACAACAAACCGAGTATTGTAGCATCTGCTAGCTTTTGCTAAAGAGGTTACTCCCGGTGAAGGGATCTCGGCTCTTTCCTTATCGAATAAGGTGCTGGATATTCTATAAGGAATACCGCTATGCAAAGCAAAAACTAGAGCTACCCTTTTTGAAAATTTGATTCTACAACATCTTTTAGGTTTCTTTTCTTTCATTAATCTCATTAATGAAGTCCCATCATTTTAGCTTCCTAAGCATCACAGAAGAAACGAAAATACAACGTATGCTTATGCCATCCGCATTCTCCACATTGTCCCGTTATGCACCGTTAGGTTACTTAACTAAAGGCATAGCGGGACGGGACTAGCGCGGATGCAAAACATAAGCAACGTCTACTATATATCTTATATATAATATATATCCATTCGACTCAGAATCCACAGTGATCACATCACAGAGCAGCAGAAGAAACATATGAAATATTGGATATACTAGGAGGTCCGTGTTTTATTTTGAGCCTGTATAAAACACGGATTCCACGGTCGCAATGAATAGCCAAACCCACATCCCTAGACTCCTACGAGACTGGCAAGCAACCCTACCAATTCTAGAGTTAGGAGACCTGGACTCGGCTCTTCGAGTTGGTCTCCCACTGGACTCTAGAACCCGGTTACTTGTGCTCCCCTCCTTGGGTCTATCCTAATTTGGAAAAGTAAATAATATACAACAATGGTGACATCATCCTCAACCCGGAAGTGCCCCAATAAAAGAATATTACATACAATTAATTTTACATGAATGAAAATAAAAACTCTCATCTAACATAAAACCCCCGGCTATTCAAAACGCGACGATCCAATATAACATATCTCAGCAACACATAACATCACATGTCATCAACGTAAGTAAATATGCGTATCCTAATTGTCGTTGACATATAGTAATGAAACCGGCGATACACCACATATTACACTTACGGTCGCAGAAAAGAAAATATCGAACTACAACATTTGGAATCGTAACTGCCCTTAGACATCATAAACCCGGGATATCTCATATCCAAGATTTCATGCCTAACAATGTAAAGCTCACATTTAGGTCTCACCCATGAAAACACCTTTTCAAAGTAAGTCGGATAATTCAACAAGATTTTCGATTACACCCGAGACGGAAATATTAGATTTACACGCAATAAATATATTCATGGATTCCAATTATTGTATCTCATTACAGAAAGCTAGACGATGTTAAACAATTCGATGGAATCAACGAATTCCAAAAATTTCCAGAGAGCTCAACACTTAAGACGAATTAAAAATGCCCAGAAGCATGCCCCAGTACCTACGGACCAACAGCTGAAGGGCCCGACCTAAGCCTCTCAAGTGGCGCCGCGGATCCGCCTCCAAAACCATGTTTTGGCCGCGGATCTGCGGTCACTTAGACGAGTTAGGGGTTCGTTCTTCAGGCGTGTCCATAGAACTACCTGCATGATTTTCTGAATATTTTTAATATGAAAAATTTCAACTTTTGAAATTTTTTCCAGAAAGTGGGAAAATACGGTTATTCGGAGTTCGTTAGGACTTTTAACTTCGTCCAAACAACTCCTAATGCTCTAACAAGGCTCTGATACCACTGTAGGGTTCTTGGGCACAACCACAAGGTTCCAAAAGACATCAAACATGCCGTATTTTAAAAATTAGTGTGCCAAACAACCCTAACCTAGGATCTAACTAGAGTTTTAGGAGCAAAACTAGAAAGAAAATCTAAGTGATAACGGAATACAATCTTTGTAGACCGGTCCTCCACTTCAATAGCTCCTTGTAGTGGTCCCTTCGCTACGATCATGGAACTCCCGGACTCTTGCATGGCTTCTCAAGGTGAAAGGAACGATCTTGCTTGAAGTTTTCGAGGCCGAAGATGATCTACGTCGAGTATACACTAACTCAAGCTACTACTTCACTAATGAGAGATTAGTGAAGCTAACTCCCTATACTAAAATGCTAATCTAGTAGAGAATGATGAACTAGGAAGTGGGCTCACTTTAGTTTTATTTTTCTCACAATATTTTCTCACTTTGGAAAAACCTAGAAAGCTTTTTCCAAAGGATGAAGAAGATGATCAAGAGATGAGAATGAACTAATGAGGTGAGAGAATCAACCATGGGTGAGTTTGTATCATATAGCTAACTCATGTAGAGACATAACCATGGCTAAATTATAATGGTTAGGTTAATAAATATCTTAATTTAGCCATGGTTATGTCTCTACATGAGTTAGTTATATGATACAAACTCACCCATGGTTGATTCTCTCACCTTATTAGTTCATTCTCATCTCTTGATCGTCTTCTTCATCCTTTGGAAAAAGTTTTCTAGGTTTTTCCAAAGTGAGAAAATATTTTGAGAAAAATAAAACTAAAGGGAGCCCACTTCCTACTTCATCATCCTCTACTAGATTAGAACTTTAGTATAGAGTGTTAGATTCATTAATCTCTCATTAGTGAAGTAGTAGCTTGAGTTAGTGTCTCCTCGACGTAGATCATCTTTGGCCTTGAAAACTTCAAGCAAGATCGTTCCTTTCACCTTGAGAAGCCATGCAAGAGTCCGGGAGTTCCATGATCGCAACGAAGGGACCACTACAAGGAGCTATTGAAGTGAAGGACTAGTCTACAAAGGTTGTATTCCATCATCACTTAGATTTTCTTTGTAGTTTTGCTCCTAAAACTCTAGTTAGATCCTAGGTTAGGGTTGTTTGGCACACTAAATTTTAAAATATGGCATGTTTGATGCCTTGTGGAACCTTGTGGTTATGCTGATTGGAAGAATTTAAAGTTAACCGCAATCAAGATGGTGTCACTTTGCTGCTAGCCGGTTGAGCACGGATCGATCTACAGGGAGACGGAGCGTTTTACGTTCTTGTCGTAATGAGTTAATGCGCGAGGGCAGAATTGTTGAAATCTAACCTATGTGTATTATATGCAAAAAAATACAATTGTTAGGATTAGACAGAATAGTGTAAGCTAAAGAGTTCCGTATTCAAGTCCTTTGAGCCGAACTTAACCAATGAAGGTAGAGCAATCGGCAACAACGTGGATTAGGGTGCTTAAGCACGGTATTCGTGGAATCCGGCTTATTGACCCTGTCCGTCCGTTCTTGTTTCTTGCTTTCGCCTCCGGCCAAATCGAACGCAACCGGTCGCAGTTAGGAATCACCGTTACCTTGGTAGGGTAGGGTGCCTAACGGAGCGCTTGCGTAAGGTTTGGACCGAGTTTCAAATGGAAAAGACGGGAAAAGGAAATGAGCAAAGAAACCTTAACTTACAATATCATTATCTATTCTTAACATCACCATATTAACAACCATTCACAACAACAAAAGAAAAAGTAAAGAAAAGATAAACAAAGGAAAGGAAAGAAAAACAATACAAGAAAGTAAAGGGCATGGAATTTAAGTGCATGAAAGTAAAGTAAGGTAATAAATTGCACGAAAGGTAAATGAGAAAGAAAGAAAAGTGCAAGAAAGAAACTACTAAGAACCATGGAACAAAACACAAGACATGGGTTCAATAACCTACACTTAAACTTGCAAGCTCAATGGAGAGGTTGCAAGATCAAGTGATGGCAAAGAACTCATGGTGGATGAAGGCACAAAAGAGAGCTTATTGATTCTAAAATGAAGATACAACCCTTGAGATCAAATACCAACCCTTAAACCTTCAAGCTCAAAGAAGAGGTTGAAAGATCAAGAGAAGGCAATGATCTCAAGGGGAAGCTATGTATAAGAACTAAAAAGAAAACAAAAGAGTTACAAAGTGTAAAATGAAAGATACAATGTGAGACAAAGTGAGAGCATGAACCCTTGCCCACCGCCTGCTATATATAGGCACAAAAGAAAAGAAAATAAACAATAAAAAATAAAAATAGGGCTATGTGGCAGCAAGGAGGGGACCACAGAAAAATGGAGCCTATTGGGGGCAGTACGGCCGGCGAGGCCGGATCTTGAAGGGAAGTGCTCGGCCATTTTCCGAGCCCCTAAGCTCGTACTTGTAGTGTGGTCTTGTGTTGTCTCCTTCAGACCACTGGTGTTGTTTGCGTGGTCAGAAAAATCTCTGGATGCACTCAGGTCTTGGAGGGAAACTTGGTAGATACAAATCACATCACTACTTTTAGCAATAAATGCACATCACACCATATAGCCCACTTGCTCCTAGCCATCATGCCATGGCTGCCCCCTAGGTCCATGGTCTAAGCCCCAAGAGTTAGTGTGTACACATGCTATGTGTAGGACCAAAATATTGTGCACACACTTGTTTGCAAAATAACTTTTGGGATATCGGTCGGTTTGCGGTTCTGGTTGCCGTGTCAGCTCACAAATGATATATCCATAATTTTGAATGTATTTCCAGTATTTTGTCATGGATACCTGTAATCTGTATTACTGAGCAAACACTGGTTAATAGTACCGATATATACAAAAAATAGATAATGAATGAGCGGTATTAAAATGCAATATTCTGGTATGAACAAATACCCCAAAACTTATCTTTTACTCGTCCCGAGCAAAACAAAATCCTAGCCTAACTTTCGCAGGGAACGCGATTGCACTGTGCGCGTGCAACAAGCCGTTAAACCTCTAGGTGTCCCTAGTAAGAGGAGTGTTGTCTCCTGAGGGTTTTCAGCGGATTACACCCACAAAATCCCGTCAAATTAGTTTCATAAGTTAACATTGATTCTACTCCTACAGTTTAGTATCTACGTTAGAAATTCTATTATCCTAAGTTAGAAATATCCAACCCTTATGTTTCATGCCTCCTATCGATTCAACCTCAGATCCTATACGTACCAAAAAAGTTTAGAAAGATGATAGTATCTCCTGAGTTTTCCTTCTAAAAGTGCGGTCTCAAATCATGGATTTTTATCAACTTTACAGAAAACATAAGTCTTATTCTTCATTTTTATCTTTCATCCAAACATCTATTGTATACCCCTACGTGTGTGTGTATTTGCATCCCTACACTCAAGAATTCAATTCAAGCTATAGTACCATTGCCCTAATACCTAATACTACTTCTTTTCATTAAATGATGGACGGATTTGCTCACACACATTTCATACGACCATTAATGCTTCTTGAGGCACTAACGGCCGATTACTGAATGTGTGAGCTTAAAGCGTAAATAGCAGTTTCCACGTCTTGACTTTATTTATTTATTTTTCTTTTTCAAGACCGGATATATTTTTCGATGATGCTCTTTTTAGTGTTTAGCTTTAAATACCGTTTTTTCTTTCATACTAGGTTTTCAGGCAAGAGTATTTCTAGGTATCCTCTACTATCCCAAGTTTCAAGGTGCGTGTATGTGCAGTTTGTAGGGTATATACTTTCTAAATTTGAATTCAAGAATAGAAACTATTTTTCAGACTTATATTTCAGTAAAGCTTCAATACTTTCCCTTCATCTTGACTTAACTCAAGAACTGAACTCAAGATTAGCTATTTCTCAAAAAAAACTGTAAGGACGTATAATTACCAAGATTAAACAGAATGTGGGTTATTTTTAGGGTTGTCAATTTCTGAGCCTAGGATTTAGTTATTTCTAACGTATCCACTAAGCTTTTGGAATAAAAATCTAAGTTGCCATATTAGCTAACTTGACAACAAAGTTTTTATATTTTGGAAATTTTTTCGATTTTTATGGATTTTTTAATATGTATACAAATGAAAAATATACAAATGAATGCGAAGGAAGAAAGCTTACTGAGCACATCCCCAAACTTAAACTTGACAGTGCCCTCACTGTCAGGCTACACCAAGAGGGTCAAAATTGTCGGCGCTCCCCAAAAAGAAAATTTTATACAAAACAAAAAGAAAACCAAAATATATACACCAAAAGGTTCCCCCCAAACTTAAGTGAAACAGTGTTTCCACTGTTAAGCATTGAAATTCAGGATTAGGGGGGAAAGAGAACAGTATCAAGCTATACATGGCCTTACAAAGGTTAAAAGTTAACACCAACCATTCAAAAATTCTATCTCTGTAATATGCGGGTTGGTGAAAGAAGGTGAAGAGGAAAGAAATGGAGAATATGTGAGACTATATGGAGATAGAAGCGGGATACGGTCTCGGTATATGAGAGGAAGAATGGCGGAAGGGAAAAAGAAATGGAGTACGAACTTGAGGGTGAAAATGTAGTGAATAAATTAGCACAATTTATGATGACCGATGTGTAAGAAGCGTTTGTGCTAATCTATTAACCCGTCGAGAAATGGGGTCAAATCCCTCAAGATTCGTGAGAAACCATGGGTACGCCGAACTTGGTAAGCCAGACATATGAAATGAAGGTGATACGGTTTCTTTCAAGGTCGGAACGATGGAAAGAATGGAGGGAAGTGTTTGAGGAAGGGTAACAGTTAAAGGTTCAGGAGGGTGTACACAGTCAATGAAAGGGACAAGATGAATTGGAAAATCCGACTCATCAAGTAAAACTGGTTCATCCTCAAAACTATCCTCAATATTCTCCTCAAAGTTAAGTTCATCCATGCATATTTCATCAAAATCTAGACGCATATGGAGTTCGGGAAAAACAGTTAATGATTCGTGATGATGAATTGGAGAGAAAAACTCATCCAAATCTGCGGGTTCATCATCCAAAATATCCCCAGCGTCGATATCCTCAATCAAGTGAAAATCAATTTTCTCAGACACCTCATCAAAAACATGGATTTCAATCGATTCTGGTTCTAAGATGGAGGTGTAGAGGTCAAAAGGATTGGGTGTGGTTTCACTCAAAAGGGACCCTTCACAATCGGGCAAATCAAACACTACAAAGTCGCACAACTCATTATCTGTTCTATCTTCAATCGATGCATCGTTTGGAACACTAGATAGACATTCAAAACCGGAGTTGTGAGATTCAAGTTGAAACGGGTAGGTTTGATTTGATAGGGTATACAGCTCACTCTCTCTACCCAAATTCTCAACATGTCCAACCGCCTCATCATACACTGGAAAATATGGAGCTAGTTGAAAACTAGCTACCGGATCACTAGGTTGTATGAGGGCGGCCATGGACGCATCAAATCCATCATCTGTTGGCATGACGCTACCCTAAAGTCTTCCAATGACTGTTCCAGACTAGACATAGGTTGTGAAGGGGTTTCAGTAAGAAATTCAAAGTTTGGATACTGGAAATTCCCAAATGGCGGTTCAGAAGCAATGTCTAGGGAAGGTGTAAAAGTCGGGTAGGACATGTAGGAATTGAATGGTTGGACAGGGGTAGGATTAACATTTTGATAAGAAGGTGAATGGAATTGTTGATCCCAAGAGTTTGAAGTGGTGAAAGGAGTGAAAGATCGGCTATGGGATTGTTCAATATGTTCAGCAATAGACATGGGTCTTGGAGTTACAACAGGACTCGAAAAAGGGTTATCAACGTGAGAAGGTGGTGAAGGTTGAAACGGTTGATACAAAGTGGATTGCGGAGTCTAATTGGTAGTCCTAGACGCATCTATCCGATCTTTCAAAGAAATTTTAGGCATGGAGGGATCGTTCGAAGTTCGGCCAAAGCAAGAACCGTAGGAAGTAATGTCTGGTTGTGGGTACCAAAGTTCGGCAAGAGTTTTGCGAGGTGGGGAACCCATGATATGAAGAGAAGAGGAAGAGAAAGAGAAAAGGAGGGGAAAAAGAATGTGTTTTTTTTTCTTATATTTTTTTTATGTTAGTTATCAACAAAAGAATGAAATATACATACAAAAAGAATCTGGACAAAAATAATCACGACATAAAAATACCACGCACCTAATCAGTCTAGGGTTCACCTAGGTCAACTAGACCTGCTCCAGAACTTGATTGTCCAAGTAAAACTGTGTCGAGAAACGGGCTCAAGATACACTGATCACGAGGCCAGGTAAGTGCAGAGATAAGGGGAGGTTTTCTGACGCTTTCCCGAAGGTCCTTAATTAAATAACCCTTTCTCTTTTGGCGGTTTCGCCGTTAACACTTTCCTAGACACCCCATAAACAATATACCGTTAAGCGGTGTTCTAAACACAATTAACCTCTCCTAATGAGCGCGAAGTCCATAAGGCTTAAACTCTAATTTCTTTTAAAATTTTTTGTGGGAATACGTTATGCACAGTTCGTGATTTGTGGGCCACGGTAAAGGTGATGAAATCCTTTACCGTATGTTGTGGGGTTCGCTTGCCCTTAAGTCCGTATTAATGGATGCAATGCGCAATTCAGTAAAAATTATTCAAAAAAAAAAATCAAACAATCGTTTTTACGTTTAAGCTCGGCATTGCAACAAATACGGGTTAGTCAATTATTGGCATTTGACAGCGAACTTGCAAAGAATCCTGCAAAGATATTGTATTGGATGCGTCGGATTTGAGAAGAAGGTGTTAGTAAAGTACGTACCGATAAGTTTTGGGTTAAGAAACCCGCGTTGAAATTAAATCCGAATAGATTGGAATGTTCGCTTGCGCGGGTCAAACTACCCGGATCTTTGGCACTGTACCTTGTAGTCACCTTATCTTTGAATGTACACTTTGCTCCTCACGATCGCAGTTCGCAAATCCGCAAAAATCTACAAATGTCAGAAAAAGGGATATTAGTGTGAAAAAGCGATACGAATGCTCAAATACCTGCACACTAAAAATTATAAAAACCAAACAATAAAAATGGGACAAAAACAGAGCAATGGAGCACAGAGGAAAGTTAGAGGCAAGATGAGGAGCTTTGGCCGACGACGCCGGAAATGGAGGTGATGTCGCCCGTTTTTCCTTGGAGATATGGCTCCAAATTTCTTCTGTGAACACACTGTTCTACTAGTATCTCACTGATATTGTTTGATTTTTTAGTTCAAAGCCAGAGTGCAAGCAGGTAAGAATTCCAGAGAACAAAACAAAGTTAGCTAAGTTAGTTTTTTGTTTGGTTTTGAATTTTTTTTTTGAAATTTTTAGTTTGTTTTGAAAATAAGGTTAGTTGTATAAATAAGATGTACAGTGATTAACCCGAAATAACAAGAATTAAAACGTTACCGTTTCCCCGGCAACGACGCCATTTGATTGAAAGAATTAAAGTTAACCGCAATCAAGACGGTGTCGCTTTGCAGCTAGCCGGTTGAGCACGGGTCGATCCACAGAGAGACAGAGCGTTTTACGCTCTTGGTGTAATGAGTTAATACACGAGGGCGGAATTGTTCAAATCTAACCTATGTGTATTATATGCAAAAAAATACAATTGTTAGGATTAGATAGGATAGTGTAAGCTAAAGAATTCCGCATTCAAGTTCTTTGAGCCGAACTTAACCAATGAAGTTAGAGCAATCGGAAACAACGTGGATTAGGGTGCTTAAGCACGGTATTCGTGGAATCCGGTTTATTGACCTGTCACGACCCGAAAAGTACGGAAAATGACCGGCACTTAAATTACGAAACGTTTCAAGGCGTACGTAATCTAAGTATGCCAAAACCCAGAAAACAAAACCAAAGAAGCAGTAGAGTGAAGGAAAAACCAAATTAAAGCAAGTATTTTTAACAACATAGGCCGAAGTATGTATTTTTAAAATCTCAAGTATTTTCTGAAAATTTCGGCAGTCTCCTTTGTAAATACTGGCCCCGAACGGGATACAACATGAATAGTATATGAAATAAATAAAAAGGCATCCCCAAGCGGGAACTAGCTCTTTGTCAATCGACGGTCACAACCACGCAAGCAATATAATATATAACGCCGAAGGGCGAGGATCAAAATTCAAAAGAAAACCCAAAATTAGCATGAAAACTATAATGATACAACGCGCGACTCTAAGGTCGAAATAATAACAAGTCTGGTCTTCTATCTTTATCAAATATACAATCTGATGGATGGAGTTTCTAGATACAACTGAAATAATAAATAAACAATGGTGGTCCTGATGCAAAGAACCCACCTACCAAAGCAATCACCCGGAAGGAACAGTGTGCCAGCAAGCCGCAACGAAACCTGTATGGCAAAACCTGCAAGGAACTGTGGCACAACGGGGGTGAATTGCCAACTCATGAGTAGAAAACATCTACGAATAGAAATCGCATGCATGACGCTATCCTAGGTCATATGATCAGTAATATCCTCAAAATAACAATATGGCCTGAAGCATAATATAATGGTAAGGGTAAACATCTATCCCTAAGTGTAATGCCAAGTACTCGTGTCAGTGCGTCAGGTAACAACATGCAACGAATATGATGTACAAATGTCAGGTAAAATATGTCACTAAAATGATGTGCAATGCATATAATGAGAATAAAGTACATCATGAATCAAAGAACTGTAATTCTTTATTTAATAAGATTTCTGTATGTATATAAATCGAGATATCATCAATGAAATCAATATCAAATCCGTGTCAAGCATCGACACAAAACATAAACCTCAATGTCTCAATATCTCAGACTCCGACTATCCGGACTGGCCTGTATCATCAAATCTATATATCTCAGTGTCTTAAATCTCAATATCTCAATACTTCGGGCTTTGTCAATCCGGATCGGCCCATATCATCAATCACACGACCACGAACGGTATCCTCCGGATATCCGCCGTGCCAGGTAAAATCACCGGTAGGCAGTCTGCCCCTGCCGGGCTCATCGTCTACAACTCAAACTTCTTGCCCCGGGATACCATACCGGGTCCACCATGTACCCGAGTCGGTTCATCCAACTCCTTGAATCGGGTCTCGAAAACATCTCAGAACCGAGAAAACATCATGGTGGACGATAATCAACATATCAAGGAAAACCATATTTTTCTCTTTAAAATGGTTCATCAGTTTACAAAACTTTCACATGCGGTTTCCAAATCCAGAAAATATCAAGAAGAATCCAAAATTATCAAGTCACCATGTCAATAACAATGAAAACCGGCATAAATCTCCATAATACCGCATAACCAATGAATATAAGGATACATCTGATATCATGCAATAATTAAACTAGCATATGAAAGCTATAACATGTAGCAAATATCAGTTAGCAAGCTATGTCAATGAAATAGTATTTTCTAAAGTGTACGTGACATGGCAATTACTGATGATGATGTGTGTGAGCCGGCAAGTAAGTGTATGTGGAACATACGCATCATCGGTAATGGTGCTGGTGTCCTGACAGCATGGTTCATAATCACTAAGTACACAATAAATATGCAATGAGACGATAACAACATGATAAATGACAATGAATAGTGATTGCAACAATAATATGCGGAACATGAATGATAACGTAACAATAAGGAATCTGCATCGCTACACCTGTGTATACTGTTTTGCAGTTTGAAATAGTACGAATCGTGGTGTTTTGAAAATAAGGGCTACGGTGTTTTTTTTAAGAAAAGGTATGTCTTTTGAAATATCCGTAGTATCCCTTTACATGTCTTTAAAATCTTCACGATTCGTTAGTTTTGGAAAATAGGTATGACTCGGGTCCAGTCTAACATCTACTAGGGAACTACAGGTCTAACTAACAACCAATCGGATGGGGTATGGAAACTACCTAAATCTGAGATGATATATATATATGTGTGTGTGTGTGTGTAATAGTCGGTGATCCCACCTCAATAGTATCCTATACGATACCCTATATAATATGACATCCTCGAATCAAGAGTGCGGATCTATCATCAATATATAGCTCGTACGGTAAATCCGTCGTACGGCCTCCCAAATTTGGTTACGGGTCAAATATCACATTCATCACATTATTCATCTGGTATCCTCTTTATCAAAATCAAGATCCGGGGTACTGATCTACGTCTAGTACGATACTGATACCATCTATGTATGCATGCGTGTGTATGAAAACACCACGCCTAAAGGACCCGCTAAACATATCACGTCGTAACTCAAATACGAACCCTGTCACATCACTGATCTCACGGCCTCAAGCCCAATCTCATCGACTCATCTCCAATCCCAATTACTATCCTCATAATCCGTGTATATGTATACGTATATATATATATATATATATATATATATATATATATATATATATATATACATAGTCCCACACCCATGTGTGTGTGTGTGTGTGCATCCCCATATACGCACAGGTAAAAGAATGAATGTATGCAAGTGTGTGTGCGTGTTGTTGGATATGTATGCCCTAGAGGCCATTATTGTATAGTACTAGTTTGTATAATACATTTTGGAGGCTTGAGATATATATAAGGGTTTACGACAGTCTTGCTCGATATAGTAGTATGCTACTTGGTTTGTTTCTATCTTAATATGTGTATACGTTTCTTTTAACATATCGCTGAAAACATATTGATGGAGCCTTCAGGATCTTTGCTTGACTACCGGCGTTGTGATGGAGATCACACTAGTGGGGGCTGCGTAGTCTATAAGCACATCCTTATTTTGGTCCCTAGTCGTAGGATTATCGAGACAGGGCATCGATACTCCAGAGTAGACTGGTGCATACGCTTCTCGTCCCAGCAGGGGAGATGGTCTGTCCCACAGCCATCAGTACGTCGTACTGGAGATAGTATGCAGGTGCTCATTAGGTTACGAGTACACCGAACAGGACTCGTCGGGAACTGTTGGTTAGTATTATACCTATCGTCAGTTAACAGTTCCCAGGTGACATGAGTACAGCTTAGTCCATTGACTTGACACTGTCACTTCGCCTCAAGTGTGTTCCCACTGTTCTTAGATTACTACCCTACCACGGCTCTATTGAGTCGTGCAAACAGGTAGTAGTTGGGTGTAGTCCCGAAGCACTTGGAGGAAGTGACGGTTAGACAGGATCCGTCTCTCCCGGTATTAGGAGTTGATATCGCGCTGTGTCTAGGAGAGCCATTACACATAGTCGTCCCTGGCCAGGGCAAGCGAGATTTGCTGGTAGTGTTACCAGTAGTTTATCAGGGTGTTCTGGGCTACACTCCGACACGACTTGTACCGCTATTAGGGGACTGACGTTTGCCGCCCCCTAGGCCCGACATGCGATACTCTCAGACGAACAGACCGGACTGTACGGAGATTGTCACATTCAGGCTCAGTAGGAGTTCGGATGGGTTCACCTCATCGGTCTTCTTGTCGGCATCTACCAGGGGACCGTTACGTACAGCTAGTACGGCTTGCGGCCTATGGTTAAACCCACTGCCAGCGTAGTGTCGAGCCTTTAGAGTCCCACACAGAGGGTTATTTGCCTTTGGGGAAAACAGAGTAGAGGTCGCATGGTTTTGCGACGGGGTTCGTTCACATCCACGCATTTGTGCACGTTTGGTGTCCGGGCAGTTATTACTAGCGGGCTTTGGTTTAAACCAGATCCTAGTATTTGTTTTGGGATTTGTTTTGTCTTATTGTATTCGTATTCCTCGGAACACGGATGCGGGTGTGTATGCACAGTTGATAGAGGCAGAGGCAGAGGATTCTCATTAGGGTTGTTGACCGTTGACTTTTTCCAAACCCTAATGAGAATGAGAAATATGATTAAGAATATTAATTAAGATAATTGTGCCATGGTTGAGTTGAACATTTGACTTTTGTTGACTTGTTGACTTTGTTGACCGGTTGACCATTGTTGACTTGTTGACCATCATCATTTCATTTCAAAGATGCTTCTTGTTTCTTGCAAAATCCATTTAATGTGAAATGATAATGGTCATTCCAAATGAACCATCCCACTTTTTCTTTAATTATTATTGTTATTTTCATATTATCTCATATGTGAGCATGGTTGCAAAAAGAGAGCTCATTCTATCATATTCTTTCTCTCTCTTGAAAGAAAGCTCTCTCTCTTCCTCTCTCAAAGTTTAAGTGTTCCATGAGTTGGAAATCATAAGCTTTTGAGACTAAACCACCATAACTCCTCTCTACTCATTCTAGGGTTCTAGGTTTAGCAAACCAAGCACCTTAGTTACCTCTAGGTTGAGGTAGGAGCTCAAGTTCGAGGCCCTCGGGTGGATCTATCTTCGGCAAAGAGGAGACGACGAGGAGGAGCCATTCAAACCATTACAAGGAGCAAGCAAGGAGGAGAACCACAAAAAGAAGAGAAGGAGTTCAAGACCTAGGTATAACCATTCTATATAGTAGCTAAAACTTGTAGTTTATTTGTTAGTTTTTGTTTAGCAAAGATCCTTCATGGATGGTCCATGCTACCTAGTGAGGAAAAAATTGATTTTTACCTATTCCGCCTCCCCGAAAGAACCGAGGTGGGTAACGTGGACCTAACAGTGGTATCATAGCCTAGCTAAACAACAACTAACTGTTAGCAAAGTGTTTAGAACTTCGATCCGGAAAAATCCCGAAAATATGTCAAAAACCCATACTTTCTGCCGATTTTTAAAACTGCTCTAAAAATAATTCCACATACATTAAAAATCGGTGCAGGGTTTTTTAGGAACATGCAGCAAAATTGAGCCCACGACTCGGTCAAAGAGCCGCGGAACCGTGGCGAAACCATGCGTTTCGCCGCGGATCCGTGGCCGAGTTGACTCGGCCGCGACTCGGGTTTGCTGCAGTTTCTTAAGTGTGATGTTTTGTGATTTTTGAGATATTTTGTTTCTACCCAGATTATCCAGAGAACAATGTTGTGTTTGGGGTAGTTACAAATTGGTATTTTGATCGAAGTTCTACAAACTTTGGCTAAATGGTTATATCTGTAATGTGATATGTGCACTGAACGTCGGCTAATCGCTATACGTCGATTAGTGGGGGCTGTGCATATCTGTGATCTGTAATGTTGTTGGATTATGTATATGAACTTGTTGGATTGTCGTGGATGAATAGCCGGGGTTTTGTGAGATGAGAGTTTCTTTATCTTTCATTTGATGTAATATGTAAATTGATGTAGTATTATTTTTATGGCCGCACATCCGGGATGAGGTTGTAGCCGCCATTGTATATTATTTCTTTTACTATTTTTGCTCCTAGGATAGACCCAAGGTGCGGTGCACAAACTACCGGGTATGTTGAAGTGCTGAGTGGCCTACTCACGTTGTTGAGGGAGGCTGCTTCATTTCGGGTATTTGGCGGGTAGTTTGCCGCACCCGTAGGGGTCTAGGGTGGGGTTTGGCTATTCATCACGACCGTATAATCCGTCTTTCGTTGCAGGCTCGAACGAAACGCGGATTCCTAGCATATCCAATGTGTTCATCTGTGATCTGGAATGGCTATCATTGCATCTGACGAATGTATATATCTATATATGATATCTAGTAGGCGTTGCTTATGTTTTGCATCTGCGCTAGTCCAGCCCCCACTCTGTCGTTAGTTAAGTAACCTAACGAGTGATGACGGGGCCCCGTGGCGAATGCGGATGGCATAAGCGTACGTCATATTTTCGTTGTTTTCTGCAATGGTAGGATTAATTGATGGGACGCATTATATTAATGCAAAGAAAAAAGAAACCTAAAGGACGTTGTTGGAACAATTTTCAAAAAGCTGTTATTGCAAGGACGTTTTCTTTTGTTTTGCATAGAGCTATTCGGTTATGAATTCCCAGCACCTCATTCGACGAGGCAAGGGCCGAGATCCCTTCATCGGGAGTGACCCCTTGGATAAAAGTTTGCGTCAGGGTAAAGCTTCACTATAGTCGATTATTCTTGCTTTGCATCGAGGTATTCAGTTTGCAATATCTTGCACCTCATTCGATGAGGAAAGAGCTGAGATCCCTTCACAGGGAGTGACCTCTTTAGCAAAAGTTTTCGCCACTATATTTTTAAAAAAGGGCAATCAGGTTCCTTCAACGATATCAAGTTCATTACGTTAACGGGTTTTTCGCCAAAAACCCGGCCGTAGCCCTCCGTCATTTCGGATTGGTATTATTTAGTATTCGTGCTGCGTTTGTTGACCTAGTCAAGGCGTAGTGAACGGTAGCTAAGTGATATTTTTCTGTGCATTGCCAATGTGATTGGTTAGGACAGTCCTGCGGCCTTGTTGACCTAGTCAAGGGCACGTACGGGTGGGTTTAATGCAATCAAGATAATGACGGGTAGAACTTGACTAGCGGTTTATGGTTTGTTCACCTAGTCAAGGTCATAAACCGTTAGGGGAAAAAACCACATCGGGAGTTTCTAAAGAAACTGAAACTTGCAGATTTAGCATACCTTCTAGAGTGTGGTGACTGGAGTGGATTCCCTCTAGGTCATCGCACAATGATAGTTGGATCTCGATCCCACTGATGAGTTGGATTACTCTCGGGAGATTATTTCACTTAACAATCAATGCTATAAACCAAGTAGGTGTATAGAACGGTGTTAGCGGGGCTACGCCTCCAGGGAAAAGAGGTTATTTAATTAAGAAACTTCGCAAAAGCGTTGGAAAACCTCCCTCAAAGTACCAATACTAGCCTGGCTGAAAGGTTAAGCAAGTATTGTGACGTGCGATTAATCCTGACTAGTTCTTCTTTTAGGGTTTGAAGAAGAATTTGAGGAAACAGTAGGAGCCATCCTGATTAGATAAATTAATAAACCAATCTAATCTTTCAAGAGCGCACGCTGAGTGTTTCTTTTCTCTCTCTCCAGGTAGCAACCATTTCATGCCCTAATCAAGATAATAAAATGTATTGCTTGACCGATCCGAATTCTTATTCGGGGCTGGGGAACGTTGGTTCGGCTCTAACTTATGACAACAGTCATAAGTATGAGCAAGGGAAAGAGGATTGTATGGATTCCAAGGATACCCAGTTGAAGAAGATGCATAGTTTTGCATCTACTTCAAGCGTTTTTGTAATTGAGAACTGCTTTACGGTCAGCCCTACCTCCTGGGTACTTGATACCGGATCAGGATCTCATATCTGTAATTTATTGCAGGGACTGAGAAAAAGTAGGAAAGTTGCACCTGGTGATATGTCGCTCAGGGTAGCGAACGGAGCACAAGTTAATGCTGCAGCCGTCGGTGAATATCACCTAGTGTTGCCAAATGGCAAAACTATGATTTTGAACGATTGCTACTATGTACCTTCCATGGTTTGCAACATCATATCAGTTTCTTTACTCAATAAAGATAGATATAACTTTGTTCTTGATAGAAGTATCATGAACATCTACCTTCATAAGGTACTGGTTGCAGAAGGTACACTGTGTAATGGTATCTACGTTCTAAATCAGAATACAGTTCTCAATGTACAAAACACACACAAGAGGAAGAGTTCAGATATGAACGAATCCTACTTATGGCATTGTAGACTTAGTCATATCGGAGAGAAAAGACTAAGTAAGTTGCATAAAGATGGACTCTTGAATACGTTCGAGTTTTCATCTTATGAAACTTGTCAGTCTTGTCTCAAAGGAAAGATGACCGAATCTCCGTTCACCGGACATGGAGAAAGAGCAACAGAGCTGTTGGGACTCATACACAGTGATGTATGTGGTCCAATATCTATACATGCAAGGGGTGGGTTCTCGTACTTCATCACATTCACTGACGATCTCTCTAGGTTCGGATATGTGTATCTGATGAAACACAAATCTGAAGCTTTTGAGAAATTCAAGGAATTTAGAAACGAAGTAGAGAACTAGACTGGCAAAAGTATCAAGATCCTCCGGTCTGACAGAGGAGGGGAGTACTTAAGCACGGAATTCTTAGATTACTTAAAAGAGAATGGTATTCTCTCTCAGCTTACTCCCCCTTTTACACCACAGCACAACGGTATATCGGAGCGGAGGAATCATACCCTATTGGATATGGTTCGCTCCATGATGAGTAGTGCTGAGTTGCCTCTTTCATTTTGGGGATATGCGCTTTTGACAGCGGCATATCTATTGAATGATGTTCCGTCTAAATCAGTGCCTAAGACTCCATTCAAGATATGGAATGGAAAAAAGGCCATATCTTAAAAGATTTAAGATATGGGGTTATTCGGCTTATGTTAAAACGCATAAACCAGATAAACTAGAGGCACGGTCAGTTTTATGTAAGTTTGTGGGATATCCAAAGAATGGTTATGGATATCTGTTCTACCACACAGAGGAACAGAAGGTGTTTGTTACTCAGTATGCCGTTTTCTTAGAAACGGAGTTTCTTGCAAAAGAAATTAGTGGTAGAACGGTAGAATTGGAAGAAATTTAGCGACCACAAACTGAAACTGAAGATTTGACAGAACCTCAGGATTCAATAACCCCAGACGAATCTCAGCCACTCCGCAGATCTGGTAGGATTTCTCATCCGCCCGAGAGATACTACAGTTTTCTCATAGACGGGGATCGAGAGGATTGCATCTTGGAAGACGATGACCCTACCAGTTTCACGCAGGCCATTATCAGTAGGGACTCTGATAAGTGGCTGGAAACTATGCAATCCGAAATAGAGTCCATGTACACCAATAAAGTGTGGACCTTGGATATTGCTCCACATGGGGTAAAACCCGTTGGATGCAAATGGATCTACAAAAGGAAACTTGGTGTAGATGGGCAGGTGGAAACCTATAAGGCTAGACTCGTTGCAAAAGGTTTTCGTCAAAGACCTGGTGTGGACTATGACGAAACTTTTTCTCCAGTGGCTATGCTCAAATCCATTCAGATCCTACTTTCCATTGCTGCCTTCCATGACTATAAAATCTGGTAGATGGACGTAAAAACGGCTTTTCTAAACGGCTGTTTGGAAGAGTGCGTTTATATGGATCAGCCAGAAGGTTTTGTGGACAGTGGGAGCAGCAGGAAGGTGTGCAAGTTGCTTAAATCCATTTATGGATTAAAGCAGGCATCGCGGAGCTGGAATAGCTGTTTTGATAAGGCAATCAAGGAATTTGATTTCATCAAGAATGAAGATGAACCTTGTGTCTATAAGAAGATTGTAGGATGAACTGTCGTGTTCCTAGTCTTGTACGTGGACGACATTCTTTTGATAGGAAATGACATTCCTATGCTACAATCTGTCAAGCTATTCTTGTCACAACGGTTCTCCATGAAGGACCTAGGTGATGCCTCGTACATTCCGGGAATCAAGATCTACAGAGATAGATCCAAGAGACTACTGGGACTTTCGCAGTCTAGGTACATAGAGACCGTACTAAAGAGATTTAGTATGGATGATTCCAAGCGAGGTAATATACCCGCATTACACGGAATCACCCTCTCCAAGAAGATGTCTCCTAAGACTGACGAGGAGAGGGTTCGCATGAGCATAATACCCTACGCTTCGGCGGTAGGATCTATAATGTATACGATGCTATGTACAAGACTAGATGTAGCTTACGCACTGAGCGTGGTGAGCCGGTATCAATCAGACCTAGGTGAGAACCACTGGACGGCAGTGAAGAACATTCTCAAGTACCTGAGAAGGACTAAGGAGATGTTCCTGGTTTACGATAATGGAGACCTCAGGGTCGAGTCCTTTACCAATTCAAGCTTCCAGAGTGACAAAGATGACAGCAAGTCTGTCTCGGGTTTTGTGTTTACCCTCAACGGAAGGGCAGTGTGTTGGAGGAGTTCCAAACAGGATACCGTCGTAGACTCGACGATGGAGGCTGCATACATTGCTGCAAGCGATGCCGCAAAAGAGGCGGTCAGGATGAAGAAGTTCATTAGTGAACTTCAGGTGGTTCCGTCCATTGTTGACCCAATACCTTTGTATTGCGATAACAATGGGGTTATAGCTTTAGCAAAGGAACCAAGGTCCCATCAGAAATCCAGACACATCTTAAGACGGTATCACGTGATCAGGGAGATCATTGATCGCCAGGAGATCGAGGTATGGAGAGTGGACACAAAAGACAACATGGCGGATCCATTCACAAAGGCCTTCCCTTAAACACAGTTCGAGCGACTTTTTGAGCTATTGGGTATGCGGTACGCCTGCAGCTGGCCTTAGAGCAGACGTTGGGTATGCGGTACACCAATTACTAGCCTTTAGTGCAAGTGGGAGATTGTTGGATATGTATGCCCTAGAGGCCATTATTGTATAGTACTAGTTTGTATAATACATTTTGGAGGCTTGGGATATATATACGGATTTACGACAGTATTGCTCGATATAGTAGTATGCTACTTGGTTTGTTTCTATCTTAATATGTGTATATGTTTCTTTTAACATATCGCTGAAAACATATTGATGGAGCCCTTAGGATCTTTGCTTGACTACCGGCGTTGTGATGGCGATCACACTAGTGGGGGATGCGTAGTCTATAAGCACATCCTTATTTTGGTCCCTAGTCGTAGGATTATCGAGACAGGGCATCGATACTCCAGAGTAGACTGGTGCATACGCTTCTCGTCCCAGCAGGGGAGATGGTCTGTCCTACAGCCATCAATACGTCGTACTGGAGATAGTATGAAGGTGCTCGTTAGGTTATGAGTACACTGGACAGGACTCGTCGGGAACTGTTGGTTAGTATTATACCTATCGTCAGTTAACAGTTCCCAGGTGACATGAGTACAGCTTAGTCCGTTGACTTGACACTGTCACTTCGCCTCAAGTGTGTTCCCACTGTTCTTAGATTACTACCCTACCACGGCTCTATCGAGTCGTGCAAACAGGTAGTAGTTGGGTGCAGTCCCGAAGCACTTGGAGGCAGTGGCGGTTAGACAGGATTCGTCTCTCCCGGTATTGGGAGTTGATATCGTGCTGTGTCTAGGAGAGCCATTACACATAGTCGTCCCTGGCCAGGGCAAGCGAGATTTGCTGGTAGTGTTACCAGTAGTTTCTCAGGGTGTTCTGGGCTACACTCCGACACGACTTGTACCGCTATTAGGGGACTGACGTTTGCCGTCCCCTAGGCCTGACATGCGATACTCTCAGACGAACAGACCAGACTGTACGGAGATTGTCACATTCAGGCTCAGTAGGAGTTTGGATGGGTTCACCTCATCGGTCTTCTTGTCGGCATCTACCTGGGGACCGTTACGTATAATTAGTACCGCTTGCGGCCTGTGGTTAAACCCTCTTCCAGCATAGTATCGAGACTTTAGAGTCCCATACAGAGGGTTATTCGCCTTTGGGCAAAACAGAGTAGAGGTCGCATGGTTTTGCGACGGGGTTCGTTCATATCCGCGCACTTGTGCACGTTTGGTGTCCGGACAGTTATTACTAGCGGGCTTTGGTTTAAGCCAGATCCTAGTATTTGTTTTGGGATTGGTTTTGTCTCATTGTATTCGTGTTCTTCGGAACACGGATGCGGGTGTGTATGCACAGTTGACAGAGGCAGAGGCAGAGGATTCTCATTAGGGTTGTTGACCGTTGACTTTTTCCAAACCCTAACGAGAATGAGAAATATGATTAATAATATTAATTAAAGATAATTGTGCCATGGTTGAGTTGAACATTTGACTTTTGTTGACTTGTTGACTTTGTTGACCGGTTGACCATTGTTGACTTGTTGACCATCATCATTTCATTTCAAAGATGCTTCTTGTTTCTTGCAAAATCCATTTAATGTGAAATGATAATGGTCATTCCAAATGAACCATCACACTTTTTCTTTAATTATTATTGTTATTTTCATATTATCTCATATGTGAGCATGGTTGCAAAAAGAGAGCTCATTCTATCATATTCTTTCCCTCTCTTCAAAGAAAGCTCTCCCTTGAAAGAAAGCTCTCCCTCTTCCTCTCTCAAAGTTTAAGTGTTCCATGAGTTGGAAATTATAAGCTTTTGAGACTAAACCACCATAACTCCTCTCTACTCATTCTAGGGTTCTAGGTTTAGAAAACCAAGCAGCTTAGTTACCTCTAGGTTGAGGTAGGAGCTCAAGTTCGATGCCCTCGGATGGATCTATCTTCGGCAAAGAGGAGACGACGAGGAGGAGCCGTTCAAACCACTACAAGGAGCAAGTAAGGAGGAGAACCACAAAAAGAAGAGAAGGAGTTCAAGACCTAGGTATAACCATTCTTCATAGTAGCTAAAATTTGTAGTTTATTTGTTAGTTTTTTTTTAGCAAAGATCCTTCATGGATGGTCCATGCTACCTAGTGAGGAAAAATTTGATTTTTACCTATTCCGCCTCCCGGAAAGAACCGGGGTGGATAACGTGGACTTAACATGTGTATGGGTGCAACAACTACTCTAGGGTTTCGCAAGTAACACTACTAATCCATGAATATGTAACCCTATCATTAACATCCATGTCACACAAAATAGATATCATAAATATATTGTATATACGTATAACATACTATATATCGAACTGCGAGGGTGCTATACGCTATCCACCCGACTTCCCCCGTAGATATATATCTACTCACCTGATATTATAGTGGATCGACGGGCGGTGTGTTTTCATACACACGAATATATATATATATATATATATATATATATATATATGTTGTTGATGGTATCGGAATGTACTAGACTATTAGATCAGTACCCCTATTTCAGGATATGATAATAAGGATTCCAGATATATAATGAGTTATATATGATATTTGACCCGTACCCCGATTTTAGAATGCCGTACAATGGATTTTACCGTACGAAGTATAAATATGATGATAGATCCGCACTCTTGACTCGAGGATGTCGTATTATATATGTTATCGTATGTGACGCTATTGAGGCGGGATCACCGACTGCTAGATATATATATCGACTCAGACTTAGGTGGTTTTCCTTACCTTTCTGATTAGTCTCTTAGTTTTGTTCTTTAGTTTACTTAGTAGATGTTAGACTGGGCTCGAGTCATACTTATTTTCCAAGACTAACGAATCGTGAGTATTTTAATGACAGGCTATCGGATACTACGGATATTTCAAAGGACGTACCTTTTCTTAAAAACACCGTAGCCCTTATTTTCTAAACACCACGATTCGTGTTATTTCAAATGCCAAAACTGTATGACTCGTATATATATATAACGTAGATTCTTTATTGTTGCGTTTACTATTCATTTTCCGTTTACTCTTGCCATTTGCATTGCATTGCATGCTCAAATGTGTTGTCGTAGTTATTGTGAAACCCTGCTGTCAGGACACCAGCACCACTACCGATGATGTGTATGCTCCACGTACACTTACTTGCTGGCTCACGCACATCATCATCGGTAATTTTCATGTCACGTACACATTAGAAAACACTATTTCATTAGTATAAATTGCTAGCTGATAGTTTCGACATAGTACTAGTGCACTCGCTTTTATATGCTAGCTTAGACATTGCATTTATTACTGTGATATCTCATGCATTTGTATTTTCATTTGTCATGCAATATTATAGGGCTTTATACCAGTATTCACTGTTATTGACATCGTGATTTTGAGATTTCGGATTTCCATGAGATTTCTGGATTTGGAGAAACCGCAAGGATTTTATAAACTGATTATCATTTCTAAAAATAGAAATTGCGGTTTTCTCTTGATATGATATGGGATATCTCCACCATGAGTTTTCTTGGCTCTTGAGCGGTATCATACATCCGATTCGAGGAGGAGGAGGAACTGTCTGCGGGTGCATGGTGGACCCGGTGTGGTACCTCAGGGCAAGATGGTCGCAGATGATGGCGTTGAGGCTGGCAGGGGAGCACTACCGACCGGTTATTTGTGACGTGGCGGATATCCGGAGGATACCGACATAGTCGTGAGATATGATGATTTGGGCCAGTCCGGATTGCCGGAGCCCGGGGCTAGTCCAGATTGCTGGAGCTCGAGATATTGAGATTTGATTATATGGGCCAGTCCGGATTGCCGGAGCCTGAGATATTGAGACATTGAGACTTTGAGATATTAAGATATATGTTTTGTGTCCATGCTGGACACGGATTCTCTGTTGATTTCATTAATGATACTTCGGTTTTTATATAGAAATCTCACTGAGATATGATAACAGTTTTCTCATTCAAAATGTATTCTGTTTTCATTATTATTTCATTCATACATCATATGTGTGATATGTTGCTACCTGAGATACTGACATGAGCACTTGATATTACACTTATGTGTAGATATTTCAGGGTTATATTTTATAAAGATATTATGGTATGACCTAGGATAGATTCATACATGCGATTTTTGCTCGGTGATGTTTTCTACTCACGAGTTGGAAACTCATCCCCGTTGTGCCACAGTTTCTTGCAGGTTTTGCCGTACAGGTTTCCTTGGCGGCTTTGCTAGCACACTGCTTCATTTCGGGTGATTGCTTTGGTAGGTGGGTTCACTCGCATCGTGACCACCATTGTACTTTATTTATATTAATTTGTATCTAGTAAACTCCATCAACCAGACTTGTATATTTATAGACTTAGAAGACCAGTATGTTTATTCTTTCGATCTTAGAGTCGCGCTTGTATTATTATGGTTTTCTTGTGGATATTGGTTTTCTTTTGAGTTTTGATCCTCGCCTTCGGCGTTTTATATTATATTGCTTTCGTAGTTGTGTCCGCCAATTGGCGAAGAGCTAGCTCCCGCTTGGGGATGCCTTTATTCATCATTATATGTAGTTCATGTGTTGTACCCATTTGGGGCCAGTATTTACAAAGGAAACTCTGCCGAAATTTTCGGAAAGGACTTGGTGTTTTAAAAATATTTACTACAGCTTCTTTTGTTAAACCACTTGCTTTTTTTTAAAAACCGAGTTTTTCCTTCACTCTCTTTTCAAATGGTTTAGATTTCTGGAGTTTTGGCTTACTTGAATTAGATGGGTCCTATAGACTTCATATGATTCAAGTGCCAGTCATGTACCATTTCGCGTCGTGACACCTTGTCACTCTGGAAGCTTGAGTCGGTAAAGGACTCGACCTAGAGGTCTTCATTATCGTAAACCAAGAACATCTCCTTAGTCCTTCTTAGGTACTTGAGAATGTTCTTTACAGCTGTCCAATGATTCTCACCTGGGTTCGACGGATGCCGGCTCACCACGCTAAGCGCGTAAGCTACATCTGGTCTTTTACACAGCATCGCATACATTATAGATCCTACCGCTGAAGCGTAGGGTATAATTCTTATGCGAACCCTCTCCTCATTAGTCTTGGGAGATATCTTTGGAGAGGGTGATTCCGTGCAAAGCGGGTATATTACCGTACTTGGAATCTTCCATACTAAATCTCTTTAGTATAGACTCTATTTACCTGGACTGTGAAAGCCCTAACAATCTCTTGGATTTATCTCTGAAGATCTTAATCCCCAGAATGTAGGAGGCATCACCCAGGTCTTTCATGGAGAATTTTTGTGACAAGAACAACTTGACCGATTGCAGCATAGGAATGCCATTTCCTATCAAGAGAATGTCATCCACGTACAAGACGAGAAATACAACCGTTCTCCCTAAAATCTTCTTGTAGATACATGGTTCATCCTCATTTTTGATGAAGTCAAATTCCTTGATTGTCTCATCAAAACAGATGTTCTAGCTCCGCGGTACCCGTTTTAATCCATAAATGGATTTAAGCAACTTGCACACCTTCCCACTGCTCCCATTGTCTATGAATCCCTCTGGCTGATCCATATAAACACACTCTTCTAAACTTCCATTTTGAAAAGCCGTTTTAACCTCCATCTGCCAAATATCGTAGTCATGGTAGGCAGCAATGGCAAGTAGGATCCGAATAGATTTTAGCATAGTCACTGGAGAAAAGATTTCGTCATAGTCTACTCCTGGTATTTGACGAAAACCTTTTGCAACAAGTCTAGCCTTATAGGTTTCTACCTGTCCATCTACACCAATCTTCTTTTTGAAGATCCACTTCCATCCAACGCGTTTTACCCCAGGAGGAGCAATATCCAAAATCCAAACTTTGTTAGTGTACATGGATTCCATTTCGGATCACATAGCATCCAGCCATTTATCAGATTCCCTACTGGTAATAGCCTGCTAAAACTAGTAGGATCATCTTCTTCCAAGATGCAATCCTCTCGATCCCCATCTATAAGAAAACCGTATTATCTTTCAGATGGATGTGAAATCCTACTAGATCTGTGGAGTGGCCCAGGTTCGTCCGGGATTATTGAATCCTGAGGTTCCACTAATTCTTCAATTTCAGTTTGTGGTTCCATAATTTCTTCCAGTTCTACGGTGCTCCCACTAATTTCTTTTGCAAGAAATTGCCATTCTAAAAAGGTGGCGTGACGAGCAACAAACACCTTCTGTTCTTTGGTGTGGTAGAACAGATACCCCCGTGAATGCTTGGGGTATCTTACAAACTTACATAGAACCGAACGTGCCTCCAATTTGTCTGGATTTTGCTTTCTAAGATAAGCCAGACAACCCAATATCTTAATGAATTTAAGACATGGTTTCTTACCACTTCATATTTCATATGGAGTGGTAGGCACGGATTTGGTCGGAACCCTATTCAATAGATATGTCGTTGTCTTAAGTGTATATCCCCAGAATGAAAGAGGCAACTCGGCATTACTCATCATGGAGAAAACCATATCTAATAGAGTACGATTCATCTGCTCTGATACACCGTTGTACTGTGGTGTATACGGAGGAGTAAGCTGAGAGAGAATACCATTCTATTTTAGAAAGTCACGGAATTCCGTACTCAAGTACTCTCCTCTTCGATCTGATCGAAGGATCTTGATATTTTTTCCTGTCTGGTTCTCTACTTCGCTTTTATATTCTTTGAACTTCTTAAAAGTTTCAGATTTGTGTTTTATGAGAAATACATATCTGAACCTAGAGAGATCATCAGTGAATGTAATGAAGTACGAGAACCCACCCCTTGCATGTATAGATATTGGACCACATACATCACTGTGTATGAGTCCTAAGAGCTCTGTAGCTCTTTCTCCGTGTCCTGTGAACGGAGAATTGGTCATCTTTCCTTTGAGACAAGACTGACAAGTTTCATAGGATGAGAATTCAAACGGATTCAGAAATTCATCCTTATGCAACTTACTTAGTCTTTTCTCACCGATATGACCAAGTCTACAATACCACAAGTAGGTTTTGTTCTTATCTGAGCTCTTCCCCTTGCGTGTGTTTTGTATATTGAAGACAGTGTTTTGATTAAGAACACAAATACCATTACACAGTGTACCTTTTGCAACCAGTACCTGATTAAGGTAAATGTTCATTATATTTCTATTTAGAATAAAGTTATATCCATCTTTATCAAGTGAAGAAATTGATATTGTGAGGAATATGTATGCCCTACATGCCATTATTGTATGATATAGTGGATGCTTAGACATATATATAGAGGGCTTTCTTGCTCGACATGATTATATGCTATCTGGTTACTCTTTATCTTAACATGTACACCTGTTTTTATACTGTCTCTCTGATACATGTTGATAAAGCCCTTAGGATGTTGGCTTGACTACTAGGACTATGATGCAGATCATACTAATACGTCTTGTGTAGTCCGCAAGCACATCCTTTAACAGTTCCTAGTTGCGGGAGTATCGAGACAGGGCATCGATATTCCAGAGTAGACTAGTGTGTACGTTTCTTGACCCTGTATGGGGCGATGGTTGATCCCACAACTATTGGTGTTTCGCATCAAAGATTGTACACATGTGCTAATTATAGAATGGGTACACCGAACAGGATTCGCTGAGAACTCCTAGATGGTACCATACCTATCGTCAGATAGCAGTTCTCTAGTGACACTTGTAAAGGTTAGTCTGTAGACCCGAGATCGTTATAGTGTCTTGTGTGGTTCCCACCGTGCTTTGATTTCCTCCCTACCACGGCTCAAAGGAGTCGTGCAAACAGGTGGATTTTGGGTACAATCTCGGGTTACATGGAGGCAATGAGCGATATGAGGGGTTTCGTCTCTCCCGGTATTGGGAGTTGATGTTGCGCTATGCTCGATTGGCTATAACAGAAAGTCCCTGGCCAGAGCTGATGAGATTTACTGGTAAGTGTTATCTGTAGTTTCTCGAATGGTTATAGGCCATACATCGGCATGCCTTATCAAGTTATTGGGGTCTGACGATTCCATCCCCAGACTCGATATGTGACATATCAGACAAAGAGACCGGACTGTACGGTAAGTGTTGCTTATAGGCTTTACGGAAGTTCGGACAAGTTTTCTTGTTGATCTTCTATTCGTTCAATACCTGGGTAGCCGTTACGTCAAGCTAGTACTGCTGACGGCTTGTGGGTATCTGATGTGATCATTACTTATTGCTGGCGTATTGACGAGTCTTTAGAGTCCCACACAGAGGTTTTCTAGCTCAAGCGAAACGAAGTAGGGCACATATGGAGATATATGCGGATGCTTGATTGAATACGAGTATGTGATACCGTATTCTAATCTAGCGATATTTGATATCTGTCAGGTTATATGTGATATAACCGGATTATTGAATCAAGTGTTAATTCAATGATTTATGTATATATTATGTATATATATTTGATATTAGCCGGATTATATTTGATATAGCCGGATTATTGAATCAAGTGTTGATTCAATAATTTGATATATATATATATATATATATATATCTTATATATATATTAACTAGTATTGAATATTAGCTGGTTGTATGTGATATAACCGGATTATTGAATCAAGTGTTGGTTTAATAATTTGATATACATATATATATATTTGATATTAGCCGGTTATATATGATATAACCGGATTATTGAATCAAGTGTTGATTTAATAATTTGATATATATTTATATATTTGATATATATATATATATATATATATATATAAACTAATATTAAGCTCACTAAACATTTTCTTCTTTTTATACATATTTATATATATATGTGATATATAAATATATGCATTTATTTTGTATCATGGTTGATGATACATAGAACTAGGATGCATGAGAATCACACATGAGGATTGTAATGAGTTAATAATGATTTTATTTATGAATTAAAGAAAATGGAAAATGAGTCTTTTCTTAAGATGCTTGTGGAAGCCTTGAGAAGCCCATGACGCACCACTATTTCTTTATTTTATTCATAGATATTTCTTAACTCATCTCATCACTCACCTCATGGTTCACTCTCTCTCATCTAAGTTCATCTCCCTCCTTCTTCCTCTCCTCTCTAGAGTTTTCTTGAGGTGAGAAAAGAAAAGAAATAGAAGAAAAATAAGTGAGCAAAATTCCTACTTCATCAACCTACACTAATCTAGCCCATTAGTTTAGCCTGTTTGCTTCACTAATACCTTGATTAGTGAAGAGTGAGCTTGAGTGAGAGAGACTTCAAGGTGGACCATCTTCGACATCGAAGATAACAAGCAAGCTCGTTCCTTTCTCAAGTGGAGTCAAAGAAGAGTTCTAGGGACTACTACTTGGAGCTTTAGAAGTGAAGGACCGGTGTACAAAGGTTGTAAACCCTCTTCACTTAGTTTAGATGTAGTTTGCTTACTTTGTAACCCTAATTCTCTAGTTAGATTCTAGGTTAGTATACTTAGACCTCTAGATTTTTAAAATTGCATGCTTGATACTTGTTGAAACCTAGTAGAGGTGCTAAGACATATTTTCAGATAAAATGTTGCAAAGCATGAAAGGTATGTAGTAGCAGTTGTTCAAAATCATAGTATTGCCGCTTGGCAATACTAGGTGATATTCACCGACGGCTGCAGCATTAACTTATGCTCCGTTCCCTACTCTGAGGGACATATCATCCGGTCCAACCATTCTACTTTTTCTTAGTCCTTATAAAAAATTACAGATTTGAGATCCTGATCCGGTATCTAGTACCCAGGAGCTTGGGTTGACCGAAAAACAGTTTTCAATAACAAATACACCCGAAGAAGATGCATTAGAATTCTTCTCCTTCAATAGGGTCATCTGGAATTCCTTACAGTCCTCTTTCCCTTACCCATACTCATGACAGTTGTCACAAGTTTGAGCCGAACTGACGTTCCCCAGCCAGGTGTAATAAACTGATTCGGTCAAGTCATATATTTTATTATTTTGATTAGGGCGTGACATGGTTGCTACCTAGATAGAGAGAAAAGAAACACTTAGCGTGCGTTCTTGTAAGATTAGATTGCTTATTAGTTTATCTAATCAGGATGGCTCCCACTGTTTTCTTGAATTCTCCTCCAAACCATAAAAAGAGAATTAGTCGGGATCATTCGCACCTTACAAGTTCGCTAACCGTTCACCTAGGTGAGTGTTAGTACTCCGAGAGAGGTTTCCTGTGCTCTCGCACGGACACCCCGTTTCCGCAGAAGCATAGCCCCGTTAACACTTTTGTAGATACCTAATAGGTTAGCTAATTGCGAAGTGAAAAATATCTCCCAAGAGTAATCTTACTCATCAGTGGGATGGGGATCTAACTATCATTGCGCGATAACCTAGATGGAAGCCACTCTAGTCACCACACTCTAGATGGTAAGCAACACTAGCAAGTTTCTTATATATTTTAAACTCCTGATGTGGTTTTTGCCCCTAACACTTATGAACTTGACGTAGGCCAACATATCATAAGTCGTTAGTCAAGTTCAACCCGTCATTATCCTAGATTAATTTAGACCCACCCATACAAGTCCTTGACGTATGCCAAAATAACTGTACGACTGTCCTAAATAATCGCATATCTATGCAGCAAATAAGCATTACCCAGCTACCATTCACTATGCCTTGACGTCGGCCAACATATATAGCATGAATACTAGGTGATACTTGTAAGAAATAACGGAGGGCTACGACTGGGTTTTTGGCGAAAAACCCTTTAACGTAATGAACTTGATATCGTTGAAGGAACCGAGCAGTTTTGAAAAGGAGTGGTTTAGGCTCCGCTTTTGAAAACTAGTGGTTTTGAAGAAAACTGAGTAATCTATAATAATATAAGCTTTTGCTCAAGAGGTCACTCCCCATGAAGGGATCTAGCACTTGCCTCCTCGAATGAGGTGCTGGATATCCTAACCGAATACGTAAATAAGCACAAACCTCCCCCAGACCTGTTTACAGCAGTGTCCTCACTGATGTCATCAGTTAAGCCTAAAAAAACCTGTGGACTTGGGAGGAAAACTTATCAAAGGAGACAAGAAATAATGAAAGTGAAATTCTCCCCCAAACTTATTTTTGGCTCGTAATTTTGTAAAAACTTATTTTCAAGAGCCAGAATATTTTTCTCCCCCCAAACTTGAGTTAAACAATATTAAGCATTTTAAAAATTTTAAGAGGGAGGGGGGGGTAAAGTTATTGGTCAATATAAAGCTTTACAAAGACCAAAAGTCAACACCAACCATTCAAAAATTTTATCGATGTATCGCACTGGTTGGTGGAAGATTATAAATGTGAATAAGTGGAGGGATAGGAGGTGAAATCGATCTGGTTTACGTCTCGGCTGGTAGAGAAGAAACCGTGATAGTGGATAAAAACGAGAATGTG
Organism: Agapanthus africanus; assembly: GCA_030015575.1. Taxonomy (NCBI): domain Eukaryota; kingdom Viridiplantae; phylum Streptophyta; class Magnoliopsida; order Asparagales; family Amaryllidaceae; genus Agapanthus; species Agapanthus africanus. Next base: position 202,127,645 of record CM057343.1, on the reverse strand, counting down.
AATGATGAGGAATGAGTGGAATATTTGCATTCTCGTATTTTATAAGAAGAAAGGGTGGCGGTTCAACTTCTTTAGGTGGAGGTTGATTAATTACAAAATCCGTGTCATTTAAGAATGCGAGTTCATCGGCGAAAATATCTTCGAAACTTTCATCGATGGTCCGATTGAACGTTTCAATGTTAATAAGGGTCGTGCCAGAATTCAACACACTTGATTTGTCAAAAATTATGGAGATAGGAGACTCGTAAAGCTCATCTACCTCATTCTCAAAAGAGTCTAAATCAAGTTGTCTTTCTAGAATTATCGAACTCGACATATCAGATTGTGATTCATCAACACTCGCTATCATTAAAAGAAAATTAGAAGAAGAACCAGAGAAAGTGGGAGATGAAATGGGAAAACAAATTGGTATGTCGAGTATTGTTGAACCAGATGTGGGAAATGAAGGCTGAATTTCGTTCTGTTTTTCGGTTATACATTTATCATCAACTTCAAGACGTATATGGGGTTCGGGAAGAATAGTTAAAGGTTCGAGATGATGACCACACTGGAGTGAAAGGACCTGATTGTTAGTTATATGTATGCCCTAGAGGCCATTACTATACATAGGATGTATATTGTAGTGGATGCTGGGACATATATAGTGATGACTTTCTTGCTCGACATGATAGTATGCTATCTGGTTGAACTTTACCTTAACGTGTACACTGATTGTCTCTCTGTTACATGTTGGTAAAGCCCTTAGGATGTGTACTTAACTACCTGGACTATGATGCGGATCATACTAGTGGGGACATGGTAGTCCATAAGTACATCCTTCAAAGTCCCTAGTCGAGGGTGTATCGAGACGGGGCATCGATATACCAGAGTAGACTAGCGTGTACCTTCTCGACCCATACAGATGGGCGATGGATGATCCTATATCCATTGGTGTTTGACATCAGAGATGATATACGGGTGCTCAGTAGAGACTGGGTACACTGGACGGACTCGCCGAGAACTCCCAGATGGTATTATACCTCACGTCAGATGGCAGTTCTCTGGTGACACTGGTACAGAGTAGTTTGTTGACCCGAGATCGTCATAGAGTCTTGTGTGGTTCCCACTGTGCTTTGATTTCCATCTTACCATGTCCAAGAGGGCGTGCAAAACGGTGGTTTTTGGGTACAGTCCCGAGTCACATGGAGGCAATGAGCGATAGGAGGGGATTCGTCTCTTCCGGTATAGGGGGTTGATGTTGCGCTGTGTTCGATTGGCTATAACAGGAAATCCCTGGCCAGGGTTGCTGAGATTTACTGGTAAGTGTTACCAGTAGTTTCTCGAATTGTTATAGACCTCATATCAACACGACTTATCGAGCTATTGGGGTCTGACGTTTACCACCCCTAGGCGAGATATGCGACATATCAGATGATCAGACCGGACTGTACGGTAGTGTTACTGGTTGGATTCACAGGAGTATGAGCGGGCTTGCTCGTCGATCTTCTGATCGCTCAATACCCGGGTGGCCGTTACGTTTAGCAGACCGCTTGCGGCTTGTGGGTGCTTGATATGATCATCACCTGCTGCCGGCGTATTGACGAGTCTTTAGAGTCCTACACAGAGGTTTCCTGGCTCAAGCGAAACGAAATAGGAGCGCATATGAGATATGTGCGGGACCGAGAATAATACGTGTATGTGATACCGTATTCCATTCTCGCGATGAATGTATCGAAAGGTTGTATGCGATATAACCTAGTTATCGAATCAAGGGTTGGTTCGATAAGCCGATACATAGAATACTAGTCGGTTATATGCGATATGACCGGATCGTTAAATCAAGTGTTGATTTAATGATTTAATGCATAATTATATATTTGATATATTACTTTGCATTAACTAGTATTGGTTCACTTTAAGATGGATTTTCTCACTCGGATGTGCGCATTGCATATGCGATATGATTTTGTGCACTTGCTTGTATCATGTTTGATGATGCATGCCTTTTGGTTAAGTGTAAAGAATTAAACCTTGGTTAATGAAATGGTTAGGGTTTACTTTTTCCTTATTCATTTTATTCATTTATTTATTCTTTTGGAAAAAGAAAAGCAAATGAGAAAATGGTGGCATGTTTTGTTTTGTTCATGAAGCTTCATGAAGACTTTGACCAAGTGACCATTTTATCTCATGCTTAACCCTAACCATCCCACTAACCATGATTTATTCTCTACACTTGACCATGGTTTGGTTATGATAAGTATTCTTTTAATTTTCTTTTTGGAATTAACTTGTCATAACATTTACCTTCTTCTTCTTCATTTTTCTTCAAGTGAAGAAAGCTTGCCTCCATCAATGGCAAGTGATGAAAAAGAGTGAGAAATCCAAAACTAAAGTCTACCCACTTCCTATTTCTTCATCCTCTACCTCTTGCCAAGTAGTAGAGTGTGTTTCCTTCACAAGTTTTCATGACTTGGTGAAGGTGGAGCTTGATTTAGCGATGCCTCGACGTAGATCATCTTCGGCATGGACATCGACGACCTAGCTCGCCATTTCTCCGACGAAGCCGACGCTAGAGCCCGGGAATTCATTTGGACAGCAAAGGGACTTCGTTGCGGAGCCATGGAGGTGGAGCACCGGATCTACAAAGGTTGTATTTCCGTTTCTTTGTATTTAGGTTGTTAACCAGATTATATTTTCGCCTAGATTTCTAGCCAACGGTCCGTAGTCGGGTTTCTCGGCACCTAGAATTTTTGAAATTGGCATGATTGATGGCTTGTGAGACCTCTCTGGTGTGCCTAGGAACCCTACAGTGGTATCAGAGCCTAGCTAGAGCCTTAGGCGAAGTCCAGATGAAGTTTGAAACCCGAACGAACCCGAAACCCCAACTCAAAATTGCTCTCTGTCCTTTTTTCAAAAACTGGGATTTTTCCAGATTAAAAATTCCCAAAAAATTCAGCAGGGAATCCTAAGAGTTACTGTGAAGCACGTGGCTCTATATCGACCAATGAGCCGCGGAACCGCGGCCCCACCCTGGGTTTCGCGGCGGTTCCGTGGCCATCTTGGTGATTTATACCACGTATCTTGCACAGTAATTCTTGTGTCAAAGTGCTGAGTCTTCTGGAAATTTTTATTTTGTATTCAAGAGTTGAATTTTCTGGGGTTGTTTTGGGGATTCGGTGTTTCGATCGGAGTATCAAATTTTGTCTGTGTGGCTTTCCGGATAAATTTTAGAATATGTTAAAAAGTTCGACCGGATATAAATACCCAATTTTTCCCCTGTCGGGAAATTTCCAATTGTTGGATTTTTCCGAAGTTTAAAGACGTTCTAAGTAGTGCAAGTAACTCGATGGACCCTCTAGAAGACAACAAACCTTAACTCGATTATGTGACCGTCTTGAACTGCCCTTTGAACCTTCGGGTTTGGGGCAGTACGGCGTGCCACATGTGAGGCGTTGGCTTGACCCTTCTACGGCTGGATCGTTGGTACTGAGGCACGAACTGAATGTTGTTAGACTTGTTTCACGTGTTGATCTGTGTCGGGAAAACTTGGGTGTTTGAATGTTCGATCGGAAAGTTTAACATTTTCTAATTATCTGGAATGTGTTACAATAATTGGAATTCACAAATAGTTATGAGATAACTGAATGAATGTTATAAATCTAGCGGTTTAGTCTCACTTGATCGGTTGCCACGGAATTTTGATGTGATCAAAAGTCCGTCGCAATCACGTAGCGTACGCGGATACTCGCCGGGTAAACTTAATAGACAGCTACACCCCATAGCCCCGACCAAGTGACTGTAGGAGAACCCCGTCGCCGAAAGCATCCGTTCGGGTGCTCGCGGTAGCGGTGTTCCGCCTTGGTGCACTTCGTCGACGGCGACGGGGGTGCGGCCGCCTACTGAAGTTTGCGACGAGCATTCGATCAAAATGTCGGGAATCCTGTTGAATTGCCCGACTTGATATTGAAAAAGGTTTTCGATAATGAGACTAAAATGCGGTTTATAATTGTTAGGCATGCGATGTCTAAGTAATTCATTTGGTCAGACATGCGATGTCTGAGGTGGTTGCGGATTCCAACTGTTGTAGTTTTACACTTTCTTTTCTGTGACCGTAAGTGTAACATGTGTTATCGCCGGTTTCGTTGCTATATGTCAACGACAATTGGGATACGCATGTTTACTTACGTTGATGACATGTGATGTTATGTGTTGCTGGATATGTTGTATTGGATCGTCGTGTTTGAATAGCCGGGGTTTTTTTATGTGAGATGAGTGTTTTTTCATTTTCATTCATGTAAAAACTTGTATGTAATATTCTTTTATTGGGGCACTTCCAGGTTGCGGAAGTAGTCACCCTTGATGTATATTATTTACTTTTCTGCACTAGGATAGACCCAAGGAGGAGAGCACAAGTAACCGGGTTCTGGAGTCCAGTGGGAGACCAACTCGAGGAGTCGAGTCCGGGTCTCCTAACTCCAGAATTGGTAGGGTTGCTTGCCGCTCTCGTAGGGGTCTAGGGGTGTGGGTTTGGCTATTCATCGCGACCGTGGAATCCGTGTTTTATACTGGCTCGTATTGAAAACACGGACGTCCTAGTATATCCAATATTTCATATGTTTCTTCTGCTGCGATATCTGTGATGTGATCATGTGATGTTCTGTGATAGATACAGTATATAGTATATATGATATATTATATAGACGTTACTTATGTTTTACACCCGCGCTAGCCCTGCCCCGCTCTGCCGTTAGTTACCTAACCTAACGGTGCACGAGGGGACATCGAGGCGAATGCGGATGGCATAAGTGTACGTCGTATTTATCTGTAATGTTTAGGTCTTAAATGATGGGACTTCATTAATGTGATTAATGAAATAAAAGAAACCTAAGATGTTGTAGAATCGAATTTCAAAATAAAACAGGTAGCTACAGTTCTTGCTTTGCACAGCGGTATATGTGATATATCCTGCACCTTATTCGATGAGGAAAGGACCGAGATCCCTTCACCGGGAGTGACTCCTTTAGCAATAACTGGCAGATGCTACACACTCGGATTTGTCTTTTGATAGCTTCTATAGTTTCTGTTTTGCACAGTGATATATATGATATATCCCGCACCTCATTCGACGAGGAAAGGACCGACGATCCCTTCACCGGGAGTGACTCCTTTAGCAAAACTAGAAAAGCCTCAAAAGCACTCCATTTTAAAATCATTTGATTCTGCAACGATATCAAGTTCATTACGCAATAGGTTTTCAGAAAAACCTGTCGTAGCCCTCCGTCATTTCAGATAAATCCTGTTTAGTATTCGTGCTGCGCTTGTTGACCTTGTCAAGGCGCAGTGTGCGGTAGCTAACCAGTATTTATCTTCTTATGCATATGATGAAGATTGGGTTAGGGTAGTCGTGCGGCCTTGTTGACCTTGTCAAGGGTCGTGCGGGTGGGTTTGATTCAATCAAGAAATGACGGGTTGAACTTGACTTGCGGTCTATGGTTTGTTGACCTTGTCAAGGTCATAGATCGTTCGGGGCAAAATATTATCGGGAATTTCAAGTGTTGAAATTTGCAATGAGATTGCATACCTTCTATGAGATAGTTGGATCCCGATACCCGCTGCGAGTAAGAGTTACTCCTGGGAGAGTTTTACACATTACAATTAGCCGATCAAGTAGGTGTCTAGAAAGGTGTCAACGGGGTTACGCCTCTGGGAAAACGAGGTTTACATTAATTAGGTTCGTGCGAAAGTACGGGAGACCTCCCTCAAAGTACCGACACTGGCCTGGCTGAAAGATTGGCGAACTTGTAGTGTGTAATTAATCCCGGCTAGTCTTTCCTTTTAGGGTTTAAAGGAAGATTTGATAAAAAGCAGTGGGAGCCATCCTGATTAGATAAAATAAAAACCAATCTATTCTTGCAAGAGCGCACGCTGAGTGTTTTCTTCTCTCTCTCTCCAGGTAGCGACCATATCACGCCTTAATCAAGATAATAATACGGAATATTGACCGAACCCGCTTGTTATACTGAGCTGGGGAACGTTGGTCCCGCTCCAACTTATAATTGTTATAAGACAGAGCAGGAAATTGGGGATTACCAGAATTCCCGTGCCGCCCAAACGAAGAGAGTGCATGCTGATGCATCATCTTCGGGTGTGTTCATTATATAGAACTGTTTCTCAGTATCCTTTGCGTCCTGGGTATATGATACCGGATTAGGATCCCATACATGTAATCCGTTACATGGGCTACAGAAAGGTAAAGAACTGAGAACGGGTGATAAGTTTCATGAGACAGAAAACGGGGCAAGTGTTGCAGCCAAGTCTGTTGGTCACTATCACCCTGTATTACAAATACATTGATTCTGAACGAATGTTATTAGATACCGAACCTGATATACAAAATCATACCTATCTCTTTATTAGTAAAGAAATGATAAAATTTTGCATAGTTGGATAATGTTTTGAACATTTCCTATATCAAAAGTTGATCGATTCAAGCACGTTATCTAAAAGCATTGAAGTTCTAAATCAAACTGCAGTTCTTAGTATACGGAACAAACACAAGAGGAAGAGTTCAGAATTGAACGATTCCTTCTTGAGGTATTGTAGACTAGGTCATATCAATGCGACCCGACTAGCTGAAGTTACATATAGATGCATATTTAAATCAGTTTGAATTTACATCTTATGAAACTTGCCAGTCATGTCACAAAGATAAAATGACCATAGCCCTGTTTATTGGAAACAGAGAAAGAGTTAGTAAACTCTTGGGATATGATACATGTTGATGTATGTAAGCTCCCCTGTCTACACATGCCAAGATCGGTTCTTTATACTTCTTTACATTCTCTGATGATCTTTCGAGATTCAGACCTATGTTCCTGTTGAAACACAAGTCTGAACCTTTTGAGATATTCATAGAATATAAGTTAGAAGTAGAGAACCAGAATACGGGTAAAAGTATTATGAGATCAAGGAGGAGAATACTTGAGCACGGAAATCCTGGACTATTCTAAAGGAGAATGAGATTCTCTCTCAGCATTACTCCTCCGTATACACCATTGCACGATGGTATATCGGGGTGGAGCAATCACACCCTATATGATAAGGTGTGCTCTATGATGAGTACTACTGAGTTACCTATTTCCTTTTTGGGAGTTATGCGCTTGAGAAGCTGCATACCTATTGAATAGGATTCGAATCAAATCAGTTGCCTACCACTTCATATTTGATATGATAAGGGAAGAGCCCATCTCTCAAGTTAGTTGAGATTTGGGGTTGTCCAGCCTATGTCTGAAAAGCAAAATCCGGACAAGCTCGAGGCAAGATCTATTATGTACAACTGGAAAGGTTCCAGCTATACAAACAACAGCAGATGATTTGGTACAACCAAAGGATTCAGTAGATTCCAACGAACCTCAGCCTCTCTGCCGATCTAGTAGGGTTCCTCACCTACCTGAGAGATACTTCGGTTTCTCTATGACAGTGGGAGCGAGGTTGCATCATGAGATGATGACCCAACTAGTTTCGAGCAGGCCATCGAGAGTGAAGACTCTGTAAGAATGGCTGGATGCTTAGTGATCTGAGATGGAATCCTTATACACCAACAAAGTATGGACTTTGGTTGCTATATCTGAAGGGTTAAATCCCCATCAGGAGCAAGTATATCTTGAGAAGATTACTTGGTGTAGATGGAAACGTTGAGACTTTCAAAGCTAGACTTGTTAAAGGTTTTCGTCATCGACCAGGAGTGGATAATGATGAAACCTTTTCCAGTACCTATGCTTAAGTCCATCCAGATACTACTTGCCACGGCTACATACCATGACTACGATATCTGGTGGTTGGGTGTCATGACTGCTTTTCTAAATGATGATTTGGAAGAAAGCGTCTATAAGTACACAGCCAGAGGGCTTCGTAGACAGTGGGAGCAGCGGAAACGTGTGCAAGATGTTTTATAGGATAAAGCAGGCATCGCGGAGTTGGAACATCTATTTTGATGGATTAGTCAAAGAAGTTGACATCATCAAAATGGTAGATGAACCTTGTATAAACAAGAAGGTAGTAGGGAGTATGGTGACGATCCTCGTAGAGTACGTGGATGACATACTCTTGATAGGGAAGGAGTTTCCTATGCTACGCTCGATCAATCTCCGCTTATCACAATGATTCTCCATATAGGATCAAAGTGATACCTCCTAAATCCTGGGTTTTTGGATTTATGAGATAGATCTAATTGGATGTTAGGACTCTCACTAGTTGTAGTGAGACGGTATCAACCGATCCTGGGGAGAATCCCTGGAAGGGTTCCAGGGTGATAAAGACGACTGAATGTCAGACACAGGCATTGTCTATACCCTCAGTAAAGGGACGGTATGTTGGAAGAGTTTCAAGCTAGATACCGTGGCATACTAGACGATAAAGGCAGGATACATCTCTACTTAAGATGCTACCGAAGAGGCTGTTTGGGTGTATATTGGTTCATGAGATGAACTACGTTCCTACCATTGTGAGACAATGGAGTTGTGGCTTATGCCGAGGAACGCCGGTCCTATCAGTGATCCAGACATATTCTAAGGCAGTATCACCTGATCATGGAGACGGTTGATCTCCAGGGGATCGAGGTCAGGAGAGTAGACTCAGAGGACAACACAGCGGATCCACTCACAAAGGCCTGTTCCCAGAGAGAGACTTTTATGGGATGGTTGAGTATGAGATACTTCAAACCACTGCTACAGATGGCCCTAGTGCAAGTGGGAGATTGTTAGTTATATGTATGCCCTAGAGGCCATTACTATACATAGGATGTATATTGTAGTGGATGCTGGGACATATATAGTGAGGACTTTCTTGCTCGACATGATAGTATGCTATCTGGTTAAACTTTACCTTAATGTGTACACTGATTGTCTCTCTGTTACATGTTGGTAAAGCCCTTAGGATGTGTACTTAACTACCTGGACTATGATGCAGATCATACTAGTGGGGACATGGTAGTCCATAAGTACATCCTTTAAAGTCCCTAGTCGAGGGTGTATCGAGACGGGGCATCGATATACTAGAGTAGACTAGCGTGTACCTTCTCGACCCATATAGATGGGCGATGGATGATCCCATATCCATTGGTGTTTGACATCAGAGATGATATACGGGTGCTCAGTAGAGACTGGGTACACTGGACGGACTCGCCGAGAACTCCCAGATGGTATTATACCTCACGTCAGATGGCAGTTCTCTGGTGACACTGGTACAGAGTAGTCTGTTGACCCGAGATCGTCATAGAGTCTTGTGTGGTTCCCACTGTGCTTTGATTTCCATCTTACCACGTCCAAGAGGGCGTGCAAAACGGTGGTTTTTGGGTACAGTCCCGAGTCACATGGTGGCAATGAGCGATAGGAGGGGATTCGTCTCTTCCGGTATAGGGGGTTGATGTTGCGCTGTGTTCGATTGGCTATAACAGGAAATCCCTGGCCAGGGTTGCTGAGATTTACTGGTAAGTGTTACCAGTAGTTTCTCGAATTGTTATAGACCTCATATCAACACGACTTATCGAGCTATTGGGGTCTGACGTTTACCACCCCTAGGCGAGATATGCGACATATCAGACGATCAGACCGGACTGTACGGTAGTATTACTGGTTGGATTCACAGGAGTATGAGTGGGCTTGCTCGTCGATCTTCTGATCGCTCAATACCCGGGTGGCCGTTACGTTTAGCAGACCGCTTGCGGCTTGTGGGTGCTTGATATGATCATCACCTGCTGCCGGCGTATTGACGAGTCTTTAGAGTCCTACACAGAGGTTTCCTGGCTCAAGCGAAACGAAATAGGAGCGCATATGAGATATGTGCGGGACCGAGAATAATGCGTGTATGTGATACCGTATTCCATTCTCGCGATGAATGTATCGAAAGGTTGTATGCGATATAACCTAGTTATCGAATCAAGGGTTGGTTCGATAAGCCGATACATAGAATACTAGTCGGTTATATGCGATATGACCGGATTGTTAAATCAAGTGTTGATTTAATGATTTAATGCATAATTATATATTTGATATATTACTTTGCATTAACTAGTATTGGTTCACTTTAAGATGGATTTTCTCACTCGGATGTGCGCATTGCATATGCGATATGATTTTGTGCACTTGCTTGTATCATGTTTGATGATGCATGCCTTTTGGTTAAGTGTAAAGAATTAAACCTTGGTTAATGAAATGGTTAGGGTTTACTTTTTCCTTATTCATTTTATTCATTTATTTATTCTTTTGGAAAAAGAAAAGCAAATGAGAAAATGGTGGCATGTTTTGTTTTGTTCATGAAGCTTCATGAAGACTTTGACCAAGTGACCATTTTGTCTCATGCTTAACCCTAACCATCCCACTAACCATGATTTATTCTCTACACTTGACCATGGTTTGGTTATGATAAGTATTCTTTTAATTTTCTTTTTGGAATTAACTTGTCATAACATTTACCTTCTTCTTCTTCATTTTTCTTCAAGTGAAGAAAGCTTGCCTCCATCAATGGCAAGTGATGAAAAAGAGTGAGAAATCCAAAACTAAAGTCTACCTACTTCCTATTTCTTCATCCTCTACCTCTTGCCAAGTAGTAGAGTGTGTTTCCTTCACAAGTTTTCATGACTTGGTGAAGGTGGAGCTTGATTTAGCGATGCCTCGACGTAGATCATCTTCGGCATGGACATCGACGACCTAGCTCGCCATTTCTCCGACGAAGCCGACGCTAGAGACCGGGAATTCATTTGGACAGCAAAGGGACTTCGTTGCGGAGCCATGGAGGTGGAGCACCGGATCTACAAAGGTTGTATTTCCGTTTCTTTGTAGTTAAGTTGTTAACTAGATTATATTTTCGCCTAGATTTCTTGCCAACGGTCCGTAGTCGGGTTTCTCGGCACCTATAATTTTTGAAATTGGCATGATTGATGGCTTGTGAGACCTCTCTGGTGTGCCTAGGAACCCTACACTGTTGAATTGGTAGGACAAACTCATCCAAAAATTCGGGTTCATCATCCAATATATCCCCAACGTTAATATCCTCAATCAAGTGAAGATTACAAGTCTCAGACACCTCATCAAAAGCAGGGTTTTCAATCAATTGTGGTTCTAGAGTGGAGGTGTAGAGATCACAAGGGTTGGGTGTTGCTTCACTGGAAATGGACACTTCACAATCGTGTAAATCAAACACTATAAAGTCATACAACTCATCAGACATTCTATCTTCAATTGGTGAATCATTTGGTGTACTTTATAGATTAGTGAAACTAGTGGATTTCAATTTGGGATAGGGAGATTTGATTAGGAGGGGTGTACCACTTTCTCTCACTATCCAAATTCTCAATTTGGCCTATGGTCGTATCATACATTGAAATTTTTTGAGCTGGTTCGAAACTAGTTGCTCGTTTGTTTTGTTTATTGAGGACGGCCATACATTCTTTCAATTCCTCTCTGGTGCGGTGTGACGTATCACATATTCTTCTAGTGTCCGCTCAAGACTAGACATGGGTCGGTAAGGGGTTTCAGCATAAAATTGAAATTCTTGTGGATAAGTAAAACTCCTAAATGACTAATTAGAAGGACTGTCTAGAGAAGGTGTAAAAGTCGGGTAGGATTGATAGGAATTGAATGGTTGTGAAAATTGGGCAGGAGTAGGATCAACATTGTGATAAGAAGAATATTGATATTGGTTGGTTGGTTGGCGATTTTCAACAGACATCATATACACCATAAACCGAGTATGAAAATCTTCTTTAGAAAGTGGTGGTGTTTGTTGTCCAAATGGTTTGACTGGATTGAAACTTTGGCCGTTAGCCCTCGCTATATGCTCAGCGATGGACATGCGTTTAGGAGTTCCTTCACTCGGAGTATCAACATAAGAAGATGTAGAATTTGGATGCGGTTGACAGGACCTGGAGTGAGGTGGCCAACTGTTTCTTTCCGCTTGCTCTATCCGATCTCTTAAAGACATGGTAGAGTCGGATAGTATACCGAAGCGATTATGATAACAAGAAATATCTGGTTCTGGATAGAAAAACTCGGCAAGAGTTCGTCTATTTGGGTTACCCATTATAAGAAGGTGAAAAGAGGAAGGTGGGTGAAAAGATTTAATCTCTATTTGGATTGTTTTGCTTTGAAAGTGGGACTTGAGGGTTGACTTGACAAATCACAAAATGCATAAGCAAACCCTAGAACTAAGGTTACCTAGGTCAAGCACTAGACCGCTCCTAGACTTCCAAAGGACAAGCCGCAGGATCAATCCTCTACCACCTCTTTATCACTCTTGTGGCCAGGTAAGTGCCAGGTAAGTGGGAGGTATCCGCTATACGAATCACCGAAAATAGCAGACCTAATTAAGTAACCACTTGCCTTAGACACACTTGCCGAGAAACCACAAAAGTAATGCGGATAAGCGATAGATTACCTATGACCTTCCTCTGTCCTATTTGAGCATGACGGTCCTTAGGGTCCTGATTTAGATATTTTTTAATTAATGTAGGGTGATGCAGATGCTCGTTTTATGATTTGTAGGGCCTATGAAGGGTGATGAAATCCCCACCTAATCTGAATTGTGGTCTTGCCCCTTAAAGTCCGTATTAAAATATGCAAAAACAATCCGCAAAACAAAACACGCAAAAAGATTTTTGAGCGGCGATATTTTGCAAAGAATCCTACAGAAAATATATTATTGGATTTTTCAGAGGAGAGAGAAAAAGATAGAAAAGATACCAGAAAAGTTTGAGGGCACAACTCCAAAAGACCGCCGCGGTTCCACCACCGTTTGCACACAATAACCGCGGTTCCACCGCGTTTTAAGGGGTTTTTTGTTTAATTTTTTTCACTGTTGCTTCCTTTGCTCCTCTGGTTCTTGATGAATGTCTCTGAATCTTTATCTCCTCGCTAAAGTGGCTCCAGATTCCCTCACAAAAATCCCACACTAATCGTTAAATATGCAAGATGCAGTTTTGTTTTATTTTTATTATATATATCGAATAAGAATTCAACACAAATAGTAAGAATAAAAAAATTATACACGTATCCCCGGCAACGGTGCCATTTGATTGATCTGATTTTTAGAGTTGTCTTTGTAGAATAACCGCAATCAATAACGGTGTCGCGTGTAGCTAGACCGAGATGAGTACGGGCCGTCCTCAGGGATATGTGGAATCTTTCAATCTTACTTTAGATGTGTTGAAAAAGAGGAAGAATAGAGGAATAAAGAATAGTAGAAATAGTTTCTACATCTACATCAAAATACAGATATAGAATACAGATCTAGTTTGAATACGGATATAGATTTTATAAGAAGAATGCTAATAGGGTTCGTTCGGATTTAGTAGTCATGGATGACTAATAAAGATTACTCTTTTTATCTATTGATCGATTTAATACTAGATTTATAGTGATGAATGAGGATTAGGGTTCTTGGAAGAAACTAGGGTTTCCATACTATTAACACTTGTCCTTTCATTGATCTCTATTCATGTCTAGCCCTTAACAAAACAATTGTTAATCTGATCTCAAATCGCGGTCGAGACTAGCAATAAATTGGTAGCGCGCCCGATAAGGATGTTAACATTTAATTTGCTAAAATTTATAAACTTCATCAGACTTAAAAGAAGTTAAAACATTTTTTCATCCATTGATCTACCCAAATCTTACGAACCCTATCAAGCAGATAATTACTCGCGAATGATGGAGATAGAAGAACGGATAGAGCAAGAATTCATAATGTAAATGCAGAAAATAAATGCTAAATAATGATCTACCTTTATTAATCAACTTCACAATTACAAAGCCTTCAAGTTTAGATTACAAGAGTAAGAAGAGGTTGCTCTCGATCTCTGCCTTGTAGGAAGTAGATGCTTCGTCGAATCTCACGTCGCTCTATTACGTCGAATCATAGACCTGTCGTGGATCTCATGTTCTTTGATGGCGATTTGCTTCGTGTAAAAGGTGATGAATTCTAACTTTAGCCCTCGGTCCTTTATATAGCCCTCAAAGAAGCAAACCTAGTTACCATATATGGTGACTTCCTAATATGGTAATTTTCCATATATGGTGATTTCCTAATATGGCGACTTTCCATATATGGTGACTTTCCATATATGGTGATTTGTCTTTAGGATCCTACCCAAAAAAATCCAGAACCCCAATTCCCTATAACGGCCGCGGATCCGCCGCATATGACTTGTTTTGGCCGTGGAACCGCGGCCGTTTGGTGTGATCATTGCTTCAAAATTCTTGGGCTGCTTCATAGTGACACATGGAGATTTATTTAATGTCTGGAATCTTCATATCTTTTCTGAGTTTCTGCCAGTATTGATTCTTCGATTTATTTAACTTCATCGGCAAATTTTTGATTCCCGACACTCGATATCTCGATCTCCTGATCTGAGCTAAACCTTTCACAATATCTCAATGAATATTGTTAGTAATATTTGTTTTTATTGAGATATTATCCTAAACATTTTATATGATATTATATTTTAAGAATATTGATTAGGGATATTTGATATGATATGCATATTTTAATTATTAAAATATTGTATAAATATAATATGCATATATTTTCCTTCATAATGTTAATTATAATATATAGAACAAATGACAATAGATATTTTGCAGATAAACCCTCATATGTTCTATATTTACAATAATACCTTTAAGCACTTAACAAAAGTAAGGAAAATGTTATATCAAATATGCAATATTTTCGACTGAACACATCTCGACCCATATGATGGGCGATGGATGATTCCATATCCATTGGTGTTTGACATCAGAGATGGTATACGGGTCCTCAGTGGAGACCGGGTACACTGGACGGACTCGCCGAGAACTCCTTGATGGTATTATACCTATCGTCAGATAGCAGTTCTCTGATGACACTGGTACAGGTTAGTCTGTCGACCCGAGATCGTCATAGAGACTTGTGTGATTCCCACTGTGCTTTGATTTCCACCTAACCATGTTTAAGAGATCGTGCAAAACGGTGGTTTTTGGGTACAGTCCCGAGTCACATGGAGGCAATGAGCGATAGGAGGGGATTCATCTCTCCCGGTATTGGGGGTTGATGTTGCGCTATGCTCGATTGACCATAACAGGAAATCCCTGTCCAGGGTTGCTGAGATCTACTGGTAAGTGTTACCAGTAGTTTCTCGAATCGTTATGGCCCTTGTATCGGCATGACTTATCAGGCTATTGGGGTCTGACGTTTACCACCCCCAGGCTGTGATATGCGACATATCAGACGAAAAGATCGGACTGTACGGTAGTGTTACTTGATTGGATTCGCAGGAGTATGAGAAGGCTTGCTTGTTGATCTTCTGATCGTTCAATACCTGGGTGTCCATTACGTTTAGCAGACCGCTTGCGGCTTGTGGGTGACTGATATGATCACCACCTACTGCCGGCGTATTGACGAGTCTTTAGAGTCCTACATAGAGGTTTCCTGGATCAAGCGAAACGAAGTAGGAGCACATATGTGATATTTGCGGGACCGAGATTAATACGAGTATGTGATACCGTATTTTATTCTTGCGATATATGATATCGGTCGGTTATATGTGATATAGCCGAGCTGTCGAATCAAGTGTTAATTCGATAAGTTAATACATTTGATATTAGTCGGTTGTATGTGATATAGCTGGATTATTAAATCAAGTGTTGATTTAATAATTTAATGTATAATTATATATTTGATATATTAACTTACATTAACTAATATTAGCTCACTTAAGATTTCTTTTTCTCACTTGTGTACACTTAGTATATATGTTATATATATTAATGTACATTATTTTGTATCATGCTAGATGATACATGTTACATGGGTGTATGAGACTCACACCATGCTTATAATAATATGAGGTTTTATTTATTTAAAGTAATTCAATATTAGTTGGAAATTGTCATGCTTGGAAGCTTGGAGAAGCTTAAAGCATCTTTGACTTAGTCCACTAGTTTTGTTTTACTTGTAGATATTTATTAACCTAACTATTATTGTAAACCATGGTTTAGTCTCTACATGAGTTAGTATATGATACTAACTCACCCATGGTTGCTATTCCCACTCATTATTCCATTCACACTTCATCTTCTTCCTCATCTCCAAAAGCTTTCTAGCTTCATGAGAGGTGAAGAAGAATAGTGAGAAAATAATTTCTAAAGTGAGCAAAATTCCTACTTCATCAACCTCTTCTCTACTAGCCATTTATATTGGGTTGTTTCTTCACTAGTTCATCACTTAGTGAAGAGGTATCTTGAGTTAGTGTCTCCTCGACGTAGATCATCTTCGGCCTCGAAGACTTCAAGCAAGCTTGTTCATTTCACCTTGTGGAGCCTCACTAGTGTCCGGGAGATCACCACATGGAGCGAAGGGACTATTACACGGAGCTATTGAAGAGAAGGACCAGTCTACAAAGGTTGTATTCCTTATTCACTTAGATGTAAAGATGTTTACATGCTTGTTCGTCTAATTCTCTAGTTTAGATTCTAGCGTTAGGGTTCTTTAGCGCGGCATTTTTTTGAAAACGGCATGGTCGATGCCTCCCGAAACCCTGCAGCCGCCCTAGGTAACCCTGCAGAAACACCGTGTGACAACCACAGTATAACCGATTGTAGTATAGGAATATCACCTCCTATCAAGAGCATGTCATCCAAATACTAGGACATCACTCCTTACTACTTTCTTACCAGATCCATCTGTTATCCTGACGAAGTCATACTCTATGACTGTCACATAAAAAATAGATGATCTATTTCCGCTATACCTGCTCTAGTCTATAAATAGACATAAGCTACTTACCCACTACGTTTCCGCTGCTCCACTGATTACAACAACCTTCTGGCAGAGTCATATACACGTACACTTCTAAAGCTAATTTAGAATGACGTTATATTCATCCTCCTGCCAGATCTCATAGTCTAGAACAACAGTAGTATCAAGTTTGGGTAATCAAAAACCTCCCTGTCACCGTCTTTGAGGAGACCAAGGTACCTCTCGGGTGCCTGAGGTTACCCACCAAATCTGCGGAGTGGCTAATAGATTGTCGAATCCAATTGAATTTTTAGGTTCAACTAAATTTTCATTAATCTTTTATGGTTCTGGAATCACTTCCAGTTCTACCATACTCCCACTAATGTTTTCTGAAAAGAATTCATTTTTACTAAAACTGATGGCGAGTCAAGAACAATATAACTATTGATCTTCCAGATGGTAGAATGTTAACCCTCGTCAATGTCCGGGATAACACACAAACTGCCATTACTGAAACGTGCCTTGAGTTTATTCAGATTCTGGTTTTAAGGATAAGCCGGACAACTCCGTATACCTTAACATCATTAAGATATGAATCCATTCTATATCCACTATAGAAACAAATGCACTAATTTAATTGGAACTAGATTCAAAATACATTCAGCCATTTCCAATGCATATCAACAAAATGGAAGGAGGCCAGGCGGCATTACTCATCAAGGGATGCACCCACGTATGAGTAACCTGAAAGAGAAGCAAGTTCTCAAAACTTTTACTTACAACGGAATACCTAGCACAAGTATCTACATCTTCGATCACCTTGAAGAATCTTTATACTTTGCAACATATGGTTCTCTACTTTATTCTTATACCTATAACTTCTCAAAACTTAGACCTTGTATTTCAACGAAGTGCTTGTCTAAAACTAGAGAAGTCATGAGTAAGCAGAATATGGTATGAGTACCAACCCCTCTGTCCTAATGGACATCGGACAACATACAATATTTTGTATAAGTCCTCTGAGTTTAATAACTCAAACCCTGTGCGTCGTAAGTTGAAAACTGTGCTATGATTAAGAAGAATTACACCGCTGTTGAATGCTCCTTACCTAAGCATCAACTGATATAGGTAAATGTCATAGACATAATTTCAAAAAGTTATATCTCACTTTATAAAATAAACGTACAGATATACAGTTTGAAATTGGTGCATAATGACGGATATTCAAAACCAAATATATGCCGTAAGGCAAAAACCCGGGTGATTTCCTCAAATATCACCAATTACAAAGAATTCTGATATAATGAGGATATAATCACCCAATTCCCAATATATTACTCCCACTCAGCATCCGTAACGCAATACAGATGTGATAATTAAATCTAGTAAATACATACCTTGGAGTCAGAATCTAATTGGGAAAACAGTTTTCAATTAACACCGCACAGTAAAACTGAAACATGAAAATATTTCGAAGAGGTATCTGGGTATTCCTAGTAACGCCTCTTCCATTATCCAGATTCATGACTGTAACCGTATATTTTCTTGCCCTCACTCCAATCCCTTTATATGTCTTTACTTATTGCCTTATGTACACCTTACTTAGGCTAAATGGTTTTCTTCTTTCCCTACCTTTCGGCACCTGCCTATAGTTTGGAAGAAAATTATCCAATAAGTATAATAGGTGTACTCTCCTAATACTAGGAGCTTCCGCAACCTGAGAGAAGGTAAAGAGAAAAGACAACTGAATAATCATATTCAATTTCTCCAGAATCGGAAACCATCCTCGAACTGAAACAAGTTCATTCGAGTTCGTATGTAACTATACGATGGTGTCACGACCCAATTTAGGAACGTGACCGACACTTAAACCACGTGACGTCAACAGGCGTAACACAATTTAAGTAAGCCGAAAACCCAGAAATCTAAATCATAAAAAGAAGTAAGTGATAAAACATTGCTAAAATATTTGGAAATCTCAAGTAAAAATCTTAAAGCTTAAGTTTATTTTCTTAAAAATTTTGGCAGCGCCTCCTTTGTAAAACTAACCCCGAAACAGGTATAAACACAGGATATAAATAAAGCATTCCCAAATAGGAGCAAATCACCCCCAAAGGCGGAAAACAATCACCACAAGCATATATACGACGCCGTAGCAAAGAAATAGTCAATAAAATGAAAAAAACATAAAAGAGATAAAGCAACATAAGAAAGGCCGGCTCACACGAGCACGACACCCAGAGTCACATATAATACAATATTGATCCTCACAAACTCATCTCTAAGTCAATACATGAAAGTGGTAGATGGAGAGTACTAGATACAATGAGATATACAATAGATATGTTCTGATAACCGCAAACCCACCTACACCAAAAAGGCCTCACAGCCAACCGTAGCGGTATCCTCAGAAATAGATATAATAAGGAGCCATGTCGCGACTACTCTGAGGGTCAAGCCTGCAAAACACTGTGGCATAACGGGGGTGAGTTGCCAACTTGTGAATAGTAAATAACATCATACAGATAATCGCAAGTATGCACGAACAGCGATAATCTATCACATGCAATCTGATAGCATTAGTATGACAATATGGATATGCAACAATCAAGATCAAGGTACACCATCAGGGTACTATAACTACATGAAACGATGCATATCAAATAATCCTGAGTGGGGGATAAAACATAATCATCATCAATGAATCATCGTCGTGGAAAAACCGGTGTCCATCAATAACACCCCAAATCCTAATACCTCAGGCGTCGTCATTCTGATCGGCCCTCATATCCGTAAATCTCATAGAACCTGAGCGCCTAACATCGACACTCGAAATATGATGAAAACCCGTGTCCAGCATCGACACGTAAATCCACATAACTCGGGCTCCGTTAGTCTGGATCTGCCCATATCCATCTCACGACTCTGGTCGGTATCCTCCGGATAACTGCCGGGTCCAAACTATCACCGGTAGGTAGTAGTCCCTCTGCCAGGCTCATCGTCTACTGCACAATATACCTTTCTTGCCCCGGGGTACTATACCAGGTCCACCATGAACCCGCAAACGGATCATCCATCTCCTCGAATCGGGTTTCTAAAACAAATCTCAGAACCGAGAAAACTCATGGTGGATGCATCGAAATGTCATATCATGAGAAACCGGGTTTTCAAAACAATGCATACTTTCTTGAAATATAACCACGGTTCTCAAATCCATAAATCACATGAAATCAGTATCTCAATGCGTAAATCCATGAAATATGATGTATGCAACCTAGAACAGTAATATGAGCATATCAAGGGAAAACCGCTCTTTTAAATGAATCGAGTTAAGATATCATGCGGTTCCCAAATTCCCCAAAGTCAAATGCAACATCATATAAACGTGTATATGTAGCTATAGAAAGGTATGTGTTTATGCATGTATGTATTTATGCATGATGCAATTCATATGCGCAATAGAACAAGAATTAACGCCTAACTATTGATAATAATGAAGGCGGTACAATACATATTCCCTTAGTAAGGTGGTACAAGAATAACAGCCTTAATGTCAATAACGGATGCAGTACCACATATATGTATATGTTGTACGTGCCATGGTAATTATCAACGGTGTGTGTGTGTCATACAATTCAGTGTTCGTGTAACATGAACCGTCCATAATGGTGCTGTGTCCAATAGGTACTAAGTCATGGTACAACAAGTAATGATATACAAATGAAGCTTATGCACAATCAACGTATATGCATATAAACATGTGGTTATGACATCATATCTATCCCTCGACGCTTAACGCCATACGGGAGATTCCCCCATAGATATTAAATCTATTTACCGATGATCTCGAGCTAGGTAAATCCAACCACCTGCTTTCCCTTCCT
The DNA here is from genome assembly GCA_030015575.1 of Agapanthus africanus. Taxonomy (NCBI): domain Eukaryota; kingdom Viridiplantae; phylum Streptophyta; class Magnoliopsida; order Asparagales; family Amaryllidaceae; genus Agapanthus; species Agapanthus africanus. The sequence goes on along the minus strand of CM057343.1, from coordinate 202,107,012 downwards.
TGTAGCGTCCGAAGTCCCAGCAATCGATCCTAATATCACACAAAGCATAACAAGTGCAACTTAGAAACCGTCCAATAATACATACAAACTACATTTAGATCAACGCATCGACTCCTACAAGCTCTTAAGTGTTAGCTTAGTGGCTAACGTGCGTAGCGACATTCTAAAACAAACCTAAGTGCTGCAAGCTACACAACCGTGTCAGATACCGTATTGCGCGTTGCCAAAACACTAGAAACTTAGCAAAGTGGTCCCTGATTTTACCTACAGTCAAAATAGGAAAATCAAGCAGTACCAAACACCCAGGGTGTTAGTTGTATGTATGCCCTAGAGGCCATTATTGTACATATGATGTATATTATATTGGATGCTTGGACATATATAGAGAGGACTTTCTTGCTCTACATGATAGTATGCTATCTGGTTGCTCTTTATCTTAACATGTATACTTGTCTCTTGATATTGTCTTATGGTTACATATTGGTAAAGCCCTTAGGATGTGTACTTGACTGCCAGGATTATGATGCAGATCATACTAGTGGGGCCATGGTAGTCTATAAGTTCATCCTTTAATGATCCTAGTCGTGGGTGTATCGAGACAGGGCATCGATACACTAGTGTAGACTAGCATATACGCTTCTCGACCCATGTGATCGGCGATGGATGATCCCATATCCATTGGTGTTTGACATCAGAGATGGTATATAGGTGCTCAGTGAAGACTGGGTACACTAGACGGACTCGCCGAGAACTCCTAGATGGTATTACACCTCACGTCAGATAGCAGTTCTCAGGTGACACTGGTACATGTTAGTCTGTGGACCCAAGATCGTCATAGAGTCTTGTGTGAATCCCACTGTGCTTTGATTTCCACCTTACCATGTTCAAGAGGACGTGCAAAACGGTGGTTTTTGGGTACAGTCCCGAGTCACATGGAGGCAGTGAGCGATACGAGGGGTTTCGTCTCTCCCGGTATTGGGGATTGATGTTGCGCTATGCTCGATTGGCCATAACAGGGAAGTCCCTGGCCAGGGCTGATTTAGAGATTTACTGGTAAGTGTTACAAGTAGTTTCTCGACCCGTTATGAGCCTCACATCGGCATGACTTATCGGTTATTGGGGTCTGACGTTTACCACTAGACTTGATATGCGACATATCAGACGAGGAGACCGGACTGTACGAGTAGTGTTACTGTTAGGCTTTTGCAGGAGTTAGAGCGGGCTTGCTTGCTGATCTTCTGATCGCTCAATACCCGGGTAGCCGTTATGTCCAGCTGGTACCGTTGATGGCTTGTAGGTGCTTGATGTGATCATCAACTTCTGCCGGCGTATTGACGAGTTTTTAGAGTCTTACATAGAGGTTTTACTAGCTCAGGCAAAACGAAATAGGAGCATATATGTGATATGTGCGGGACTGAGAATAATGCTTGTATGTGATACCGTATTCTATTCTCGCAACTTTTGTATCGATCAGTTATATGAGATATAGCCGGGTTATCGAATCAAGTGTTGATTCGATAAGTTGGTACATTTAGTGTTAGTCGGTTATATGAGATATAGCCAGATTATTAAATCAGGTGTTGATTTGATAATTTAGTGTATACTTGTATATTTGATACACTAATTTACATTAACTAACATTGTCTCACTTAAGCATTCTTTTCTCACTTGTGTGTACATGCAATATATATGTGATATATATTGATGTGCATTGTTTATTCGTTTTTGTATCATGGTTATTGATACACACTACATGGGTGTATGAGACATACACTATACCAATTATAATGGTGGGGTTTTTATGTTTAAAGTAATTCCAAATTAGTGGATTATTAGTCACATGCATGAAGCTTGTGGAAGCTTGTGGATGCTTTGACTAAGTCCACTAGTTTTGTTTTACTTAAGATATTTATTAACCTAACCGTTATAATTTAGCCATGGTTATGTCTCTACATGAGTTACTATATGATACAAACTCACCCATGGTTGTTTCTCTCACTTGAATTAGTTCATTCTCATCTCTTAAGCTCATCTTCTTCTTCCTTGATCTAAAGAGCTTGCTAGGGTTTTCTAAAAGAGAGAAAATATTGTGAGAAAAATAAAACTAAAGTGAGCCCACTTCCTACTTTCTTATCCTCTACTAGATTAGCACTTTAGTATAGGGTGTTTGCTTCACTAATCTCTCATTAGTGAAGTAGTAGCTTGATTTAGTATCCCCTCGACGTAGATCATCTTCGGCCTCGAAGACTTCAAGAAAGAACGTTCCTTTCGACTTAAGAAGCCATGAAAGAGTCCGGGAGTTCCATTAACTCAGCGAAGGGACTTCTACAAGGAGTTTATGAAGTGAAGGATCGATCTACAAAGGTTGTATTTCTAGTTCACTTAGAAGTAAAGTAGTTTACTTTGTTTTTCGTATGATTTTCTAGTTGTCGATTCTAGTTTAGAGTTCCTTGAAACGACAAATTTTTAAAAATGGCATGGACGATGCCTCCCGAAACGTTGCTATCGTTCATAGGAACCCTACAGTGGTATCAGATCCTAGCTAGAGAATTTGACGGATTGTGTTAGATTACGAAACCGAAACAAACTCCGAAACTTGAAATACCAAATCCATGTTTCTGTCGATTTTCAAATGAGCTCCAAAATTTTTTCAAACAAGTGCAGAATCGTACTTGAGCTAAACGATGAACATGGGAAAAACTTGGGACCCTGTGCTCGGATTTGGGCCGAGCACATGGGCACATTTTCCGAGGAGGCCGGCCCCATTGGGGAATTTTGGTCCTAAATTTTTTTTTTGTTTTTCTCTCTGGGTTTTGGTGTTTCAGGTGTTATTTGATTTTGCTACTTTTTCTTGTGATGATTAACTCAATGCAAAAGCAACTCGGAGTGTTTCGTAGTCGTAATTTTAACTGTTTTCGGGATACTTTAGACGGTGTTAAAAAGTTCGAACGGATATCAAATATCCACTTTTTCCCTTGCCGGAAGATTATCCAAGTGTTGGATTTTTTCCGTAGTTAAAAAGCATTCAAGCATCATGCAAATTATGTGATGGACCCTCTAGAAGAACAAAACCTTAACTCGATTATGTGACCGTCAGAACCGCCACTGAACCCTCGGGTTTGTGGTGGTTTGGCGGTGCCACATGTGAGGCGTTGGTTGACCCTTCTACGGCTGGTCTATTGGTACTGTGTCATGTGCTGAATAATTTTAAACTACGCTCAAGTGTTGAGTTTTATGGGTAATTGTGGGTGTTTGTTGATTCGATCTGAATGTTTAACATCATCTATTTTTTCTGCGATCGTAAGTGTAATATGTGGTGTATCACCGGTTTCGTTGTTATATGTCAAGAACAATTGGGATACGCATATTTACTTACGTTGATGACATGTGATGTTATGTGTTGCTGTATATGTTATATTGGATTGTCGTGTTTTGAATAGCCGGGGTTTTTATGTGAGATGAGAGTTTTTATTTTCATTCATGTAAAATTTAATGTATGTAATATTCTTTTATTGGGGCACTTCCGGGTTGAGGATCACCATTGTCGTAAATTATTTACTTTTCCGCATTAGGATAGACCCAAGGAGGGGAGCACAAGTAACCGAGTTCTAGAGTCCAGTGGGAGACCAACTCGAGGAGTCGAGTCCGGGTCTCCTAACTCTAGAATTGGTAGGGTTGCTTGCCGCTCTCGTAGGGGTCTAGGGATATGGGTTTGGCTATTCATCGCGACTGTGGAATCTGTTGGAGATAGTGCCCTCATAGTCAATTATTGGATTGCAGGTACGTGATTGCAATGATTGCGGAGGACCTATACCGGTAGGACAGTCTTACTCGAGATGATAGTATGCTATCTGGTTTGCCTTTATCAGTCGTGTACATATTCAGGTGACTGATTACATTTTACACTTTGATAGAGCCCTTAGGATCTTGCTTTACCACCAACAGTATGATGGCGATCATATACGTGAGAGTTGGGTGGTTTATACGCATATCCTTAATTGTGGTCCTTAGTCATGGGAGTTTCGAGACAGGGCATCGATACTCCGGAGTAGACTAGTGTATACAATCGAGACCCCGACGAGGGGCGGTGGCCGGTCTCACAAGCCACTGGTGTCAGTTGGATCACCTAAGATGTATACAGGTGCTCATTGGGTTATGAGTACACCGGACAGGACTCGCCGGGAATCTGCCAGTTAGTACTATACCTATCGTCAGATAGCAGTTCCCTGGTGACTGTTGGAGATAGTGCCCTCAGAGTCAATTATTGGATCACAGGCACGTGATTGCAATGATTGAGGGAGGACCTATCCCGGTAGGACAGTCTTACTCGAGATGATAGTATGCTATCTAGTTTATCTTTATCATCGTGTACTGCTTTAGGTGACCTGACATGTCGCTATTACACGTTGATAGAGCCCCTAGGATTCTTGCTTGACTGCCAGCAGTATGATGGCGATCATATACGTGGGAGCTGGTGGTCTATAAGCACATCCTTAAAAGGTCCCTAGTCGTAGGAGTTTCGAGACAGGGCATCGATACTCCGTTAGTAGACTAGTGTATACAGTCGAGACCCCGACGAGGGGCGGTGGCCGGTCTCACAAGCCACTGGTGTCAGTTGGTTCACCTAAGATGTATACAGGTGCTCATTGGGTTATGAGTACACCGGACAGGACTCGCCGGGAACCTGCTAGTTGGTCTTATACCAGATGTCAGATAGCAGTTCCCTGGTGACATGTGTACAGGTTAGTTCATCGACCTGAGATCGTCATTTGTCTCGTGTGAGTTCCCACTGTGCTTTGATTACTACCCTACCACGGCTCAAAGGAGTCGTGCAAACAGGTTTTAGTTGGGTACAGTCCCGAGCCACATGGAGGCAGTGAGCGGATCTGCAGGGGTTCGTCTCTCCCGGTATTGGGGGTGAGGTCGCGCTGTGTCTAGGAGAGCCATTACACAAAGCCCTCGGCCGAGGCAGGAGATTTACTGGTAGGTATTCCAGTAGTATCTCAGGGTGTTCTGGGCTACGCTCCGACATGACTTGTACCGCTTTTGGGGGTCTGACTTTTACCAACCCCCTAGGCCCGCCATGCGATACTCATAGACGAACGGACCGGACTGTACGGCTATTGTCACTGACAGGCTCAGTTGGGTGTCGGGGTGAGCTTCCTCATCGACGTCCCATTTGGTCAATACCTGGTGGCCCGTCACGTATTGGCTTATACCTCTGACGTACTAGTGGTTAAATCCACAGCCAAGGTATTGACGAGTCTTTAGAGTCCACCACACTCAATTACTCAAGTTTCGGGCGAAACGCTGTAGAGGCCGTATGGAGATATGGCAGGGTTCGATCAGATACGTGCGGTATTGCACGGATCATGATTGGACAGTTTTTACTAGCCGGTTTTGGCTTAAACCGGATTCTAGTATTTGATAGTGTAGTTTTGTCTCTTTGCATTTGTGTTCAGTGGGAATACAAATGCGGGCATGTATTTGCAGCAGTGGAGTTTTCCTGTAATTTATTACGGGATCGGTTTTCTGAAGTTGCCAGTTTGCATTCCGTTCCGGCCGGTTTTCCTTCATTCCTTCTCGGTCGGGCTTTCTTGGTGGAGAGTGTTAATTGCAAGTTTGCAATTAACATTTAGTGGAGGGTTTTCTTGCATATGTTGCATTATGATGAGACTTACTTCATGATGATATTCTATTTTGGTCATTTCCATTGCTTATCTTATGAGTGGATTTGTGATGAGAGAGATGTGTGACTTTAATCTTTATTATTCTTTTCTTTTGAGATATATTTGGAGAAGTATTCTTTTTCTCTCTCCAATCTTCTTCATTCTTGAGAGGGGCCGGCCATTCTTGAGGGAGGATAATGAGAGGATCATTTTTCTAGTGGTGAAAAGATATCATCTCATGCTCATGCTTGCTTGTTTGCAAAAATTACACAAATCCCTCCATAGCTTTTTATTCCTTTCCTCCACCTCCACATCCATGGCAACTTCAAGAACCCTAAAGAGACAAGTTCACTACACTATTCTATAGCAAGCCTTGGACGCGTCGGCTAGCCAACTTCGCGCCCGAGTTGCCTCGGTCAAGAGGCGGGAGCCCGTAAAAGATTCCGGCTACGTGGTGCCCTTTCCGACGAGCGAGGAGGTGACGGAGATTCCGCGGGAGATCGGAGTGGAGACGAAGACCGAAGGACACGGATCGCTTGGTATATCTCTCTCCCCATCTCTAGTTAGCTAGTATAGGTTAATGGTTTACGATCCGGGTTTTCATTGTCCGCGGTAGCGCCGGTTTCCGAGTAAGGAAAATTTTTGATTCCGCATTTTGGCCTCGAGTACGAGGCCGGGGCGCTGCCGTGGCGCAACATGGTATCAGAGCCACGCCATTAACCTTACCTAGCTTGTTCTAATGTGTTTTTCAGTTCCGATCGACCGAAATTCCAAAAACTGTATTTTTCCTTGACATCAGTTTCTGCCGAATTTTTTTGGAGTCTAAAAATTTTTCAGGTGGTCTCAGAATTGTGTGCAGGGAGATCTAAGACTACTGCAAAAATTTGATACAGTGATCGTATCTTTAGACCGCGGAAGGGCGGCCTAAGCCCCTTATTGGCCGCGCTTCCGCCGCGGGAACAGAAGTTCACTTCATCATTTTTTTTCAGTGGTCTTGTGGGCTTAAAATATGGGTTTTGGAATATTAAAATTGGGCCAATTATTTCTGTGAGTGCTACAGTTTTCTTTGGGGCCCACTTGTTAATTGTTTGATCAATCGGAAAATTTTAAACACATTATTTCACAGTATTTACATTATATCTGCGACCGTGAATGTCACTCGATCGGTAAATCCAGTCTAACTGCTATAGCCCGGTTAGACGGATTTGCGAACGTGACTTTCACGTTGATGTTCTTTGTTTATGCTGTGATGTTGCGGATCGGTCGTGGGGGATAGCCTGGATGCAATGCTAGTACTGTTTTGTTGTATTATGTACATTTGATATTGCGGGGCGAGCGTCCGGCATGTGGACTGCCGTCACTGCCTGGTTGTATTATTCTTTTGGGGCACGACCTGGTTGCGGTCGATGTACCCGGTATATGTATATTTTACTTTCTCTACTAGGATTACCCCGCGGAGGGGTGCACGGATAGCCGGGTTCTAGAGGGCAACAAAGCCCGCATCTCATGGCATTGAGACGGAGGGGGCTTCACTCTAGGATTGGCGGGTTATTCGCCGCACTCGTAGGGGGTACAGGTTGACCCAGGAGGGGTGCCCAAGTTACCGGATTCCGTGAAGTGCTGGGTGGTCCATTCACGGTGCTGAAGGGGACTGCCTCGCTTCAGGTTTTGGCGGGTGACTTGCCGCGCCCGTAGGGGTCTAGGATTTCATTGCACAGGCTATCCACACGACCAGGGGAACGTCGGGTTTCAGCAGCGGCTCTGTGAAACCCGGGGCTTCCAGATATCTGTATTGTTCTGTGATGCTGTACATTTATGTGATGTTGCATTTTATTCACGCCTTGAGCGAAATACTATATATTGGTATATATATTAGTAGATGTTGTATATGTTTTACATCTGCGCTAGTCCAGTCCCCGCTCTGCCGTTAGTTAGCTAACCTAACGGGTGATGACGGGACCCAGTGGCGAATGCGGATGGCATATACGTACGTCAGTATATTTTCGTTCTTTGTGGTGTGATCATTTGATGGGACTGCATTGATTCGGATCAATGCAAGTTAAACAAACCTATTCTGATGTTGTTGGAACACTTTTTCAAAAAGCTGTTATTGCAAGGACGTTCACTTTTGTTTTGCATCGTGGTATTCATTTGGAATATCCTGCTCCTCAGTCGACGAGGCAAGGGCCGAGATCCCTTCACCGGGAGTGACCCCTTGGACAGAAGTTTGCGTCAGGGCAATAACTTCACTATAGCCGATTACTTTTACTTTGCACCGTGGTATTCAGTTGGAATATCCTGCACCTCATTCTACGGGGAAAGAGCCGAGATCCCTTCACCGGGAGTGACCTCTTTAGTAAAGGTTTTCGTCACTATATTTTATAAAAGGCTATGCAGTTCCTTCAACGATATCAAGTTCATTACGTTAAAGGTTTTTCGCCAAAAACCATTCGTAGCCCTCCGTCATTTCTTATGGGTATTATTTAGTATTCGTGCTGCGTTTGTTGACTCCGTCAAGGCGTAGTGTACGGTAGCTAAGTGGTGCTTGTTTGTTGCATAAGTGGGATTGGTTAGGACAGTCGTGCGGCCTTGTTGACTCCGTCAAGGGCACGTACGGGTGGGTTTAATGCAATCCAGATAATGACGGGTTGAACTTGACTAGGACTCTTTGATTTGTTGACTCCGTCAAGGTCACTTGAGTCCTAGGGGTAAAAATCACATCGGGAGTTTCAAAAGAACTGAAACTTGCCAGGCATGCGCATACCTTCTGGAGTGTGGTGACTTGAGTGGATTCCGTCAAGTTATCATGCGATGATAGTTGGATCCCGATTCCCACTGATGAGTTAGTTTACTCCTCGGGTGGCCCCGACTAGTTCTTCTTTGAGGTTTGGAGGAGAATTTGAGGTACAGTGGGAGGTTTCCAGATTAGACAAAGTGGTAACCATTCTGATCTAGGTTAGAGTGCACGCTGAGTGTTTCTTCTCTCTCTCTCTGGCAGCGACCATTGACCCGACCCTGGACTATGACTCAGTGACCAAGTTGACCGAACCTTCTTAACACTGGCTTTTGGATTGTCAGAGTTGCAGACCTCATTGCCACTCCTACTTTTACCCTTTTCTCCAGGACACCCCGTATTACTACGAACGTCCACTTACATTGGACAAAACCATCGTATGGTTAGATACGAACTCGAAGGACTTCGAGGATGGTTTCTGGTTCTGGAGAAAACGGATAGGATTATTCAGTTGTCTTTTCTTTTCACCTTCTCTCAGGTTGCGAGTACTCCTTGGTTTAGGAGTAGTACACCTATTACGCAAATTGGATAGTCTTCTTCCAAACCTTAGGCTGGTGCCGACCGGTAGGGAATGAAGAAAACCAATTAGCATAACGATGGTGTGCAGAAGGTATTAAGTTAAGACAAAGCAAGGGATTAGTAGGAGGGCAAAGTAAATTGCGACTGATATTCACGACCAAACCAAGTATTTCTTCGCCAATCCTAAATCACCTTTGTATTTCTCCAGGACACTCCGTATCACTACGAAGATCCCATTTTATTGGATAATCCATCGTATGGTTATATACGAACTCGAAAGGAACTTGTTCCAGTTCGGGGATGGATCCTGGTTCAGGAGAAATAGGAATAAAGTACATTCAGGTGTCTTTTATCTTCACCTTCTCTCGCTTTGCGAGTGTTCCTAGGATTAGGACAGTACACCCTTTATGCTTTTTGGATAGTCTTCTTCCAAACCATAGGCTGGTGCCGAACGGTAGGGAAGGAAGAAAACCATTTGGCCTAAAGGGGTGTACAGAAGGTAATGACTAAAGACATATAAAGGGATTTGGAGAGGTGGCAAAGAATTATACGGTTACAGTTGTGAATCTGGATAATGGAAGAGGCATTACTAGGAATACCAGGATACCCCGACGAAACATTTCAATGTTTCAGTTTCACTGTGTACTGTTAATAGAAAACTGATTTCCCGATTAGACACTTACTCCAGGGTATGTATTTGCCAGGTATGATTCTCACATCTGTATGGTTTTACAGATGCTGAGTGGGAGTAAGTTATTGGGAATTGGGTGATCATCCTCATTATATCGGGATTCGTTGTAATCGGTGATATTTGAGGAAGTCACCTGGGTTGTTTGCCGGTCGGCAAATATTTGGTTTTGAATATCCGCTGTTGTGCACCAATTTCAAATTGATATATCTGTACGTCTATTTTCATAGAGTGAGATATACCTTTTGATATTATGTCGATGACATTTACCTATATCAGTGGATGGTTAGGTAAGGAGCATTAAACAGCGGTGTAATTCTTCTTAACCATAAGTACAGTTTTCAACCTACGACGCACAGTGAAAGAGTTGTAAGACTCAGCGGACTTATACAGAGTATTGTATATTGTCCAGTGTCCATCAAGACAGAGGGGTTGGTCCTCGTACTATATTCGGTTTACTTATGACTTCTCTAGATTTTAGACAGCTGTTTCGTGAAAACACAGGGTCTAAGTTTTGAGGAGTTATAGGTATTTGAATAGAGTAGAGAACCAGGTGTAGCAAGTATCGGGATTCTTCAAAGAGATCGAAGATGTAGATACTTGTGTATGGTATTCAGTTGATAGTAATGATGAAGACAGATTGCTTCTCTTTCAGGTTACTCATAATTGGAAGCATTCCTAAGTTGAGTAACGCTGATCGGCCTCCTTCCATTTAGTTTACATGCACTGGAGATAGTTGCATGATTTGAATCTGGTTCAATTGAATCAGTGCCTCTGGTTCTATATTGGATATAGAACAGTTCATATCTTAACGATGTTAAGGTACGGGGAGTTGTCCGGCTTATGCTTAAAACCAGACACTGGACAACTCAAGGCACGTTTCTGTAATGGCTGTTTGTGGGTTGACCCAGGCTATGACGAGGGTTGATTTTCTACCATCTGGATGAACAATAGCAATATTGTTCTAGACTCGCCACAGTTTTAATAAAAATGGATTTTTTCAGAAAACATTAGTGGGAGTATGGTAGAACTGGAAGTAATTCCAGAACCGCAAACGATTACTGAAGATTTAATAAGGAACCTAAAGATTCAATCTGATTTGACATTCCATTGGCCACTCCGCAGATACGGTGGGTAACTTCAGGCACCCGAGAGGTACTTCGGTAGCCTCAAGGACGGTGACAGGGAAGTTCTTGTTTACCCACACTTGCCATTGTTGTTGTTCCAGGCTGCGAGACCCGGTGGGAGGATGAGTATAGCGTCGTTCTAAACTAGCTTTAGAAGTACACGTCTATGACTCTGCCAGAGGGTTGTCGTAGTCAGTGGGAGCAGCGGAAGCATTGGTGGACATCAGGCTTATGTCTATTTATAGACTAAAGCAGATGTAGCGGAGATAGATCATCTATTTCTGATGTGACAGTCATAGGTTTGACGTCATCAGAATAGGGGATGGATCTGTTGAGAAGGTAGTAGGAAGTGAGATTCCTATACTACGATCGGTTATACTTTGGTCGTCACACAGTGGTTTCTCCACAAGGGACTTGGATATTATATCAGACATACTGGTCACTAGATCTATGGTTTTAGATCTAGATTTGGGTGGTTTCCTAATCTGGGTAACTTGACATCATTCTATGAGTATTTAGAATGGACGACTCCTGACACGGTAGTGCACCTGCAGTTGATGGAGTCACCCTCTCTAAAGGTGTCTTATAGACTAAAGGGGAGAGGGATACTCATGATTGGCAGATCACTTGCTTAGGCAATTGAGTCAATCATGAGATGTCAAGTACCACACCAGATGTTGTTCTTGCACTAGATGCAATAAGTTGATATTGATCCAATCCTGGAGAAACAGTCGGAAGCAGTTTTAGAACATAAGTGAATGTTCTAGGGATGTGATAACGGCTGCCTCCTTTAGGAGACGGTTATCACTCCAGGCTTCCAAAGTGACATGGACGACAAAGAGGTTGTCAGAGTTATAGTTCTCCCTCTGATGAGGGACTGTATTTTGGACAGGTGGTCCAAGGCAATACTGAGGGAGGCATGGCGCAGGATACTGATTGAGTTCAGTTGCTGATACAGTCTAAGAAGTTTGGATTTGGAGTTCATTTATGAGCTAGGTCCCATCAGACATCCAGACGTTCTAAGACAGGTATTACTCATTTCGGGAGATGGCTTTCTCCGCGAACTTGAGATATAGAGAGACATAGAAAGAAACATCACAGCGGATCCACTCACTGAGGCTATTCCTCGAACGCAATAGTTTCGCAAACGGGTTTTGTGAGACTGACTAGTAGAGGAGTTGGGTGTTCGGTATCACACGGGCTGTGAGTATGCGACATCGCAATAATTAGCCTTGAGTGCAAGTGGGAGATTGTTGGAGATAGTGCCCTCAGAGTCAATTATTGGATCACAGGCACGTGATTGCAATGATTGAGGGAGGACCTATCCCGGTAGGACAGTCTTACTCGAGATGATAGTATGCTATCTGGTTTATCTTTATCATCGTGTACTGCTTTAGGTGACCTGACATGTCGCTATTACACGTTGATAGAGCCCCTAGGATTCTTGCTTGACTGCCAGCAGTATGATGGCGATCATATACGTGGGAGCTGGTGGTCTATAAGCACATCCTTAAAAGGTCCCTAGTCGTAGGAGTTTCGAGACAGGGCATCGATACTCCGTTAGTAGACTAGTGTATACAGTCGAGACCCCGACGAGGGGCGATGGCCGGTCTCACAAGCCACTGGTTTCAGTTGGTTCACCTAAGATGTATACAGGTGCTCATTGGGTTATGAGTACACCGGACAGGACTCGCCGGGAACCTGCTAGTTGGTCTTATACCAGATGTCAGATAGCAGTTCCCTGGTGACATGTGTACAGGTTAGTTCATCGACCTGAGATCGTCATTTGTCTCGTGTGAGTTCCCACTGTGCTTTGATTACTACCCTACCACGGCTCAAAGGAGTCGTGCAAACAGGTTTTAGTTGGGTACAGTCCCGAGCCACATGGAGGCAGTGAGCGGATCTGCAGGGGTTCGTCTCTCCCGGTATTGGGGGTGAGGTCGCGCTGTGTCTAGGAGAGCCATTACACAAAGCCCTCGGCCGAGGCAGGAGATTTACTGGTAGGTATTCCAGTAGTATCTCAGGGTGTTCTGGGCTACGCTCCGACATGACTTGTACCGCTTTTGGGGGTCTGACTTTTACCAACCCCCTAGGCCCGCCATGCGATACTCATAGACGAACGGACCGGACTGTACGGCTATTGTCACTGACAGGCTCAGTTGGGTGTCGGGGTGAGCTTCCTCATCGACGTCCCATTTGGTCAATACCTGGTGGCCCGTCACGTATTGGCTTATACCTCTGACGTACTAGTGGTTAAATCCACAGCCAAGGTATTGACGAGTCTTTAGAGTCCACCACACTCAATTACTCAAGTTTCGGGCGAAACGCTGTAGAGGCCGTATGGAGATATGGCAGGGTTCGATCAGATACGTGCGGTATTGCACGGATCATGATTGGACAGTTTTTACTAGCCGGTTTTGGCTTAAACCGGATTCTAGTATTTGATAGTGTAGTTTTGTCTCTTTGCATTTGTGTTCAGTGGGAATACAAATGCGGGCATGTATTTGCAGCAGTGGAGTTTTCCTGTAATTTATTACGGGATCGGTTTTCTGAAGTTGCCAGTTTGCATTCCGTTCCGGCCGGTTTTCCTTCATTCCTTCTCGGTCGGGCTTTCTTGGTGGAGAGTGTTAATTGCAAGTTTGCAATTAACATTTAGTGGAGGGTTTTCTTGCATATGTTGCATTATGATGAGACTTACTTCATGATGATATTCTATTTTGGTCATTTCCATTGCTTATCTTATGAGTGGATTTGTGATGAGAGAGATGTGTGACTTTAATCTTTATTATTCTTTTCTTTTGAGATATATTTGGAGAAGTATTCTTTTTCTCTCTCCAATCTTCTTCATTCTTGAGAGGGGCCGGCCATTCTTGAGGGAGGATAATGAGAGGATCATTTTTCTAGTGGTGAAAAGATATCATCTCATGCTCATGCTTGCTTGTTTGCAAAAATTACACAAATCCCTCCATAGCTTTTTATTCCTTTCCTCCACCTCCACATCCATGGCAACTTCAAGAACCCTAAAGAGACAAGTTCACTACACTATTCTATAGCAAGCCTTGGACGCGTCGGCTAGCCAACTTCGCGCCCGAGTTGCCTCGGTCAAGAGGCGGGAGCCCGTAAAAGATTCCGGCTACGTGGTGCCCTTTCCGACGAGCGAGGAGGTGACGGAGATTCCGCGGGAGATCGGAGTGGAGACGAAGACCGAAGGACACGGATCGCTTGGTATATCTCTCTCCCCATCTCTAGTTAGCTAGTATAGGTTAATGGTTTACGATCCGGGTTTTCATTGTCCGCGGTAGCGCCGGTTTCCGAGTAAGGAAAATTTTTGATTCCGCATTTTGGCCTCGAGTACGAGGCCGGGGCGCTGCCGTGGCGCAACAGTGACATGTGTACAGGTTAGTTTATCGACCTGAGGTCGTCATTTGTCTCGTGTGAGTTCCCACTGTGCTTTGATTTCTACCCTACCACGGCTCAAAAGAGTCGTGCAAACAGGTAGCTTTTGGGTACAGTCCCGAGCCATATGGAGGCACGTGAGCGGATCGGCAGGGGATTCGTCTCTCCCGGTATTGGGGGCGAGGTCGTGCTGTGTCTAGGAGAGCCATTACACAAAGTCCATGGCCATGGCAGGAGATTTACTGGTAGGTACTCCAGTAGTATCTCAGGGTGTTATTGGGCTAAACTCCGACACGACTTATACTGCTATTGGGGGTCTGACGTTACTAGCCCCCTAGGCAGATATGCGATACTCATAGACGAACGGACCGGACTGTATATACATTGTCACTGTTAGGCTCAGTAGGGTTTCTGGATGAGTTCGCTCATCAGCCTCCCTTGAGGTCAGTCCATGGGCAGCCGTTATGCATAGCTAGTGCCGCTAACGGTTTGTGGTTAAACCCACTGCCAGGGTACTGACGAGTCATTAGAGTCCCCCACAGACAGTTTCCCAAGTTCGGGCGAAACGTTGTAGTGGCCGTATGGTTTTATGGCAGGGTTCGGAAAATGCACGTGCATTTACGCACGTGTTATTTTTCGGGCAGATGATACTGGTCGGCTTTGGTTTAAGCCGGATCCGAGTATTGTATTGAGTAGATATAATATCTTTGTCTCAGTTGCATTTGTATTCGGTCGTAATACAAATGCGGGTATATTTATACAGTTACGGGGTTATCCTGAAAGTCTTTCAGGATCACTTTTGGAAGTTGCCAGTTTCCAGTTTTCTATCAGCCGTCTTTTAACATTCGGTTAAAGACGGATTTGTCTTTTCTTGAGATGAGTGTGGATTCTTCTAGAAGGTTCTAGAAGTGGTGAGGTGTTTAGTGACTCATGGTTGCATTAATGGTTAAATTAATGCTTATGGTGACTAGGTTATTAGATTCATTGTATCTTAGTGACTCATTGTTTTCATTAATGATCAAGATAAGCTTCATGTTATGGTCACCACTTGCTCCTACCATCACCTCCTTCTTTGCTATAAGTGGCCGGCCCTCTCTCTCCTCCTCCATTCTCTCACTTGAGAAAATTATGGTTGCTAAAAAGAAAAGACTAAAGTTTTGGATACATGGAAATTTCATAGTTCATTTCTTGTTCCATTTCATTTCCATCGGCAACTTCATTTACCGATCGTCCACGGACTTGGACGAAGTGAGACAAAGTCATCTACTCATTCTCTACATCATTATTGGTCGTCTCTTTTAGCAAACTTGACGACCGAGTTGCCTCGAGTCAGAGGCGGGAGCCCGTTTAAAGAATCAGTGATGTGGTGCCACCTGGACGAGCAGATCGGAGATCGAAGAGATCGGAGCAGCCGCGACGGAGCGTGGGATGATGGTTAAAGAACGAAGGACTCGGATCGTTTGGTATAACCTTTCTACACTCTTTACAGTTTGTTAGTTTAGCAATAATGGCAGATCCGGGTTAAAGTATACGATAGCGCCAGATAAAAAGTTTTTGTTCCGCATTTAGCGTCTGTAGACGGCCGGGGCGCTAGCGTAGACTTACAGTGGTATCAGAGCCTCACCATTTTGCTATGCTAACTTGTGCTAACGCGTTTAAAACATCGATCGAACCGGAAATCAAAAACTGCAAAATCCAAGCTTGACAGTTTCTGTCGATTTTAAATGGCTTCCTAAAAATATTCCACATATCACAGAAATCTGTGCAGGGTTTTATAAGAACGCCGTACAAATTTGGACGCGTGAATCGACAAGACTGCCGCGGAAACGCGGCCAAACCTATGGTTTGGCCGCGCATCCGCGACCGTTCTGAGCGATCATGCCCCCAAATTTGCACAGTGGTTTGTTCTCTGGAATTTGGGGTTTTTGGTATATATCTTTTGGGCCTAGATTTTCTTACTGTTCAGCAGTTTTGCGTGGGGCCCACTTTGTGATATTTTGTCGATCGAAATTTAAACACGTTAGTTTACAGTGCTTACATTATATCTCCGACCGGGAATGTCATTTGATCGGTAAACCGCGTCCGATTGCTATAGTTCTTTTAGACGGGTTTGCGAACGTGACATTCGCGTTGATGTTCTGTGTTGTGCTGTGATGTTGCGGATTTGTCGTGGTGGATAGCAGTGTGCAATGGTAGTGCAGTTTGAGTTTATTTGTTCATTTGATTTTGCGGGGCGAGCGTCCAACTTGTGGACTGCCGTCACTACCTGTTGTATAATATTCTTTTGGGGCACGACCAGGTTGCGGTCGTTGTACCTGTTGTACTATTTTTCATTATTGTACTAGGTTTTGCCCCGAGACGGAGTGCACGGATAGCCGGGTTCTGGAGGGCAACGGGTCCGCATCTCATGGCTTTGAGAGGCAGAGGGGTCCCACTCTAGAATTGGCAGACTATTCGCCGCACTCGTAGGGGGTACAGGTTGACCCAAGGAGGGGTGCTCAAGCTACCGGATTCCGTGAAGTGCCGGGTGGTCCATTCACTATGCTGTAGGGGGCTGCCTCGCTTCAGGTTTTGGCGGGTAACTTGCCGCACCCGTAGGGGTCTAGGTTTCATTGCACAGGCTATCCACACGACAGGGGAACGTCGGGTTTCAGCAGCGGCTCTGTGAAATCCGGGGATCCCAGATTATCTGTATTGTTCTGTGATGCTTATTACTTTTCTGTAATGTTGCATATTATCACGCCTGGAGCGATTATTGTATATTGGTTTATATACTATTAGATGTTGTATATGTTTTACACCCGTGCTAGTCCAGTCCCCGCTCTGTCGTTAGTTAAGTAACCTAACGGGTGATGACGGGACCCAGTGACGAATGCGGATGGCATATACGTACATTTTATTTTCGTTCTTTTCTGGTGTGATTGATTGATGGGACTGCATTGATTTTGATCAATGCAAAGTAAAACAAACCTGTTTTCAGTTGTTGGAACAAATTTTAAAAAGGTGTTATTGCAAAGACGTTTTCTTTTGTTTTGCATAGCGGTATTCAGTGGAATATCCTGCACCTCATTCGACGGGGCAAGGGCCGATATCCCTTCACCGGGACTGACCCCTTAGGCAGAAGTTTGCGTCAGGGTAATAACTTCATTATAGTCGATTACAAGTTGCTTTGCACCGCGGTATTCAGTGGAATATCCTGCACCTCATTCCATGAGGAAAGAGCCGAGATCCCTTTACCGGGAGTGACCTCTTTAGCAAATGGTTTTCGCCACTATATTTTTAAAAGCTATCAGGTTCCTTCAGCGATATCAAGTTCACTACGTTAAAGGTTTTTCGCCAAAAACCAGCCGTAGCCCTCCGTCACTTCTTTTGAGTATTCAGTAGTATTCAAGCTATGTATTTTAGCCAAAGTTAAGGCATAGTGTTTGGTAGCTGCTGGGTTTTCTATTGTTGCATAGATAGATGAGTTAGTTTGGGACAGTCGTTCTGCCGATTGGCCAAAGTCAGGGGCATGTGCGGGTGGGTTCAAATTGACAAGATAGTGACGGGTAGAACTTGGCATGTGACTTATGACATTTTGACCAAAGCCAAGGTTATAAGAGCATGGGGCAAAAATCGTATCGGGAGTTTCTAAAGAAACTGAAACTTACCAAGTATGCGCATACCTTCTGGAGTATGAGTAACGTGGATGCATTCCATCACGTTATCATACGATGAGAGTTGGATCCCGATTCCCACTGATGAGTTGGTTTACTCTTCGGGTGATCCCGATTGATTCTTCTTTAGGTTTGGAGGAGAATTTGACAGGACAGTGGGAGGTTTCCGGATTAGATAAAGTGATAACCATTTTGATCTTGGTTAGAGTGCACGCAGAGTGTTTCTTTTCTCTCTCTCTTTGGCAGCGACCTTTGACCGACCCTAGACTATGACTCAGTGACCAAGTTGACCGAACCTTCTTAAAATACTGGCTTTTGGATTGTCTGAGTTGCATAAGTCATTGCCACTCATTCTTTTACCCTTTGAATTTCTCAGAACACCCCGTATTACTACGGACATCCACTTCCATTGGATAGATCCATCGTATGGTTATATACGAACTCGAAGGGACTTCTTCGAGGATGGATCCAGGTTCAGGAGAAATAGAATTGGTTTATTCAGTTGTCTTTTATTATCACCTTCTCTCAGGTTGCGAGGGCTCCTTGGTTTAGGAGAGTACAACTATTACGCTTATTGGATAGTCTTATTCCAAACCATAGGCAGGTGCCGAAAGGTAGGGAATGAAGAAAACTAATTAGCCTAAGTAGGGTGTGCAGAAGGTAATATGTAAAGACAAAATAAAGGGATTAGAAAGAGGGCAAAGTAACTTGCGACTGTTATCATTCACGACCAAAACCGCGTACTTCATCACCACTCCTATTTCACCTTTGAAAGGATAAGGTATTATTCAGTTGTCTTTTATCATCACCTTCTCTCAAGATGTGAGTACTCCTTGCTTTAGGAGGGTACACCTATTATGCTTACTGGATAGTCTTCTTCCAAACAATAGGCTGGTGCCGAACGGTAGGGAAGGAAGAAAACCATTTAGCCTAACGATGGTGTACAGAAGGTAACGACTAAAGACAAATAAAGGGATTTGGAGAGATGATAATAAAATATACGGTTAAAGTCATGAATTGGATTATGGAAGAGGCATTACTATGAATACCAGGATACCCCTACGAAACATTTTCATGTTTCAGTGCATTGTTAATGGAAAACTGTTTTCCCGATTAGACACTTACTCCAAGGGTATGTATTTACCAGGTTTCATTCTCATATCTGTATGGTTTTACAGATGATGAGTGGGAGTAAGTTATTGGGAATTAGGTGATTATCCTCATTATATCGGAATTCGTTGTAATTGGTGATATTTGAGGAAATCGCCAGGGTACAGTTTTCAACCTACGACGCACAGGCTTTGAGTTGTTCAACTCAGCGGACTTATACAGAGTATTGTATGTTGTCCAAGTGTCCATCAGGACAAAGGGGTAGGTCCTCGTACTATATTCTGTTTACTTATAACTTCTCTAGTATTTAGACAAGTGTTTCGTAGAAATACAAGGTCTAAATTTTGAGAAGTTGTGGGTATAAGAATAAAGTAGAGAACCAGGTATCGCAAGTATCGGGATTCTTCAAAGAGATCGAAGATGTAGATTCTTGTGATTGGTATTCAGATGATAGTGATGGTTTTGAGAAACTTGTTTCTCTTTCAGGTTGCTCATAGTTGGATGGATTCCTAAGTTGAGTAATGCTGATTAGCCTCTTTCCATTAAGTTGATTTGCACTGGAGACAGCTGCATGATTTGAATATGGTTCCAATTAAATAAGTGCCAAAGTTTCTATATTGGATATAGAATGGTTCGTACCTTAAAAGATGTTAAGGTACGGGGAATTGTCCAGCTTATGCTTAAAACCAGACTCTGGATAACTCAGGGCACGTTTCTGTAATGGCTATTTATGGGTTGACCCTGGCTACAACGAGGGTTGATATTCTACCATTTGGAAGATCAATAGTGATATTGTTCTTGACTCGCCACAGTTTTAGTAAAATGAATCTTTTTCAGAAAACAGTAGTGGGAGTATGGTAGAACTGGAAGTAATTCCAGAACCGCAAACGATTACGGAAAATTTAATAGGACCTATATATTCAATCAGGTTTGACATTTCCATTAGCCACTCCGCAGATATGGTGGGTAACCTCAGACACCCAAGAGGTACTTCGGTAGCCTCAAGGACGGTGACAGGGAGGTTCTTATCTACCCAGACTTGACACTACTGTTGTTCCAGGCTATGAGACCCGGTAGGAGGGTTGTCGTAGTTAGTGGGAGCATCGGAAGAATAGTGGGCAAGTAGCTTATGTCTATTTATAGACTAAAGCAGTTATAGCGGAGAAAGATCATCTAATTTTGATGTGACAGTCATGGGTTTGACTTCAATCAGAATAGGGGATGGATCTGTTAAGAATGTAGTAGGGTGTGATGTCATGGTATCTGGATGACATACACAGAGTGGGAAGTAAAATTCCTATACTACGATCGGTTGAACTGTGGTTGTCACACAGTTGTTTCTCCAGACAGGATATGGATATAATATTTGACATTTTGGTTTCTGGATCTATGGTTTTAGATCTGGATTTGGGTAGTTTCCCAATGTGGGTACTTTGACAGATATTCTAATAGTTTTTAGAGCAGTTGACTCCTAGCATGGTGGTGTACCTGCAGGTGATGGAGTCACCCTCTCTAAAGGTGTCGTATAGACTAAAGCGGAGAGGGATGTGCATGATTGGCAGATCACTTGCTTAGGCAATTAAGTCAATCATGAGATGTCAAGTACCGCACCAAATGTTGTTTTTGCACTAGATGCAATAAGTTTGTATTAATCCAATCCTGGAGAAACATTAGGAAGCAGTTTTAGAACATAAGTACATGTTCTACGTATTTGATAACGGCGGCCTCCTTCGGGAGACGGTTATCATTCCAGGCTTCAAAGGTGACATGGTTGACAGAGTGATTGTCAGAGGTATAGTTTTTCCCTCTGACGAAGAGGGACAGTATTATGGACAGGTGGTCCAAGAGGATACTGTGGGAGGCATGGTGCCGGACACTGATTAGGTTCAGTGATCGATACAGTCTAAGAAGTTTGGATTTGGAGTTCATTTATGAACTAGGTCCCATCAGACATCCAGACATGTTCTAAGACAGGTATTACTCAATTCGAGAGATGGCTTTCTCCGCGAACTTGAGATTTAGAGAGATAGAGAAAGAAACATCTAGGCGGATCCACTCACTGAGGCTATTTCTCGAAAACAATAGTTTTACAAACGGGTTTTGTGAAACTGATTAGTAGAGGAGTTGGATGTTCGGTTTCACACGGGCTGTGAGTAGTCGACATCGCAATAATTAGCCTTGAGTGCAAGTGGGAGATTGTTGGAGATAGTGCCCTCATAGTCAATTATTGGATTGCAGATACGTGATTGCAATGATTGCGGAGGACCTATACCGGTAGGACAGTCTTACTCGAGATGATAGTATGCTATCTGGTTTTCCTTTATCAGTCGTGTACATGTTCAGGTGACTGATTACATGTTACACTTTGATAGAGCCCTTAGGATCTTGCTTTACCACCAACAGTATGATGGCGATCATATACGTGAGAGTTGGGTGGTTTATACGTATATCCTTAATTGTGGTCCCTAGTCGTGGGAGTTTCGAGACAGGGCATCGATACTCCAGAGTAGACTAGTGTATACAGTCGAGACCCGGACGAGGGGCGGTGGCCGGTCTCACAAGCCACTGGTGTCAGTTGGATCACCTAAGATGTATACAGGTGCTCATTGGGTTATGAGTACACCGGACAGGACTCGCCGGGAATCTGCTAGTTAGTACTATACCTATCGTCAGATAGCAGTTCCCTGGTGACATGTGTACAGGTTAGTTCATCGATCTGAGGTCGTCATTTGTCTCGTGTGAGTTCCCACTGTGCTTTGATTTCTACCCTACCACGGCTCAAAGGAGTCGTGCAAACAGGTAGCTTTTGGGTACAGTCCCGAGCCATATGGAGGCACGTGAGCGGATCGGCAGGGCATTCGTCTCTCCCGGTATTGGGGGCGAGGTCGTGCTGTGTCTAGGAGAGCCATTACACAAAGTCCATGGCCATGGCAGGAGATTTACTGGTAGGTACTCCAGTAGTATCTCAGGGTGTTATTGGGCTAAACTCCGACACGACTTATACTGCTATTGGGGGTCTGACGTTATTAGCCCCCTAGGCAGAAATGCGATATTCATAGACGAACGGACCGGACTGTATATACATTGTCACTGTTAGGCTCAGTAGGGTTTCTGGATGAGTTCGCTCATCAGCCTCCCTTGAGGTCAGTCCATGGGCAGCCGTTACGCATAGCTAGTGCCGCTGACGGTTTGTGGTTAAACCCACTGCCAGGGTACTGACGAGTCATTAGAGTCCCCCACAGACAGTTTCCTAAGTTCGGGCGAAACGTTGTAGTGGCCGTATGGTTTTATGGCAGGGTTCGGAAAATGCACGTGCGTTTACGCACGTGTTATTTTTCGGGCAGATGATACTGGTCGGCTTTGGTTTAAGCCGGATCCGAGTATTGTATTGAGTAGATATAATATCTTTGTCTCAGTTGCATTTGTATTCGGTCGTAATACAAATGCGGGTATATTTATACAGTTACGGGGTTATCCTGAAAGTCGTTTCAGGATCACTTTTGGAAGTTGCCAGTTTCCAGTTTTCTATCAGCCGTCTTTTAACATTCGGTTAAAGACGGATTTGTCTTTTCTTGAGATGAGTGTGGATTCTTCTAGAAGGTTCTAGAAGTGGTGAGGTGTTTAGTGACTCATGGTTGCATTAATGGTTCAATTAATGCTTATGGTGACTAGGTTATTAGATTCATTGTATCTTAGTGACTCATTGTTTTCATTAATGATCAAGATAAGCTTCATGTTATGGTCACCACTTGCTCCTACCATCACCTCCTTCTTTGCTATAAGTGGCCGGCCCTCTCTCTCCTCCTCCACTCTCTCACTTGAGAAAATTATGGTTGCTAAATAGAAAAGACTAAAGTTTTGGATGCATGGAAATTTCATAGTTCATTTCTTGTTCCATTTCATTTCCATCGGCAACTTCATTTACCGATCGTCCACGGACTTGGACGAAGTGAGACAAAGTCATCTACTCATTCTCTACATCATTCTTGGTCGTCTCTTTTAGCAAACTTGACGACCGAGTTGCCTCGAGTCAGAGGCGGGAGCCCGTTTAAAGAATCAGTGATGTGGTGCCACCTGGACGAGCAGATCGGAGATCGAAGAGATCGGAGCAGCCGCGACGGAGCGTGGGATGATGGTTAAAGAACGAAGGACTCGGATCGTTCGGTATAACCTTTCTACACTCTTTACAGTTTGTTACTTTAGCAATAATGGCAGATCCGGGTTAAAGTATACGATAGCGCCAGATAAAAAGTTTTTGTTCCGCATTTGGCGTCTGTAGACGGCCGGGGCGCTAGCGTAGACTTACAGAATCCGTGTTTTATATAGGCTCAAAATAAAACACGGACCTCCTAGTATATCCAATATTTAATATGTTTCTTCTGCTGTGATATCTGTGATGTGATCATTTGATATGTTGAGATAGATACAGTGTATAATATATATGATATATTATATAGACGTTGCTTATGTTTTACATCCACGCTAGCCCTGCCCCGCTCTGCCGTTAGTTACCTAACCTAACGGTACATAACGGGACACTGTGGCGAATGCGGATGGCATAAGCGTACGTTGTATTTTCGTTTCATTTTCTGTGATGTTTAGGAAGCTTAAATGATGGGACTTCATTAATATGATTAATGAAAGTAAAAGAAACCTAAAAGATGTTGTAGAATCAAATTTTCAAAAAGGGTAGCTACAGTTTCTTGCTTTGCATGGTGATATATGTGATATATCCTGCACCTTATTCGATAAGGAAAGAGCCGAGATCCCTTCTCCCGGAGTGACCTCTTTAGAAATAACTGGCAGATGCTACAACACTCGGTTTGTCTTTTGATTGCTTTTAGAGTTTCTTGCTTTGCATAGTGATTTATGTGATATATCCCGCACCTTATTCGATAAGGAAAGAGCCGAGATCCCTTCACCGGGAGTGACCTCTTTAGCAAAACTAGTGAATGCCTCAAAAACACTCATTTTCAAAATTCACTCGATTCTACAACGATATCAAGTTCATTACGCAAAAGGTTTTCGCAAAAACCTGTCATATCCCTCCGTCATTTCAGATAAGTGCTATTTTAGTATTCGTGCTACTGTAGTTTGGCCTCCGTCAAGGCGTAGTGTACGGTAGCTAAATTAGTGCTTATCTGCCGCATACGATGCGATTGGATTAGGGTATTCGTATGGCGTAGTTTTTCCTCCGTCAAGGGTCATGCGGGTGGGTCTAATTCAATCAGGAAATGACGGGTTGAACTTGACTAGCGGACTATGGGTAGTTTGGACTCCGTCAAGGTCATAGGATGCTAGGAGCAAAATATATCTGAAGTTTCAAGTGTTGAAACTTTCAATGAGATTGCATACCTTCTATGAGATAGTTGGATCCCGATCTCGCTGTGAGCAAGAGTTGCTCCTGGGAGAGTTTTACACAAGACAATTAGCCGATCAAGTAGGTGTCTAGAAAGGTGTCAACTTGGTTACGCCCCTGGGAAAACGAGGTTTTTTTTAATTAGGTCCGTGCAAAAGCACGGGGAACCTCCCTCAAAATACCGGCACTGGCCTGGCTGAAAGATTGGCGAAGTTCTAGGATGTAATTAATCCCGGCTAGTCTTTCCTTTTAAGGTTTGAAGGAAGATTTGATAAAAACAGTGGGAGCCATCCTGATTAGATAAAATAATAACCAATCTGATCTTGCAAGAGCATACGCTAAAGTGTTTTCTTCTCTCTCTTTCCAGGTAGCAACCATAACACGTCTTAATCATGATAATAATATGGATATATTGACCAAATCCGCATGTTATACTGTGCTGGAGAACATTGGTTCCGTTCTTTCTTATAATTGTTATAAGACTGAACTGGGAATAGGGACATATCCAGATTCCCACGCCGCCCAAATGAAGAATAAGCATGATGATGCATCTTCTTCGGATGTGTTAGTTATTGAGAACTGTTTCTCAAATCACTTTACGTCCTGGGTATTAGATACTGGATCAGGATCCCACATAAGTAATATGTTACATAGGCTAAGGAAAGGTAGAGAACTAGGAATGGGTGATCGTTCCGTAAGAGTAGGGAATGAGGCAAATGTTGCAGCCAAAGCAGTTGGCGAATATCACCTTGTATTACCAAATGGTAATACATTGATTCTGAACGAATGCTATTCCATTCCGACCCTGGTATGCAACCTTATATCAGTTTCTTTATTAAGTAAAGAGGGATATAATTTTGTAGTACAGGATAATGTTATGAACATCTTCCTGAATCAAAAGTTGATTGGATCAGGCTCGTTAAATAATGGCATATACGTTCTAGATCAAACCACAGTTCTTAATGTACAAAACACACACAAGAGGAAGAGTTCAGAAATGAACGAATCCTTCTTGTGGCATTGTAGACTAGGTCATATCAATGCGACACGACTTGCTAAGTTACATAAAATGGTTATTTGAATTCGTTCGAATTTTCATCTTATGACACTTGCCAGTCATGTCTCAAAGGCAAGATGATCAAAACTCCGTTTACAGGACACGGAGAAAGAGCTAGTGAGCTCTTGGGACTGATACATAGTGATGTATGTGGTCCTATGTCTACACATGCCAGGAATGGTTCCTCGTACTTCATTATATTCACTGACGATCCCTCAAGATTCGGACATGTGTTCCTGATGAAACACAAGTCTAAAGCTTTTTAGAAATTCAAGGAATAAAAATCCGAAGTCGAGAACCAAACGGGTAAAAGTATTAAAATCCTGCGATCTGATTGAGGAGTTGAATACTTGAGCATGGAGTTCCTGGATTTTCTAAAAGATAATGTGATTCTCTATCAGCTTACTCCTCTGTATACACTACAGCACAATGGTGTATCGGAATGGAGGAATCACACCCTATTAGATATGGTGCGCTCTATGATGAGCACTGCTGAGTTACCTATTTCCTTTTGGCAGTATGCGCTTAAGACAGCAGCATATCTATTGAATCGAGTTCCCACCAAATCAGTGCCTACCGCTCCATATGAGATATGGAATGGGAAGATGCCATATCTTAATTTTATTTAGATATGGGGTTGTCTGGCCTATGTGAAAACACAAAATTCGGACAAGCTTGAGGTTAGATCAGTTCTGTGTAAGTTTATAGGATATCCCAAACATGGTATATCTTCTACCATTCCGAGGAACAAAAGGTGTTTGTTTCTCGACATGCCACCTTTTTAGAAAAGGGTTTTCTTATGAAAGAAATTAATGGCAAGGAGGTAGAACTGGAAGAAGTTCCAGCTATACAAACTACGACAGAAGATTTGGTGGAACCAGAGGATTCGGTAGTGCCCAACGAACCCCAGCCTCTCCGCCGATCTAGTAGGATTCCTCATCCACCTGAGAGATACTACGGTTTTCTCATTGATGGTGGAAGCGAGGATTGCATCATGGAGGATGATGACCCAACTAGCTTCGAGCAGGCCGTCACGAGTGGGGACTCTGTGAAATGGCTAGATGCAATGCGGTCTGAGATGGAATCTATGCACACCAACAAAGTATGGACTTTGGAAGATGCTCCTGAAGAGGTAAAACCCATTGGGAGCAAGTGGATCTTCAAGAAGAAACTTGGTGTAGATGGGAAAGTGGAGACTTTCAAAGCTAGACTTGTTGCAAAGGGTTTTCATCAACGACCGGGTGTGGATTATGATGAAACCTTTTCTCCAGTGGCTATGCTTAAATCCATCCGGATCATGCTTGCCATCGCTGCATACCATGACTACGAAATCTGGCAAATGGATGTTAAGACCGCCTTTCTAAATGGTGATTTGGAAGAGTGCGTGTACATGACTCAGCCAGAGGGCTTCGTAGACAGTGGGAGCAGCGGAAAGGTGTGCAAGCTGCTTAAATCCATCTACGGGTTAAACCAAGCATCGTGGAGTTGAAACATCTGTTTTGATGTCATTATCAAAGAAATTGATTTCATCAAAAACGTAGATGAACTTTGTATATACAAGAAGGTGGCAGAGAGTAAGGTTGTCTTCCTCGTATTGTATGTGGATGACATACTCTTGATAGGAAATGACATTCCTATGCTGCAATCGGTCAAGCTCTTCTTATCACAAAAATTCTCAATGAAAGATCTAGGGGATGCCTCCTACATCTTGGGGATTAAGATCTATAAAGATAGATCTAAACGGATATTGGGTTTGTCCCAATCCAGGTACATTGACACCATACTAAAGCGGTTTAATATGGAAGAATCCAAGCGTGGGTTTTTACCCACGATTTCAGGACTCACTCTCTCCAAAAAGATGTCTCCCAAGACTGATTTGGAGAGAGCTCGCATGCAAGGGATACCCTATGCTTCGACATTAGGCTCTATCATGTACGCGATGCTATGTACCAGACTCGATGTAGCATACTCACTAAGTGTAGTGAGTAGGTATCAAGCAGATCCTGGAGAGAGTCACTAGACAGCTGTGAAGAGCATTCTCAAGTACTTGAGAAGGACTAAAGAGATGCTCTTGGTGTATGGTAATGGAGAACTACAAGTGGAGTCCTTTACCAATTCGAGCTTCCAGAGTGATAAGGACGACTCTAAGTCGCACTCGGGATTTGTCTTTACCCTCAACGTAGGGGCGGTATGCTGGAAAAGTTCTAAGTAGGAAACCATGGCAGACTCGACGATGGAGGCTGAATACATCGCTGCCAACAATGCTGCCAAAGAGTCTGTTTGGATGAAGAAGTTCATAACTGAACTTGGAGTGGTTCCATCCATTATGTGTCCAATACCTTTGTATTGTGATAACAATGGAGCGGTGGCTTTGGCCAAGGAACCCAGGTCCCATCAGCGATCCAGGCATATTCTGAGGCGGTATCACCTGATCCGGGAGAGAGTTGATCGCCGGGAAGATCAAGGTCAGGAGAGTTGACACGAAGAACAACACTGCGGATCCACTCACGAAGGCCATTCCCCAAATACAGTTCGAGTGACTCTTCGGGATGCTGGGTATGCGATACTACAGCAGCTGGCCCTAGTGCAAGTGGGAGATTGTTAGTTGTATTTATGCTCTAGAGGCCATTATTGTACATATGATGTATATTATATTGGATGCTTGGACATATATAGAGAGGACTTTCTGGCTCGACATGATAGTATGCTATCTGGTAGCTCTTTATCTTAACATGTATACTTGTCTCTTGATACTGTCTTATGGTTACATGTTGGTAAAGCCCTTTGGATGTGTACTTGACTGCCAGGATTATGATACAGATCATACTAGTGGGGTCGTGGTAGTCTATAAGTTCATCCTTTAATGTTCCTAGTCGTGGGTGTATCGAGACAGGGCATCGATACACCAGTGTAGACTAGCGTATACGCTTCTCAACCCATATGATCGGCGATGGATGATCCCATATCCATTGGTGTTTGACATCAGAGATGGTATACAGGTGCTCAGTGAAAACTGGGTACACTGGACGGACTCGCCGAGAACTCCTAGATGGAATTATACCTCACGTCAGATAGCAGTTCTCAGGGGACACTGGTACAGGTTAGTCTGTAGATCCGAGATCGTCATAGAGTCTTGTATGATTCCCACCGTGCTTTGATTTCCACCTTACCACGTTCAAGAGGACGTGCAAAACGGTGGTTTTTAGGTACAGTCCCGAGTCACATGGAGGCAATAGGCGATAGGAGGGGTTTCGTCTCTCCCGATATTGGGGGTTGATGTTGCGCTGTGCTCGATTGGCCATAACAGGGAAGTCCCTGGCCAAGGCTGATTTAAAGATTTACTGGTAAGTGTTACCAGTAGTTTCTCGAGCCATTATGAGCCTCACATCGGTATGACTTATCGGTTATTGGGGTCTGACGTTTACCACCCCTAGACTTGATTTGCGACATATCAGATAAGGAGACCGGACTGTACGGGTAGTGTTACTGTTAGGCTTTTGCAGGAGTTGGAGCGGGCTTGCTTGCTGATCTTCTGATCGCTTAATACCCAGGTAGCCGTTACGTCCATCTAGTACCGCTGACGGCTTGTGGGTGCTTGATGTGATCATCACCTACTGCCGGCGTATTGACGAGTCTTTAGAGTCCTAAATAGAGGTTTTATTAGCTTAGGGAAAATGAAATAGGAGCACATATGTGATATGTGCGGGACCAAGAATAATGCGTGTATGTGATATCGTATTCTATTCTCGTGACTTTTGTATCGGTCGGTTATATGAGATATAGCCGGGTTATCGAATCAAGTGTTGATTCGATAAGTTGGTACATTTAGTCTTAGTCGGTTATATGAGGTATAGCCAGATTATTAAATCAAGTGTTGATTTGATAATTTAGTGTATAATTGTATATTTGATATACTAATTTACATTAACTAACATTGGCTCACTTAAGCATTCTTTTCTCACTTGTGTGTACATGCAATATATATGTGATATATATTGATGTGCATTGTTTATTCATTTTTGTATCATGGTTGTTGATACACACTACATGGGTGTATGAGACATACACCATACCAATTATAATGGTGGGGTTTTTATGTTTAAAGTAATTCCAAATTAGTGGATTATTAGTCACATGCATGAAGCTTGTGGAAGCTTGTGGATGCTTTGACTAAGTCCACTAGTTTTGTTTTACTTAAGATATTTATTAACCTAACCATTATAATTTAGCCATGGTTATGTTTCTACATGTGTTAGTATATGAAACAAACTCACCCATGGTTGTTTCTCTCACTTGAATTAGTTCATTCTCATCTCTTAAGCTCATCTTCTTCTTCCTTGAGCTAAAGAGCTTGCTAGGGTTTTCTAAAAGAGAGAAAATATTGTGAGAAAAATAAAACTAAAATGAGACCACTTCCACTTTCTCATCCTTTACTAGATTAGCACTTTAGTATAGGGTGTCTGCTTCACTAATCTCTCATTAGTGAAGTAGTAGCTTGAGTTAGTATCCTATCGACGTAGATCATCTTCGGCCTCGAAGACTTCAAGCAAGAACGTTCCTTTCGACTTGAGAAGCCATGAAAGAGTCCGGGAGTTCCATCAACGCAGCGAAGGGACTACTACAAGGAGCTTATGAAGTGAAGGACCGATCTATAAAGGATGTATTTCTAGTTCACTTAGAAGTAATGTAGTTTACTTTGTTTTTCGTATGATTTTCTAGTTATCGATTCTAGTTTAGAGTTCCTTGAAACAAATTTTTTTTAAAAAATAGCATGGACGATGCCTCCTGAAACCTTGCTGTCGTTCATAGGAACCCTACACAGGGTAACCTATAGACAGCTACCCTCAAAACCACAACTCCCCAGTCCCCTAAAAATCTGGCGGCGCCGGACTTTCATCAAGTCGCGCTGGGTGAACAGTGAAGGGTGGGGTCTGTTAGTTATATGTATGCCCTAGAGGCCATTACTGTACATTGGATGTATATTGTAGTGGATGCTGGGACATATATAGGTAGGACTTTCTTGCTCGACATGATAGTACGCTATCTGGTTGCTCTTTATCTTAACATGTATACTTTCTGTCTCTCTGATTATATGTTGATAAAGCCCTTAGGATGTGTACTCGACTTCCAGGACTGTGATGCAGATCATACTAGTGGGGCCTGGATAGTCCATGAGTACATCCTTGAAATGTTTCTAGTCGAGGGAATATCGAGACGGGGCATCGATATTCCAGAGTAGACTAGCGTATATCTTCTCGACCCATGCGATGGGCAATGGATGATCCCATATCCATTGGTGTTTGACATCGGAGATGGTATGCGGGTGCTCAGTGGAGACTGGGTACACTGAACGGACTCGCCGAGAACTCCCAGATGGTATTATACCTCACGTCAGATGGCAGTTCTCTGGTGACACTGGTACAGCTTAGTCTGTTGACCCGAGATCGTCATAGAGTCTTGTGTGTCTCCCACTGTGCTTTGATTTCCACCCTACCACGGGTCTACTGAGTTGTGCAAACAGGTGGTTTTTGGGTACAGTCCCGATTCACATGGAGGCAATGAGCGATAGGAGGGGATTCGTCTCTCCCGATATTGGGGGTTGATGTTGCGCCATGCTCGACTGGCCATAACAGGAAATCCCTGGCCAGGGTTGCAGTGATATACTGGTAAGAGTTATCAGTAGTTTCACGAATGTTATGGACCTTACGTCGGCATGACTTATCGAGCTATTGGGGTCTGACGTTTACCACCCGTAGGCGAGATATGCGACATATCAGACGAACAGACCGGACTGTACGGTAAGTGTTACTGGTTGGATTCGCAGGAGTGTGAGCGGGCTTGCTCGTCGATCTTATGATCGCTCAATACCCGGGTGGCCGTTACGTTTAGCAGACCGCTTGCGGCTTGTGGGTGTTTGATATGATCATCATCCGCTGCCGGCGTATTGACGAGTCTTTAGAGTCCTACACAGAGGTTTCCTGGCTCAAGCGAAACGAAATAGGAGCACATATGAGATATGTGCGGGACCGAGAATAATGCGTGTATGTGATACCGCATTTCATTCTCGCGATGAATGTGTCGAATGGTTGTATGCGATATAACCTAGTTATCGAATCAAGGATTGATTCGATAAGCCGATATATTGGATACTAGCCGGTTATATGCGATATAACCGGATCATTGAATCAAGTGTTGATTTAATGATTTAATGTATAATTATATATTTGATATATTACTTTGCATTAACTAGTATTGGTTCACTTAAGATGGATTTTCTCACTTGAAGTGCACATTGTATATATGATATAGTTTTGTGCACTAGTTTGTATCATGTTTGATGATACATGCAAACTTGGGTGTATGTTTGACTTGAACCATGTTTAGGTTAATGGTTATGGTTTTAAAGTATTCACTTATTCATTTCATTTATATTCTTTATTTCTTTTGGCTAAAATAAAATGGTTGCTAATTTTGTCTTTTGTGGAAACTTCATGATGCTTTGAATTTGTAACCATTTTGTTTTATGTTTAAAACCTAACCATTAGCTAAACTAGAGTTTGCTCTCTACAAGAGTTAAGTCTAACCCAAGGTTGCATTATGATAAGATCAATTTTGATTTTATTATTTGATTTATCATTTCTCATCATATCTTCTTCTTCTTCTTCATCTTCTTCAACAAAAGAGAAGGCTTGCTACTCCAATGGCAAGTGATGATAACTAGTGAGAAATCCAAATCTAAAGTCTACCCATTTCCTATTTCTTCATCCTCTACTACTTGCCATGTAGTAGAGTGTGTTGTCTTCACAAGTTTCTTGACTTGGCGAAGGCGGAGCTCGAGTTTTGTGATGCCTCGACGTAGATCATCTTCGGCATCGAACCGACGATCAAGCCCGCCCATTTCTTCGACGAAGCCGATACTTGAGTTCGGGGTTCGATTTGGACAGCGGAGGGAGATCATCGTGGAGCTTAGGAATTGGCGTACCGGATCTACAAAGGTTGTAGCCCCTTTCCTTTAGATACATTTCCGTTTACTTGCATGCTTTGCCTTGATTTCTAGTTAACGATCCGTATTAGGGTTTGTAGGCACCCGTAATTTTTAGAAATTAGCGTGTTTGATCACTTGTGAGACCTCACTAGGGTGCCTAGGAACCCTACAGTGGTATCAGAGACAGGCTAGAGCCTTAGGCGAAGTCCCGACGGAATTTGAAGTCCGATCGACCCGAAACCCAAACCCTTAACATGCTCTCTGGACATTTCTGTAAAATGTGGATTTTTTGGAATTAAAAATATGCAGAGAAATGTGCAGGAAATTCTACGAAAAACTGGAGAAAACGACAACCTAATTCAACAGTACGGCCGCGGAACCGCGGCTTTGACCCCCCTTTTGCGGCGGTTCCGCGGCCGTCTGTGATGATTAGGATGTGGGTTTTCTTCAGTTGTTTCTTTTTGTGTTTCCTGTGTGTTCTGGATGTTTTTAATATTTATTCCAGAGTTGTATTTTCTGGGATTGTTTTGGGGATTCGGTGTTTCGATCGGAGTATCAAATTTTGTCTGTGTGGCTTTTCGGATAAATTTTAGAATATGTTAAAAAGTTCGACCGGATATAAATACCCAATTTTTCCCCTGTCGGGA
The DNA here is from genome assembly GCA_030015575.1 of Agapanthus africanus. NCBI lineage: Eukaryota > Viridiplantae > Streptophyta > Magnoliopsida > Asparagales > Amaryllidaceae > Agapanthus > Agapanthus africanus. The sequence goes on along the minus strand of CM057343.1, from coordinate 202,074,005 downwards.
AATTTCCAAGTGTTGGATTTTTCCGTAGTTTAAAGACGTTCTAAGTAGTGCAAGTAACTCGATGGACCCTCTAGAAGACAACAAACCTTAACTCGATTATGTGACCGTCTTGAACTGCCCTTTGAACCTTCGGGTTTGGGGCAGTACGGCGTGCCACATGTGAGGCGTTGGCTTGACCCTTCTACGGCTGGACCGTTGGTACTGAGGCACGAACAGAATATTGTTAGACTTATTTCATGTGTTGACCTGTTTCGGGAAAACTTGGGTGTTCGAATATTCAATCGGAAAGTTTAACATTTTCTGTTTATCCGGAATGAGATACAATAATTGGAATTCACAAGTAGTTATGAGATAACTAAATGAATGTTATAAACATAGCAGTTTAGTCTCACTTGATCGGTTGCCACGGAATTTTGATGTGATCAAAAGTCCGTCGCAATCACGTAGCGTACGCGGATACTCGCCGGGTAAACTTAATAGACAGCCTCATTCCATAGCCCCGACCAAGTGACTGTAGGAGAACCCCGTCGCTGAAAGCATCCGTTCGGGTGCTCGCGGCAGTGGTGTTCCGCCTTGGTGCACTTCGTCGACGGTATCAGGGGTGCGGCCGCCTACTAAAGTTTGCGACGAGCATTCGATCATAATGTCGGGAATCTTGTTGAATTGCCCGACTTGATATTGAAAAGAGTTTTCGATAATGAGACTAAAATGCGGGGTTTATAATTGTTAGGCATGCGATGTCTAAGTAATTCATTTGGTCAGGCATGCGATGTCTGAGGAGGTTGCGGATTCCAACTGTTGTAGTTTTACACTTTCTTTTCTGTGACCGTAAGTGTAATATGTGATATCGCCGGTTTCGTTGCTATATGTCAACGACAATTGGGATGCGCTTATTTACTTACGTTGATGACATGTGATGTTATGTGTTGCTGGATATGTTATATTGGATCGTCGTGTTTGAATAGCCGGGTTTTTTTTATGTGAGATGAGTGTTTTTCATTTTCATTCATGTAAAAACTTGTATGTAATATTCTTTTATTGGGGCGCTTCCAGGTTGCGGAAGTTGTCACCGTTGATGTATATTATTTACTTTTCTGCACTAGGATAGACCCAAGGAGGGGAGCACAAGTAACCGGGTTCTAGGGTCCAGTGGGAGACCAACTCGAGGAGTCGAGTCCGGGTCTCCTAACCCTAGAATTGGTAGGGTTGCTTGCCGCTCTCGTAGGGGTCTAGGGGTGTGGGATTGGCTATTCATCACGACCGTGGAATCCGTGTTTTATACTGGCTCGTATTGAAAACCCGGACGTCCTAGTATATCCAATATTTCATATGTTTCTTCTGCTGTGATTTATCTGTGCTGTGATCATATGATGTTCTGTGATAGGTATTATATATAGTATATATGATATATTATATAGACGTTGCTTATGTTTTACACCCGCGCTAGCCCTGCCCCGCTCTGCCGTTAGTTACCTAACCTAACGGTGCATGAGGGGACATCGAGGCGAATGCGGATGGCATAAGTGTACGTCATATTTATCTGTGATGTTTAGGTAATTTAAATGATGGGATATTCATTAATGAGATTAATGAAAGAAAATAAACCTAATTGATGTTGTGGAATCGAATTTCAAAATAAAAACAGGTAGCTACAGTTCTTGCTTTGCATCGTGGTGTTCCTTGTAGAACATCCTGCACCTTATTCGATAGGGAAAGGACCGAGATCCCTTCACCGGGAGTGACTCCTTTAGCAATAACTGGCACATGCTACATCACTAGGTTTGTCCTTTGATCGCTTCTATAGTTTCTGCTTTGCACAGTGATATATATGATATATCCCGCACCTCATTCGACGAGGAAAGGGCCGACGATCCCTTCACCGGGAGTGACCCCTTTAGCAAAACTAGAAAAGCCTCGAAAACATTCCATTTAAAAACCATTTGATTCCGCAACGAGATCAAGTTCAAAGCGTTAAAGGTTTTCACAAAAACCATTCGCAACCCTCCGTCATTTTAGGAAGTAGAGTACTTAGTATTCGTGCTGTGTTTGTTGACCATAGTCAAGGCACAGTGTACGGTACCTAAGTGATGTCTTCCTACACTGCATATGATGCGATTAGTTAGGACAGTCATGTGGCTTTGTTGACCTTAGCCAAGGGTCATGTGGGTGGGTCTAATTAATCACGAAATGACGGGTAGAACTTGACTAGTACCTATGATTTGTTGACCTTAGCCAAGGTCATAGGTGCTAGGGGTAAAAACCATTATCGGGAGTTTCATGTGTTGAAACTTGCAATGATATTGCATACCTTCTATATGATAGTTGGATCCCGATACCCACTGCGAGTAATTGTTACTCCTGGGAGAGTTTTGCACTTTGCAATTAGCCGATCAAGTAGGTGTCTAGAAAGGTGTCAACGGGGTTACGCCTCTGGGAAAACGAGGTTTACAGTAATTAGGTCCGTGCGAAAGCACGGGGAACCTCCCTCAAAGTACCGACACTGGCCTGGCTGAAAGATTGGCAAACTTGTAGAGTGTAATTAATCCCGGCTAGTCTTTCCTTTTAGGGTTTGAAGGAAGATTTGATAAAAACAGTGGGAGCCATCCTGATTAGATAAAATATATAACCAATCTGATCTTGCAAGAGCGCACGCAGAGTGTTTTCTTCTCTCTCTCCTGGTAGCGACCATATCACGCCTTAATCAAGATAATAAAATTGATGTATTGACCGAACCCGCTTGTTATACTGAGCTGGGGAACGTTGGTCCCGCTCCAACTTATAATTGTTATAAGACAGAGCAGGAAATAGGGGAATACCAGAATTCCTATGCCGCCCAAACGAAGAAAGTGCATATGATGCATCTCCTTCGGGTGTGTTCATTACAAAGAACTGTTTCTCAGTATCCTCTGCATCCTGGGTATATGATACCGGATCAGGATCCCAGATATGTAATCTGTTACATAGGGCTACAAAAAGGTAGAAAAACTGAGAACGGGTGATAAGTTTCATGAGGCAGAAAACGGGGCAAGTGTTGCAGCCAAGTCTGTTGGTCACTGTCACCCTGTATTACGAATACATTGATTCTGAACAAATGCTATTAGATACCGAACCTGATATACAAAATCATATCAATCTCTTTATTAGTAAAGAAATGATATAATTTTGTATTGATGGATAATGTTTTGAACATTTCCTATATCAAAAGTTGATCGGTTGAGGCACGTTATCTAAAAGCATTAACGTTCTAAATTAAACTACAGTTCCTAGTATACTGAACACACACAAGAAGAAGAGTTCAGAAATGAACGAATTCTTCTTGAGGCATTGTAGACTAGGTCATATCAATGCGACCCGACTGGCTGAAGTTACATTTAGATGTATATTTAAATCAGTTTGAATTTATATCTTGTGAAACTTGCCAGTCATGTCACAAAGATAATATGACCATAGCTCTGTTTATTGGAAACAGAGAAAGAGTTAATGAACTCTTGGGACTGATACATGATGATGTATGTTAAGTCTCCTGTCTACACATGCCAGGACAGGTTCTTTATACTTCATTATATTCTCTGATAATCTCTCAAGATTCAGTCATATGTTCCTGTTGAAATATAAGTCCGAACCTTTTGAGGTATTCACAGAATATAAGTTAGAAGTAGAGAACCAAAATACGGGTATAAATATTATGTCCTATTCAGGGAGGAGAATACTTGTGCATGGCATTCCTGGACCATTCTAAAGGAAAATGAGATTCTCTCTCCGTACTACTCCTCTGATTACACCACAGCACAACGGTGTATCAGGGCGGAGCAATTGCACAATATTAGATATGGTGTGCTCTATGATGAGTATTACTGAGTTACCTATTTCCTTTTGGGGTTATGCACTTGAGAAGCTGCATACCTATTGAATTAGGTTTGAATCAAATCACTGCCTACCACTCCATATAAGATATGGTATGGAAAGAACCCATCTCTTAAATGAGTTAAGATTTGGGGTTGTCCGGCCTATGTTTAAAGCAAAATCCGGACAAGATCGAGGCAGGATCAGTTCTGTAGAACTGGAAAGGTTCCAGCTATACAAAACTGCAGTTGATGATTTGACAGAACCAAAGGATTCTATAGTTCCCGACGAACCTCATCCTCTCCGCCGATCTAGTAGGATTCCTCATCCGCCTGAGAGATACCTCGGTTTCTCGATGACAGTGGGAGCAAGGATTGCATCATGAGATGATGACCCAACTAGTTTCGATCAGGCCATCGAGAGTAGGGACTCTGTTAGAATGGCTGGATGCTTAGCGATCTGAGATGGAATCCATGTACACCAGCAAAGTATGGACTTTAGCTGCTATATCTGAAGGGTTAAATCCCCATCAGGAGCAAGTATATCTTGAGAAGATTACTTGGTGTAGATGGAAAAGTTGAGACTTTCAAAGCTAGACTTGTTAAAGGTTTTCGTCATCGACCAGGCGTGGATAATGATGAAACCTTTTCCAGTAGCTATGCTTAAGTCTATCCAGATCCTACTTACCACGGCTACATACCATGACTACGATATCTGGCGGTTGGGTGCCATGACTGTTTTTCTAAATACTGATTTAGAAGAGAACGTCTATAAGAACACAGCCAGAGCGCTTCGTAAACAGTGGGAGCAGCGGAAACGTGTGCAGGTTGCTTTACATAATGAAGTAGGCATCGCGGAGTTGGAACGTCTGTTTTGATGTGATAGTCAAAATGTTTGACTTCATCAAAATGGTAGACGAACCTTATATTTACAAAAGGGTAGTAGAGAGTAAGGTGGTCATCTTCGTATTGTACGTAGACAACATACTCTTGATAGGAAAAGAGTTTCCTATACTACAATCGGTCAATCTCCTATTATCACTGGGATTCTCCAAATAGGATAAAGATGATACCTCCTAAATCCTGAGTTTTGGATCTATGAGATAGATTTAATTGGATGCTAGGATTCTCACTAGATGTAGTGAGATGGTATCAATCGATCCTGGGGAGAATCACTGGAAGAGTTTCAGGGTGATAAAGACGACTGAACGTCAGTCACAGGCACTGTCTTTACCCTCAGTAAAGGGACGGTATGTTGGAAGAGTTCCAAGCTCGATACCGTGGCAAACTAGACGATAAAGGCTGGTAACATCGCTATTAAAGATACTACCAAAGAGGTAGTTTGGGTGTATATTGGTTCATAAGATGAACTACGTTCCTGCCATTGTATGACAATGGAAGTGTGGCTTAGGCCCTGGAACCCTGGTCCCATCAGTGACCCAGACATATTCTGAGGAAGCATCACCTAATCATGTGTTAGTGTATATGCCCTAGAGGCCATTACTGTATCATACTAGTTTGTATATTACTTAATGGATGCTTGGGATATTCACCTTGTATATACAATCTTGCTCAAAATAGTAGTATGCTACTTGGTTTGTTTCTACTTCAATGTGTACTTGTGTTTATTTCAGTATATCACTTATACGCATTAGTGGAGCCCTTAGGATCTTTGCTTGATTACCAGCGTTGTGATGGCAGTCACACTAGTGGGGGCTGGGTAATCTATAAGCACATCCTTATTCAGGTCCCTGGTCGCAGGACTATCGAGACAGGGCATCGATACTCCGGAGTAGACCAGCGCATGCGCTTCTCATCCCAGTGTGGGAGACGGTCTGTCCCACAGCCGTCAGTACGTCGTACTTGAGATAGTATGCGGGTGCTCGTTAGGTTACGGGTACACTGGACAGGACTCGTCGGGAACTGACTAGTTGGTATTATACCTATCGTCAGTTATCAGTTCCCAGGTGACATGAGTACAGCTTAGTCCGCTGACTTGACACTGTCACTCCGCCTCGAGTGTGTTCCCACTGTACTTTGATCACTACCCTACCACGGCTCAAAGGAGTCATGCAAACAGGTGGTGGTTGGGTGCAGTCCCGAAGCACTTGGAGGCAGTGACGGTTAGACAGGATTCGTCTCTCCCGGTATTGGGGGTTGACATCGCGCTGTGTCTAGGAGAGCCATTACACGAGTAGTCCCTGGCCAGGGCAAACGAGATATACTGGTAGGTTTCCAGTGTTATCTCAGGGTGTATTGGGCTTCACTCCGGCACGACTTGTACCGCTATTGGGGGACTGACGTTTACCGCCCCCTAGGCCCGCCATGCGATGTATCAGACGAACAGACCGGACTGTACGGAGAATGTCACGCTCAGGCTCAATAGGAGTTCAGATGGGTTTCGCCTCGTCAGTCTTCTTGTCGGCATTACCTGGGGACCGTTACGCACAGCTAGTGCCGCTTGCGGTCTGTGGTTAAACCCACTGCCAGCGTAGTGTTGAGTCTTTAGAGTCCCACACAGAAAGCTTTTCGCCTTTAGGCAAAAGAGTAGAGGTCGCATGGTATTGCGACAGGTCGCATGGTTTTGCGACAGGGTTCGGTCACATCCGTGCACTTGTGCACGCACAGTGTCCGGACAGTTTACACTAGCGGGCTTTGGTTTAAGCCAGATCCTAGTGTACCTTATGGGATTGGATTTATCCAGTTTGCATTCGTGTTCCTCGGAACGCGGATGCGGGTGTGTATGCACAGTTGACAGGGAGGCAGAGGCAGTGGATTCTCATTAGGGTTGTTGACAGTTGACCGTTGACTTTTGACTTTTTGCTCAACCCTAATGAGAATATGATTTGTGATTAACTATTATATTAATTTAGTATTATGGTGATATGGTTGTTGACTTGTTGACTTTTGTTGACTTGTTGACTTTGGTGACTTGTTGACTTTTGTTGACTTGTTGACCGGTTGACTAGGCTTGACTAGTTGACCATCATGATGACCATGGTTATCATTTCATGCCAAAGACTTTTTTCTTGCTTGCTTTTTTGAGTAAAATGAGTGCATGATATGATAACCTTATGGTTGCTTCTAACCATTACCATAAGACTTTTGTTGATATGATGAGTTATCATGGTTTTGGATTATGAGAGGGTGAGAGAGAAAAGAGAGCCTCATTCTTTCTTGCTCATTCTCTCTCTTGTTCTTGAGCTCTCCCTTTGCTCTCACCCTCAACCTCTTGCTCCCTCTCTTGATCTATGGTTCTCTTGTCTCATGAGTTGAGAATCAAGAACCATAGATAAAATCCCATTCTATTTTCCTCTCTACTCATTCTAGTTCACTAGGTTTAGCAAACCAAGTGAACTAGTTTCTTCAAAGACCGAAGAAGGAGCTAAAGGTTGGAGCTTTCAAGTGGATCTATCTTCGGCGTACGGAGACGACGAGAAGGAGCCATCGGACCACCACCGGAGCTTGAAGAGAAGGAGTTCAAGTTTAGGTATAACCATCTTCATCCGAGTAGCTAAATATCTTTAGCTTAGTTTGCTAGTTTTAGTTTAGGTAACGATCCCGACCATAAGTTAGTCCATGTTGCCTCTTGCGATAAAATTCGTTTTTTATACCGTTTCCGCCTCCCCGTAAGAACCGGGGGTCGCAATATGGACTTACAGTGGTATCAGAGCCTAACTAAACTTAAACTAGCTTGGTAGTGAAGTGTAACGAAGTTCGGAACCGGAAAAATCCAAAAATCAAACTTTACAAAATCTGAGTTTCTGTTGAAATTTTTCCTGGTCAAAATGAAAAACTTTATACTCCTAAATTCGGCTCAGGGTTTTGTGTGAACACCCAAGAAAAACGATACAGTGATTCGCCTAAAGTGCCGCGCTTCCGCCGCGTGATCCTTCTTGGACGCCGCGGAACCGCCGCGACTTGGTTTCTTCTCTGCATCGTTTTTCATGCAGTGTGTTTGTCTGTTGGTTTTGGGATTTTTAAAATATATTATATGTGCCCAGATTTTCCAGAAAAGAAATTTCCTTTTGGGGTCCTATAATTCCGTATTTTTTCCGAACTTCACTGCACTTTGACTATGATGGTTATATCTGTGATGCTTGCATGTATTGAACGTCGGCTAATCGCTATAAGTCGATTAGTCGGGGTTATACATGGTCTGTAATGTGCTGGAATGTGTATATGAATGTGTTGGACTGTCGCGGGTGAATAGCCGGGGTGGATGTGAGATGAGCTTTTGTTTTTCTTTCATTCATTGTAAATGTAAATTGATGTAATAATTATTATTTGTTTGGCCGCACAACCGGGTCGGGGTTGTAGCCGTCATTGTATAATTCTTTTTACTGTTTTTGCTCCTAGGATAGACCCATGGAGGGGTGCACAAACTACCGAGTACTTGGCGGGTAGTTTGCCGCACCCGTAGGGGTCTTGGGTGGGGTATTTGGCTATTCACCGCGACCGTGTTATCCGCTTTTCGTTTCAGGCTCGAAAGGATTGCGGATTGCTAGTATATCCAATGCATTCATCTGTGATCTGTAATGTCTATCATTGCTTACTATTTAGGCGTTGCTTATGTTTTACAGACGCGCTAGCCCAGCCCCCGCTCTGTCGTTAGTTAAGTAACCTAACGGGTAATGACGGGGCCCAGTGGCGAATGCGAATGGCATAAGCGTACGTCATATTTTGGTTGTTTTCTGCAATGGTAGGGTTAAATGATGGGACGCATTAAAAGAACTAATGCAAGAATATCACGCATTAAAAGAACTAATGCAAGATAATAAACCAAGTTAAAGTCGTTGGAACACTTTCGAAAAACCACTCGGTTCTTTTCAAAACAAACTTTTAAAATACGGAGTTTGAGCCACTCCATTTTAAAGCTATCTCGTTCCATCGACCAAATCAAGTTCACTACGTTCACGGTTTTGCCAAAACCATCCGTAGCCCTCCATCATTTCAGTTAAATATTCGGTAGTATTCAAGCTATGTATTTTGACCTCACGCCAAGGCATAGTGATTGGTAGCTGCCGGATATTTATCTGTTGCATAGATAGAATGCGTTGGTTTGAGACAGTCGTACTGCCATTTTGGCCTACGTCAAGGGTATGTACGGGTGGATTCAAATTAACCTGGATAATGATGGGACGAACTTGACATGTGACTTATGACATTTTGACCTCACGCCAAGGTCATAAGAGCATGGGGCAAAAATCCACATCGGGAGTTTCATAAGTACTGAAACTTGCTAGATTTGCATACCATTTGGAGTGTGATGATTCTGGTAGGATTCCTTCAGTTTCGTCACGCGATGATATTTGGATCCCGATCCTACTGTGAGTATATGCTACTCCTCGGGAAATTTCTCACTTAACGATCAATGCTATAAACCTAGTAGGTGCCTAGAAAGGTGTTAGCGGGGCTACGCCCCCAGGGAAAAGAGGTTCTCTAATTAAGGAACTTCGCGAAAGCGTTGGAAAACCTCCCTCGAAGTACCGACACCGGCCTGGCTGAACGGTTAAGCAAGTATTGTACGGTGGGATTGATCCTGACTAATTCTTCCTTTATGGTTTGAGGAGGGATTCGAGAAACAGTGGGAGCCATCCTGTTTAGACAAACTAAAAACCACTCTAAACTTGCAAGAGCATCATGCTGAGTGTTTCTTCTTCTCTCTCCTAATTGCAGCGACCAATCAACATGACTGGACTTAAGTTACTCCTAGATAAAAACAAACTGACAGGGCCAAACTACAAAGATTGCCTCAGGAATGTCACGATAGCAATCACTTATGACAAGCTGGGGTATCTTCTTACCACCAAAGCTCCCCCTGTCCCTAGTCCAACTTCCAGTGTCGCGGATAAGGAAATCCGCAAGACTTGGGAGATTGATAGCGCGAAGGCCAAGTGCCTCCTGCTTGCCTCGATGGACAACGAACATCAGAGGAGGCATGAGAATATGGACATGGAGTCCATATTGCTCCATACAAAAGAACTGTATGGAGAGCAATCACGTATCGCAAGATACGAAGCGTCGAAAAAGTTATTTTCGACAAGAATGGCCGTCGGATCATCAGTAGCCGAGCATGTGCTAAAGATGATCGGCTTCATTGAGGAGCTCGCTGACCTAGGGATCACATTGGAGAGTGAGCTATATACGGATATAGTTCTCCAGTCCCTTCCTTCCACTTACGCCCAGTTTATACTGAACTTCAACCTACAAGAAAAAGAGGTTGAACTATCAGAGCTCCTCAACATGCTGAGGAGCGCAGAGGGCACCCTACAGAAAGGTAGGGAAACATCCACTTTGTTTGTAGGAGGATCATCTTCTTCTAGGTCCAAGGCGAAAGCCAAGGGAAAGAAGAAGAAGGCCCCCGCCAAACCAAGGGGCGGTGTTGGTAAAGTGGATACGAAGGGAAAAGGCAAAGCAACAAAGATAGCGGGGAAGCTTGTGGATAAGGAAGAATGCTTCTATTGTCATAAGAAAGGACACTGGAAGAATGATTGCAGGGCCTGGAAGGCCAGAACACAGGAATTGAAGCAGGTTGCAGCTTCAGCTTCAGGTGTGTATGTTATTGAAAACTGTCTTTCAATAAACTCTACTTCCTGGGTATTGGATACCGGATCAGGATCTCATATCTGTAATTCTTTGCAGGCGTTGAGAAACCGTAGGGTTTTGAAGGCAGGTGACATGACCCTCAAAGTTGCGAACGGAGCTAGCATGGATGCTAAAGCCGTGGGGGACTATCACCTGGGAATGTCAGATGGACATGTTTTGGTTTTGCGTAATTGCTTTTTTGTACCCAACGCAACTTGTAATATCATTTCTGTATCTTTAGTTTCTAAAGAAGGTTATGAATTTGCGTTTGTAAGTAATGTTGTAAACATTCACCTTAATCAAGTATTGATTGGGTCAGGTACTCTGAGTAATGGTATATACGTGTTAAACCAACCACAGATTTTTAATGTCCAGAATACACACAAAAGAAAGTCTCCAGAAATAAATCAGACTTTCTTATAGCATTGTAGATTGGGTCACATCAATGAGAGAAGGTTGACTAAGTTACATACAGAAGGATATTTGAATGCGTTCAAATATCAATCGTATGCCACTTGTCAATCTTGTCTCAAAGGAAAGATGACAAAGACTCCATTTACTGGACAAGGAGTAAGAGCGAGCGAGCTCTTGGGACTCGTACATAGTGACGTGTGCGGTCCAATGTCTACACATGCCCGAAGCGGACATTCTTACTTCATTACTTTTACGGATGACTTCTCAAGGTACGGTTATGTCTTCTTAATGAAACATAAGTCCGAGGCCTTTGGAAAATTCCAGGAGTATAAGAATGAAGTAGAGAAACAGACCGGCAAAAGTATTAAGATTCTAAGATCGGATCGAGGTGGAGAATACTTAAGTGCCGAATTCCTGGACTATTTAAAAGAGAACGGAATTCTCTCTCAGCTTACTCCTCCATACACCCCGCAACATAACGGTGTATCGGAGAGACGGAACCGCACCCTATTGGATATGGTGCGGTCCATGATGAGTAACGCTGAGTTGCCGTGATCATTCTGGGGATATGCGCTAGAATCAGCAGCATACCTTTTGAACCGAGTTCCAACTAAGACTGTGCCTACCACCCCATATGAAATGTGGAGTGGGAAGAAACCCTATCTTCAATATCTGAAGATCTGGGGATGTCCAGCTTTTGTCAAAAAGCAGCATGCGGACAAACTCGAGGCACGCTCAGTACTGTGCAAGTTTGTGGGATACCCAAAGAACACCAGGGGGTATCTTTTCTACTACGCAGAGGAACAAAAAGTCCTTGTTTCTCGTAATGCCCACTTTCTAGAACACCAGTTCTTGGAAAAGGAAATTAGTGGGAGCGCAGTAGAACTAGAAGAAATTCCAGAACCACAGACTATTACTGAAAGGTTAGTGGAACCAGAGGGTTCAACAGAACAGGACATTCCTACGCCGCTCCGCAGGAGTAGTAGGCAGTCTCATCCGCCCGAGAGATACTGCGGTTTTCTCATAGACGGGGATAGAGAGGATTGCATCATAGATTATGATGAGCCTACTAGCTTCCAGCAGGCCGTTCAGAGCGTTGACTCAGTGAAATGGCTGGATGCAATGCGGACCGAAATGGAGTCCATGTACACCAACAAGGTATGGACGTTGGACATTGCTCCAGACGGGGTAAAACCCGTAGGATGCAAGTGGATCTTCAAAAGGAAGATTGGTGTAGATGGACAGGTTGAGACCTATAAAGCTAGGCTGGTAGCAAAGGGTTTTCGTCAAAGACCTGGCTTGGACTACGACGAAACCTTTTCTCCAGTAGCCATGCTGAAATCCATTCGGATCCTTCTTGCCATTGCTGCCTTCCACGATTATGAGATCTGGCAAATGGACGTAAAGACAGCTTTTCTAAATGGAAATTTAGAGGAGTGTGTCTATATGGACCAGCCAGAGGGTTTCATTCAGAGTGGGAGCAGCGGAAAGGTGTGCAAGTTGCTTAAGTCCATCTATGGACTAAAGCAGGCATCGCGGAGTTGGAACATCTGCTTTGATGAGACGGTCAAAGAATTTGGCTTTATCAAAAATCCAGATGAACCATGCATCTATAGTAGATTTGTAGCGAGAACTGTAGTATTCCTCGTTTTATACGTGGATGACATTCTCTTAATAGGAAATGATATTCCTATGCTACAATCTGTCAAGGGGTTCTTGTCACAAAGGTTCTCCATGAAAGACCTGGGTGATGCCTCATACATCCTGGGGATCCGGATCCATCGTGATAGATCCAAGAGGATATTGGGACTTTCTCAGTCCAGGTACATCGACACCGTACTGAAAAGATTCAGTATGGAAGATTCCAAGTGTGGTAACCTACCAGCTTGTCACGGGATCACCCTCTCTAAAGAGATGTCTCCCAAGACTGATTTGGAGAGGGATCGCATGTCTATTATACCCTACGCTTCTGCGGTAGGCTCTATAATGTATGCGATGTTGTGTACCAGACCGGATGTAGCTTATGCACTGAGTGTGGTAAGCCGGTATCAGTCAAACCCTGGGGAGAAACACTGGATAGCGGTAAAGAACATTCTCAAGTACCTGAGAAGGACTAAGGAGATGTTCTTGGTGTATGGCGGAAAAGACCTCCAGATCGAGGCCTTTGCTGACTCCAGCTTCCAGAGTGACAAGGATGATTCCAAGTCCATGTCGGGTTTTGTCTTTACCCTCAATGGAGGGGCGGTGTGTTGGAAGAGTTCCAAACAAGAAACCGTTGCAGACTCGACGATGGAAGCGGAATACATCGCTGCATCTGATGCCGCAAAAGAAGCTGTCTGGATGAGGAAGTTCTTGAAAGAACTTCAGGTGGTTCCGTCCATTGTTGATCCAATACCTCTGTATTGCGACAACAACGGGGCTATAGCATTAGCGAAGGAACCCAGGTCCCATCAGAGATCCAGGCACATCTTGAGGCGGTATCACCTGATCAGGGAGATCGTGGATCGCAAGGAGATCGAGGTTCGGAGAGTCGCTTCAGAAGATAACACTGCAGATCCATTCACCAAGGCCTTGCCCCAGACTCAGTTCGAGCGGCTGATCGAGATGATAGGTCTTCGATACGCCAGTACATGGCCTTAGTGCAAGTGGGAGATTGTTAGTGTATATGCCCTAGAGGCCATTACTGTATCATACTAGTTTGTATATTACTTAATGGATGCTTGGGATATTCACCTTGTATATACAATCTTGCTCAAAATAGTAGTATGCTACTTGGTTTGTTTCTACTTCAATGTGTACTTGTGTTTATTTCAGTATATCACTTATACGCATTAGTGGAGCCCTTAGGATCTTTGCTTGATTACCAGCGTTGTGATGGCAGTCACACTAGTGGGGGCTGGGTAATCTATAAGCACATCCTTATTCAGGTCCCTGGTCGCAGGACTATCGAGACAGGGCATCGATACTCCGGAGTAGACCAGCGCATGCGCTTCTCATCCCAGTGTGGGAGACGGTCTGTCCCACAGCCGTCAGTACGTCGTACTTGAGATAGTATGCGGGTGCTCGTTAGGTTACGGGTACACTGGACAGGACTCGTCGGGAACTGACTAGTTGGTATTATACCTATCGTCAGTTATCAGTTCCCAGGTGACATGAGTACAGCTTAGTCCGCTGACTTGACACTGTCACTCCGCCTCGAGTGTGTTCCCACTGTACTTTGATCACTACCCTACCACGGCTCAAAGGAGTCATGCAAACAGGTGGTGGTTGGGTGCAGTCCCGAAGCACTTGGAGGCAGTGACGGTTAGACAGGATTCGTCTCTCCCGGTATTGGGGGTTGACATCGCGCTGTGTCTAGGAGAGCCATTACACGAGTAGTCCCTGGCCAGGGCAAACGAGATATACTGGTAGGTTTCCAGTGTTATCTCAGGGTGTATTGGGCTTCACTCCGGCACGACTTGTACCGCTATTGGGGGACTGACGTTTACCGCCCCCTAGGCCCGCCATGCGATGTATCAGACGAACAGACCGGACTGTACGGAGAATGTCACGCTCAGGCTCAGTAGGAGTTCAGATGGGTTTCGCCTCGTCAGTCTTCTTGTCGGCATTACCTGGGGACCGTTACGCACAGCTAGTGCCGCTTGCGGTCTGTGGTTAAACCCACTGCCAGCGTAGTGTTGAGTCTTTAGAGTCCCACACAGAAAGCTTTTCGCCTTTAGGCAAAAGAGTAGAGGTCGCATGGTATTGCGACAGGTCGCATGGTTTTGCGACAGGGTTCGGTCACATCCGTGCACTTGTGCACGCACAGTGTCCGGACAGTTTACACTAGCGGGCTTTGGTTTAAGCCAGATCCTAGTGTACCTTATGGGATTGGATTTATCCAGTTTGCATTCGTGTTCCTCGGAACGCGGATGCGGGTGTGTATGCACAGTTGACAGGGAGGCAGAGGCAGTGGATTCTCATTAGGGTTGTTGACAGTTGACCGTTGACTTTTGACTTTTTGCTCAACCCTAATGAGAATATGATTTGTGATTAACTATTATATTAATTTAGTATTATGGTGATATGGTTGTTGACTTGTTGACTTTTGTTGACTTGTTGACTTTGGTGACTTGTTGACTTTTGTTGACTTGTTGACCGGTTGACTAGGCTTGACTAGTTGACCATCATGATGACCATGGTTATCATTTCATGCCAAAGACTTTTTTCTTGCTTGCTTTTTTGAGTAAAATGAGTGCATGATATGATAACCTTATGGTTGCTTCTAACCATTACCATAAGACTTTTGTTGATATGATGAGTTATCATGGTTTTGGATTATGAGAGGGTGAGAGAGAAAAGAGAGCCTCATTCTTTCTTGCTCATTCTCTCTCTTGTTCTTGAGCTCTCCCTTTGCTCTCACCCTCAACCTCTTGCTCCCTCTCTTGATCTATGGTTCTCTTGTCTCATGAGTTGAGAATCAAGAACCATAGATAAAATCCCATTCTATTTTCCTCTCTACTCATTCTAGTTCACTAGGTTTAGCAAACCAAGTGAACTAGTTTCTTCAAAGACCGAAGAAGGAGCTAAAGGTTGGAGCTTTCAAGTGGATCTATCTTCGGCGTACGGAGACGACGAGAAGGAGCCATCGGACCACCACCGGAGCTTGAAGAGAAGGAGTTCAAGTTTAGGTATAACCATCTTCATCCGAGTAGCTAAATATCTTTAGCTTAGTTTGCTAGTTTTAGTTTAGGTAACGATCCCGACCATAAGTTAGTCCATGTTGCCTCTTGCGATAAAATTCGTTTTTTATACCGTTTCCGCCTCCCCGTAAGAACCGGGGGTCGCAATATGGACTTACATCATGGAGATAGTTGATCTCCAGGGTGATCGAGGTTAGGAGAGTAGACTCAGAGGACAACACGGCGGATCCACTCACGAAGGCCCTTTTCCCAAAGAGAGACTTTTAGGGGATGGTTGAGTATGTGATACTGCAACCACTGCTACAGATGGCCCTAGTGCAAGTGGGAGATTGTTAGTTATATGTATGCCCTAGAGGCCATTACTGTACATTGGATGTATATTGTAGTGGATGCTGGGAGATATATAGGTAGGACTTTCTTGCTCGACATGATAGTACGCTATCTGGTTGCTCTTTATCTTAACATGTATACTTTCTGTCTCTCTGATTACATGTTGATAAAGCCCTTAGGATGTGTACTCGACTTCCAGGACTGTGATGCAGATCATACTAGTGGGGCCTGGATAGTCCATGAGTACATCCTTGAAATGTTCCTAGTCGAGGGAATATCGAGACGGGGCATCGATATTCCAGAGTAGACTAGCGTATATCTTCTCGACCCTTGCGATGGGCGATGGATGATCCCATATCCATTGGTGTTTGACATCGGAGATGGTATGCGGGTGCTCAGTGGAGACTGGGTACACTGAACGGACTCGCCGAGAACTCCCAGATGGTATTATACCTCACGTCAGATGGCAGTTCTCTGGTGACACTGGTACAGCTTAGTCTGTTGACCCGAGATCGTCATAGAGTCTTGTGTGTCTCCCACTGTGCTTTGATTTCCACCCTACCACGGCTCTACTGAGTTGTGCAAACAGGTGGTTTTTGGGTACAGTCCCGATTCACATGGAGGTAATGAGCGATAGGAGGGGATTCGTCTCTCCCGGTATTGGGGGTTGATGTTGCGCCATGCTCGACTGGCCATAACAGGAAATCCCTGGCCAGGGTTGCAGTGATATACTGGTAAGAGTTATCAGTAGTTTCACGAATGTTATGGACCTTACGTCGGCATGACTTATCGAGCTATTAGGGTCTGACGTTTACCACCCCTAGGCGAGATATGCGACATATCAGACGTACAGACCGGACTGTACGGTAAGTGTTACTGGTTGGATTCGCAGGAGTGCGAGCGGGCTTGCTCGTCGATCTTCTGATCGCTCAATACCCGGGTGGCCGTTATGTTTAGCAGACCGCTTGCGGCTTGTGGGTGTTTGATATGATCATCATCCGCTGCCGGCGTATTGACGAGTCTTTAGAGTCCTACACAGAGGTTTCCTGGCTCAAGCGAAACGAAATAGGAGCACATATGAGATATGTGCGGGACCGAGAATAATGCGTGTATGTGATACCGCATTTCATTCTCGCGATGAATGTGTCGAATGGTTGTATGCGATATAACCTAGTTATCGAATCAAGGATTGATTCGATAAGCCGATACATTGGATACTAGCCGGTTATATGCGATATAACCGGATCATTGAATCAAGTGTTGATTTAATGATTTAATGTATAATTATATATTTGATATATTACTTTGCATTAACTAGTATTGGTTCACTTAAGATGGATTTTCTCACTTGAAGTGCACATTGTATATATGATATAGTTTTGTGCACTAGTTTGTATCATGTTTGATGATACATGCAAACTTGGGTGTATGTTTGACTTGAACCATGTTTAGGTTAATGGTTATGGTTTTAAAGTATTCACTTATTCATTTCATTTATATTCTTTATTTCTTTTGGCTAAAATAAAATGGTTGCTAATTTTGTCTTTTGTGGAAACTTCATGATGCTTTGAATTTGTAACCATTTTGTTTTATGTTTAAAACCTAACCATTGGCTAAACTAGAGTTTGCTCTCTACAAGAGTTAAGTCTAACCCAAGGTTGCATTATGATAAGATCAATTTTGATTTTATTATTTGATTTATCATTTCTCATCATATCTTCTTCTTCTTCTTCATCTTCTTCAACAAAAGAGAAGGCTTGCTACTCCAATGGCAAGTGATGATAACTAGTGAGAAATCTAAATCTAAAGTCTACCCATTTCCTATTTCTTCATCCTCTACTACTTGCTATGTAGTAGAGTGTGTTGTCTTCACAAGTTTCTTGACTTGGCGAAGGCGGAGCTCGAGTTTTGTGATGCCTCGACGTAGATCATCTTCGGCATCGAACCGACGATCAAGCCCGCCCATTTCTTCGACGAAGCCGATACTTGAGTTCGGGGATCGATTTGGACAGCGGAGGGAGATCATCGTGGAGCTTAGGAATTGGCGGACCGGATCTACAAAGGTTGTAGCCCCTTTCCTTTAGATACATTTCCGTTTACTTGCATGCTTTGCCTTGATTTCTAGTTAACGATCCGTATTAGGGTTTGTAGGCACCCGTAATTTTTAGAAATTAGCGTGTTTGATCACTTGTGAGACCTCACTAGGGTGTCTAGGAACCCTACAGGGTCAGGGTTTCAGGTGAACACTCAGGGCTTCTAACACAATACTACTACATTGCTAGATTTTACAGTAACCTAACTCAGTGATAGCAGAACATAGAGACTCTAATTTATCACTAAAAATACGATATTGCACAAAAACTATAACCTTAGTGTTCTAAACAGCAACCAACAAGCAACACAACATCTTAAAGGCCTAATTAACAGTTAGAGATCACTAACTTACCAAACTTTCTCAAAAACCCTAGCTTTCCATGCTCCAAGTCATCTCTAGAGGCTTAACTTGACTTTGTGAGGGTTTAAATGAAGTTTAGTGAAGATTTGGCTTGGTTTAGTTATGAAACCAGGTAGGTTTCAGTTTGGGGAAGAGAATGAGAAGGAGAATGAGAAATGTGAGTGTGAGTGTTGAGGGAAAATGAGAGTGTGAGAGTGGTGAAGGAGAAAATGAGGGTGTGAGGTTAGGAGTGAGCCATGCCCATTCTCTCTCCTCATTAATTGCTCCCATTCTTGCCCCATACCTCATCATTCTCCATTGTCAACTCTCTCTCTCTCCCTCTCTCTCTCAAGTCAACCCTTAGTCAAAGAATAATGAAATGGGTTAACAAGGCTAAAAATTGGTTTAGGGTGCCATGGCTACTTAAGCATGGTTAACACCTCCATAACCCCTAAGTTAACATGCACAAGTGTGTGCAAGCCAAAACAAATAATTATAAAATATTAATTAATTTTTATAAAATAAGTGAAAACTATTTTGGGTAACTTTTTACTAAAAACCCGCATTATCGCTTAATTATCACTAATCGCATTTTAAGGTGTTACAATCTTCCCCCTTAAAGAAATTCGGTTCCCAAATTTAAAATCTTACTATGCGTACCTTCAAAGAGATGAAGGAATTTCTTCTGCATCTTGCTCTCGGCTTCCCAAGTGACCTTTTCACTATTTTGGCCATGCCAAAAAACCTTCACAGATGGCAAGACCTTTGACCGAAGTTTCTTCACTTGCCGATCCAATATAACTACCAGCTGCTCGGTGAACGAAAGATCGCACTCCAGCTGGACGGTCTGGTGCTGAATCATATGAGAAGGGTCATGAAGGTACTTGCGAAGTATCGATACATGGAATATGGGGTGAACATCTGGAAAACTGGATGGAAGTGCTAAACGATAGGCAACGGCACCAACTCGCTCAAGGATCTCAAAAGGATCCACAAATCTGGGACTAAGCTTCCCTTTCTTCCCAAATCTCATCACGCCCTTCATCAGAGAAATCCGTAGGAATATATGATCCCCCACTGCGAACTCGAGCCTGCGATGACGACGGTCGGCACAGGACTTCTGTCTGCACTGGGTTGCTATCATCTTATCATGAATCAACTGGATCTTTTCCGTAGTCTCTTGAACTAGCTGGGGTCCCAATATCCGGCTCTCGCTGAGTTCGGTCCAACAGACTGGCGATCGACACTTTCTACCATACAAAGCCTCAAAAGGTGCCATCTGAATCGTCTCCTGATGTTATTGTAGGAGAACTCTATCAACGGCAAGTGACGATCCTAACTGCCACCAAAATCAAGTACGCACGCACGAAGAATATCCTCCATAGTCTGTATAGTCCGCTCCGACTGACCATCGGTCTGCAGATGGAAAGCAGTGCTAAAACTCAATCTGGTAGCCAAAGCTTCCTGAGGCTTCTGCCAAAGACGACTGGTAAACTGGGTGCCTCTGTTGGATACGATGTGTTAATGATATGTATGCCCTAGAGGCCATTACTGTACATACGATTTATATTGTAGTGGATGCTTGGACATATATATGGAGGACTTTCTTGCTCGACATGATAGTATGCTATCTGGTTGCTCTTTATCTTAACATGTACGCTAATTGTCTCTATGTTACATGTTGATAAAGCCCTTAGGATGTGTACTTGACTATCAGGATTATGATGCAGATCATACTAGTGGGAATAGTGTAGTTGCTAAGTACATCCTTCAAATGTTCCTAGTCGTAGGTGTATCGAGACAGGGCATCGATATACCAGAGTAGACTAGCGTATAGCTTCTCGACCCATGTAGATGGGAGATGAATGATCCCATATCCATTGGTGTTTGATATCAGAGATAGTATACAGGTGCTCAGTGGAGACTAGGTACACTGGACAGACTCGCCGAGAACTCCCAGATGGTATTATACCTCACGTCAGATGGCAGTTCTCTGGTGACACTGGTACAGGTTAGTCTATAGACCCGAGATCGTCATAGAGTGTTGTGTGATTCCTACTGTACTTTGATTTCCACCTTACCACATTCAAGAGAACATGCAAAACGGTGGCTTTTGGGTACAGTCCCGAGTTACATGGACACAATGAGCGATAGGAGGGGTTTCGTCTCTCTCGGTATAGGGAGTTGATGTTGCGCTGTGCTCGATTGGCTATAACAGGAAGTCCTTGGCCAAGGCTGCTTCAGAGATATACTGGTAAGTATTATCAGTAGTTTCTCAACCTGTTATGAGCCTCATATCGACATGAGTTATTGAGTTACTGGGGCCTGACGTTTACCACCCCTAGACGAGATATGCGACATATCAGACGAAGAGACTGGACTGTACGGTAGTGTTACTGATTGGATTCGCAGGAGTGTGAGCAGGCTTTCTTGTTGATCTTCTGATCGCTCAATACCCGGGTGGCCGTTACGTTTGGCATACCGCTTGCGGCTTGTGGGTGTTTGATATGATCATCACCTACTGCCGGCGTATTGACGAGTCTTTAGAGTCCTACACAGTGGTTTCATGGCCTAAGAGAAACGGAGTAGGAGCACATATGTGATATGTGTGGGACCGAGATTGATACGACATGGGATACTGTATTCTATTCTCGCAATTTGTGACATTGGTCGGTTATATGCGATATAGCCGGGTTATCGGATCAAGTGTTGATTCGATAAGATGTTACATTATGATATTAGTCGGTTATATGTGATATAGCCGGATTATTAAATGAGGTGTTGATTTAATAATTTAATGTATAATTATATATTTGATATATTACATTACATTAACTAGTATTAGCTCACTTATGATTTCTTTTCTCACATTGGGTACATTGATGTATATGTGATATATGTTAAATGTATCAAGTTAGGTTACAAATGCAACTAGGGTTAATGAGGGTTAAACCATACTAGGGTTAAGATTAGGGTTTAAATTTATCATTAAGTAATTCAAAATTGAGGAATTAGTCATGGTTGATATTTGTTGAAAGCTTGTAGAAGCTGCAAGGCATCTTTGACTTTGTTCTCTCTCTTTGTCTTGCTTAAGATATTTTTGACCTAACCTTTAACCATAGCACATGGTTAACTCTCTACAAGGGTTAAGCATGACATGCTTAACCCTTGGTTGAATTATTAACCTCACCAATAATTCATTTGGATGAGTTAGTTCTTCTTCTTCTTTTTCCTCCTCAAAAACTTTCTAGCTCTAATGGAGTTATGAGAAAAAGTGTGAGAAAATCAATTCTAAAGTGAGCCCACTTCCTACTTCATCATCCTCTACTACTTTCCATTTAGTATAGGGTGTTCTCTTCACCAAGTTCTTGACCTAGTGAAGAAATAGCTTGGGTTAGTGTCTCCTCGACGTAGATCATCTTTGGCCACGAAGTCATCGAAGCAAGCATGTTCGTTTCTTCGTGGAGCCTCTCTAGAGTCCGGAGTTTATGATCGCAGTGAAGGGGACATCTACATGGAGCTATTGAAGTGAAGGACCGGTCTACAAAGGTTGTATTCCTTGCTCTCTTTACTTATTGTAAACTGTTTGCATTTGATTCCGTATATTTCTAGTTTACGATTCTAGTTAGGGTTAGCTAAAATGGCAAATTTTTGAATTTGGCATGGATGATGCCTTCCGAAACCTTGCTGCCGTCGTAGGCAACCCTGCACGATGCATGTGGGAACACCGTGCAGACGCACAATCTCATCAATGTACAACTGAGCATACTGAGCATAACCGAAAGTGGTCATCACTGGAAGGAAGTGAGCTGCTTTCATCAACCGGTCAACAATCACCCAAATGGAGTCATACTCTCGACTGGACCTGGGTAGACCCACAACGAAATCCATAGAGATCTGTTCCCATTTCCACTCCGGAATGGGTAAAGGCTGCAACTCTCCTGCCGGTCTTTGATGCTTAGCCTTGACTTGTTGACAAGTCAGGCACCTCGAAACGAAAACCAAAACATCACTCTTCATCCCTGCCCACAGTAGATATCTCTCAAGTCACGGTATGTCTTGGTGGAACCTGGGTGAACACTATAAGCTGACTGATGTGCCTGCTCTTGGATCTCGTGTCTCAACCCACCGATATCAGGTACACACAAACGAGTCCCAAAACGTAGCAAACCCTGGTCATCAATCCCAAACTCCGAATCTCTACCCTGCCGAACATGCTCAAGAATCTCAGACAAACGGGAATCGACGGACTGTGCCTCACAAATACGATCAAGTAGAAGTGGACGGGCGCGGACGTGAGCAAGCTGTCCCCCAGTGGAAGTGAACTCAAACTGTACCTTACTATCGCACAAGATCTGCCAATCTGCAGAAGACTGTCTCTGAACTGCGCTCAACTGGGACAAGCTACCCCGGGCCTACGACTCAAAGCATCAGCTACCACATTCTCCTTGCCCGGGTGATAAATGATCTCACAATCATAATCCTTCACGAGCTCCATCCAACGGCGCTGTTCGGCTGCTGGAAGATGTACTTTAAGCTCTGGTGGTCTGTGAAAATCTTACACGACTCCCCGTACAAGTAGTGTTTCCAAATCTTAAGCGCAAAGACCACCACGGCCATCTCAAGATCATGAGTGGGATAATTCTGCTCGTGCTTCTTTCACTGCCGGGAAGCATAAGCGATAACTCTATCATACTGCATCAATACACAACCGAGCCCCACTCGAGAAGCAGCACAGTAAACGACAAAGCCGCCCAATCCAGAAGGCAAAGATAAAACTGGTGCAGTCGTCAACCGAGACTTCAACTGCTGAAAACTCAGCTCGCATGCCTCAGTCCAAAGAAAAGGAACTCCCTTCCTGGTCATTCCGGTCAGCGGTGCAGCGATACTTGAGAAGTCCTGCACGAAACGGCGGTAATAACCGGCTAAGCCCAAAAAGCTGCGGACCTCTGTACGGCCTCGATCTTCCTCGGGTCCATACGAATACAATCTCCTGTAACCACATGACCCAGGAAGTTAACACTATCAAGCCTAAATGCGCACTTCGAGAATTTAGCAAACAGCTGGTGCTCTCTCAATGTCTGTAAAGCAATCCTCAAGTGCTGCTCATACTCCTCTCGAGTTCTGGAATAAACAAGAATGTTATCAATAAACACAATAATAAACTAGTCGAGGAATGGCCTGAAAATCCGATTCATCAAATCCATGAACGCTGCTGGGGCATTGGTGAGTCCGAACGGCATCACCAAAAACTCATAATGCCCGTAGCGCGTACGAAAAGCAGTCTTCAGAATGTTATCATTCCGAACCCGCAACTGATGATAACCCGATCTCAAATCAATCTAAGAAAAATGTCCCGCACCCTGGAGCTGATCAAACAAATCGTCAATGTGAGGTAATGGATACCTATTTCGCACCGTAACGCGGTTCAATTGATGATAATCAATGCACAACCTCAAACTGCCGTCCTTCTTCTTGACGAATAGAACAGGAGCTCCCTAAGGGGAAACACTCGTATGCACAAGTCCCCTATCAAGCAACTCATGCAGCTGATCCTTAAGCTCCGCCGGGGCCATTCGGTAAGGCGGTATAGAAATAGGCCCTGTGCCGGGGATCAAATCAATTCAAAACTCAATCTCACGCTCTGGCGCCAATCTAGGTAACTCATCGGTAAATACGTTAGGAAACTCCTTCACAATAGGAACCCGGTCCAACAAATATACCGTTGCTCCAGTATCACGAATGAAAGCTAAGAATCCCCGACATCCTTTCTTCAAGAACCGACTAGCGCAGTGGGAAGAAATCAAATTGTGAGGGGCGGCACCACGGTCCCCCTGCATAACAAGAACTGACTCGCCCGGAAAACAAAACCTGATTGTCTTCTCACGGCAGTCCACAGACACGTAGCAAGTAGCTAACCAGTCCATGCCCAGGAGAACGTCGAAGTCCAACATCTTAAGAAGGATCAAGTCGATGGACGAATCTCTATCTCCAATCCGAACGGCACACGACCGAAACATATGTCGTGCAGCAAAAGACTCGCCAACCAGAGTAGTCACAACAAGCGGCTGATAGAGCAAACACGACTCTCGGCCCAACCTCGGTACGAAGTGTGTAGAAACATACGAGTGCGTAGATCCCGGATCAAACAAAATGCATGCATCGAAGGAACATACTGAAAGAGTACCTGAAACCACTGTATTGGACGCCTGCGCGTCCTGATGAGTCAAAGCAAATACTTGAGCTTGCCCTCTACCGGCGATTGGCTGTCCTCCGCCTCTGCCACCCCATCCTCTCTGAAAAAAACCTCCGTGACCACGATCTCTCTGAGCATGAGTCTGACGCGGAGCAACAACAGGCGTAAGAGGCAACGCTCTCTGAGGTGGAAAAGGTGGTAAGGTAACATGTGGGATGGCTGCCTCGTGCTCACGTGCCTCAGTACAATCTCTGACGCGATGATATAAACTCCCGCACCGGAAACATCCAGACGATGACTGCCGACCCTCCTGGGGATAAGAGCTAAATAACTGGCCTCATCCCAAGCCTCTGCTACTCCCACGACCTGAACGAAATCTGTCGCGGCGTCTATACATCTGTCTCCGGGCTGATACACCAGTACGAACCCTCTTCGGTTCCGGAACGACCGAAGTCTCAGAAAGACGCTCCTCAACCAGTAGGGCTGCGTCCACTGCGGCTGCATATGTGTCAAAATGCTGGGCGCTGATAGCGAGGAACAACTGGGTAATCAGGCCTTGCACAAATCTCTTGATCCGCATCTCCTCAGTGTCTACCAAATATGGAGCATACACAGATAGCTGGGTAAACTGAACATCGTACTCTGCTACCGTCATACCCGGAGTCTGGCCTAATGACTCAAAACTGCGAGCTCGAGCATCCCTGATGCTCTGTGGAAGAAAACGGGCATGAAAAACCGTCACGAACTCAGCCCAGGTCATAGGAGAAAGACCTGCGGCTCGGCCCCTCTCTAAAGACTTGCACCAAGTCTGGGCAAGACCCTCCAGACGAAAACTCGTGAACTCTGCCCATCTCGCATTGGAGCATCTCAGCGAACGACAGATCCTGGCCATCCGATCGATAAACGACTGGGGATCCTCAGTTGCATTGGTGCCGGTGAAATCCGGAGGCTTCAGCCTCATGAACTCAGATAATGATACGGTGGTAACCTTCGTAGCTGTTGGTACGACTGCCTGAAACGTAGGCACCATCTCGGCCCCAATAACAGGTGGGACAACCTCCTATCTCTGCACCCGACTGGCCTCAACCAACGACCCATCATCTGGCGCAAATCCTGCATACTGGCCTCAAGCCTAGTAATACGATCTATCGAAGGTGGATCAATCTGCTCCTGTGGAATAGGTGTACCACCCTGGTCAGTCCTCGTCTCTGACGAGCCTACCCTGACCTCGGCTTTCATGGCCGCTCTCTGTGCTCTCGTAGTCTTCGGCGGCATAATGGCTGGAAATGAAAACAGGATTCGATAAGAACATAGAAATCAAATCATAATGATACATGGAAATCAAGGAAGGAATTATAAGCAATATGTCCTGAGGTCACTTAGGCGGAGTACCGGGTCGTAAGTATGCCGTGAAACATACACATGCTACGTCACTCTGCTTAAGCTACCTACTCCATCATACTAAGGTCATCCTACACTTCGAATGGTAAAACCTAGCTCTCTAATACCAATTTTGTCATGACCCAATTTAGGAACGTGACCGGCACTTAAACCACGTGACGTCAACAGACGTAACACAATTTAAGTAAGCCGAAAACCCAGAAATCTAAACCATAAAAAGAAGTAAGTAATAAAGCATTGCTAAAACATTTGGAAATCTCAAGTAAAAATCTTAAAGCTTAAGTTTATTTTCTTAAAAATTTTGGCTGCACCTCCTTTGTAAAACTAGCCTCGAAACGGGGACAAACACAGGATATAAATAAAGCATTTCCAAATGGGAGCAAATCACGCCCAAAGGTGGAAAAAAATCACCACAAGCATATATACGACGCCGTAGTGCAGAAATAGACAATAAAATGAAAACAACATAAAAGAGATAAAGCAACATAAGAAAGGCCGGCTAACACGAGCATGACACCCAGAGTCACATATACTACAATATCGATCTCACAAACTCGTCTCTAAGTCAATACATGAAAGTGGTAGATGGAGAATACTAGATACAATGAGATATACAATAAATATGTTTAGTTAACCGCAAACCCACCTACACCAAAAAGGCCTCACAGCCAACCCTGCAGAAATAGATACAATAAGGAGTCCTGCCGCGACTACTCTGAGAGTCAAGCCTGCAAAACACTATCGCACAACGGGGGTGAGTTGCCAACTCGTGAATAGTAAATAACATCATACAGATAATTGCAAGTATGCACGAACAGCGATAATCTATCACATGCAATCTGATAGCATAAGTATGGCAATATGGATATGCAACAATCATGATCAAGGTATACCATCAGGGTACTATAATTACATGAAACAATGCATATCAAATAATCCCGAGTGGGGGATAAAACATAATCATCATCAATAAATCATCATCGTGGAAAAACCGGTGTCCATCAACGACACCCCAAATCCCAATACCTCTAGCGCCGTCACTCTGATCGGCCCTCATATCCGTAAATCTCACGGAACCTGAGTGCTCAATATCGACACTCGAAACATCATGATAACCCGTGTCCAACATTGACACGTAAATCCACATAACTCGGGCTCCGTCAGTTCGGATCGGCCTATATCCATCTCACGACTCCGATCGGTATCCTCCGGATAACCGCTGGGTCCAAACTATCACCGGTAGGTAGTAGTCCCTCTGCCAGGCTCATCATCTACTACACAACATACATTTCTTTCCCCGGGGTACCATACCGGGTCCACCATGAACCCGCAAACGGATCATCCATCTCCTCGAATCGGGTTTCTAAAATAAATCTCAGAACCAAGAAAACTCATGGTGGACGCATCGAAATATCATATCAAGAGAAACCGGGTTTTCAAAACAATGTATACTTTCTTGAAATATACCCACGGTTCTCAAATCCATAAATCACATGAAATCAGTATCTCAATATGTAAATCCATGAAATATGATGTATGCAACCTAGAACAGTAATATGACCATATCAAGGGAAAACCGCTCTTTTAAATGAATCGAGTGTTTAAAGATATCATGCGGTTCCCAAATTCCCCAAAGTCAAATGCAACATTATATAAAGGTATATATATAGCTATAGCAAGGTATGTGTGTATGCTTATATGTATGTATATGATTGAACTATTTTGATCGTGTGATATGAAATGGAAAAGTTTAATCACAATCAAAGAATTTATAACCGCAATCAATAACGGTGTCGATTGTAGCGCGTTAATGAGAACGGGTCGTCCACTGAGATTCATGTATTTATTCGATCTTGCTTTAGATGAGTCGAAAGAAAATAGCAAAGAAAATTCAAGAAAGTATTTCAAGATTTAATTGAGTTGTCATTTCGAGGAAATCAAGAAAATGTTCAAGAATTAGTAAAATCAAGAAAGTGTCCAATATCAATTTTAGTTATCAAGAAAATAAAGAATAGCTTGTAGGAATCGATAGGAATTAGTAGCAATGATGAATACTAAAAATTACTTATCTTATCTAATGATAAATTATAGGTAGAACGATGGCGATGAATGAAGATTAGGGATCTTTTGAAGAAACTAGGTTTTCTCCTTCACTATCCCTTATCTTTTCATTGATCATCATTCAAACCTAGCCTTTAGCAAAGATAATTATCAATCGTTTAATCCCTAATTTGCAACGAAATTATCAAGAACGACGATCTCGCTCCAAATTAGGTCATTGATAATTCTTTTTCCTAAATTTCACAATTCTCAAAAGACTTAAGATTAGTTTAGGATTTCATCATCATTTGATCTACCGATTTCCTTCGATTCCTTAACAAGCGGAGATTTACTCACGCATCATGAAAATAAAAGAATCAAGAATTAGAATTTTCATAATGCAAGAATTTAAAGAAAGCGAGAGTTAACAATTGATCACCTTTATTAAACCTTCTCAAATTTACACTTCTCAATTCGAGATTACACGACTATGCTCTAGATCACTCCTTTGAAAAGAGAATTTGTCGTCGATTTTTGCATGGCTCGATTGCTGTGAGACGTGGATCGATTGCGGATCTCTTGCTCTTGATGACGATCGGCGTTGCGATAAAGGATCTTCGAAGTCGTCGCTTGATATTGTTCTCTACGATTCTTGATTTGGATTGGATTTGGATTTGGTGTTTTGATCATAAGTTGTGTCACTTAACTTGTGTAATGAATTTGCTCAATGTTCAACCACCAACAACCATTACAATGAAGCACTAGGTCTCTTTATATAGCTCTCCACCATGCTTCCACTAGAAGCTAGGTTAATCTTCTCAAAGAAGCTAGGTAGTTATCAAGCTTACATAAGAAGCTTGGCTGTTGTAGGGAAGCTTCTGGAGTAAGCTAGGAAGTTCAAAGCATCTTGAAGAAGCTAGGAAGTTATCAGGGAGCCTCTGGAAAAGTATCGACCGCCGACGACCTAACTCGGCCGCGGATCCACGGCGGATCGGGTTGAATTGGCCGCGGTTCCGTGGCCGTTTGGTGCGTTCATTGCTTCATGTTTTTGGGTGTTCTGATGTTTGCATTTGGGTCTTTAGGTGATATCTTAAATCCTATTATCTCTTCTGAATCTCTGCCAGATTTTAAGTTTTTGAGTTGCTGCGTTTTATCGGCAAATTTGCGATTCTGATATCTGTCCTGAAATAATTTTCTGCACAAATTCTCAATGAAAAGTGTTGAGATATACAATATAATGCGTGAAATAATAAACACACAATTTCCTTTAAAGAATGTTGATTATATATATAATACGTGGTATTTGATATTTTCCAGATGAATTTGTAATTCGTGTTATATTTACAACAAACATGCTTAGATAATTAGAATAGTGAGGAAATTGTTATGTTACAGATTGCAATATTTTTGACTGAACAGTATGCATGATGCAATTCATATGCGCAATAGAACAAGAATCAACGCCCAACTATTGATAATAATGAAGGCGGTACAATACATATTCTCTTAGTAAGGTGGTATAAGAATAACAGCCTCAATGTCAATAACGAATGTAGTACCATATATACGTATATGTTGTACGTGTCATGCTAATTACCAACGGTGTTTGTGTGGCATACAATTCAGTGTTCGTGCAACATGAACCGTCGGTAATGGTGCTGTGTCCAATAGGTACTAAGTCAAGGTACAACAAGTAATGATATACAAATGAAGCTCATACACAATCAACGTATATGCATATAAACATGTGGTTATGACATCATATCTAGCCCTCGACGCTTAAGTCCATACGGGCGATTCCCCCGTAGATGTTAAATCTACTCACCGATTATCTCAAGCTAGGTAAATCCAACCACCTGCTTTCCTTTCCTTGTAGCGTCCGAAGTCCCCGCAATCGATCCTAATATCACATAAAACATAACAAGTGCAACTTAGAAACCGTCCAATAATACATACAAACTACGTTTAGATCAACACATTGACTCCTACAAGCTCTCAAGTGTTAGCTTAGTGGCTAACATGCGTAGCGACATTCTAAAACAAACATAAGTGCATCAAGATACACAACCGTGTCGGACACCGTAACGTGCGTTGCCAAAACACTAGAAACTTAGCAAAGTGGTCCTAGATTTTGCCTACAGTCAAAATAGGAAAATCAAGCCGTACTAAACACCTAGGGTAACCTACCTACGATCAAAACTACAACTTCCCAGTCCCCTAAAAACCGGCGGCACCGGACTTTCATCAAGTCTCGCCGGATGAACAGTGAAGAGTGGGGTCAGGGTTTCAGGTGAACACTCAGGGCTTCTAACACAATACTACTACATTGCTAGAATTTACAGTAACCTAACGCAGTGATAGTATATCACAGAGACTCCAATTTATCACTAAAAATATGATATTGTACAAAAACTATAACTTTAGTGTTCTAAACAGCAACTAATAAGCAACACAACATCTTAAAGGCCTAATTAACAGTTAGAGATCACCACCTTACCAAACTTTCTCAAAAACCCTAGCTTTCCATGCTCCAAGTCATCTCCAGAGGCTTAACTTGACTTTGTGAGGGTTTAAATGATGTTTAGTGAAGATTTGGCTTGGTTTAGTGATGAAACTAGGTAGGTTTCAGTTTGGGGAAAAGAATGAGAAGGAGAATGAGAAATGAGATTGTATGAGTGTTGAGGGAAAATGAGAGTGTGAGAGTGGTGAGGGAGAAAATGAGGGTGTGAGGTTAGGAGTGAGCCATGCCCATTGATCAGTCAAAAATATTGCATTTTTAACACATCAATTTCCCTATTTTTTGCAATCATCTAAAGGTGTTTGGTATAAATATAGCACATATTTGCAATTTGTCTGCAAAATACCAAATAACATGTGTTATACATTATAACCGGCATTTTGAGGGAAATTGAGTGTTTATTACCACACGCATGATCTTTTGTGTATCAACACTTGTCTCGAGATTGTGTGCAGGAAATTCTCCAGATAAAAGAGCCGGAACTGCTAAAAGTGCTGATAAAATACGTCAAGTCAAAGACTTGAAATATGGCAGTAAACAAGAAAGTATAAAAATATTCCAGACATCAGGAAAGTGCCATAAAGCCAACAGAAGAATTACCTGGAAATTGCATGCAGTAATTCACCAACATGGCCGCGGATCCGTTGCGGAGTCGGCTGAGTTGCCGCGGTTCCGCGACCTTGTTAACACATCAGCGCGTCAAATTTCTCCACGTGGCTTCTTGTAATGGCCTAAGCTTCCAGAAGACTCTCAAAGAGCACGCGGCTTCTTCCAGAAGGCTCTGCATAACAAACTCACTCTAGAATATTCCTTGTAACAACCTCATTCTAGAATATTCCCTATAACAAACTCATTTTAGAATATTCCCTCTAACAAACTAATTCTAGAAGGCTCTCTCTAACAACCAAGCTTTGGAGGGAAGATTCAAATGAGGTGGTTATAAAAAGAGATCTAGATCTAGGGTTTGGGGGTTGTTCAGAGGTTACACAATTAGTGGTGAGTTAGTTACACATTTGGAGCCAAAATTCAAATTCAAGTTGAGTGACACAACTTGATACCAAAACCCTAGCCCAAATTCAAATCCAAGCAAAAATCAAGATCATTTTGAGAAGCAAATCAAGCAAGCAACCATCGATCCTTTATCCGCGAAGCCAATCTTTATCCGAGCAAGAGATCCACGACGATCCGCGACTCATGGAGATCGAGCGGAGCGAAATTCGACGGATCTAGTTACCTCTTCAAAAGGAGCGATCGAGAGCAACATCTTGTAACCTCGAATTGAGGGAATGTGTAATTAGTCGTCGATTTAATAAAGATGATAATTGAAATTCTTGTTTTCTTTACATTCTTGCGTTGTGAAACTTCGTGATCTTTGATTCATTTATTTTCATGATGAATGAGTAAATCTCCGCTTGTGGAGAATTCGAGAGAATTGATAGATCTAATGATGATCAAATCTTAATACTAGTCTTAAGTCTTATGAGATTTATGAACTTTAGAAAAAAGAATCATCAATGACCTAATTTGGATCGAGATCACATTCTTGATAATTTTGTTGCAAATTAGGGATCAAATGATTGATGAATCTTTTTGCTAGAGGCTAGATCCGAATGATCATGATTGAAAAGACAAGAGATAGAAGGAGAAACCCTAGTTTCTTTAATAGATCCCTAATCTTCATCATAATCATCAATTTAGCTACAAATTATCAATAAATAAGATTAGGAATTATTAGATTCATCATTAACTATTAACTCAATCGAATCCTACAAGCTATTCTACAAATCTTGATAACTAAATCGATTGGGACATTTCTTGATTCTTGATTCTAGATCTATATTCTTTATGTTTTCTTAAAATCAAAACTCATAAATCTTGAATCAACCTTCTTGCAATTTCTTTTATCTTTTCATTTCGACTCATCTAAAACAAGATCGATCAAAACACACATCTCAGTGGACGATCCTTATTCATTAACGCGCTACATCGACACCGTTAATTGATTGCAGTATAAATTTCTTTGGTTGTGATTAAAACTTTTACGTACACACGAAGAAAGATCTAGTGTGCTAATTTGTTCGTTTTTGTAATTTGAGTTGGAAAATTTATTATTCCATCAGAATTTTTAGATCAAGATTCGTACAAGCGCTTAACGATTTGTTGTGATTTGTTGCAAGGAGATCTGGAATTTGTGGAGCGAGAGAAAATTTTTTTAGGACATCTCAGAGAGTTCAATGAGTGAACAGGAGCATATGTACGAATTTTTGTGCAGAGATCTCTTCTTCACACCGCGCTTCCACGGCATTAGGTGGCTTCTTGCGGCGGATCCGCGGCGGGAAAGTTGATTCCCTGTTCCAAACTTCTTAGGTATACTTCTGACTTTCTTATCTCCTCTCTGCTCTGTCCATTAACCAATTTCTGCAGGATTCTTTGCAAAAATTCGCAGCGCCGCAAAAAGAAAAATTGTTGCGTGTTTGATCTTGGTTGTTTGCATATTTTAATACGGGAATTAAGGTGCAAAAACAAAATTCAGATTAGGTGGGGAGTTCATTACCCTTCCTAAGCCCCAAAAATCACAAACTTGCATCCGCATCACCCTCATTAACTAAAAATATCTAGACATGACTCTAAGGACCGTCGCGCTCACTTAGGACAGAAGGAGGTCGTGGGTAATCTATTGCTTATCCGCATTTCTTTTGTGGTGTCTAAGGCAAGTGTGTCTAAGGCAAGTAGTTACTTAATTAGGCCCACTACTTACGTAGTGAAGAAGCTCCCACTTACCTGGCACTTACCTGGCCACAGGAGGGGCAAAGAGGCAGTAGAGGATTTATCTTGCGACTTGTCTTCTGGAAGTCTAGGAGCGGTCTAGAGACTTGACCTAGGTGACCACTAGACTTAGGGTTGCTTGTGCATTGTTTGTCTGATTTTTCAAAAAAAAAATCCGTATTTTTCAAAACAAACACCAAACTCATCTTTTCCTTAATTATCACAACGCTGCCACTTGTGCTAAACCATTTAGTGCATGCTTGGCTGGACAAACCATTCTAGTGCCTGTCTTGTCCGCGTTCCTCTTATCGATTCCGAAGTCGGTATTTCTACGTCTACTTTTTTTCATCCTCTACCACACCCACTTCGATGGACAATTCTCCATCGAACTTCTTTAACACTACTCTGCCACCGTCTGCAGGTGCGCAGAATCCACCCTGCATCTCTCTCCAAGAGAGATGTTACCCTATGAGAGGTCCTCTATCGACATGTCTTACCATTCCACCAGCCAATGGGGACAACTTTGAAATCAAACCATAATACATCAATCTTCTACCCAAGTATCATGGTCTCGAGTCTGAAGATGCATACGTCTTTATTACCAAATTTGAAAATGTATGCGCTATGATGGGTACTTCACAGCTTTCTGTAGATGATATGTGTCTACGTCTTCTCCCATTCACTTTGTGCGATATAGCCGAGAAGTGGCTTCATAATACAGCCACACATTTTATTTCAAACTGGGATGAATTCGTTGCAGCTTTCTTAAAGAAATTCTACCCCAATCATAAAACAGCGCGAGTCCGTAGCGAAATAAATCAATTTACCCAGCTTCCAAATGAACCATTCTCGAAGTGTTTTGAACGCTTCAAGGATCTGTTAGTTCAATGTCCTCATCACGGAATTCCTAGATGGGATCTGTGCAGAATCATATATGAGGGCATTAATCCTACCACAAAATAGACCCTTGAATCCATGTGTCAAGGCACCTTCATGACTAAAGATGATGGTGAAGCCTGGAGATTTTTAGAAGATTTCGCTGAAAGAACTTTACAGTGGGAGAGTGTAAACCAGTCATCGTCTAGGGGTGGCATTCAACAGCTTGATGTTTCCATAGGAGTTAGAGCTGAAATGGCAGTAATGCAAAAAAAAAACTCGAAGCTACGGAACATAAATTTTTAGCAGCCTCCCTAAATCAGATGTCACTCTCCAAAACTGTCTGTGGATGCTATTCTGATCCATCTCATCTTACGGAAGAATGTCCATTGAATTCTCCGTTTCAAGGTCAAGAGCATACCAATGCTGCTTTCCAACAAAGACCTAGAAACGATCCGTATTCTTCCACTTATAATCAGGGTTGGAAGAATCACCCTAACTTTGCTTGGAACCAACAAGAAAATCAAAACACGGTTCCAAATCAAAATACTTTTCAAAGGGCTCCTCTACCACAACAGCAGCCATTTCAACTGACTTAGCACCCCTATCAATCACAAAACTTTCAAAATACGGTCAACACACCTGCACTGTATAATCCTTTGCAGTTGACCGGTCCTGAAAATTCCTCTTCACTCGAACAGACTTTTGAAATGTTTATGAAACAAATGTCGGCTGAATTTAAGTCTTCCCTCGATAAATTCCAGAAAAACTCTGACCTCAATAGTGAGAGTATTAAATCGATGGAAGCTCAAATTGCACAATTAAAAGCCGAGATGAGTGCTAGAGAGAAAGGGAATCTTCCGTCTCAACCCCTACCGAATCCTGGGCATTTGCAACACTACAATGTGAATGACATCACAACTTTGAGATCTGGAAGAGTGTTGAACAATCACATTGGGGAAGAGATTGATGATAATGAAAAATTTATCAATAATACCCCGGCCGAGACTTTTCCCTCCACACACACTTCTACTTCTGACCCCAGTTCATCTACCCCACCACCTTCTTGCGAGCCTATTCTTCGTTTTCCCCAAGGCTCGACACCTCAGCAAAACTCTTCTAATCTACCAACGACGATCCCCACTCCTATTCTGGGATCAGTTCCACACACACTACCTTCTCCAATGTTGGACCCAGCTCTTATTGCTAAAGCTCCTTATCCGAATCGGTTAAGGGGAAATAAATCGAGTCCACATATGGAGACGATTTTGGAAATGTTCAAACAGGTTAACATCAACATCCCTCTCCTAGATTCTATCCAACAAGTCCCCGCTTATGCAAAAATTCTCAAAGACTTGTGCACTAGGAAGAGGAAGACTCAAGTGCCGAAAAAGGTTTTCATGACAAATAATTTTAGCACTGCTTTTACCCCACAGTTACCAAAGGAACGTAAGGACCCAGGATGTCCTACGATATCGATTTCTATTGGGGATAAAAACATTAACCATGCTTTACTTGACCTTGGCGCAAGTGTTAACCTGCTTTCATATTCTGTTTACGAGTAGTTAGGGATTGGAGAGTTAAAACCAGCTCATTGCACTCTCCAAACGGCAGACCGTTCAATCACCAAACCTAGGGGTGAACTGGAGGATGTGTTGATAAAAGTCGGGGAATTCATATTCCCTGTGGACTTTATTGTTCTCGATACACAACCTGTAGCAAACCCACAGAACCAAATTCCGGTGATTCTGGGTCGACCATTCCTTGCCACTTCCAATGCTGTCATTAACTGTCGAAACGGTTCAATGAACCTATCTTTTGGAAAAATGACAATTGAACTGAACATTTATAAAATTGGAAGTCAACCGTCTGAACCCTCTACTCACATACTTGATGTCTGTTATGTCCACGAGTTGCTCTCGAAAGCTGCGAAGTTGATGAACTTTGCTTTGAAGATCTCGAAGACACTAGCACATCAATGTTTGATCTTGCACATCTTAGTGAGGACACTCTTTCAACTCCTGAGTCTAACACTCTTGACTCATCACCTTCCGAGCCTGTATCTTATGCAGGCTACGGGCTTCTTTGTGACTCCGAAAATCATTTGATGACCCCACCATCTATAATTTCTCCGCTAGCATTAGATCGCAAACTTTTACCTTCTCATCTTAAATATGCTTATTTAGGTGAGAATGAGTCTTTACATGTTCTCATATCCGCCTCTCTAGCCTCAGAGCAAGAGAATGCGCTTTTGACGGTATTGAGATCTAATAGGCAGGCATTTGGTTGGACTATGGCTGACATCAAAGGGATTAGTCCCTTGATTGTTGAACATCATATACATCTGATGGATGAAGCCAAGCCAACCCGAGAACCACAGAGATGGTTGAACCCCGTCATGAAGGATGCGGTGAAGAAAGAAATCGTCAAATGCTTTGACAATGGTATCATTTACCTAATCTCCGATAGCCAATGGGTGAGTCCAATTCATGTCGTCCCTAAGAAATCTGGCATCACGGTCATAACAAATGAGGCTAATGAGTTAATCCAGACACGCACTCAAACTGGGTGGCGTGTATGTATTGATTATAGAAAACTCAATGCCGCAACGAGAAAAGACCACTTTCCTCTACCTTTTATTGACCAGATGTTAGAACGCTTAGCTGGACGGGAATATTACTGCTTCATGGACGGATACTCTGGCTATAACCAGGTCTCTATTGCCAAAAAGGATCAAGACAAAACCACATTTACTTATCCTTTTGGTGCGTTTGCTTATAGACGCATGCCCTTTGGGTTATGCAATGCTCCCGCTACATTTCAGCGGTGTATCATGGGGATATTCTCGGACATGGTCGAGAATTTTCTGGAGATTTTCATGGATGATTTCTTGATATTCGGAGATTCTTTTGCTGACTGCCTATCTCATCTTGACGCAGTTCTTACTTATTGTAAAGAGAAGAACTTAACCTTGAATTGGGAAAAATGCCATTTCATGGTCCAAGAGAGAATTGTGCTTGGACATGTGATTTCACGAAAAGGCATTGAGGTTGACAGAGCTAAAATAGATGTCATTCAAAACCT
Source organism: Agapanthus africanus (assembly GCA_030015575.1). Classification (NCBI taxonomy): domain Eukaryota; kingdom Viridiplantae; phylum Streptophyta; class Magnoliopsida; order Asparagales; family Amaryllidaceae; genus Agapanthus; species Agapanthus africanus. The sequence goes on along the minus strand of CM057343.1, from coordinate 202,036,834 downwards.
TCCTCATCCCAAATGCGTCAAGGATATACGATCCTTTCTTGGCCATGCAGGCTTTTATCGGAGATTCATTAAGGATTTTTGCAAAATTGCTAGACCCTTAACTCTTCTCTTGGCCAAGGACACAACCTTTCACTCTGACTCGAATTGTGAGGCAGCATTTGACTCACTCAAACACTCTCAGACTACAGCCCCCGTTCTATCATCTCCAGATTGGAACCACCCTTTTAAGCTTATGTGTGATGCATCAGATTTTGCATTTGATGCAGTCTTAGGAAAACACATTGAAAAGATGCCACACGTGATCTATTATGCAAGTAAGACCCTGAACGATGCTCAAATTAACCATACAACTACCGAAAAAGAACTCTTGGCAGTTGTATTCGCATTAGAAAAATTCAGGCCTTACTTGATTGGCTTACCTATTGTTGTGTACACTGACCACTCCGCCTTGAAACATCTTTTGGTGAAGAAGGATGCTAAAGGTAGGCTAATACGTTGGATCCTTCTATTACAAGAATTTGATCTTGTTATTAAAGATAAGAAAGGATGTGAAAACGTTGTAGCCGACCATCTTTCGCGCATCTCTTCTTCACCTGTGACCCTGCCGATCAATGATTCTTTTCCAGACGAACAACTCTTGAATGTATCCGACGAACCTTGGTTCAAGGATATTGTGAATTATTTTTCTACGAGACTTATTCCCCGTGAATGGTCAAAACAGGACAAATATCGATTTCTATCCCAAGTGAAACATTTTTAGTGGGATGAACCCTATCAGTTTAAGTATTGTCCTGACCAGATCATTCGCAGATGTGTTCCTAATGACGAATTCAAGAGTGTTCTATCTTTTTGTCATGATCAGGCATGTGGGGGTCATTTCGGTCCTCGAAAGACGGCGGAGAAGGTTTTGCAATGCGGTTTTTACTGGCCAACTTTATTCAAAAATGCATTTGATCATTGCAAAACCTATGCACAGTGTCAACACACGGGTAGGATTTCCCGGAGAAATGAAATGCCACTTCAACCCATCTTGGTGGTTGAAATTTTTGACGTTTGGGATATTGACTTTATGGGCCCTTTTCCCAACTCCTTTGGGAATCTGTACATATTGCTTGCGGTTGATTACGTCTCGAAGTGGGTTGAAGCTATTCCTTGTCGCAATAATGACAAAAAAGTTATCATTAGGTTCTTAAAAGAAAACATCTTTTCGCGATTTGGACACCCACGCTCTATCATCAGCGATAACGAGACACATTTCTGCAATAGGTCTTTCGAGACTTTGATGTAGAAATATGCAATCAACCACAAACTTTCCACACCCTATCATCCCCAAACGAGCGGGAAAGCTGAGGTTTCAAACAGACAAATCAATTTTTTTTGGAGAAAACAGTTTATAAAAATCGAAAAGATTGGTCAACCAAATTGACGGATGCTCTTTGGGCGTTCCGAACTGCATATAAAATCGATCTAGGTATGTCTCCTTACAGACTAGTGTTTGGAAAGGCTTGTCACCTTCTGGTCGAGATTGAGCACAAAGCAATATGGGCCATTAGAGAACTCAACTTTGATTTAAATCAAGCCTGCAACTTTCGGAAGTTGCAATTAAACGAGCTAAGCGAATTCCACGATGAAGCTTACGATAATGCTCTGATTGTAAAGAATCGGACTAAGGTATTTCACGATAAAAACATTTTGAGATAAACTTTTACACCTGGTCAACAAGTCCTTCTTTATGATTCACGACTACATCTTCATGCGGGTAAGCTACGATCTCGGTGGAAAAGACCTTTTGTTGTGCGGTTTGTATACCCGCACGGGACAGTTGAGGTTGAAAATGTTGAAAACGGTACAATTTACAAAGTAAATGGACATAAATTAAAACCGTATTTTTCCACTGACCCCACGGAGGAGCTCCTGTTTTTACAGGAGCCGCTTTATCTTGATTAAAATTCCTCCGTCTTACCTCCATATCTTGTAAAATACTGTATCATCTTTAGAATGGAGGTGAGTGAAAAGAATAAGTTTGGGGGAGAGTTTCACGATCATATTTATTGCCCCCGTTAATAAATTTCCTCCCAAGCTTACAGGTTTTTTGTGATTAGCAGATGGCAACAGTGATGACACTGTTGAAAACAAGTTTGGGGGAGGTTTGTGCTTATTTACGCATCATTTTGCATATCACTTTGCATAAGCACAAAACATATAATAAAAAAATAATAATAAAATAAAAAAAACATTAAAAAAATGTTGTATATAAATAAGATAATAAAAGATTAGACAGTGAAAAATTACATCCAAAAGGTTGGAAAAGTTTAAGAAAACCTAGAAAATTAGAAGTTTTCTTAAATGAAACTAGTAATAAGTAGTTATGAGCCGTTGTCCCAAGGGTTAGTAAGATGAAGAAAGTCACTAATCTGAGGATAAAAATAAGTCTGAAAAATAGTTCCTATTCTAGAAGCCAAACATTTGAATGTTGATACCCTATTATACGCACTTACACACGTCTTGAAACTCGGGATGGTAGAGGATACCTTGAAATGCTCTTGTCTAAAAGCCAAAGTATGAAGGAAATAATATAAAATGATGAAGAAAAATGAACACTGGTTTTGTAATCACCAAGGCAGCATAATAAAAAATATAGCGAGGGTGCTTCATCACCTAGTGTCTTAGACCAACTGGTTTGGGAGTCACTGCTAAGCCTTAGGTGGTGCAAGACGAGGAAAATACTAATACACCTAATAAGCAAGCACAAAAGTAATCGGTCGGTTAGTACCTCAAGAAGTATTAACGGTTGCATGAAAAATGTGTGAGCAATCTCATCTAAATATTCATCGATTAAAAAGTACTGAGGTAGATGGACAAGAGTATGATAGCGTGAATTGAATTCTCCGAGTGTAGGGATGTCTTTTGCACACTTGTAGGGGTATATGATCGATGTTTGGAAGAAAGGTAGGAATCAAGAATAAAGACGATGTTTTATTGAGGGATGATGTGATTTCTAACATCTTTTCATGACTATTTAGATAGGGCTCATGACAACCGAAAAGCTAGTATTAGTTGGAAACTCTGATTTTTAAAGTCTTTCTTTTACAATTCTTATCTTTATATGTAACTTTCACGGTCTTTCTTTTATTATGGAATTTTGTGGGTGCAATCCGCTGAAAACCCTCAAGAGACAACACTCCTCCTACTAGGGACACCTAGAGGTTTAAAGGCTTGTTGCACGTGCTCAGTGCAATCGTATTGCCTACGAAAGTATGCTAGTTAGTTTTTCTTTTTCTTTATTTTCCCTTCTCTTGAATAGAAGATGTTTGCTCGAGACGACCAAAAATTAAGTTTGGGGGTATTTGATCAGTCGAAAATATTGCATTTTTAACACATCAATTTCCTTATTCTTTGCAATCATCTAAAGGTGTTTGGTATAAATATAGAACATATTAGCAATTTGTCTGCAAAATACCAGATAACATGTGTTATACATTATAACCGGCATTTTGAGGGAAATTGAGTGTTTATTACTACACGCATGATCTTTTGTTTATCAACACTTGTCTCGAGATTGTGTGCAGGAAATTCTCCTGGTAAAAGAGCCGGAATTGCTAAAAGTGCTGATAAAATACGTCAAGTCAAAGACTTGAAATCTGGCAGTATACAAGAAAGTATAAAAATATTCCAGACATCAGGAAAGTGCCATAAAGCCAACAGAAGAATTACCTGGAAATTGCATGCAGTAATTCACCAACATGGCCGCGGATCCGCGGCCGAGTTGCCGCGGTTCCGTGGCCTTGTTAACTTATCAGAGCGTCAAATTTCTCCACGTGGCTTCTTGTAATGGCCTAAGCTTCCAGAAGACTCTCAAAGAGCACGTGGCTTCTTCCAGAAGGCTCTGCATAACAAACTCACTCTAGAATATTCCTTGTAACAACCTCATTCTAGAATATTCCCTATAACAAACTCATTCTAGAATATTCCCTCTAACAAACTCATTCTAGAAGGCTCTCTCTAACAACCTAGCTTTGGAGGGAAGATTCAAATGAGGTGGTTATAAAAAGAGATCTAGATCTAGGGTTTAGGGGTTGTTCAGAGGTTACACAATTAGTGGTGAGTTAGTTACACATTTGGAGCCAAAATTCAAATTCAAGTTGAGTGACACAACTTGATACCAAAACCCTAGCCTAAATTCAAATCCAAGAAAAAATCAAGATCATTTTGAGAAGTAAATCAAGCAAGCAACCATCGATCCTTTATTCGCGAAGCCAATCTTCATCCGAGCAAGAGATCCACGACGAACCGCGACTCACGGAGATCGAGCGGAGCAAAATTCGACGGATCTAGTTACCTCTTCAAAAGGAGCGATCGAGAGCAACATCTTGTAACCTCGAATTGAGGGAATGTGTAATTAGTCGTCGATTTAATAAAGGTGATAATTGAAATTCTTGTTTTCTTTACATTCTTGCGTTGTGAAACTTCTTGATCTTTGATTCATTTATTTTCATGATGCTTGAGCAAATCTTCGCTTGTGGAGGATTCGAGAAAATTGATAGATCTAATGATGATCAAATCTTAATACTAGTCTTAAATCTTATGAGATTTGTGAACTTTAGAAAAAAGAACCATCAATGACCTAATTTGGATCGAGATCACATTCTTGATAATTTCGTCGCAAATTAGGGATCAAATGATTGATGAATCTCTTTGCTAGAGGCTAGATCCGAATGATCATGATTGAAAAGACAAGGGATAGAAGGAGAAACCCCAGTTTCTTCAATAGATCCCTAATCTTCATCATAATCATCAATCTATCTAAAAATTATCAATAGATAAGATTAGAAATTATTAGATTCATCATTAACTATTAACTCAATCGAATCCTACAAGCTATTCTACAAATCTTGATAACTAAATCGATTGGGACATTTCTTGATTCTTGATTCTAGATCTATATTCTATGTTTTCTTAAAATCAAAACTCATAAATCTTGAATCAACTTTCTTGCAATTTCTTTTATCTTTTCATTTTGACTCATCTAAAACAAGATCAATCAAAACATACATCTCAGTGGACGATCCGTATTCATTAACACGCTACATCGACACCGTTAATTGATTGCGGTATAAATTTCTTTGGTTGTGATTAAAACATTTCCATACACGAAGAAAGATCAATCACCCATTCTCTCTCCTCATTAATTGCTCCCATGCTTGCCCAATGCCTCATCATTCTCCATTGTCAACTCTTTCTCTCCCTCTCTCTCTCTCTCTAGTCAACCCTTAGTCAAAGAATAATGAAATGGGTTAACAAGGCTAAAAATTGGTTTAGGGTGCATGGCTACTTAAGTATGGTTAACACCTCCATAACCCCCAAGTTAACATGCACAAGTGTGTGCAAGCCAAAACAAATAATAATAAAATATTAATTAATTTTTATAAAATATGTAAAAACTATTTTGGTTAACTTTTTACTAAAACCCGCATTATCGCTTAATTAACACTAATCGCATTCTAAGGTGTTACAGATGGCATATCTAATAAATGTGGATCTTCGTAGTGATACGGAGTGTTCCGGAGAAATGCAAAGGTGAGGTAGGAGTGGCAGAGATATACGCGGCTTCGTCGTGAATGATAGCAGTCGCAATTTCCTTTGCCCTCATTCTAATTCCTTTATTTGTATTTACTTATTACCTTCTGTACACCACCTTTAGGCTAAATGGTTTTCTTCCTTCCATACCTTTCGGTACCAGCCTAAGGTTTGGAAGAAGACTATCCAATAAGCGTAATAGGTGTACCCTCCTAATCCTAGGAGCTCTCACAACCTGAGAGAAGGTAAATGGAAAAGACAACAGAATAATCATATTCAATTTCTCCAGAACCGGAAACCATCCTCGAACTGAAACAAGTTCATTCGAGTTTGTATGTAACTATACGATGGCGTATCCAATAAATGTGAATCTTCGTAGTGATACGGAATGTTCAGGAGAAATGCAAAGGAAAAGTAGGAGCGGCAATGAGTTATGCAACTTTGACAATCCAAAAGCCAAATTGTTTTAAGAAGGTTCGGTTATCTTGGTTCATGAGTTTTTGTTTAGGTCGGGTCATGGCCGCTGCTAAAAAGAGAGAGAGAAAATAAACACTCAGCGTGCACTCTAACCTAGATTAGATTGGTTAATCAATTTATCTAATCAGGATGTCTCCCACTGTTTCCTCGAATTCTCCTTCAAACAATAAAAGGAGAATTAATCGGGATCATCTAAAATCACCCGAAGAGTAACACCTACTCATCAGTGGGAATCGGGATCCAACTATCATCGCATGATAACTTGATGGAGACTCAAGTCACCATACTCCAGAAGGTATGCGCATGACTGGCAAGTTTCCTGTATGTCTGAAACTCCCGATGTGGTTTTTGCCCCTGGGACCCAAGTGTCCTTGACACAGTCAACATATCAAAGGGCCCTAGTCAAGTTCAACCCGTCATTATCTTGATTGCATTAAACCCACCCGTATAATACTCTTGACACAGTCAAAATGGTTATATGGCTGTCCTAACCAATCCACATATCCATGCGACAGAAAAGCATTACAGAGCTACCGCACACTACGCCTTGACACAGTCAATATACGTAGCACGAATACTAAGTAATACTAATCTGAAATGACAGAGGGATACGATTGATTTTTGGCGAAAAACCTTTAACATAATGAACTTGATATCGTTGAAGGAACCGAGTGGTTTTTACAAATATATAGTGGTGCTAGATTTTGCTACAGAGGTCATTCCCTGTGAATGGATCTCGGCTCTTTCCTCAGCGAATGAGGTGCAGGATATTCTAAATTGAATACCACGATGCAAAGAAAAAGAGTCGACTATAGTCAAGTTATTACGATGACGCAAACTTTTTCCCAAGTGGTCACTCTCGATGAAGAGATCTCGGCTCTTGCCTCGTCGAATGAGGTGCGGAATATTCTGAACTGAATACCCTGTGCAAAGCAAAATGAAATGTCTTGAAATAACAGTTTTTGAAAGTTTGGTTCCAACAACATCAATTGGGTTTATCTTTCCTTGCATTTATCAGAATCAACGCAGTCCCATCAATTAATCCATATCACATCACAGAAAAGGAATGAAAATAAAATGTACGTATATGCCATCCACATTCGCCACTAGACCCCGTCATCACCAGTTAGGTTACTTAACTAATGACACAGCGGGGGCTGGACTAGCGCGGATGCAAAACATATACAACATCCACTAGTATATATAAATATATATATATATATAACATTCGTCCCAGGCATGATATAAGAAACATCACAGAAACATCACAAAATAACGGATAATCTAGGAGCCCCGGGTTTCCTTTGAGCCACAAATGAAACCCGACATTCCCCGGTCGTGTGGATAGCCTGTGCAATGTAAACCTGGACCCCTACGAGCGCGGTAAGTTACCCGCCAATCCCAGAAGTGAGGCAACCCCAATCAACAAAGTGAATGGGTCACCCAACACTTCACGGGATCCGGTAACTTGAGCACCCCTCCGTAGGTCAACCTATACCTCCTACGAGTGTAGCGAATAGCCCTCCAATTCTAGAGTAAGGCCCCCTCTGTCTCAACGCCATGAGATGCAGGCCCATTGCTCTCTAGAACCCGGCTATTCATGCACTCCACCGCGGGGTGATCCTAGTACAAGAAAAGGAAAAATATATATTATGGCAACATCGACCTCAACCCGGTCGTGCCCCAATATAAGAATATACAATCTGACAGAGACAGCATTCCACATGTCGGTCGCTCGCCCCGCAATACTGAATATACTAATGAATCTGAGCTGTACTACTACCATTGCACTCCAGGCTATCCACCACGACAATCCAACCACAATATCAGCACAACACAGAACATCAACGTGAATATTATGTTCACAAACCCGTGTAGTTGAACATATAGCAACTAGTCGGGTTGTACTGCTCAATAATATTTACGGTCGCAGATATCATCACATGCACTGATAAACACACTATTAAAATTTCGATCGACTAAAGATTTCCCAAATTAGCCCCAAATGCAAACCAGCACTTTAAACAAATCTGGGCCAAAACTAAATATCCCAAAAATCAAATTTCCATTACAGAGAGTGCCAGAAGAAATTTTGCACAATGTGGCCACAAATCCGCCGTGGAACCGCAGCCAATGAGTGTATAATGCGGAGGTTCCACGGCCGTTTAGTGGGTTTACTTGTCCAAATTTCTTCAGCTTCTCTTATATTGCCTGTACGGATTTTTAAGACCCTCTGAAAGATTTCTTGAACACTTTTGAAAAACGGCAGCAAGCACACTAAATTGGAAAAATGATTCGGAAAAAAGGTGTTGATCGATATTCTAACTTCGTGCAAACTAGCTAGTATTGGTTTATGGGTGGCTCTGAAACCAAGTTGGGTTTTCGCCTGTGCCCTGGCCATCTACCGTGGCCGATGCGGAACAAAAACCGGCGTATAAAATTTTTGGCGCAAACAGCACCCGCTCAAGATCGAACCATAAACCTATGCTAGCAAAATAACAAAGAGCTAAACTAAAGGGTTAGAAAGGGTTATACCAAAAGAACCAAGTCCTTCGGTCTTCCGTCATCCTCCTTAGCTCCTTGAGGCATGCTCAGACAAACTTGGCCGCCGGTCTTCCTCCGTCGAAGATGATCCACCCGAGGGATGTAGTAATGGCTCTAGCTCCACATCAAAAGCAAGTGAAGCAACTAGGGATTCTAGGATGCTAGTCTAGAAATCCTTGGATTTAGTGGTCTAAGTGTTTATCTATCTCATCTCACTTCCTCTCACGATTCTCAACACATGAGAGGGTTGCGAGGAGGTAGAAGATGAAGGTGGAGGAAACCATGAAAGTTAGAGAGGGAGTGAAGCCAAATGGTGAGAGTGAAGGGATGATCCAAGAAGGAACCATATCAAAATAATGAAGCATCCATGGAGAAAGAAAATCACATAGCATGGTTTTGTAAAACCTTTTTCCAATTAAAATATACAGGCCATACTTGAATACTATGCACAAATGAATTAATAATTCATTTGTGCATACGATGCAAGCATGGTCCTCTCCATACTCCCATCAAGTCAATTCCACCTCATTTATCCATTTATAATAAATGGTCAAACCCTAAAATGAGGTGTCCACCTTCTAGAATGATTTCCAAAAAAAATACGGATTACATTCTACAGTATATACATACCTATATTCGTACCGAAATACGAATACCCGAAAAGATAGAATAACACAAAGAACATAATACCAGAATATACATATCGAAATATATATGTAAATTATTAAATCAATACCTGATTTAATAATCCGGCTCAAACTCGAGCCGGCTAGTATCATCAACTGCCTGATCGAAAGTCCGGGTATAAAGTACAATCGATCGATCGGAACCCTGCACGTATCCAATACGGCTACTACATCATTTTGGCAGAACTAGGGAAGCCTTCTGTGTAGGACTCTAAAGACTCATCAATACGGTGGCAGTGAGTTTAACCACAAGCACGTCAGCGGCAATAGCTGTACGTAACGGCTACCCAGGTATTGAGCGAAAGGAAGGCCGACGAGCAAGCTCATCCAAACCCTTACTGAGCCTCTTCATGACAATCTCCATACAGTGCGGTATGTTCGTCTAAGAGTAACGCATATCGGGTCTAGGGGGTGGATAAAGTCAGACCCCTAATAATGCAATATTTCGTGTCGGTATGAAGCCCATCACCCACTGAGAAACTACTGATCCAAATCAGTAATTCTCGTCCACCGTGGCCACAGAGTTTTGGTGATGGCTACTTATGCACAACGCGACATCAATCCCTAATACCGGGAGAGACGAATCCCAGACGATCCGTTCACTGCCTCCTTATGGTTTGGGACTATACCCAACTAAAACCTGTTTGCACGACTCATTTGAGCCGTGGTAGGGTAGTAATCAAAGCACAGTGGGAACTCACACGAGACAAATGACGATCTCAGGTCGACAGACTAACCTGTACTCATGTCACGTGGGAACTGCTATCTGACAATAGGTATAATACCAACTAGCATGTTCTCGGCAAGTCCGCCTAGTGTATTCATAACCCAATAAGCACCTATATACTACCTTAGGTGACTAACTGACACCAATAGCTTGTGAGACCGGTCACCGCCCCTCGTCGGGGTCTCGATAAGTATACACTAGTCTACTGCGGAGTATCGATGCCCAGTCTCGATACTCCCTCGACTAGGGACATTTAAGGATATGCTTATTATTGGCTATAGTGCCCTCAAGTCAATTATTGGATCGCAGGCACGTGATTGCAATGATTAAGGGAGGACTTGTACCGGTAGAACAGTCTTACTCGAAATGATAGTATGCTATCTGGTTTGTCTTTATCATCGTATACATGCTTCAGGTGACATTACAGATCACTATTACACGTTGATAGAGCCCATAAGATTCTTGCTTGACTACCAACAGTATGATGGAGATCATATACGTGAGAGATGGGTAGTCTATAAGCACATCCTTAAAGTGTCCCTAGTCGTGGGAGTTTCGAGACTAGGTATCGATACTCCGATAGTAGACTAGTGTATATGGATCGAGACTCCGACGAGGGGCGGTGGATGGTCTCACAAGCCATTGGTGTCAGTTAGTTCACCTAAGATAGTATACAGGTTCTCATTAGGTAATGACTACACCGGACGGACTCGCAGGGGCACTGCTGATTGGTACTATACTTATCGTCAGGAGTAGTACCCAGGTGATATGAGTACAGCTTAGTCCGTTGACTTGACACTGCTACATTGCCTCAAGTGTGTTCCTACTATTCTTTAATTGCAACCCTACCACGGCTCAAAAGAGTCGTTCAAACAGGTAGTAGTTGGGTACAGTCCCGAAGCACTTGGAGGCAGTGGCGGTTAGACAGGATTCGTATCTTCCGGTATTGGGGGTTGATATCGCGCTGTGTCTGGAGAGCTATTACACAAAGTCCTTGGCCAAGGCAAGCGAGATTTACTGGTAGGTATTCTAGTAGTTTCTCAAGCTGTTCTGGGCTACACTCCGATACGACATATACCGCTATTGGGGGTTTGACGTTTACCATCCCCCTAGGCCCGATATGCGATACTCTTAGACGAACAGACCGGACTGTACGGAGATTGTCACAGATAGGCTCAGTAGGGTTTCAGGATGAGTTCGCTCGTCAGCTTCCCTTTCACTCAATACATGGGCAGCCGTTACGTACAGCTAGTGCCACTGACGTGTGTTCATATCAGATTTTTGCATTTTCATACCGCCCAATTTTTATCACATTTGCATATCCGTAGATACTCTTGAGCCGTGTTTGCTAGTCAATTGCAGGATACAGGTTCTCGGTTCTAAAACGGTGAAATTCATGGAAAACACGAAAAAAGTCCGGGTTCCTGCCAACCACAGATAAAACACGGTCTCTGCTCTTCATCCGCATGTTGCCAGATATCAATAGGAAGACAAAAGGTCAAATCAATGTCACCTTCATGCACAAGGCTCAATGGTAGCACAAAATCCAAGAGATCTACGCGGAGCTCGAGGCAATCATGACAAAATCTTGACAAAAAGTCCACCTTTCCCTCAACAGAAATTCTGGAAAAATCGGGGAGCCAAACTGAGAAAATATATGTACCAGAATGAAGTACACTGCAGATCAGGCCACCACAAGAAATCCCCAAGCCCAATTCCTCTAAACGGCCGCGGAAGCGCGGCCAAAGGGGGGTCTTGGCCGCGTTTCCGCGGCCATCTTGGCGCCAATTGCGCAGAAATTTTGGGGGCACTCTGGTCTTTTCATATGGCCCCGTATTGTTGCCCTAGATTCTCATTTCTCACCCTATAAATACCCCAGAATTCTGTGAAGAGGGGGTCCAACTTTGTATTTTCATTTTGCCTAGTTTTAGTGTTGTTCTTCTTCCTCTTCTCACCTCTTCTCCATTAAACTTGTAGTGATCTTTTGAGTGAAGAGTGATGAATAAAGAAGACCATTTTTATTATCATGCTTATCTCTTTCTTTACTTGTTGTAATTTGTTGTAATTTTAATTGTTAAGTAGTTGTTGTTATTAGCTTGATTGTTTCTTTCTTCTCTCTTTTTCTTTATCATTCATACGACCATGATACTTACGCTTGATCCTCGTCAAGGTGAGGTCGCAAATAGTTAGTCGTATTCTTCTAGTCTCCTTCTTTCTATCTTCCTCTTTTGTGTTGTTTTATTTTTCCGTATTATGATGTGTGAGTAGTGTTATACTTGTTAGGGTAGGATAAGGGAAGTTTGAGAGAAGGAAATCTCTCTCACTCTTTCCTTGCCTAACAACTTAAATCAACTCCCGTTAATTGAACCACAATCCGCTCCTTACGGCACCCTATCCTACATGATAGCGGTGATTCCGTAGTGAGACCGGTTGTGGTTGAATTAACCGGAGGTTATGGATAAGTGCCAAGAACGGACGGACAAGCACCAAAAGGAAGGACTATGCGTTGGAAAGCCTAGCTTATACTCGCAAGTTCCTTCCTAGTCGTGCTAATCCCCGTTGTTGCCGATTACCGTAACACCGATATTAAGTGGGGCAACGAAAGATGGGGAGACTCCTAACTCAAACTAACCTAATCCTAACCCTAACAAGCTCTCTTTAAATATCAACTTAACACTTAGATAGTTACAAACAAAATCTGAACAACCGGACTTAACTCGTCGAAAAACACATAGAAAAAGATTCCCATCTCCCTGCGGACGACCCGTACTCAACCGGCTAGCTACATGCGAAACCGTCTTGATTGCGGTATTTAAACTTAAACTTGAACAAGCACGTATCCTAACAATCAAATGGCGCCGTTGCCGGGGAGACGGTAGTTTATTTCCTTGTGTAATTTCGGGTTAATTTGTAAGTATAAAAAAAAAAAAACAAAAAAAATATACTTTGTAAAAGAAACCATCTTGTTATTCTTGATTAGTTTTTGTGCAAGTGTGCAGGAAATACGAAGCTCAAGATCGACGCCAAAGACGTTGGAAATACGGAGTTCAAGTACAGTGCCAAAGACGTGGGTAGATAGACCCACATTTCGCGGCTACACCGCGACGGACAAAACGAATCATCCGGTCTACTGTACAAATCTGGAGCAAATACAGTGAGGAATTCAAGATTCAGTACATCCAGACAAGCAGAGGACACCCCATAGAGAACACCCAATTTTTTCAGAACACCAATCCCCCAACCTAGCCCCGGATCCGCGGCCATTGCATGCGTTTGGCCGCGGAAACGCGGCCACTTGGTGGGGTCAGGCTGCCATATTTTCTCTGTAAGTCCCACTGCCCCTCTTCTCTCCTCTGAACTCCACTGAATTGTGTTTTCTGCAGGCTTCTTTGCACAAATTCTTCTCCCCCTTCCAATAAACTGTTCTTGTGCAGGATTCTTTGCGCTGCAAAATAAAAATTGTTTGCAGTTGATTTGTTACTGTTTTGCATTCTTTAATACGGACTTAAGGGGCTTGAAACCAATCCAGATTGGGTGGGGATTTCATCACCCTTCCCAGGACCCCGGAAATCACTAAAGCATATGCATTGTCCATTGTAAATTAAAAAATACTAGACTTCAGCCCTAAGGACTTCGCGCTCATTAGGAGAAGATAAACCTTGTTTAGAACCTTGCTTAACCGTATATTGTTTACGGGGTGTCTAGGAAAGTGTTAAAGGCGCAACCGCCGAAAGAGAAAGGGTTATTTAATTAAGGAACTTCGCGAAAGCGTTGGACAACCTCCCCTTATCTCTGCACTTACCTGGCCTCGTGATCAGTGTATTTTTAAGCCTGTTTCTCGACACTGTTTAACTTCGACAATCAAGTTCAGGAGCAGGTCTAGTAGACCTAGGTTACCCTAGATCTAGGTGTGATTGTGCATATCTTGTTTGTGATTGCTTAAGCCGTATTTCCGTACATACTTCTGTAAATCTCTTTCTAAAAACAAAATAAAAAAGAAAAAATCAAAAACTTTTATAAAAACTTGCCCTTTTGTCGCCAAATCCATTTTCACCCACCACCCATCACCTTTCTCCATTGACGTTTTCTTACCCTCACCTTCTCCGCTTTGACTATACTAAACTCGTTTAGTGTATGTCCGCTTGGACTCGGGACACTAGCGCCCGTCTAGTCCGCGTTACGTTAGTCGCGACCGACTACGCGATCGACTCCGAAGTTGATACTCCGTCCACTCCTCTTTCACCCCTTCCTTTGCCGGCCAACTCCGACGTTGACCGGAATTCTGTTCATACATCTTCACCTTCACCTTCACCAACCTCTTCTTCCGCGATGTCGGGATTTAATCCGAACATCTCGTTGACCACCCCTGGATTGGCTCCACCTCCTACGGAGACCAATCTTCCACCACCTCCGCCTGTTGTAGCGCCGCAGCGTATTGCGCTCCAGGATCGTTTCTACCCCACCCGTTCTGCACTTCCCACCTGCCTTTCTCTTCCTCCGGCCAATGGGGACAACTTTGAAATTAAGCCCCATTTCATCAACATGCTTCCACGTTTTCATGGGCTTGAATCTGAAGATGCCTATATCTTCATAAATAAATTTCAAAATGTCTGTGCCATGATGAAAACCACCCAGCTGTCGGACGATGCTATACGTCTACGGGTCATTCCGTTCACTTTATGCGATCTCGCAGAAAAATGGCTGTATAGCACCGCTTCCCACTCAATCACCAGCTGGGACGAGTTTGTTAAAGCGTTTCTGAAAAAATTCTACCCAAATCATAAGACCGCAAGAATTCGAAATGAGATCAACCAATTCTCCTAGCTTCCTTCTGAACCCTTCTGGAAGTGCTTTGACCGATACAAAGACCTTCTTGTTCAGTGTCCTCACCACGGTATAGAGAAATGGCAGCTCTGCCAAACCTTATACGAGGGACTGAACCCAGCAACGAAGCAGTTGCTGGAAACCATCTGTCAGGGCCACTTCCTATCCAAATCTGACGAGGAAGCGTGGCAGTTCTTTGACGATCTTGCGGAGCAAACGCTACAGTGGGAGAGCACTAGACCGACTTCTTCTTCTTCTACCTCCATTTCTACCGGTCAGTCTAGGGTAGGAATCCACCAACTCGACGTCTCTATTGCGATGAAAGCTGAAATGGCTGCAATAACACGAAAGGTTGAAGCGATAGAGAGCAAATTTTCTGCTCCTGCCCCCACACCTGTTCTCCCCCTTCGGGGAAACAATTTCCAAAGGGCCCCTCCACCGCAACAACAAGCGCCACAACAAACTCAGCATCAGTATCAGCAGCCCTTCCAACCCCAACCTTTCCAAAACCAGACGAACAACTTTGCACCAAACAACTCTTTTCCACCAAACAATTTTGTTCCGTCAAACAACGATAAGGTTTCCTCGCTCGAGCGAAGTTTGGAGGCGTTTGTTAAACAGTCGACTCAATCCACCGCCAACATCCAGTCTTCGATTCAATCTTTAGTGCAACACACTGCCGCACACGGGCAAAGCATCAAGACCATCGAGGCCCAGATTGCACAGCTGAACGCGGCCTTGAGCGAGCGAGAGAAGGGGAAGCTCCCGTCCCAGCCACTTCCAAATCCCGGCCACCCACATAATGCACATGTTGCTCTTGAACAACAAAACCATAATGTGAGTGCCGTGACCACACTGAGATCAGGGAGGGTACTGCAAAACAACATTGGCAAACGGATCAACGATGATGCCCCGGCCGCTGCTTCTTCTTCTTCTCCTTCTTCTTCTTCGTCTTCCGAGACTATTCTCCGTTCTTCACAAGGCTCTCCCTCTTCTTCTTCTGCTCTGAACGGACCCACTTCTCACTCCACGAAAACACCTATTCTGGGATCCGTTCCAACTCCAAAATCTCCTCCTCCAGCATTAGACTCAACCAATTTTCAAAATGTTCCATTTCCAAACCGGTTGAGGTCTAACAAACAAAATCCACAAATGGAGAAGATTTTGGAGTTATTCAAGCAAGTTAACATTAACATTCCTCTTTTAGATGCTGTCCAACAAGTCCCATCTTACGCAAAAATCTTAAAGGACTTGTGCACGAAAAAGAGGAAGTCTCAGGTACCCAAGAAAGTTTTCTTGGCTAGTGCTGTGAGTGATGCCCTTACCCAATCTTTACCACAAAAACGGAAGGACCCTGGCTGTCCTACGATTTAAATTACTATTGGGGATAAGAACATCAACCACGCACTATTAGATCTTGGTGCCAGTGTTAACTTGCTTCCGTATTCAGTATACGAGCAATTAGGCATCGGAGAGCTGAAACCCACACACTGCACTCTCCAGATGGCCGACCGATCGATCATCCATCGTAGGGGTGAGCTAGAGGATGTGTTAATAAATGTCGGGGACTTCATATTCCCCGTCGACTTCATTGTCTTAGATACACAGCCTGTAGCTAACCCCCGGAATCAAATTCCGGTGATACTCGGTCGCCCATTTCTCGCAACCTCAAATGCTGTGATCAATTGTCGCAATGGTTCAATGAACCTCTCATTTGGAAATATGACAATTGAACTCAACATTTTTAGGTTGGGGAATCAGCCCGCCGAACCTAATGCTCATATACTGGATGTTTGCTCGATCCAGGAGATCACACCAGAAGAGTGTGAATTCGAGGAGTTTCTGTTTGAACACGATAATCTTGACGCCACTAGTGCGTTTCTCTTCGAACCTGCTGCTGCTTCTGCGCCCGACAACGAATACGAGTGTTTCACGTTCTTGAACGATCTTAGCCGCGCACAACCCGAGTTTGAATCTTTTGACTTTCCGGATGAGTTACCTGAACCATCCAACTCGGTTGCCTACACTCGCTTTGAACCTTTGCTGGAGTCCTTTGAGTTCGAGAACTTTGCACCAGTCTTGCCTTCCATCATTTCACCTCCAATGCTCGAACTCAAGCCGTTGCCGTCTCACCTTAAGTATGCTTACTTAGGTGAGAATGAGACCCTCCCAGTCATCATCTCGGCTTCTCTAGCTCCCGAGCAAGAGAAAGCCCTTCTCGCGGTCTTGCACGGCAACAGGCAAGCTTTTGGCTGGTCCATGGCGGACATCAAGGGGATTAGTCCCCTGATCGTTGAGCATCACATTCATCTGATGGATGATGCCAAACCAGCCCGGGATCCACAAAGACGTCTTAATCCAGTCATGAAGGAGGCTGTGAAGAAGGAGATCGTCAAATGTCTAGATAGTGGTATCATTTACCCTATCTCTGATAGCCAGTGGGTTAGCCCCATTCACGTTGTCCCCAAGAAGTCGGGCATCACGGTCATCACCAACGAGGCAAATGAGTTAATCCCTACTCGCACCCAAACTGGGTGGCGAGTTTGCATTGATTACAGAAAACTCAACACCGCAACGCGGAAAGACCACTTTCCGCTACCTTTCATTGACCAAATGCTTGAACGATTGGCCGGACATGAGTACTATTGTTTTCTTGATGGCTACTCTGGCTATAATCAAATTCCCATCGCCGAAAAAGACCAGGACAAGACCACTTTCACTTGTCCTTTCGGCACTTTTGCATATCGACGCATGCCCTTTGGGTTATGCAATGCGCCCGCTACCTTCCAGCGGTGTATGATGGGAATTTTCTCGGACATGGTGGAAAAATTTCTGGAGATTTTCATGGATGACTTCTCCATCTTCGGCGACTCCTTTGACGAGTGTTTGCTGCATCTTGACGCTGTCCTTACCCGATGTAAGGACAAGAATCTCACTTTAAACTGGGAGAAATGCCACTTCATGGTGCGCGAAGGTATTGTCTTAGGACATATCATCTCGGAAAATGGCATAGAGGTTGACAAAGCAAAGATTGAGGTCATTTCCAATCTGCCTCCTCCCCGTTGCGTCAGAGATATCCGAGCCTTCCTTGGCCATGCCGGTTTCTATAGACGGTTTATCAAGGACTTTAGCAAGATTTCTAGGCCCTTGACTCTTTTGCTGGCCAAGGATACACCATTCGACTTCAACTCGAGCTGTGTGACTGCATTCGAGTCACTGAAACGCTCACTCACTTCTGCTCCCGTTCTCTCCTCACCTGACTGGACGCACCCATTCGAGATTATGTGCGATGCATCCGACTTTGCCATCGGTGCTGTCCTTGGACAGCACATCAACAAGATGCCGCACGTGATCTATTACGCGAGCCGAATCCTGAACGACGCCCAACTCAATTATACAACAACTGAGAAGGAATTCTTGGCTGTTGTATTTGCTTTAGAAAAGTTCAGGCCCTACCTCATCGGCTCTCCAGTCATTGTTTACACTGACCACTCTGCTCTGCGCCATCTTTTTGCGAAGAAAGATGCCAAATCTCGGTTAATCCGTTGGATCCTCTTGCTTCAAGAGTTTGACCTTGTCATTAAGGACAAACGAGGATGTGAAAACGTGGTTGCCGACCATCTCTCACGACTTCCTTCTTCGCCTTCGCTTCCAATTCCAATCAATGACGTTTTCCCGGATGAACAGCTCTTGGCAGTATCGTGCGAACCCTGGTTCGCAGATATTGTGAACTATTTGGCCACGGGATTACTACCGACCGAATGGTCAAGTCAGGACAGACTTCACTTCTTATCCCAAGTAAAACACTTTTACTGGGATGAACCCTACTTGTTCAAGTACTGTCCCGACCAGATTATTCGTCGGTGTGTCCCCGATGAGGAATTCAAGAGTGTGCTGTCATTTTGCCACGACCAAGCATGTGGCGGGCATTTTGGGCCCAGAAAGACAGCTGAGAAGATCTTGCAATGTGGTTTCTACTGGCCACAACTTTTCAAAGACGCTCACGACTATTGCAAGACTTGCTCCCGGTGCCAACACATGGGCCGGATATCCCGGAGGAATGAGATGCCGCTCCAACCGATCTTGGTTGTGGAGATTTTCGATGTTTGGGGGATAGACTTCATGGGGCCGTTTCCCAGCTCTTTTGGGAACTTGTACATCCTTCTAGCTGTTGATTACGTCTTTAAATGGGTCGAGGCTGTGCCCAGCCGGACTAACGACAACAAGGTTGTCGTTAGGTTCCTTAAAGAAAACATTTTCTCCCGGTTTGGGCACCCCCGAGCGATCATTAGTGACAATGGAAGTCATTTCTGCAACAAAACTTTCGAAGCCTTGATGCGGAAATACTCCATCAATCATAAGCTTTCTACGCCCTACCACCCCCAAACCTGCGGGCAGGCCGAAGTCTCAAATCGGCAAATCAAGCAGATATTGGAGAAGACGGTTTCCAAGAAACGTAAGGATTGGTCTCTGAAACTCACTGATACCCTTTGGGCATTTAGAACCTCTTATAAGACCGACCTTGGCATGTCTCCCTATCGGCTTGTGTACGGAAAAGCCTGCCACCTTCCTGTCGAAATCGAGCATCGCGCATTTTGGGCGATAAAGGAGCTGAATCTGTCTCTTGAGGACGCGGGCAGCCATCGGAAGCTGCAGCTGAACGAACTATGCGAGCTTAGGGACGAGGCTTACGATAACGCGGTTGTCGTTAAGAATCGAACGAAGGTGTTTCACGATAAACACCTTTTGCGCAAAACCTTCGTACCTGGTCAACAGGTACTGCTTTATGACACCCGACTTCATTTCCATCCTGGAAAGCTCCGATCTCGCTGGAAAGGGCCGTATTTTGTGCGGAATGTGTATCCGCAGGGCGCTCTGGATTTGGAAAATCCAAAGGACGGTTCTATTTTCAAAGTGAACGGACACCGATGCAAACCGTACCTTAGCGCCGAACCAACAGAGGAGCTCCTGTTCTTACAGGAGCCGGTTTACCCTGAATGATCTTCCTCTGCCTACCTCCAAACTTCGGTTATCCAGCCAAGAACAGTGGACACTGTTCCAAATAAGTTTGGGGGTATGTACAAACCATTTTGTATATATTTGTGTATATTCTTTTTCTTTTCTTTAAAAACAAAAACAAATAAAAATTGTATATCGCTAACCGACAATTTTGAACCTTCAAACTGCTCTCTTCATGCAACGACAGTGAGGACACTGTCCAGTTTAAGTTTGGGGGTACGCTCGGTACGCATTTCTTACCTTCGCATTCATATGTATATTTTGCATCTGCATATTTAAATCCATAAAATCCATAAAAATTTGAAAATTTTCTAAAAAATATAAAAACTTTTTTGTCAAGTTAGCTTGTGAAAGAACTCTGACTCAACATTCGACGGTTTTCGTTTGAAAAAAATAGGAATAACTAGATCTTATGTTTGGATTTTGAAAACCTGAAAGATAACTCTCCTTTGAAGTTAACTATAGCTGATATAAGTCTTTACATCACACTACACGTGTCGTGAGTTTTGGGAATTAGATGACAAGTTTTTCATGTTTAAACTTTTAAACAGATAAATGATTTTCTGAGGATCAAATAGGTTTGTTCTGAAATAAGTAATGTCAAGAATAGTTTATGAAGTAAAGCGAATATGAAGGAATGTTATTGATGCCGTAATTGGAGCTAAGTCTGAAAAATAACCCATCTAAAACTTGATTGGAATGATTACACACCAAACCCACTAGACACGTCTTTTATCCAAAAAAAATATTTGAACTGCCGGTTATATCTCCGTTCGTATTAAATCATCTGATTTTCACGCCAAACTGTCTTTTGTTTTTGGACCTAGGTAACTTGAGTAATTAAGTCCGCTGGGGTGTTTCTACACCTAATGCCCTAAAACCAACTGGTTTGGGTGCATTGGCCCAAAGCTCGCTAAGAAGCCTAGAAAGTCCAGTTTAAAACAAAGTCAAGCAAGTGTTCTCTCCGAGTTAAAATTCCTAACGGTTCTTTGTGTGAGAATAATCTTGATAAAAGACAGGCTTTTATAAAAAAAATTTTAACGGAGATATGAAGGTTTTATTCTATGATAAAGACTATTGCACGTTCACAGAGGTGTGTATGAAATGAAAACAAGTAAAAGGTGGAGTGAAAAATACAACTTAGTTTCCTGTTAAGGAAGATAGAAATTCTGAAGTTGAAACCTTACTGGAAAACGAAACTTGAAAAATGCTTAACTCGTTATAAAACTTATGTGATCCCTTTAAAATTGTTATCTGGGCTTTATTGTGCGACATGATGACTTTAATCGATCCTTCTGGAACTTAACGACACTATTTGCACTGCACGTAAAGACATATAAAATCTGTAGTTAAATGAGAAGCGAGGTGTGAAAAATAAAGGTTCGATGGTCTAGACTTAGGATTATAGAATTTTTAGTTTCTAAAACAAAACTTTAGGGTTTGAAACTTAGTCATTTTTACAAACCAACTTGACCGGATTTTGTGGGTAGTATCCGCTGAAAACCCTCAGGAGACAACACTCCTCCTACTAGGGACACCTAGAGGTTTAACGGCTTGTTGCACATGCTCAGTGCAATCGCGTTCCCTGCGAAAGTGAGGTTAGGAAATTTTTTGTGAATAAATGGGCTTTGCTCGGGACGAGCAAATGATAAGTTTGGGGGTATTTGTTCATATCAGATTTTTGCATTTTCATACCGCCCAATTTTTATCACATTTGCATATCCGTAGATACTCTTGAGCCGTGTTTGCTAGTCAATTGCAGGATACAGGTTCTCGGTTCTAAAACGGTGAAATTCATGGAAAACACGAAAAAAGTCCGGGTTCCTGCCAACCACAGATAAAACACGGTCTCTGCTCTTCATCCGCATGTTGCCAGATATCAATAGGAAGACAAAAGGTCAAATCAATGTCACCTTCATGCACAAGGCTCAATGGTAGCACAAAATCCAAGAGATCTACGCGGAGCTCGAGGCAATCATGACAAAATCTTGACAAAAAGTCCACCTTTCCCTCAACAGAAATTCTGGAAAAATCGGGGAGCCAAACTGAGAAAATATATGTACCAGAATGAAGTACACTGCAGATCAGGCCACCACAAGAAATCCCCAAGCCCAATTCCTCTAAACGGCCGCGGAAGCGCGGCCAAAGGGGGGTCTTGGCCGCGTTTCCGCGGCCATCTTGGCGCCAATTGCGCAGAAATTTTGGGGGCACTCTGGTCTTTTCATATGGCCCCGTATTGTTGCCCTAGATTCTCATTTCTCACCCTATAAATACCCCAGAATTCTGTGAAGAGGGGGTCCAACTTTGTATTTTCATTTTGCCTAGTTTTAGTGTTGTTCTTCTTCCTCTTCTCACCTCTTCTCCATTAAACTTGTAGTGAGCTTTTGAGTGAAGAGTGATGAATAAAGAAGACCATTTTTATTATCATGCTTATCTCTTTCTTTACTTGTTGTAATTTGTTGTAATTTTAATTGTTAAGTAGTTGTTGTTATTTGCTTGATTGTTTCTTTCGTCTCTCTTTTTCTTTATCATTCATACGACCATGATACTTACGCTTGATCTTCGCCAAGGTGAGGTCGCAAATAGTTAGTCGTATTCTTCTAGTCTCCTTCTTTCTATCTTCCTCTTTTGTGTTGTTTTATTTTTCCGTATTATGATGTGTGAGTAGTGTTATACTTGTTAGGGTAGGATAAGGAAAGTTTGAGAGAAGGAAATCTCTCTCACTCTTTCCTTGCCCAACAACTTAAATCAACTCCTGTTAATTGAACCACAATCCGCTCCTTACGGCACCCTATCCTACATGATAGCGGTGATTCCGTAGTGAGACCGGTTGTGGTTGAATTAACCGGAGGTTATGGATAAGAGCCAAGAACGGACGGACAAGCACCAAAAGGAAGGACTATGCGTTGGAAAGCCTAGCTTATACTCGCAAGTTCCTTCCTAGTCGTGCTAATCCCCGTTGTTGCCGATTACCGTAACACCGATATTAAGTGGGGCAACGAAAGATGGGGAGACTCCTAACTCAAACTAACCTAATCCTAACCCTAACAAGCTCTCTTTAAATATCAACTTAACACTTAGATAGTTACAAACAAAATCTGAACAACCGTACTTAACTCGTCGAAAAACACATAGAAAAAGATTCCCATCTCCCTGCGGACGACCCGTACTCAACCGGCTAGCTACATGCGAAACCGTCTTGATTGCGGTATTTAAACTTAAACTTGAACAAGCACGTATCCTAACAATCAACGTGCTTGTGGTTACACCCACTGCCAGCATATTGACGAGTCATTAGAGTCCCCACACAGAAAGTTTCTCAAGTTCGAGTGAAACGTTGTAGAGTCCGTATGGTTTTATGGTAGGGTTCGATCATACGTGCACTTTTACACGGATCATGATCGGACGGATCATACTAGTAGGCTTTGGTTTAAGCCGGATCCTAGTATTAGATTGTTAGATTATTTTCGTCTCGTAGTATTCGTATTCAGTAGGAAGATGGATGTGGGTATGTATATACAAATGAGGGGTATTCTTGTGATTCGTCATGAGTTTACTTTAGAAGATGCCATTCTATTTATTGTTTTAAACATTTGGATTAATGTTTATTTTATGGAAATTATGAGTGCAAGTTTTGTTCAAGAGCATTAAATATAGCATGTTCAATATTGGTGACTCATGGTATCTTTTCTTATGCCATGTCTATTCTCTTGATTGATTATTGTGTGGGATTAAGATGTGGAGAGAGAGAGAGGGCAGCCACTAAGGGTTTGGTTTGGTTCTTGATTTGTTACTAGAGCTCTCACATTTTTATCTCACTAAATAAGCAAGCTCTTTTTCATCACTAGCTTTCTTCTTGAGCTCACAACTTCCATCAATGGCTTCTTCTTCTACCTCCACTCTATCTTTCTCATATCTTGAGAATCCTAGAGTGTCATAAGACAAAGTAAACACACATTATCTCTACTTCACCTTAGACATGTCGGCTAGCAAACTTCATGTCCTAGTTGTTAGTTATGTACATGCCCTAGAGGCCATTGTTGTACATATGATGTATATTATAATGGATGCTTGGATATATATAGAGAGGACTTTCTTCCTCGTCATGATAGTATGCTATTCGGTTTCACTTTATCTTAACATGTTGACTTGTATTAGTTTACTGTCTTACTCTCACATGTTGATAAAGCCCTTATGATATATACTCGACTACTGGGACTATGATGAGATTATACTAGTGGGGCCAGAGTAGTCGATGAGTACATCCTATAACTGTTCCTAGTCGAGGGTGTAACGAGACAGGGCATCGATACACCAGAGTAGACTAGCGTATACGCATCTTGACCCATATGATAGGAGATGGATGATCCCATATCCATCGGTGTTTGACATCAAGGATGGTGTACGGGTGCTCAGTGGATAATGGGTACACTGGACGGACTCGCCGAGAACTCCTAGATGGTATTATACCTCACGTCAGATGGCAGTTCTCCGGTGACACTGGTACAGGGAGTCTGTAGACCCGAGATCGTCATAGAGTCTTGTGTGATTCCCACTGTGCTTTGATTTCCACCTTACCACGTCCAAGAGGGCGTGCAAAACGGTGGCTTTTGGGTGCAGTCCTGAATCACATGGAGGCAATGAGCGATTGGAGGGGATTCGTTTCTCCCGGTATAGGGAGTTGATGTTGTGCTGTGTTCGATTGGCTATAACCGGAAGTCCCTGGTCAGGGATGATATAGAGATTTACTGGTAAGTGTTACCAGTAGTTTCTCGACCTGTTATGAGCCTCACATCGACACGACTTATCGGTTACTGGGATCTGACGTATACCACCCCTAGACTAGATATGCAACATATCAGACGAAGAGACCGGACTGTACGGGAGTGTTACTGATTGGATTCACAGAAGAATATACAGGCTTGCTGGTTGATCTTCTGATCGCTCAATACCTGGGTGGCTGTTACATTTAGCTGACCGCTTGCACCTTGTGGGTGTTTAATTTGATCATCACCTGCTACCGGCGTATTGACGATTCTTTAGAGTCCTACACAGAGGTTTCTTGACTCAGGCAAAACGGAGTAGGGGCACATATGTGATACGTACAGGACCGAGGATAACACGATATGAGATACCGTATTCTATTCTCGCGATATTTTGATATGAGCCGGATCATCGGATCAAGTGTTGATTCGATAAATCGGTACATGATATATTAGTCGGTTATATTCGATATAGCCGGATTGTCGGATCAAGTGTTGACTCGATAATTTAATGTATAATTATATATATGATATATTGCATTACATTATATAATATTGGCTCGCTTTATAGATTCATTTTCTTACCGGGTAATACATTGATATATATGCGATATATGTTAATTGTATTATTTTCATTTGTTACAAAATATATTATATATGTGATATATAATATTGTAACATGTTATAATTACTAATGCAACATGATTAGTGGAGATTAAATATGGTTAGGGTTTGAATTGGGTTAGTTCTTTCATGAACCTTCTAGAAGGTTTCCTTTTGTTTCTTGCAAAGATATTATGATAGATATTTTGTGAGATATTTTCCTTACCCAAACCACACCCTTAACTCTAGTTAAGTCTCTACATGGGTTAGCCTACTCATTATCAACTATGGTTGCATTTGTAATTATCACTTGAATTTCATTATTCATCACAAAAGGAATTTCCTTCTTCTTCTTCTTCTTGCTTGAGCTTTGAAAAAGCTTTCTAGGTTTTCATTTGGTGATGAATTAAAGTGAGAGTTTGATAATAAAAGAGAGCATAAATCCTACTTCATCCTCCTCATCTAATCTAGCCAATTAGATTAGGGTGTTCACCTCATTAGTGAGAAAAAGCTTGAGTTAAAGAAACTTCGAGGTAGATCATCGAAGAAAAGAAAGACTACAAGATAGCATGGATCATTCGGGTTGTGGAACCTCTCTTGAATCTGGGAGATCGTGGATCGCGGCGAAACGACTTCTACTCGGAGCTTATGAAGCGAAGGAGCGGACTACAAAGGTTGTAATCCCTCACTCTTAGTTGTAAAGATGTTTACTTGCATGTTAAACCCTAATAATCTAGCATAGTCCCGGCTTTGGGCATGTCTAAATTTTGAATCGGGCATGGTTGATGCCTTATAGACCCTTGTATGAGTGCCTAGGAACCCTACAGTGGGATCAGAGCCTAGCTAGAGCATTAGGCGACGTGTATACGAATTTAAAACTCCGATCGAACCCCGAAACATCGAACATGACCCCCTCTCTGGAAATTTTGTAAAAATGTGATTTTTTCTGCATTAAAAATACTCAAAAAAATCAGCAGGAAATTCTAAGGTTTATGGTGAAACACGGGCCCACAACACCATCAAGTCGCCGCGGAACCACGGCAGGAACCTGCTTCCCGCGGCGGTACTTTGGTGTTATGGACACGTGTCTTCAGGTTATATCCGTAGGTGCTTGTACATGATTCTGGGTATTTTTAATCTTACTCAAGTGTTGAGTGTTCTGGGGATTATTTTCTATTCGTTGATTCGATCAGAAAGTTTAATTTCGTTTTGTTTTCCGAATATTTTAGAAACTGTTAAAATGTTCGAACGGATATCATTAACTCACTTTTTCTCAACACGAAAAACTTTCAAGTGTTGAATTTTTCTTGAGTTTAAATCTTTCGAAAAAACGTGCAAGTAACGCGGTGGACCCTCTAGAAGAACACAAACCTTAACTCGATTATGTGACCGTCTTAACTTCCTCTAAACCTTAGGATTTGGGGCTGTACGGCGTTGCCACATGTGAGGCGTTGGCTTGACCCTTCTACGGCTGGACCATTGGTACTGTGGCATATGATGGAGGCTTTTAAACTCCGCTAAAGTGTTGAGCTATTTAGGAAATCTTGGGTATTTGATTATTCGATCGGAAAGTTTAATATTGTCTATTTATCTGGAATGTGATACAATATGTGGAATTCATATAGTTAGGCATGAAATGCGAAGTATGTGATATTTCAGATTTACGATGTCTAAAGAGATTATGGATTCCAAATGTTGTAGTTTTACACTTTCTTTTCTGTGACAGTATGTGTATTATGTAGTTGTATTGCCGGTTTTCGTTGCTATACATCAATGACGATCGGTGTATGCATACTTACTTACGTTGATGATATGAGATATTATGTGTTGTCGTGATATGTTATATTGGATCGTCGTGTTCTGAATAGCCGGGGGTTTTATGTGAGATGAGGGTTTTTATTTTCATTCATGTAAAATTCATTTGTATGTAATATTCTTTTATTGGGGCACTTCCGGGATGTGGTTGATGTCGCCAGTGTATATTATTTACTTTTTTGCATTAGATAGACCCAAGGAGGGGAGCACAAGTAACCGGATTCTAGGGTCTAGTGGGAGGCCATCTCGAGAAGTCGAGACCGGGTATCCTAACCCTAGAATTACCAGTGTTGCTTGCCGCTCTTGTAGGGGTCTAGAGATGTGGGTTTGGCTATTCATTGCGACCGTGGAATCGGTGTTTTATACCGGCTCGTATTAAAACACGGACATCCTAGTATATCCAATATTTCATATATGTTCTTCTGCTGCAATGTTCTGTGATGAGATCATATTACTGCCTGAGAAGAATGCTTATACTATATATATATGCTGATATATAAATATTACTGCTTTCGTTTCTACTGTGATGCTCAGGAAGCATAAACTGATGGGATATATTAATGAGATTAATAAAAAGAAAAGAAACCTAAAAGATGTTGTAGAATCAAAACTTTATAAAAAGGGTTGCTACAGTTTTGCTTTGCATAGCGGTATATATGATATACCCTGCACCTTATTCGATGATGAAAGAGCCGAGATCACTTCACCGAGAGTGACCTCTTTAGCTAAACTGGCAGATGCTACAAACTCGCGGTTTAGTTTTTGACAGCTTCTATAGTTCTTGCTTTGCACAGCGGTATATATGATATATCCTGCACCTTATTCGATGGGGAAAGAGCCGAGATCCCTTCACCGGGAGTGACCTCTTTAGGGAAACTAGAAAAGCCTAAAAAACACTCCTTTTTCAAAAAACCACTTGATTCTACGACGATATCAAGTTCATTACGCTCATGGTTTTCTTAAAAACCTGCGTAGCCCTCCGTCATTTCAGATAAGTACTACTTAGTATTCGTGCTGCGGTAGTTTGGCCTCCGTCAAGGCGTAGTGTACGGTAGCTAACTAGTGCTTATCTGCTAGCATACGATGCGATTGGATTAGAGTATTCGTACGACGTAGTTTGGCCTTCGTCAAGGGTCGTACGGGTGGGTTTAATTCAATCAAGAAATGAACGGGTTAAACTTGACTAGCGCCCTATGGGTAGTTTGGCCTCCGTAAAGGTCATGGGACGCTGGGGGTAAAAGTTTTATTGGGAATTTCAAGTGTTGAAATTTGCAATGAGATTGCATACCTCCTATGAGATAGTTGGATCCTGATACCCACTGCGAGTAAGAGTTACTCCTGGGAGAATTTTACACAAGACAATTAGTCGATCAAGTAGGTGTCTAGAAAGGTGTTAACGGGGTTATGCCTCTGGGAAAACGAGGTTTACTTCAATTAGGTCCGTGCGAAAGCACGGGGAACCTCCCTCAAGTACCGACACTGATCTGGCTGAAAGATTGACGAAATTGTAGGGTGTAATTAATCCCGGCTAATCTTACCTTTTAGGGTTTGAAGGAAGATTTGATAAAAACAGTGGGAGACATCTTGATTAGATAAGATAATAACCAATCTAAACTTGCAAGAGCATACGCTAAAGTGTTTTCTTCTCTCTCTCTCCAGGTAGCGACCATGTCCGGCCATAATCAAGATAATAATATGGATGTATTTACTGAACCCGCTTTTTATACTGAGCAGGAGAACGTTGGTCCCGTTCTTTCTTATAAGAGTTATAAGACTGAACAGGAAACAGGAGAATATCTGGATTCTCATGCCGCCCAAACAAAGAACATGCTTGCTGATGCATCTTCTTCGGGTGTGTTAGTTATTGAGAACTGTTTCTCAGTTCACCCTACGTCCTGGGTATTAGATTCCGGATCAGGATCTCACATATGTAAATTGTTACGTGGGCTACGTAAAGGTAGAGAACTGGGAAAATGTGATCATTCCGTACAAGTAGGGAATGGTGCAAGTATTGCAGCCAAAGCAGTTGGCGAATATCACCTTGTATTACCAAGTAGTAATACACTGATTCTGAACGAGTGCTATTATATACCGAACATGATGTGCAACATTATATCAGTTTCTTTATTAAGTAAAGAAGGATATAATTTTGTAGTACAGGATAATGTTATGAACATCTTCCTAGATCAAAAGTTGATTGGATCAGGCTCATACATAATGGCATATTCATTCTCAATCAAAATACAGTCCTTAATATACAAAACACACATAAGAGGAAGAGTTCAGAAATGAACGAATCCTACTTATGGTATTGTAGACTTGGTCATATCAATGCGACACGGCTAGCTAAGTTACACAAGGATGGATATTTGAATTCATTCGAATTATCATCTTATGATACTTGCCATTCATGTCTCAAAGGAAAAATGACCAAAACTCCATTTAGTGGACACGGAGAAAGAGTTACGGAACTCTTAGGACTGGTACATAGTGATGTATGCGGTCCTATGTCTACACATGAAAGGAACGGTTCTTCCTACTTCATTACATTCACTGACGATCTATCAAGATTTGGACATGTGTTCCTAATGAAACACAAGTCTGAAGCTTTTGAGAAATTCAGAGAATATAAGCACGAAGTAGAGAACCAAACGGGCAAAAGTATTAAGATCCTTCGATCTGATCGAGGAGGAGAAAACTTAAGCAATGAGTTCCTAGATTATCTAAAAGAGAATGGGATTCTCTCTCAGCTTACTCCTTCTTATACACCACAGTACAACGGTGTATCGGAGCGGAGGAATCACACCTTATTAGATATGGTGCGCTCTATGATGAGTGATGCTGAGTTACCTCTTTCCTTCTGGGGACATGCACTGGAGACAGCTGCATACCTATTGAATAGAGTTCCAACCAAATCAGTTCTACCACTCCATATGAGATATGGAATGGGAAGAGACCATGTCTTAATTTTATTCAGATATGGGGTTGTCCGGCCTATGTAAAAACACAAAATCCGGACAAGCTCGAGGCAAGATCTGTCCTATGTAAGTTTATTGGATATACCAAATATTCGCGAGGGTATATCTTCTACCACTCCGAGGAACAAAAGGTGTTTGTTTCTCGACATGCCACCTTTTTAGAAAAAGGGTTTCTTATGAAAGAAATTAGTGGCAATGAGGTAGAACTGGAAGAAGTTCTAGCAACACAAACTACGACAGATAATTTGGTGGAACCAGAGGATTCAGTAGTACCCGACGAACCCCATCCTCTCCGTCGATCTAGCAGGGTTTCTCACCCACCTGAGAGATACTACAGTTTTCTCATTGATGGTGAGAGCGAGAATTGCATCATGGAAGATGATGACCCGACTAGTTTCGAGCAGGCCATCACGAGTGGTGACTCTGTGAAATGGCTGGATGCAATGCGATCTGAGATTGAATCCATGTACACCAACAAAGTATGGACTTTGAAAAATGCTCCTGAAGGGGTAAAACCCATTGGGAGCAAGTTGATCTTTAAAAAGAAAATTGGTGTAGATGGAAAAGTTAAGACTTTCAAAGCTAGACTTGTTGCAAAGGGTTTTCGTCAACGACCAGGTGTGAATTATGATGAAACTTTTTCTCCAGTGGCTATGCTTAAGTCCATCCGGATCTTACTTGCCATTGCTGCATACCATGACTACGAAATCTGTCAAATGGATGTTAAGACCGCCTTTCTAAACGGTGATTTAGAAGAGTGCGTGTACATGACTCAGCCATAGGGCTTCGTAGATAGTGGGAGCAGCGGAAAGGTGTGCAAACTGCTTAAATCCATTTATAGGTTAAAGCAAGCATCGCAGAGTTGGAACATCTGCTTTGATGTTTTAGTCAAAGAGTTTGACTTCATCAAAAACGTAGATGAACCTTGTATCTATAAGAAAGTTGCATAGAGTAAGGTTGCCTTCCTCGTATTGTACGTCGATGACATACTCTTGATAGGAAATGATGTTCCTATGCTGCAATCAGTCAAGCTCTTTTTATCACAAAGATTCTCAATGAAAGATCTAGGTGATGCCTCCTGCATATTGGGAATTATGATCTATAGAGATAGATCTAAACGGATACTGGGATTGTCCCAATCCAGGTACATTGACACCATACTAAAGAGGTTTAGTATGGAAGAATCCAAGCGTGGGAACCAACCCATGATCTCTGGACTCACTCTCTCCAAACAGATGTCTCCCAAGACTGATTTGGAGAGAGCTCGCATGCAAGGGATACCCTATGCTTCGGCAGTAGGCTCTATCATGTATACGATGCTATGTACCAGACCCGATGTAGCATACTCACTAAGTGTAGTGAGTCGGTACCAAGCAGATCCTGGAGATAGTCATTGGACAGCTGTGAAGAACATTCTCAAGTACTTGCGAAGGACTAAAGAGATGTTCTTGGTGTATGGTAACGGGGAACTCCGGGTGGAGTCCTTTACCGATTCAAGCTTCCAAAGTGATAAGGACGACTCTAAGTCGCACTCGGGATTTGTCTTTACCCTCAATGGAGGGGCGGTATGTTGGAAGAGTTCCAAACAGGATACTGTTGCAGACTCGATGATGGAGGCTGAATACATTGCTGCCAACGATGCTGCCAAAGAGGCTGTCTGGATAAAGAAGTTCATTAGTGAACTTGGTGTGGTTCCATCCATTGAGCATCCAATACCTCTGTATTGTGATAACAATGGAGCTGTGGCTTTGGCCAAGGAACCTAGGTCCTATCAGAAGTCCAGACATATTCTGAGGCGGTATCACCTGATCAGGGAGATAGTTGATCGTCGGGAGATCGAGGTCAGGAGAGTAGATACGAAGGACAACATTGCGGATCCACTCACGAAGGCCATTCCCCAGATACAGTCTGAGAGATTATTCGGGATGCTAGGTATGAGATACTACAGTAGCTGGCCTTAGTGCATGTGGGAGATTGTTAGTTATGTATATGCCCTAGAGGCCATTGTTGTACACATGATGTATATTATAATGGATGCTTAGATATATATAGAGAGGACTTTCTTGCTCATCATGATAGTATGCTATTTGGTTTCACTTTATCTTAACATGTTGACTTGTATTAGTTTACTGTCTTACTCTCACATGTTGATAAAGCCCTTAGAATATATACTCGACTACTGGGACTATGATGAAATCATACTAGTTGGGCCAGAGTAGTCGATGAGTACATCCTATAACTGTTCCTAGTCGAGCGTGTATCGAGACAGAGCATCGATACACCAGAGTAGTCTAGCGTATACGCATCTTGACCCATATGATGGGCGATGGATGATCCCATATCCATCGGTGTTTGACATCAAGGATGGTGTATGGGTGCTCAGTGGAGACTGGGTACACTGGATGGACTCGCCGAGAACTCCTAGATGGTATTATACCTCACGTCAGATGGCAGTTCTCCGGTGACACTGGTACAGGGTAGTCTGTAGACCCGAGATCGTCATAGAGTCTTGTGTGATTCTCACTGTGCTTTGATTTCCACCTTACCACGTCCAAGAGGGCGTGCAAAACGGTGGCTTTTGGGTGCAGTCCCGAATCACATGGAGGCAATGAGCGATAGAGGGGATTCGTCTCTCCTGGTATAGGGAGTTGATGTTGTGCTGTATTCGATTGGCTATAACCGAAAGTCCCTGGCCAGGGCTGATATAGAGATTTACTGGTAAGTGTTACCACTAGTTTCTCGACCTGTTATGAGCCTCACATTGACATGACTTATCGGTTACTGGGGTCTGACGTATACCACCCCTAGACTAGATATGCAACATATCAGACGAAGAGACCGGACTGTACGGGAGTGTTACTGATTGGATTCACAGGAGAATATACAAGCTTGCTTGTTGATCTTCTGATCGCTCAATAACTGGGTGGTTGTTACATTTAGCTGACCGCTTGCAACTTATGGGTGTTTGATATGATCATCACCTGCTACCGGCGTTTTGATGATTCTTTAGAGTCCTACACAGAGGTTTCTTGACTCAGGCAAAATGGAGTAGGGGCACATATGTGATATGTGCAGGACCGAGGATAACACGATATGAGATACCGTATTCTATTCTCGCTATATTTTGATATGAGCCGGATCATCGGATCAAGTGTTGATTCGATGAATCGGTACATGATATATTAGTCGGTTATATTCGATATAGCCGGATTGTCAGATCAAGTGTTGATTCGATAATTTAATGTATAATTATATATATGATATATTGCATTACATTATCTAATATTGGCTCGCTTTATTGATTCATTTTCTCACTGGGTAATACATTGATATATATGCGATATATGTTAATTGTATTATTTTCATTTGTTACAAAATATATTATATATGTGATATATAATATTATAATATGTTATAATTACTAATGCAACAAGATTAGTGGAGATTAAACATGGTTATGGTTTGATTTGGGTTAGTTCTTTCATGAACCTTCTAGAAGGTTTCCTTTTGTTTCTTGCAAAGATATTATGATGGATATTTTGTGAGATATTTTCCTTACCGAACCACACCCTTAACCCTAGTTAAGTCTCTACATGGGTTAGCCTACTCATTATCAACTATGGTTGCATTTGTAATTATCACTTGAATTTCATTATTCATCACAAAAGAAATTTCCTTCTTCTTCTTCTTGCTTGAGCTTTGAAAAAGCTTTCTAGGTTTTCATTTGGTGATGAATTAAAGTGAGAATTTGATAATAAAAGAGAGCATAAATCCTACTTCATCATCCTCATCTAATCTAGCCAATTAGATTAGGGTGTTCACTTCATTAGTGAGAAAAAGCTTGAGTTAAAGAAACTTCGAGGTAGATCATCGGAGAAAAGGAAGACTACAAGCTAGCTTGGATCATTCGGGTTGTGGAAACTCTCTTGAGTCCGGGAGATCGTAGATCGCGGCGAAGGGACTTCTACTCGGAGCTTATGAAGCGAAAGAGCGGACTACAAAGGTTGTAATCCCTAACTCTTAGTTGTAAAGATATTTACTTGCATGTTAAACCCTAATAATCTAGCAAAGATCCCGGCTTTGGGTTGTTCGGCACGTATAAATTTTGAATCGGGTATGGTTGATGCCTTATAGACCCTTATATGAGTGCCTAGGAACCCTACACGAGTTGCTTCGGTTTGAAGCGGGAGCCTGTATAAAGAATCCTCAACGTGGAGCTACATCGACGAGCCAGATCGGAGAGCGAGTTTGATCGGGGGCAGCCGCAAGGAGCTTAGCGAAGAGATTGAAGACCGAAGGACACGGATCGATTGGTATAATCTCTCCAAACTCTTTTACAGTTTACTAGTATAGGGTTAATGGCAGGATCTAGGAATCAGGTTGCGTTAGCACAGTTTGAAAAGTTTTTGTTCCGCATTTGGCCTCGGATTGACGGCCGGGCGCTGGCGTAGCCCTACATGGTATCAGAGCCATCCATTAACCCTACTAACTAGTTTGCACAAGGTTAAAATCTCGATTGAAAAATTTTCCGAATCACGAATCTATGTTCATGTGCTTGCTGTCGATTTTCAAAGTTGTTCTAAATTTTTTTTGGATATCTTAGAATTATGTGCAGGCAAAACTAGAGCTACAGAAAAAATTTGGTGACTTTCAAAATTCCGCCCTGGAACCAGAGTAAAATGTCGAATTTTGCGGCCCTTCCACCGCGCGTTTTGGGATACAGTACCCCAAAATTTTCCTGGGCTCTAGTTCTTGAAAATACGATTTTTGTGATATATAGTTTTGGCTTAGATTTGTTTGAGTGCTGGATTTGCATTGGGGGCCAATTTGGAAAAGTTTAGTCGATCGAAATTTTAAATGTGTATTTTTCAGTACTTGAATTACTATCTGTGACCGTGAATGTCATTAGAGCGGTACAACTTGTCTAACTGCTATAGTTCTTTTAGACGGGTTTGCGAACGTGACATTCACGTTGATGTTCTGTGTTGTGCTGTGTTGTTGCGGATTTCTCGTGGTGGATAGCTTGGGTGCAATGTTAGTACAGTTTAGTTTCATTTGTACATTTGATTTTGCGGGGCGAGCGTCGGACACGTGGACTGCCGTCACTGCCTATTTGTATATTATTCTTTTGGAGCACGACCGGGTTGATGTCGATGTCACCATTATACATATTTTATTTTCTGTACTAGGATTACCCCGCGATGGAGTGTATGTATAGCCGGGTTCTGGAGGGCAACGGGTCCGCATCTCATGGCATTGAGAAGGAAGGGGCTTCACTCTAGAATTGGCGGGCTATTCGCCACACTCATAGGGGGTACAGGTTGACCCAAGGAGGGGTGCTTAAGTTACCGGATTCCGTGAAGGGCGGGATGGCCCATTCACTTTGCTAAAGGGGGCTGCCTCGCTTCTGGTTTTGGCGGGTAACTTTCCGCACTCGTAAGGGTCTAGGTTTTCATTGCACAGGCTATCCACACGATAAGGGGAACATCGGGTTTCACTTGAGGCTCAAAGGAAACCCAGGGCTCCCAGATTATCTGTATTGTTCTGTGATGCTTATTACTTATCTGTGATGTTGTATTTATCACGCCTGGAGCGATTATTATATATTGTTATATATACTAGTAGATGTTGTATATGTTTTACACCCGCGCTAGTCCAGTCCCTGCTCTGTCGTTAGTTAAGTAACCTAACGGGTGATGACGGACCCAGTGGCGAATGCGGATGGCATATACGTACATTATATTTTCGTTCTTTTGTAGTGTGATCAATTGATGGGACTGCATTGATTCAGATCAATGAAAGGAAAATAAACCTATTCGATGTTGTTGGAACATTTTTTGAAAAGCTGTTATTACAAGGACGTTCTCTTTTGTTTTGCACAGTGGTATTCGGTTATGAATATCCAGCACCTCATTCGATGAGGCAAGGGCCGAGATCCCTTCATCGGGAGTGACCCCTTGGACAGAGGTTTGCGTCAGGGTAATAACTTCACTATAGTCGATTACTTTTTGCTTTGTATCGCGGTATTCAGTTTGGAATATCCTGCACCTCATTCTACGGTGAAAGAGCCGAGATCCTTTCACCGGGAGTGATCTCTTTAGCAAAGTTTTTCGCCACTATATATTTATAAAAAGCTATCCGGTTCCTTCAACGATATCAAGTTCATTACGTTAATGGTTTTTCGCCAAAAACCAGCCGTAGCCCTCCATCATTTCAGATTAGTATTGCTTAGTATTCGTGCTATGTATGTCGTGCTCAGCCGAGGCGTAGTGTGCGGTAGCTCTGTAATGCTTTTCTGTCTTATGGATATGTGATTGGTTAGGACAGTCGTACGGTTATTTTGGCTCAGTCAAGGACTCATGCGGGTAGGTCTAATGCAATCAAGATAATGAAGGGTTGAACTTAGCTAGGATCCTTTGATATGTTGGCTCAGTCAAGGTCACTTAGGTCCTAGGGGTAAAAATCACATCGGGAGTTTCTAAAGAAACTGAAACTTGCCAGGCATGCACATACCTTCTGGAGTGTGGTGACTTGAGTGGATTCCATCAAGTTATCCTGCGATGATAGTTGGATCCCGATACCCACTGATGAGTTGGTTTACTCCTCAGGTGATTTTAGATGATCCCGACTAATTCTTCTTTCTGGTTTGGAGGAGAATTTGAGGATAAAGTGGGAGACATCCTGATTAGATAAAGTGATTAACCATTCTGATCTAGGTTAGAATGCACACAGAGTGTTTCTTTTCTCTCTCTCTTTGGCAGCGACTATGGCCCGACCCTAGACTATAACTCAGTAACCAAGTTAACCGAACTTTCTTAAAACACTGGCTTTTGGATTGTCTGAATTGCATACATCATTGCCACTCTTTCTTTTACCCTTTGCATTTCTCCAGAACACCCCGTATCACTACGAACATCCACTTCCATTGGATAAATCCATCGTATAGTTACGTACGAACTCGAAGGAACTTGTTCCAAATTCGAGGATGGATTCTTGTTCTGGAGAGATTGAATATGATTATTCGGTTGTCTTTTCCCTTTACCTTCTCTCAGGTTTTGAGGGATCCTAGGATTAAGAGAAGGTACATCTATTACGCTTATTGGATAGTTTTCTTCCAAACCATAGGCAGGTGCCGAAAGGTAGAGAAAGAAGAAAACCAATTAGCCTAAGTGTGGTGTACAGAAGGTAATAAGTAAAAACAAATAAAGGGGTTAGAAAGATGGCAAAGTAAATTGCAACTGCTATCATTCACGACCAAACCGTGAATATACGGTTACAGTCATGAATTTGGATAGTGGAAGAGGCATTACTAGGAATACCCGGATACCCCTACGAAACATGCTAATGTTTCAGTTTCACTGTGTATTGTTAATAGAAAACCGATTTCCCAATTAGCCCTTCCTCCAGGCTATGTATTTAGCAGGTATGATTCTCACATCTGTATGGTTTTACAGATGATGAGTAGGAGTAAGTTATTGGGAATTAGGCGATCATCCTCATTATATCCGGATTCGTTGTAATTGGTGATATTTGAGGAAATCGCCTGGGTTTTTTGCCTGACTGCAAATTTGGTTTTGAATATCCGTTATTATGCACCAATTTCAAATTGATATATCTGTACGTTTATTTTAATAAAATAATATATAAATTTTTGATATTATGTCCATGACATTTACCTATATCAGTTGATGGTTAGGTAAGGAGCATTCAACAACGGTGTAATTCTTCATAACCATAGTACAGTTTTCAACCTACGATGCACAAGGTTTGAATTATTCAACTCAGAGGACTTGTAAAAAGTATTGTATGTTGTCCAGTGTTCATTAGGACAAAGGATTGATCTTCGTACTATATTCTGTTTACTTGTGACTTCTCAAGTTTAAGACAAGTGTTTCGTAGAAATACAAGATATAAGTTTTGAGAAGTTATAGGTATAAGAGTAAAGTAGAGAACCACGTGTTGCAAGTATCAGGATTCTTCAAGGAGATGTAGATACTTGTGTTTGGTATTCAGTAGATAATAATGATTTTGAGAACTTGCTTCTCTTTCAGGTTACACATTTCTGGATGCACTCCTAAATTGAGTAATGCTGATCGGCCTCTCTCTATTTAGTTGACATGCACTGAAGACAGCTGCATGATTTGAATCTGGTTCCAATTAAATCAGTGCCTTTGTTTCTATATTGTATATAGAATGGATCATATTTTAACGATGTTAAGGTATATGGAGTTGTCCGGCTTATGCTTAAAACCAGACTCTGGATAACTCAAGGGACGCTTCTGTAATGGCAGTTTGAGGGTTAACCCAGGCTATGACGAGGGTTAACTTTCTACCATCTGGAAGATCAATAATGATATTGTTCTTGACTCGCCACAGTTTTAGTAAAATGTACTTTTTCAGAAAACAGTAGTGGGAGTATGGTAGAATTGGAAATGATTCCAGAACCACAAACGATTACCGAAAAATTTAATAGAACCTAAAGATTCAATCAGGTTTGACATTCTATTAGCCACTCCGCAGATATGGTGGGTAACCTCAGGCACCTGAGAGGCACTTCGGTATTCTCAAAGACGGTGACAGGGAGGTACTTGTTTACCCAGACTTAACACTACTGTTGTTCCAGACTATGAGACCTGGTAGGGGATGAGTATAGCGTCGTTCTAAACTAGCTTTAAAAGTGGACATGTATATGACTCTGCTAGAGGGTTGTCGTAATCAGTGGGAGCAGCGGAAGCATAGTGGACAGGTAGCTTGTGTCTATTTATAGACTAAAGCAAATATAGCGGAGA
Organism: Agapanthus africanus; assembly: GCA_030015575.1. Classification (NCBI taxonomy): domain Eukaryota; kingdom Viridiplantae; phylum Streptophyta; class Magnoliopsida; order Asparagales; family Amaryllidaceae; genus Agapanthus; species Agapanthus africanus. The sequence continues at coordinate 201,998,032 of CM057343.1, read as the reverse complement.
TAGATGATTTATTTTTGATGTGACAGTCATGGGCTTTGACTTCATCAGAATAGGAGATGGATCTGTTAAGAAGGTAGTAGGGTGGTATGTCTTGGTATATGGATGACATGCACGTTGTAGGAAGTGAAATTCTTATACTACGATCGGTTATACTTTGGTTGTCACACAGTGGTTTCTTCACATAGGATATGGATATAATATCATACATTCCGATTACTAGATCTATGGTTTTAGATCTAGATTTGGGTAGTTTCCCAATCTGGGTACTTAGACTGTATTCTAAAGGTATTTTAGAATGGACAACTCCTGGCATAGTGGTGTACCTGCAGGTGATGGAGTCATGATTAGTCCAAAAATACTTGTTAACCGTAATCAGAAACGGCGTCGCTTTGCAGCTAGCCGGTGAATACGGGTCGATCCACATAGATGTGTAATTTTCTTAATGTGTTTTTTCGAGTTGATTCCAAAAGTTGTTTGGATTGATTTAATAAATCTAAAAAACCTAGATCTATCAATAAACTAAATTAATCTAAATTAAAGTCTTGCTAGGGTTAGGCTAAGGGGAAGTTGGGAGATTAAAGGTTTCCTCACCGCTTTTAGATCTATTAGATGTTATGGTAGTTATCAATGAAGTGGATTAGAATCTTTTGGGAAGATGTTTCTTCCTCTAGATTCTTGTCCTTCCTTTATCGATACTTACCCTAACCTCCATAGAAAACACGCGCAACCGGTCCTTTACACTACGGTGTCACCATTACCTCGAGGGATAAGGTGCCGTAGGGAGCGGGGTGTGCGTGCATGCATGGAGTTCTAATTCTTAGGTATGAAATGGCATGAAAGGGGTGAGAGATCTCATCTCTCAAACCTTTCCCTAAGGCTAACCCTAACAAGCGAGGAGATTACTCGCTCATTAGGGGATTAAAAGACATTCTAATTAAAAGAGAATTAAAACAAAGAATTAAAAGTAACTTATTAATTTTTATTGATGGCTCTCTCCAAGCAAGAATACAGAACATATCTGAATTTGTGAAAATGAAAAGAGGCATAGGTTTTACAGATCTGTGATTACAATTTATAGGTAAACAGGGAAACTAGGGTTACAGACTCTCGCACATGTGCAATTACAGATTTGCCCACGGAAAATCCCAACACCCGCACCGACGCACCGATACAGAAAATTTGCACCGACGTGCGCACTTAATGTCCGCGGAACTGTGGCAAATGTGGGCCTTGGGCCGCGGTTCCGTGGCCCTTTGGTGAGCTCAGCTCACCAAACTTCTTGGGCTGAATCTTGGGTATTTGGGCTTCTTTATTATTCACTCCTTTTCTCTGTTTGGCTCATTATTCTTCTCCAGATCTTCAGTGAAAATTCGTATTGGTCTTTTAACCGTTTCACTTTGACATGTTTGGACCTTGCATCTCCTTGTACCTATGTGAACTGTTATTAGCCTGGGCTTGACTAGGATCCGTCTACTTGTTGGTGAAAAGTCCCATTTCTGTATCAACTTTCATCTTTTTCACTGTATTTGCTCTAAGAGCCTGTATCCTGTAATATGCAACAAACGTGCATCAAGAGTACTTGTTTATTTATAAAACGAATAAAAATGGGGAGTACAATAATGAAATATTATAGTATGAACAAATACTCCCAAACTAATCTTTTGCTCGTCCTCGAGCAAACTTTTTTTTTTTATTCACTAAAATCCTAACCACACTTTCGCAGGGAAACGCGATTGCACTGAGCACGTGCAACAAGCCGTTAAACCTCTAGGTGTCCCTAGTAGGAGGAGTATTGTCTCCTGAGGGTTTTCAGCGGATTACACCCACAAAATCCTATCAATTCGGCCTTTCGACTTTTGTTTTCCAATTAGGTTTTCTAACAAGGAATTCTATTATCTTCTACTTGTAAATCATCCACCCATATTCTTCACACTTCCTTATTATTTAACTTAAGATTATATATGTTATGTAGACCTACTTAGCTTTCGGCATCTCTTAAGTCTTTCTTCTAGGGTTTCATCTCTACTTAGGAATTTCTATCTACTCTATTAAAGATACAAGTTCTATTCTTCATTCCTTTCTCTTATCTAAACTCTAATCACATATCCCCATGTGTGTGTATAAGTCACCTCTACACTTGGAAATTCAAATCAAGCAATCATGCCCTTGTCCGTTGTCCAAAGTACTTATTAATACATGAATTTTTAATTGAATTTTGCTTACACATTGTTCATGTGACCGTTAATACTTCTTGAGGTACCAACGACCGATTACAAAATGTGTTTGCACTTTTAAAGCGTACTTCCTAGTTTTGCAACACCCAAGGCTTTAGCAGTGACTCCCAAACTAGTTGGTCTAAGGCACTAGGTGATGAAGCACCCTCACTAAATATTTTTCTATTTTTACAGCCTTAAGTAATCACAAAAACCAGTGTCCATTTTTTATTTATTCTTTATTCATATTTTTTTTCTTTTATTTTCATTGTACTAAGGACTTTAGACAAGAGCATTTCAAGGTCTCTTCTACTATTCCAAGTTTCAAGATGTGTGATTGTGCATTTTGTAGGGTATACGTTTTCAGAATCTAGACTTAAGCTAGGAACTATTTTTCAAACTTATACTCTAATAAGAACATCAATACTCTTCCCTCATTTTGACTTAACCCAAGAAGTGAACCCAAAATTTGCCTATTTCTAAATAAACTACAAGGCATATACTTTCTACCGTTAAACTTTAAGGAATGTTATTTTTAGGGTTTTTAATTCACTAAGTCTAAGATCTAGTTGCTCCTAGCTAGTTAACCTATCTGTCAAACTCTAGTCAAATAAGCCAAAATTGAATACAATAAATTTTATAATTTTTGAAATTTTTATGGGTTTTCAAATAAATATGCAAATGCAAAAATATGTACAAATGAATGCGAAGGAAGAAGACGTACCGAGCATACCCCCAAACTTAAACTTGACAGTGTCCTCACTGTCATGCTAAACCAAGAGGATCAAAATATCGGCACTCCCCTGTTTATTTATTTATAATTTTTTTTTATTGTTAAGGAAAACAAATATATACAGAAAGGCCCTCCCCCAAACTTCATTTAAACTATGTTAGACATTACTGCCAAACTTTGCATAGACCAAACGTCAACACCAACCAGTTGAAAAATTTATCAGTAAAGAGTATGGGTTGGTGGAAGAATAAGTTGTAGCGATCCAAAAAGAATTGGGGAAGATAGAAGTGGTGGTATGGAAGGTGTGGAGGTGAATAGACAGGAGGTGGTGATGAATCAAAATGAGAATGCGAATGATCAGCAATCAGTAGAATGTTGGCATTCTCGTAGCTTCTTAAAAGAAATGGGGGTGGTTCAACTTCTAAAAGAGGAGGTTGACTCACTACAATACCCCCAAAATGTTCCTGTGGGTCCTCTATTGACTTGGAATCATCCATCAATTGGATATGATATTCAATTATAAGGGAACCGATCTCCTCGATGTCCGCTATAGTCCAACCGAAAACTTGCCGCCTATCTTGTAAGACCATTAAAAGGGCGTTCTCTTGCTCGAGGGCTAGAGAGGCCGATATGATAACGGGAAAGGTCTCATTCTCACCAATGTAAGCATATTTAAGGTGAGACGGCAAGGGCGTGAGTTCGAGTTTCGGAGGTGAAACAATCATAGGCAAAATTGGGAAATCTATCTCGAACTCAAAGGACTCCAACGCAGGTTCGAAATCACTGCAAACAACCGATTCGGATGGTTCAACTAACTCATACACAAATTCAAAAGACTCATATTCGGGCTGTGAGTCATCATCATCCGAAAAAATGAAACATTCATAATCCATATCGGTTGTGTCAACGGTGGTAGGCTCAAGGAGGGACGCACTAGTGGCGTCAAAACTGTTTTCATCAAACAAGAATCTTTCAAGCTCCCAGTCCTCCTGCGTGATTTCGTGAACAGAGCAAACTTCTTGTGTACTAGTTTTAGGCACGGGGGGCAGACTTCCCATCTTATAAATATTGAACTCACTAGACATCTTCCCAAAGGATAGAGTCATGGAGCCATTGCGATAGTTTATTACAGCATTGGAAGTGGCCAAAAATGGTCGACCGAGGATCTCCGGAATTTAGTTCCGTGGGTTAGCAACAGGTTGTGTATCCATAACAATAAAATCAACGGGGAATATGAACTCCCCAACTTTGATCAACACATCCTCTAGCTCACCCCTTGGATGGGTGATTGATCGATCAGCCATTTGGAGAGTACAACGAGTGGGCTTCAACTCTCCAACCCCTAATTGTTCGTACACGGAGTAGGGAAGCAGGTTAACACTAGACCCAAGATCTAAAAGTGCTCGATTAATTTTCTTATCCCCAAGTGTGATTGAAATCGTAGGACAGCCGGGGTCCTTTCGTTTTTGGGATAAGGTTTGAGGGTGGTTAATAGCATTGCTCACTGCACTAGCCACTAGCGCTTTCTTGGGTACTTGAGATGACTTTCTCTTCGAGGTGCATAAGCCCTTTAAGATTTTATCGTATGATGGGACTTGTTGGATTGCATCCAAGAGAGGTATATTTATGCTAACCTGCTTAAATAACTCCACAATCTTCTCCACTTGTGCAGTTGGTTTATTGGGACTCAACCTGTTTGGAAATGGAGCATTTTGAAAATTTGTTGAGTCAAATGTCTGTGGAGTAGAATGTGGAGTAGGAACGGATCCCAGTGTGGGTCCGTTCGGACTAGAAGAAGAAGAGCCTTTTGAAGAATGGAGAATAGGCTCTAGCGGAGGAAATGAAGGTGAAGAAGAAGGAGGAGAAGAAGGACAAGATGACGATGGAGAAGAAGAAGAAGAAGAAGAAGAAGAAGAACCACCGACGGGGATGTCATCACTAGTACCCACATTATTCTGCAACACTCTTCCGGATCTCAACGTGGTCACCGCATTTACATTGTGATTGTGATATGCGTTTTGTGTGTGACCGGGATTAGGTAATGGTTGAGATGGAAGCTTTCCCTTTTCTCTCTCGCTCAACGCAGCAGTTAATTGTGCAATTTGTGCCTCAATAGATTTGATACTTTGATCGTGTGAAGCATTGTTATGCATCAAAGACTGAACATAATTTTCAAATCTTGCTGCGGATTCTGTAGATTGCTTGAGAAATGCATCTAGACTTTTTTCTAGCGAGATAACCTTATCATCATTTGGTTGAACCAAATTGTTCGTTTGATTTGTATAAGGTTGTTGTTGGAAAGGTTGCTGGTTTTGAGTTTGCGAAGGTGCTTGTTGTTGTTGTGGAGGAGGAGGTCTTTGAAAATTGTTATTTCCTTGGAATTGTTGATTTTGGTTCCAAGCGAAATTTGGGTGACTCCTCCACCCCGGATTGTATGTCGAAGAGTACGGATCGTTTCTTTGTCGTTGCTGAAATACAGCATTGACTTGATCCTGTCCTTGAGTAGATGCATTATAAGGACACTCTTCGGTTAGATGCGATGGATCGAACAACAAGCACAAACAGTTCATGTGGGTAAAGCAGGGGCAGGAGAAGGCGATGGGATTTTGGTCTCAATGGCTTCTAGATTTTTCATAAGTGCGGCCATCTCGGCCTTCATAGCAATCGACATATCTACTTGATGTATGCCTGCCCTAGATTGACCAATAGAAGAAGATGAGGGAGTCTTTGTGCTCTCCCACTGAATTGTTTGTTCACTAAGATCCTCGAGAAGTTGCCACGCTTCGTCGCAAGACTTGGAGAGAAAATGACCTTGACATATGGTTTCTAGCAACTGCTTCGTTGCCGAGTTCAATCCCTCGTATAATATTTGGCAAAGTTGCCAACTTTCGATCCCATGATGAGGGCATTGAACGAATAGGTCTTTAAATCTCTCGAAGCACTTCCAAAATGGTTCGGAAGGAAGCTGTGAAAATTGTATAATCTCGTTACGGATTCTAGCAGTTTTGTGATGAGGATAGAACTTTTTGAGAAAAGCTTTCACAAATTCGTCCTAATTTCTAATGGAATGTGATGCGGTGCTGTATAGCCACTTCTCGGCTAGGTCACATAAGGTAAAAGGAATGACCCTTAGCCTTATAGCATCATCACTTAATTGGGTCGTTTTCATCATAGCGCATACATTTTGGAATTTATTGATAAAGATATATGCATCTTCAGATTCCAAACCATGAAATTTTGGCAGCATATTGATGAAATGTGGTTTTATTTCAAAATTGTCCCCATTTGCCGGTGGGGGTGAAAGACATGTAGGTAAGGAAGTGCGGACGGGGTAAAAGAGATCTTGGAGCGCGATTCGTTGGGGCGCTACAACAGGCGGAAGATTCGGGTTATTCGCACCTAACGGAGGTGGAATCATTCCCGTCGGTAAGGTATCGTTGGGGTTGTGTCCCGACATACCTTCGAAAGAAGAATTTGAAGGTGGAGGTAAGGAAATGGAGGGAATTTCGACTTCGGTGTCGAAAGGTTCGTCGGTCGGTACCAACAAAACACGGACTAATCGGGCGTTAGTATCCCTAGTCCAAAGTGACATACACTAAAAGGGATAGTGTAGTCAGAAAAAATAAAAGACAGAATGTGGAGGTAAGAAAACATCAATGAAGGGAAGTGGTGTAAGTGAGTTGCAAGTTCCTTTAGCGACAAGTTGCAAGTTTTGAAAAGATTTTCCTTTTTTTTATTTATGTGAGAATGTTTCCAAAGAGGTTTTTTAAAAAGAGACCCGTGACACAAATGTATCAACCACACATGCACAATCAGGCCTAGATCTAGGGTCACCTAGGTCTGCTAGACAGCTCCTAACTAGGGCTAGAAATAGGACCTCAAACCGCCTCTTCACCGACACTTGCGGCCAGGTAAGTGCCAGGTAAGTGGGAAGGAACCACAACAGTGGGCCTAATTAATAACCACTAGCCTAGACACACTTGCCTAGACACCGCAAGGTCAGGTTAGGATAAACGGCCGATGCCTATACTAGTCCTTTTCCTATTGAGCTCGAAGTCCTTAGGGCTGAGTCTAGTATTTTTTAATTAATTGTGGTCAATGCAAATGCTTTAGGTGTTTTCTGGGGTCCTGGGAAGGGTGATGAAATCCCCACCCAATCTGAGTTTGGTAAATTAGCCCCTTAAAGTCCGATTAAATTATGCAAAACAATAAATTCACTTGCAATCAAATTTTTAGCGCGGCGCAAAGAAACCTGCAGAAAATCTGTTATCTAGAAGGGGGAAGAAGGTTTTTTTTTTAGCGCAAAGAAACCCTGCAGAAAGTTTTCACAGAAAGATATATGGAGGTTGCAGGGGGGGGAAAGAAAGCAAACCATGCAAATTTGAGGTGCTAAAACGGCTAAATAGCCGCGGTTCCGCGGTCGTCTAGGGTGATCAGGCTCTGAAAAAGTTTTTGCTGCACCCTTGTACCACTCCTCCTCTGTTCTGATATTCACTTTTCTGATTTGACCTCTGTAAAATTCCAGATCCGAGAGTCTTCGCTGTTCCTGCAAGATTCAAACCATAAAACTCTTCAAACAGATCAAAATTGATAATTTTTTATTTCTTTTTTTTATTTTCAGATTTTTATAATTTTTAAAATTTATTTCAACCCGAAATTACACAAAAGAAATTTTACGCCTTCCCCGGCAACGGCGCCATTTGATTAGTCCAAAAATACTTGATAACCGTAATCAGAAACGGCGTCACTTTGTAGCTAGCCGGTGAATACGGGTCGATCCACAAAGATGTGTAATTTTCTTAATGTGTTTTTACGAGTTGATTCCAAATGTTGTTTGGATTGATTTAATAAATCTAAAAAACCTAGATCTATCAATAAACTAAATTAATCTAAATTAAAGTCTTGCTAGGGTTAGGCTTAGGGGAAGTTGGGAGATTAAAGGTTTCCTCACTGCTTTTAGATCTATTAGATGTTATGGTATTTATCAATGAAGTGGATTAGAATCTTTTGGGAAGATGTTTCTTCCTTTAGATTCTTGTCCTTCCTTTATCGATACTTACCCTAACCTCCATGGAAAACACGCGCACCGGTTCTTTACACTACGGTGTCACCATTACCTCGAGGGATAAGGTGCCGTAGGGAGCGGGGTGTGCGTGCATGCATGGAGTTCTAATTCTTAGGTATGAAATGGCATGAAAGGGGTGAGAGATCTCATCTCTCAAATCTTTCCCTAAGGCTAACCCTAACAAGCGAGGAGATTACTCGCTCATTAGGGGATTAAAAGACATTCTAATTAAAAGAGAATTAAAACAAAGAATTAAAAGTAACTTACTAATTTTTATTGATGGCTCTCTCCAAGCAAGAATACAGAACATATCTGAATTTGTGAAAATGAAAAGAGGCATAGGTTTTACAGATCTGTGATTACAATTTATAGGTAAACAGGGAAACTAGGGTTACAGACTCTCGCACATGTGCAATTACAGATTTGCCTATGGAAAATCCCAACACCCGCACCGACGCACCAACACAGAAAATTTGCACCGACGTGCGCACTTAATGGCCGTGGAACCGCGGCAAATGTGGGCCTTGGGCCACGGTTCCGCGGCCCTTTGGTGAGCTCAGCTCACCAAACTTCTTGGGCTGAATCTTGGGTATTAGGGCTTCTTTATTATTCACTCCTTTTCTCTGTTTGGCTCATTATTCTTCTCCAGATTTTCAGTGAAAATTCGTATTGGTCTTTTAACCGTTTCACTTTGACATGTTTGGACCTTGCGTCGCCTTGTACCTATGTGAACTGTTATTAGCCTGGGCTTGACTAGGATCTGTCTACTTGTTGGTCAAAAGTCCCATTTCTGTATCAACTTTCGTCTTTTTCACTGTATTTGCTCCAAGAGCCTGTATCCTGTAATATACAACAAACGTGCGTCAAGAGTACCTGTTTATTTATAAAACGAATAAAAATGGGGAGTACAATAATGCAATATTATAGTATGAACAAGTCACCCTCTCTAAAGGTGTCTTACAGACTAAAGGGGAGAGGGATGTGCATGATGTTAGTGTATATGCCCTAGAGGCCATTACTGTATCATACTGGTTTGTATATTACTTAATGGAAGCTTGGGATATTCACCTTGTATATACAATCTGTTAGTTATATGTATGCCCTAGAGGCCATTACTATACATAGGATGTATATTGTAGTGGATGCCGGGACATATATAGGGAGGACTTTCTTGCTCGACATGATAGTATGCTATCTGGTTGCTCTTTACCTTAACGTGTATACTGATTGTCTCTTTGTTACATGTTGGTAAAGCCCTTAGGATCTTTACTTGACTACCTGGACTATGATGCGGATCATACTAGTGGGGATATGGTAGTCCATAAGTACATCCTTCAAAGTCCCTAGTCGTGGGTGTATCGAGACGGGGCATCGATATACCAGTGTAGACTAGCGCATACCTTCTCGACCCATACAGATGGGCGATGGATGATCCCATATCCATTGGTGTTTGACATCAGAGATGATATACGGGTGCTCAGTGGAGACTGGGTACACTGGACGGACTCGCCGAGAACTCCCAGATGGTATTATACCTCACGTCAGATGGCAGTTCTCTGGTGACACTGGTACAGAGTAGTCTGTTGACCCGAGATCGTCATAGAGTGTTGTGTGGTTCCCACTGTGCTTTGATTTCCATCTTACCACGTCCAAGAGGGAGTGCAAAACGGTGGTTTTTGGGTACAGTCCCGAGTCACATGGAGGCAATGAGCGATAGGAGAGGATTCGTCTCTCCCGGTATAGGGAGTTGATGTTGCGCTGTGTTCGATTGGCTATAACAGGAAATCCCTGGCCAGGGTTGCTGAGATTTACTGGTAAGTGTTACCAGTAGTTTCTCGAATTGTTATAGACCTCATATCGACGCGACTTATCGAGCTATTGGGGTCTGACGTTTACCACCCCTAGGCGAGATATGCGACATATCAGACGATCAGACCGGACTGTACGGTAGTGTTACTGGTTGGATTCACTGGAGTGTGAGCGGGCTTGCTCGTCGATCTTCAGATCGCTCAATACCCGGGTAGCCGTTACGTTTAGCAGACCGCTTGCGGCTTGTGGGTGCTTGATATGATCATCACCTGCTGCCGGCGTATTGACGAGTCTTTAGAGTCCTACACAGAGGTTTCCTGGTTCAAGCGAAACGAAATAGGAGCGCATATGAGATATGTGCGGGATCGAGAATAATACGTGTATGTGATACCGTATTCCATTCTCGCGATGAATGTATCGATTGGTTATATTCGATATAACCTAGATATCGAATCAAGGATTGATTCGATAAGCCGATACATTAGATACTAGTCGGTTATGTGCGACATGACCGGATCATTGAATCAAGTGTTGATTTAATGATTTAATGTATAATTATGTATTTGATATATTACTTTGCATTAACTAGTATTGGTTCACTTTATATGGATTTTCTCACTTGGATGTACAAGTTGTATATGTGATATACTTTTTGTGCATATTATTGTATCATGTTTGATGATGCATGTTTACTTGGTTAAGTGTAAAGAATTAAACCATGGTTAAACTTATGATTAGGGTTTTATTTCCTTTTCTTATTTATTTATCTATTTATTCATTTTGGAAATAATTAGAAAAGGCATAAAGAGAAAATGGTGGCTAATTTTGTTTCATATTGAAGCTTCTTGAAGACTTTGACCTAGTGACCATTTTGTTCTTATCCTTAACCCTAACCATTCCATTAACCATGGTCTTTTCTCTACACTTAACTAAGGTTGAAAGTATGATAAGTATTCTATTTATTTTCTTTTTAAAACTAACTTATCATATCATTTCTTCTTCTTCTTCCTTGAACTCAAGAAGAAAACCTTGAGGTCATCAATGGTGATTGATGATAAAGAGTGAGAAATCCAATTCTAAATTGAACCCACTTCCTATTTCTTCATCCTCTACCTCTTGCCAAGTAGTAGAGTGTGTTTTCTTCACAAGTTTTTTGACTTGGTGAAGTCGGAGCTTGATTTAGCGATGCCTCGACGTAGATCATCTTCGACATGGACATCGATGACCTAGCCCGTCCATTCTCCGATGAAGCCGACACTAGAGCCTGGGACTTGTTATGGACAGCGAGGAGACTTCATTGCGGAGCTATGGAGGTGGAGAACCGGATCTACAAAGGTTGTATTTCCGTATCTCTTAGTTAAGTGTTAACTAGTTACTTTTTCGCCTAGACATCTAGCTAACGATCTGTAGTCTAGGGTTTCTCGGCACCGTATTTTTTAAATTGGCATGGTTGATGCCTTATGAGACCTCCTTGGGGTGCCTAGGAACCCTACAGTGGTATCAGAGCCTAGCTAGATCCTTAGGCGAAGTCTAGACGGAGTTTGAAGTCCGAACGAACCCGAAACCCGATCACAAAAATGCTCTCTGTCCTTTTTCCAAAAACTGGGATTTTTCCAAATTAAAAATTGCTAAAAAATTCAGCAGGGAAATATAAGAATTACGGTGCAAAATTTGACTTGTGAACAGTACAAACTGCGGCGGAACCGCGGCAGAAGCCTGGCTTCTGCGGCTGTTCCGCGGCGCAATGATGACGTCATACTCCACTGTTTGCACAGTAACTCTTATTAAATTATGCTGGATTTTCTGGAAATTTTTATATTTTATTCAAGAGTTGAATTTTCTGGAGTTGTTTTGGGGATTCGGTGTTTTGATCGGAGTATCAAATTTTGTCTATGTGGCTTTCCGGATAAATTTTAGAATATGTTAAAAAGTTCGACCGGATATAAATACCCAATTTTTCCCCTGTCGGGAAATTTCCAAGTGTTGGATTTTTCCGTAGTTTGACGACGTTCTAAGTAGTGCAAGTAACGCGATGGTCCCTCTAGAAGACAACAAACCTTAACTCGATTATGTGACCGTCTTGAACTGCCCTTTGAACCTTCGGGTTTAGGGCAGTACGGCGTGCCACATATGAGGCGTTGGCTTGACCCTTCTACGGCTGGACCGTTGGTACTGAGGCACGAACTGAATGTTTTTAGACTTGTTTCATGTGTTGATCTGTATCGGGAAAACTTGGGTGTTTGACTGTTCGATCGAAAAGTTTAACATTTTCTATTTATCTGGAATGGGATACAATAATTGGAATTCACAAGAAGTTATGAGATAACTGAATGAATGTTATAAACATAGCAGTTTAGTCTCATTTGATCGGTTGCCACGGAATTTTGATGTGATCAAAAGTCCATCGCAATCACGTAGCGTACGCGGATACTCGCCGGGTAAACTTAATAGACAGCCTCGCTCCATAGCCCCGACCAAGTGACTGTAGGAGAACCCCGTCGCCGAAAGCATCCGTCTGGGTGCTCGCGGTAGCGGTGTTCCGCCTTGGTGCACTTCGTCGACGGTATCAGGGGGTGCGGCCGCCTACTAAAGTTTGCGACGAGCATTCGATCAGGATATCGGGAATCTTGTTGAATTGCCCGACTTAACATTGAAAAGAGTTTTCGATAATGAGACTAAAATGCGGGGTTTATAATTGTTAGGCATGTGATGTCTAAGTAATTCATTTGGTCAGGCATGCGATGTCTGAGGTGGTTGCGGATTCCAACTGTTGTAGTTTTACACTTTCTTTTCTGTGACCGTAAGTGTAATATGTGATATCGCCGGTTTCGTTGCTATATGTCAACGACAATTGGGATGCGCATATTTACTTACGTTGATGACATGTGATGTTATGTGTTGCTGGATTTTGTTATATTGGATCGTCGTGTTTGAATAGCCGGGGGTTTTTATGTGAGATGAGTGTTTTTCATTTTCATTCATGTAAAAACTTGTATGTAATATTCTTTTATTGGGGCACTTCCAGGTTGCGGAAGTTGTCACCCTTTGTATATTATTTACTTTTCTGCACTAGGATAGACCCAAGGAGGAGGGCACAAGTAACCGGGTTCTGGAGTCCAGTGGGAGACCAACTCGAGGAGTCGAGTCCGGGTCTCCTAACTCTAGAATTGGCAGTGTTGCTTGCCGCTCTCGTAAGGGTCTAGGGGTGTGGGTTTGGCTATTCATCACGACCGTGGAATCCGTGTTTTATACTGGCTCGTATTGAAAACACGGACGTCCTAGTATATCCAATATTTCATATATGTTTCTTCTGCTGCGATATCTGTGATGTGATCATGTGATGTTCTGTGATAGATACAGTATATAGTATATATGATATATTATATAGACGTTACTTATGTTTTACACCCGCGCTAGCCCTTCCCTGCTCTGCCGTTAGTTACCTAACCTAACGGTGCACGAGGGGACATCGAGGCGAATGCGGATGGCATAAGTGTACGTCGTATTTATCTGTGATGATTAGGTACTTAAATGATGGGACTTCATTAATGTGATTAATGAAATAAAAGAAACCTAAGATGTTGTAGAATCGAATTTCAAAATAAAACAGGTAGCTACAGTTCTTGCTTTGCACAGCGGTATATATGATATATCCTGCACCTTATTCGATGAGGAAAGGACCGAGATCCCTTCACCGGGAGTGACTCCTTTAGCAATAACTGGCAGATGCTACACACTCGGTTTGTCTTTTGATTTCTTTTAAGAGTTTTTGCTTTGCACAGTGATATATATGATATATCCCGCACCTCATTCGACGAGGAAAGGACCGACGATCCCTTCACCGGGAGTGACTCCTTTAGCAAAACTAGAAAAGCATCAAAGACACTCCATTTCAAAATTCATTCGATCCTACAACGATATCAAGTTCATTACGCAATGGGTTTTCAGAAAAACCTGTCGTAGCCCTCCGTCATTTCAGATAAGTAGTAGTTAGTATTCGTGCTGCGTTTGTTGGCCTTTGTCAAGGCACAGTGTGCGGTAGCTAACTGGTGCTTATCTGCTTATGCATATGATGCAGATTGGATTAGGGTAGTCGTGCGACCTTGTTGGCCTTTGTCAAGGGCCGTGCGGGTGGGTTTATTTCGATCAAGAAATGACGGGTTGAACTTGACTAGCATCCTATGGTTTGTTGGCCTTTGTCAAGGTCATAGGAGGTTAGGGGCAAAATATTATCGGGAATTTCAAGTGTTGAAATTTGCAATGAGATTGCATACCTTCTATAAGATAGTTGGATCCCGATACCCGCTGCGAGTAAGTGTTACTCCTGGGAGAGTTTTATACATTACAATTAGCCGATCAAGTAGGTGTCTAGAAAGGTGTCAACGAGGTAACGCCTCTGGGAAAACGAGGTTTACATTAATTAGGTTCGTGCGAAAGCACGGGGGACCTCCCTCAAAGTACCGACACTGGCCTGGCTGAAAGATTGGCGAACTTGTAGTGTGTAATTAATCCCGGCTAGTCTTTCCTTTTAGGGTTTGAAGGAAGATTTGATAAAAAGCAGTGGGAGCCATCCTGATTAGATAAAATAATAACCAATCTATTCTTGCAAGAGCGCACGCTGAGTGTTTTCTTCTCTCTCTCTCCAGGTAGCGACCATATCACGCCTTAATCAAGATAATAATATGGAATATTGACCGAACCCGCTTGTTATACTGAGCTGGGGAACGTTGGTCCCGCTCCAACTTATAATTGTTTTAAGACAGAGCAGGAAATTGGGGATTACCAGAATTCCCGTGCCGCCCAAACGAAGAGAGTGCATGCTGATGCATCATCTTCGGGTGTGTACATTACAGAGAACTGTTTCTCAGTATCCTTTACATCCTGGGTATGTGATACCAGATCAGGATCCCAGATATGTAATCTGTTACATAGGGCTACAGAAAGGTAGAGGACTGAGAACGGGTGATAAGTTTCATGAGGCAGAAAACGGGGCAAGAGTTGCAGCCAAGTCTGTTGGTCACTGTCACCCTGTATTACAAATACATTGATTCTGAACGAATGTTATTAGATACCGAACCTGATATACAAAATCATATCAGTCTCTTTATCAGTAAAGAAATGATAAAATTTTGTATTGTTGGATAATGTTTTGAACATTTCCTATATCAAAAGTTGATCGGTTCAGGCACGTTATCTAAAAGCATTGATGCTCTAAATCAAACTGCAGTTCTAAGTATATGGAACACACAAGAGGAAGAGTTCAGAAATGAACGAATCCTTCTTGAGGCATTGTAGACTAGGTCATATCAATGCGACCCAACTGGCTGAAGTTATATTTAGATGCATATTTAAATTAGTTTGAATTTACATCTTGTGAAACTCGCCAGTCATGTCACAAAGATAAGATGACCACAGCTCTGCTTATTGGAAACAGAGAAAGAGTTAGTAAACTCTTGGGATGATACATGTTGATGTATGTAAGGTCCCATGTCTACATATGCCAAGACCGGTTCTTTGTACTTCATTACATTCTTTGATGATCTTTCAAGATTCAGACCTATGTTCCTGTTGAAACACAAGTCCGAACCTTTTGAGATATTCACAGAATATAAGTTAGAAGTAGAGAACCAATACGGGTATAAGTATTATGTCCTTTGATGAGATCAAGGAGGAGTATACTTGAGCACGGAATTCCTGGATTATTCTAAAGGAGAATGAGATTCTCTCTCAGCATTACTCCTCTGTATACACCATAGCACGATGGTATGTCGGGGCGGAGCAGATACACCCTATTTGATATGGTGTGCTCTATGATGAGTAATACTGAGTTACCTTTTTCCTTTTGGGAGTTATGCACTTATGAAGATGCATACCTATTGAATAGGGTTCAAATCAAATCAGTTGCCTACCATTTCATATGTGATATGATAAGGGAAGAGCCCATATCTTAAGTTGGTTAAGATTTGGGGTTGTCCGAGCTATGTCTAAAAGAAAAATCCGGACAAGCTCGAGGCAAGGTCTGTAATGTAGAACTGGAAAGGTTCCAGCTATACAAACTGCAGCTGATGATTTGAAAGAACCAAAGGATTCAATAGTTACCAACGAACCTCAGCCTCTCCGCCGATCTAGTAGGGTTTTCTCACCCACCTGAGAGATACTTCTGTTTCTCTATGAAAGTGGGAGCGAGGATTGCATCATGAGATGATGACCCAACTAGTTTCGAGCAGGCCATCGAGAGTAGGGACTCTATAAGAATGGCTGGATGCTTAAGCGATGTGAGATGGAATCCATGTACACCAACAAAGTATGGACTTTGGTTGTTATATCTGAAGGGTTAAAATCCCCATCAGGAGCAAGTATATCTTGAGAAGATTACTTAATGTAGATGGAAAGGTTAGGACTTTCAAAGCTAGACTTGTTAAAGCTTTTCGTCATCGACCAGGCGTGGATAATGATGAAACTTTTTCAAGTAGCTATGCTTAAGTCCATCCAGATCCTACTTGCCATGGCTACATACCATGACTACGATATCTGGCGGTTGGGTGCCATGACTGCTTTTCTAAAATGATGTTTTAGAAGAGAGCGTCTATAAGTACACAGCCAGAGGGCTTCGTAGACAGTGGGAGCAGCGGAAACGCGTGCAAGATGCTTTATAAGATAAAGCAGACATCGCGGAGATGGAACATCTGTTTTGATGGATTAGTCAAAGAAGTTGACATCATCAGAATGGTAGATGAACCTTGTATATACAAAAAGGTAGTAGGGAGTATGGTGATGATCCTCGTAAAGTACGTGGATGACATACTCTTGATAGGGAAAGAGTTTCCTATGCTACGCTCGATCAATCTCCGCCTATCACAATGATTCTCCACATAGGATCAAAGTGATACCTACTAAATCCTGGGTTTTGGACCTATGAGATAGATCTAAATGGATGTTAGGATACTCACTAGCTGTAGTGAGAAGGTATCAGTTGATCCTGGGGAGAATCACTGGAAGGGTTCCAGGGTGATAAAGACGACTGAATGTCAGTCACAGGCATTGTCTATACCCTCAGTAAAGGGACGGTATGTTGGAAGAGTTCCAAGCTAGATACCGTGACATACTAGACGATAAAGGCTGGATACATCGCTACTTAAGATGCTACCAAAGAGGCTGTTTGGGTGTATATTGGTTCATGAGATGAACTTTGTTCCTCCCATTGTGTGACAATGGAGTTGTGGCTTATGCCAAGGAACGCCGGTCCCATCAGTGATCCAGACATATTCTAAGGCAGTATTACCTGATCATGGAGATGCTTGATCTCCAAGGAGATCGAGGTTAGGAGAGTAGACTCAGAGGACAACACAGCGGATCCACTCACAAAGGCCTGTTCCTAGAGAGAGACTTTTATGGGATGGTTGAGTATGAGATACTACAACTACTGCTACAGATGGCCCTAGTGCAAGTGGGAGATTGTTAGTTATATGTATGACCTAGAGGCCATTACTATACATAGGATGTATATTGTAGTGGATGCCGGGACATATATAGGGAGGACTTTCTTGCCCGACATGATAGTATGCTATCTGGTTGCTCTTTACCTTAACGTGTATACTGATTGTCTCTCTGTTACATGTTGGTAAAGCCCTTAGGATCTGTACTTGACTACCTGGACTATGATGCGGATCATACTAGTGGGGATATGGTAGTCCATAAGTACATCCTTCAAAGTCCCTAGTCGTGGGTGTATCGAGACGGGGCATCGATATACCAGTGTAGACTAGCGCATACCTTCTCGACCCATACAGATGGGCGATGGATGATCCCATATCCATTGGTGTTTGACATCAGAGATGATATACGGGTGCTCAGTGGAGACTGGGTACACTGGACGGACTCGCCGAGAACTCCCAGATGGTATTATACCTCACGTCAGATGGCAGTTCTCTGGTGACACTGGTACAGAGTAGTCTGTTGACCCGAGATCGTCATAGAGTGTTGTGTGGTTCCCTCTGTGCTTTGATTTCCATCTTACCACGTCCAAGAGGGCGTGCAAAACGGTGGTTTTTGGGTACAGTCCCGAGTCACATGGAGGCAATGAGCGATAGGAGGGGATTCGTCTCTCCCGGTATAGGGAGTTGATGTTGCGCTGTGTTCGATTGGCTATAACAGGAAATCCCTGGCCAGGGTTGCTGAGATTTACTGATAAGTGTTACCAGTAGTTTCTCGAATTGTTATAGACCTCATATCGACGCGACTTATCGAGCTATTGGGGTCTGACGTTTACCACCCCTAGGCGAGATATGCGACATATCAGACGATCAGACCGGACTGTACGGTAGTGTTACTGGTTGGATTCACTGGAGTGTGAGCGGGCTTGCTCGTCGATCTTCAGATCGCTCAATACCCGGGTGGCCGTTACGTTTAGAAGACCGCTTGCGGTTTGTGGGTGCTTGATATGATCATCACCTGCTGCCGGCGTATTGACGAGTCTTTAGAGTCCTACACAGAGGTTTCCTGGTTCAAGCGAAACGAAATAGGAGCGCATATGAGATATGTGCGGGACCGAGAATAATACGTGTATGTGATACCGTATTCCATTCTCACGATGAATGTATCGATTGGTTATATTCGATATAACCTAGATATCGAATCAAGGATTGATTCGATAAGCCGATACATTAGATACTAGTCGGTTATGTGCGACATGACCGGATCATTGAATCAAGTGTTGATTTAATGATTTAATGTATAATTATGTATTTGATATATTACTTTGCATTAACTAGTATTGGTTCACTTTATATGGATTTTCTCACTTGGATGTACAAGTTGTATATGTGATATACTTTTTGTGCATATTATTGTATCATGTTTGATGATGCATGTTTACTTGGTTAAGTGTAAAGAATTAAACCATGGTTAAACTTATGATTAGGGTTTTATTTCCTTTTCTTATTTATTTATCTATTTATTCATTTTGGAAATAATTAGAAAAGGCATAAAGAGAAAATGGTGGCTAATTTTGTTTCATATTGAAGCTTCTTGAAGACTTTGACCTAGTGACCATTTTGTTCTTATCCTTAACCCTAACCATTCCATTAACCATGGTCTTTTCTCTACACTTAACTAAGGTTGAAAGTATGATAAGTATTCTATTTATTTTCTTTTTAAAACTAACTTATCATATCATTTCTTCTTCTTCTTCCTTGAACTCAAGAAGAAAACCTTGAGGTCATCAATGGTGATTGATGATAAAGAGTGAGAAATCCAATTCTAAATTGAACCCACTTCCTATTTCTTCATCCTCTACCTCTTGCCAAGTAGTAGAGTGTGTTTTCTTCACAAGTTTTTTGACTTGGTGAAGTCGGAGCTTGATTTAGCGATGCCTCGACGTAGATCATCCTCGGCATGGACATCGATGACCTAGCCCGTCCATTCTCCGATGAAGCCGACGCTAGAGCCCGGGACTTGTTATGGACAGCGAGGAGACTTCATTGCGGAGCTATGGAGGTGGAGAACCGGATCTACAAAGGTTGTATTTCCGTATCTCTTAGTTAAGTGTTAACTAGTTACTTTTTCGCCTAGACATCTAGCTAACGATCTGTAGTCTAGGGTTTCTCGGCACCGTATTTTTTAAATTGGCATGGTTGATGCCTTATGAGACCTCCTTGGGGTGCCTAGGAACCCTACACAATCTTGCTCAAAATAGTAGTATGCTACTTGGTTTGTCTCTACTTCAATGTGTACATGTGTTTATTTTATTATATCACCTATACGCATTAGTGGAGCCCTTAGGATCTTTGCTTGATTACCAGCGTGGTGATGGCAGTCACACTAGTGGGGGCTGGGTAATCTATAAGCACATCATTATGCAGGTCCCTAGTCGCAGGACTATCGAGACAGGGCATCGATACTCCGGAGTAGACTAGCGTATGCGCTTCTCATCCCAGTGTGGGAGATGGTCTGTCCCACAGCCATCAGTATGTCGTACTGGAGATAGTATGCGGGTGCTCGTTGGGTTACGAGTACACTGGACATGACTCGTCGGGAACTGACTGGTTGGTTTTATACCTATCGTCAGTCATCAGTTCCCGGGTGACATGAGTACAGCTTAGTCCACTGAATTGACACTGTCACTTCGCCTCGAGTGTGTTCCCACTGTACTTTGATTACTACCCTACCACGGCTCAAACGAGTCGTGCAAACTGGTAGTAGTTAGGTGCAGTCCCGAAGCACTTGGAGGCAGTGACGGTTAGACAGGATTCGTCTCTCCCGGTATTGGGGGTTGACATCACGCTGTGTCTAGGAGAGCCATTACACGAGTAGTCCCTGGCCAGGGCAAGCGAGATATACTGGTAGGCTTCCAGTGTTATCTCAGGGTGTTTTCGGCTTCACTCCGACACGACTTGTACCGCTATTAGGGGACTGGCGTTTACCGCCCCCTAGGCCCGCCATGCGATGTATCAGACGAACAGACCGGACTGTACGGAGACTGTCACATTCAAGCTCAGTAGGTGTTCAGATGGGTTTCACCTCGTCAGTCTTCTTGTCGGCATCTACCTGGGGACCGTTACGCACAGCTAGTGCCGCTTGCGGTCTCTGGTTAAACCCACTGCCAGCGTTGTGTCGAGTCTTTAGAGTCCCACACAGAAAGCTATTCGCCTTTAGGCAACAGAGTAGAGGTCGCATGGTTTTGCGACAGGTCGCATGGTTTTGCGACAGGGTTCGGTCACATCCGTGCACTTGTGCACGTACAGTGTCCGGACAGTTAACACTAGCGGGCTTTGGTTTAAGCCAGATCCTAGTGTACGTTTTGGAATTGGTTTTATCCAGTTTGTATTCGTGTTCCTCGGAACGCGGATGCGGGTGTGTATGCACAGTTGACGGAGAGACAGAGGCAGAGGATTCTCATTAGGGTTGTTGACCGTTGACTGTTGACTATTGACTTTTTGCTCAACCCTAATGAGAATATGATATGTATTTAACAATAATATTAATTAAGTATTATAGTGACATGGTTGTTGAGGGGTTGACTTTGTTGACTTGTTGACTTTGTTGACCGGTCGACTAGGTTGGACTAGTTGACCATCATGATGACAATGGCTATCATTTCATTGCAAAGACTTTTGCTTGCTTGATCTCTTGTGCAAAATGAGTGCATGAAATGATATGGCTATTGTAGCTTAAACCATCACATAATACTTGATTGCTATGATTTGTTATGATGGCTTTGGATTATGAGAGCCAAGAGAAAAAAGTCTTTCTCATTCTTTGATTTTCCTTTCTCTCTCTTATGTTCTTGAGCTCTCATCTTCTTCCTCTTGCTCTCCCTCTCTTTAGTCTATGGTTCACTTGTCTCATGTGTTGAGAACCAAGAACTATAGAGAAAATCCCAACACACTCTCCTCTACTCACTCTAGTTCACAAGGTTTAGCAAACCGAGTGAACTAGTTTCTTCAAAGTTCGAAGAAGAAGCCAAAGGTAGAAGCTTTCAGGTGGATCGATCTTCGGCGCAAGGAGACGACGGGGTGAAGCCGATCCGGACAACCATCGAGGCTTGAAGACGAAGGAGTTCAAGAAAGAAAGGTATAACCCCCTAACCGAGTAGTTAACAACTCCTAGTTAGGTTGTTAGTTAGATGTTTAACAAAGATCCGGTTTTGAGTTCATGTTACCGCCTCTAGAAAAATTGTTTTTCACCAAATTCCGCATGCCCGAAAGTACTGGGAGAGGTGGCATGGATTTACAGTGGTATCAGAGCCTATTTAAACTCTATCTAACATGTTAGCAAAGTAACTAGAAGATCGATCAAAGAAAAAGTCACGAAACGAACCCGATATGTCAAGTTTCTGCCATTTTTTTTCTGTTCAAAAATTGATAAATTTCATCTTAAAAATCGGCCCAGGCTTTTTGTTGAATAACCACAAAATTTGGTCCCACGAACCGATCAAAGCGTCGCGGAAACGCGGCGGGAGCACGCTCCCGCCGCGGTTCCGCGGCCGAGTTGACTCGGCCAAGGTCCAAACTTTGTGTAGTGTATTTCTGGGGTTGTTTTGGGATTTTTGAAATATGTCTTTTCAGCCCAGATTTTCCAGAACGAAAATTTTGTGTTTGGGGCCTAAAAATCCGTATTTTTTGATCGAACTTCTAAAGACTTAAGCTGACGGGTTTTTACCTGTGATGTGATATTTGTATTGAACGTCTGCTAATCGCTATATGTCGATTAGTGGGGGTTATACAAATCTGTGATCTGTAATGTCATTGGAATGTGTATATGAATTCATTGGATTGTCGCGGGTGAATAGCCAAGGGTTGTGAGACGAGAGTTTTCTTTTCTTTCAATTCATGTAAATTTGTAAATTGATGTAATAATTATTTATATGGCCGCACAACCGGGTCAGAGTTGTAGCCGTCATTGTATAATTTCTTTTTACTGTTTTTGCTCCTAGGATAGACCCATGGAGGGGGTGCACAAACTACCGGGTATGCCGAAGTGCCGAGTGGCCTACTCACGGAGTTGAGGGAGGTTGCTTCGCTTCGGGTACTTGGCGGGTAGTTTGCCGCACCCGTAGGGGTCTTGGGTGGGGTATTGGCTATTCACCGCGACCGTGTAATCTGCTTTTCGTTACAGGCTCGTACGAATTGCGGGTTCCTAGTATATCCAATGTGTTCATCTGTGATCTGAAATGGCTATCATTGCAATATATCTATATATGATATTATTTAGGCGTTGCTTATGTTTTACAGCCGCGCTAGCCCAGCCCCCGCTCTGTCGTTAGTTAAGTAACCTAACGGGTAATGACGGGGCCCCGTGGCGAATGCGAATGGCATAAGTGTACGTCATATTTTGGTTGTTTCCTGCAATGGTAGGATTAAATGATGGGACGCATTAAAAGAACTAATGCAAGAATATCACGCATTAAAAGAACTAATGCAAGAAAAATAAACCAAGTAAAAGTCGTTGGAACACTTTCGAAAAACCACTCGGTTCTTTTCAAAACAAACTTTTAAAATGCGGAGTTTGAGCCACTCCTTTTAAAAGCTATCTCGTTCCATCAATTATATCAAGTTCACTACGTTCACGGTTTCGCCAAAACCATCCGTAGCCCTCCGTCGTTTCACATGGATAGTCAATAGTATTCAAGCTATGTATGTTGGCCAAAGTCAAGGCATAGTGATTGGTAGCTATTGGGTATTCATGTGTAGCATAGATAGATGCGTTGGTTTGGGACAGTCGTACTGCCATTTTGGCCAAAGTCAAGGGTAGGTACGGGTAGATCCAAATTAACCTGGAGAATGACGGGTAGAACTTGACATGTGACTTATGATATTTTGGCCAAAGTCAAGGTCATAAGAGCATGGGGCAAAAATCCACATCGGGAGTTTCAAAAGAACTGAAACTTGCTAGTGTTGCATACCATTTGGAGTGTGATGATCCTGGTAGGATTCCTTCAGTTTCGTCACGCGATGATATTTGGATCCCGATCCTACTGTGAGTATATGCTACTCCTCGGGAAATTTCTCACTAAACGATCAATGCTATAAACCTAGTAGGTGTCTAGAAAGGTGTTAGCGGGGCAACGCCCCCAGGGAAAAGAGGTTATTTAATTAAGGAACTTCGCGAAATCGTTGGAAATCCTCCCTCGAAGTACCGACACTGGCCTGGCTGAATGGTTAAGCAAGTATTGTACGGTGAGATTGATCCTGACTAATTCTTCCTTTTTGGTTTGAGGAGGGATTCGAGAAACAGTGGGAGCCATCCTGTTTAGACAAACTAAAAACCATTCTAAACTTGCAAGAGCATCATGCTGAGTGTTTCTTCTCTCTCCTAATTGCAGCGACCAATCGACATGACTGGACTTAAGTTACTTCTAGATAAAAACATACTGACATGGCCAAACTACAAAGATTGGCTCAGGAATGTCAAGATGGCAATCACTTACGACAAGCTGGGGTATCTTCTTACCACCAAAGCTCCCCCTGTCCCAGGTCCCAAAACCAGCGTCGCGGATAAGGAAATCTGTAAGACCTGGGAAATCGATTGCGCGAAGGCCAAGTGCCTCGTGCTTGCCTCTATGGACAACGAACATCAGAGGAGGCACGAGAATATGGACCTCGAGTCCATATTTCTCCATACAAAAGAACTGTATGGAGAGCAGTCTCGTATCACAAGATACGAAGTGTCGAAGAAGTTATTTTCGGCAAGGTTGGCCGTCGGATCATCGGTAGCGGAACACGTGCTTAAGATGATTGGCTACATTGAGGAGCTCGCGGACCTTGGGACCACGTTGGAGAATGAGCTCTATACGGACTTGATTCTCCAGTCCCTTCCTTCCACTTACGCCCAGTTTATACTGAACTTCAACTTACAAGAAAAGGAAGTTGAACTTTCAGAACTCCTCAACATGCTGAGGAGCGCAGAGGGCACCCTATAGAAAGGTAGGGAAACATCCACTTTGTTTGTAGGAGGATCTTCCTCTTCTAGGTCCAAGGCGAAAGCCAAGGGAAAGAAGTAGAAAGCCCCCGCCAAACCAAGAGGCAGTGTTGGTAAAGTGGATACGAAGGGAAAGGCAAAAGCAACAAAGAAAGTGGGAAAGCTTGTGGATAAGGAAGAATGCTTCTATTGTCATAAGAAGGGACACTGGAAGAATGATTGCAGGGCTTGGAAAGCCAGAACACAGGAACAGAAGCAGGTTGCGGCTTCAGCTTCAGGTGTGTATGTTATTGATAACTGTCTTTCAATAAACTCTACTTCCTGGGTATTGGATACCGGATCAGGATCTCATATCTGTAATTCTTTGCAGGCGTTGAGAAACCGTAGGTTTTTGAAGGCAGGTGACATGACCCTCAAAGTTGCAAACGGAGCTAGCATGGATGCTATGGCCGTGGGGGACTATCACCTGGGAATGTCAGATGGACATGTTTTGGTTTTGCGTAATTGTTTTTTTGTACCCAACGCAACTTGTAATATCATTTCTGTATCTTTGGTTTCAAAAGAAGGTTATGAATTTGCATTTGTAATCAATGTTGTAAACATTCACCTTAATCAAGTTATGATTGGGTCAGGTACATTGAGCAATGGTATACACGTATTAAACCAACCACAGATTTTCAATGTCCAGAATACACACAAAAGAAAGTCTCCAGAAATCAATCAGACTTTCTTGTGGCATTGTAGACTGGGTCACATCAATGAGAGAAGGCTGACGAAGTTACATACAGAAGGATATTTGAATCCGTTCGAATATCAATCGTATGCCACTTGTCAATCCTGTCTCAAAGGAAAGATGACAAAGACTCTGTTCACTGGACACGGAGTAAGGGCGAGCGAGCTCTTGGGACTCATACACAGCGACGTGTGCGGTCCAATGTCTACACATGCGCGAAGCGGTTATTCTTACTTCATTACTTTTACGGATGACTTTTCAAGGTACGATTATGTCTTCTTAATGAAACATAAGTCCGAAGCCATTGGAAAATTCCAGGAATATAAGAATGAAGTAGAAAAACAAACCGGCAAAAGTATCAAGATTCTAAGATCGGATCGAGGTGGTGAATACTTGAGTGCCGAGTTCCTGGACTATTTAAAAGAGAACGGAATTCTCTCTCAGCTTACTCCTCCATACACTCCGCAACATAACGGTGTATCGGAGAGACGGAACCGAACACAATTGGATAAGGTACGGTCCATGATGAGTAACGCTGAGTTACCACGATCATTCTGGGGGTATGCGCTAGAATCAGCTGCATACCTTTTGAACCGAGTTCCCACTAAGACCGTGCCTACTACACCATATGAGATGTGGTGTGGGAAGAGACCCTATCTTAATCACATTAAGACATAGGGAAGTCCAGCTTTTGTTAAAAAGCAGCATGCGGACAAGCTCGAGGCACGCTCAGTACAGTGCAAGTTCGTGGGATATCCAAAGAACTCCAAGGGATATTTCTTCTATTGCGAAGAGGAACAAAAGGTTTTTCTTTCTCGTCATGCCCACTTTCCAGAACACCGGTTCTTAGAAAAGGAAATTAGTGGGAGCGCAGTAGAACTGGAAGAAATTCCAGAACCACAGACTATTACTGAAAGCTTAGTGGAACCAGAGGGTTCAAAAGAACAGGACATTCCTACGCCGCTCCGCAGGAGTAGTAGGCAGTCTCATCCGTCCGAGAGATACTACGGTTTTCTCATAGACGGGGATAGAGAGGATTGCATCATAGACTATGATGAGCCTACTAGCTTCCAGCAGGTCGTTCAGAGCGTTGACTCGGTAAAATGGCTGGATGCAATGCGGACCGAAATGGAGTCCATGTACACCAACAAAGTATGGATGTTGGACATTGCTCCAGACAGGGTAAAACCCGTAGGATGCAAGTGGATCTTCAAAAGGAAGATTGGTGTAGATGGACAGGTTGAGACCTATAAAGCTAGACTGGTTGCAAAGGATTTTCGTCAAAGACCTGGTTTGGACTATGACGAGACCTTTTCTCCAGTAGCTATGCTGAAATCCATTCGGATCCTACTTGCCATTGCTGCCTTCCACGATTATGAGATTTGGCAGATGGACGTAAAGACCGCTTTTCTAAATGGAAATTTAGAGGAGTGTGTCTATATGGACCAGCCAGAGGGTTTCATTCAGAGTGGGAGCAGCGGAAAGGTGTGCAAGTTGCTTAAGTCCATCTATGGACTAAAGCAGGCATCGCGGAGTTGGAACATCTGTTTTGATGAGACGGTCAAGGAATTTGGCTTTATCAAAAATCCAGATGAACCAAGCATCTATAGTAGATTTGTAGCGAGAACTGTAGTATTCCTCGTTTTATACGTGGATGACATTCTTTTAATAGGAAATGACATTCCTATGCTACAATCTGTCAAGGGGTTCTTGTCACACAGGTTCTCTATGAAAGACCTGGGTGATGCCTCTTACATCCTGGGGATCCGGATCCATCGTGATAGATCCAAGAGGTTATTAGGACTTTCACAGTCCAGGTACATCGACACCATACTGAAAAGATTCAGTATGAAAGATTCCAAGCGCGGTAACCTACCGGCTTGTCACGGGATCACCCTCTCTAAAGAGATGTCTCCCAAAACTGATTTGGAGAGGGATCGCATGTCTATTATACCCTACGCTTCTGCGGTAGGCTCTATAATGTATGCGATGTTGTGTACCAGACCGGATGTAGCTTATGCACTGAGTGTGGTAAGCCGGTATCAGTCAAACCCTGGGGAGAAACACTGGATAGCGGTAAAGAACATTCTCAAGTACCTGAGAAGGACTAAGGAGATGTTCTTGGTGTATGGCGGAAAAGACCTCCAGATCGAGGCCTTTGCTGACTCCAGCTTCCAGAGTGACAAGGATGATTCCATGTCTATGGGTCTTGTCTTTACCCTCAATGGAGGGGCGGTGTGTTGGAAGAGTTCCAAACAGGAAACCGTTGCAGACTCGACGATGGAAGCGGAATACATCGCTGCATCTGATGCCGCAAAAGAAGCTGTCTGGATGAGGAAGTTATTGAAAGAACTTCAGGTGGTTCCGTCCATTGTTGATCCAATACCTCTGTATTGCGACAACAACGGGGCTATAGCTTTAGCGAAGGAACCCAGGTCCCATCAGAGATCCAGACACATCTTGAGGCGGTATCACCTGATCAGGGAGATCATGGATCGCCAGGAGATCGAGGTTCGGAGGGTTGCTTTAGAAGATAACACTGCAAATCCATTCACAAAGGCCTTGCCCCAGACTCAGTTCGAGCGGCTGATCGAGATGATAGGTCTTCGATACGCCAGTACATGGCCTTAGTGCAAGTGGGAGATTGTTAGTGTATATGCCCTAGAGGCCATTACTGTATCATACTGGTTTGTATATTACTTAATAGAAGCTTGGGATATTCACCTTGTATATACAATCTTGCTCAAAATAGTAGTATGCTACTTGGTTTGTTTCTACTTCAATGTGTACATATGTTTATTTTATTATATCACCTATACGCATTAGTGGAGCCCTTAGGATCTTTGCTTGATTACCAGCGTGGTGATGGCAGTCACACTAGTGGGGGCTGGGTAATCTATAAGCACATCCTTATGCCGGTCCCTAGTCGCAGGACTATCGAGACAGGGCATCGATACTCCGGAGTAGACTAGCGTATGCGCTTCTCATCCCAGTATGGGAGATGGTCTGTCCCACAGCCATCAGTACGTCGTACTGGAGATAGTATGCGGGTGCTCGTTGGGTCACGAGTACACTGGACAGGACTCGTCGGGAACTGACCGGTTGGTATTATACCTATCGTCAGTCATCAGTTCCCAGGTGACATGAGTACAGCTTATTCCGCTGACTTGACACTGTCAGTTCGCCTCGAGTGTGTTCCTACTGTACTTTGATTACTACCCTACCACGGCTCAAGGAGTCATGCAAACAGGTAGTAGTTGGGTGCAGTCCCGAAGAACTTGGAGGCAGTGACGGTTAGACAGGATTCGTCTCTCCCGGTATTGGGAGTTGACATCTCGCTGTGTCTAGGAGAGCCATTACACGAGTAGTCCCTGGCCAGGGCAAGCGAGATATACTGGTAGGCTTCCAATGTTATCTCAGGGTGTTTTCGGCTTCACTCCGACACGACTTGTACCGCTATTAGGGGACTGACGTTTACCGCCCCCCTAGGCCCGCCATGCGATGTATCAGACGAACAGACCGGACTGTATGGAGACTGTCACATTCAGGCTCGGTAGGAGTTCAGATGGGTTTCACCTCGTCAGTCTTCTTGTCGGCATCTACCTAGGGACCGTTACGCACAGCTAGTGCCGCTTGCGGTCTGTGGTTAAACCCACTGCCTGCGTAGTGTCGAGTCTTTAGAGTCCTACACAGAAAGCTATTCGCCTTTAGGCAACAGAGTAGAGGTCGCATGGTTTTGCGACAGGTCGCATGGTTTTGCGACAGGGTTCGGTCACATCCGTGCACTTGTACACGTACAGTGTCCGGACAGTTAACACTAGCGGGCTTTGGTTTAAGCCAGATCCTAGTGTACGTTTTGGGATTGGTTTTATCCAATTTGTATTCGTGTTCCTCGGAACGCGGATGCGGGTGTGTATGCACAGTTGACGGAGAGACAGAGGCAGAGGATTCTCATTAGGGTTGTTGACCGTTGACTGTTGACTATTGACTTTTTGCTCAACCCTAATGAGAATATGATATGTATTTAACAATAATATTAATTAAGTATTATAGTGACATGGTTGTTGAGGGGTTGACTTTGTTGACTTGTTGACTTTGTTGACCGGTTGACTAGGTTGGATTAGTTGACCATCATGATGACAATGGCTATCATTTCATTGCAAAGACTTTTGCTTGCTTGATTTCTTGTGCAAAATGAGTGCATGAAATGATATGGCTATTGTAGCTTAAACCATCACATAATACTTGATTGCTATGATTTGTTATGATGGCTTTGGATTATGAGAGCCAAGAGAAAAAAGTCTTTCTCATTCTTTGATTTTCCTTTCTCTCTCTTGTGTTCTTGAGCTCTCATCTTCTTCCTCTTGCTCTCCCTCTCTTTAGTCTATGGTTCACTTGTCTCATGTGTTGAGAACCAAGAACCATAGAGAAAATCCCAACACACTCTCCTCTACTCACTCTAGTTCACAAGGTTTAGCAAACCGAGTGAACTAGTTTCTTCAAAGTTCGAAGAAGAAGCCAAAGGTAGAAGCTTTCAGGTGGATCGATCTTCGGCGCAAGGAGACGACGGGATGAAGCCGATCCGGACAACCATCGAGGCTTGAAGACGAAGGAGTTCAAGAAAGAACTGTATAACCCCCTAACCGAGTAGTTAACAACTCCTAGTTAGGTTGCTAGTTAGATGTTTAACAAAGATCCGGTTTTGAGTCCATGTTACCTCCTATAGAAAAATTGTTTTTCACCAAATTCCGCATGCCCGAAAGTACCGGGAGAGGTAGCATGGACTTACACATGATTGGCATATCACTTGCTTAGGCAACTGAGTCAATCATGAGATGTCAAATACCACATCAGATATTGTTTTTGCACTAGATGCAATAAGTTGTTATATTATTCCAATCCTGCAGAAACATTCGGAAGCAGTTTCAGAACATAAGTGAATGTTCTAAGGATTTGATGACGGCAGCCTCCTGTGGGAGACGGTTATCATTCCAGGCTTTCAAGATGACCTGAATGATAGAGTGACTATCAGAGTTATAGTTTTCCCTCTGACGAGGGGCAGTATTTTGGACAGATGGTCCAAGCGGATACCGAGGGAGGTGTGGCGCTGATACTGATTAAATTCAGTTGACGATACAGTCTTAGAAGTTTACTGGATTTGGAGTTCATTTGTGAACTAGGTCCCATCAGATATCCAGATATATTCCAAGACAGGTATTGCTCATTTCGGGAGATGGCTTTCTCCACGAACTTGAGATTAAGAGAGACGTTGAAAGAAATATCAGAGCGGATCCACTCACTTAGGCTATTTTTAGAACGCAATAGTTTCACAAACAGGCTTTGTGAAACTGATTAGTAGAGGAGTTGGGTGTTCGGTATCACACGGGCTGTGAGTATGCGACACCTCAATAATTAGCCTTAAGTGCAAGTGGGAGATTGTTGGCTATAGTGCCCTCAAGTCAATTATTGGATCGCAGGCACGTGATTGCAATGATTGAGGGAGGACATGTACCTGTAGAACAGTCTTACTCGAAATGATAGTATGCTATCTGGTTTGTCTTTCTCATCATGTACATGCTTCAGGTGACATTACAGATCACTATTACACGTTGATAATGTTAGTTATATGTATGCCCTAAAGGCCATTACTATACATAGGATGTATATTGTAGTGGATGCTTGGACATATATAGGGAGGACTTTCTTGCTCGACATGATAGTATGCTATCTGGTTGCTCTTTACCTTAACGTGTACACGGATTGTCTCTCTGTTACATGTTGGTAAAGCCCTTAGGATGTGTACTTGACTACCTAGACTATAATGCGGATCATACTAGTGGGGACATAGTAGTCTATAAGTACATCCTTCAAGGTCCCTAGTCGTGGGTGTATCGAGATGGGGCATCGATATACCAGAGTAGACTAGCGTATACCTTCTCGACCCATACAGATGGGCGATGGATGATCCCATATCCATTGGTGTTTGACATCAGAGATGATATACGGGTGCTCAGTGGAGACTGGGTACACTGGACGGACTCGCCGAGAACTCCCAGAAGGTATTATACCTTACGTCAGATGGCAGTTCTCTGGTGACACCGGTACAGGTTAGTCTGTAGACCCGAGATCGTCATAGAGTCTTATGTGATTCCCACTGTGCTTTGATTTCCACCTTACCTTGTCCAAGAGGGCATGCAAAACGGTGGTTTTTGGGTACAGTCCCGAATCACATGGAGGCAATGAGCGATAGGAGGGGATTCGTCTCTCCCGGTATAGGGAGTTGATGTTGCGCTGTGTTCGATTGGCTATAACCGGAAATCCCTGGCCAGGGTTGCTGAGATTTACTGGTAAGTGTTACCAGTAGTTTCTCGAACTGTTATAGACCTCATATCGACACGACTTATCGAGCTATTGGGGTCTGACGTTTACCACCCCTAGGCGAGATATGCAACATATCAGACGACGAGACCGGACTGTACGGTAAGTGTTACTGGTTGGATTCACAGGAGTGTGAGCGGTCTTACTCATTGATCTTCTGATCGCTCAATACCCGGCTAGCCGTTACGTTTAGCAGACCGCTTGCGGCTTGTGGATGTTTGATATGATCATCACCTACTGCCGGCGTATTGACGAGTCTTTAGAGTCCTACACAGAGGTTTCCTGGCTCAAGCGAAACGAAATAGGAGCGCATATGAGATATGTGCGGGACCGAGAATAATACCACTATGTGATACTGTATTCTATTCTCGCGATATGTATCATGGGACGGTTATATGTGATATAGCCGGGTTACCGAATCAAATGTTGATTCGATACATTGATACACTTGATATTAGTCGGTTATATGCAGTATGACCGGATCATTAAATCAAGTGTTGATTTAATGATTTAATGTATAATTATATATTTGATATATTACTTTACATTAACTAGTATTTGTTCACTTAAGATGGATTTTCTCACTAGATTGTGCACATTGTATATATGATATATTCTTGTACACTAGTTTGTATCATGTTTGATGATACATGCAAACTTGGGTGTGCATGCTTTAAAGCATGTTTAGCTAATGGTTAGGGTTTTGTATTCTTTATTTATTTTATCTATTTAGTTAAAACAAAATGGTGTCTTTATTTCTTTTCTTTGCTAGAAGCTTCATATTGTTTTCTAGCATCTTTGAAAAAGTCATACCATTTTGTTTTATTCCTTAACCCTAACCATTTACCTAAATCCTAGTTCATTCTCTACATGAGTTTACTCACCCATGGTTGCTAAATGATAAGCATCACTTGAGTTTTCTAATTATATAATTCATTCTTTTCTTTTCTTCTTCATCTTCTTCATGAGTTGAAGAAAGCTTACTTGAAAATTTCCAAGTGATGATTCCAAGTGAGAAATCCAAATCCAAAGTGAACCCACTTCCTATTTCTTTATCCTCTACCACTTGCCATGTAGTAGAGTGTGTTACCTTCACAAGTTTCATGACCTAGTGAAGGTGGAGCTTGAGTTTGAGTCGCCTCGACGTAGATCATCTTCGGCACCGAAGTCAACGACCTAGCCCGATCATTTCTCCGACGAAACCATCGCTAGAGTCCGGGATCCCGATGATCGCAGCGGAGGGACATCATCTCGGAGCTAAAGAAGTGGTGGACCGGATCTACAAAGGTTGTATTTCCATTCACTTATTAGTAAAGCAGTTTACTTGCTTGCTTTTCGCCTTTACCTCTAGTTAACGATCTAGCATTAGGGTTTCTCGGCATATAATTTTTGAATTTGGCATGGTTGATGCCTTGTGGAACCTCTTGAGTGTGCCTAGGAACCCTACAGATAGAGCCCATAGGATTCTTGCTTGACTACCAACAGTATGATGGCGATCATATACGTGAGACTTGGGTAGTCTATAAGCACATCCTTAAAGTGTCCCTAGTCGTGGGAGTTTCGAGACTGGGCATCGATACTCAGATAGTAGACTAGTGTATACAGATCGAGACCCAGACGAGGGGCGGTGGCTGGTCTCACAAGCCATTGGTGTCAGTTAGTTCACCTAAGATAGTTTACAGGTGCTCATTGGGTTATGAGTACACCGGACGGACTCGCAGGGGCACTGCTGATTGGTACTATACCTATCGTCAGGAGCAGTACCCAGGTGACATGAGTACAGCTTAGTCCGTTGACTTGACACTGCTATATTGCCTCAAGTGTGTTCCCACTGTTCTTTGATTGCTACCCTACCACGACTCAAAGGAGTCATGAAAACAGGTAGTAGTTGGGTGCAGTCCCGAAGCACTTGGAGGCAGTGGCGGTTAGACAGGATTCGTCTCTCCCAGTATTGGGGGTTGATATCGCGCTGTGTCTGGAGATCCATTACACAATGTCCTTGGCCAAGGCAAGCGAGATTTACTGGTAGGTATTCCAGGAGTTTCTCAAGGTGTTCTGGGATACACTCCGACACGACTTATTCCGCTATTGGGGGTCTGACGTTTACCATCCCCCTAGGCCCGATATGCGATACTCTTAGATGAACAGACCGGACTGTACGGAGATTGTCACAGATAGGCTCAGTAGGGTTTCAGGATAAGTTCGCTCGTCAGCTTCATTTTTGCTCAATACACGGGCAGCCGTTACGTACAGCTAGTGCCACTGATGTGCTTGTGGTTAAACCCACTGCCAGCGTGTTGATGAGTCTTTAGAGTCCCCCACAGAAAGTTTCCCAAGTTCGGGCGAAACGTTGTAGAGGCCGTATGGTTTTATGGCAGGGTTCGATCATATACGTGCACTTGTGCACGGATCATGATCGGACGGATCATACTAGTGGGCTATGGTTTAAGCCAGATCCTAGTATTAGATTGTTGGATTATTTTCGTCTCGTAGTATTCGTATTCAGTCGGAATACGGATGCGGATATGTATATACAGATGAAGGGTATTCTTGTGATCTATCACGAGTTTACTTTAGAAGATGCCATTCTATTTATTGTTTTAAACATTTGGATTAATGTTTATTATGTGGAAATTAAGAGTGCAAGTTTTGTTCAAGAGCATTAAATATGGCATGTGCATTATTGGTGACTCTTGGTGTGTTTTCTTGTGCTATGTCTATTCTCTTGATTGATTATTGTGTGGGATTAAGATGTGGAGAAAGAGAGGGCAGCCACTAAGGGTTGGGTTTGGTTCTTGATTTGTTACTAGAGCTCTCACATTTTTATCTCACACAATAAGCAAGCTCTTTTTCTTCACTATCTTTCTTCTTGAGCTCACAACTTCCATCAATGGCTTACTCTTCTACCTCCACTCTATCCCTCTCATGTATTGAGAATCCTAGAGTGTCATGAGACAAAGTAATCACACACTATCTCTTCTTCACCTTGGACATGTCGGCTAGCAAACTTCATGTCCGAGTTGCTTCGGTTTGAAGCGGGAGCCCGTATAAAGAATCCTCGACGTGGAGCCACTTCGATGAGCCAGATCGTAGAGCAAGTTTGTTCGGGGGCAGCCGCAAGGAGCTTAGCGAAGAGATTGATGACCGAAGGATATAGATCGATCGGTATAATCTCTCCAAACTCTTTTACAGTTTACTAGTATAGGGTTAATGGCACGATCTGGGAATCAGGTTGCGTTAGCGCCGAGTTTGAAACGTTTTTATTCCGCATTTGGCCTCGGATTGATGGCCGGGGTGCTGGCGTAGCCCAACACTTATAGACCGCCCGTCTCCTACGTATATAATCGCCATCATAATGCTGGTAGTCAAGCAAGAATTCTATGGGCTCTATCAACATATAATAGTGATTTGTAATGCCACCTAATGCATGTCCATGACAATAGAGACAAACCAGAAATCATACTATCATCTCGACTAAGACTGTTCTCCCCGTATAGGTCCTCCCTCAATCATCACAATCGCGTGCTTGCGATTCAATAATTGACTAGAGGGCACTATAGCTAACATTTTGATAACTAGTTTCACTAAAATACCTTAATGTCTTGGTTTAGTAATTAATATAGTATTTAGTTAAGGTTAGGGTTTTTGTTTAAATCTGCTATCATCCCCAAGACCTTTTTGTGAAGTTCCCACTACTGAGAGATAGTCTAGAGGCCTAGAACCTAACCCCAAAACCTGAGCCCTCCTCCTCTTGCTGAGGCCGCAGATTTATTCAATCTGGCCGTAAATTGCGGCCAGTTTAGGGAGTTAGGGTGTGTGTCATGGTCGTAGTTTCTCTGGGACTATATGTAGGCTTATGGAATGTGCAACATTCCCTAATTTCTTTCATATGAAAATCTAAGACAGTTTTTCTATTTTTAGAGTGTTTCGATAAAGTGCGATACGGATTTATCCGACTCTTGTTTAGGTGTTTCATGTGGTTAGCAGCCTTAGGGGTGGTCTAGGATGTCGCTGCACATGATTAGCATGCCATGTCACGCACACTATAGATATTGCCATGAATAACTACAATGTACTACATTCATAATTGATAGTTAGACAATGATCATTGTACTAGTACGCATCATGTTAGCGTCATACATACATTTTTATAGTGCCATATTCTCATATGATGTTCATGAGATTTCTGTTTCGGGGATTTGGGAAACCGCAAAGTACATTTTGAAAACTTGAATTATTTAAAAGGGCGGTTTTCCTTGATATGATATTTCGTGTCCACCATGGATTTCTAAGTTCTGAGTGATGAGTATACCCGATTTGAGGAGTGAGGAGGAACTGTCTGCGGGTACATGGTGGGCCCGGTAAGGTACCCCGTTGTAATGCCTTGAAAAGTCGTTTTGGTATTTTCCCGAAAATCGGTGAAAATTTGGTATTTTTTCGTAAATCGTCTTTTTGTTATTTTACAGTTTAGGCCTAATTATACCTAATTTGGATAGGTAATTGCTAGTTTTTAGTAGCTAATGAGTTACTTATAAAATTCTGGTCATTTAAACTTTTTCCCTAATTTTTCAATTTTTTAATATTATTTTAAGCCGGTAAAAATACATTAAATTAGCGATAAATACAAATTTCTTTGGACTAATTTTAATATATAGAACCATGACAACTAAAATCTAGTTTTTAATATAAATTTTTAGTATTTTATTTTAAGTTCTAGTTAGTTATAATCGATGGAAAATTAAAATTTTAATTATTCGAACTAAAACTTGCAAATATGATATTGTGGGGGGTCTTTTTGCATGGAAGTCTTTTTGTAATCACTCAAACACAACCCCACCCCTCCATGGCCGAGCCCACCATCAACAGCCCACTTCCCCCCCTCAAAAATTTTCTCCATCTCATTTGTATGTGTGAAATAGAGTTTAAAGGTATATGTTAAGATGTATTGTTTTGGAGGCTTAGTGTACCTTGATTTGAGGGGGGTTGACTTGAAAAATTTTGCACAACACCCACACCATCCCCCCCATCACCCCCTGGTCGAAAATCTGCAGCCCCTCCCCCTTCACTTTCCTCTTTTCATTTCCTTCAATTTTAATCAAAAAATTGCTCCAAAATCCAATTTAAATCTCACAAATTAATTTCCATTCTTCCTCCCATTCTCCTTAGCTTTTATAACTTGAATCATGGTGTTATGAAGCCATCATTGGAGGCAAATTCTTCTTGCTAGATCTCTAGATTTTTAAGGTATAATTTCTACCCATTTAAATTCTTATTGTTAGATTTCTTTAATTGAGTTGTTTTAGTGTTAATTTTAGTGCTATTTGCATACTAGTTTTTTTTAAAGTTTATGGTTTGAGTTGAATTAGGGTTTGGAAAACCATTATTAGGTTAATTAAGTTATTTTGTTATCTAGTTATTATACAAACCAAATTTAAGAGGTTACTTTGCTTAGTGGGCTCAAATTAGTGTTAATTTAGTGTTTTCATGAATAGTTTAGATTGGAATTGCTCATTTTGAAAAATTCAAGAGAGTGGGTTGTGATCAAGTTAGGGTTTGTAGTGTTTGATCATGGTTTTAATGGGTAGATTAGCATGTTAATTGAATGCAAAACCCAAATTGGTTATTAGTTGCTATTTGTTAGTCTAAAATTTTGCTAATTGTGATAATTTGGTTAACTAGGTTTTGGGAATTTAATTAATCAATTGGGATAAAAATCTAATTAGGGTATCCATGGTATTATTAACATTTTAAATTGTATTTTAATATTTTAGATCATGCAAATCCAAACTAAATTGTTGTTTATGCATTTTTGCTAAAATGGTTGAAATTTGGGTAAAATTGCAAACTAGTTTTTTTGAACGTATATAGTTTGATGAGATTAAATTGTGGTTATGGGTTATATGACTTATTTAAGTTATTTAATAATTATTGTGGCCGCTAGAATTGTTTAAACGTCGAGTTTTGTACTAAAACGGAAAATTTTTCTTGCTAGTTTTTCGGAAAAACGGCTTTTAAAGTGAATTTGGGGTTTTTGTGAGTTTTAACTTATTTTATATTAAAATTAGTGTTCGTGAATGTGCAAATGAGTGAATTTGGGTTTTTCTCGATGGTCTGGCGTTTGTATGCCGATATCGAGGGTTTTTGGGTTGATTTGTGGAAGCAACCATAGGTTTTGACCTATGTGGGATTCGTGTGTCGTTTTGGTCATGAGTCGGATTTTAATGCGATGTGGTGCGTTATGATATGTACGTACCCCCATGTGGACTTCGAGACGGCAAGCAAGCGCAAGGCGACGTCGGCACCGGCGAGCGAGGACCAGGTGAGTAGATTTATATCTACGGGGAGAAGTCGGGTGGATGGCGTATAGCACCCCCGCAGTCCGTGGTGGTGTATACGGATGCGTATACACACCAACAATTATTATATGTTATTTGGGATTAATAACGATGTTAGGATGGATATTGGTGTGTTGGATTACTTTAGTGTTGCGAACCCTAGGGTAGTGTTGCACTACACATACACACATACATACACACATACATACTTGTATACATTCCTATTTATATGTGCTCATGGGATTCTTTATAGTTATTTGTTCACATGGGTATGGGACTATGTGTTCACATACGGATATGAGGACGATACTAGGGATTGAGCTGAGTCGATGAGATTTATTTTGTGGTTGTGATATCGGTTTGTACGAGACTGTCGATCAGTAGTCAGATCATGACTATATTGATGATATTAGTATTGTACTAAACATTGGTCAGTACCTTGGACTATGATCTTGGATAAAGAGGATACCAGATGAATAGTGTGACGAATATGATATTAACCCGTACCCAGATTTGGGGATGCCGTACGACGGATTTACGTACGAGCTATAATTTGATGATTGATCCGCACTTTTGACTTGGGATGTCTGATTATAGATATGGTATCGGATATGATATTATTGAGGCGGGATCACCGACTAATATATATACAGGTATGTATATGTATCGACTCAGATGTTAGGCGGTTTCCTTACCTGTAGCCCAGCTGGTCAGCTTAGCCCTTTAGTTTAGTTTAGTTGTTAGATTAGATTCGATTCTTACCTATTTCAAAACTAACGAATCGTGGGTATTTTAAAAGACAGCCCAAGGGATCCTACGGATATTTCAAAAGATGTATCTTTTCATAAAAACACCGTAGCCCCTATTTTCAAAACCCTATGATTCGTGTTATTTCAAAAGGCACCATTTGTAGGACTTATATTAGGTTAATGCAGATTAGTTATAGTTGCGTCTAGTATTCAGCTCCCGCTCTTTATTGTGGTTCGCTCGCATCGCATGCTTATATTATGTTTCATACTCCATTATTGATATCATGCTGTTAGGACACCGGCACCATTACCGATGATGCGTATGTACCACTTACACTTACTTGCTGGCTCACACACATCTTCATCGGTAATTGCCATGTCACGTACACCTTAGAAAATATTATTGCTTGACATAGCTTGTTAGTTAGTAATTTGACATGATATTAGTATACCTGCCTTATATGCCAGCTTAACATTGTAGTTATTACTTGTCACTTCATGCATACTGTTATTCATTGTTATGCCTACATTCATGGTTTTACATGCTATTGATGATTTGGATTCGGATTTCCATGAGATTTTCTGGATTTGGTGGGGGGGGGAACCGCAAAAACTTATATAAACTGATTTCTCTCTTTTTAAATAAAAAAGTGCAGTTTTTCCCATGATGTATGAGTCGTCCACCATGAGTTTGCTGATGGATTTCGAGACCCGATTCGAGGAGACGGATGAACCGTTTCGGGTACATAGTGGACCTGGTAAGGTACCCCGGGGCAAGAAGCGCGTGATGATGACGATGTGAGCCTGGCAGGGGAGCACTACCTACCGGTGATTTTACCCGACGCGTCGGATATCCGGAGGATACCGTCGTGGTCTTGAGATGGATGGTAGGGGCCGGTCTGGACTGACGGCGCCCTAGATATTGAGACTGTGATATTGAGATTTCGAGATATTGAGGAACATAGACTGTGATACAGAGATATCGAGATATTGGGATTACGTTTTGTGCCGATGCTAGGCACTGTTTTATGTTGATTTTATTATGATACTTCATTTTAAAAATACAAAAGAAATCTCACTAAATTATGAAAACAGTTCTTCATTTACATGTATTCTGTTTTCATGCATTCATACCTCATTCATATAATATATTGCTACCTGAGGCACTGACACGGGCACATGAGATTACACTCGGGTTAGATATCTACCCTAGCCTTGTTATAGGTTGCATGTTATTCTTATATTTGAGGATATATTATGATCATTGACCTAGGATTGCGTTATTTATGCGATTTCTTTTCGTAGATGTTTTTATATTCACGAGTTGGCAACTCACCCCCGTTGTGCCCCAGTTTCTTGCAGGTTTGCCGTACATGTTTCATTACGGCTTTGCGGGCATAGTTTCCTTCGGGTGATTTGCTAGTAGATGGGTTTACTTGTATCGTACCCCCATTATATATCTTGTATATCATTATTCTGTTGTATCTAGAAGTTCCATCAACCAAACAAGTATTTATTTGAGATAGAGACCAGTGATGTTTATTCTTTCGACCTTAGAGTCGCGCGTTGTATTTCTGTGGATTTCTTGTTGTTTTGAGTTTCTATTTGAGTTTTGATCCTCGCCCTTGGCGTTGTATATTATATTGCTTGTGTGGTTGTGGCCGTCGATTGACGAAGAGCTAGCTCCCGCTTGGGGATGCCCTTTTTTTTGATTTCGTATACTATTCATATTGTATCCCGTTTGGGGGAAGTATTTACAAAGGAGACTCTGCCGAAATTTTCAGAAAATACTTGATGTTTTTAAAAACCGCATAATTCGGCTTATGCTATTAAAACTACTTGTTTTAAATTGGTTTTCCTTCACTCTACTACTTTTCTCGGTTTGGATTTCTGGGTTTTCGGCTTACTTAGATTACGTACGTCTCAAGACGTCTCGTAGTTTAAGTGCCGGTCATGTTCCGTACTTTCGGGACGTGGCAAAGTTGGTATCAGAGCGTTAGGTTTTACCTTCGGAACGTAGGATGACCCTTGGTTGATGGAATAGGTGACTAAAGTAGAGTGACGTACCGTGGGTATGTTCCGCGGCATACTTACGACACGCCACTCCACTTAAGGAGCCTTAGGATGTACATTTCTTTGCTCAGTATTATATTCATTCCGATCTAGCCTCATCAGTACCAGTTATGGTTTTGCTGCCACGATTACGGGCAGGGAGAGCTACGGCTAGAGTTGCGGTCAGCACGAGCTCGTTACGAACGAGGACTAACCAGAACATAATTCCGGCGACACACGATTGTAGAGATGTGTCTTTTGATTGTGATTTCGTGCCCCGAGCGTTGGATGGATCGCTGTATGAGATTACTTGGACATGCCGATCAGCACTAGAGGATTGAGCCAATGATAGAGGCCAGCCAGATTTTGATGACCGTTGGTGTGTTGCTTACTCCTGATGATTGAGGCACCGTTCAGCGTGCAGACGAGCGAGCCAGTTATTGCTGCGAACGACGAGATATTGCCCCAGATGCTGGAGTTAGTGCAGAATGAGTTGTACTAAGAGATGATAGAAGGTCGCTAGTCATCGAGGATGAATGACTATGACATGTGGATCGTTTGCCTACCCCGATGCGAGGTCATCAGATAGATTGATTGATTCCAGCTAGAGACGACTTCACGCGGAGACGTTGGGAGTCGACAGAGACGATCGAATGTCAAAAACCTATTATTCCAAGTTTAAAGTAGTCGGAAAGACATGCAGGCAATTCTATGGTCCCTCTAGAAGAATGAAACCCTAACTCGACTTAATGACCGTGTGAAAGCCTTTGAACCTTCGGGTTTGTGGTAGTTCTACGGCGCCATTAGTGAGGCTTGGGTTTGCCCTTCTACGGCTGGACCACCGATGCTGTGGTATGTACTCGATACTATTAAACTGTGCCTAAGATGTTGAGCTCTTGGGGGATTATGAGGTTTTGACGACTCGATCGGATGGCTCGACTTAATTCGGATGCTAGGTGGTGAGATGCATTTCTTGGGAGACTCCAGGTACGAGGTTAGCCGTTGGAGCTCAGTCCATGCAGCCGCGATGAGACGAGTCCGAAGCAGTCGACATTAGAGAAAAGTGGAGTAAGAGGTTCGTACAAGATCTAGATATGATGACGTTCCACTCCGCCGATATCAGAGATGCGATGCACATGCCGAGGCATTGTACTTGGATATACCTTCCAGAAGCAGTCGTGATGAGTATGCAGCCGTTCCGGAGCAAGAAGCAGATGTAGTAAAGGGCGATGACTTCCGGGCAGTTAGGCAGAGACGAGACTTGGATGAGACCTTGAGCAGGAATCCTTCCAGGCCACTGATGCAATGATATTTGCACCCAGGATCAAATGTGTCACGTGCATTCAGGGAGCCAGAGGCCAACGCCAGTGATATGCTGCCTTGACAGGGCCGATGAGCCGATGGATCGTGAGATTGCTAATCCATGGAGAAGACTTGGACCCAGGAGTGGTCATGTTACGCACACCAGCAGGCCAGAGTTCAGGATCGCCGACGAGATACGTTATGAGTGATCACGACAGTTGGCCAGAGATTCTTAGAGGGTGTACTTGAACGGGACCATTCAGCCATACTTGATTTCGATGTTTTGGGCGATCTATTCACATGAATGATTTTGATGATTGAGTTTCGTGGTATTTGTTTTCATGGACCATGGTTGCGCCTACTTAGTATTTATGATTTTGCATAGTTGTTTCACTTGATATCGCTTTCGTGCCTTGGTTTCTCATGTTTATGATTTTATGGGTTTCATACGGTTGAGTTGATTCCGTGCGTATGCACGCACACGATATGGTTTTTGCACTCGGTATAGTTCACGTATGTTGCAGTGCAGTGATTCGTATTTTATGCACTCAGATGCACTGGACTTCGATTTCGAGGGTGATACTCGATATTTGTTTTGTACATTTTATGCACCTGATTGGATTTTGCGCGTGCTCGACGCTTGATATTGGATTTCATGATTTCGTGCATGATGAATGCACCGGATTTGGATTTTTAGCGCATGTCGGGCGCATGTTATGAGATGCGATTTTGGTGCACAACAGATGCACTAAATCGAGATTTTTCGTGCACGTCAGATACACCTGATTTTGCTGTCAGGCACACACGTTGCCTATGACCGATGTTGTGTGCACACCCGTTGCACCTTGATGTTGTTTCTGTGCACAGGTATGGCATATTCATGGATTTTGATTTCCGTGCGCACCGGACGCACAGGGTTTTCATATGCACTTTTGGGATTGATTCCTATGGAGCAGTATATTTTCATGATATTGAGATTTTTTTCGTACTGAGCAGGACTAGTCAGAGGACAGTACCTGAGTGTATTTTACACGCATTTCCTTCAGATATTTACATGTATAGTTCCGAATTATAGCATATCGGTTTTGCTTTGGATTTGGCATTCGTGTCTTCACCTTGACTCCGATGATTGCAGGATACTTGACGGAGTTTTGATTTTGAGTTATATGCTCATTTTTCATGCGCATGCGCTGCGCTACGATTTGTTTTATGTACTTATGATTTCGGAGCCCCGACGACTAGATGGTTTTGCTTAGATGTTTTACTATTTGAGGGGAGTTTTAATTTAAATTTGGGGACCGAATTTCTTTAAGGGGGGAAGATTGTAATGCCTTGAAAAGTCGTTGTGGTATTTTCCCGAAAATCGGTGAAAATTTGGTATTTTTCCATAAATCGTCTTTTTGTTATTTTGCAGTTTAGGCCTAATTATACCTAATTTGGATAGGTAATTGCTAGTTTTTAGTAGCTAATGAGTTACTTATAAAATTCTGGTCATTTAAAAAATTTTCCTAATTTTTCAATTTTTTAATATTATTTTAAGCCGGTAAAAATAGATTAAATTAGCGATAAATACAAATTTCTTTGGGCTAATTTTAATCTATAGAACCATGACAACTAAAATCTAGTTTGTAATATAAATTTTTAGTATTTTATTTTAAGTTCTAGTTAGTTATAATCGATGGAAAATTAAAATTTTAATTATTCGAACTAAAACTTGCAAATATGATATTGTGGGGGGTCTTTTTGCATGGAATTCTTCTTTTAATCACTCACACACACCCTCACCCCTCCATGGCCGAGCCCACAATCAACAGCCCACTTCCCCCCCTCAAAAATTTTCTCCATCTCATTTGTATGTGTGAAATAGAGTTTAAAGGTATATGTTAAGATGTATTGTTTTGGAGGCTTAGTGTACCTTGATTTGAGGGGGGTTGACTTGGAAAATTTTGCACAACACCTACACCATCCCCCCCATCACCCCCTGGCCGAAAATCTGCAGCCCCTCCCCCTTCACTTTCCTCTTTTCATTTCCTTCAATTTTAATCAAAAAATTGCTCCAAAATCCAATTTAAATCTCACAAATTAATTTCCATTCTTCCTCCCATTCTCCTTAGCTTTTATAACTTGAATCATGGTGTTATGAAGCCATCATTGGAGGCAAATTCTTCTTGCTAGATCTCTAGATTTTTAAGGTATAATTTCTACCCATTTAAATTCTTATTGTTAGATTTCTTTAATTGAGTTGTTTTAGTATTAATTTTAGTGCTATTTGCATACTAGTTTTTTTAAAGTTTATGGTTCGAGTTGAATTAGGGTTTGGAAAACCATTATTAGGTTAATTAAGTTATTTTGTTATCTAGTTATTATACAAACCAAATTTAAGAGGTTACTTTTCTTAGTAGGCTCAAATTAGTGTTAATTTAGTGTTTTCATGTATAGTTTGGATTGGAATTGCTCATTTTGAAAAATTCAAGAGAGTGGGTTGTGATCAAGTTAGGGTTTGTAGTGTTTGATCATGGTTTTAATGGGTAGATTAGCATGTTAATTGAATGCAAAACCCAAATTGGTTATTAGTTGCTATTTGTTAGTCTAAAATTTTGCTAATTGTGTTAATTTGGTTAACTAGGTTTTGGGAATTTAATTAATCAATTGGGATAAAAATCTAATTAGGGTATCCATGGTATTATTAACATTTTAAATTGTATTTTAATATTTTAGATCATGCAAATCCAAACTAAATTGTTGTTTATGCATTTTTGCTAAAATGGTTGAAATTTGGGTAAAATTGCAAACTAGTTTTTTTGAACGTATATAGTTTGATGAGATTAAATTGTGGTTATGGGTTATATGACTTATTTAAGTTATTTAATA
The DNA here is from genome assembly GCA_030015575.1 of Agapanthus africanus. Taxonomy (NCBI): domain Eukaryota; kingdom Viridiplantae; phylum Streptophyta; class Magnoliopsida; order Asparagales; family Amaryllidaceae; genus Agapanthus; species Agapanthus africanus. The sequence goes on along the minus strand of CM057343.1, from coordinate 201,953,374 downwards.
AGTATTATGACCGCTAGAATTGTTTAAACGTCGAGTTTTGTACTAAAACGGGAAATTTTGCTTGCTAGTTTTTCGGAAAAACGGCTTTTAAAGTGAATTTGGGGTTTTTGTGAGTTTTAACCTATTTTATATTAAAATTAGTGTTCGTGAATGTGCAAATGAGTGTATTTGGGTTTTTCTCGATGGTCTGGCGTTTGTACGCCGATGTCGAGGGTTTTTGGGTTGATTTGTGGAAGCAACCATAGGTTTTGACCTATGTGGGATTCGTGTGTCGTTTTGGTCATGAGTCGGATTTTAATACGATGCGGTGCGTTATGATATGCAGGTACCCCCATGTGGACTTCGAGACGGCAAGCAAGCGCATGGCGACGTCGGCACCGGCGAGCGAGGACCAGGTGAGTAGATTTAAATCTACGGGGAGAAGTCGGGTGGATGGCGTATAGCACCCCCGCAGTCCGTGATGGTGTATACGGATGCATATACACACCAACAATTATTATATGTTATTTGGGATTAATAACGATGTTAGGATGGATATTGATGTGTTGGATTACTTTAGTGTTGCGAACCCTAGGGTAGTGTTGCACTACACATACACACATACATACACACATACATACTTGCATACATTCCTATTTATATGTGCTCATGGGATTCTTTATAGTTATGTGTTCACATGGGTATGGGACTATGTGTTCACATACGGATATGAGGACGATACTAGGGATTGAGCTGAGTCGATGAGATTTGTTTTGTGGTTGTGATATCGGTTTGTACGAGACTGTCGATCAGTAGTCAGATCATGACTATATTGATGATATTAGTATTGTACTAAACATAGGTCAGTACCCTGGACTATGATCTTGGTTAAAGAGGATACCAGATGAATAGTGTGACGAATATGATATTAACCCGTACCCAGATTTAGGGAGCCGTACGACGGATTTACGTACGAGCTATATTTTGATGATTGATCCGCACTCTTGACTTGGGATGTCTGATTATAGATATGGTATCGGATATGATATTATTGAGGCGGGATCACCGACTAATATATATACAGGTATGTATATGTATCGACTCAGATGTTAGGCGGTTTCCTTACCTGTAGCCCAGCTGGTCAGCTTAGCCCTTTAGTTTAGTTTAGTTGTTAGATTAGATTCGATTCTTACCTATTTCAAAACTAACGAATCGTGGGTATTTTAAAAGACAGCCCAAAGGATCCTACGGATATTTCAAAAGACGTATCTTTTCATAAAAGCACCGTAGCCCCTATTTTCAAAACCCCATGATTCGTGTTATTTCAAAAGGCACCATTTGTAGGACTTATATTAGGTTAATGCAGATTAGTTATAGTTGCGTCTAGTACTCAGCTCCCGCTCTTTATTGTGGTTCGCTTCGCATCGCATGCTTATATTATGTTTTATACTCTATTATTGATATTATGCTGTTAGGACACCGACACCATTACCGATGATGCGTATGTACCACTTACACTTACTTGCCGGCTCACACACATCTTCATCGGTAATTGCCATATCACGTACACCTTAGAAAATATTATTGCTTGACATAGCTTGTTAGTTAGTAATTTGACATGATATTAGTATACCTGCCTTATATGCCAGCTTAACATTGTAGTTATTACTTGTCACTTCATGCATACTGTTATTCATTGTTATGCCTACATTCATGGTTTTACATGCTATTGATGATTTGGATTCAGATTTCCATGAGATTTTCTGGATTTGGGGCGGGGGGAAACCACAAAAACTTATATAAACTGATTCTCTCTTTTTAAATAAAAAAGTGCGGTTTTTCCCATGATGTATGAGTCGTCCACCATGAGTTTGCTGATGGATTTCGAGACCCGATTCGAGGAGACGGATGAACCGTTTCGGGTACATGGTGGACCCGGTAAGGTACCCCGGGGCAAGAAGCGCGTGATGATGACGATGTGAGCCTGGCAGGGGAGCACTACCTACCGGTGATTTTACCCGACGCGTCGGATATCCGGAGGATATCGTCGTGGTCTTGAGATGGATGGTAGGGGCCTGGCTGGACTGACGGCGCCCTAGATATTGAGACTGTGATATTGAGATTTCGAGATATTGAGGTACAGAGACTGTGATACAGAGATATCGAGATATTGGGATTACGTTTTGTGCCGATGCTAGGCACTGTTTTATGCTGATTTCATTATGATACCTCATTTTAAAAATACAAAGGAAATCTCACTAAATTATGAAAACAGTTCTTCATTTATATGTATTCTGTTTTCTTGCATTCATACCTCATTCATATAATATATTGCTACCTGAGGCACTGACACGGGCACATGAGATTACACTCGGGTTAGATATCTATCATAGCCTTGTTATAGGTTGCATGTTATTCTTATATTTGAGGATATATTATGATCATTGACCTAGGATTGCGTTATTTATGCGATTTCTTTTCGTAGATGTTTTTCTATTCAAGAGTTAGCAACTCACCCCCGTTGTGCCCCAGTTTCTTGCAGGTTTGCCGTACAGGTTTCATTACGGCTTTGCGGGCATAGTTTCCTTCGGGTGATTTGCTAGTAGGTGGGTTTACTTGTATCGTACCCCCATTATATATCTTGTATATCATTATTCTGTTGTATCTAGAAGTTCCATCAACCAAATAAGTATTTATTTGAGATAGAGACCAGTGATGTTTATTCTTTCGACCTTAGAGTCGCGCGTTGTATTTCTATGGATTTCTTGTTGTTTTGAGTTTCTATTTGAGTTTTGATCCTCGCCCTTGGCGTTGTATATTATATTGCTTGTGTGGTTGTGGCCGTCGATTGACGAAGAGCTAGCTCCCGCTTGGGGATGCCCTTTTTTTTGATTTCGTATACTATTCATATTGTATCCCGTTTGGGGGGGCAGTATTTACAAAGGAGACTCTGCCTAAATTTTCAGAAAATACTTGATGTTTTTAAAAACCGCATAATTCGGCTTATGCTATTAAAACTACTTGTTTTAAATTGGTTTTCCTTCACTCTACTACTTTTCTTGGTTTGGATTTCTGGGTTTTCGGCTTACTTAGATTACGTACGTCTCAAGACGTCTCGTAGTTTAAGTGCCGGTCATGTTCCGTACTTTCGGGACGTGACACCCGTGGAAAGAAGATCGTATAGAACGGCGATGAACCCGGCAGGGGAGCACTATCTACCGGTGACTATATGGAAACTCAGTGGATATCCGGAGATTACCGTTCAGAGTTATATGATGAGATGGATATGAGGGCCGATTATAGTGACGGCGCCTGAGATATTAGGATTTGGGTGTCGTTGATTGGCACCGGTTTTGATGATGATTTATTGATGGCACCACTGTTTTATCTCACATTCAGGACTTATTATGACATGCTCTGTTATATCGTTGTTGTACCCTGATGTTTTACCTTGATCATGATTATGTTGCATTCTATACTGTTATACATATGCCATCATGACTGCATACTTAGGATTTGTCACGTTTCGTGCATGCTTGTGATTACTTATATGATGTTATTTACTACTCATGAGCTGGCAACTCACCCCCGTTATGCCACAGTGTCTTGCAGGGCTGATCCTTAGCATAGTCGCGGCGGGGCACTATACTTCTTCTATTTCTACGGATGCCGCTACTTTTGGGCTTGAGATATTTTGTAGGTGGGTTTTGCGAGTATTCGTATGCTTCTATTTGTATTCTTATCCTTGTATCTAGTATTCTCCATGTAACGTTTTAGAAATCGTTATGGGCATTTTTCCGTTTTAGGGTAAAATTGTCGGTATTTTCTGTTTTAACCCGACTGTGATCAAACGACCATAGAGACTTGCCAGCACCTAGTTTAGCAAAATTAAAGCTAGTGCGCAAGCTTTGGGGGTATATGGGACGTTTTGGTTCAGATAGAAGTTTTCCCAATTTTAATATTATTTTAATGCGGTATTCACATTTTGGGAAATTTCTCTTTAGTGACCTTTTCAATTTTTTTGTTTGAGTTAATTCAACCTCCACTTTATATCTAGATATTTGTTTGGAGATATGGATTAAAAATTCAAAGAAAAGAAAAGAAATTGAGAGAGGTGCATGTATGTGTGTGTGAATGCATTAAGTGTGTATTTATTGTTGATGTGAACTAGAAAACCATACACAAAATCCTTTCCTTCTCTATTAGCTGAGATCCCTCTTTCCCCCTCTGCTCTTGATCATTTCCCTTCCATTTTTGCATCAATCCAAGCCAATAAATCCCCAAAATCCCAAAATATATCACAAAAATACCCTAAGTCTTGAATTAGCATTATGGAGCTAGGAAAGCTTGGATCTTGGGAGCTAGCTTTGATAGGTATAATCTATAATCTGTTAATTAAGAGTTTTTATGTTGTGTAGCTCGTTGGTTGTAGCATAGAACACTTAAAGTAATCGATTTGTGAAATATCGTATTTTTAGTGTCTTTTTGAACCTCTGAGAACTGCTGTAACCTGGAAATTTTAGTGCGTGACCAAACAAAATTTTAGTGATGTACTAGTGACCCTGGAGCACCACCTGAGACACGAGCACCACCCCACCGGCCATGGAAGGCGACCCAAGGCGACATTCCGGCGACGCCGGCTATTGAGGGAAGTGCTGGGGTTTGGTTTTTATGGGTAGTTGTCTGCTGTGGTTTATAGGTGTTTGGTACTGTTTACTTTTTTAGTATTTGCTGTATGCAAAATCTGGTATCGTTTTCCTATAATCTAGTATTTTTTTGTCCTCGCGATATGTTATACGACACGGATCGTGCACTTTGTGTGGTTTTGCTCTTAAGTTGTTTTCGTCGTGTCGCTACGCACATTAGCCACAATATGAACACTTGAGAGTATGTTTTGTGTTGTTGTGTCGGTTAAATGTAGTTTGTGCATGTTTTTGGTCGTTCATTAATATATATACTTGTGTTATCATTGTGTTGTTTTAGGTTCGCAGGCGGGGACTTCGGACGCTGCGAAGAAGGAGAAATAAGTGGTTGGCTTCACTTAGCCAGGATGGTTGGTGAGTAGATTTAACATCTACAGGGGAATCGCCCGCATGGCGTTATGCATTTAGGCTAGATATGTTAATTTTGTCGCATATTCTATGTGATATTTAGAATTGCGCATTTACCCTACTGCTTAGTTAATTGTTGTGCTTGGACTAGTATCCTTAGGACACTGCACTATTATTGACGGCTCATGTTGCACGAGCACTGATTGTATGCCACACACACCGTCAATAATTGCCATGCCACGCACAACCCACTTATAGAAATGGTATTGTTTGGTTAGGGACATTGAGATATTGATTCATATTTCTTTATGCATATGACTTATAGCATAACTATATACCTACATGCTTACACATATGCCCTGGCATGCTTATATGCTAGTTAACCATATACCTATAGGGTAGTGTACCATTAGTGATATGTATATACACATATGAGACATAGCTACATGTACATCAGGCATACATACATACATATACCTGGAGGGTATTATGGATAGGTATAGACACATACCTTGTTACAGCTACTTTGACATCATACATACTTACATATGGACACACATATCTTGCTATACCGACATGGTTACGCATACCTTGTTATAACTACATGTTCACCGTCTATGTTGTTGCATCTGATTTCGGGGAAATCAGGAACCGCGTGATATATTTAGTAAATTGTTGCAGTTAAATAGCTGTTTTTCTTTATATGCTCATATTACTGTTTCGGGTTGCATATACTACATTCATGGATTTCATATGATGTTCTCTGATATTTTTACTTCTATGTATATATAACAGTGGAATGTGACTCTGTTATATATGCCTATACACATATATTAGTGGAATGAGACACTAATATATGTGTATTGATTCCTGCATTCATACGTATTCACTACTTGATGTTTTCTGGATTTGAGGACCGTGGTTGTTTCATGAAATTATGCATTATTTGAAAACCCCGGTTCCTCTTGATATGATATTTCTGCAGCCACCATGAGTTTTATCGGTTCTGATTTTATACCCGATTCGAGGAGCGGTAGGCACCGTCTGCGGGTACATGGTGGACCCGGAGGTACCTCGGGACAAGAAGATTGATGGACCATGCCGATTGAGCCTGGCAGGGGAGCCATACACTCCGGTGACATTACCAATGACTCGGCGGTTATCGTGGGGATACCGACGGGAGTCATGTACGTATGGATACGTCGAGAGACGAGGCTTAGAGCTAGGCACTCGGGCTTTTCGGTATAGCGTATGATACGTACCTATCAGGGGGCCAGTCATGGTGACAGCACCTGATAGATCAGTATTTCTATGTCGATGCTTGACACCTGTTTCATGATGTTTTGGGTGTCGATGTTAGACACTCATCTTATATGAAACTTACTTGATACTGATATTGTACACACATGATATGTGGGATATACTGATATTGTACAAACAAGATATGTGGGATATACTGATCTTGCACACACAGGATATGTGGGATATACTGATATTGTACATACATGATATGTGAAATCTACTTGATGTTGGACATTCAGGATATATGAGATTTACATGACATGAGAGCCAATTAGGGGGCTGATTTGTGGAAATTGGGAATTTGATTGTCTTGTTGGATTTTGGTCCTACCACGAGGTTAGAATTTCCGTGGAAATGACATGTTTTATTCCATACTCCACATTTATTGTTTATGCGCCGCTTCATGTATTATTTGTACCTGATAGAGTACTTTCCATGACTGTTGCATTTACATACTATTATATGCATTGTTTCATGTATTATTGTACTTGATAGAGTACCTTACATGATTATTACATACCGATTGTCATATTATTGCTTCATGTATTAGTAGTACCTGCTAGCGTACTTTTCATGACTGATGCATTACATATGACCATTCATTGCTATTAAATGCTTATGTTAGATTCGCATTGTACGTGCATACTCGTGATTACCTGCATATGTTATTACTATTCACGAGTTGGCAACTCACCCCCGTTGTGCCACAGTGTTTTGCATGTAGGGTTCCTAGGCACCCTAATGAGGTCTCACAAGGCATCAACCATGCCATTTTCAAATTTTATGATGCCGAGAAACCCTAGACTACGGATCGTTAGCTAGATGTCTAGGCGAAAATGAAACTAGTTAACAACTTAACTAAAGTTTAACGGAAATACAACCTTTGTAGATCCGGTGCTCCACCTCCATAGCTCCGCAACGAAGTCCCCTCACTGTCCTAGTGAATTCCCGGGCTTTAGCGTCGGCTTCGTCGGAGAAATGGCGAGCTAGGTCGTCGATGTCCATGCCGAAGATGATCTACGTCGAGGCATCGCTAGATCAAGCTCTCACTTCACAAAGTCAAGAAACTTGTGAAGAAAACACACTCTACTACTTGGCAAGAGGTAGAGGATGAAGAAATAGGAAGTGGGTAGACTTTAGAATTGGATTTCTCACTAGTTTTCATCACTTGCCATTGGAGTAGCAAGCTTTCTTCATGAAGTGAAGAAGAAGAAGAAGATGAAGAAGATGATATGTATTATGATAAGTTTTTTGATTTAGAATAGAAAAACAAAACTTATCATAATACTAACTATGGTTATGTGTAGAGAATTGACCAAGGTTAAAGGAATGGTTAGGGTTAAGGATGAGATAAGAATGGTGGACTAGGTCAAGGTTTCATGAAGCTTCCACTAAACAACAAAAAAAGCCACCATTCTTTTCTCTTTTCCATTTATTTTCCAAAATGTATAAACAAATAAATGAATAAATAAGTAATGGAAAAATAAAACCCTAATTATATGTTTAACCATGGTTTAATTCTTTACACAAAAACCCCAGCAAACATGCATCATCAAACATGATACAATCAAGTGCACAAAAGTATATCACATATACAATGTGTACATCCGAGTGAGAAAATCCATTTAAAGTGAACCAATACTAGTTAATGCAAAGTAATATATCAAATATATATAATTATACATTAAATCATTAAATCAACACTTGATTTAACGATCCGGTCATATCACATATAACCGACTAGTATCCTATGTATCGGCTTACCGAATCAATCCTTGATTCAATAACCAGGTTATATCGCATATAACCAATCGATACATTCGTCGCGAGAATGGAATATGGTATCACATACACGCATTATTCTCGGTCCCGCACATATCTCATATGCGCTCCTATTTCGTTTCGCTTGAGCCAGGAAACCTCTGTGTAGGACTCTAAAGACTCGTCAATACGCCGGCAGTAGATGATGATCATATCAAACACCCACAAGCCGCAAGCGGTCTGCTAAACGTAACGGCCACCCGGGTATTGAGCGATCAGAAGATCGACGAGCAAGCCCGCTCATACTCCTGTGAATCCAACCAGTAACACTACCGTACAGTCCGGTCTGATCGTCTGATATGTCGCATATCTCGCCTAGGGGTGGTAAACGTCAGACCCCAATAGCTCGATAAGTCGTGTCGATATGAGGTCTATAACAATTCGAGAAACTACTGGTAACACTTACCAGTAAATCTCAGCAACCCTGGCCAGGGATTTCCTGTTATAGCCAATCGAACACAGCGCAACATCAACTCCCTATACCGGGAGAGACGAATCCCCTCCTATCGCTCATTGTCTCCATGTGACTCGGGACTGTACCCAAAAACCACCGTTTTGTACGCCCTCTTGGACGTGGTAAGATGGAAATCAAAGCACAGTGGGAACCACACAAGACTCTATGACGATCTCGGGTCAACAGACTACTCTGTACCAGTGTCACCAGAGAACTGCCATCTGACGTGAGGTATAATACCATCTGGGAGTTCTCGGCGAGTCCTTCCAGTGTACCCAGTCTCTACTGAGCACCCGTATATCATCTCTGATGTCAAACACCAATGGATATGGGATCATCCATCGCCCATCTGTATGGGTCGAGAAGGTACACGCTAGTCTACTCTGGTATATCGATGCCCCGTCTCGATACACCCACGACTAGGGACTTTGAAGGATGTACTTATGGACTACCATGTCCCCACTAGTATGATCCGCATCATAGTCCAGGTAGTCAAGTACACATCCTAAGGGCTTTACCAACATGTAACAGAGAGACAATCAGTATACACGTTAAGGTAAAGAGTAACCAGATAGCATACTATCATGTCGAGCAAGAAAGTCCTCCCTATATACGTCCCAGCATCCACTACAATATACATCCTATGTATAGCAATGGCCTCTAGGGCATACATATAACTAACATTGCAGGTGTTCCTCAGGATAGTCACAGGCAGAGTTATTTTCTTCCATCATATCATCTTTGCTGCAGATACCGCTTCGCCTGACAGTGTGCAGTTTTGCTTAGGTAGGTTTTGCGGTTATCCAATGTTGCTTGTTGTAATTCGTTGCATCATGTACTCTCCATCTACCATTATCTTATATGACTTAGAGACTTGGTGTGAGGACGATATTGTATATTATTTTTATGACTTGGAGGTGTTTATGCAGTTTTATTTATATCGTCTCTTTCTTCGCTACGGTGTCGTATATCTGTGTGGTGGTTGTTTTTCCGCCTTTTGGCATGGATTTGCTCCCGTTGGGGATGCTTTACTTTATATTTATGTTGTACTCATTTTGGGGGCTTGTTTTACAAAGGAGGTGCTGCCAAAATTTTGAGGAATAAAAGTGAGATTTTAAAGAATTTAGGTTGTGATTTCAAAGGTTTTGAAAATACTATTATCACTTTCTTGCTACTTTTGATGGTTCAGATTGCTGGGTTTTGGCTTTCTTATACTACGTTACGCCTGTAGACGTTGCGTAGTATTAGGGCCGTCACGTGCCAATTTCGGGTCGTGACACTCCATCTACCATATGTATGTATTGACTTAGAATTGGGACTGAGAGATACGATATTTGTATTATATGTGACTCTGGGTGTCGTGCTCGTGTGAGCCGACTTTTGTGCTATGTTGCGATATTGTTTCTTTTCATTTTTGCTTATTTCTTCGCCTTTGGCATCGTATATATGTTGTGGTTTTGTTCCGCCTTTAGGCGTGAGCTTGCTCATAAGTGGGGATGCTGTTTTATATATATCATGTTTTGTATCCGTTTTCGGATCAGTTTTTACAAAGGAGATGCTGCCGAAATTTTAAGCAACAACTTGAGATTTTAAAAAAGAGATATGATGTTTTGAAACTAATGTTTTTACCACTCTACTTCATTTCACGGTTTAGATTTCTGGGTTTCGGCTTACTTGAATTTTGCTATGCCTTTAGACATTCCGTGATTTAAGTGCCGGTTGCGTTCCTAAATTGGGTCATGACAAAGTTGGTATCAGAGCGCTGGTTATACCTTTCGGAGTGTAGGATGACCCATGGTATGATGGAGTAGGTAGCTTAAGAAAAGTGGCGTAGCGTGTGTATGTTTCGCGGCATACTTACGACATGATACTCCGCCTAAGTGACCTTAGGACATGTTTTCTTGTAATTCCTTCCTTGATTCCACGTATCTGTAAGGTTCTTTGGCACTAGAACAAGGTTCTACAAGGCATCAAACATGCCGTATTTAAAATTTTCAAGTACCAAACAACTTAAGCAAGGATCTTTACTAGAGAATTAGGGTTAGAAACAACAAGTAATCTATTTTACTTCTAAGTGATAGGGATTACAACGTTTGTTGTCCGTTCCTTCGCTTCATAAGCTCCGAGTTGTGGTCCCTTCGCTGCGATCATCATGATCTCAGACTCTAGAGAGGCTCCATGAGGTGAATGAGGCATCCTTGCTTGAAGTCTTCATAATCCAAGATGATCTACCTTGAGGAATCACAAACCCAAGCTTTCACATCACTAATTAGAGATTAGTGAAGTTAACACACTAATCTATATGGCTAGTATAGATGAGGATGAGGAAGTAGGAATTTTGCTCTCTTTATTTTTCTATTTCTCACAATCTTTCATCACTTGGAAAAATCAAGCAAGCTCTTTTGTGAAGAAGAAGAAGAACAAGTGATGAATGTGTCACGACCCAAAATAGCACGTGACTGGCACTTGAATCATACAAAGTCTATACGACCTCATCTAATTCAAGTAAGCCAAAAATCCCAGAAATCTAAACCATTTGAAAGAAGGAAGTGAAGGAAAACTTGTTTTAAAGTTTGCATATAATCACTTTGAAAAGTCGTAGTAAACCTTTTTAAAATATCAAGTCTTTTCCGAAAATTTTGGCAGAGTCTCCTTTGTAAATACTGGCCCCAAACGGGTACAAACATGAATAATATGAAAATGATGCATAAAGGCATCCCCAAGAGGGAGCTAGCTCTTCGTCAATTGACGGTCATAACCACGCAAGCAATATAATATACAATGCCGAAGGGCGACGATCAAAGCTCAGAAGAAAACCAAGGGAAAACCATAATAATACAGTGCGTGACTCTAAGGTCGAAAGAATATACATCTGGTCTTCTAAGTCTAACAATAATACAATTCTGGTTGATGTAATTTACTAGATACAACTGAATAAATAAAATACAATGGTGGTCACGATGCAACTGAACCCACCTACCAAAGCCATCACCCAAAAGGAAGCAGTGTGCCAGCAAAGCCGCCAAGGAAACCTGTACGGCAAAACCTGTAAGAAACTATGGCACAACGGGGGTGATTTGCCAACTCGTGAGTAGAAAACATCACCGAGCAGAAATCGCATGTTTGACTCAATCTTAGGTCATACGATAATAATATATCCTCAATATAATCCCGGAATCGTATACACATTAGTGTAATATCAAGTGCTCGTGTCAGTGCCTCAGGTAGCAACATAATACATATATGATGTATGAATGCATCGAAATGAAAACAGAATACATCATGAGTGAGAAAACTGTTTTCTTAATATAGTGAGATTTCTATATATTTAAATCGAGATATCATCAATGAAATCAGCATCAAATCCGTGTCAAGCATCGACACAAAACATATATCCAAATATCCAATATCTCAGGCTCCGGCTATCTGGACTGGCCCATATCATAAAATCTAAATACCTCAATGTCTCAATATCTCGGGCTCCGGCTATCCGGACTGGCCCCTGGGCTCCGGCTATCCGGACTGGCCCCTCATCAAATCCCACGACTACGTTGGTATCCTCCGGATATCCGCCGCATCATAAATAACCGGTCGGTAGTGCTCTCTTGCCAGGCTCAACGCCATCATCTGCGACTATATTTCCCCGGGGTACCGCACCGGGTCCACCATGCACCCACAGACGGTTCCTCCTCCTTTTCGAATCGGGTGTATGATATCGCTCAAGAGCCGAGAAAACTCATGGTGGACATATCTCATATCATATCACGAGAAAACCGCACTTTTTATCTTTTGAAAATGATAAATGAGTTTATAAAATCTTGCGGTTTCTCCAAATCCAGAAATCTCATGGAAAATCCAAAATCCAAAATGAAGAGTCAATAATAGTGAATACCGGGCTCCGGCAATCCAGACTGTCCCATAATATCGCATGGCAAATGAATGTATAAATACACATGAAATATTACAGTAAATAAAAGCAATATCTAAATTAGCATATAAAGGCATGCGCACTCGTACTATGTCGAAACTATCAGCTAGCAATTTATACTAATGAAGTAGTATTTTCTAACGTGTACATGACATAACAATTACCGATGATGATGTGTGTGAGCCAGCAAGCAGGTGTACGTGTAGCATACGCATCATCAGTAATGGTGCTGGTGTCCTGACAGCATGGTATCATAATCACTAAAGTACACATTAAGCATGCAATGCGATGATGACAACATGAATATGCAGAAATGAATAGTAAATGCAACAATAAGGAATCTACATTAGATATACGAGTCATACAATTTGTCATTTGAAATAACATGAATCGTGGTGTTTAGAAAATAAGGGATACGGTGTTTTTAAGAAAGATACGTCCTTTGAATATCCGTAGTACCCCTTGGTCCGTCTTTAAATATTCACGATTCGTTGGTTTTGGAAAAAGTATGACTCGATCCCAGTCTATTATCTACTAAATAACTACAGGACAAAGCTAAGAGACTAATCAACAGGGTTAGGAAAAACCACCTAAGTCTGAGTCCATAAATATATATAGTAGTCGGTGATCCCGCCTCTATAGCGTCACATACGATAAAAGTATAATACGACATCTTCGAATCATGAGTGCGGATCAATCATCATATTTATATCTCGTATGGTAAATCCATCGTACGGCATCCCAAAATCGGGGTACGGGTCACCTAACACATATACATCAATATTCGTATGGTATCATTATCAATAAATCATGAACGGGGTATTGATCTAAGTCTAGTACATACCGATACCATCAACATATATCTGCGTGTGTATGAAAAACACCACGCCCAATGATCCTCTATAATAATATGTTGTATCTCATAACACGACCCAATCACATCACCGATCTCACGGCATCCATCCCAATCACATCGACTCATCTCCAATATCATATACTATCCTCATCATCCATGTATATGTATATATATATATATACATACATACTCACATACATATATGTATATATATATATATATATCCGCATATTCGCACAAGAAAATAAAATGCATGCGTGTGTGTGTGCGTGTATGTAAACCTTATTCTAGGGTTCACGACTAAGAAAATAACTAACAACACTATCATCCAAATGCACTAAATTTAACCCATAGTCACCTAAGCATTTCATGCTAAGTATACACATTTCATAATATAACATATATATATATATATATATATATAACGCATCAAATGCTACGAATATGCGGCGGTGCTATACGCCATCCACCCGACTTCCCCCGTAGATATATATCTACTCACCTTGATCCATGCTTGCCGAAGTCGATGTCGCCATGCTCTTGCGTGTCGTCTCGAAGTTCACGCGGAGGTACCTACATGTCAAAGCGCATCATATCGCATTAAAATCCGATTCAAATCCAAAACGACACGCGAGGTGCCTATAGGTTAGAACCTATAGCCTACGTATGCAAAAGAACCAAATAAGACCCTAAATCGACATACAAATGTCAAGTGATCGAGATAAAACAAAATTACCAAAACTTAAGTCATGAAAAGTTACAAAAACAATGCAGCAACCTATGAAAACATGCTCCAGATTTTGGTTCAGGCAAAAAGGGGATAAACAAACAGTACTGGGGTGTTGTACAGGAAACATATGAGCTGTAGAAGAAACCTGGGCACCAACATTTACAAAATGGCTGGCCACATACCTCTTGAATCTGGCCTACTCGGCCCAAGTGGCATGGATTGGGTTCGTATTGTCAGGGTGGCCTCCAAGTGTCCAATCTAGGTCAATGGTGTTGTTTGCTTTTCTAGTAATGGTCTCGGATCACTCCAGATTCCCTGCACCCACTAAATATTCACAAACCGACATATCGATATCTAAATCTCATTGCAAGGTCTAGGTTCTGTTTGGTCCAGGTTTTTAGCATTATGTGGGTTTGTAGTCACCAAATACACTCAAGTTCACCAACACAACTCAAAGATAACCCTAACCCTCTCTAGGAATTTTCAAAGCTCACAAAACCTCACTAAAACACTTCTAAACATGTATGGATGCTAAGATGAAGGAAATACTACACTAATGGTGAAAGAATTACCTCATTTGGCAACTCAAGAATTTTCTTGAGTTGCCCTTAGTGCTCAAAATCCAATTTTTCTTTGTTCCCCATGCTTGTAGTGAGCTTGTGCATGTTTTTAGTGAAGAGAATGAAGTGTTTTGATGTGTTTTTCATGGAGTTGTGAGGGGTTGAGATGGTAGAGGGAAGAGGGCAGCCATGGGTGAAGGAGAGGAGAGGAAAATGATGGAGATAATGGATGGAAAGAAATGGCCATGGTTAACTTGACCCCTCACCTCTCTTTCTCTTCTTTCTCATGCCGATACTTCTTTCTTTATATTTTCTTTTCTTTTCTTTTTCTTTTCTTTTATCCTCTCTTCTTATTAAAACAAAGCCATGCATGAAGAATAAGGAAAAAGCCATGGTAGAAAATGTAAAAATGTGTAATATGGCATGGTGCATGTCATGTGCACAAAACACCATCAATGTGTGATTAGTGAACAATAATCAAGTTTAGAAATAAACTTGTATATAATAAATTATAAAAATCTATAATTTGCCTAAATCATATAAAACCCCTACAAATTCACCATTTAATTTAATTTTCCAATATTTCTCAATTTATCTGTAATTAATTATACCGCATTATCAAAATATTCATAATATTTATTATTTAATTATATAAATTCCCAAAAATAAAATTTTATTTTTCTGAAATGTTATGGAATGAATTATTGTAATGATGTTAGAAATGCAATCATGGGTTAAATGTGTCATAGCTAACTCATGTAGAGAATAAACTATGGGCTAGGGTTAAAGGTTAGGTTAATAAATATCTTAGAAATATCAAGAAGGGTGGACTAAGTCAACACAAGAAAATATCTCAAGATTAATCCACTCAATTATAATTAACTAAGATAATTAAAAAAACTTAACCATAAACCTAGCCATGGTATTAATCTCATAAACCCTAGTTGCATTTATAACCTAGCATGTACAATATTATATATCACATATATAATATTTAATGTAACAAAGAAAAGAATACAATAAACATATATCACATATATATTAAATGTATCCAAAGTGAGAAAATGAAATACTTAAGTGAGCAATATATATTAGTTAATCTAATTTAATATATCTAATATATAATTCTACATTAAATTATTAAATCAACACTTGATTTAATAATCCTGCTATATTACATATAACCGACTAATATAATATTTATCATTTTATCGAATCAACACTTAATCCGATAAGCCGGCTATATCACATATAATCGGCCGATATCATATATCGTGAGAATAGAATACGATATCATATACACGTATTAGTCTCGGTCCCGAACATATCACATCTGTGCTCCTACTCCGTTTTGCCTGAGCCAAGAGACCTCTGTGTAGTACTCTAAAAACTCGTCAATACGCCGGCAGTAGGTGATGATCATATCAAGCACCCACATGCTACAAGAGGTCAGCTAAACGTAACAGCCACCCGGGTATTGAGCGATTAGAAAATCAACAAGCAAGCCTGCTCACACTCCTGTGAATCCAATCAGTAACACTACCGTACAGTCAGTCTCTTCGTCTGATATATCGCATATCCAGTCTAGGGGTGGTAAACGTCAGACCCCAGTAACCGATAAGTCGTGTTGATGTAAGGCTCATAATGGGTCGAGAAACTACTGATAACACTTACTAGTAGATCTCCATTTCAGCCCAGGCCAGGGACTTCCAGTTATACCCAATCGAACACAGCGCAATATCAACCCCCAATACCGGGACAGACGAAACCCCTCCTATCGCTCATTGCCTCCATGTGATTCGGGATTGTACCCAAAAGACACCGTTTTTCACGTTCTCATGAACGTGGTAAGATGGAAATCAAAGCATAGTGGGAATCACATAAGACTCTATGACGATCTCGGGTCTACAGACTAACCTGTACCAGTGTCACCAGAGAACTGCTACCTGACGATAGGTATAATACCATCTAGGAGTTCTCGGCGAGTCCGTTCAGTGTACCCAGTCTCTACTGAGCACCCATACACCATCTTTTATGTCAAACACCGATGGATATGAGATCATCCATCGCCCATCATATGGGTCAAGATGCGTAGACGCTAGTCTACTCTAGAGTATCGATGCCCTGTCTTGATACACCCTCGACTAGGAATAGTTATAGGATGCACTCTTGGACTACCCTGGCCCCACTAGTATGATCTGCATCATAGTCCTAGTAGTCGAGTACATATCCTAAGGGCTTTATCAACTTGTGAGAGTAAGACAGTAAACCAATACAAATCAACTTGTTAAGACAAAGAGAATCCAGATATCATACTATCTTGTCGAGCAAGAAAGTCCTCTCTATATATATCCAAGTATCTACTATAATATACATCATATGTACAACAATTGCCTCTAGGGCATATACATAACTAACAATCTCCCACTTGCACTAAGGCCGGCTGTTGTAGTATCTCATACCCAACATCCCGAAGAGTCTCTCAAAATGTATCTGGGGTATGGCCTTCATGAGTGGATCCGCAGTGTTTTCCTTCGTGTCAACTCTCTTGATCTCGTTCTCTCGGCGATCAACTATCTCCCGGATCAGGTGATACCGCCGCAGAATATGCCTGGATCTCTGATGGGACCTGGGTTCCTTAGCCAAAGACACAGCTCCATTGTTATCTCAATACAAAGGTATTGGACGCACAATGGACGGAACCACATCAAGTTCAATGATGAACTTCTTGATCCAGACAGCCTCTTTGGCAGCACCGTTGGCAGCGATATATTCAGCCTCCATCGTTGAGTTCGCCACGGTTTCCTGTTTGGAACTCTTCCAACAAACTGCCCCTCCATTTAGAGTAAAGAAAAATCCCGACTGTGACTTAGAGTCTTCCTTATCACTTTGGAAACTTGAATCGGTAAAGGACTCAACCTGGAATTCACCGTTACCATACACCAAGAACATCTCCTTAGTCCTTCTCAAGTACCTGAGAATGATCTTCACAGCTGTCTAGTGACTCTCTCTGGGATCTGCTTGATACCTACTCATTACACTTAGTGAGTATGCTACATCGGGTCTGGTACATAGCATCGCATACATGATAGAGCTTACTGCCGAAGCATAGGGTGTCCCTTGCATGTGAGTTCTCTCCAAATCAGTCTTAGGAGACATCTCTTTGGAGAGAGTGAGTCCAGAGATCGTGGGTAAATTCCCACGCTTGGATTCTTCCATACTAAACCTCTTTAGTATGGTGTCAATGTACCTGGATTGGGACAATCCCAGTATCCGCTTAGATCTATCTCTATAGATCTTAATTCCCAAAATGCAGGAGGCATCAACTAGATCTTTCATTGAGATTCTATGTGATAAGAAGAGCTTGACCGAGTGCAGCATAGGAACATCATTTTCTATCAAGAGTATGTCATCCACGTACAATACGAGGAAGACAATCTTACTCTCTACAACCTTCTTGTATATACAAGGTTCATCAACGTTCTTGATGAAGTCAAAATCTTTGACTACAACATCAAAACAAATATTCCAACTCCGTGATGCCTGCTTTAAACCGTAGATAGATTTAAGCAGCTTGCACACCTTACCGCTGCTCCCACTGTTTACGAAGCCCTCTGGCTGAGTCATGTACACGCACTCCTCTAAATCACCATTTAAAAAGGCGGTCTTAACATCCATTTGCCAGATTTCGTATTCATGGTATGCAGCAATGGCAAGTAGGATCCGGATGTACTTAAGTATAGCTACTGGAGAAAATGTTTCGTCATAATCCACACCTGTTCGTTGACGAAAACCCTTTGCAACAAATCTAGCATTGAATGTCTCAACTTTTTCATCTACACCAAGTTTCTTCTTAAAGATCCATTTGCTCCCAATGGGTTTTACCCCTTCAGGAGCAACTTCCAAAGTCCATATTTTGTTGGTGTACATGGATTCCATCTCAGATCGCATTGCATTCAGCCATTTCACAGAGTCCCCACTCGTGATGGCCTGCTCGAAACTAGTCGGGTCATCATCTTCTATGATGCAATCCTCGCTCCCACCATCAATTAGAAAACCATAGTATCTCTCTGGTGGATGAGGAACTTTACTAGATCGGCGGAGAGGCTGGGGTTCGTCAGGAACTACTGAATCCTTTGGTTCCACTAAATCTTCTGTTGCAGTTTGTGTAGCTGGAACTTCTTCCAGTTCTACCTCATTGCCACTAATTTCTTTTGCAAGAAATTCCTTTTCTAAAAAGGTGGCATGTCGAGAAATAAACACCTTTTGTTTCTCAGTGTAGTAGAAGATATACTCGCACGAATGTTTGGGATATCCAATAAACTTACACAGAAAAGTCCTTGCCCCGAGCTTGTCTGGGTTCTGTGTTTTCACATATGCCGGACAACCCCATATCTTAACATAATTAAGATATGGTCTCTTTCCTTTCCATATCTCATATGTTGTGGATGGCATAGATTTGGTGGGAACCATATTCATTAGGTCTGCATCTGTCTCCAGTGCATATTCCCAAAAGGAAATAGGCAACTCAGCAGTGCCCATCTTAGAGCGCACCATATCTAACAGGGTACGATTCTTCTGCTCCGATACACCGTTGTGCTGTGGTGTATAAGGAGGAGTTAGCTGAGAGAGAATCCCATTCTCTTTTAGATAGTCCAGGAACTCATTGCTCAAGTATTCTCTTCCTCGATCAGATCGAAGGATCTTAATACTTTTACCCGTTTGGTTCTCTACTTCATTCTTATATTCCTTGAATTTCTCAAAAGCTTCAGACTTGTGTTTCAACAGGAACACATGTCCGTATCTTGAGAGACCATCAGTGAATGTAATGAAGTACGAAGAACCATTCCTGGTATGTGTAGACATGGGACCGCATACATTACTATGTATTAGTCTCAAGGGTTCCGTAACTCTTTCTCCGTGTCCACTAAACGGAGTTTTGGTCATCTTGCCTTTGAGACATGACTGGCAAGTGTCATAAGATGAAAATTCGAACGGATTCATATATCCATCCTTATATAACTTAGCTAGTCGTGTCGCATTGATATGACCTAGTCTACAATGCCATAAGAAGGATTCGTTCATTTCTGAACTCTTCCTCTTATGTGTGTTTTGCACATTAAGAACTGTAGTTTGATTTTGAACGTATATGCCATTATTTAACGAGCCTGAACCAATCGACTTTTGATTTAGGAAGATGTTCATAACATTATCCTGTACTACAAAATTATATCCATCTTTACTAAATAAAGAAAATGATATAAGATTGCATATCAGGGTTGGAATGTAATAGCATTCGTTCAGAATCAATGTATTACCATTTGGTAATACAAGGTGATATTCGCCAACTGCTTTGGCTGCAACATTTGCACCATTCCCTACTCTTACGGAATGATCACCCATTCCCAGTTCCCTACCTTTCCTTAGCCCATGTAACATATTACATATGCGGGATCCTAATCCGGTATCTGATACCCAGGACGTAGAGTGAACTGAGAAACAGTTCTCGATAACTAACACACCCGGAGAAGATGCATCAACATGCTTATTCTTCGTTTGGGCGGCGTAAGAATCCGAATATTCCCCTATTTCCTATTCAGTATTATAACAATTATAAGAAAGAACGGAACCAACATTCCCCTGCTAAGTATAACAAGCGGGTTCAGTCAATACATCCATATTATTATCTTGATTAAGGCCTGACATGGTCGCTACCTGGAGAGGGAGAGAAGAAAACACTTTTAGCGTATGCTCTTGTAAGATTAGATTGGCTACTATCTTATCTAATCAGGATGGCTCCCATTGCTTTTATCAAATCATCTTTCAAACCCTAAAAGGTAAGAATAGCCGGGATTA
This sequence comes from Agapanthus africanus, assembly GCA_030015575.1. Classification (NCBI taxonomy): domain Eukaryota; kingdom Viridiplantae; phylum Streptophyta; class Magnoliopsida; order Asparagales; family Amaryllidaceae; genus Agapanthus; species Agapanthus africanus. The sequence continues at coordinate 201,932,837 of CM057343.1, read as the reverse complement.
ATTACACCTTACAAGTTTGCCAATCTTTCATCCAGGTCAGTGTTGGTATTTTGAGGGAGGTTCCCCGTGCTTTCGAATGGAACTAATTAAAATAAAACTCATTTTCCCAGAGGCATAACCCCATTAACCCCTTTCTAGACACCTACTTGATCGGCTAATTGTCATGTGTAAAACTCTCCCAGGAGTAACTCTTACTCGCAGTGGGTATCGGGATCCAACTATCTCATAGAAGGTATGCAATCTCATTGCAAATTTCAACACTTGAAATTTCCGATAATACTTTTGCCCCTTGCGTGCTATGACCTTGACACAGGCCAACAAACCATAGTCCGCTAGTCAAGTTCAACCCGTCATTTCCTGATTGAAATAAACCCACCCGCATGACCTTTGACACAGGCCAACAAAGTCGTACGTCAAGCCTAATCCAATCTCATATTATGTTGTAGATAAGCACTAGTTAGCTACCGCACACTATGTTTTTACGCAGGCCAACAAACATAGCATGAATACTAAGTAGTACTTATCTGAAATGATGGAGGGCTACGTAGGTTTTTCAGAAAACCTTTTGCGTAATGAACTCGATATCGTTATAGAAACAAGTGATTTTGAAAAGGAGTGTTTTTGAGGCTTTTACTAGTTTCGCTAAAGAGGTCACTCCCTGTGAAGGGATCTCGACTCTTTCCTTATCGAATAAGGTGCTCGATATTCTATAAGGAATACCTCTATGCAAAGAAAGAACTATAGAAGCAATCAAAAAACAAAACCGAGTGAGTTGTAGTATCTGCTAGTATCGCTAAAGAGGTCACTCCCGGTGAAGGGATCTCGGCTCTTTCCTTATCGAATATGGTGCTGGATATTCTATAAGGAATACCGCAATGCAAAGTAAAAATTAGAGCTACCCTTTTTATAAATTTGATTCTATAACATCTTTTAGGTTTCTTTTCTTTCATTAATCTCATTAATCAATCCCATCATTTAAGCTTCCTAAGCATCACAGAAGAAACGAAAATACAACGTACGCTTATGCCATCCGCATTCGCCACAGTGTCCCGTTATGTACCATTAGGTTACTTAACTAACGGCATACAGGGACGGGACTAGCACGGGTGTAAAACATAAGCAACGTTTATTATATATCATATATATACAATAATAAAGAATTCGTCTCACGCATATAAAATGATCACATCACATAATATCAGCAGAAGAAGATAACATATGAAATATTAGATATTCTAGGAGGTCCGTGTTTTATTTTGAGCCTGTATAAAACACGGATTCCACGGTCGCCATAAATAGCCAAACCCACATCTCTAGACCCCTACGAGAGCGACAAGTAACCCTATAAATTCTAGGGTCAGGAGACCCGGTCTCGACTCCTTGAGATGGCCTCCCACTGGACCCTAGAACCCGGTTGCTTGTGCTCTCCTCCTTGGGTCTATCCTAATGCGGAAAAGTAAATAATATACAACGGTGACATCATCCTCAACCTGGAAGTGCCCCAATAAAAGAATATTACAAACATTGAATTTTACATGAATGAAAATAAAAACCCTCATCTCACATAAAACCCCCGGGTATTCAAAACACGACGATCCAATATAACATATCACAGCAACACATAACATCACATGTCATCAACGTAAGTAAATATGCGTATCCCAATTGTCGTTGATGTATAGCAACGAAACCGGCGATACACCACATATTACATTTACGGTCGCAGAAAAGAAAAATGAAAAACTACAACAATTGGAATCATAACTGCCCTTAGACAACACAAACCCGGGATATCACATATCCAAGATTTCATGCCAAACATTGTAAAGCTCGCATTTAGGTCTCTCCCATGAAAACAGTTTTTCAAAATTAGTCGGATAATTCAACAAGATTTCCGATAACATCCGAGACCGAAATGTTAGATTTACACGCAACAAACAAATTTGTAGATTCCAATTATTGTACCACATTACAGAAAGCTAGACGACGTTAAACAATTTGATCGAAACAACGAATTCCCAAAATTCCCAGAAATCTTAACACTTGAGCACTGTTAAAATTAACCAGAGACATACCACAGCACCTACGGACCTACAGCTGAAGGGCCCAACCCAAGCCTCTTAAGTGGCACCGCAGATCCGCCGCCAAAACCACGTTTTAGCTGCGGATCCACGGTCACTTAGACGAGTTAGGGTTTCGTTCTTCAGGTGTGTCCATATAATTCCCTGCATGTTTTTCTGAATATTTTTAACATGAAAAAAATCCAACTTTTTGAAAAATTTCCAGAAAAGGGGTATAATTTGGGTTTTCGGGCTTCGGTTGAACTTTTAACTTCGCCTACGCAACGCCTAATGCCCTAGGTAGGCTCTGATAGCAATGTAAGGTTCTTAGGGACTAGAACAAGGTTCTACAAGGCATCAAATATGCCGTATTTAAAATTTTCATGTGCCAAAAAACCTAAGCAAGGATCTTTACTAGAGAATTAGGGTTATAAACAACAAGTAAACTACTTTACTTCTAAGAGTTAGGGATTACAACCTTTGTAGTCCGTTCCTTCACTTCATAAGCTACGAGTTGAGGTCCCTTTGCTGTGATCCTCATGCTCCCGAACTCTTGAGAGGCTCCATGAAGTGAATGATGCATCCTTGCTAGTAATATTCACAATCAAAGATGGTCTACCTTAAGGAATCACAAACCCAAGCTCTCACTTCACTAATGAGGTATTAGTGAAGTGAACACCCTAATCTAAGTGGCTAGAATAGATGAGGATGATGAAATAGGAATTTTGCTCTCTTTTGTTTTCTTTTTCTCACAAACAATCATCACATAATAAAAAGATAGAAAGCTTTTGTGAGGAGGAAGAAGAAGATGAAGTGTGATGAATGAATTATTGTTGAGGTTAGAAATGCAACCAAGGTTAAGCATGACATGCTTAACCCTTGTAGAGAATAAACCATAGGCTAGGGTTAAAAGGTTAGGTTAACAAATATCTAGCAAAATATCAAAGTGGGTGGACTAAGTCAACACTTCATGAAGCTACTTCAAAGCTCATCCTTGACTTAATCCATACAATTTGAATTACCAAAATAAATATATATAAAACCAACCATAAGCCCTAATCATGGTTTAATCTCATTACCCTAGTTGCATGTGTAACCCTACATGTTACAATATTATATATCACATATATAATATATAATGTAACAAAAGAAAATAATACAATTAACATATATCACATATATATCAATGTATCATCAAGTGAGAAAAAGAATCATTTAAGTGAGCTTATATTAGTGAATGTAATGTAATATATCACATATATAATTATACATTAAATTATTAAATCAACACTTGATTTAATAACCCGGCTATATTACATATAACCGACTAATATAATATGTATCATTTTATCGAATCAACACTTGATCCGATAACCCGACTATATCAAATATACCCGGCCGATATCACATATCGCGAGAATCGAATACGGTATCACATACACGTATTATTTTCAATCCCGCACATATCGCATATGTGCTCCTACTCCATTTTTCCTGAGCCAGGAAACCACTGTGTAGGAATCTAAAGAATCGTCAATACGCCGGCAGTAGGTGTTGATCATATCAAACACCCACAAGTTGCAAGCGATCAGCTAAACGTAACAGCCACCCGGGTATTGAGCGGCAGAAGATCAACAAGCAAGCCTGCACACACTCCTGTGAATCCAATCAGTAACACTATCGTACAGTCCAGTCTCTTCGTCTGATATGTCGCATATCCAGTCTAGGGGTGGTAAACGTCAGACCCTAGTAACCGATAAATCGTGTCGATGTGAGTCTCATAACGGGTTGAGAAACTACTGATAACACTTACCAGTAGGTCTCCATATCAGCCATGGCCAGGGACTTCCAGTTATAGCCAATCGAACACAGCACAACATCAACCCCGAATACCGGGAGAGACGAAACACCTCCAATCGCTCATTGCCTCCTTGTGATTCGGGACTGTACCCAAAAGCCACCATTTTTCATGTTCTCATGAACATGGTAAGGTGGAATTCAAAGCACAGTGGGAATCACACAAGAATCTATGACGATCTCGGGTCTACAGACTAACCTGTACCAGTGTCACCAGAGAACTGCTACCTGACGATTGGTATAATACCATCTAGGAGTTCTTGGCGAGTCCGTTCAGTGTACCCAGTCTCTACTGAGCACCCGTACACCATCTTTGATGTCAAACACCGATGGATATGGGATCATCCATCGCCCATCATATGGGTCAAGATGCGTATACGCTAGTCTACACTGGAGTATCGATGCCCTGTTTCGATACACCCTTGACTAGGAACAGTTATAGGATATACTCTTGGACTACCCTGGCCCCACTAGTATGATCTGCATCATAGTCCTAGTAGTCGAGTACATATCCCAAGGGCTTTATCAACATGTGAGAGTAAGACAATAAACCAATACAAATCAACATGTTAAGACAAAGTGAAACCAGATAGCATACTATCATGTCGAGCAAGAAAGTCCTCTCTATATATATCCAATCATCCACTATAATATACATCATATGTACAACAATGGCCTCTAGGGCATATACATAACTAACAGATCTTTCATTGAGAATCTATGTGATAAGAAGAATTTGACCGAGTGCAGCATAGGAACTTCATTTCCTATCAAGAGTAAGTCATCCACGTACAATATGAGGAAGACAACCTTACTCTCTACCACTTTCTTGTATATACAAGGTTCATCTACGTTCTTGATGAAGTCAAACTCTTTGACTAACACATCAAAACATATGTTCCAACTCCGCGATGCCTGCTTTAACCCGTAGATGGATTTAAGCAGCTTGCACACCTTCCCGCTGCTCCCACTGTCTACGAAGTCTTCTGGCTGAGTCATGTACACGCACTCCTCTAAATCATCATTTAGAAAGGTGGTCTTAACATCCATTTGCCAGATTTAGTAGTCATGGTATGCAGCAATGGCAATTAGGATCCGGATGTACTTAAACATAGCAATTGGAGAAAAGGTTCCGTCATAATCCACACCTGGTCGTTGACGAAAACCTTTTGCAACAAGTCTAGCTTTGAAAGTCTCAACTTTTCCATCTACACCAAGTTTCTTCTTAGAGATCCATTTGCTCTCAGTGGGTTTTACACCTTCAGGAGCAACTTCCAAAGTCCATACTTTGTTGGTGTACATGGATCCCATCTCAAATCGCATTGTATCCAACCATTTCATAGAGTCCTCACTCGTGATGGCCTGCTGGAAGCTTGTCAGGTCATCATCTCCCTTGATGCAGTCTTCGCTCCCACCATCAATGAGAAAATCGTAGTATCTCTCAGGTGGATGAGGAACCCTACTAGATTGGCGGAGAGGCTGGGGTTCGTTGGGAACTATCGAATCCCCTAGTTCCACCAAATCGTCAGTTGTGGCCTGTGCTGCTGGAACTTCTTTCAGTTTTACCTCTTTGCCACTACTATCTTTTGCAAGAAATTCCTTTTCTAAAAAGGTGGCATATTGAGCAACAAACACTTTTTGCTCTTCACTGAGGTAGAAAAGATATCCATACGAATTGCTTGGATATCCCACAAACTTGCAAAGACCTGATCTTGCCTCGAGTTTGTCCGGATTTTGCTTTTTAACATAGGCCGGACAACCCCATATCTTTACTCATTTAAGAGATGGTCTCTTCCCATTCCATATCTCATATGGAGTGGTAGGCATCAATTTGGTTGGAACTCTATTCAATAGGTATGCGGCCGTTTCCAGCGCATAACTCAAAAAGGAAATAGGTAACTCAGCGGTGCTTATCATAGAGCGCACCATATCTAATAGGGTGCGATTCCTCCGTTCCGATACACCGTTGTGCTGTGGTGTATACGGAGGAGTAAGCTGAGAGAGAATCCCATTCTCTTTTAGATAATCGAGGAACTCATTGCTCAAGTATTCTCCTCCTCGATCAGATCGAAGGACCTTAATACTTTTACCCGTTTGGTTCTCGACTTTGTTTTTATATTCATTGAATTTCTCAAAAGCTTCAGACTTGTGTTTCATCAGGAACACATGTTCGTATCATAAGAGATCGTCCGTGAATGTAATGAAGTACGAAGAACCATTCCTGGCATGTGTAGACATGGGACCGCATACATCACTATGTATTAGTCCCAAGAGTTCCACAACTCTTTCTCCGTGTCCACTAAATGGAGTTTTGGTCATTTTTCCTTTGAGACATGAATGACAAGTTTCATAAGATGATAATTCAAACGGATTCAAATATCCATCCTTGTGTAACTTAGCCAGTCATGTCGTATTGATGTGACCTAGTCTACAATACCACAAGAAGGATTCGTTCAATTCTGAACTCTTCCTCTTTTTTGTGTTTTGTACATTAAGAATTGTGGTTTGATTTAGAATGTATATGCCATTATTTAACGAGCCTGATCCAATCAACTTTTGATTCAGGAAGATGTTCATAACATTATCATGTACTGCAAAATTATATCCTTCTTTACTCAATAAAGAAACTGATATAAGATTGCATATCAGGGTCGGAATGTAATAGCATTCGTTCAGAATCAATGTATTACCATTTGGTAATACAAGGTGATATTCGCTAACTGCCTTGGCTGCAACATTTGCACCATTCCCTGCTCTTATGGAATGATCACCCTCTCCCAGTTCTCTACCTTTCTGTAGCCCATGTAACATGTTACATATGTGGGATCCCGATCCGGTATCTAATACCCAGGACGTAGAGTGAACTGAGAAACAGTTCTCGATAACTAACACTCCCGAAGAAGATGCATCAGTATGCTTGTTCTTCATTTGGGCAGCGTGAGAATCCGGATATTACCCTATTTCCTGCTCAGTCTTATAATAATTATAAGAAAGAACTGAACCAACGTTTCCTTACTCAGTATAATAAGCGGTTTCGGTCAATACATCCATATTATTATCTTGATTAAGGCCTGACATGGTCTCTACCTAGAGAGAGAGAGAGAGAAGAAAACACTTTAGCGTACGCTCTTGCAAGATTAGATTGGTTATTATCTTATCTAATCAGGATGGCTCCCACCATTTTCATCAAATCTTCCTTCAAACCCTAAAAGGTAAGACTAGCCAGGATTAATTACACCTTACAAGTTTGCCAATCTTTCAGCCAGGCCAGTGTTGGTACTTTGAGAGAGGTTTCCCGTGCTTTCACACGGGCCTAATTAGAATAAACCTCGTTTTTCCAGAGGCATATGTTGGGTTACCTACAACGGCAGCAAGGTTTCGGGAGGCATCATCTATGCCAAGTTCAAATTTTTTCCATTCTAGATAACCCTAACCATGAATCATAAGCTTAAAAATCAAAAAAAACTATATGTTAATAACTTAACATCTAAGAGTTAGGGATTACAACCTTTGTAGTCCGTTCCTTCCTTTCATAAGCTCCGAGTTGAGGTCCCTTCGCTGCGATCATTAAGTTCCCGGACTCTCGAGAGGCTCCATGAGGTGAATGATACATCTTGCTTGAAGTCTTCGAAATCCAAGATGATCTATCTTGAGGAAACACAAACCCAAGCTCTCACTTCACTAATGAGATATTAGTGAAGCAAACACCCTAATCAATATGGCTAGAATAGATGAGGATGATGAAGTAGGAATTTTTCTCTCTTTAGTTTTCTTTATCTCGCTTTAATTCATCACAAAAGAAAAAGCTAGTGAGCTTTTGTGAGGAGGAAGAAGAAGATGAGTGTGATGAATAATAGTTATGAGGTTAGAAATGGAACCATGGGTTAAGCATGGAATGCTTAACCCTTGTAGAGAATAAACCATAGGGTAGGGTTAAAGTTAGGTTAACAAATATCTAGGAAAATATCTAAAGAGTGGACTTTAGTCATCTAAGCAAAATATCCTAGCATAAATCCACAAAATAGAATTATCATAAATAAAAATGTAAACCCTAATCTTAACCCTAATCATGGTTTACTCTTATAAACCCTAGTTGCATTTGTAACCTAACATGTTACAATATCATATATCACATATATATAATATTTTGTAACAAAAAAAAAATAATACAATTAACATATATCACATATACATCAATGTATTATCAAGTGAGAAAAAGAATCATTTAAGTGAGCTTATATTAGTTAATGTAATGTAATATATCACATATATAATTATATATTAAATTATTAAATCAACACTTGATTTAATAATCCGGCTATGTTACAAATAACCGACTAATATAACTTGTATCAATTCATCGAATCAACACTTGATCCGATGACCCGGCTATATCACATATACCTGGCCGATATCACATATCACGAGAATAGAATACGGTATCACATATCGTATTAATCTCGGTCCCGTACATATCACATATGTGCTCCTACTCTGTTTTGCCTGAGTCAGGAAACCTCTGTATAGGACTCTAAAGAATCGTCAATACGCCGGCAGTAGGTGATGATCATATCAAACATCCACAAGCTGCAAGCGGTCAGCTAAACATAACAGCTACCCTGGTATTGAGCGATCAGAAGATCAACAAGCAAGCCTGCACACACTCCTGTGAATCCAATCAGTAACACTACCGTACAGTCCGGTATCTTCGTCTGATATGTCGCATATCCAGTCTAGGGGTGGTAAACATCAGACCCCAGTAACCGATAAGTCGTGTCGATGTGAGGCTCATAACGGGTCGAGAAACTACTGATAACACTTACCAGTAGGTCTCCATATCAGCCGTGGCCAGGGACTTCCAGTTATAGCCAATCGAACACAGCGCAACATCAACCCCCAATACCGGGAAAGACGTGTAGGGTTGCTAGGCACGCGCACAAGGGTCTACGAGGCATCAACCATGCCCGATTTAAAATTTAGCCGTGCCGAACAACCCAAATCTGGATCTTTAAACTAGGGTTTAGGCGAAAACAAGTATGTTAAACACTTTAACACTAAGTGAGAGGGATTACAACCTTTGTAGATCCGGTCCTTCACTTCAATAGCTCCGTGTAGATGTCCCCTTCGCTGCGATTGTGAACTCCGGACTCATGAGAAGCTCTACAAGAAGAACGAACGTGCTTGCTTCGATGACTTCGAGGCCGAAGATGATCTACGTCGGGGAGAAACTAACTCAAGATATTCCTTCACTAGGTCATGAACTTTGTGAAGAGAATACACTCTATTACATGGCAAGTGGTAGAGGATGAAGAAGTAGGAAGTGGGCTCACTTTAGAATTGATTTTCTCACACTATTTCTCATGGCACCATTAGAGCTAGCAAGCTTTTCATGAAGCTTGATGAAGAAGAAGAAGAAAGAAAAATCTCCTCATATGAATTATCTCTCCTCAATAATGTAACCATGGGTGAGTTAAGCTATCATGCTTAACTCATGTATAGAATTGACCAAGGTATATGGTTAAGGGTTGGGTTAACTTAATATCTTAAAGAATGACAAAAGAGTTGACTTTGTCAATGTTTCCACAAGCTTCATGAAAGCTTGAGAACTTTGACAAAGTCTTTCTCTTTTGTTATTCTTAAGATATAAACAAAACCCTAATCTTTACCCTAATCTTGTTATAAGTTTCATACACCCATCTTTGATGTATCATCAAGCATGACACAATCATATGTACACAAATATATATCACATATACACTTATGCACAATCAAGTGAGAAAATAAATCTTAAGTGAGCTTATACTAGTTAATGTAATGTAATATATCAAATATATAATTATACATTAAATTATTAAATCAACTCTTTATTTAATAATCCGGCTATAACCGACTAATATCAAAAGTAACAACTTATCAAATCAACACTTGATCCGATAACCCGGCCATATCGCATACAACCGATCAATGTCACGAATCGCGAGAATAGAATACGGTATCTCATATCGTATTAATCTCGGTCCCGCACATATCACATATGTGCTCCTACTCCGTTTCGCTTGAGCCAGGAAACCCCTGTGTAGGATTCTAAAGACTCGTCAATACGCCGGCAGTAGGTGATGATCATATCAAACACCCACAAGCCGCAAGCGGTCTGCTAAACGTAACGGCCACCCGGGTATTGAGCGATCAGAAGATCAACAAGCAAGCCTGCTAGTACTCCTGCGAATCCAATCAGTAACACTCCCGTACAGTCCGGTCTCGTCGTCTGATATGTCGCATATCTCGCCTAGGGGTGGTAAACGTCAGACCCCAGTAGCTCGATAAGTCGTGTCGATATGAGGTCTATAACAGTTCGAGAAACTACTGATAACACTTACCAGTAAATCTCAGCAACCGTGGCCAGGGATTTCTAGTTATAGCCAATCGAACACAGCACAACATCAACTCCCTATACCGGGAGAGACGAATCCCCTCCTATCGCTCATTACCTCCATGTGATTCGGGACTGTACCCAAAAGCCACCTTTTTGCACGCCCTCTTGGACATGGTATGATGGAAATCAAAGCACAGTGGGAATCACACAAGACTCTATGACGATGTCGGGTCAAAAGACTACTCTTTACCAGTGTCACCAGAGAACTGCCATCTGACGTGAAGTATAATACCATCTGGGAGTTCTCGGCGAGTCCGTCTAGTGTACCCAGTCTCCACTGAGCACCCGTATACCATCCTTGATGTCAAACACCAATGGATATGGGATCATTCTGTTAGTTATATGTATGCCCTAGAGGCCATTACTGTACATAGGATGTATATTGTAGTGGATGCTGGGACATATATAGGGAGGACTTTCTTGCTCGACATGATAATATGCTATCTGGTTACCCTTTACCTTAACGTGTATGTTGATTGTCTCTCTGTTACATGTTGGTAAAGCCCTTAGGATCTGTACTTGACTACCTGGACTATGATGCGGATCATACTAGTGGGGACATGGTAGTCTATAAGTACATCCTTCAAAGTCCCTAGTCGTGGGTGTATCGAGACGGGGCATCGATATACCAGAGTAGACTAGCGTATACCTTCTCGACCCATATAGATGGGCGATGGATGATCCCATATCCATTGGTGTTTGACATCAGAGATGATATACGGGTGCTCAGTAGAGACTGGGTACACTGGACGGACTCGCCGAGAACTCCCAGATGGTATTATACCTCTCGTCAGATGGCAGTTCTCTGGTGACACTGGTACAGAGTAGTCTGTTGACCCGAGATCGTCATAGAGTCTTGTGTGGTTCCCACTGTGCTTTGATTTCCATCTTACCACATCCAAGAGGGCGTGCAAAACGGTGGTTTTTGGGTACAGTCCCGAGTCACATGGAGGCAATGAGCGATAGGAGGGGATTCGTCTCTCCCGGTATAGGGGGTTGATGTTGTGCTGTGTTCGATTGGCTATAACAGGAAATCCCTGGCCAGGGTTGCTGAGATTTACTGGTAAGTGTTACCAGTAGTTTCTCGAACAGTTATAGACCTCATATCGACACGACTTATCGAGCTATTGGGGTCTGACGTTTACCACCCCTAGGCGAGATATGCGACATATCAGATGATCAGACCGGACTGTACGGTAGTGTTACTGGTTGAATTCACTGGAGTGTGAGCGGGCTTGCTCGTCGATCTTCAGATCGCTCAATACCCGGGTAGCCGTTACGTTTAGCAGACCGCTTGCGACTTGTGGGTGTTTGATATGATCATCACCTGCTGCCGGCGTATTGACGAGTCTTTAGAGTCCTACACAGAGGTTTCCTGGCTCAAGCGAAACGAAATAGGAGCGCATATGAGATATGTGCGGGACCGAGAATAATGCGTGTATGTGATACCGTATTCTATTCTCGCGATGAATGTATCGAATGGTTGTATGCGATATAACCTAGTTATCGAATCAAGTATTGATTCGATAAGCCGATACATTGAATACTAGTCGGTTGTGTGCGACATGACCGGATCATTGAATCAAGTGTTGATTTAATGATTTAATGCATAATTATATATTTGATATATTACTTTGCACTAACTAGTATTGGTTCACTTTAAACGGATTTTCTCACTCGGATGTGCGCATTGCATATGCGATATGATTTTGTGCACTTGCTTGTATCATGTTTGATGATACATGAAATACTTGGTTAAATGTATGTTTATACCATAGTTAGTTAATGGTTAAGGGTTTTAAATGATTTATTTATTTTTGGCAAAAGGAAAATTGTGGCTTTATTTATTTCTTTTGTTGAAGTTTCTTGAACTTTTGAAAAGTCCACCATTTTTGTTTTATACCAAACCCTAACCACTCACTAACTTTGGTTAACTCTCTACACTTAACTATGGTAAGTGTTATGATAAGATTGAATTTTCTTTTCTATTTTAATTAATCTTATCATATCATTTCTTCTTCTTCTTCCTTCAACTCAAGAAGAAAACCATCACTTCATCAATGGTGGATTGAAGAAATGAGTGAGAAATCCAAAACTAAAGTCTACCCACTTCCTATTTCTTCATCCTCTACCTCTTGCCAAGTAGTAGAGTGTGTTTCCTTCATAAGTTTTTAGGGCTTGGTGAAGGTGGAGCTTGATTTAGCGATGCCTCGACGTAGATCATCTTCGGCATGGACATCGACGACCTAGCTCGCTTTTTCTCCGACGAAGCCGACTCTAGAGCCCGGATTCCTTTTGGACAGCGGAGACGACTTCGTTGCGGAGCTATGGAGGTGGAGCACCAGATCTACAAAGGTTGTATTTCCGATATCCCATTAGTTAAGTTGTTAACTTGTTTGCTTTTTCGCCTAAATATCTAGCAAACGATCCGTAGTCGGGTCTCTCGGCACCCTTAAAATTTTATATTGGCATGTTCGATGCCTTGTGAGACCTCACTATGGTGCCTAGGAACCCTACAGTGGTATCAGAGCCTAGCTAGAGCCTTAGGCGAAGTCCAGACGGAATTTGAAGTCCGATCGAACCGAAAACACGAACCCAAAATTGCTCTCTGTCTTTTTTCTAAAAACTGGGATTTTTCCAGATTAAAAATTGCCAAAAAATTCAGCAGAGAATTTTATGAGTTACTGTGAAGCACGTGATGATAAATCCACTAAGGAAGCGCGGAACCGCGGCCCCCACTATAGCATTAGCGACGCTTCCGCGGCCACACTGTAGATTTACACCACGTGGATAGCACAGTAATTCTTGTCTTAGAGTGCTGAGTCTTCTGAAATTTTTTATATTTTATTCAAGAGTTGAATTTTCTGGAGTTGTTTTGGGGATTCGGTGTTTCGATCGGAGTATCAAATTTTGTCCGTGTGGCTTTCCGGATAAATCTTAGAATATGTTAAAAAGTTCGACCGGATATAAATACCCAATTTTTCCCCTGTCGGGAAATTTCCAAGTGTTGGATTTTTCCGTAGTTTAACGACGTTCTAAGTAGTGCAAGTAACGCGATGGACCCTCTAGAAGACCACAAACCTTAACTCGATTATGTGACCGTCTTGAACTGCCCTTTGAACCTTCGGGTTTGGGGCAGTACGGCGTGCCACATGTGAGGCGTTGGCTTGACCCATCTACGGCTGGACCGTTGGTACTGAGGCACGAACTGAATGTTGTTAGACTTATTTCATGTGTTGATCTGTATCGGGAAACCTTGGGTGTTTGACTGTTCGATCGAAAAGTTTAACATTTTCTGTTTATCTGGAATGGGATACAATAATTGGAATTCACAATAGTTATGTGATAACTGAATGAATATTATAAATCTAGCGGTTTAGTCTCACTTGATCGGTTGCCACGGAATTTTGATGTGATCAAAAGTCCGTCGCAATCACGTAGCGTACGCGGATACTCGCCGGGTAAACTTAATAGACAGCCTCACTCCATAGCCCCGACCAAGTGACTGTAGGAGAACCCCGTCGCCGAAAGCATCCGTTCGGGTGCTCGCGGTAGCGGTGTTCCGCCTTGGTGCACTTCGTCGACGGTATTAGGGGTGCGGCCGCCTACTAAAGTTTGCGACGAGTATTCGATCAGACTGTCGGGAATCTTGTTGAATTGCCCGACTCGATATTGAAAAGTGTTTTCGATAATGAGACTGAAATGCGGGGTTTATAATTGTTAGGCATGTGATGTCTAAGTAATTCATTTGGTCAGGCATGCGATGTCTGAGGTGGTTGCGGATTCCAACTGTTGTAGTTTTACACTTTCTTTTCTGTGACCGTAAGTGTAATATGTGATATCGTCGGTTTCGTTGCTATATGTCAACGACAATTGTGATGGAGATATTTACTTACGTTGATGACATGTGATGTTATGTGTTGCAGGATATGTTATATTGGATCGTCGTGTTTGAATAGCCGGGGTTTTTTTTATGTGAGATGAGTGTTTTTCATTTTCATTCATGTAAAAACTTGTATGTAATATTCTTTTATTGGGGCGCTTCCAGGTTGCGGAAGTTGTCACCTTTTGTATATTATTTACTTTTCCGCACTAGGATAGACCCAAGGAGGGGAGCACAAGTAACCGGGTTCTGGAGTCCAGTGGGAGACCAACTCGAGGAGTCGGGTCCGGATCTCCTAACTCTAGAATTGGTAGGGTTGCTTGCCGCTCTCGTAGGGGTCTAGCGGTGTGGGTTTGGCTATTCATCACGACCGTGGAATCCGTGTTTTATACTGGCTCGTATTGAAAACACGGACGTCCTAGTATATCCAATATTTTATATGATTCTTCTGCTGCGATATCTGTGATGTGATCATGTGATGTTCTGTGATAGATACAGTATACAGTATATATGATATATTATATAGGCGTTACTTATGTTTTACACCCGCGCTAGCCCTGCCCCGGTCTGTCGTTAGTTACCTAACCTAACGGTGCACGAGGGGACATCGAGGCGAATGCGGATGGCATAAGTGTACGTCGTATTTATCTGTGATGTTTAGGTACTTAAATGATGGGACTTCATTAATGTGATTAATGAAATAAAAGAAACCTAAGATGTTGTAGAATCGAATTTCAAAATAAAATAGGTAGCTACAGTTCTTGCTTTGCACAGCGGTATATGTGATATATCCTGCACCTTATTCGATGAGGAAAGGACCGAGATCCCTTCACCGGGAGTGACTCCTTTAGCAATAACTGGCAGATGCTACACACTCGGTTTGTCTTTTGATTGCTTTTAAGTGTTTTTGCTTTGCACAGTGATATATATGATATATCCCGCACCTCATTCGACGAGGAAAGGACCGACGATCCCTTCACCGGGAGTGACTCCTTTAGCAAAACTAGAAAAGCCTCAAAAGCACTCCATTTCAAAATTCTTTCGATCCTACAACGATATCAAGTTCATTATGCAATAGGTTTTCAGAAAAACCTGTCGTAGCCCTCCGTCATTTCAGATAAGTTGTATATAGTATTCGTGCTGCATTTGTTGGCTTTCGTCAAGGTGCAGTGTGCGGTAGCTATATGCTGCTTATCTGCTAGCATACGATGCGATTGGATTAGGGTAGTCGTGCGGCTTTGTTGGCATTCGTCAAGGGTCGTGCGGGTGGGTTTAATTCGATCAAGAAATGTACGGGTTGAACTTGACTAGCGGGCTATGGTTTGTTGGCTTTCGTCAAGGTCATAGCACGTTAGGGGCAAAATATTATCGGGAATTTCAAGTGTTGAAATTTGCAATGAGATTGCATACCTTCTATGAGATAGTTGGATCCCGATACCCGCTGCGAGTAAGAGTTACTCCTGGGAGAGTTTTATACATTACAATTAGCCGATCAAGTAGGTGTCTAGAAAGGTGTTAACGAGGTTACGCCTCTGGGAAAACGAGGTTTACATTAATTAGGTTCGTGCGAAAGCACGGGGGACCTCCCTCAAAGTACCGACACTGGCCTGGCTGAAAGATTGGCGAACTTGTAGTGTGTAATTAATCCCGGCTAGTCTTTCCTTTTAGGGTTTGAAGGAAGATTTGATAAAAAGCAGTGGGAGCCATCCCGATTAGATAAAATAATAACCAATCTATTCTTGCAAGAGCGCACGATAAGTGTTTTCTTCTCTCTCTCTCCAGGTAGCGACCATATCACGCCTTAATCAAGATAATAATACGGATTATTGACCGAACCCGCTTGTTTTACTGGCTGGGGAACGTTGGTCCCGCTCCAACTTATAATTGTTATAAGACAGAGCAGGAAATTGGGGAATACCAGATTTCCCGTGCCGCCCAAACGAGGAGAGTGCATGATGATGCATCATCTTCGGGTGTGTTCATTATACAGAACTGTTTCTCAGTATCCTCCGAATCCAGGGTATATGATACCGGATCAGGATCCCAGATATGTAATCTGTTACATAGGGCTACAGAAAGGTAGAGAACTGAGAACGGGTGATAAGTTTCATGAGGCAGAAAACGGGGCAAGAGTTGCAGCCAAGTCTGTCGGTCACTGTCACCCTGTATTGCCAATACATTGATTCTGAACGAATGTTATTAGATACCGAACCTGATATACAAAATCATATCAGGCTCTTTATTAGTAAAGAAATGATAAAATTTTGTATTGTTGGATAATGTTTTGAACATTTCCTATATCAAAACTTGATCGGTTCAGGCACGTTATCTAAAAGCATTAATGTTCTAAATCAAACCACAGTTCTTAGTATACGGAACACACACAAGAGGAAGAGTTCAGAAATGAACGAATCCTTCTTGAGGTATTGTAGACTAGGTCAGATCAATGTGACTCGACTAGCTGAAGTTACATTTAGATGTATATTTAAATCAGTTTGAATTTACATCTTGTGAAACTCGCCAGTCATGTCACAAAGATAAGATGACCATAGCCCTGTTTATTGGAAACAGAGAAAGAGTTAGTAAACTCTTGGGATGATACATGTTGATGTATGTAGGTCCCCTGTCTACACATGCCAAGACCGGTTCTTTGTACTTCGTTACATTCTCTGATAATCTCTCAAGATTCAGACATATGTTCCTGTTGAAACATGAGTCCGAACCTTGTGAGATATTCACAGAATATAAGTTAGAAGTAGAGAACCAAAATACGGGTAAAAGTATTATGTCCTTTGATGTGATCAGGGAGGAGAATACTTGAGTACGGAATTCCTGGACTATTCTAAAGGAGAATGAGATTCTCTCTCAGCATTACTCCTCCGTATACACCATAGCACGATGGTATATCGGGGCGGAGCAGATACACCTTATTTGATATGGTGTGCTCTATGATGAGTACTGCTGAGTTACCTATTTCCTTTTGGGAGTTATGCACTTATGAAGCTGCATACCTATTGAATAGGATTCGAATCAAATCAGTTGCCTACCACTTCATATATGATATGGAAAGGGAAGAGCCCATATCTTAAGTTAGTTAAGATTTGGGGTTGACCGTCCTATGTCTAAAAGCAAAATCCGGACAAGCTCGAGGCAAGGTCTGTAATATAGAACTGGAAATGTTCCAGCTATACAAACTACAGCACATGATTTGATAGAACCAAAGGATTCAGTAGATTCCAACGAAACTCAGCCTCTCCGCCGATCTAGTAGGGTTCCTCACCCACCTGAGAGATACTTCGGTTTCTCTATGACAGTGGGAGCGAGGATTACATCATGAGATGATGACCCAACTAGTTTCGAGCTGGCCATCAGGAGTGAGACTCTGTAAGAATGGCTGGATGTTTATCGATCTGAGATGGAATCCTTATACACCAACGAAGTATGGACTTTAGTTGCTATATCTGAAGGGTTAAATCCCCATCAGGAGCAAGTATATCTTGAGAAGATTACTTGGTGTACATGGAAAAGTTGAGACTTTCAAAGCTAAAATTATTAAAGGTTTTCGTCATCGACCAGGCGTGGATAATGATGAAACCTTTTCCAGTAGCTATGCTTAAGTCCATCCAGATCCTACTTGCCACGGCTACATACCATGACTACGATATCTGGTGGTTCGGTGTCATGACTGCTTTTCTAAATGATGTTTTAGAAGAAGTGCGTCTATAAGTACACAGCCAGAGGGCTTCGTAGACAGTGGGAGCAGCGGAAACGTGTGCAACATGCTTTATAGGATAAAGCAGACATCGCGGAGTTGGAACATCTGTTTTGATGGATTAGTCAAAGAGTTTGACATCATCAAAATGGTAGATGAACCTTGTATAAACAAAAAGGTAGTAGGGAGTATGGTGACAATCCTCGTAGAGTACGTGGATGACATACTCTTGATAAGAAAGGAGTTTCCTATGCTACGCTCGATCAATCTCCGCTTATCACAATGATTCTCCACATAGGATCAAAGTGATACCTCCTAAATCCTGGGTTTTTGGATCTATGAGATAGATCTAAATGGATGTTAGGATTCTCACTAGTTGTAGTGAGACAGTATCAAACGATCCTGGGGAGATTCACTGGAAGGGTTCCAGGGTGATAAAGACGACTGAGTGTCAGTCACAGGCATTGTCTTTACCCTCAGTAAAGGGACGGTATGTTGGAAAAGTTCCAAGCTAGATACCGTGACATAATAGACGATAAAGGCTGGATATATCGCTACTTACGATGCTACCAAAGAGGCGGTCTGGATGTATATTTGTTCATGAGATGAACTTAGTTCCTCCCATTGTGTGACAATGGAGTTGTGGCTTATGCCAAGGAACGCAGGTCCCATCAGTGATCCAGACATATTCTAAGGCAGTATCACCTGATCATGGAGATAGTTGATCTTCAGGGTGATCGAGGTTTGGAGAGTAGACTCAGAGGACAACACAGCGGATCCACTCACAAAGGCCTGTTCCCAGAGAGAGACTTTTATGGGATGGTTGAGTATGAGATACTGCAACCACTGCTACAGATGGCCCTAGTGCAAGTGGGAGATTGTTAGTTATATGTATGCCCTAGAGGCCATTACTGTACATAGGATGTATATTGTAGTGGATGCTGGGACATATATAGGGAGGACTTTCTTGCTCGACATGATAGTATGCTATCTGGTTACCCTTTACCTTAACGTGTATGCTGATTGTCTCTCTGTTACATGTTGGTAAAGCCCTTAGGATCTGTACTTGACTACCTGGACTATGATGCGGATCATACTAATGGGGACATGGTAGTCTATAAGTACATCCTTCAAAGTCCCTAGTCGTGGGTGTATCGAGACGGGGCATCGATATACCAGAGTAGACTAGCGTATACCTTCTCGACCCATATAGATGGGCGATGGATGATCCCATATCCATTGGTGTTTGACATCAGAGATGATATACGGGTGCTCAGTAGAGACTGGGTACACTGGACGGACTCGCCGAGAACTCCCAAATGGTATTATACCTCACGTCAGATGGCAGTTCTCTGGTGACACTGGTACAGAGTAGTCTGTTGACCCGAGATCGTCATAGAGTCTTGTGTGGTTCCCACTGTGCTTTGATTTCCATCTTACCACGTCCAAGAGGGCGTGCAAAACGGTGGTTTTTGGGTACAGTCCCGAGTCACATGGAGGCAATGAGCGATAGGAGGGGATTTGTCTCTCCCGGTATAGGGGGTTGATGTTGTGCTGTGTTCGATTGGCTATAACAGGAAATCCCTGGCCAGGGTTGCTGAGATTTACTGGTAAGTGTTACCAGTAGTTTCTCGAACAGTTATAGACCTCATATCGACACGACTTATCGAGCTATTGGGGTCTGACGTTTACCACCTCTAGGCGAGATATGCGACATATCAGACGATCAGACCGGACTGTACGGTAGTGTTACTGGTTGGATTCACTGGAGTGTGAGCGGGCTTGCTCGTCGATCTTCAGATCGCTCAATACCCGGGTGGCCGTTACGTTTAGCAGACCGCTTGCGGCTTGTGGGTGTTTGATATGATCATCACCTGCTGTCGGCGTATTGACGAGTCTTTAGAGTCCTACACAGAGGTTTCCTGGCTCAAGCGAAACGAAATAGGAGCGCATATGAGATATGTGCGGGACCGAGAATAATGCGTGTATGTGATACCATATTCTATTCTCGCGATGAATGTATCGAATGGTTGTATGCGATATAACCTAGTTATCGAATCAAGTATTGATTCGATAAGCCGATACATTGAATACTAGTCGGTTGTGTGCGACATGACCGGATCATTGAATCAAGTGTTGATTTAATGATTTAATGCATAATTATATATTTGATATATTACTTTGCACTAACTAGTATTGGTTCACTTTAAACGGATTTTCTCACTCGGATGTGCGCATTGCATATGCGATATGATTTTGTGCACTTGCTTGTATCATGTTTGATGATACATGCAATACTTGGTTAAATGTATGTTTATACCATAGTTAGTTAATGGTTAAGGGTTTTAAATGATTTATTTATTTTTTTATTTATTTTTGGAAAAAGGAAAATTGTGGCTTTATTTATTTCTTTTGTTGAAGTTTCTTGAACTTTTGAAAAGTCCACCATTTTTGTTTTATGCCAAACCCTAACCACTCACTAACTTTGGTTAACTCTCTACACTTAACTATGGTAAGTGTTATGATAAGATTGAATTTTCTTTTCTATTTTAATTAATCTTATCATATCATTTCTTCTTCTTCTTCCTTCAACTCAAGAAGAAAACCTTCACTTCATCAATGGTGGATTGAAGAAATGAGTGAGAAATCCAAAACTAAAGTCTACCCACTTCCTATTTCTTCATCCTCTACCTCTTGCCAAGTAGTAGAGTGTGTTTCCTTCACAAGTTTTTAGGGCTTGGTGAAGGTGGAGCTTGATTTAGCGATGCCTCGACGTAGATCATCTTCGGCATGGACATCGACGACCTAGCTCGCTTTTTCTCCGACGAAGCCGACTCTAGAGCCCGGATTCCTTTTGGACAGCGGAGACGACTTCGTTGCGGAGCTATGGAGGTGGAGCACCGGATCTACAAAGGTTGTATTTCTGATATCCCATTAGTTAAGTTGTTAACTAGTTTGCTTTTTCGCCTAAATATCTAGCAAACGATCCGTAGTCGGGTCTCTCGGCACCCTTAAAATTTTATATTGGCATGTTCGATGCCTTGTGAGACCTCACTAGGGTGCCTAGGAACCCTACACATTCATCGCCCATCATATGGGTCAAGATGCGTATACGCTAGTCTACTCTAGTGTATCGATGCCCTGTCTGGATACACCCTCGACTAGGAACAATTATAGGATGTACTCGCCGACTACCGTGGCCCCACTAGTATGATCTCATCATAGTCCCAGTAGTCGAGTATATATCCTAAGGGCTTTATCAACATGTAACATAGAGACAATCATAGTACACGTTAAGATAAAGTACAACCAGATAGCATACTATCATTTCGAGCAAGAAAGTTCTCCCTGTATATGTCCAAGCATCCATTACAATATACATCGTATGTACAGTAATGGCCTCTAGGGCATACATATAACTAACAATGTCCCACTTGCACTAGGGCCATCTGTTGTGGTTTCATATACCCAACAATTAGCTGTGGTTGAAGTGTCTCATACTCAATCATCACATAAAAGTCTCTACTGGGAAAAAGGCCTTTGTGAGTGAGTCCGCGCTGTCGTCCTCTGTGCCTACTCTCCTAACCTCGATCTCCCTGGAGATCAACCATCTCCATGATCAGGCGATACTGCCTAAGATTTATATATGGATTTCTGATGGGACTGGGGTTCCTTGGCATAAGCCATAACTCCATTGTCACACAATGGCAGGAACGAAGTTCATCTCATGAACTTATATATCCAGACTGCCTCTTTGGTAGCATCCTTGGTAACGATGTATCTTGCCTTTAATCGTCTAGTATGTCACGGTATCTTGCTTGGAACTCTTCCAACACACCGTCCATCAACTGAGGGTAAAGACAAAGCCTGCGACTGACATTCAGTCGTCCTTATCACCCTGGAACCTTTCCAGTGATTCTCTCCAGGATCCATTGATACCATCTCACTACAACTAGTGAGAATCCTAACATCCATTTAGATCTATCTCATAGATCCAAAACCCAGGATTTGGGAGGTATCACTTTGATCCTATATGGAGAATCCTTGTGATAAGCGGAGATTGACCGAGCGTAGCATAGGAAACTCCTTTCCTATCAAGAGTATGTCATCCACGTACTCTATGAGGATCATCACCATACTCCCCACTACCTTTTTGAATATACAAGATTCATCTACCATTTTGATGAAGTCAAACTCATTGACTACCATATCAAAACAGATGTTCCAACTCCGCGATGCCTGCTTTATCACATAAAACATCTTGCACACGTTTCCGCTGCTCCCAATGTCTACGAAGCCCTCTGGCTGTGTACTTATAGACGCTTTCTTCTAAAACATCATTTAGAAAAGCAGTCATGACACCCAACCACCATATATCGTAGTCATGGTATGTAGCCGTGGCAAGTAGGTGTTGGAGATAGTGTCCTCAGAGTCAATTATTGGATCACAGGCACGTGATTGCAATGATTGAGGGAGGACCTATCCCGGTAGGACAATCTTTCTCAAGATGATAGTATGCTATCTGGTTTATCTTTATCATCGTGTGCTACTTTAGGTGACCAGACAGGTCGCTATTACACGTTGATAGAGCCCCTAGGATTCATGCTTGACTGCCAGCAGTATGAGGGCGATCATATACATGGGAGTTGGTAGTCTATAAGCACATCCTTAAAAGGTCCCTAGTCGTGGGAGTTTCGAGACAGGGCATCGATACTCCAGAGTAGACTAGTGTATACAGTCGAGACCCCGACGAGGGGCGGTGGCCGGTCTCACAAGCCACTGGTGTCAGTTGGTTCACCTAAGATGTATACAGGTGCTCATTGGGTTATGAGTACACCGGACAGGACTCACAGGGAACATGCTAGTTGGTCTTATACCTGACGTCAGATAGCAGTTCCCTGGTGACATGTGTACAGGTTAGTTCATCGACCTGAGGATCGTCATTTGTCTCTTGTGAGTTCCCACTGTACTTTGATTACTACCCTACATGCTCAAAGAAGATGTGCAAACATGTTTTAGTTGGGTACAGTCCCGAGCCACATGGAGACAGTGAGCGGATCTTTAGGGGTTCGTCTCTCCCGGTATTAGGAGTGAGGTCGCGCTGTGTCTAGGAGAGCCGTTACACAAAGCCCTCAGCCGAGGCAGGAGATTTACTGGTAGGTATTCCAGTAGTATCTCAGGGTGTTCTGGGCTACACTCCGACACGACTTGTACCGCTTTTGGGGGTCTGACTTTTACCAACCCCCTAGGCCCGCCATGCGATGCTCATAGACGAACGGACCGGACTATACGGATATTGTCGCTGACAGGCTCAGTAGGGTGTCAGGATGAGTTTGCTCATCGACGTCCCTTTTGGTCAATACCTGGTAGCCCGTTACGTATAGGCTAATACCTCTGGCGTGC
Source organism: Agapanthus africanus (assembly GCA_030015575.1). Lineage (NCBI taxonomy): Eukaryota > Viridiplantae > Streptophyta > Magnoliopsida > Asparagales > Amaryllidaceae > Agapanthus > Agapanthus africanus. The sequence continues at coordinate 201,909,489 of CM057343.1, read as the reverse complement.
TAGTGGTTAAATCCACAACCAAAGTATTGACGAGTCTTTAGATCCCCCACAGACCAGTTTCTCAAGTTTCGGGCGAAACGCTGTAGAGGCCGTATGGAGATATGGCAGGGTTCAATCAGATACGTGCGGTATTGCACGGATCAGGATCGGACGGTTAATACTACCGGGCTTTGGTTTAAGCCGGATCCTAGTATTGGACAGTGTAGATTTGTCTCTTTGCATTTGTATTCGGTCGGAATACAAATGCGGGTATGTATTTACAGTAGCGGGGTTTTCCTGTAATTTATTACGGGATCAGTTTTTGGAGTTGCTAGTTTGTTTTCCGTTTCAGCCAATTTTCTTTGTATCTTTCATTGGCCGAAAATTGGTGGAGGAGGGCTTAATTGCATTTGTGCAAATAAGCATTTTGGAGGGTTGTCTTTGCATATTCTTGTGTCATGATGGTTGCACCATCTTTTGACTTCTTCACTTGATCATTTGCTTGACTTTCTTATTCATCATGGTTTACTTTTGGAGTCATGATGATTGTAGATGATGGAGGGTTATGATGATGGATGTGAGACTTGCCTTTTTCTTTTTCACTCAACCTTGCATGATATTGGCTCATTCATTCATTCTCTTGTTTTGGAACTCTCTCCTCTCATTATTTTTGGATGAGTCATGGCCGGCCAAGCCTAGTGGGGGCTGTCCAAATTTTTGGGGATGGCTTTTAGTCTCATTTTCTTGTTAGAAATTCTCAAGCCATCAAGAAAATTCACATCTCATTCTCCACCACCAAATATGGCAACTTCAACCCCTAGAGACACATGGCTTTCTACACTTCTTTCTACAGCAAATCTTGGGCACGTCGACTCGCCAACTTCGTGCCCGAGTTGCCTCGGTCCAGAGGTGGGAGCCTGTAAAAGAAGCCGGCGACGTGGTGCCCTTCCGGCGAGGAGATGAAGACCGGAGATTCTGCGGGAGATCGGGACGACGACGAGAAGACCGAAGGACACGGATCGCTCGGTATATCTCTCTTCCCATCTTGTAGTTATCTAGTAGTTAGGTTAATGGCCCGATCCTGGTTAAAAGTGCACGGTGGTGCCGGTTTACTAGTTTGTAAAGTTTTTCGTTTCCGCGTTTCCGGCGTCGGATTGACGGCCGGGACGCCGCCGTGCACTTACATTGGTATCAGAGCCTCGCCATTAACCTAGTATAGCTTTGTCTAATGTGTTTACATTTCCGATCGAACAAAAATTCCAGAATCCGCGTTTTCAATAGCATCAGTTTTCTGTCGATTTTTTTCTGGCTCGTAATTTTTTTCAGTATATTGCAGATAGTTGTGCAGGGAATTATAAGACTTCTGTAGAAATTTGATCACGTGAACGCTCTATACGACCGCGAAACCGCGGCCAAACCCATGCTTGGGCCGCGGTTCCGCCGCAGTATTTGCAGTTCAGTAGATCAATTTTTTACAGAGGGTCTCTGGGCTGAAAATTGGGGTTTTGGAATATTATTTTTGGGCCCAGGATTTCTTTAACTGCTACAGTAATGCTTGGGGCCCACTTGGTAAAATTTGATCGATCGGATATTTTAAACATATTAGTTCACAGTATTTACATTATATCTGCGACCGTGAATGTCACTTGATCGGTAAATCCCGTCTAACTGCTATAGCCCGGTTAGACGGATTTGCGAACGTGACATTCACGTTGATGTTCTATGATTGTGCTGTGATGTTGCGGACTGGTCGTGGGGGATAGCCTGGATGCAATGCTAGTACAGTATTTGTTGTATTATGTACATTTGATATTGCGGGGCGAGCGTCCGACATGTGGACTGCCGTCACTGCCTGTCTGTATATTATTTTTTTGGGGCACGACCTGGTTGCTGTCGATGTACCCGTTGTATGTATATTTTACTTTCTGTACTAGGATTGCCCCACAGAGGGGTGCACGATAGCCGGATTCTAGAGAGCAACAAGCCCGCATCTCATGGCATTGAGACGGAGGGGGCTTTACTCTAGAATTGGCGGGCTATTCGCCGCACTCGTAGGGGGTACAGGTTGACCCAGGAGGGGTGCCCAAGTTACCGGATTCCGTGAAGTGACGGGTGGTCCATTCACGTTGCTGAAAGGGGCTGCCTCGCTTCAGGTTTTGGCGGGTAACTTGCCGCGCCCGTAGGGGTCTAGGATTTCATTGCACAGGCTATCCACACGACCACGGGAACGTCGGGTTTCAGTAGCGGCTCTGTGAAACCCGGGGATCCCAGATATCTGTATTGTTCTGTGATGCTGTACATTTCTGTGATGTTGCATTTTATCATGCCTTGAGCGAAATATTATATATTGATATATATACTAGTAGATGTTGTATATGTTTTGCATCCGCGCTAGTCCAGTCCCCGCTCTGTCGTTAGTTAGCTAACCTAACGGGTAATGACGGGACCCAGTGGCGAATGCGGATGGCATATACGTACGTCATTGTTTTCGTTCTTTATTTGTGTGATCAATTGATGGGACTGCGTTGATTTGGATCAATGCAAGTTAAAAACAAACCTAATCTGATGTTGTTGGAACACTTTTCAAAAAGCTGTTATTAAAAGGACGTTCACCTTTGTTTTGCACAGTGTATTCAGTTGGAATATCTTGCTCCTCAGTCGACGAGGCAAGGGCCGAGATCCCTTCACCGGGAGTGACCCCTTGGACAAAAGTTTGCGCCAGGGCAATAAATTCACTATAGCCGATTACTTTTGCTTTGCATCGTGGTATTCAGTTGGAATATCCTGCACCTCATTCTACGGGGAAAGAGCCGAGATCCCTTCACCGGGAGTGACCTCTTTAGCAAAGGTTTTCGTCACTATATTTTTAAAAGCTATCCGGTTCCTTCAACGATATCAAGTTCATACGTTAAAGGTTTTCGCCGGAAACCATTCGTAGCCCTCCGTCATTTCATATGGATAGTTAATAGTATTCAAGCTGTGTTTGTTGGCCATAGTCAAGGCACAGTGTTTGGTAGCTATTGGGTGTTCATATGTAGCATAGATAGATGCGTTGGTTTGGGACAGTCGTATTGCCTTGTTGGCCCTAGTCAAGGGCTTGTACGGGTTGGTTCAAATTAACCTGGACAATGACGGGTAGAACTTGACATGTGACTTATGATTTGTTGGCCTTAGTCAAGGTCATAAGAGCATGGGGCAAAAATCACATCGGGAGTTTCTAAAGAAACTGAAACTTGCCAGATATGCGCATAGCTTCTGGAGTGTGATAACGTGAGCGGATTCCGTCACGTTATCATGCGATGATAGTTGGATCTCGATTCCCACTGATGAGTTGGTTTACTCCTCGGGTGATCCCGACTAATTCTTCTTTCGGGTTTGGAGAAGAATTTGAGGTTACAGTGGGAGGCTTCCAGATTAGATAAATTGGTAACCATTCTGATCTGGGTTAGAATGCACGCTGAGTGTTTCTTTTCTCTCTCTCTTTGGAAGCGACCATTGACCCGACCCTAGACTATGACTCAGAGACCAAAATTAACTGAACCTTCTTAAACATTGGCTTTTGGATTGTCAGAGTTGCAAACCTCATTGCCACTCCTAGTTTTACCCTTTTCTCCAGGACACCCCGTATTACTACGAACGGCCACTTCCATTGGACAAAACCATCGTATGGTTATATACGAACTCGAAGGAATTTATTCGAAGATGGTTTCCGGTTCTGGAGAAAACGAATATGACTATTCAGTTGTCTTTTCCTTTTACCTTCTCTCAGGTTGCGAGTACTCCTTGGTTTAGGAGATAGTACACCTATTACGCAAATTGGGTAGTCTTCTTCCAAACCTTAGGCTGGTGCCGAACGGTGGGGAATGAAGAAAACTAATTAGCATAAAGATGGTGTACAGAAGGTATTAAGTAAAGACAAAGAAAGGGATTAGAAGGAGGGCAAAGTAAATTGCGACTGATATTCACGACCAAACCATGTATTTCATTACCACTCCCACTTCACCTTTGTATTTCTCCAGGACACTCCGTATCACTACGAAGATCCACAGTTTATTGGATACTCCATCGTATGGTTATATACGAACTCGAAAGGAACTTGTTCCAGTTCGGGGATGGATTCTGGTTCAGGAGAAATAGGAATAAGGTTTATTCGGTTGTCTTTTATCTTCACCTTCTCTCGCATTGCGAGTGTTCCTAGGATTAGGGCAGTACACCCATTATGCTTATTGGATAGTCTTCTTCCAAACCATAGGCTGGTGCCGAACGGTAGGGAAGGAAGAAAACCACTTGGCCTAAAGGGGTGTGCAGAAGGTAATGACTAAAGACATATAAAGGGATTTGGAGAGGTGGCAAAGAAATATACGGTTATAGTTGTGAATCTGGATAATGGAAGAGGCATTACTAGGAATACCAGGATACCCCATCGAAACATTTCAATGTTTCAGTTTCACTGTGTACTGTTAAAGGAAAACTGATTTCCCGATTAGATACTTACTCCAGGGTATGTATTTACCAGGTATGATTCTCACATCTGTATAGTTTTACAGATGATGAGTGGGAGTAAGTTATTGGGAATTAGGTGATCATCCTCATTATATCGGAATTCGTTGTAATTGGTGATATCTGAGGAAGTCACCTGGGTTGTTTGCCGGACGACGAATATTTGGTTTTGAATATCCGTTATAATGCACCAATTTCAAATTGATATATCTGTACGACTATTTTTATAGAGTGAGATATACCTTTTTGAAATTATGTCGATGACATTTACCTATATCAGTTGATGGTTAGGTAAGGAGCATTAAACAGCGGTGTAATTCTTCTTAACCATAAGTACAGTTTTCAACCTACGATACACAGGAAGTGAGTTATTAGACTCAAGGGACTTGTACAGAATATTGTATATTGTCCAGTGTCCATTAGGACAGAGGGGATGGTCCTCGTACTATATTCAGTTTACTTATGACTTCTCTAGTTCTTAGACAGGTGTTTCGTAGAAACACAGGGTCCAAGTTTTGAGAAGTTATAGGTATAAGAGTAAAGTAGAGAACCAGATGTTGCAAGTATCAGGATTCTTTAAGGTGATCGAAGATGTAGATACTTGTGTTTGGTATTCAGTTGATAGTAATGATTAAGAGAACTTGCTTCTCTTTCGGGTTACTCATAATTGGAAGCATTCCTAAGTTGAGTAACGCTGATCGGCCTCCTTCCATTTAGTTAACATGCACTGGAGACAGCTGCATGATTTGAATCTGGTTCAATTAAATCAGTACCTCTGTTTCTATATTGGATATAGAACAGTTCATATCTTAACGATGTTAAGGTACGGGGAGTTGTTAGGCCTATGCTTAAAACCAGACTCTGGATAACTCAAGGCATGTTTCTGTAATGGATGTTTGTGGGTTGACCCAGGCTATGACGAGGGTTGACTTTCTACCATCTGGAAGATCAATAGTGATATTGTTCTAGACTAGCCACAGTTTTAATAAAAATGGATTTTTTCAGAAAACAGAAGTGGGAGTATGGTAGAACTGGAAGTGATTCCAGAACCACAAACGATTACTGAAGATTTGATAGGAACCTAAAGATTCAATCTGGTTTGACATTCCATTGGCCACTCCGCAGATAAGGTGGGTAACTTCAGGCACCCGATTGGTACTCCGGTAGACTCAAGGACGGTGACAGGGAAGTTCTTGTTTACCCAGACTTGCCATTGCTGTTGTTCCAGACCGTGAGACCCAGCAGGAGGATGAGTATAGCGTCGTTCTAAACTAGCTTTAGAAGTGTACGTCTATATGACTCTGCCAGAGGGTTGTCGTGGTCAGTGGGAGCAGCGGAAGCATTGGTGGACAAGTGGCTTATGTCTATTTATAGACTAAAGAAGATGTAGCGGAGATAGATCATCTATTTCTGACATGACAGTCATAGGTTTGACTTCATCAGAATAGGGATGGATCTGTTAAGAAGGTAGTAGGGTGTGATGTCCTGGTATTTGGATGACATACATAGAGTAGGAAGTGATATTCCTATATTACGATCGGTTATACTTTGGTCGTCACACACTGGTTTCTCCATATGGGACTTGGACATTATATCAGACATACTGGTTACTAGTTCTATGGTTTTAGATCTAGATTTGGGTGGTTTCCCAATTAAGGGTACTTAGACAGCATTCTAAGAGTATTTAGAATGGACGACTCCTGGCACGGTAGTGTACCTGCAGGTGATGGAGTCACCCTCTCTAAAGGTGTCTTACAGACTAAAGGGGAGAGAGATGTGCATGATTGGCAGATCACTTGCTTAGGCAATTGAGTCAATCATGAGATGTTAAGTACCACACCAGATGTTGTTTTTGCACTAGATGCAATAAGTTGACATTGATCCAATCCTGGAGAAACAGTCGGAAGCAGTTTTAGAACATAAGTGGATGTTTTAGAGATATGATAACGACAGCCTCATTCGGGAGACAGTTATCATTCCAGGATTCCAAGGTGACTTGGACGACAGGGAGGTTGTCAGAGTTATAGTTTTCCCTCTGACGAGGGGCAGTGTTTTGGACAGGTGATCCAAGTGGACATTGAGGGAGGCATTACGCAGGGTACTGATTAAGTCAGTCGTCGATACAGTCTAAGAAGTTTGGATTTGGAGTTCATTTATGAGCTAGGTCCCATCAGACATCCAGACACATTCTAAGACAGGTATTGCTCATTTCGGGAGATGCCTTTCTCCGTGAACTTGAGATATAGAGAGATATAGAAAGAAACATCAAAGCGGATCCACTCACTGAGGCTATTCCTCGAACGCAATAGTTTCGCAAACAGGCTTTGTGAGACTGACAAGTAGAAGAGTTGGGTGTTCGGTATCACACGGGCTGTGAGTATGCGACATCGCAATAATTAGCCTTGAGTGCAAGTGGGAGATTGTTGGAGATAGTGCCCTCAGAGTCAATTATTGGATCTTAGGCACGTGATTGCAATGATTGAGGGAGGACATATCCCGGTAGGACAGTCTTACTCAAGATGATAGTATGCTATCTGGTTTATCTTTATCATCGTGTACTAGTTTAGGTGACCAGACAAGTCGCTATTACACGTTGATAGAGCCCCTAGGATTCATGCTTGACTGCCAGCAGTATGAGGGCGATCATATACGTGGGAGCTGGTAGTCTATAAGCACATCCTTAAAAGGTCCCTAGTCGTGGGAGTTTCGAGACAGGGCATCGATACTCCAGAGTAGACTAGTGTATACAGTCGAGACCCCGATGAGGGGCGGTGGCCGGTCTCACAAGCCAATGGTGTCAGTTGGTTCACCTAAGATGTATACAGGTGCTCATTGGGTTATGAGTACACCGGACATGACTCGCAGGGAACATGCTAGTTAGTCTTATACCTGACGTTAGATCGCAGTTCCCTGGTGACATGTGTACAGGTTAGTTCATCGACCTGAGAATCGTCATTTGTCTCGTGTGAGTTCCCACTGTACTTTGATTACTACCCTACCACGCTCAAAGGAGACGTGCAAACAGGTTTTAGTTAGGTACAGTCCCGAGCCACATGGAGGCAGTGAGCGGATCTTCAGGGGTTCGTCTCTCCCGGTATTGGGAGTGAGGTCGCGCTGTGTCTAGGAGAGCCATTACACAAAGCCCTCGGCCGAGGCAGGAGATTTACTGGTAGGTATTCCAGTAGTATCTCAGGGTGTTCTGGGCTACACTCCGACACGACTTGTACCGCTTTTGGGGGTCTGACTTTTACTAACCCCCTAAGCCCGCCATGCGATGCTCATAGACGAACGGACCGGACTGTACGGATATTGTCACTGACAGGCTTAGTAGGGTGTCAGGATGAGTTCGCTCATCGATGTCCCTTTTGGTCAATACCTGGTAGCCCGTTACGTATAGGCTAATACATTTGGCGTGCTAGTGGTTAAATCCACAACCAAAGTATTGACGAGTCTTTAGAGTCCCCCACAGACCAGTTTCTCAAGTTTCGGGTGAAACGCTGTAGAGGCCGTATGGAGATATGGCAGGGTTCGATCAGATACGTACGGTATTGCACGGATCAGGATCGGACGGTTAATACTAGCGGGCATTGGTTTAAGCCGGATCCTAGTATTGGACAGTGTAGATTTGTCTCATTGCATTTGTATTCGGTCGGAATACAAATGCGGGTATGTATATACAGTAGCGGGGTTTTCCTGTAATTTATTACGGGATCAGTTTTTGGAGTTGCCAGTTTGTTTTCCGTTTCGGCCAATTTTCTTTGTATCTTTCATTGGCCGAAGATTGGTGGAGGAGGGCTTATTTGCATTTGTGCAAATAAGCATTTTGGAGGGTTGTCTTTGCATATTCTTGTGTCATGATAGTTGCACCATCTTTTGACTTCTTCACTTGATCATTTGCTTGACTTTCTTATTCATCATGGTTTACTTTTGGAGTCATGATGATTGTAGATGATGGAGGGTTATGATGATGGATGTGAGACTTGCTTTTTTCTTTTTCACTCAACCTTCCATGATATTGGCCCATTCATTCATTCTCTTGTTTTGGAACTCTCTCCTCTCATTATTTTTGGATGAGTCATGGCCGGCCAAGCCTAGTGGGGGTTGTCCAAATTTTTGGGGATGGCTTTTAGTCTCATTTGCTTGCTAGAAATTCTCAAGCCATCAAGAAAATTCACATCTCATTCTCCACCACCAAATATGGCAACTTCAACCCCTAGAGACACATGGCTTTCTACACTTCTTTCTACAGCAAATCTTGGGCACGTCGACTCGCCAACTTCGTGCCCGAGTTGCCTCGGTCCAGAGGTGGGAGCCCGTAAAAGAAGCTGGCGACGTGGTGCCCTTCCGTCGAGGAGATGATGACCGGATATTCCGCGGTAGATCGGGACGACGACGAGAAGACCGAAGGACACGGATCGCTCGGTATATCTTTATTCCCATCTTGTAGTTAGCTAGTAGTTAGGTTAATGTCCCGATCCGGGTTAAAAGTGCGCGGTGGTGCCGGTTTCCTAGTTTGTAAAGTTTTTCGTTTCCGCGTTTCCGGCGTCGGATTGACCGCTGGGGCGCCGCCGTGCACTTACAGTAGGATCTGAATGGACTTAAGCATAGCTTTAAAAGTCTTAACTTTTCCATGTACACCAAGTAATCTTCTCAAGATATACTTGCTCCTGATGGGGATTTAACCTTTCAGATAAAGCAACCAAAGTCCATACATTGTTGGTGTATAAGGATTCCATCTCAGATCGATAAGCATCCAGCCATTCTTACAGAGTCCCACTCCTGATGGCCTGCTCGAAACTAGTTGGGTTATCATCTCATGATGCAATCCTCACTCCCACTGTCATAGAGAAACCGAGGTATCTCTCAGGTGGGTGAGGAACCCTACTAGATCAGCGGAGAGGCTGAGGTTTGTTGGAAACTATTGAATCCTTTGGTTCTACCAAATCATCTGCTGTAGTTTGTATAGCTGGAACTCCTTCCAGTTCTACCTCATGACCACTAATTTCTTCTCAAGAAATTCCCTTTCACAAAGGTGGCATGTTGAGAAACAAAACATTTTTGTTCCTCGGTTTGGTAGAAGATATTCCCTTGCTAATGCTTGGGATATCCATCAAACTTCTACAGATCTGACTTTGCCTCGAGCTTGTCCGGATTATGCTATTAGACATATACTGGACAACCCCAAATCTTAACAAACTTAAGATATGGGCTCTTCCCTTTCCATATCACATATGAAGTGGTAGGCAACTGATTTGATTTGAACCTTATTCAATAGGTATGCAGCTTCTCAAGTGCATAACTCCCAAAAGGAAATAGGAAACTCAGTAGTACTCATCATAGAGCACACCATATCACATAGGGTGCTATTGCTCCACCCCGATATACCATCGTGCTATGGTGTATACGGAGGAGTAATGCTGAGAGAGAAACTCATTCTCCTTTATAATAGTCCAGGAATTCCATGCTCAAGTATTCTCCTCCTTGATCTCATCAAAGGACATAATACTTATACCCTTATTTTGGTTCTCTACTTCTAATTTATATTCTGTGAATATCTCAAAAGCTTCGGACCTGTGTTTCAACAGGAACATATGTCTGAATCTTGAGAGATCATCAGTGAATATAATAAAGTACAAAGAACCGGTCTTGGCATATGTAGACAGGGGACCTTTATACATCAGCATGTATCAATCCCAAAAGTTCACTAACTCTTTCTCTGTTTCCAATAAACAGAGCTAGGGTCATCATATCTTTGTGACATGACCGGCATGTTTCACAAGATGTAAATTCAAACAAATTTAAATATGCATCTAAATCTAACTTAGATAGTCGGGTCGCATTGATATGACCTAGTCTACAATGCCTCAAGAATGATCCGTTCATTTCTGAACTCTTCCTCTTCTGTGTGTTCTGTATACTAAGAACTGTAGTTTGATTTAGAACGTCAATGCTTTTAGATAACGTGCCTGAATCGATCAACTCTTGATATAGGAAATGTTCATAATATTATCCAACAATACAAAATTATATCCTTTCTTTATTAATAAAGAGACTGATATGATGTTGTACATCAGGTTCGGTATCTAATAACATTCGTTCAGAATCAATGTATTCTTGTAATACAGGGTGACAGTGACCAACAGACTTGGCTGCAACACTTGCACCGTTTTCTGTCTCATGAAACTTATCACCCGTTCTCAGTTCTCTACCTTTCTGTAGCCCATGTAACAGATTACATATGCGGGATCTTGATCCGGTATCACATACCCAGGACGTAAAGGATACTGAGAAACAGTTCTCTGTAATGAATACACCCGAAGATGATGCATCAACATGCACTTTCTTCGTTTGGGTGGCACGGGTAATCTGGTATTCCCCAATTTGTTGCTCTGTCTTATAACAATTATAAGTTGGAGCGGGACCAACGTTCCCTAGCTCATTATAATAAGCGGGTTCGGTCAATATATCCGTATTATTATCTTGATTAAGGCGTGATATGGTCGCTACTTGGAGAGAGAGAGAAGAAAATACTCAGCGTATGCTCTTGCAAGATTAGATTGGTTGTCTAATATATCTAATCAGCATGTCTCCTACTGTTTTAATCAAATCTTCCTTCAAACCCTAAAAGGAGTGACTAGCCGGGATTAATTACACGCTACAAGTTCGCCAATCTTTCAGCCAGGCCAGTGTCGGTACTTTGAGGGAGGTCCCCCGTGCTTTCGCACGAACCTAATTAAAGTAAACCTCGTTTTCCCAGAGGTATAACCCCGTTAACACCTTTCTAGACACCTACTTGATCGGCTAATTGTAATGTGTAAAACTCTCCCAGGAGTAACTCTTACTCACAGCGGGTATCGGGATCCAATTATCTCATAGAAGGTATGCAATCTCATTGCAAATTTCAACACTTGAAATTCCCAATAATATTTTACCCCAAGCGATCTATGACCTTGACAAGGTCAACAAACCATAGACCGCAAGTCAAGTTCAACCCGTCATTTCCTGATTGAATTAAACCCACCCGCACGACCCTTGACAAGGTCAACAATGTCGCACGACTACCCTAATCCAATCGCATCATATGCTTATGCAGATAAGCATAAATAGCTACCGCACACTACGCCTTGACAAGGTCAACAAACGCAGCACGAATACTATGAAGTACTTATCTGAAATGACGGAGGGCTATGACAGGTTTTTAAGAAAACCCTTTGCGTAATGAACTTGATATCGTTGTAGAATCAAGTGATTTTTAAATGGAATGTTTTTGAGGCCTTTCTAGTTTTGCTAAAGGGGTCACTCTCGGTGAAGGGATCGTCGGCCCTTTCCTCATCGAATAAGGTGCAGGGTATATCATATATACCACTATGCAAAGCAAAAACTATAGAAGCAATCAAAAGACAAACCGAGTTTGTAGCATCTGCTAGTTTCACTAAAGAGGTCACTCCCGGTGAAGGGATCTCGGCTATTTCCTTATCGAATAAGGTGCTGGATGTTCTACAAGGAACACTGCTATGCAAAGCAAGAACTAGAGCTACCAGTTTTTAAGACAAGTTTCTACAACATCTTAGGTTTCTTTTATTTCATTAATCTCATTAATGAAGTCCCATTTTATTTAAGTCACCTAAACATCACAGATAAATACGACGTACACTTATGCCATCCGCATTCGCCTCGATGTCCCCTCGTGCACCGTTAGGTTAGGTAACTAACGGCAGAGCGGGGCAGGGCTAGCGCGGGTGTAAAACATAAGTAACGTCTATATAATATATCATATATACTATATACAGTATTTATCACAACATATCAAATGATCACATCACAGATATCGCAGCAGAAGAAACATATATGAAATATTGGATATACTAGGACGCCCGTGTTTTAGTACGAGCCTGTATAAAACACGGATTCCACGGTCGCGATGAATAACCAAACCCACATCCCTATACCCCTACGAGAGCGGCAAGTAACACTGCCAATTCTAGGGTTAGGAGACCCGGTCTCAACTACTCGAGATGGTCTCCCACTGGACCCTAGAACCCGGTTACTTGTGCTCCTCGCCTTGGGTCTACCTAATGCGGAAAAGTAAATAATATACAACGGTGACATCATCCTCATCCCGGAAGTGCCCCAATAAAAGAATATTACATACATTTAATTTTACATGAATGAAAAAGAAAAACTCTCATCTCACATAAAACCCCCGGCTATCCAGAAACGCGACGATCCAATATAACATATCCAGCAACACATAACATCACATGTCATCAACGTAAGTAAATATGCGCATCCCAATTGTCGTTGACATATAGCAACGAAACCGGCGATAACACATATTACACTTACGGTCGCAGAAAAGAAAGTGTAAAACTACAACAGTTGGAATCCGCAACCTGTTTAGACATCGCATGCCTAACCAAATGAATTCCTTAGACATCGCATGCCTAACAATTACAAACTCCGCATTTTAGTCTCATTATCGAAAACTCTTTTCAATATTAAGTCGGGCAATTCAACAAGATTCTCGACATCCTGATCGAATGGTCGTCGCAAACTTTAGTAGACGGCCGCACCCCCGGATGCCGTCGACGAAGTGCACTAAGGCAGAACACCGCTGCCGTGAGCACCCGAACGGATGCTTTTGGCGACGGGGTTCTCCTACAGTCACTTGGTCGGGGCTATGAGGCGTGGCTGTCTGTTAAGTTTACCCGGCGAGTATCCGCGTACGCTACGTGATTGCGACGGACTTTTGATCACATCAAAATTCCATGGCAACCGATCATCTGAGACTAAACCGCTAGATTTATAACATTCAAATTAGTTATCTCATAACTACTTGTGGATTCCAAATATTGTATCACATTCCAGATAAATAGACAATGTTAAACTTTCTGAACGAATAATCAAACACCCAAGATTTCCCCAATATATATCAACACTTGAAATCAGTTTAAAAACATCCATCACATGCCACAGTACCGATGGTCCAACCGTAGAAGGGTCATGCCAACGCCTCACATGCGGTACGCCGTACTACCCCAAACCCTAAGGTTTATAGGCAGTTCAAGACGGTCACATAATCGAGTTAAGGTTTGTTGTCTTCTAGAGGGTCCACCGCGTTACTTGCACGACTTAGAACGTTCTTAAACTATGAAAAAATTCAACTTTTGAAAAATTTTCCGATAGGGGAAAAAGTGAGTTATTGATATCCGTTCGAACTTTTTAAGAGTTTCTAAAATTATCCAGAAAAACTAAACGAAGTTAAAATATCCGATCGAATCATCGAGTCTCCAATACAATCCAGAAAACTCAACTCTTGAGAAAAAATTAAAAATACCCAGAAACATCAGGAAATTGATAGGGACTGTACTGTGCTAAAAACAAAGTATGACGTCACTGTGACGCCGCGGAACCGCGGCATGAGCATGGGTCCCGCGGCGGTTCCGCGGCGGTTTAGGCGACTTACTTTGTCGTTTTTCACATAGTGCCATATTATTCCCTGCTGATATTTTTAAGCATTTTTAATTTGGAAAAAATCACATTTTCAGAAAATGTCCAGAGAAGGGTTCAAATTAGGGTTTCGGGTTTCAATCGGACTTTAAACTTCGCTCAGACTTCGCCTAAAGCTCTAGCTTGGCTCTGATACCACTGTAGGGTTGCTAGGCACGCACACAAGGGTCTACGAGGCATCAACCATGCCCGATTTAAAATTTAGCCGTGCCGAACAACCCAAAGCCGGATCTTTAATCTAGGGTTTAGGCGAAAACAAGTATGTTAAACACTTTAACACTAAGTGAGAGGGATTACAACCTTTGTAGATCCGGTCCTTCAATTCAATAGCTCCATGTAGATGTCCCCTTCGCTGCGATCGGGAACTCCGGACTCATGAGAAGCTCCATTAGAAGAACGAACGTGCTTGCTTCGATGACTTCGAGGCCGAAGATGATCTACGTCGGGGAGAAACTAACCAAGCTATTCCTTCACTAGGTCATGAACTTTGCGAAGAGAATACACTCTACTACATGGAAAGTGGTAGAGGATGAAGAAGTAGGAAGTGGGCTCACTTTAGAATTGATTTTCTCACACTTTTTCTCATGGCACCATTAGAGCTAGCAAGCTTTTCATGGAGCTTGATGAAGAAGAAGAAGAAAGAATAATCTCCTCATATGAATTATCTCTCCTTAATAATGTAACCATGGGTGAGTTAAGCTATCATGCTTAACTCATGTAGAGAATTGACCAAGGTATATTGTTAAGGGTTGGGTTAACTTAATATCTTAAAGAATGACAAAAGAGTTGACGTTGTCAATGTTTCCACAAGCTTCATGAAAGCTTGAGAACTTTGACAAAGTCTTTCTCTTTTGTTATTCTTAAGATATAAACAAAACCCTAATCTTTACCCTAATCTTGGTATAAGTCTCATACACCCATCTTTGATGTATCATCAAGCATGACACAATCATATGTACACAAATATATATCACATATACACTTATGCATAATCAAGTGAGAAAATAAATCTTAAATGAGCTAATACTAGTTAATGTAATGTAATATATCAAATATATAATTATATATTAAATTATTAAATCAACTCTTGATTTAATAATCCGGCTATAACCGACTAATATCAAAAGTAACAACTTATCGAATCAACACTTGATCCGATAACCCGACCATATCGCATACAACCGATCAATGTCACGAATTTCGAGAATAGAATACGGTATCTCATATCGTATTAATCTCGGTCCTGCACATATCACATATGTGCTCCTACTCCATTTCGCTTGAGCCAGGAAACCCCTGTGTAGGACTCTAAAGACTCGTCAATACGCCGGCGGTTGGTGATGATCATATCAAACACCAAGAAGCCGCAAGCAATCTGCTAAACGTAATGGCCACCCGGGTATTGAGCGATCAGAAGATCAACAAGCTGTTAGTGTATTTGCCGTAGAGGCCATTACTGTATCATACTAGCTTGTATATTACTTAATGGAAGCTTGGGATATTCACAGTTGTATAAACAATCTTGCTCAAAATAGTAGTATGCTACTTGGATTTTCTCTATTTTAATATGTACATATGTTTCTTTTAGCATATCGCTTATATACATATTAGTGGAGCCCTTAGGATCTTTGCTTGATTACCAGCGTTATGATGGCAGTCACACTTGTGGGGGCTGGGTAATCTATAAGCACATCCTTATACAGGTCCCTAGTCGTAGGACTATCGAGACAGGGCATCGATACTCCGGAGTAGACTAGCGTATGCGCTTCTCATCCCAGCAGGGGAGGTGGTCTGTCTCACAGCCATCAGTACGTCGTACTGGAGATAGTATGCGGGGGCTCATTGGGTTACGAGTACACTGGACAGGACTCATCGGGAACTGTTAGTTGGTATTATACCTATAGTCAGTTATCAGTTCCCAGGTGACATGAGTACCGCTTAGTCTGCTGACTTGACACTGTCACTTCGCCTCGAGTGTGTTCCTACTGTACTTAGATTACTACCCTACCATGGCTCAAAGGAGTCGTGCAAACAGATAGTAGTTGGGTGCAGTCCCGAAGCACTTGGAGGCAGTGACGGTTAGACAGGATTCATCTCTCCCGGAATTGGGGGTTGACATCGCGCTGTGTCTAGGAGAGCCATTACATGAGTAGTCCCTGGCTAGGGCAAGCGAGATATACTGGTAGGTTTCCAGTGTTATCTCAGGGTGTTATGGGCTACACTCCGACATGACCTGTACCGCTATTTGGGGACTGACGTTCACCACCCCCCAGGCCCGCCATGCGATGTATCAGACGAACAGACCGGACTGTACGGAGATTGTCACATACAGGCTCGGTAGGAGTTCAGATGGGTTTATCTCATCGGCCTTCTTATCGACATCTATACGGGGACCGTTACGTACAGCTAGTGCCGCTTGCGGTCTGTGGTTAAACCCACTGCCAGCGTAGTGTCGAGTCTTTAGAGTCCCACACAGAGAGTTTCCCTGTACTGAGCGAAACGTGTAGAGGCCGTATGGTTTTACGGCAGGGCTGCGATCACTTACGTACACTTGTGTGCATATGATGTTCGGGCAGGCAATACTAGTGGGCTTTGGTTTAAGCTGGATCCTAGTATTGCACCGATGGATTTGTTTTGTCTTCTGTGCATTCGCATTCTACGGAATGCGGATGCGGGTGTGTATGCACAGTTTTGAGGAGCGATGAAGGAGGAGGTGCCTCATTAGGGTTTTGGCTGTTGGTTCGGCCAAAACCGTTATGTGGCAGGCTCATTAGGGTTTTGACAGTTGATTCGGTCAAAACCATTTTGAGGCGGACTCATTAGGGTTTTGGAAATTCGTTCGGTCAAAACCATTTTGAGCCGCCGATATTATTTACTAATCGTTTTAGTGATAATTATATGATAGCTAATTGCTTTGACCATTTGACCACCTTGACCCTTCTTGACTTTGTTGACCAGTTGACCAAAGTAGACCTTGACCTTCATGAGAGGTCTACACTCTTCTTTGGTTTTCTTTTTCATTTTGGATTATGAAAATGGTCATGTCAATGTAGCCATCAACTTTATCATGATAGGATTAGTAATGATGATGTTTAGTATTATTGCAACAATAGTTCATTTTTCTTTAGTTATCATTTTCATTTCTCTTTTCTCACTCTCTCTCTTGCAAGTGAGAAGAAAGAAAGAGCTCCATGGTTTCTTGTTCTCCTTCATCTTCCTCCTCTTGAAAAATTCTTTTGATCTTATGTGTTGAGAGAAAAAGAATCCACATAGACAAACACTTCCATCAACCTCCTCTACACAACCTAGGACATCAAGACTAGTGATCTTGTTGCCCTAGTTGCCTCGGCTTGAGGTGGAGCTCGGTGTACAACTCTCGGGTGGATCGTCTTTGACTCAAGGAGGCCGCGGTGGTGACCAAGATCCGGATCGATCCTCGGAGCTTAGATGGACAAGCGGGACAGCGAAATGAAGACCCGAAGGACCGGTTTCGTGAGGTATAATCTCTATGGCATAGTAGATAACACCTCTTGTAGTTTGTTAGTTTGTAGTTTAGCAAAGATCCGTCTTTTAGTCCATGTTACCTTTGTGCCAAAATCGTTTTTCGCCGTTTCCACCTTCCCGTAAGAACCGGTGTGAGCAACGTGGACTTACAGTGGTATCAGAGCCTAGCTAAACATAAACTACCAAGTTAGCAAAGTATTTAGAATATCGATCGGAAAAAATTCGCAAAACAAGTCCGGAAAATTTAACTTTCTGCCGATTTTTTATACTGCTCAAAAAATAATTTAACATATATGAAAAATCGGCTCAAGGTTTACTAAATACACATACCAAAAACGATCCACTGAACCGATCAAAGCGCCGCGGTTCCGCGGCAAGAACATGCTTATTGCCGTGGATCCGTGGCCGAGTTGACTCGGCCGTGGACCGAGTTTGGTGCAGTGTGCTTAGTTGGAGGTTTTGGGATTTTTAAAATAGTTTTTTTCCACCCAGATTTTCCAGAGAACAAATTGATTTTTGGGGCGGTTAGAAATCCGTATTTTGATCGATATTCCGTAGACTTTGGCTAATGGATATTATCTGTGATGTGATATATGTATAAAACGTCCGCTAATCGCTATACGTCGATTAGTGGGGGTTATACATATCTGTGATCTGTAATGTTGATGGTTTGTGTATATGAACTCGTTGGATTGTCGCGGATGAATAGCCGGGGTGGATGTGAGATGAGAGTTTCTTTTTCTTTCATTCATTGTAAAATTTGTAAATTGATGTAATATTATTTGTTTGGCCGCACATCCGGGATGAGGTTGTAGCCGCCATTGTATAATTTCTTTTTACTGTTTTTGCTCCTAGGATAGACCCAAGGTGGGGTGCACAAACTACTGGGTATCTCGAAGTGCCGAGTGGCCTACTCACGTGTCGAGGGAGGTTGCCTCGCATCGGGTACTTGGCGGGTAGTTTGCCGCACCCGTAGGGGTCTAGGGTGGGGTTTGGCTATTCATCGCGACCGTGTAATCCGCTTTTCGTTACAGGCTCGTACGGAATGCGGATTCCTAGTATATCCAAAGTGTTCATCTGTGATCTGGAATGGCTATCATTGCATGTGACGAATGTGTATATCTATATATGATATCTATTTAGGCGTTGCTTATGTTTTGCATCCGCGCTAGTCCATCCCCCGCTCTGTCGTTAGTTAAGTAACCTAACGGGTGATGACGGGACCCCGTGGCGAATGCGGATGGCATAAGCGTACGTCATATTTTCGTTGTTTTCTGGAATGGTAGGATTAAATAATGGGACGCATTAAAATTAATGCAAGAAAATAAACCAAGTAAAAGTCATTGGAACACTTTTAAAACCACTTGGTTCTTTTCAAAACCAACTTTTAAACGCGGAGCTTGAACCACTCCTTTTAAAAGCTATCTCGTTCCATCGATTATATCAAGTTCACTACGTTCACGGTTTCGCCAAAACCATCCGTAGCCCTCCGTCGTTTCATATGAATATCCAACAGTATTCAAGCTGTGTTTGTTGGCCTTAGTCAAGACACAGTATTTGGTAGCTGGTGGGTATTCATATGTTGCATAGATAGATGCGTTGGTTTGGGACAGTCGTATTACTTTGTTGGCCATAGTCAAGGGTAAATACGGGTGGGTTCAAATCAACCTGGACAACGACGGGTAGAACTTGACATGCGACTTATGATTTGTTGGCCTTAGTCAAGGTCATAAGAGCATGGGGCAAAAATCCACATCGGTAGTTTCAAAAGAACTGAAACTTGCTAGCGTTGCATACCATTTGGAGTGTGATGATTCTGGTAGGATTCCTTCAGTTTTGTCACGCGGTGATATTTGGATCCCGATCCTACTGTGAGTACATGCTACTCCTCGGTAAATTTCTCACTTAACGATCAATGCTATAAACCTAGTAGGTGTCTAGAAAGGTGTTAGCGGGGCTACGCCCCAGGGAAAAGAGGTTACTTAATTAAGGAACTTCGCGAAAGCATTGGAAAACCTCCCTCGAAGTACCGACACTGGCCTGGCTGAACGGTTAAGCAAGTATTGTACGGTGAGATTGATCCTGACTAATTCTTCCTTTATGGATTGAGGAGGGATTCGAGAGACAGTGGGAGCCATCCTGTTTAGATAAATTAAAAAACAATCTAAACTTGCAAGAGCATCATGCTAAGTGTTTTCTTCTCTCTCTCTTAATTGCAGCGACCCAGTGACCAGACATAGGTTACATCTAGATAATAAAATGACTGAATCTGACTGTTATGACTGGCAAAAGTCTGTCCAGATGTCCATTGCCCATGGCAAGCTGGGACACCTCTTGACTGATCCAACCCCTGCCGTCTCAGGTCCAGTTTCTTCTGTCATAGATATTCATATCCGCAAGACATCGGAAAAAGACTGTGCGAAAGCCAAGTGCCTTGTGTTAGCCTCAGTTGATGGTGCATACCAGAGGCAGCACGAGAAGATGGACTTAGTTTCTATCTTCCTCCATAACAAAGTTTTATATGGAGAGCAATCTCGTATCGCAAGATATGAGACCTCGAACGAATTGCTTCCAGCGAGGTTGGCTATCGAGTCTTCTGTAGGGGGCAACGTCCTTACAGAGACCAGCTATTTTGAGCTCACAGACCTGAAAACCACATTGAAGAACGGGTCAGATGATGACTTGATTCTACAGTCTCTACCTTCTACCCTGAAAGAAACCAGGGAAGAAGAAGGAGAGGAAAGGGCAGAAGTTTCGGGATTGGATATAGTAAAAGGACGTTCCTATTGTTACGGGAATGAACAAGGGCGGGAAGATTGCAGGGCTAGCAAAGCCAGTAGCCAGAATTCGAAGCATGTTGTGGCTTCGGCTTCGGGTGTGTTTGTAATAGAGAACTGTATGTCGGTTAACCCTACTTCCTGGGTATTGGATACCGGATCAGGATCTCACATCTGGAATTCGTTACAGGCTCTGAGACACCGTAGGGTTATCAAGATAGGTGATATGACTCTCAGGGTTGCTAACGGAATGAGCATGTACGCTGAATCCGTAGGGGAATATCATCTTGGACTGACAACTGGGCAGATATTGATTCTGCGTGACTGTTTTTATGTACCAGGTGCAACTTGTAATATCATATCTGTATCCTTACTTTCTAAGGAAGGATATGATTTTACTTTTGTAAGCGATGTGGTCAACATCCACCTAAATCAAGTTCTGATTGGGTCAGGTACATTAAAAACCGGGATATACGTATTAAATCAAGCTCAGATTTTCAGTGTCCAGAACACACTTAAAAGAAAGTCTCCGGAATTAAATCAGGATTTCTTATGGCATTGTCGACTGGGTCACATTAATGAGACACGGTTGACAAAGTTACATAAAGAAGGATACTTGGATCCGTTCGAGTACCAGTCTTATGCCACTTGTGAATCTTGTCTCATGGGAAAGATGACAAAGACTCCGTTCACTGGACACGGAGAATGAGCAAGCGAGCTCATGGGACTCATACACAGTGACGTGTGTGGTCCAATGTCTACACATGCGCGAAGTGGTTATTTATACTTCATTACTTTCACAGATGATTTCTCTAGGTATGGACATGTCTTCTTGATGAAGCATAAATCCGAGGCCTTTGAGAAATTTCGGGAATACAAGAATGAAGTTGAAAAACAAACAGGCAAAAGTATAAAGACACTGAGATCTGATCGAGGTGTTGAATACTTGAGTGCCGAGTTTCTGGACTACTTAAAAGAGAATGGAATTCTCTCTCAGCGTACTCCTCCATACACACCACAACACAATGGAGTATCGGAAAGACGGAATCGAACCCTATTGGATATGGTTCGTTCCATGATGAGTAAGGCTGAGTTGCCGCGATCCTTCTGGAGTTATGCACTAGAAACAACTGCATATCTTTTAAACCAAGTTCCTACTAAGTCAGTGCCTACCACACCATATCAGATGTGGAATGGGAAGAAACCCTGTCTTAAACACTTTAAGACATGGGGATGTCCAGCTTTTGTAAAAAAGCAGCATGCGGACAAGCTCGAGGCACGCTCAGTACAGTGTAAGTTTGTGGGATACCCAAGGAACTCCAAGGGGTATCTTTTCTATTACGCAGAGGAACAAAATGTTTTTGTTTCTCGTCATGCCCGCTTCTTGGAAACTGAGTTTTTGGAAAATCAGATAAGTGGGAGCACAATAGAACTGGAAGAAATTCCAGAACCATGAGCTATTACTGAAACCTTAGTGGAACCAGAAGGTTCAGGAGAACCGGATATCCCAGCGCCACTCCGCAGGAGTAGTAGGCAGTCTCATCCGCCTGAGAGATACTACGGTTTTCTCATAGACGGGGATAGAGAGGATTGCACTATGGATTATGGTGAGCCTACTAGGTTCCTGCAAGCCATTCAGAGCGGTGACTCGGTAAAATGGCTGGATGCAATGCGGACCGAGATGGAGTCCATGTACAGCAATAAAGTTTAGACTTTGCTCCAGACGGGGTAAAACCCGTAGGATGCAAATGGATCTTCAGAAAGAAGATTGGTGTAGATGGGCAGGTTGAAACCCATAAAGCTAGACTTATTGCAAAGGGTTTTCGTCAAAGACCTGGTTTGGACTATGACGAGACTTTTTCTCCAGTGGCTATGCTGAAATCCATTCGGACCCTTCTTGCCATTGCTGCCTTCCACGATTATGAAATCTGGCAGATGGACATAAAGACGGCTTTCCTAAATGGAAATTTGGAAGAGTGCGTCTATATGGATCAGCCGGAGGGATTCATTCAGAGTGGGAGCAGCAGTAAAGTGTGCAAGTTGCTTAAGTCCATCTATGGACTGAAGCAGGCATCACGAAGTTGGAACATCTGCTTTGATGATACTGTCAAAGAATTCAACTTTATCAAAAACCCAGATGAACCATGCATTTACAGTAAGATTGTAGAGAGAACTGTGGTATTCCTCGTCTTGTACGTAGATGACATTCTCCTAATAGGAAATGATATTCCTATGCTACAGTCAGTCAAAGGATTCTTGTCGCAGAGGTTCTCCATGAAGGACCTGGGCGATGCCAACTACATTCTGGGGATCAAGATCTATCGTGATAGATCTAAGAGGATGTTGGGACTTTCACAGTCCAGGTACTTCGACACCATACTGAAAAGATTCAGTATAGAAGATTCGAAGCGCGGTAATTTACCGGCTTGTCACGGGATCACCCTCTCCAAAGATATGTCTCCCAAGACTGATTTGGAAAGGGATCACATGTCTATTATACCCTACGCTTCTGTGGTAGGCTCTATAATGTATGCGATGTTATGTACCAGACCAGATGTAGCATACGCATTGAGCGTTGTAAGCCGGTATCAGTCGGACCCAGGGGAGAAACACTGGATAGCTGTAAAGAACATTCTCAAGTACCTGAGAAGGACTAAGGAGATGTTCTTGGTTTATGGCGGAAAAGACCTCCAGATTGAGGCCTTTACTGACTCCAGCTTCCAGAGTGACAAGGATGACTCCAAGTCCATGTCGGGTTATGTCTTTACCCTCAATGGAGGGGCGATTTGCTGGAAGAGTTCCAAGCAGGAAACCGTTGCTAACTCAACTATGGAAGCGTAGTACATAGCAGCTTGCGATGCCGCAAAGTAAGCTGTCTGAATGAAGAAGTTCCTCACGGAGCTTCCGGTGGTTCCTACCATTATTAATCCAATACCGCTGTATTGCGACAACAACGGCGCTATAGCTTTAGCGAAGGAACCCAGGTCCCATCAGAAGTCCAGGCACATTTTGAGGCGGTACCACCTGATCAGGGAGATCGTAGATCGCCGGGAGATCGAGGTGATGAGAGTAGATTCGGAGAATAACACTGCAGATCCACTCACGAAGGCCCTACCCCAGACTCAGTTCGAGCGGCTGATCGAGATGATAGGTCTTCGATACGCCAGTACATGGCCTTAGTGCAAGTGGGAGATTGTTAGTGTATATGCCCTAGAGGCCATTACTGTATCATACTAGCTTGTATATTACTTAATGGAAGCTTGGGATATTCACAGTTGTATAGACAATCTTGCTCAAAATGGTAGTATGCTACTTGGTTCGTCTCTACTTCAATATGTGCATGTGTTTCTTTTAGCATATCGCTTATATACATATTAGTGGAGCCCTTAGGATCTTTGCTTGATTACCAGCGTAGTGATGGCAGTCACACTTGTGGGGGCTGGGTAATCTATAAGCACATCCTTATACAGGTCCCTAGTCGTAGGACTATCGAGACAGGGCATCGATACTCCGGAGTAGACTAGCGTATGCGCTTCTCATCCCAGCAGGGGAGGTGGTCTGTCCCACAGCCATCAGTACGTCGTACTGGAGATAGTATGCGGGGGCTCATTGGGTTACGAGTACACTGGACAGGACTCATCGGGAACTGTTAGTTGGTATTATACCTATAGTCAGTTATCAGTTCCCAGGTGACATGAGTACCGCTTAGTCCGCTGACTTGATACTGTCACTTCGCCTCGAGTGTGTTCCCACTGTACTTAGATTACTACCCTACCATGGCTCAAAGGAGTCGTGCAAACAGATAGTAGTTGGGTGCAGTCCCGAAGCACTTGGAGGCAGTGACGGTTAGACAGGATTCGTCTCTCCCGGTATTAGGGGTTGACATCGCGCTGTGTCCAGGAGAGCCATTACACGAGTAGTCCCTGGCCAGGGCAAGCGAGACATACTGGTAGGTTTCCAGTGTTATCTCAGGGTGTTATGGGCTACACTCCGACACGACTTGTACCGCTATTAGGTGACTGACGTTCACCACCCCCTAGGCCCGCCATGCGATATATCAGACGAAAAGACCGGACTGTACAGAGATTGTCATATACAGGCTCGGTAGGAGTTCGGATGGGTTTATCTCATTGGCCTACTTATCGACATCTACCTGGGGACCGTTACGTACAGCTAGTGCCGTCTGCGGTCTGTGGTTAAACCCACTACCAGCGTAGTGTTGAGTCTTTAGAGTCCCACACAGAGAGTTTCCCTGCACTGAGCGAAACGTGTAGAGGCCGTATGGTTTTACGACAGGGCTGCGATCACTTACGTACTCTTGTGTACGTATGATGTTTGGGCAGGCAATACTAGTGGGCTTTGGTTTAAGCCGGATTCTAGTATTGCACGGATGGATTTGTTTTGTCTTCTGTGCATTCGCATTCTACGGAATGCGGATGCGGGTGTGTATGCACAGTTTTGAGGAGCGATGAAGGAGGAGGTGCCTCATTAGGGTTTTGGCAGTTGGTTCGGCCAAAACCGTTATGTGGCAGGGTCATTAGGGTTTTGACAGTTGATTCGGTCAAAACCATTTTGAGGCAGACTCATTAGGGTTTTGGCAATTCGTTCGGTCAAAACCATTATGAGCCGCGGACATTATTTACTAATCCTTTTAGTAATAATTATATGATGGCTAATTGCTTTGACCATTTGACCACCTTGACCACTCTTGACTTTGTTGACCAGTTGACCAAAGTTGACCTTGACCTTCATGAGAGGTCTACACTCTTCTTTGGTTTTCTTTTTCATTTTGGATTATGAAAATGGTCATGTCAATGTAGCCATCAACTTTATCATGATAGGATTAGTAATGATGATGTTTAGTATTATTGCAACCATGGTTCATTTTTCTTTAGTTATCATTTTCATTTCTCTTTTCTCACTCTCTCTCTTGCAAGTGAGAAGAAAGAAAGAGCTCCATGGTTGCTTGTTCTCCTTCATCTTCCTCCTCTTGAAAAATTCTTTTGATCTCATGTGTTGAGAGAAAAAGAATCCACATAGACAAACACTTCCATCAACCTCCTCTACACAACCTAGGATTTCAAGACTTGCGATCTTGTTGCCCTAGTTGCCTCGGCTCGAGGTGGAGCTCGGTGTACAACTCTCGGGTGGATCGTCTTCGACTTAAGGAGGCCGCGGAGGTGACCAAGATCCGGATCGATCCTCGGAGCTTGGATGGACAAGCGGGACAGCGAAATGAAGACCCGAAGGACCGGTTTTGTGAGGTATAATCTCTATGGCATAGTAGATAATACATCTTGTAGTTTGCTAGTATGTAGTTTAGCAAAGATCCGTCTTTTAGTCCATGCTGCCTTTGTGCCAAAATCGTTTTTCGCCGTTTCCGCCTCCCCGTAAGAACCGGGGTGAGCAACGTGGACTTACACAAGCAAGCCTGCTAGTACTCCTGCGAATCCAATCAGTAACACTCCCGTACAGTCCGGTCTCGTCATCTGATATGTCGCATATCTCGCCTAGGGGTGGTAAACGTCAGACCCCAGAAGCTCGATAAGTCGTGTCGATATGAGGTCTATAACAGTTCGAGAAACTACTGATAACACTTACCAGTAAATCTCAGCAACCCTGGCCAGGGATTTCCAGTTATAGCCAATCGAACACTGCACAACATCAACTCCCTATACCGGGAGAGACGAATCCCCTCCTATCGCTTATTGCCTCCATGTTATTCGGGACTGTACCCAAAAGCCACCTTTTTGCATGCCCTCTTGGACGTGGTATGATGGAAATCGAAGCACAGTGGGAATCACACAAGACTCTATGACGATCTCGGGTCAACAGACTACTCTGTACCAGTGTCACCGGAGAACTGCCATCTGACGTGAAGTATAATACCATCTGGGAGTTCTCGGCGAGTCCGTCCAGTGTACCCAGTCTCCACTGAGCACCCGTATACCATCCTTGATGTCAAACACCAATGGATATGGGATCATCTATCACCTATCATATGGGTCAGGATGCGTATACGCTCGTCTACTCTGGTGTATCGATGCCCTGTCTCGATACACCCTCGACTAGAAACAGTTATAGGATGTACTCGCCGACTACCGTGGCCCCACTAGTATGATCTCATCATAGTCCCAGTAGTCGAGTACATATCCTAAGGGCTTTATCAACTTGTAACATAGAGACAATCAGAGTACACGTTAAGATAAAGTATAACCAGATAACATACTATCATTTCGAGCAAGAAAGTCCTCCCTATATATGTCCAAGCATCCATTACAATATACATCGTATGTACAGTAATGGCCTCTAGGGCATACATATAACTAACAAGACGAAACCCCTCCTATCGCTCAGTGCCTCCTTGTGATTCGGGACTGTACCCAAAAGCTACCATTTTTCATGTTCTCATGAAGATGGTAAGGTGGAATTCAAAGCACAGTGGGAATCACACAAGACTCTATGACGATCTCGGGTCTACAGACTAACCTGTACCAGTGTCACCAGAGAACATCTACCTGACGATTGGTATAATACCATCTAGGAGTTCTCAGCGAGTCCGTTCAGTGTACCCAG
This sequence comes from Agapanthus africanus, assembly GCA_030015575.1. Taxonomy (NCBI): domain Eukaryota; kingdom Viridiplantae; phylum Streptophyta; class Magnoliopsida; order Asparagales; family Amaryllidaceae; genus Agapanthus; species Agapanthus africanus. The sequence continues at coordinate 201,882,643 of CM057343.1, read as the reverse complement.
TCTCTACTGAGCACCCGTACACCATCTTTGATATCAAACACCGATGGATATGGGATCATCTATCGCCCATTATATGGGTCAAGATGCGTATACGCTAGACTACTCCGGAGTATCGATGCCATGTCTCGATACACCCTCCACTAGGAATAGTTATGGGATGTACTCTTGGACTACCCTGGCCCTAATAGCATTATCTGCATCATAGTCCTAGTAGTCGAGTATATATCCTAAGGGCTTTATCAACATGAGAGAGCAAGACAGTAAACCAATACAAGTGAACATGTTTAGACAAAGTGAAACCAGATAGCATACTATCATATCGAGCAAGAAAGTCCTCTCTATATATATATCCAAGCATCCACTATAATATACATCATATGTACAATAATGGCCTCTAGGGCATATATATAACTAACAATCTCCCACTTGCACCAAGGCCAGCTGTTGTTGTATCTCATACCCAACATCCCGAAGAGTCTCTGAAATTGTATCTGGAGTATGGCCTTCGTGAGCGGATCCGCAGTGTTGTCCTTCATGTCAACTCTCCTGACTTCGATCTCGCGGCGATCAACTATCTCCCGGATCAGGTAATACCGCCTCAGAATATGTCTGGATTTCTGATGGGATCTGGGTTCCTTGGACAAAGCCACAGCTCCATTGTTATCACAATACAAAGGTATTGGATGCTCAATGGATGGAACCAGTCCAAGTTTAGTTATGAACTTCTTTATCCAGACAGCCTCTTTGGCAGCATCGTTGACAGCGATGTATTCAGCCTCCATCGTCGAGTCTGCCACGGTTTCCTGTTTAGAACTCTTCCAACAAACCTCCCCTCCATTGAGGGTGAAGACAAATCCCGAGTGCGACTTAGAGTCGTCCTTATCACTATGGAAGCTCGAATCAGTAAAGGACTCCACCTGGAGTTCACCGTTACCATACACCAAGAACATCTCCTTAATCCTTCTCAAGTACTTGAGAATGTTCTTCACAGTTGTCCAGTGATTCTCTCCTGGATCTGCTTGATACCTACTCACTACACTTAGTGAGTATGCTACATCGGGTCTGGTATATAGCATCGCGTACATGATAGAGCCTACTGCCGAAGCATTTGGTATCACTTGCATGCGAGCTCTTTCCAAACCAGTCTTAGGAGACATCTCTTTGGAGAGAATGAGTCCAGAGATCGTGGGTAAATAACCACACTTGGATTCTTCCATACTAAACCTCTTTAGTATGGTGTCAATGTACCTGGATTGGGACAATCCCAGTATCCGCTTAGATCTATCTCTATAGTTCTTAATTCCTAAAATGCAGGAGGCATCACCTAAATCTTTCATTGAGAATCTACGTAATATGAAGAGCTTGACCGAGTGTAGCATAGGAACATCATTTCCTATCAAGAGTATGTCATCCACGTACAATACAAGGAAGATAACCTTACTCTCTGCAACCTTCTTGTAAATACAAGGTTCATCTACGTTTTTGATGAAGTCAAACTCTTTGACTACAACATCAAAATAGATGTTCTAACTCTGTGATGCCTGCTTTAACCCGTAGATGGATTTAAGCAGCCTGCATACCCTTCCACTGCTGCCACTATTTATGAAGCCCTCTGGCTGAGTCATGTACACGCACTCCTCTAAATCACCATTTAGAAAGGCGGTCTTAACATCCATTTGCTAGATTTCGTTGTCATGGTATGCAGCAATCGCAAGTAAGATCCGGATGGACTTAAGCATAGCCACTGGAGAAAAGGATTTGTCATAATCCATACCTGGTCGTTGACGAAAACTCTTTGCAACAAGTCTAGCTTTGAAAGTCTCAACTTTTCCATCTACACCAAGTTTCTTTTTAAAGATCTATTTGCTCCAAATGGGTTTTACCCCTTCAGGAGCAACTTCCAAAGTGCATACTTTGTTGGTGTACATGGATTCCATCTCAGATCGCATTGCATCCAGCCATTTCACAGAGTCCCTACTCGTGATGGCTTGCTCGAAACTAGTCGGGTCATCATCTTCCTTGATGCAATCCTCTCTCCCACCGTCTATGAGAAAACCGTAGTATCTCTCAGGTGGATGAGAAACCCTACTAGATCGGCGGAGAGGCTAGGGTTCGTCGAGAACTACCGAATCCTCTGGTTCCACCAAATCTTCTGTTGTAGTTTGTGTAGCTGGAACTTCTTCCACTTCTACCTCATTGCCACTAATTTGTTTCATAAGAAAACCCTTTTCTAAGAAGGTGGCATGATGAGAAACAAACACTTTTTGTTCCTCGGAGTGGTAGAAGATATACCCTTGTGCGCTTTTGGGATATCCTACAAACTTGCACAGGACAGACCTTGCCTCGAGTTTGTCCGGATTATGCCTTTTGACATAGGCCGGACAACCCCATATCTTAACATAATTAAGAGATGGTCTCTTCCCCTTCCATATCTCATATGGAGTGGTAGGCACTGATTTGGTAGGAACCATATTCAATAGGTGTATGGCTCTCACAAGCGCATACCCACAAAAGGAAATAGGCAACTCAGCAGTGCTCATCATAGAGCGCACTATATCTAATAGGGTGCGATTCCTGTAAGTTCACGGCGGAGCCCCAGCCTCCATCCCGAGGCCAAATGCGGAAGCGGTGATAAACTTTAAATTTTGCAAACTAGCAAACCGGCACCACCGCGCACTAAAACCCGGATCGAACCATTAACTAGTCCTAGCTAACTACAAGATGGGGAAGAGAGATATACCGACTGATCCAAGTCCTCCGGTCTTCTCGTCGTCGTCCCGATCTCCCGCGGAATGTCCTGTCTCCACCTCGTCGCCGGAAGTGCACCACATCGTCTGCATCTTTTACGGGCTCCCACCTCAATACCGAGGCAACTCGGGCACGAAGCTGGCTAGTCGACGTGCCCAAGATTTGCTGTAGAATGTGTAGTGCTCAAGTCTCATTTGGGGGTTTATGGAATTGCCTTATTGGTGGAGGAAATGATATCAGCTTGTGGAGATGGAACATGTTGGATTTTACAAAGCTGGAAGAACAAAAATCCCACCCCAACAAATTGGGACAGCCCCCCTCCCTCTATGTGGCCGGCCATGACAATGGAATGGAGAGAATGAGAGTGAGAGCAATGAGGGAGTGAGTATGAATCAAAAGAATGAGAGTCTCTCATAATCCAAGAGAGAGAAAAGAGATGATGAGAAGAAATCATCACAAGGAAAAACCAACACTCAACCACAACCATCATAACCAAACATCATCATCAAGCATGATGACTTCAAAAAGGTCAAGCCATCACGAAGATAGAAGTCAAGCAAGTCAACGGATGGTGCACCATCATGATACAATAATATGCAAAGACCCCCTCCACAAAAGCTTATTTGCACAATGCAAATAAGCCCTCCTCCACCAATCTTCGGCCAATGAACGATACAAAGGAAATCGGCCGAAACGGAAAGCAAACTGGCAACTCCAGAAAACTGGTCCCGTAATAAATTACAGGAAAACCCCGATACTGTGTATACACACCCGCATTTGTATTCCGACCGAAATACAAATGCAATGAGACAAATATACACTGTACTATACTAGTATCCGGCTTAAACCAAAGCCGGCTAGTATTATCCGTTCGATCCTGATCCGTGCAATACCGTACGTATCTGATCGAACCCTGCCATATATCCATACGGCCTCTACAGCTTTTCTCCCGAAAGCTGAGTAACTGAATGCGGGGGACTCTAAAGACTCATCAACACCTTGGTTGTGGATTTAACCACTAGCACGTCAGAGGTATAAGCCAATACGTAACGGGCTACCAGGTATTGACAAAAAGGGACGTCTGTGAGCGAACTCAGCCTGACACCCTACTGAGCCTGTCAGTGACAATATCCGTACAGTCCGGTCCGTTCGTCTATGAGCATCGCATGGCGGGCCTAGAGGGTTGGTAAAAGTCAGACCCCCAAAAGCGGTACAAGTCGTGTCGGAGTGTAGCCCAGAACACCCTGAGATACTACTGGAATACCTACCAGTAAATCTCCTGCCTCGGCCTAGGGCTTCGTGTAATGGCTCTCCTAGACACAGCGCGACCTCACCCTCAATACCGGGAGAGACGAACCCCTGAAGATACGCTCACTGCCTCCATGTGGCTCGGGACTGTATCCTACTAAAAACCGTTTGCACGTCTCCTTTGAGCGTGGTAGGGTAGTAATCAAAGTACAGTGGGAACTCACATGAGACAAATGACGATCCTCAGGTCGATGAACTAACCTGTACACATGTCACCTGGGAACTGCTATCTGACGTCTGGTATAAGACCAACTAGCATGTTCCCTGCGAGTCCTGTCCGGTGTACTCATAACCCAATGAGCACCTGTATACATCTTAGGTGATCCAACTGACACCAATGGCTTGTGAGACCGGCCACCGCCCCTCGTCGGGGTCTCGACTGTATACACTAGTCTACTCTGGAGTATCGATGCCCTGTCTCGAAACTCGCACGACTAGGGACCTTTTAAGGATGTGCTTATGGACCCCCAGCTCCCACTTATATGATCGCCCTCATACTGGTGGTGGTCAAGCAAGAATCCTAGGGGCTCTATCAACGTGTAATAGCGACCTGTCAGGTCACCTAAGCAGTACACGATGATAAAGATAAACCAGATAGCATACTATCATCTCGAGTAAGACTGTCCTACTGGGACAGGTCCTCCCTCAATCATTGTAATCACGTGCCTGTGATCCAATAATTGACTCTGAGGGCACTATCTCCAACAATCTCCTACTTGCACTCAAGGCTAATTATTGCGATGTCGCATACTCACAGCCCGTGTGATACCGAACATCCAACTCCTCTACTTGTCAGTCTCACAAATCCCGTTTGCGAAACTATTGCGTTCGAGGAATAGCCTCAGTGAGTGGATCCGCCTTGATGTTTCTTTCTATGTCTCTCTATATCTCAAGTTCGCGGAGAAAGCCATCTCCCGAAATGAGCAATACCTGTCTTAGAATATGTCTGGATGTCTGATGGGACCTAGCTCATAAATGAACTCCAAATCCAAACTTCTTAGACTGTATCGTCAACTGAACTTAATCAGTATCCTGTGCCATGCCACCCTCAGTATTGCCTTGGACCACCTGTCCAAAATACTGCCCCTCGTCAGAAGGAAAAACTATAACTCTGACAACCTCCTTGTCGTCCAGGTCACCTTGGAAGCCTGGAATGATAACTGTCTCCTAAATGAGGCTGTCGTTATCATATCCCTAGAACATCCACTTATGCTCTAAAGCTGCTTCCGACTGTTTCTCCAGGATTGGATCAATGTCAACTTATTGCATCTAGTGCAAGCACAACATCTGGTGTGGTACTTGACATCTCATGATTGACTCAATTGCCTAAGCAAGTGATCTGCCAATCAAGCACATCCCTCTCCCCTTTAGTCTGTAAGACACCTTTAGAGAGGGTGACTCCATCACCTGCAGGTATACTACCGTGCCAGGAGTCGTCCATTCTAAATACTCTTAGAATGTTGTCTAAGTACCCAGATTGGGAAACTACCCAAATCTAGATCTAAAACCATAGATCTAGTAACCAGTATGTCTGATATAATATCCAAGTCCCATGTGGAGAAACCACTGTGTGACGACCAAAGTATAACCGATTGTAGTATAGGAGTTTCTTTTCCTATTCTGTGTATGTCATCCAAATACCATGACATCACACCCTACTACCTTCTCAACTGATCCATCCCTTATTCTGATGAAGTCAAACCTATGACTGTCATATCAGAAATTGATGATCTATCTCCGCTACATCTGCTTTAGTCTATAAATAGACATAAGCTACCTGTCCACCAATGCTTCCGCTGCTCCCACTGACTACGACAACCCTCTGGCAGAGTCATATACACGTACACTTCTAAAACTAGTTTAGAACGACGCTATACTCATCCTCCCGCCGGGTCTCGCAACCTGGAACAACAGCAATGGCAAGTGTGGGTAAACAAGAACTTCTCTGTCACCGTCCTTGAGGCTACCGGAGTACCTCTCGGGTGCCTGAAGTTACCCACCTTATCTGCGGAGTGGCCAATGGAATGTCAAACCAGATTGAATCTTTAGGTTCCTATCAAATCTTCAGTAATCGTTTGTGGTTCTGGAATCACTTCCAGTTCTACCATACTCCCACTATTGTTTTCTGAAAAAATCCATTTTTATTAAAACTGTGGCGAGTCTAGAACAATATCGCTATTGTCCATCCAGATGGTAGAAAATCAACCCGCGTCATAGCCTGGGTCAACCCACAAACTGCCATTACAGAAACATGCCTTGAGTTATCCAGAGTCTGGTTTTAAGCATAAGCCAGACAACTCCCCGTACCTTAACAACGTTAAGATATGAACTGTTCTATATCCAATATAGAAACAGAGGCACTGATTTAATTGAACCAGATTCAAATCATGCAGCTATCCCCAGTGCATGTCAACTAAATGGAAGGAGGCCGATCATCGTTACTCAACTTAGGAATGCTTCCAATTATGATTAACCTGAAAGAGAAGCAAGTTCTCTTAATCATTACTATCAACTGAATACCAATGACAAGTATCTACATCTTCGATCACCTTGATGAATCCCGATACTTGCTACACCTGGTTCTCTACTCTATTCAAATACCTATAACTTCTCCAAATTCGGACCCTGTGTTTCCACGAAACACCTGTCTAAAAACTAAAGAAGTCATAAGTAAACCGAATATAGTACGAGGACCAACCCCTCTGTCCTGATGGACCCTGGACAACATACAATACTCTGTATAAGTCCCTTGAGTCTGATAACTCATTCACTGTGTGTCGTAGGTTGAAAACTGTACTTATGGTTAAGAAGAATTACACCGCTGTTTAATGCTCCTTACCTAACCATCCACTGATATAGGTAAATGTTATAGACATAATTTCAAAAAGGTATATCTCACTCTATGAAAATAGACGTACAGATATATCGATTTGAAATTGGTGCATAACAGCGGATATTCAAAACCAAATATTTGCCGACCGGCAAACAGTCCAGGTGACTTCCTCAAATATCACCGATTACAACGAATCCCGATATAATGAGGATAATCACCCAATTCCCAATAACTTACTCCCACTCAACATCTGTAAAAGCATACAGATGTGAGAATCATACCTGGTAAATACATACCCTGGAGTAAGTATCTAATCGGGAAATTAGTTTTCCTTTAACAGTACACAGTGAAACTGAAACATTGAAATGTTTCGATGGGGTATCCCGGTATTCCTAGTAATGCCTCTTCCATATTCACAACTGTAACCGTATAAATCTCTGCCACCTCTCCAAGTCCCTTCATATGTCTTTAGTCATTACCTTCTGTACACCCCTTTAGGCCAAATGGTTTTCTTCCTTCCCTACCGTTCGGCACCATCCTATGGTTTGGAAGAAGACTATCCAATAAGCATAATGGGTGTACTGTCCTAATCCTAGGAACACTCGCAATGCGAGAGAAGGTGAAGATAAAAGACAACCGAATAAACCTTATTCCTATTTCTCCTGAACCAGAATCCATCCCCGAACTGGAACAAGTTCCTTTCGAGTTCGTATATAACCATACGATGGAGTATCCAATGAACTGTGGATCTTCGTAGTGATACGGAGTGTCCTGGAGAAATACAAAGGTGAAGTGGGAGTAGTAATGAAATACCTGGTTTAGTCGTGAATATCAATCGCAATTTACTTTGCCCTTTTACTAATCCCTTGCTTTGTCTTAACTTAATACCTTCTGTACACCATCGTTAGGCTAATTGGTTTTCTTCATTCCCTACCGGTCGGCACCAGCCTAAGGTTTGGAAGAAGACTATCCAATTTGCGTAATAGGTGTACTATCTCCTAAACCAAGGAGTACTCGCAACCTGAGAGAAGGTAAAAGGAAAAGACAACTGAATAGTCCTATTCGTTTTCTCCAGAACCTGAAACCATCCTCGAATAAATCCCTTCGAGTTCGTATATAACCATACGATGGTTTGGTCCAATGGAAGTGGACATTCGTAATAATACGGGGTGTCCTTGAGAAAAGGGTAAAAGAAGGAGTGGCAATGAGGTTAGCGACTCTGACAATCCAAAAGCCAGTGTTAAGAAGGTTCGGTCAACTTGGTCACTAAGTCATAGTCTTAGGGTCGGGTCAATGGTCGTTACCAAAGAGAGAGAGAAAAGAAACACTCAGCGTGCACTCTAACCTAGATCAGAATGGCTACCAATTTATCTAATCTGGAAACCACCCACTATACCGTCAAATTCTCCTCCAAACCTGAAAAAAGAATTAGTCGGGGTCACCCGAGGAGTAAACTAACTCATCAGTGGGAATCGGGATCCAACTATCATCGTATGATAGCGTGACGGAATCCGCTCATGTTATCACACTCCAGAAGGTATGCGCATATCTGGCAAGTTTCAGTTCTTTTAAAACTCCCGATGTGATTTCTGCCCCATGCTCTTATGACCTTGACTATGGCCAACATATCATAAGTCACATGTCAAGTTCTACCCGTCATTCTCCAGATTAATTTGAATCCACCCGTACCTACCCTTGACTTTGGCCAAAATGGCGGTACGACTGTCCCAAACCAACGCATCTATCTATGCTGTATATGAATACCCCAATAGCTACCAATCACTGTGCCTTGACTTTGGCCAACATACACAGCTTGAATACTATTGACCACCCATATGAAACGACGGAGGGCTACGAATGGTTTTTGGCGAAAACCTTTAACGTAAAGAACTTGATATCGTTGAAGGAACGGATAGCTTTTAAAAATATAGTGACGAAAACCTCTGCTAAAGAGGTCACTCCCGGTGAAGGGATCTCGGCTCTTTCCCCGTAGAATGAGGTGCAGGATATTCCAACTGAATATCACGATGCAAAGCAAAAGTAATCGGCTATAGTGAAGTCATTGCCCTGACGCAAACTTTTTGTCCAAGGGGTCACTCCCGGTGAAGGGATCTCGGCCCTGGCCTCGTCGACTGAGGAGCAGGATATTCCAACTGAATACCACGATGTAAAACAAAAGTGAACGTCCTTGCAATAACAGCTTTTTGAAAAGTGTTCCAACAACATCAGATTAGGTTTGTTTTAACTTGCATTGATCCGAATCAACGCAGTCCCATCAAATGATCACACCACAAAGAACGAAAATATACTGATGTACGTATATGCCATCCGCATTCGCCACTAGGTCCCGTCATTACCCGTTAGGTTAGCTAACTAACGACAGAGCGGGGACTGGACTAGCACGGATGCAAAACATATACAACATCTACTAATATATATACCAATATATAATTTTCGCTCAAGGCGTTATAAAATGCAACATCACAGAAATGTACAGCATCACAGAACAATACAGATATCTGGGATCCCCGGGTTTCACAGAGCCGCTGAAACCCGACGTTCCCCTGGTCGTGTGGATAGCCTGTGTAATGAAATCCTAGACCCCTACGGGCGCAGCAAGTTACCCGCCAAAACCTGAAGCGAGGCAGCCCCCTTCAGCAACGTGAATGGACCACCCAGCACTTCACGGAATCCGGTAACTTGGGCACCCCTCCTTGGGTCAACCTGTACCCCCTACGAGTGCGGCGAATAGCCCGCCAATTCTAGAGTGAAGCCCCCTCCGTCTTAATGCCATGAGATGCGGGCTTGTTGCCCTCTAGAACCCGGCTATCCGTGCACCCCTCCGCGGGGCAATCCTAGTACAGAAAGTAAAATATACATACAACGGGTACATCGACCGCAACTTGGCCGTGCCCCAAAATAATAATACAAACAGGCAGTGACGGCAGTCCACATGTCGGACGCTTGCCCCGCAATATCAAATGTACATAATACAACCACAACTGTACTAGCGTTGCATCCAGGCTATCCCCCATGACCGATCCGCAATATCACAGCAAAATCACAAAACATCAACGTGAATGTCACGTTCGCAAATCCGTCTAACCGGGCTATAGCAGTTAGACAGGATTTACCGATCGAGTGACATTCACGGTCGCAGATATAATGTAAATACTGTGAACTAATGTGTTTAAAATATCCGATCGATCAAATTTTAACAAGTGGGCCCCAAGTACTACTGTAGCACATCAAGAAATTCTGGGCCCAAATATAATATTCCAGAAACCCTATTTTCAACCCAGAAAGCAACTGATGAAATTTGATGCAGTGATCTCAACATAGTGCGGCGGAACGGCGGCCTAAAGGGGGTTTGGCAGCGGTTCCGTGCTCCTATAGTGGATTTATTGTATCGAATTTCTACAGTGTTCATAGAATTTCCAGTACATCACTTTTATACAACCTGAAAAAATTTTCGACTCCAGAAAATTTCAACAGAAGAAAACTGATGCAAGTGAAAAACGCGGATTTTGGAATTTTGGTCGATCGGAAATGTAAACACATTAGACAAAGCAAGACTAGGTTAATGGCAAGGCTCTGATACCACTGTAAGTTCACGGCGGCGCCCCGGCCTCCATCCCGAGGCCAAATGAGGAAGCGGTGATAAACTTTAAATTTTGCAAACTAGCAAACCGGCACCACCGCGCACTAAAACCCGGATCGAACCATTAACTAGTCCTAGCTAACTACAAGATAGGGAAGAGAGATATACCGACTGATCCAAGTCCTCCGGTCTTCTCGTCGTCGTCCCGATCTCCCGCGGAATGTCCTGTCTCCACCTCGTCGCCGGAAGTGCACCACATCGTCTGCATCTTTTACGGGCTCCCACCTCAATACCGAGGCAACTCGGGCACGAAGCTGGCTAGTCGACGTGCCCAAGATTTGCTGTAGAATGTGTAGTGCTCAAGTCTCATTTGGGGGTTTATGGAATTGCCTTATTGGTGGAGGAAATGATATCAGCTTGTGGAGATGGAACATGTTGGATTTTACAAAGCTGGAAGAACAAAAATCCCACCCCAACAAATTGGGACAGCCTCCCTCCCTCTATGTGGCCGGCCATGACAATGGAATGGAGAGAATGAGAGTGAGAGCAATGAGGGAGTGAGTATGAATCAAAAGAATGAGAGTCTCTCATAATCCAAGAGAGAGAAAAGAGATGATGAGAAGAAATCATCACAAGGAAAAACCAACACTCAACCACAACCATCATAACCAAACATCATCATCAAGCATGATGACTTCAAAAAGGTCAAGCCATCATGAAGATAGAAGTCAAGCAAGTCAATGGATGGTGCACCATCATGATACAATAATATGCAAAGACCCCCTCCACAAAAGCTTATTTGCACAATGCAAATAATCCCTTCTCCACCAATCTTCGGCCAATGAACGATACAAAGGAAATCGGCCGAAACGGAAAGCAAACTGGCAACTCCAGAAAACTGGTCCCGTAATAAATTACAGGAAAACCCCGATACTGTGTATACACACCCGCATTTGTATTCCGACCGAAATACAAATGCAATGAGACAAATATACACTGTACTATACTAGTATCCGGCTTAAACCAAAGCCGGCTAGTATTATCCGTTCGATCCTGATCCGTGCAATACCGTACGTATCTGATCGAACCCTGCCATATATCCATACGGCCTCTACAGCTTTTCTCCCGAAAGCTGAGTAACTGAATGCGGGGGACTCTAAAGACTCATCAACACCTTGGTTGTGGATTTAACCACTAGCACGTCAGAGGTATAAGCCAATACGTAACGGGCTACCAGGTATTGACAAAAAGGGACGTCTGTGAGCGAACTCAGCCTGACACCCTACTGAGCCTGTCAGTGACAATATCCGTACAGTCCGGTCCGTTCGTCTATGAGCATCGCATGGCGGGCCTAGGGGGTTGGTAAATGTCAGACCCCCAAAAGCGGTACAAGTCGTGTCGGAGTGTAGCCCAGAACACCCTGAGATACTACTGGAATACCTACCAGTAAATCTCCTGCCTCGGCCTAGGGCTTCGTGTAATGGCCCTCCTAGACACAGCGCGACCTCACCACCAATACCGGGAGAGACGAACCCCTGAAGGTACGCTCACTGCCTCCATGTGGCTCGGGACTGTACCCAACTAAAAACTGTTTGCACGTCTCCTTTGAGCGTGGTAGGGTAGTAATCAAAGTACAGTGGGAACTCACACGAGACAAATGACGATCCTCAGGTCGATGAACTAACCTGTACACATGTCACCTGGGAACTGCTATCTGACGTCTGGTATAAGACCAACTAGCATGTTCCCTGCGAGTCCTGTCCGGTGTACTCATAACCCAATGAGCACCTGTATACATCTTAGGTGATCCAACTGACACCAATGGCTTGTGAGACCGGCCACCGCCCCTCGTCGGGGTCTCGACTGTATACACTAGTCTACTCTGGAGTATCGATGCCCTGTCTCGAAACTCGCACGACTAGGGACCTTTTAAGGATGTGCTTATAGACCCTCAGCTCCCACTTATATGATCGCCCTCATACTGGTGGTCAAGCAAGAATCCTAGGGGCTCTATCAACGTGTAATAGCGACCTGTCAGGTCACCTAAGCAGTACACGATGATAAAGATAAACCAGATAGCATACTATCATCTCGAGTAAGACTGTCCTACTGGGACAGGTCCTCCCTCAATCATTGTAATCACGTGCCTGTGATCCAATAATTGACTCTGAGGGCACTATCTCCAACAATTCCTCCGCTCCGTTACACCGTTGTGCTGTGGTGTATAAGGAGGAGTAAGCTGAGAGAGAATCACATTCTCTTTTAGATAGTCCAGGAACTTATTGCTCAAGTATTCTCCTCCTCGATCAGATCGAAGGATCTTAATACTTTTACCCGTTTGGTTCTCTACTTCGTGCTTATATTCTCTGAATTTCTCTAAAGCTTCAGACTTGTGTTTCAACAAGAACACATGTCCGTACCTTGAGAGATCGTCAGTGAATGTAATGAAGTACGAAGAACCGTTCCTGGCATGTATAGACATAGGACCACATACATCACTATGTATCAGTCCCAAGAGTTCTGTAACTCTTTCTCCGTGTCAACTAAACGGATTTTTGGTCATCTTGCCTTTGATACTTTACTGGCAAGTATCATAAGATGATAATTCGAACGGATTCAAATATCCATCTTTATGTAACTTAGCTAGTCCTGTCGCATTGATATGACCTAGTCTACAATGCCACAAGAAGGATTCGTTCATTTCTGAACTCTTCCTCTTGTGTGTGTTTTGCATATTAAGTACTGTAGTTTGATTGAGAACGTATATGACATTATTTAATGAGCCTGATCCAATCAACTTTTGATTCAGGAAGATATTCATAACATTATCCTGTACTACAAAATTATATTCTTCTTTACTCAATAAAGAAACTGATATATGATTGCATATCAGGGTCGGAATGTAATAGCATTCGTTCAGAATCAATGTATTACCATTTGGTAACACAAGATGATATTCGCCAACTGCTTTGGCTGCAACATTTGCACCATTCCTTACTCTTAAGGAATGATCACCTATTCCCAGTTCCCTACCTCTCCTTAGCCCATGTAACATATTACATATGTAGGATATCGATCCGGTATCTAATACCCAGGACATAGAGTGAACTAAGAAACAGTTCTCGATAACTAACACACCCGAAGACGATTCATCAACATGCTTATTCTTCGTTTGGGAGGCATGAGAATCCGGATATTCTCCTATTCCCTGCTCGGACTTATAACAATTATAAGTTGGAACGGGACCAACGTTCCCCTGCTCAGTATAATAAGCGGGTTCTGTCAATACATCCATATTATTATCTTGATTAAGGCCTGACATGGTAGCTACCTGGAGAGAGAGAGAAGAAAACACTTTAGCGTATACTCTTGAAAGATTAGATTAGTTATTATCTTATCTAATCAGGATGGCTCCCACTGTTTTCATCAAATCTTCCTTCAAACCCTAAAAGGTAAGACTAGCCGGGATTAATTACTCCTTACAAGTTCGCCAATCTTTCAGCCATGTCAGTGTTGGTACTTTGAGGGAGGTTGTAGCGTCTTGAAAAGTCGTTTTGGTGTTTTCCTGAAATTCGGTGAAAATTCGGTATTTTTCCGAAAACCGTCTTTCTTGTTATTTTGCAGTTTAGGGCTAATTATACCTAAAATGGATAGGTAATTGCTTGTTTTTAGTAGCTAATGAGTTAATTATGAAATTCTGGTCGTTTAAAAATTTTCCCTAATTTTTCAATTTTTTAATATTATTTTAAGCCGATTAGAAAATACATTAAATAAGCGATAAATACAAATTTTTCCGGGCTAATTTTAATCTCTAAAATTATGATAATTAAAATCTAGTGGTAACATAAATTTTTAGTAATTTATTTTGATTTTTAACAAATTTTTATGATATGAAACGAATTTATTGAATTTTGAGCTAAAACTTGCAATTTTTGAGTTGTAGGGGGCCTTTTTGCATAAAATTTCTTTTGTAAAACCCCTCTCTCTTTTCCCTCAGCCCTAGGACAGCCCCACCTTGTGCAAGTCCAGAAATTTCTGGCCTCTCTTTCTTTGGTTGCTTCTTGTGTTGAATTGTTGGTTTATGGATTTATTTTAAATATAATTGATAAAGTATGGTGCTTTGACTTTGGAGACTTGAACCATGACTTTTCCCCACTTGCCCACACCCTCCCCCTCACCTCCTAATCTGGCCGAACCTGCACCTCATCCTCTTCAACTCTTTTCTTTTCATTTCTTCAAATTCTTCATGTTTAAATCAACAAAAAATTCAATTTCAAGCTTACAAATTCAAACCATCCTTCATCCTTCTTTTCCTTCACCTCCCTAGCTTGGATCTTGATGCTTGAGGCCATCATTTGGAGCAAAATCCATTCTTGCTAGATCTCTAGTGAGGTATAATCCCTTGCTAATTAAATTCTTTTGTTTAAGATTCTTAAGTAGATTGTTGTAGTGTTAAATTTAGTGTAGTTCTAATCTAGTTTTTCTTAGGTTATGCTTGAAAATTTTAACTAGGGTTTTGAAGCCATAATAGTTAATTAGATTGTTTTATAGTTAATCTAGTTGTTAATTAACAAATCTATATGGTCACCTTGTTTATGTAGTCTTCAATTTTGCTAAATTAGTTAATTTTAGAAGTGTGAAATTGTTGTTTTAGGAAATCTAGAAAGGGGTTTATGTATGGAAAATGGTATTTGAAGCTTGATAAATGAGTTGATTAGGGTTTAGAAAACATTATTTAGTTGATTAAACCTAAATTGTTATCTAGTTATTTTGCTAACCTAATCTAAGAGATTAATTTTCTTATGTGGGCTTTTGTTGTGTTAATTTAAGTTTTCAAGTGTGGAAATTGATTTGGAATTTGCTAGGTTATAAATTCAAGAAATGGTTGTTATGGAAAATAGGATTGGAATCATTGTTATTGTGTTGTAATTAGTGTTTGTAGATTGCTTGTAGTGTGGTTGGGTGTTCAAGCTTGATAGTAGTCTTTTGTAGCCAATCGGCGATTCTTGCACCGATTTTGGAATGCAATTGCTTACTAGTTTTGTTATAAAGTTATGGGATGAATTATTTTTGATATCTTGATGATTGTAATGGCTTGTCCTACGACTTTTAGGATGCGTGAGTGCGGTTTTTTTTGAGTAGTCGGGTTTTAGTTTTGCCGGGCGACCAAATCGGCGTTTTTTGGCAGCTTTGCGATTTTCGCGTGTGTTCCGCGCACTTTGTGCACGTTGTACCTAGCTAGCGAACGTTAGTAGTTTCGTTTGGGTTTTGCGTCGTTCTTGATATGTAACCTTATGTTTGGTATTGATGTTAATTCCAGGTTCGGTCGCGGAGACGTCAGACGCGGCGCGAAAGGGGAAAGCGGTGATTGGACACAGCTAGCCAGGGATTCCGGTGAGTAGATGTAATATCTACGGGGGACTATCGTTGGATGGCGCAAGCCGCCCGATAGTTTTAGTAACTTACAAGACCCTTAGTGATGTTAGTAATTAGGGGTGAAATACTTATTTGACTATTTGCTGCATCCATGCATTATATTGACATACCTATACGAAACCATTTTATAGGACACCTGCACCATTGTCAGGGTTTTTATATGCAGCACGAGCACTATTCATGCTTACACACACACCCTGGTAATTTCCATGCCACCACACTAGATAACCTTTAAATTTAAACTTGTTACTAATTGATACTTAAACTTGTGCTATTGCCTTTAATTCCTTAAAAATGAAACCGTAGTATTGCTATTCATGTGCATGTACTTCATCATATTAATTGTTTATGCTTAATACATTAATCACACATCGCAACTTGATTATTGATACCATATGCATTCATTATCATTGATATATGTACTTATGAGGATTTCTTGAGATTTTATGATATTGCTGGATTTCAGGGGGAAAGCCGCAAAATTTCTAAACTTATTATATTTTTAAAATATGTAAAATTGCGGTTTTCTAGTGATGTAAGTGTCGTCCACCATGAGTTTGCTGTGGATTTGGAAATCCGTGTCGAGGAGTGGAGGAACCGGCACGGGTACATGGTGGGCCCGGTAAGGTACCCCGGGGCAAGAGGAATGTGGTGATGACGTTGAGCCTGGCAGGGGACGGATTACCTACCGGTGACTGTTTGGGACGGCGGATATCCAGAGGATACCGACCGTGGCCGCTAGATGATGAGATATTGATATTTGAGATGGGTCAGCCGGACGGCTGAGGCCAGAGATACATTTATGAGATTTGAGACAGCTTTTGGGTGTCGTTGCTGGACACCGGTTCTCGTCGATTCTTTGAGTATTATGCTGGCATTCTAAAAGAGTTTCAAAAACAAAAAGAGATAAAATGTTTCTTATATATACCTATTGAGACCTCAGATTTTCATGTTGCATACATATTAGCACACTGATGTTGTATACACACCTGCTAGTGCATCCAGTCATACCTGTATTTTAGATGCTAGGATGCTTGTGTGCATGCATACGATAGCCTTTGTAGATGTTATTTATTACTCACGAGTTGGCAACTCACCCCCGTTGTGCCACAGTCTTTTGCAGGTCCGCTCCGTCAGTTCAGTAGCGGCGGGCGCACTTGTTCTTTTGCCTCTTTTGTCTGGGCTCGAGATTTGCTCATAGGTGGGTTATGTTATCATTTTTGTACCACCTTGTATATTCTTGTATCTAGTGTACTCCATCTACTGTTTCGACCAGATTTATTGTATATTGACCTAGAGATGAGACTGTGAGGTTTGGGGACTTTTATGCTGTATTTTGGGGTCGAGCTCACTTGAGTCGACATGATGTTTTCTTATGCTTTATTATGATTATTATGCTTGCTGTCATTTACATTGCGTGGGATTTGTGACCGCCTTGTGGCGAAGAGCTAGCTTCCGCTTGGGGATGTCCTATTTTGTTGGATTCATGTATATTTTTGTTGTACCCATTTTGGGGGCCAGTATTTACAAAGGAGACTCTGCCGAAATTTTCGGGAAAATTAGTATGGATTTTAAAAAGGGTTTTACATGACTTATTTGATAAACTTTCTTTCAATTGATTGGGTTTTCTTCACTCTTTTGCTTAATTGGTTTTGTTTTCTGGGCTTTGGCTTACTTATTTTACGGACGTCTTTAGACGTTTCGTAAACTTAAGTGCCAGTCACGTTCCGTACCCTGCGGGTCGTGACAGAGGTTCCCCGTGCTTTCGCATTGACCTAATTAAAATAAACCTCATTTTCCCAGAGGCATAACCCCATAAACACCTTTCTAGACACCTACTTGATCGGTTAATTGTCACGTGTAATATTCTCTCAGGAGTAACTCTTACTCGCAGTTGTTATCAGGATCCATCTATTTCATAGAAGGTATGCAATCTCGTTGCAAATTTCAACACTTGAAATTCCTGATAAAGCTTTTACCCCTAACGTGCTATGACCTTGACGAATGCCAAATATCCTATAGTCAGCTAGTCAAGTTCAACACGTACATTTCTTGATTGAATTAAACCCACCCGCACGACCCTTGATGAAAGCCAAACAACGCCGTATAAATACCCTAATCCAATCGCATCATATGCAGCAGATAAGCAGTAAATAGCTACTGCACACTACGCCTTGACGAAAGCCAAACTACCGTAGCACGAATACTAAATAATACTTTTCTGAAATGACGGAGGGCTACGTAAGTTTTTTGTGAAAACCATGAGCGTAATGAACTTGATATCGTTGTAGAAACAAGTGATTTTTAAAAGGAGTGTTTTTGAGGCTTTTACTAGTTTCGCTAAAGAGGTCACTCCCAGTGAAGGGATCTCGGCTCTTTCCTTATCGAATAAGGTGCTGGATATTCTACAAGGAATACCGCTACGCAAAGTAAAAACTAGAGCTACCCTTTTTTTTATAAATTTGATTCTACAAAATCTTTTAGATTTCTTTTTCATTCATTAATCTCATTAATGATTTCCCATCATTTATACTTCCTAAGCAACACAAAAGAAACGAAAATACAACGTACGTTTATGCCATCCGCATTCGCCTCAGTGTCCCGTTATGCACTGTTAGGTTGCTTAACTAACAGCATACCGGGATGGGACTAGCGCGGGTATAAAACATAAGCAACATTTATTATATATCATATATACAATAATAAAGCATTCGTCTCACGCATATAATATGATCACATCACAGTATATCAGCAGCAGAATAAACATATGAAATATTAGATATACTAGGAGGTTCATGTTTTATTTTGAGCCTATATAAAACACGGATTCCACGGTCGCGATTAATAGCCAAACCACATCCCTAGACCCCTACGAGAGCGGCAAGAAACCCTACCAATTCTATGGTTAGGAGACCCGGTCTCGACTCCTCGAGATGGCCTCCCACTGGACCCTAGAACCCGGTTACTTATGCTCCCCTCCTTGGGTCTATCCTAATGTGGAAAAGTAAATAATATACAATGGTGACATCATCCTCAACCCGGAAGTGCCCCAATAAAAGAATATTACATACAAATGAATTTTACATGAATGAAAATAAAAACCCTCATCTCATATAAAACCCCCGTCTATTCAAAACACGACGATCCAATATAACATATCACAGCAACACATAATATCACATAGCATCAACGTAAGCAAATATGTCTATCACAATTGTCATTGACATATAGCAACTAAAACGGCGATATACCACATATTACACTTTCTGTCGTAGAAAAGAAAGTTAAAAACTACAACATTTAGAATCCACAATCAGCTTAGACATCGTAAACCCGAAATATCACATATTACGGATTTCAAGCCTAACTATATGAATTTCACATATTGTATCACATTACAGAAAAAGCTAGACGATGTTAAACATTCCGATCGAATCAAAAAACACCCAAAAATTCTTAGAATGCTCAACACTTGAGCGTAGTTTAGAAGTATCCATCACATGCCACAGTAGCAATGAACCAGTCGTAGAAGGGTCAACCAATGCCTCACTTGTGGCACCGCAAAACTACCACAAACCCTAGGGTTTAGTGGCGGTTTTGATGGTCACAAAATTGAGTTAAGGTTTTGTTCTTCTACAGGGTTCACCGCATCACTTGCACGATATTTGAATATTCTTTAACTAAGGAAAAATCCAACACTTGGAAATTTTCCGATAGGGGAAAAGTGAGTTTTTGATATCCGTTCGAAATTTTTAACACGGTCTAAATAAACCGAAAACAAACTAGAATTACGAATATGAAACACTCCGAATAGCCTCTGCAAAAAGATAATAACATATGCAAATTTAGAAAAAGCAAACAACACCTGAATTACCAAACCCCAGAGACTGGAACACCACCCAAAACCCACACCCAAACACCTCAGAATGGCCAAGCAGGCCGGAATTATGGTCAGTGTGGCCGACCATAATCCGACGAGGTGGGGTGAATTTTGGACGGTGTTCATAATGTATCTCATACATCGTTCTGCAACTGTTTGAAAAATTTTTTGACACTCTGAAAAATTTACAGAAACTAGGGTTTGACGTCGGGTGTTTCGGAGTTGTTTCGGTTTCGTAATCCTACACTTATCCGTCTAATTCTCTAGCTAGGCTCTGATATCATTGTTGGGTTACCTACAATGGCAGCAAGGTTTCGGGAGGCATCATCCATGCAAAGTTCAAATTTTTGCCACTCTAGATAACCCTAACCATGAATCTTAAGCTAAAGAATCAAACGAAACTATATGTTAACAACTTAACATCTAAGAGTTAGGGATTACAACCTTTGTAGTCCGTTCCTTCGCTTCATAAGCTCCTAGTTGAGGTCCCTTCGCTGTGATCATCAAGTTCCCAGACTCTCGAGAGGCTCCATGAAGTGAATGATACATCTTGTTTGAAGTCTTCGAAATCCAAGACGATCTACCTTGAGGAAACACAAACCGAAGCTCTCACTTCACTAATGAGATATTAGTTAACCAAACACCCTAATCTATGTGGCTAGAATAAATGAGGATGATGAAGTAGGAATTTTGCTCTCTTTAGTTTTCTTTATCTCACTTTAATTCATCACAAAAGAAAAAGCTAGTGAGCTTTTGTGAGGAGGAAGAAGAAGATAAGTGTGATGAATAATTGTTATGAGGTTAGAAATTCAACCATGGGTTAAGCATGGCATGCTTAACCCTTTTAGAGAATAAACCATAGGCTAGGGTTAAAGTTAGGTTAAAAAATATCAAGGAAAATATCTAAAGAGTGCATTTTAGTCAACTAAGCAAAATATCCTAGCATAAATCCACAAAATAGAATTATCCTAAATAAAAATGTAAACCCTAATCTTAACCCTAATCATGATTTAACTCTCATAAACCCTAGTTGCATTTGTAACCTAGCATGTTACAATATCATATATCACGTATATATAATATTTTGTAACAGAAGAAAATAATACAATTAACATATATCACATATACATCAATGTATCATCAAGCGAGAAAAAGAATCATATCATTTAAGTGAGCTTATATTAGTTAATGTAATGTAATATATCACATATATAATTATAAAATAAATTATTAAATCAACACTTTTATTTAATAATCCGGCTATGTTACAAATAACAGACTAATATAATATGTATCAATTCATCGAATCAACACTTGATCCGATGACCTGGCTATATCACATATACCCGGCCGATATCACATATCATGAGAATAGAATACGGTATCACATATCGTATTAATCTCGGTCCCGCACATATCACATATGTGCTCCTACTCCATTTTTCCTGAGCCAGGAAACCTCTGTGTAGGATTCTAAAGAATTGTCAATAAGCCGGCAGAAGGTGATGATCATATCAAACACCCACAAGCTGCAAGCGGTTAGCTAAACATAACCGCCACCCGAGTATTGAGCGATCAGAAGATCAACAAGCAAGCCTGCACACACTCCAGTGAATCCAATCAGTAACACTACCGTACAGTCCGGTCTCTTCGTCTGATATGTCGCATATCCAGTCTGGGGTGGTAAACGTCAGACCCCAGTAACCGATAAGTCGTGTCGATGTGAGGCTCATAATTGTAGGGTTACTAGGCACTCTAACAAGGTTCTACAAAGCATCAAACATGCCCGATTAAAATTTTAGCCATGCCTAACAACCCTAAACAAGATCTTTGCTAGAAAATTAGCGTTTCACATGCAAGTAAATAGCATCCACGACTAAGTGAATACGAAATACAACCTTTGTAGATCGGTCCTTCACTTCATTAGCTCCTTGTTGAAGTCCCTTCGCTGCGATCGTGGTTCTCCCGAACTCTTGCATGGCTTCACGAGGCGAAAGAAGTGTCCTTGCTTGAAGTCTTCGAGGCCGAAGATGATCTACGTCGAGGGAATATCAACTCAAGCTACTACTTCACTGTCTAGAGAATTAGTGAAGCAAACACCCTATACTAAAGTGCTAGTCTAGTAGAGGATGGAGAAATAGGAAGTGGGTTCTCTTTAGAATTTTATTTCTCACAATCTTTTGCTCTCTTTTTAAAACCCTAGCAAGGTTTTTCTTTTTGCTCAAAGAAGAAGAAGATGAACAAAAGAAAAAGATTAGGATAATGATCAAGTGAGTGAGCTAACCATGGTGAGTGAGTATCATATACTAACTCATGTAGAGACTTAATCATGGCTAAGTGTGATGGTTAGGTTAGCAAAGATCCAAAGTAAAAACAAACTTAGTGGACTTTAGTCAATGCATCCATAAGCTTCCACAAGCTTCATGCATTCTCTAATTTTCCACTAATTTTGTAATTACTTTTAAACATTAAACCCAACATAACAAATAGCATGGTGTAAGTCTCATACACCCATGAAAGATGTATCATCAACCATGATACAAAAAGAAAACACATTTTAATATATATCACATATATATTAAAGTTGTGCACATGTGAGAAAAATCCTTAAGTGAACAAGTGTTAGTTAATATAAACTAGTATATCTAATATACAATTATACACTAAATTATTAAATCAACACTTGACTTAATAATCCGGTCATATCTCATATAACCGACTAACATCCATTGTATCGACTTATCGAATCAACACTTGATTCGATAACCCGGCTATATCATATATAACCGACCGATACAAAAAGTCGCGAGAATAGAATACGGTATCACATACACGCATTATTCTCGGTCCCGCACATATCACATACGTGCTCCTATTTCGTTTTGCCTGAGCCAGTAAAACCTCTATGTACGACTCTAAAGACTCGTCAATACGCCGGCAGTAGGTGATGATCACATCAAGCACCCACAAGCCGTCAGCGGTACTAGCTGGACGTAACAGCCGCCCGGGTATTGAGCGATCCAAAGATCAGCAAGCAAGCCCACTCCAACTCCTGTAAAAGCCTGCCGGTAACACTTCCCGTACAGTCCGGTCTGCTCGTCTGATATGTCGCATATCAAGTCTAGGGGTGGTAAACGTCAGACCCCAATAACCGATAAGTCGTGCCGATGTGAGGCTCATAACGGGTCGAGAAACTACTGGTAACGCTTACCAGTAAATCTCTAATTCAGCCCTGGCCAGGGACTTCCCTGTTATGGCCATCGAGCACAGCGCAACATCAACCCCCAATACAGGGAGAGACGAAACCCCTCTTATCGCTCATTGCCACCATGTGACTCGGGACTGTACCCAAAAACGACCGTTTTGCACTCCCTCATGGACGTGGTAAGGTGGAAATCAAAGCACAGTGGGAATCATACAAGACTCTATGACGATCTCGGGTCTACAGACTAACCTGCACAAGTGTCACCAGAGAACTGCTATCTGACGTGAGGTATAATACCATCTTAGAGTTCTCGGCGAGTCCGTCCAGTGTATCCAGTCTCCACTGAGCACCCGTATACCATCTCTGATGTCAAACACCAATGGATATGGGATCATCCATCGCCCATCTCATGGGTCGAGAAGCGTATACGCTAGTCTACACTGGTATATCGATGCCCTGTCTCGATACACCCACGACTAGGAACATTAAAGGATGTACTTATGGACTACACTGTCCCCACTAGTATGATCTGCATCTTAGTCCAGGTAGTCAAGTACACATCCTAAGGGCTTTACCAACATGTAACTATAAGACAGTATCAAGAGACAAGTATACATGTTAAGATAAAGAGCAACCAGATAGCATACTATCATATCGAACAAGAAAGTCCTCTCTATATATATCCAAGCATCCAATATAATATACATCATCTGTACAATACTGGCCTCTAGGGCATACATACAACTAACAATCTCCCACTTGCACTAGGGCCAGCTGCTGTAGTATCGCATACCTAGCATCCCGAAGAGTCTCTCAAACTGTATCGGGGGAATGGCCGTCGTGAGTGGATCCGCAGTGTTGTTCTTTGTGTCAACCCTCCTGACTTCGATCTCCCGGCGATCAACTATCTCCCGGATCAGGTGATACCGCCTCAGAATATGCCTGGATCGCTGATAGGACCTGGGTTCCTTAGACAAAGCCACCGCTCCATTGTTATCGCAATACAAAGGTATTGGATGCTCAATAGATAGAACCACACCAAGTTCAGTAATGAACTTCTTGATCCAGACAGCCTCTTTGGCAACATCGTTGGCAGCGATGTATTCTTCTTCCATCGTCGAGTCTGCCACGGTTTCCTAGTTGGAACTCTTCCTGCTAACCGCCCCTCTGTAGAGGATAAAGACAAATCCCGAGTGCAACTTAGAGTCGTCCTTATCACTCTGGAAGCTCGAATCGGTAAAGAACTCCACTTGGAGTTCTCCGTTACCATACACCAAGAGCATCTCCTTAGTCCTTCGTAAGTACTTGAGAATGCTCTTCACAGCTGTCTAGTGACTCTCTCTAGGATCAGCTTGATACCTACTCACTACACTTAGTGAGTATGCTACATCGGGTATGGTACATAGCATCGCGTACATGATAGAGCCTACAGCCGAAGCATAGGGTATCCCTTGCATGCGAGCTCTCTCCAAATCAGTCTTGGGAGACATCTCTTTGGAGAGAGTGAGTCCAGAGATCGTGGGTAAGTTCCCACGCTTGTATTCTTCCATACTAAACCACTTTCGTATGGTGTCAATGTACCTGGATTGGGACAATCCCAATATCCTTTTAGATCTATCTCTATAGATCATAATTCCCAATATGTAGGAGGCATCACCAAGATCTTTCATTAAGAATCTTTGTGATAAGAAGAGCTTGACCGATTGCAGCATAGGAATGTCATTTCCTATCAAGAGTATGTCATCCACGTATAATACGAGGAAGACAACCTTACTCTCTGCCTCCTTCTTATAGATACAAGGTTCATCTACGTTTTTGGCGAAATCAAACTCTTTGATAACGACGTCAAAGCAGATGTTCCAACTTCACGATGCTTGCTTTAATCCATAAATGGATTTAAGCAGCTTGCACACCTTCCCGCTGCTCCCACTATCTACGAAGCCCTCTGGCTGAGTCATGTACACGCACTCTTCTAAATCATCGTTTAGAAAGGTGGTCTTAACATCCATTTGCCAGATTTCGTAGTCATGATATGCAGCGATGGCAAGTGTCACGCCCCTCTTCCCGGTGTACGGTGAAGGGGACGGGACCGGTCCACTACGTATATACTCAGAAGTACATACGCTAAGCGTATCTAAGTAATATAAAAATAAATACACAAGAGACAAGAAATAAAAAGAACAGCAACTTTTATTTATTAAAATTCTTTGTACAATACATGAAAAGGAAATACGACTGAAATAAAAAATGCCTAAACAGTGGCATAATAGGAAATGAAAAGTACTGAAAGAAAAGTGTACAATGAAACTAAAGTACTGGATCTTCGGCAAACTGCTCTAAGTCTTCTGCAGATGGCTCGATCTCTGCCGGGTCCAAATCACCTGACGATATTCAAAGAAGAAAGAAATAGAATGTCGTCAGTGAACAGGTCGCTCGGTAAGTCCCAAAGATAAGGGAGAAATAGACAGAGAGTAAGAGAGAGAGAGAGTAACTTTTAATGTTGTATTATAATATTGTAATGTTGTATTAACGCTGTTGTTTGTAGCCTGGTACAGAAGATGCCAGTGTATACGAGGGGAGTCCCACTTACACCGGGGACCTTGGTAACCTGTAGTACAAGGCTCCGTCGATAATACCACGGAACAACGGCATGGATGTAATTACGTCTTAAGTGACCACCTCGTGCCACCTTTAACATATTCCGTACTAGTCTACCCCTTAAACCCCGCCATGTCTTGTTTGTATTGTTATCTTGTAAATTGTATTGATTGTAAGATTGATTGACTGACTGACCAAAACCATGATATCAGGAAACGGTTATAACCTTAGAGTCATGTAAATGGAATACTGGGAAACATGTAAAAGGAATATCCATGGTTCGGTTCAGTCAAGTTATATAGATTGTTAACTGGATTCAGGGATTCATGTATTCATATTGAGTTGGAATATAAAAGAATAAGATTGACTTGAATCATATTTAAGTCAGAAATAGTCAGACACTAACCGGAGTCAGACTAAAGAAGGTAAGTTGAAGTTCAATATTTGTTAGGGGCCTTATTGTAATTTATAAAACTTGAGGGGGTTTATTGTAAAAAGTAATATTGTATAGTTTTCAAAATACAACTCAAGTATTTAATTATCGTCTTTATGTACATACAACAACTTAATGATCAAGATAAATATGTATACATGTTCGAATAGTATGAAATGAGTCAAGTATATTATTCGAGTAACTACCATAAACAATGCTGTAAAGAAATATTTTGTGCGACTAATTAATCAAGTTGAACGAATGCGGAATAAAAACAGAAATATGGCTCTAAATGTTTTGCATGAGTGAGTTCCAGTTTCACCTAAATACGACTACCGGTTTGAGAGATATATATGTTTTCGTATCGTCGCGCAAAATAGATCAGAATCTATTCGGCACCGTCACATATTTTTGAAACGCAGTTTGAGTTAATTTATATCGGTTTTCAGGTTATGAAAATTATTATAAAATTGTAGGTATTTCGATGAAATTATCGAAAACACCAAGATTCACATGATTTGCATTTCTGAAGCTCTAGTTATGATCATTTTAATATCAGCGTTTAAAACAGAAATTCAGATTTCTGGACAGCAACTATATATTCTATTGCAAAGCCTATATCAGGTTGTTTCATGTATTCCTAAGTAATATAATATACAGAAAATTATAGTTCTATCAATGGTGCATCTACACATCTAAATTTTGTCACGAACGGACATCGGGTGTTCGAGTTATGTCCAATTTAAAAACAGTGTGCGAATCGGAACAGATTCTGTCCAGATCCGTCACTTAATATTGTAACGCAGTTTTCTTTATCTTAGATGGGTTTTCAGTAAAACTATAAAATTAAGAAAATCTAGATCATTCGATGTAGATATCAAAAACACCTGAGTTTGCTCAATTTGGATACCGGTATACCAAGTTATATGTTCTAGAAATTGACCGATAACTGCAGTTTTCTGTTTTACGATCAGTGAATAAATACGATGTAATTCCTAAACAGTTATGCGGATCGATCTAAAATATTTACAGCATCTATAAAATAATATAATCTATCATATGTAAATTCCATGAAATTTTCAGAAGTAAAAATTAATTTCTAAAAATTATTTTAAAGCTAAAGGTATTGATGTGTATTCTAAAATCGGCAGAAAGATTAACTAGTATTTTATGCAAGCTTCTATTTTTCTTTTAATAAACAAACCGATTTCATGTGACATTATAGATATATTGTGGCATGAAATTTGTGTTCTCACAACTTGTAATAAACATTCCTAGTCATGAAGAAAGAATTAAAAATACTTTAATTTGAACAAGAGATAATAAGATATTATTAAACCATATAGAATCATATATATCTAACTTATGTATATGTATATGTATGTTTATGTGTATTTTCTCTTATGGATTATGATATGAAAAGAATAGGGGGTTCACGATGCATGACAAGAGGAAAATAAGAGGTGGGGGAAAGGAGAGAGAAGGGATTTACATGCACAAGCCGGTATTGTCACCGGGCTTGTCTATCCGCCGATAGCCTCGCGTTAGTAGCGAGACCTTCTTGAAGATTTCTTCATGTTCTTCTTCTTGGACTCTAGGTGAAGAGGAAGAAGTGAGCGATAGAAAAATGTGAGGAAGGAAAAGATAGAGGAGAACAATAAAGATGGTGTAATGGTGAATTATGTATAATAATATATGCATTCAACATGAGAATTAAAAGAGAAATGAAAGGTCACCATTCATTTTGGAAATGAAAGGTCTCATTTGTAGGTTATGAGAAGAATAAAAAATGATAAAAAATAACTGCAAGAATGGGGATTTGAACATGTGACTTATGGAATAACAATGCAAAGACTTAACCAATGTGCTACAAGATTGTTCATGCATATATTTAATTAGAATTAAATATATGATGTTGCTTAAAAAGAAAATGGGCTTTTTAGATGGGCTGTAGAGAATAAGAATAATGGATTTGGGTTAAATATTTATGAAAGGAAAAATAAGAATGAGAAGTTAAAAACTTAAATATAAGAAAAAGAAATTGTACCTAGAAAAAAATACATAATAGATTGAGGAATAAAATAATAATAAATTTAATAGAAAAAGGAAAATACCAAGTACAAATAAATACGGTATATTATTGAAGAGGGATAATACAAATGTATAAAGATTTTGGGGTCATTACATTCTACCCTCCTTAAAAATAATTTCGTCCTCGAAATTACTCAAGAAGGATGATGTAACAGAGTAAGGAAACAGGATTAGGACTCCGGATGGATTTAAGCATATCCACTGGAGAAAAGGTTTCGTCATAGTCCACACCTGGTCTTTGACGAAAACCCTTTGCAACAAGTCTAGCTTTGAAAGTCTCCACTTTCCCATCTACATCAAGTTTTTTCTTGAAGATCCACTTGCTCCCAATGGGTTTTACCCCTTCAGGAGCAACTTCCAAAGTCCATACTTTGTTGGTGTACATGGATTCCATCTCGGACCGCATTGCATCCAGCCATTTCACTGAGTCCCCACTCGTGATGGCCTGCTCGAAGCTAGTTGGGTCATCATCCTCCATGATGCAATCCTTGCTCCCACCATCCACGAGAAAACCGTAGTATCTCTCAGGTGGGTGAGGAACCCTACTAGATCGGCGGAGTGGCTGGGGTTCATCGGGAACTACCGAATCCTCTGGTTCCACCAGATCTTCTGTTGCAGCTTTTGTAGCTGGAACCTCTTCCAGTTCTACCTCATGACCACTAATCTCTTTTGCAAGAAATTCCTTTTCTAAAAAGGTGGCATGCCGAGAAACAAACACCCTTTGTTCCTCAGTGTGGTAGAAGATATACCCTTGTGAATTCTTTGGATATCCTACAAATTTGCATAGAACAGACCGTGCCTCGAGTTTGTCCGGATTTTGTCGTTTGACATAGGCTGGACAACCCCATATCTTTACATAGTTAAGACACGGTCTCTTCCCTTTCCATATCTCATATGGAGTGGTAGGCACAGATTTGGTGGGGGCCATATTCAATAGATGTATGGCTGTTTCTAGCGCATACCCCCAGAAGGAAATAGGTAACTCAGCTGTGCTCATCATAGAGCGCACCATATCTAATAGGGCACGGTTCCTCCATTCTGATACACCGTTGTGCTGTGGTGTATATGGAGGAGTCAGTTGAGAGAGAATCCCATTCTCTTTTAGGAAGTCCAGGAATTCATTGCTCAAGTATTCACCTCCTCGATCAGATCGAAGGATTTTAATACTTTTCCCGGTTTGGTTCTCGACTTCTTGTTTATATTCTCTAAATTTCTCAAAAGCTTCAGACTTGTGTTTTATCAAGAACACATGTCCGTATCTTGAGAGATCTTCAGTGAATGTAATGAAGTACGAAGAACCATCCCTGGCATGTGTAGACATGGGACCGTATACATCACTATGTATCAGTCCCAAGAGTTCGGTAACTCTTTCTCCGTGTCCCGTAAACGGAGTTTTGGTCATCTTGCCTTTGAGACATGACTGGCAAGTGTCATAAGATGAAAATTCGAACGGTTTCAAATATCCATCCTTATGCAACTTAGCTAGTCGTGTCGCATTGATATGACCAAGTCTACAATGCCACAAGAAGGATTCGTTCAGTTCTGAACTCTTCCTCTTGTGTGTGTTTGTTATGCTCAGAACAGTTGATTGATTTAGAACATAAATGCCATTGCACAACGTGCCTTATCCAACCAACTTTTGGTTAAGGAAAATGTTCATAACATTATCCTGTAATACAAAATTATATCCTTCTTTACTCAGTAAAGAAACCGATATAATGTTGCATATCAGGTTCGGCATGTAATAGAATTCGTTCAGAATCAATGTATTACTAGTTGGTAATACAAGGTGATATTCCCCGACGGTTCTAACTGCAATAATTGCACCATTTTCAACCCTTATGTCTTTATCACCTTCTCCAAGTTCTCTTCCTTTCCTAAGCCCATGTAACTGATTACATATATGGGATCCTGACCCGGTATCTAATACCCAGGACGTAGAGCAAATGGAGAAACAGTTCTCTGTAACGAACACACCCGAATAAAACGCATCAACATGTACTTTCTTCACACGGGTGGCATGGGAATCCTGGTATTCCCCTATATCCTGTTCAGTCCTATAACTCTTATAAGAAAGAACGGAACCAACGTTCCCCAGCACAGTATAACATGAGGGTTCGGTCAATACATCCATATTATTATCTTTATTAAGGCATGATATAGTCGCTACCTGGAGAGAGAGAGAGAAGAAAACACTTTAGAGAATGCTCTTGCAAGATCAGATTGGTTATTATTTTATCTAATCAGGATGGCTCCCACTGTTTTTATCAAATCTTCTTTCAAACCCTAAAAGGAAAGACTAGCCGGGATTAATTACACCCTACAATTTCGCCAATCTTTCAGCCAGACTAGTGTCGGTATTTTGAGGGAGGTTCCCCGTGGTTTCGCACGGACCTAATTAAAGTAAACCTCGTTTTCCCAGAGGCGGAACCCCGTTGACACCTTTCTAGACACCTACTTGATTGGCTAATTGTCCTGTGTAAAACTCTCCCAGGAGTAACAATTACTCGCAGTGGGTATCGGGATCCAACTATCTGATAGAAGGTATGCAATCTCATTGCAAATTTCAACACTTGAAATTCCCGATAATATTTTGCCCCTAACGTGCTGTGACCTTGACGAAAGCCAATAAACCATAGCCCGCTAGTCAAGTTCAACCCGTACATTTCTTGATTGAATTAAACCCACCCGCATGACCCTTGACGAAAGCCAACAAAGCCGTACGACTACCCTAATCCAATCACATCATATGCAGCAGATAAGCAGTATATAGCTACCGCACACTACACCTTGACGAAAGCCAACAAATGCAGCACGAATACTATATACAACTTATCTGAAATGACGGAGGGCTATGACAGGTTTTTCTGAAAACCTATTGCGTAATGAACTTGATATTGTTGTAGAATCATGTGAAATTTTGAAAAGGAGTGTTTTTGTGGCTTTCACTAGTTTTGCTAAAGAGGTCACTCCTGGTGAAGGGATCTCGGCTCTTTCCTTATCGAATAAGGTGCAGGACATATCATATATGTCACTATGCAAAGAAAAACTCTAAAAGCAATCAAAAGACAAACCGAGTTTTGTAGCATCTGCCAGTTTTGCTAAAGAGGTCACTCCCGGTGAAGGGATCTCGGATCTTTCCTCATCGAATAAGGTGCAGGATATATCATATATATCGCTATGCAAAGCAAAACTATAGCTACCCTTTTTGAAAAATTTGATTCTACAACATCTTTTAGGTTTCTTTTCTTTCATTAATCACATTAATGAAGTCCCATCATTTAAGTCACCTAAACATCACAGATAAATACGACGTATACTTATGCCATCCGCATTCGCCTCGATGTCCCCTCGTGCACGGCTAGGTTAGGTAACTAACGGCAGAGCGGGGCAGGGCTAGCGCGGGTGTAAAACATAAGTAACGTCTATTTAATATATCATATATACTATATACAGTATCTATAACAACATATCAAATGATCACATCACAGATATCGCAGCAGAAGAAACATATGAAATATTGGATATACTAGGACGTCCATGTTTTATTTTGAGCCTCTAAAAAACACGGATTCCACGGTCGCGATGAGTAGCCAAACCCACACCCCTAGACCCCTACGAGAGCGGCAAGCAACCCTTCCAATTCTAGAGTTAGGAGACCCGGACTCGACTCCTCGAGTTGGTCTCCCACTGGACTCTAGAACCCGGTTACTTGTGCTCTCCTCCTTGGGTCTATCCTAGTGCGGAAAAGTAAATAATATACAAATGGTGACATCAACCTCATCCCGGAAGTGCCCCAATAAAAGAATATTACATACATTTAATTTTACATGAATGAAAATAAAAACTCTCATCTCACATAAAAAAACCCGGTTATTCAGAACGTGACGACCCAATATAACATATCCAGCAACACATAACATCACATGTCATCAACGTAAGTAAATTTACGTATCCCAATTGTCGTTAACATATAGCAACGAAACCGGCGATATCACATATTACACTTACGGTCGCAGAAAAGAAAGTGTAAAACTAAAACGTTTGGAATCCACAATCTCTTTAGACATCGTAAATCCGAAATATCACATATTTCGCATTTCATGCCTAACAATATGAATTCCACATATTGTATCACATTCCAGATAAATAGAAAGTATTAAACTTTCCGATCGAATAATCAAATACCCAAGATTTCCATAATAGCTCAACACTTGAGCGGAGTTCAAAAATTCCAGAATACGTCACAGTAGCAACGGTCCATCCGTAGAAGGGTCAAGCCAACGCCTCATATGTGGCACGCCGTACTGCCCCAAACCCTAAGGTTCAAAAGGCAGTTCAAGACGGTCACATAATCGAGTTATGGTTTGTTGTCTTCTAGAGGGTCCATCACGTTACTTGCACGTTTTTCCGAAAAATTTAAACTCAAGAAAAATTCAACACTTGAAAGTTTTTCGTGACGGGAAATAATGAGTTAATGATATCCGTTCGAACATTTTAACAGTTTCTAAATATCCGGAAAACAAAACGAAATTAAATATTCCGATCGAATCAACGAATACAAAATAAACCCTAGAACACTCAACACTTGAGTCAGTTTAAAAATACCCAGAAAATATAACTCACAGAAATAGAGATTACAGTGTAAAAACGAGTACATATATCCACTGTACTGCCGTGGATCCGCGGCCCAAGCGCGGTATGGCCGCAGTTCCGCGGCGGTTTGGACGTATTATGTGCTCGTTTTTCACTACAATTCTTATATTTCCCTACTTATTTTTTTAGGCATTTTTAATTTAGAAAAATCACAGTTTTTAAAAAATGTACAGAGAGGGGGTTAAATTGACGTTTCCGGGTTCGATCGGAGTTTTACCTTCGTATACACGTCGCCTAACAAGATTCTACAAAGCATCAAACATGCCCGATTAAAATTTTAGCCGTGCCTAACAACCCTAAAAAAGATCTTTGCTAGAAAATTAGGGTTTCACATGCAAGTAAATAGCATCTACGATTAAGCGAATACGAAATACAACCTTTGTAGATCGGTCCTTCACTTCATTAGCTCTTTGTTGAAGTCCTTTCGCTGCGATCGTGGTTCTCCCGGACTCTTGCATGGCTTCACGAGGCGAAAGAAGCGTCCTTGTTTGAAGTCTTCAAGGCCGAAGATGATCTACGTCGAGGGAATATCAACTCAAACTACTACTTCACTAACTAGAGAATTAGTGAAGCAAACACCCTATGCTAAAGTGATAGTCTAGTAGAGGATGGAGAAATAGGAAGTGGGTTCTCTTTAGAATTTTATTTCTCACAATCTTTTGCTCTCTTTTTAAAACCCTAGCAAGCTTTTTCTTTTTGCTCAAAGAAGAAGAAGGTGAACAAAAGAAAAAGTTTAGGATAATGATCAAGTGAGTGAGCTAACCATGACGAGTGAGTATCATATAATAACTCATGTAGAGACTTAATCATGGCTAAGTGTGATGGTTAGGTTAGCAAAGATCCAAAGTAAAAACAAACTTAGTGGAATTTAGTCAATGCATCCACAAGCTTCCACAAGCTTCATGCATTTTCTAATTTTCCACTAATTTTGTAATTACTTTTAAACATTAAACCCAACATAACAAATAGCAAGGTGTTAGTCTCATACACCCATGAAAGATGTATCATCAACCATGATACAAAAAGAAAACACATTTTAATATATATCACATATATATTAAAGTTGTGCACATGTGAGAAAAATCCTTAAGTGAACAAGTGTTAGTTAATGTAAACTAGTATATCTAATATACAATTATACACTAAATTATTAAATCAACACTTGACTTAATAATACGGTCATATCTCATATAACCGACTAACATCCATTGTATCGATTTATCGAATCAACACTTGATTCGATAACCCGGCTATATCATATATAACCGACCGATACAAAAAGTCGCGAGAATAGAATACGGTATCACATAGACGCATTATTCTCGGTTCCGCACATATCACATACGTGCTCCTATTTCGTTTTGCCTGAGCCAGTAAAACCTCTATGTAGGACTCTAAAGACTCGTCAATACGCCGGCAGTAGGTGATGATCACATCAAGCACCCACAAGCCGTCAGCGGTACTAGCTGGACGTAACGGCCGCCCGGGTATTGAGCGATCAGAAGATCAGAAAGCAAGCCCGCTCCAACTCCTGTAAAATCCTGCAGGTAACACTTCCCGTACAGTCCGGTCTTCTCGTCTGATATGTCGCATATCAAGTCTAGGGGTGGTAAACGTCAGACCCCAATAACCGATAAGTCATGCCGATGTGAGGCTCATAACGGATCGAGAAACTACTGGTAACACTTACCAGTAAATCTCTAACTCAGCCATGGCCAGGGACTTCCCTGTTATGGCCAATCGAGCACAGCGCAACATCAACCCCCAATACCGGGAGAGACGAAACTCCTCCTATCGCTCATTGCCTCCATGTGACTCGGGACTGTACCCAAAAACCACCGTTTTGCACGCCCTCATGGACGTGGTAAGGTGGAAATCAAAGCACAGTAGGAATCACATAAGACTCTGTGACGATCTCGGGTCTACAGACTAACCTGCACAAGTGTCACTGGAGAACTGCTATCTGACGTGAGGTATAATACCATCTTGGAGTTCTCGGCGAGTCCGTCCAATGTACCCAGTCTCCACTGAGCACCCGTATACCATCTCTGATGTCAAACACCAATGGATATGGGATCATCCATCGCCCATCTCATGGGTCGAGAAGCGTATACGCTAGTTTACACTGGTATATCGATGCCCTGTCTCGATACACCCACGACTATGAACATTAAAGGATGTACTTATGGACTACACTGTCCCCACTAGTATGATCTGCATCATAGTCCAGGTAGTCATGTACACATCCTAAGGGCTTTACCAACATGTAACTATAAGACAGTATCAAGAGACAAGTATACATGTTAAGATAAAGAGCAACCAGATAGCATACTATCATATCGAGCAAGAAATTCCTCTTTATATATGTCCAAGCATCCAATATAATATACATCATCTGTACAATACTGGCCTCTAGGTCATGCATACAACTAACAATAACGGGTCGAGAAACTACTGATAACACTTACCAGTAGGTCTCCATATCATCCCTGGCCAGGGACTTCCTGTTATAGCCTATCGAACACATTGCAACATCAACCCCCAATACCGGGAGAGACGAAACCCCTCCTATCACTCATTGCCTCCATGTGATTCTCGAATGTACCCAAAAGCCACCGTTTTGCACATTCTCAAGAACGTGGTAAGGTGGAAATCAAAGCATAGTGGGAATCACATAAGAATATATGACGATCTAGGGTCTACAGTCTAACCTGTACTAGTGTCATCAGAGAACTGCTACCTGACGATAGGTATAATAACATCTAGAAGTTCTCGGCGAGTCCGTTTAGTGTACCCAGTCTCCACTGAGCACTCGTACACCATCATTGATGTCAAACACCGATGGATATGGGATCATCCATCGCCCATCATATAGGTCAAGATGTGTATATGCTAGTCCACTCCGGAGTATCGATGCCCTGTCTCGATACACCCTCAACTAGGAACAGTTATAGGATGTACTCTTGGACCACCCTGGCCATACTAGTATGATCTGTATCATAGTCCTAGTAGTCGAGTACATATCCTAAGGGCTTTATCAACATGTGAGTGTAAGACAGTAAACCAATACAAGTCAACATGTTTAGACAAAGTGAAACCAGATAGCATACTATCAAATCTGTTAGTTATATATATGCCCTAGAGGCCATTGTTGTACATATGATGTATATTATAGTGGATGCTTGGATATATATAGAGAGGACTTTCTTGCTTGATATGATAGTATGCTACCTGGTTTCACTTTATCTTAACATGTTAACAAATACTGTTTTGTGATCACGTGTTGATAAAGCCCTTAGGATATATACTCGACTACTAGGACTATGATATAGATCATACTAGTAGGGCCAGGGTAGTCTATGAGTACATCCTATAACTGTTCCTAGTCGAGGGTGTATCGAGACAGGGCATCGATACTCCAGATTAGACTAGCGAATACGCATCTTGACCCATATGATGGGGGATGGATGATCCCATATCCTTTGTTGTTGGACATCAAAGATGGTGTACGGGTGCTCAGTGGAGATTGGGTACACAGTACGGGTGCTCGGCCGGGAACTCCTGGATAGTATTATACCTATCGTCAGATAGCAGTTCTCCAGTGACACTGGTACAAGTTTGTCTGTAGACTTGAGATCGTCATAGAGTCTTGTGTGATTCCCACAGTGCTTTGATTTCCACCTTACCACGTCCAAAAGGGCGTGCAAAACGGTGGCTTTTGGGTACTGTCCTGAATCACATGGAGGCATTGAGCGATAGGAGGGGTTTCGTCTCTCCCGGAATAGGGAGTTGATATTGTGCTGTGTTCGATTGGCTATAATTGGAAGTCCCTGGCCAAGGCTGATATGGAGATTTACTGGTAAGAGTTATCAGTAGTTTCTCGACCCGTTATGAGCCTTACATCGACACGACTTATCGGTTACTGAGGTCTGACGTTTACTACTCCTAGACGAGATATGCAACATATCAGACGAAGAGACCGGACTGTACGGTAATGTTTACTGATTGGATTCATAGGAGAATGTACAGGCTTGCTTATTGATCTTCTGATTGCTCAATACAAAGGAGGTTGTTACGTTTAGCTGACCGCTTGCAGCTTGTGGGTGTTTGATATGATCATCACCTACTGCCGGCGTATTGACGATTCTTTAGAGTCCTACACAGAAGTTTCCTGGCTCAGGAAAAACGGAGTAGGAGCACATATGTGATATGTGCGGGACCGAGAATAATAAGATTTTAGATACCGTATTATATTCTCGCGATATTAGATATCGGCCGGGTACATGTGATATAGCCGGGCAATCGGATTAAGTGTTGATTCGATGAAATGGTATATGTTATATTAGTCGGTTATATGCAATATAGCCGGATTGTCGGATCAAGAGTTGATTCGATAATTTAATGTAATTATATATGTGATATATTACATTACGTTAACTAATATAAGCTCACTTTATTGATTCATTTTCTCACTGGTTAATACATTGATGTATATGCAATATATGTTAATTGTATTATTTTCTTTTGTTACAAAATATATTGTATATATGATATATAATATTGTAACAAGTTAGGGTTACAAATGCAACATGGTTGTTAAGTTTAAACAAAGTTAGGGTTTGGATTTGGGTTAGCGTTTGGGCTAGCTTTTTCATGAAGCTTCATGAAGCTTTCCTTTTGTCATTTTGCTTTGATATTTTGTGTAGATATTTGTTAATCCAACCCAAACCCTTAACTCTAGTTTATTCTCTACATAAGTTAAAGCCTTCATTTTATTAACTCATGGTTGTAATTGTAACCACAACAATAATTCATTATTCATCACAAAATCTTTCTTCTTCATCTTCCTCCTTGAAAAAGCTTTCTAGCTTTTCTTGTTATGATGATTTAAAGTGAGAAATTGAAAACAAAAGAGAGGAAAATTCCTACTTCATCATCCTCATCTATTCTATCCACTTAGATTAGGGTGTTCACTTCACTAATACTTGATTAGAGAAGTGAGAGCTTGAGTTTGAGATTCTTCAAGGTAGATCATCTTCGAAAAGGAAGACTTCTAGCAAGTATGGATCATTTGACTTGTGGAGCCTCTCTAGAGTGTAGAAGTTTATGGATTGCGGCGAAGAGACTACTACTCGGAGCTTATGAAGGGAAGGAACAGACTACAAAGGTTGTAATCCCTCTCTCTTAGATGTAAAGTTGTTTACATGCATGTTAACCCTAATTCTCTAATTAAGATCTTGGTTTGGGTTTGTTTAGCACCTAAAATTTTTAAAGTAGCATGATTGATGCTTGCCAAAACCTTCACAAGGTGCTATGCTAACCCACCAGGGTACCAAAGCCAAGCTAGAGCGTTAGGAGTTGTCTAGACAAAGTTAGAAGTCCGATCGAACCCCGAAACCCCGAAACGACCCCTTTTCTGGAAATTTTTTCAAAGGATGAAATTTTTCATACTAAAAATACTCAGAAAATCATGCAGGGAATTTTATGGACCCACCTGAAGAACGAGTCCCTAACTCGCTATAGTGACCGCATAACCGCGGCCAAAACCTAGTTTTGGCGGCGGTTCCGCAGCGCCACTGTGGAGGCTTAGGACGAGCCCTTCACCGACGGTCCGTAGGTGATAGGGCATCATTCTGGGAATTTTTTATTTTCTGCTCAAGTGTTGAGCTCACTGGGGTATTTTGGGAATTCGTTGAATCGATCGAATTGTGTAACTTCGCCTAGGTATCTGTGTTGTGATACAATATGTGGAATTCATTTAGATAGGCATGAAATCCGTAATATGTGATATTTCGGGTTTACGATATCTAAAGATATTGTGGATTCCAAATATTGTAGTTTTACATTTTCTTTTCTGTGACCGTAAGTGTAATATATGGTATATCGTCGTTTTCGTCGCTATAGATCGACGACAATTGTGCTAGGCATATTTACTTACGTTGATGACATGTGTTGTTATGTGTTACTGTGATATGTTATATTTGATAGTTGTGTTCTGAATAGCCGGGGGTTTTATGTGAGATGAGGGTTTTTATTTTCATTCATATAAAATTCATTGTATGTAATAGTCTTTTATTGGGGCACTTCCGGGTTGAGGATGATGTCACCATTGTATATTATATACTTTTCCGCATTAGGATAAACCCGAGGAGGGGAGCACAAGTAACCGGGTTCTAGGGTCCAGTGGGAGGCCATCTCGAGGAGTCGAGACTGGGTCTCTTAACCCTAGAATTGGCAGTGTTGCTTGCCACTCTCGTAAGGGTCTAGGGATGTGGGTTTGGCTATTCACCGCGACCGTGGAATCCTTGTTTTATACAGGCTCGAAATAAAACACGGACGTCCTAATACATCCAATATTTCATATGTTATCTTCTGCTGCAATGTTCTGTGATGAGATCATATTACTGCCTGAGATGAATGCTTATACTATATATATATTATGATATATAAACATTACTGCTTTCCTTTCTTATGTGATGCTTAGGAAGCATAAATGATGGGATTTATTAATGAGATTAAAAAAAGAAAAGAAACCTAAAAGACGTTGTAGAATCAAATTTTCAAAAAGGGTAGCGACAGTTTTTTCTTAGCATAATGGTATATATGATATACCCTGCACCTTATTCGATGAGGAAAGAGCTGAGATCCTTTCACCAGGAGTGACTTCTTTAGCAAAACTGGCAGATGCTACAAACTCACGGTTTAGTTTTTAATTGCTTCTATAGTTCTTTTTTTGCACAGCGGTATTTATGAAATATCCTGCACCTTATTCGATGAGGAAAGAGCCAAGATCCCTTCACCGGGAGTGGCATCTTTAGCGAAATTAGAAAATCCTCAAAAACAATCCTTTTTCAAAATCACTTGTTACTACAATGATATCAATTTCATTGCGGTCATGGTTTTCAGAAAAACCTGCTTAGCCCTCCGACATTTCAGATAAGTAATATTCAGTATTCGTACTACGTTTGTTGACTTTCGTCATGGCGTAGTGTGCGGTAGCTATTTACTGCATATCTACAACATATGATGCGATTGGGTTAGGGTAGTCGTATGACTTTGTTGGCTTTCGTCAAGGGTCGTGCTGGTGGGTTTAATTCAATCAAGAAATATACGGGTTGAACTTGACTAGCAGACTATGGTTTGTTGGCATTCGTCAAGGTCATAGCACGTTAAGGGTAAAAGATATTATCGGGAATTTCAAGTGTTGAAATTTACAATGAGATTGCATACTTTCTATGAGATAGTTTGATCCTGATACCCACTGCGAATAAGAGTTACTCCTGGGAGAGTTTTACACATGACAATTAGCCGATCAAGTAGGTGTCTAGAAAGGTGCTAACGGGGTTATGCCTCTGGGAAAATGAGGTTTATTTTAATTAGGTCCGTGCGATAGCACGGGGAACCACCCTCAAAGTACCCACATTGATCTGGCTGAAAGATTGGCGAACTTGTAGGGTGTAATTAATCCCAGCTAATCTTACCTTTTAGGGTTTAAAGGAAGATTTGATTAAAACAGTGGGAGCCATCCTGATTAGATAAGATAATAAACCAATCTAATCTTGCAAGAGTGTACGCTAAAGTGTTTTCTTCTCTATCCCTCCTGGTAGCGACCATGTCAGGCCTTAATCGAGATAATAATATGGATGTATTGACCGAACCCACTTGTTATACTGAGCAGGGGAACGCTGGTTTAGTTCTTTCTTATAATTGTTATAAGATTGAACATGAAATAGGGGAATACCAGAATTCACACGCCGCCCAAACGAAGAATAAACATGTTGATTTATCTTCTTCGGATGTGTTAGTTACCGAGAACTGTTTCTCAGTTCACTCTACGTCCTGGGCATTAGATACCGGATCAGGATCCCACATATGCAATATATTGCATGGGCTAAAGAAAGGTAGAGAACTCGGAATGGGTGATCATTCATTAAGAGTAGGGAATGGTGCAAATGTTGCAGCCAAAACAGTTGGCGAATATCACATTGTATTACCAAGTGGTAATACATTGATTCTGAACGAATGCTATTATATACCGAACATGATATACAACATTATATCAGTTTCTTTATTAAGTAAAGAAGGATATAATTTTGTAATATAGGATAATGTTATGAACATCTTCCTAAATCAAAAGTTGATTGGATCAGGCTCGCTACATAATAGCATATACGTTCTAAATCAAAACACAGTTCTTAATATGCAAAATACACACAAGAGGAAGAGTTCAGAAATGAACGAATCCTTGTGGCATTGTAGACTAGGTCATATCAATGCGACACTGCTATCTAAGTTACATAAGGATGGATATTTGAATCCGTTCGAATTTTCATCTTATGACACTTGCCAGTCATGTCTCAAAGGAAAGATGACCAAAACTCTGTTTAGTGGACACGGACAAAGAGTTACGGAACTCTTAGGACTGATACATAGTGATGTATGTAGTCCCATGTCTACACATGCCAGGAACGGTTCTTCCTACTTCATTACATTCACCGACGATCTCTCAAGATACGGACATGTGTTCCTGATAAAACAAAAGTCTGAAGCTTTTGAGAAATTCAGAGAATATAAGAACGAAGTAGAGAACCAAACAGGTAAAAGTATTAAAATCCTTCGATCTGATCGAGGAGGAGAATACTTGAGCAATGAGTTCCTCGATCATCTAAAACAGAATGGGATTCTCTCTCAGCTTACTCCTCCTTATACACCACAACACAACGGTGTATCGGAGCGGAGAAATCAAACCCTATTAGATATGGTGCGCTCTATGATGAGCAATGCTGAGTTGCCTATTTCCTTCTGGGGGTATGCGCTTGAGACAGCCATACACCTATTGAATATGGTTCCTACCAAATCAGTGCCTACCACTCCATATGAGATATGGATAGGGAAGAGACCATCTCTTAAGTATGTTAAGATATGGGGTTGTCCGGCCTATGTCAAAAGGCACAATCCGGATAAACTCGAGGCAAGGTCTGTCGTGTGCAAGTTTGTAGGATATCCCAAGAACTCACAACGGTATATCTTCTACCACACTGAGGAACAAAAGGTGTTTATTTCTCGACATGCCACATTTTTAGAAAAGGAATTTCTTATAAAGTAAATTAGTGGCGAGGAAGTAGAACTGGAAGAAGTTCCAGCAACACAAACTACGACAGAAGATTTTGTGGAACCAGAGGATTCAGTAATCCCCGACGAAACCCAGCCTCTCCGCCGATCTAGCAGGGTTCCTCATCCACCTGAGAGATACTACGGTTTTCTCATTGATGGTGGAAGCGAAGATTGCATCATGGAAGATGATGACCCGACTAGTTTCGAGCAGGCCATCACGAGTGGTGACTCTGTGAAATGGCTGGATGCAATGCGATCTGAGATGGAATCCATGTACACCAACAAAGTATGGACTTTGGAAATTGCTCCTGAAGGGGTAAAACCCATTGGGAACAAATGGATCTTGAAGAAGAAATTTGGTGTAGATGGAAAAGTGGAGACATTCAAAGCTAGGCTTGTTGCTGTAGGGTTCCTAGGCACTCCCAAGAGGTCTCACAAGGCATCAACCATGCCAATTTCAAATTTTACATGTGCCTACAAACCCTAATACGGATCGTTAACTAGATTTATAGGCGACACAAAAGCGAATAAACGACTTTACTCTAAAAGTGAACGGAAATACAACCTTTGTAGATCCGGTCCTCCACCTCCATAGCTCCGCAATGAAGTCTCCTCGCTTTCCAAATCGAATCCCGGGCTCTAGCGTCGGCTTCATCGGAGAAATGGGCGGGCAAGGTCGTCGGCTTCGTGCCGAAGATGATCTACGTCGAGGCATCACAAGATCAAGCTCCACCTTCACCAAGCCATGAAAACTTGTGAAGGAAACACCCTATACTACTTGGCAAGAGGTAGAAGATGAAGAAATAGGAGGTGGGTTCACTTTAGAATTGGATTTCTCACTTGATTTCTCAAGTTGCCATTGGTGTAGAAAGCTTTTCTTTTTCTTGCTC
This sequence comes from Agapanthus africanus, assembly GCA_030015575.1. Classification (NCBI taxonomy): domain Eukaryota; kingdom Viridiplantae; phylum Streptophyta; class Magnoliopsida; order Asparagales; family Amaryllidaceae; genus Agapanthus; species Agapanthus africanus. The sequence goes on along the minus strand of CM057343.1, from coordinate 201,839,850 downwards.
ATGAAGAAGAAGAAGAAAAAGAAATGATAAGTGTTAAATAAATTAGATAAATAATTCAATACTTATCATTTACTAACCCTTGGTTAAGTGTAGAGAATGTACTATGGTTAGTTCATATGGTTAGGGTTAAGCATGAGACAAGAATGGTGACTTAGTCAAAGTTTCATGAATGTTCAACTAAAAACAAATAAAGCCACCATTCATCTTTCTCTTTTCCAAAATGAATAAGATAAATAGATAGATAAATAAGTAAATGGAAAAACAAAACCCTAATCATTAGTTTAACCATGGTTTAATTCTTTACACTTAACCAAGTAAGCATGTATCATCAAACATGATACAATCATGTGCACAAATGTATATCACATATACAACTTGCACAATTCAAGTGAGAAAATCCATTTAAAGTGAACCAATACTAGTCAATGCAAAGTAATATATCAAATATATAATTATGCATTAAATCATTAAATCAATACTTGATTTAACGATCCGGTCATATCGCATATAACCGGCCAATATCCAATGTATCGGCTTATCGAATCAATCCTTGATTCGATAACTAGGTTATATCGCATACAACCATTCGACATATACATCGCGAGAATGAAATACGGTATCACATACACGCATTATTCTCGGTCCCGCACATATCCCATATGTGCTCCTATTTCGTTTCGCTTGAGCCAGGAAACCTCTGTGTAGGACTCTAAAGACTCGTCAATACGCCGGCAGCAGATGATGATCATATCAAACACCCACAAGCCGCAAGCGGTCTGCTAAACGTAACGGCCACCCGGGTATTGAGCGATCAGAAGATCGACGAGCAACCCCGCTCACACTCCTGTGAATCCAACCAGTCACACTTACCGTACAGTCCGGTCTGTTCGTCTGATATGTCGCATATCTCGCCTAGGGGTGGTAAACGTCAGACCCCAGTAGTTCGATAAGTCATGCCGACGTGAAGTCCATGACATGTGTAAAACTACTGATAACACTTACCAGTAGGTCACTGCAACCCTGGCCAGGGATTTCTTGTTATGGCCAGTCGAGCATAGCGCAACATCAACCCCCAATACCGGGAGAGACGAATCCCCTCCTATCGCTCATTGCCTCCATGTGAATCGGGACTGTACCCAAAAACCACCTGTTTGCACGACTCAGTAGAGCCGTGGTAGGGTGGAAATCAAAGCACAGTGGGAGACACACAAGACTCTATGACGATCTCGGGTCAACAGACTAAGCTGTACCAGTGTCACCAGAGAACTGCCATCTGACGTGAGGTATAATACCATCTGGGAGTTCTCGGCGAGTCCGTTCAGTATACCCAGTCTCCACTGAGCATCCGTATACCATCTCTGATGTCAAACACCAATGGATATGGGATCATCCATCGCCCATCACATGGGTCGAGAAGATATACGCTAGTCTACTCTGGAATATCGATGCCCCGTCTCGATATTCCCTCGACTAGGAACATTGAAGGATGTACTCATGGACTATCCAGGCCCCACTAGTATGATCTGCATCACAGTCCTGGAAGTCGAGTACACATCCTAAGGGCTTTATCAACATGTAACAGAGAGACAGAAAGTATACACGTTAAGATAAAGAGCAACCAGATAGCGTACTATCATGTCGAGCAAGAAAGTCCTACCTGTATATGTCCCAGCATCCACTACAATATACATCCAATATACAGTAATGGCCTTTAGGGCATACATATAGCTAACAATCTCCCACTTGCACTAGGGCCATCTGTAGCAGTGGTTGCAGTATCACATACTCAACCATCCGCTAAAAGTCTCTCTTTGGGAAAAGGCCTTCGTGAGTGGATCCGCCGTGTTGTCCTCTGAGTCTACTCTCCTAACCTCGATCATCCTGGAGATTAACTATCTCCATGATCAGGTGATGCTGCCTCAGAATATGTTTGGGTCACTGATGGGACCAGGGTTCTAGGGCCAAAACCACACTTCCATTATCATACAATGGCAGGAACCTAGTTCATCTTATGAACCAATATACACCCAAACTGCCTCTTTGGTAGTATCTTTAATAGCGATGTTACCAGCCTTTATCGTCTAGTTTGCCACGGTATCTAGCTTGGAACTCTTCCAACATACCGTCCCTTTACTGAGGGTAAAAACAATGCCTGTGACTGACATTCAGTCGTCTTTATCACCCTGGAACCCTTCCAGTGATTCTCCCCAGGATCGATTGATACCATCTCACTACATCTAGTGAGAATCCTAGCATCCAATTACATCTAGCTCATAGATGAAAACTCAGGATTTTAGGAGGTATCACTTTGATCCTATTGGAGAATCTTTGTGATAATAGGAGATCGACCGATCGTAGCATAGGAAACTCTTTTCCTATCAAGAGTATGTTGTCCACGTACAATACGAGGATAACCACCTTACTCTCTACTACCGTTTTGTATATACAAGGTTCATCTACTATTTGTATGAAGTCAAATACTTTGACTACCACATCAAAACAGATGTTCCAACTCCGCGATACCTGCTTCATCACATAAAACATCTTGCACACGTTTCCGCTGCTCCCACTGTTTACGTAGCCCTCTGGCTGTGTTCTTATAGACATTCTCTTCTAAATCATTATTTAGAAAATTAGTCATGGCACCCAACCACCAGATATCGCAGTTATGGTATGTTACAGTGGCAAGTAGGATCTGGATGGACTTAAGCATAGTCCCTGGAAAAGGTTTCATCATTATCCGTGCCTGGTCGATGACGAAAACCTTTAACAAGTCTAGCTTTGAAAGTCTCAACCTTTCTATCTACACCAAGTAATCTTCTCAAGATATACTTGCTCCTGATGGGGATTTAACCCTTCAGATATCGCAATCAAAGTCCATACTTTGTTGGTGTATATGGATTCCATCTCAGATCGCTAAGCATCCGGCCATTCTTACAGAGTCCCACTCTTGATGGCCAGCTCGAAACTAGTTGGGTCATCATCTCATCATGCATTCCTCGCTCCTACTGTCATCGAGAAACCGAGGTATCTCTCAGGCAGATGAGGAACCCTACCAGATCGGCGGAGAGGCTGAGGTTCGTCGGAAACTATTGAATCCTTTGGTTCTGTCAAATCATTAGCAGTTTTGTACAGCTGGAACCTTTCCAGTTCTACAGAACTGATCTTGCCTCGATCTTGTCCGGATTTTGCTTTTGACATAGGCCGGACAATCCCAAATCTTAACTTACTTAAGAGATAGGCTCTTCCCATACCATATCTCATATGGAATGGTAGGCAGTGATCTGATTCTAACCTAGTTCATTAGGTACGCAGCTTCTCAAGCGCATAACCCCAAAAGGAAATATGTAACTCAGTAATACTCATCATAGAGCACATGATATCTAATATTGTGCGATTGCTCCGCCCTGATACACCGTTGTGCTGTGGTGTATTCAGAGGAGTAGTACGGAGAGAGAATCTCATTTTCCTTTAGAATGGTCCAGGAATGCCATGCACAAGTATTCTCCTCCCTGATCTCATCATAGGACATAATACTTATACCCGTATTTTGGTTCTCTACTTCCTACTTATATTCTGTGAATACCTCAAAAGGTTCGGACTTATGTTTCAATAGGAACATATGACTGAATCTTGAGAGATTATCAGAGAATATAATGAAGTATAAAGAACCAGTCCTGGCATGTGTAGACAGGAGACCTTTCATACATCATCATGTATCAGTCCCAAGAGTTTACTAACTCTTTCTCTGTTTCCAATAAACAGAGCTATGGTCATCTTATCTTTGTGACATGAATGGCAAGTTTCACAAGATGTAAATTCAAACTGATTTAAATATGCATCTAAAATGTAACTTCAGCCAGTCGGGTCGCATTGATATGACCTAGTCTACAATGCCTTAAGAAGGATTTGTTCATTTCTGAACTCTTCCTCTTGTGTGTGTTCTGTATACAAAAAACTGCAGTTTGATTTAGAACATTAATGCTTTTAGATAACGTGCCTGAACCAATCAACTTTTGATATAGGAAATGTTCAAACATTATCCAACAATACAAAATTTTATCGTTTCTTTACTAATAAAGAGACTGATATGATTTTGTATATCAGGTACGGTATCTAATAGCATTTGTTCAGAATCAATGTATTAGTAATACAGGGTGACAGTGACCAACAGACTTGGCTGCAACACTTGCCCCGTTTTCTGTCTCATGAAACTCATCACCCGTTCTCAGTTTTCTACCCTTTTGTAGCCCTATGTAACAGATTACATATCTGGGATCCTGATCTGGTATCATATACCCAGGATGCAAAGGAAACTGAGAAACAGTTCTTTGTAATGAACATACCCGAAGGAGATGCATCATATGCACTTTCTTCGTTTGGGCGGCATAGGAATTCTGGTATTCCCCTATCTCCTGCTCTGTCTTATAACAATTATAAGTTGGAGCGGGACCAACGTTCCCCAGCTCAGTATAACAAGCGGGTTCGGTCAATAATCCGTATTATTTTCTTGATTAAGGCGTGATATGGTCGCTACCTGGAGAGAGAGAGAAGAAAACACTCTGCGTGCGCTCTTGCAAGGTCAGATTGGTTATTTATTTTATCTAATCAGGATGGCTCCCACTGTTTTTATCAAATCTTCCTTCAAACCTTAAAAGTAAAGACCAGCCGGGATTAATTACACTCTACAAGTTCGCCAATCTTTCAGCCAGGCCAGTGTCGGTACTTTGAGGGAGGTTCCCCGTGCTTTCGCACGGACCTAATTACAGTAAACCTCATTTTCCCAGAGGCGTAACCCCGTTGACACCTTTCTAGACACCTACTTGATCGGCTAATTGTAAAGTGTAAAACTCTCCCAGGAGTAACAATTACTCGCAGTAGGTATCGGGATCCAACTATCACATAGAAGGTATGCAATCTCATTGCAAATTTCAACACTTGAAACTCCCGATAATGATTTTTACCCCTAGCACTTATGACCTTAACTAAGGTCAACAAATCATAAGTACTAGTCAAGTTCTACCCGTCATTTCGTGATTAATTAGACCCACCCACATGACCCTTAACTAAGGTCAACAAATTCACATGACTGTCCTAACTAATCGCATCATATGCGGTGTAGGAAGACATCACTTAGCTACCGTACACTGTGCCTTGACTATGGTCAACAAACACAGCACGAATACTAAGTACTCTACTTCCTAAAATGACGGAGGGCTGCGAATGGTTTTTATGAAAACCTTTAATGCTTTGAACTTGATCTCGTTGCGGAATCAAATGGTTTTTAAATGGAATGTTTTTCGAAGCTTTTCTAGTTTTGCTAAAGGGGTCACTCCCGGTGAAGGGATCGTCGGCCCTTTCCTCGTCGAATGAGGTGCGGGATATATCATATATATCACTGTGCAAAGCGGAAACTATAGAAGCGATCAAAGGACAAACCGAGTGTGTAGCATTTGCCAGTTATTGCTAAAGGAATCACTCCCGGTGAAGGGATCTCAGTCCTTTCCTCATCGAATAAGGTGCAGGATGTTCTATAATGAACACCGCGATGCAAAGCAAGAACTGTAGCTACCTGTTTTATTTTGAAATTCGATTCCACAACATCAATTAGGTTTATTTTCTTTCATTAATCTCATTAATGAATATCCCATCATTTAATTCCACCTAAATATCACAGATAAATATAACGTATGCTTATGCCATCCGCATTCGCCTCGATGTCCCGTCTGCACCGTTAGGTTAGGTAACTAACGCCAGAGCGAGGCAGGGCTAGTGCGGGTGTAAAACATAAGCAACGTCTATATAAAATATCAAATATACTATATACTATATCTATCACAGAACATCACATGATCACATCACAGATAACGCAGCAGAAAATATCATATGAAATATTGGATATACTAGGACGTCCGTGTTTTCAATACGAGCCAGTATAAAACACGGGTTCCACGGTCGTGATGAATAGCCAATCCCACACCCCTAGACCTCTACGAGAGCGGCAAGCAACCCTACCAATTCTAGGGTTAGGAGACCCGGACTCGACTCCTCGAGATGGTCTCCCACCAGACCCTAGAACCCGGCTACTTGTGCTCCCCTCCTTGGGTCATCCTAATGCGGAAAATAAATAATATACAAAAGGTGACATCTCCCGCAACCTGGAAGTGCCCCAATAAAAGAATATTACATACAAGTTTTTACATGAATGAAAATGAAAAACACTCATCTCACATAAAAAAACCCCGGCTATTCAAACACGACGATCCAATATAACATATCCAGCAACACATAACATCACATGTCATCAACGTAAGTAAATATGCGCATCCCAATTGTCGTTGACATATAGCAACGAAACCGGCGATATCACATATTACACTTACGGTCACAGAAAAGAAAGTGTAAAACTACAACAGTTGGAATCCGCAATCTCTTTAGACATCGCATTCCTAATCAAATGAATTCCTTAGACATCGCATGCCTAACAATTATAAACCCTGCATTTTAGTCTCATTATCGAAAACACTTTTCAATACCAAGTCAGGCAATTCAACAAGATTCCCGACATCCTGATCGAATGCTCGTCGCAAACTTTAGTAGGCGGCCGCACCCCCGATGCCGTCGACGAAGTGCACCAAGGCGGAACACCGATACCGCGAGCACCCGAACGGATGCTTTCGGCGACGGAGTTCTCCTACAGTCACTTGGTCGGGGCTATGGGGTGAGGCTGTCTATTAAGTTTACCCGGCGAGTATCCGCGTATGCTACGTGATTGCGATGGACTTTTGATCACATCGAAATTCCGTGGCAACCGATCAAGTGAGACTAAAGTGCTACGTTTATAACATTCATTCAGTTATCTCATAACTTATTGTGAATTCCAATTATTGTATCGCATTCCAGATAATTAGAAAATGTTAAACTTTCCGATCGAACATTCGAACACCCAAGTTTTCCTGATACAGATCAACACATGAAACAAGTCTAAAAACATTCAGTTCGTGCCTCAGTACCAACGGTCCAGCCGTAGAAGGGTCAAGCCAACGCCTCACATGTGGCACGCCGTGCTGCCCCAAACCCGAAGGTTCAAAGGGCAGTTCAAGACGGTCACATAATCGAGTTAAGGTTTGTTGTCTTATAGAGGGACCATCGCTTTACTTGCACTACTTAGAACGTCTTTAAACCATGGAAAAATCCAACACTTGGAAATTTCCCGGCAGGGGAAAAAGTGGGTATTTATATCCGGTCGAACTTTTTAACAGTTTCTAAAATATCCGGAAAAACATAAACGAAGTTAAATTATCTGATCAAATTAACGAATCCCCAATAAAACCCTAGAAAACTCAACACTTGAGTGTAATTAAAAAATTCACATAAAAAATTGCCAAGAAAGGACCTAAGAATAAATATATGAAATTTGAGGGACTAAGTCCAAATTTGGGCCGCGAAAGCGCCGCCAAACCCCTGGTTTGGCCGCGGTTCCGCGGTCGAATTATGGAATTAGGGGCCCAAACTTCACAGTAATTCTTAGTTTTTCCTGCTTACTTTTCCGCATATTTTTAATTCACAAAAATCCACGAATTTCAAAAATGTACAGAGAGCATTTTAGGGTTTGGGTTTCGGTTCGATCGGACTTCTAATTCCGTCTACGCATCGCCTAAGGCTCTAGCTAGGCTCTGAACCACTGTAGGGTTCCTAGGCACTCCCAAGAGGTCTCACAAGGTATCAACCATGCCAATTTCAAATTTTACATGTGCCTACAAACCCTAATACAGATCGTTAACTAGATTTATAGGCGACACAAAAGCGAATAAACGACTTTACTCTAAAAGTGAACGGAAATACAACCTTTGTAGATCCGTTCCTCCACCTCCATAGCTCCGCAATGAAGTCTCCTCGCTTTCCAAATCGAATCCCGGGCTCTAGCGTCGGCTTCATCAGAAATGGGCGGGCAAGGTCGTCGGCTTCGTGCCGAAGATGATCTACGTCGAGGCATCACAAGATCAAGCTCCACCTTCACCAAGCCATGAAAACTTGTGAAGGAAACACCCTATACTACTTGGCAAGAGGTAGAGGATGAAGAAATAGGAGGTGGGTTCACTTTAGAATTGGATTTCTCACTTGATTTCTCAAGTTGCCATTGGTGTAGAAAGCTTTTCTTTTTCTAGCTCATGAAGAAGAAGAAGAAAAAGAAATGATAAGTGTTAAATAAATTAGATAAATAATTCAATACTTATCATTTACTAACCCTTGGTTAAGTGTAGAGAATGTACTATGGTTAGTTCATATGGTTAGGGTTAAGCATGAGACAAGAATGGTGACTTAGTCAAAGTTTCATGAATGTTCAACTAAAAACAAATAAAGCCATCATTCATCTTTCTCTTTTCCAAAATGAATAAGATAAATAAATAGATAAATAAGTAAATGGAAAAACAAAACCCTAATCATTAGTTTAACCATGGTTTAATTCTTTACACTTAACCAAGTAAGCATGTATCATCAAACATGATACAATCATGTGCACAAATGTATATCACATATACAACTTGAACAATTCAAGTGAGAAAATCCATTTAAAGTGAACCAATACTAGTCAATGCAAAATAATATATCAAATATATAATTATGCATTAAATCATTAAATCAATACTTGATTTAACGATCCGGTCATATCGCATATAACCGGCCAGTATCCAATGTATCGGCTTATCGAATCAATCCTTGATTCGATAACTAGGTTATATCGCATACAACCATTCGACACATACATTGCGAGAATGAAATACGGTATCACATATACGAATTATTCTCGGTCCCGCACATATCCCATATGTGCTCCTATTTCGTTTCGCTTGAGCCGGGAAACCTCTGTGTAGGACTCTAAAGACTCGTCAATACGCCGGCAGCAGATGATGATCATATCAAACACCCACAAGCCGCAAGCGGTCTGCTAAACGTAACGGCCACCCGGGTATTGAGCGATCAGAAGATCGACGAGCAAGCCCGCTCACACTCCTGTGAATCCAACCAGTAACACTTACCGTACAGTCCGGTCTGTTCGTCTGATATGTCGCATATCTCGCCTAGGGGTGGTAAACATCAGACCCCAGTAGCTCGATAAGTCATGCCGACGTGAAGTCCATGACATGTGTGAAACTACTGATAACACTTACCAGTAGGTCACTGCAACCCTGGCCAGGGATTTCCTGTTATGGCCAGTCGAGCATAGCGCAACATCAACCCCCAATACCGGGAGAGACGAATCCCCTCCTATCGCTCATTGCCTCCATGTGAATCGGGACTGTACCCAAAAACCACCTGTTTGCACGACTCAGTAGAGCCGTGGTAGGGTGGAAATCATAGTACAGTGGGAGACACACAAGACTCTATGACGATCTCGGGTCAACAGACTAAGCTGTACCAGTGTCACCAGAGAACTGCCATCTGACGTGAGGTATAATACCATCTGGGAGTTCTCGGCGAGTCCGTTCAGTATACCCAGTCTCCACTGAGCACCCGTATACCATCTCTGATGTCAAACACCAATGGATATGGGATCATCCATCGCCCATCACATGGGTCGAGAAGATATACGCTAGTCTACTCTGGAATATCGATGCCCCGTCTCGATATTCCCTCGACTAGGAACATTGAAGGATGTACTCATGGACTATCCAGGCCCTACTAGTATGATCTGCATCACAGTCCTGGAAGTCGAGTACACATCCTAAGGGCTTTATCAACATGTAACAGAGAGACAGAAAGTATACACGTTAAGATAAAGAGCAACCTGATAGCGTACTATCATGTCGAGCAAGAAAGTCCTACTTGTATATGTCCCAGCATCCACTACAATATACATCCAATGTACAGTAATGCCCTCTATGGCATACATATAACTAACAGTTGCAAAGGGTTTTCATCAACGACCAGGCATGAATTATGACGAAACCTTTTCTCCAGTGGCTATACTTAAGTCCATCCAGATCTTACTTGCCATTGCTGCATACCATGACTACGAAATCTGGCAAATGGATGTTAAGACCTCCTTTCTAAATGGTGATTTAGAGGAGTGCATATACATGACTCTGCCAGAGGGCTTCGTAGACAGTGGAAGCAGCGGAAAGGTGTGCAAGCAGCTTAAATCCATCTACGGGTTAAAGAAAGCATCGCGGAGTTGGAACATCTGTTTTGATGTTGTTGTCAAAGAGTTTGACTTCATCAAAAACATAGATGAACCTTGTATTTACAAGAAGGTTGCAGAGAGTAAGGTTGTCTTTCTCGTGTTGTACGTGGATGACATACTCTTGATAGGAAATGATGTTCCTATGCTGCATTCGGTCAAGTTCTTCTTATCACATAGATTCTCAATGAAAAATCTAGGTGTTGCTTCCTACATTTTGGGAATTAAGATCTATAGAGATAGATCTAAATGGATACTGGGATTGTCCCAATCCAGGTATATTGACACCATACTCAAGAGGTTTAGTATGGAAGAATCCAAGCGTAGGAACCAACCCACAATCTCTGGACTCACTCTCTCCAAAGAGATGTCTCCCAAGACTGATTTGGAAAGAGCTCGCTTGCAAGGGATACCCTATGCTTCGGTAGTAGGCTCTATCATGTATGCGATGTTATGTACCAGACCCGATGTAGCATACTCACTAAGTGTAGTAAGTAGGTATCAAGCAGATCCTGGAGAGAATCACTGGACAGCTGTGAAGAACATTCTCAAGTACTTGAGAAGGACTAAAGAGATGTTCTTGGTGTATGGTAATGGAGAACTCCAGGTAGAGTCCTTTACCGATTCGAGCTTCCAGAGTGATAAGGACGACTCTAAATCGCACTCGGGATTTGTCTTTACCTTAAATGGAGTGGCAGTTTGTTAGAAGAGTTCCAAACAGGAAAACGTGGCAGACTCGACGATGGAGGCTGAATACATCACAGCCAATGATGTTGCCAAAGCGGCTGTCTGGATAAAGAAGTTCTTCACTGAACTTGGTGTGGTTCTATCCATTGAGCATCCAATACCTTTGTATTATGATAACAATGGAGTTGTGGCTTTGGCCAAGGAACCCAGGACACAGCAGAAGTCCAGACATATTCTGAGGCGGTATCACCTGATCCGGGAGATAATTGATCGCCGCGAGATCGAGGTCAGGAGAGTTGATACGAAGGATAACACTGTGGATCCACCCACAAAGGCAATTCCTCAGATACAATTTGAGAGTCTCTTTGGGATGTTGGGTATGAGATACTACAACAGCTGGCCTTAGTGCAAGTGGGAGATTGTTAGTTATATATATGCCCTAGAGGCCATTGTTGTACATATGATGTATATTATAGTGGATGCTTGGATATATATAAAGAGGACTTTCTTGCTCAATATGATAGTATGCTATCTTGTTTCACTTTATCTTAATATGTTAACAAATACTGTTTTGTGATCACGTGTTGAGAAAGCCCTTAGGATATGTACTCGACTACTAGGACTATGATATAGATCATACTAGTGGGGCCAGGGTAGTTTACGAGTACATCTTATAACTGTTCCTAGTCGAGGGTGTATGGAGACAGGGCATCGATACTCAAGAGTAGACTAGCGTATATGCATCTTGACCCATATGATGGGCGATGGATGATCTCATATCCTTTGGTGTTGGACATCAAAGATGGTGTACGGGTGCTCAGTGGAGACTGGGTACACTGAACGGACTCGCCGAGAACTCCTGGATGGTATTATACCTATCGTTAGATAGCAGTTCTCCGGTGACACTGGTATAGGTTAGTCTGTAGACCCGAGATCGTCATAGAGTCTTGTGTGATTCACCCTGTGCTTTGATTTCCACCTTACCACGTCCAAAAGGGCGTGCAAAACGGTGGCTTTTGGGTACAGTCTCGAATCACATAGAGGCAATGAGTGATAGGAGGGGTTTCGTCTCTCCCGGTATAGGGAGTTGATGTTGTACTGTGTTCGATTGGCTATAACTGGAAGTCCCTGGCCAGGGCTGATATGGAGATTTACTGGTAAGAGTTATCAGTAGTTTCTCGACCCGTTATGAGCCGTACATCGACACGACTTATCGGTTACTGGGGTCTGACGTTTACCACCCCTAGACTAGATATGCAACATATCAGACGAAGAGACCGGACTGTACGGTAGTGTTTACTGATTGGATTCACAGGAGAATGTACAGGCTTGCTTGTTGATCTTCTGATTGCTCAATACACGGGTGGCTGTTACGTTTAGCTGACCGCTTGCAGCTTGTGGGTGTTTGATATGATCATCACCTACTGCCGGCGTATTGACGATTCTTTAGAGTCCTACACAGAGGTTTCCTGGCTCAGGCAAAACGGAGTAGGGGCACATATGTGATATGTGCGGGACCGAGAATAATACGATATGAGATACCGTATTATATTCTCGCGATATGAGATATCAGCCGGGTATATGTGATATAGCCGGGTTATCGGATCAAGTGTTGATTCGATGAAATGGTACATGTTATATTAGTCAGGTATATGCAATATAGCCGGATTGTCGGATCAAGAGTTGATTGGATAATTTAATGTAATTATATATGTGATATATTATATTATGTTAACTAATATAAGCTCGCTTTATTGATTCATTTTCTCACTGGATAATACATTGATGTATATGCGATATATGTTAATTGTATTATTTTCTTTTGTTACAAAATATATTGTATATGTGATATATAATATTGTAACAAGTTAGGGTTACAAATGCAATATGGTTGTTAAGTTTAAACAAAGTTAGGGTTTGGATTTGCGTTAGCTTTTGGGCTAGCTTTTTCATGAAGCTTCATGAAACATTCCTTTTGTCATTTTACTTTGATATTTTGTGTAGATATTTGCAAACCCTTAACTCTTGTTTATTCTCTACATGAGTTAAAGCCTTCATTTTATTAACTCATGGTTGTAATTGTAAGCACAACAATAATTCATTATTCATCACAAAAGCTTTCTTCTTCTTCTTCCTCCTTGAAAAAGCTTTCTAGCTTTTTGTGTTATTATGATTTAAAGTGAGAAATTGAAAACAAAAGAGAGCAAAATTCCTACTTTATCATCCTCATCTATTCTAGCCACTTAGATTAGGGTGTTCAATGCACTAATACTTGATTAGAGAAGTGAGAGCTTGAGTTTGAGATTCTTCAAGGTAGATCATTTTCATAAAGGAAGACTTCTAGCAAGCATAGATCATTCGACTTGTGGAGCCTCTCTAGAGTCCAGAAGTTCATGGATCGCGGCGAAGGGACTACTACTCGAAACTTATGAAGCGAAAGAACGGACTACAAAGGTTGTAATCCTTCTCTCTTAGATGTAAAGTTGTTTACATGCATGTTAACCCTAATTCTCTAGTTAAGATCTTGGTTTGGGTTTGTTTAGCACCCCAAATTTTTTAATGTAGCATGATTGATACTTGCCAAAACCTTCACAAGGTGCTATGCTAACCCAACAATATCGAGCAATAAAGTCCTCTATATATATATCTATCTGTAACGCCTTAGATTTAGATTAGTGTTAGTTTAGACGGTAATGCGGGTTTTTGGTAAAAAGTTTACCAATTTGGGTTCCTCACATTTTATAACATTTAATTAATAAATTATTTTTATTTGTTATGGCATGCACACACATGTGCATGTTTATGTGAGGGTGTGTTTGTGTAATCTAGTTTAGCAACCATGACAACTTAACCCTAAACCTAATCCTTTGATATAACCTAATCCTTGCCTTGATTAAACCTTTAGATTTTTGTGTGAGATATTTCTTTTGGCTTTTGTTTTGGGGAGAGGTGGCATGGTGAGTTTAGTGTGTGTATTAATGAGGAGTTAATGCACGGTGCACTCACTCCACTCTTTCTTATCCTCACCTCTCTCTCTCTCTCTCTCTCTCTTTTCTTCACACCTCACCCATTCTCTCTTACTTCATCTCTTCTCATTTCTTCATCCCTCTCTCATCTCAACTGAACACTTATCATTCCCTTCACTAAAGCTACACTAATCTTCACAAAAGCTCACAAAAATCACTTCTTTTGCCTTGTTTTGCCTCTTGGATGCTTTGGAGCTTGAAAAGCTAGGATTTTTGAGCTTGTGGGAGTAGGTAATGATCTCTTTCTGTTAGTTAAGTCTTTTTAGTGTTGTGTAGTCTTGTAGTTTTAGTTTAGAATGCTTAATGTATCGTTTCATGAAAATATCGTATTTTTAGTGTCATATATGATATCTGTGATCTGCTGTGACCCCGAGAGTATACTAGAAAATCAAACAATGTGGTTGTGTTGTACCAGAGACCCTAAACCTTCACCTGAAGCATGAAGACCATCTGCTCGGATTTGGCCGGCGACCTTTAGAAAATTCCGGCGTCCTCGGATTTTTGGTGGGGTTTTGGTTTGGTTTTTGGTGGGTAGCTGTATGCTTTGGTCCTGTTTGATTTTTGGGTTTTCTCTGTATACAGAATCTGGGATCACATAGCTAGTTTCTTGTGTTACGTGTGTTACGTTATATGACACGGTTCGTGCACTTTGTTTGGTTTTTCTCTTGAGTTGGTTTCGTATTGTCGCTACGCATGTTAGCCACAATACGAACACTTGAGAGTATGTTTTTAGTTGGTGCGTCGGTCAAACGTAGTTTGTACGTGTTTTGGGTCGATTGCTAATATATACTTGCTTTGTTGTTTTGTGATTTTAGGATCGCAGGCGGGGACTTCGGACGCTGCGAAGAAGGAGAAACAGATGGTTGGCTTTACATATCCAGGAGCGTTGGTGAGTAGATTTAACATCTACAGGGGAATCGCCCACATGGCGTTATGCGTCTGGGTTAGAGATGATACGATATTAGTCGCATATTCTATTATATATAGAGAGTTTGCGCATACCCCTCATTGCATATTATTACTTGTTGTGCTTGGACTTGTACCCTTTGGACACTGCACTATTATTGACGGCTCATGTTGCACGAGCACTGATTGTATGCCACACACACCGTCAATAATTGCCATGACACGCACAACACACATACATATATGATATTGTTTGGTTAAGGACATTGAGACATTGATTCGTATTCCTTTATGCATATGACATTTAGCATACTTGTATACCTACATGCTTACACATATGCCTTGACATGCTTACATGCTAGTTACCCATATACCTATATGGTACTGTACCATTAGTGATAGGTATATACACATATGAGACATAACTGCATGTACATCTTGCATATATACTTACACTTATACCTAGAGGGTATTACAACATTACTGATAGGTAGATACATATACCTTACTATACCTACATGTTTACACATATATCTGGCTATAGCTACATGTTCACTTTTATTTGATGTTATATGGACTTAGAGAAATTAGGAACCGCATGATATATATATTAACTTGTTGCAGTTAAATAGCGGCTTTTCCTTTATATGCTCACATTACAGTTTTATGTTGCATATATTATATTCATGGATTTTCGTATTGAGATATGGATTTTTCATGATGTTTTCTGGATTTGAGGACCGTGGTAGTTTCATGAAATTATGCATTATTTGAAAAACTCGGTTTCTCTTGATATGATACTTTAGCAGCCACCATGAGATTTATCGATTCTGATGTATATACCCCATGCGAGGAGGCGTCGTGGGCCATGTGCGGGTACATGGTGGGGCCCGAAAGTACACCGGGGCAAGAAAGGTATGTCGATGGACTACGCCGATGAGCCTGACAGAGGAATCATACCTACCGGTGACAGTATTTAGACTCGGCGGTTATCGTGGGGATACCGACCGGAGTCATGTACATATGGATACGTCGAATTGAGAGGGTCGAAGCTGGGCACTCGGGTTTTTGAGATAGCGTATAATACGTACTTATCAGGGGCCAGTCGTGGTAACAGCATCTGATAGATCAGTATTTATGTGTCGATGCTAGACACTTGTTTTCATGATATTTTTACTCCTAAGTATATATAACAGTGGAATGGGACGTTGTTATTTATATATATATATATATATATATATATATATATTAGTGGAATGGGACGCTAATATATATGTATACATATCTAATTTATATACATCATCATAATGATTCATGCAAATATACGTATTTATTTCATGAGACTTGCTCGATATTGGATACAGGATATATGAGATTTACTGGATATTGATACAGGATATATGAGATTTGCTTGATATTGGATACAGGATATATGAGATTTACTTAATATTGGACACTCAGGATATATGAGACTTACAGGATATGAGAGCCAATTTGGGGGCTGATTTGAGAAAATTTAGGATTTTGATTGTCTTGATGGACTTTGCTCCTTCAATGAGGTCAGGATTCCGTGAGGATGATATGTTTTATCCCATATTCCGCATTTATTTTATATGCATTGCTTCATGTATTAGTAGTACCTGATAGAGTACCTTTCATGACAGTTGCATATACATATTGCTATTTATTGCTTCATGTATTAGTAGTACCTGATAGAGTACCTTTCATGACTGTTGCATATACATATTGCCATTTATTGCTTCATGTATTAGTAGTACCTGATAAAGTACCTTTCATGACTATTGCATACATATTGCCTTTTATTGCTATCCGCTTGCATATGTTAGATTCGCGCTATGCGTGCATACTTGCGATTACCTGCATATGTTATTTACCATTCACGAGTTTGCAACTTACCCCCGTTGTGCCACAGTGTTTTGCAGGTTTTCCCTCAGAGTAGTCAGAGGCAGGGCTTTGATCTATCATATCATCTTTTGCAGCGGATACAGCTACGGTTGACTGTGTACAGTTTTGCTATAGGTGGGATTTGCGGTTATCCGATGTTGCTCATTGTATATTCATTGTACCATGTACTCTCTATCTACCAATTTCATATATGACTTAGAGACTTGATGTGAGGACGATATTGTATTTTTATTTTGTGACTTGGAGGTCTTTTATGCAGTTTCTTTATATCGTTTTTTATTTCATCGCTACGGCATCGTATATCTGTTGTGGTGGTGGTTTTCCGCCTTTGGGCGTGTATTTGGTCCCGTTTGGGGATGCTTTACTTATATCTTTGTTGTACCCCTTTTTGGGGCTGGTTTTTACAAAGGAGGTGTTGCCAAAATTTTAAAGGAAATAAAAGTTGGACTTTAAAAAATTTGGTTTAAGATTTCAAAAGTTTTGAAAATATTATTATCACTTACTACTTTTGATGGTTTAAATTGCTGGGTTTTCGGCTTACTTAAATTGCGTTACGCCTGTAGACATTGAGTAGTTTAAGGGCTGTCACGTGCTAATTTCGGTTCGTGGCAATATCCAAGCATCCACTATAATATACATCATGTGTACAACAATGGCCTCTAGGGCATATACATAACTAACAGCATAACCCCTCAACACCTTTCTAAACACCTACTTGATTGGCAAATTGTCATGTGTAAAACTCTCCCTGGAGTAACTCTTACTAGCAGTGGGTATCGGGATCCAACTATCTCATAGAAGGTATGCAATCTCATTGCAAATTTCAACACTTGAAATTCCCGATAATACTTTTGCCCCTAGCAACTCATGACCTTGGCTATGTTCAATAAATCATAAGCGCTAGCCAAGTTCAACCCGTCATTTCCTGATTGAATTAAACCCACCCGTACGACCCTTGGCTAAGGTCAACAAAGTCGTACGACTACCCTAACTCAATTGCATCTCATGCTTTAGCAGATAAAAACTAATTAGCTACCGTACACTACGCCTTGGTTAAGGTCAACAAACGCAGCATGAATACTAATTAGTCTCTATCTGAAATGATGGAGGGCTACGACCGGTTTTTATGAAAACCTTTTGCTTAATGAACTTGATATCGTTTATAGAAACAAATGATTTTGAAAAGGAGTGTTTTTGAGGCTTTTACTAGTTTCGCTAAAGAGGTCACTCCCGGTGAAGGGATCTCGGCTCTTTTCTTTTCGAATAAGGTGCTGAATATTCTACAACGAATACAGCTATGCAAAGAAAGAACTATAGAAGCAATCAAAAACAAAACCGAGTGAGTTGTAGTATCTGCTAGTTTTGCTAAAGTGGTCACTCCCGGTGAAGGGTTCTCGGCTCTTTCCTTATCAAATAAGGTGCTGGATATTCTACAACATTTTTTAGGTTTCTATTTCTTTCATTAATCTCATTAATGAAGTCCCATCATATATGCTTCTTAAGCATCACAGAAGAAACGAAAATACAACGTACGCTTATGCCATATGCATTCGCCACAATGTCCCGTTATGCACCGTTAGGTTACTTAACTAACGGCATACCGGGGCCGGACTAGCGCGGGTGAAAAACATAAGTAACGTTTATTATATATCATATATACAATAATAAATCATTCGTTTCAAGCATATAAAATGATCACATCACAGTATATCAGCAGCAGAAGATAACATATGAAAATATTGGATATACTGGGAGCTCCGTGTTTTATTTTGAGCCTATATAAAACACGGATTCCACGGTCGCGATGAATAGCCAAACCCACATCCCTAGACCCCCATGAGAGCGGCAAGTAACCCTCCCAATTCTATGGTTAGGAGACCCGGTCTCGACTCCTCGAGATGGCCTCCTACTGGACCCTAGAACCCGGTTACTTATGCTCCCCTCCTTGGGTCTATCCTAATGCGGAAAAGTAAATAATATACAATGGTGACATCATCCTCAACCCGGATGTGCCCCAATAAAAGAATATTACATACAATAAATTTTACATGAATGAAAATAAAAACTCCCCATTTCACATAAAACCCCGGGCTATTCAAAACACGACGATCCAATATAACATATCACAGCAACACATAACATCACATGTCATCAACGTAAGTAAATATGCGTATCTTAATTGTCGTTGATGTATAGCAACGAAACCGGCGATACTCCGCATACTACACTTACGGTCGAAGAAAAGAAAAATGAAAAACTACAACAATTGGAATCGTAACTGCCCTTAGACAACACAAACCTGGGATATCACATATCCAAGATTTCACGCTTAACAATGTAAAGCTCGCATTTAGGTCTCACCCATGAAAACACTTTTTCAAAATAAGTCGGATAATTCAACAAGATTTCCGATTACATCCGTGACCGAAATGTTAGATTTACACGCAACAAATAAATTTGTAGATTCCAATTATTGTATCACATTTCAGAAAGCTAGATGACGTTAAACAATTCGATCGAATCAACGAATTCCCAAAAAATCCCAGAGAGCTCAACACTTAAGCACTATTAAAAATTCCCAGAAGCATGCTTCAATACCAATGGACCAACCGTTGTAGTGCCGTCCCTTGCCTCCTTAGTGGTGCCGCGGAACCGCCATTAAAAGCATGTTTTGGCCACGGTTCCGTGGTCACTAAAGCGAGTTAGGGACTCTTTCTTCAAGAGGGTCCATAAAATTGCC
The DNA here is from genome assembly GCA_030015575.1 of Agapanthus africanus. Taxonomy (NCBI): domain Eukaryota; kingdom Viridiplantae; phylum Streptophyta; class Magnoliopsida; order Asparagales; family Amaryllidaceae; genus Agapanthus; species Agapanthus africanus. Next base: position 201,820,382 of record CM057343.1, on the reverse strand, counting down.
TACATGATTTTCTGAATATTTTTAATATGAAAATTTTCAACTTTTGAAAAAATTTCCAGAAAGTGGGAAAATTTGGTTATTCGGAGTTCGTTCGGACTTTTAATTTCGCCTACGCAAAGCCTAATGCTCTAGCTAGGCTCTAATACCACTGTAAGGTTCTTAGGCACTAGAACAAGGTTCTACAAGGCATTAAACATGCCGTATTTAAAATTTTCAAGTACCAAACAACCTAAGCAAGGATCTTTACTAGAGAATTAGGGTTAGAAACAACAAGTAAACTATTTTACTTCTAGGTGATAGGGATTACAACCTTTGTAGTCCATTCCTTCGCTTCATAAGCTTCGAGTTGTAGTCCCTTCGCTACGATCATCATGCACCCGGACTCTAGAGAGGCTCCATGAGGTGAATGAGGCATCCTTACATGAAGTCTTCACAATCCATGATGATCTACCTTGAGGAATCACAAACCCAAGCTTTCACTTCACTAATTAGAGATTAGTGAAGCTAACACACTAACCTATATGGCTAGTATAGATGAGGATGATGAAGTAGGAATTTTTCTCTCTTTAGTTTTCTATTTCTCACAATCTTTCATCACTTGGAAAAATCAAGCAAGCTCTTTTGTGAAGAAGAAGAAGAAGAACAAGTGATGAATGAATTATTGTTATGAGGTTAGAAATGCAACCATGGGTTAAATGTGTCACAGCTAACTCATGTAGAGAATAAACTATGGGCTAGGGCTAAAAGTTAGGTTAATAAATATCTTAGAAATATCAAGAAGGGTGGACTAAGTTAACACAAGAAAATATCTCAAGATTAATCCACTCAATTAGAATTAACTAAGATAATTAAAAAACCTAACCATAAACCTAGCATGGTATTAATCTCATAAACCCTAGTTGCATTTATAACCTAGCATGTTACAATATTATATATCACATATATAATATTTAATGTAACAAAGAAAAGAATACAATAAACATATATCACAAATATGTTAAATGTATCCAAAATGAGAAAATGAAATACTTAAGTGAGCAATATATATTAGTTAATGTAATTTAATATATCTAATATATAATTCTACATTAAATTATTAAATCAACACTTGATTTAATAATCCGGCTATATTACATATAACCGACCAATATAATATTTATCATTTTATCGAATCAACACTTGATCCGATAACCCGGCTATATCACATATAACCGGCCGATATCATATATCGCGATAATAGAATATGGTATCATATACACGTATTAGTCTCGGTCCCACACATATCACATATGTGCTCCTACTCCGTTTCGCGTGAGCCAGGAAACCTCTGTGTAGGACTCTAAAGACTCATCAATACGCCGGCAGTAGATGATGATCATATCAAGCACCCACAAGCTGCAAGCGGTCAGCTAAACTTAACAGCCACCCAGGTATTGAGCGATCGGAAGATCAACAAGCAAACCTGCTGACACTCCCGTGAATCCAATCAGTAACACTACCGTACAATCCGGTCTCTTCGTCTGATATGCCGCATAACCAGTCTAGGGGTGGTAAACGTCAGTTCCCAGTAACCGATAAGTCGTATCGATGTGTGGCTCATAACGGGTCAATAAACTACTGATAACACTTACCAGTAAATCTCCATATTTTCCATGGCCAGGGACTTCCAGTTATAGCCAATCGAACACAGCGCAACATCAACCCCCAATACCGGGAGAGGCGAAACCCCTCCTATCGCTCATTGCCTCCATGTGATTCGAGACTACCCAAAAGCCACCGTTTTGCACGTTATCATGAACGTGGTAAGGTGGAAATCAAAGCACAGTAGGAATCACACAAGACTCTATGATGATCTCGAGTCCACAGACTAACCTGTACTAGTGTCATCAGAGAACTGCTATCTGACGATAGGTATAATACCATCTAGGAGTTCTCGGCGGGTCCGCTCAGTGTACCCAGTCTCCACTGAGCACCCGTATACCATATTTGATGTCAAACACCAATGGATGTGGGATCATCCATTGCCCATCATATGGGTCAAGATGCGTATACGCTAGTTTACTCTTGAGTATCGATGCCATGTCTCGATACACCCTCGACTAGGAACAATTATAGGATGTACTGTTGGACCACCCTGGCCCCATTAGTTTGATATGCATCATAGTCCCAGTAGTCAAGTACATATCCTAAGGGTTTTATCAACATGTGAGAGCAAGACAGTAAACCAATACAAGTTAACATGTTAAGATAAAGTGAAACCAGATAGCATACTTTCATATCGAGCAAGAAAGTCCTCTCTATATATATCCAAGCATCTACTATAATATACATCATATGTATAACAATGGCCTCTAGGGCATATACATAACTAACAGTAACTTTATGATTCGATTTCTATTTTCTTATCGAATCTTGTTTCTTTATCCATCCATTATGCGGCCAAAGACTATGAGGGTCCAGAGGGCTACCAATAGAGATGAGGTCAGGGAAGACTTGTCTGAGACGAGGGCCAACCAGGGCGGTAAGTCTATTCCTCAGGAGTAGGTTGATCCACCTTCTCCAGGCCGTATTTCTAGACTAGAGGCCAGTATTCAGAACTTACGTCAGATGGTTGGATCTTTGGTTGAGACTAGCCGAGCAAAGAGATCAGATGTTGTTCTACCTACTACGGGGACCGTGATTGTACCTACTGCTCAGACTGTCGTACTTACCACTACTGAGACTATCGTCGTATCTTTATCTGAGTTTATGAGGCTGAAACATCCAGTTTTCACTGGCACAGAAGCAGCTGAGAATCCACAGTCATTCCTCAACAGGATGGCTAGGATTTGTCATTCCATGAGATGTTCCGATGCGAGATTGGTCGAGTTTGCTAGTTTTCGTATCGAGGGTCTTGCCCAGACTTGGTGTGAGTCTATTGAGAGAGGCCGAGCCCCAGGTGTTCCTCCGATGACTTGGGATGAGTCTGCGATGGTTTTTCTTGCTCGTTTCCTTCTGCTAAGTAGCAGGGATGCTCGAGCTCGTAGTTTTGAGTCTTTGCGCAAGACTTCCGGTCTGACAGTGGCCGAGTATGATATCCAGTTCACCCAGCTATCCATATATTCTCCTTATTTGGTGGATACCGAAGAGAAGCGCGTCTAGAGGTTCATGCGAGGCCTTGATACCCAGTTGTTCTTCTCTATTGGTGCCCAGCACTTTGATACATATGCAGTAGCGATGGACGCTGCCCTACTAGTAGAAGAGCGTATTGCTGAGACTACGGTTGTTCCGGGATCGAAGCGGATTCGTACTGGTGTATCAGCTCAGAAGCAGTTTGGCAGAGGCCGCGGCGGATTCTTTCTAGGCCGTTGTGGTAGCAGAGGCCTGAGACGAGGCCAATTATATAGCTCTTACCCACAGGGTTAGCAGCTGTTGTCAGGATGTTTTCGGTGTGGGAGTCTGTATCACCGCTTCAGGGATTGTACTAAGAGACGCCAGGACGAGGCAGCAGTTCTATATGTTACCTTACCACCTTTACCTCCTTAGAGAGCATTACCAATTATGCACGTCGTTGCTCCATGCCAGACCAATGCTTAGATAGGTCGTGGTCATGGCGGTCTTATTCAGAGGTGAGGAGGTGGCAGAGGTGGAGGACATGCCTGAGTTTTTTCTTTGACTCCTCAGGTTGCACAGGCATCGAATGCTGTTGTGACAGGTACTCTTTCGGTGTGTTCTTTCGATGCGGGCAAATTGTTCAACCCTGGATCTATGCACTCGTATGTATCCACGCACTTTGAACCGAGATTAGGCCGAGATTCATCTTTGTTAGATCAGCCGCTCATTATGATTACTCCCGTTGGAAAGTCTTTTGTTGCTCAACATGTGTTTCGGCAGTGCATCGTTCGTATTGGAGATAGAGATTCTTCTGTCGATTTGATCCTTCTTGATATATTAGACTTTAACGTTCTACTCGGTATTGACTGGTTAGCTACTTACTATGCATCCATGGACTTCCATGAGAAAGCGGTCAGGTTTTGTTTCCCAGGAGAGTCAGTTTTTGTTGTGCAGGGGGACCGCAGTGCCATACCTTACAGTTTGACCTCTGCCTTTTGCGCTAGTCGACTCTTAAGGAAAGGATGTCGGGGATTCTTAGATTATATTCATGATACTAGAGCCACAGCGGATCCGTTTGTTAGTTATATGTATCCCCTAGAGGCCATTACTGTACATACGTTGTATATTGTAGTAGATGCTTAGACATATATAGGGAGGACTTTCTTCCTCGACATGATAGTATGCTATCTGGTTACTCTTTATCTTAGCATGTACTCTGATTGTCTCTATGCCACATGTTGATAAAGCCCTTAGGATGAGTACTTGACTACCAGGACTATGATGCAGATCATACTAGTAGAGACAGTGTAGTCACCAAGTACATCCTTTAAATGTTCCTAGTCATGGGAGTACCGAGACAGGGCATCGATACTCCTAAGTAGACTAGCGTATGCTCTTCTTGACCCATATGATGGGCGATGGATGATCCCATATCCATTAGTGTATGACATCAGAGAAGGTATACGGGTGCTCAGTGGAGACTGGGTACACTGGACGGACTCGCCGAGAACTCCCAGATGGTATTATACCTCACGTCAGACGGCAGTTCTCTGGTGACACTGGTATAGGTTATTCTGTAGACCCGAGATCGTCGTAGAGTCTTGTGTGATTCGCACTGTGCTTTGATTTCCACCTTACCACATCCATGGAGGCGTGCAAAACGGTGGCTTTTGGGTACAGTCCCGAATCACATGGAGGCAATGAATGATAAGAGGGGTTTCGTCTCTCCCGGTATAGGGAGCTGATGTTGCGCTGTGTTCGATTGGCTATAACTGGAAATCCCTGGCCAAGGTTGCTGAGATTTACTGGTAAATGTTATCAGTAATTTCTCGAACTGTTATGGACCTCATATTGACACGACTTATCAACCTACTGGGGTCTGACGTTTACCACCCCTAGGCGAGATATGCGACATATCAGACGAAGAGACCGGACTGTACGGGAGTGTTACTGGTTGGATTCATGGGAGAATGTACAGGCTTTCTTGTTAATCTTCTGATTTCTCAATACCTGGGTGGCTGTTATGTTTAGCTGACCTCTTGCAGCTTGTGGGTGTTTGATATGATCATCACCTACTGCCGGCGTATTGACGATTCTCTAGAGTCCTACACAGAGGTTTCCTGGCTCAGGCAAAACGGAGTAGGAGAACACATATGATATGTGTGGGACCGAGAATGCTGCGTGTATACTATACCGTATTAGATTTTCGCGATATGTGATATCGGCCGGGTATATGTGATATTGCCGGGTCATCGGATCAAGTGTTGATTCGATGAACTGATACAGATTATATTAGTCGGTTATTTATGAAATAGCCGGATTATCGGATCAAGTGTTGATTCGATAATTTAATGTCTAATTATATATTTGATATATTAAATTACATTAACTAATATAAGCTCACTCAAAGATTCTTTTTCTCACTCGGGTAATATGTTGATATATATGTGATATATGTTAATTGTATTATTTTATTTTATTTTGTTACAATAAATATTGTATATGTGATATATAATATTGTAACATGTTATGGTTATAAATGCAACATGATTTGTGGAGTTTAAATATGGTTAGGGTTTGGATTAGGGTTAAGCTTTCATGAAGCTTCTTGAAGCTTTGACCTTGACCTTGATATTTTGTGATATTTTGCAAAGATATTTCTTTAACCCAACACATCCCTTTAACCATAGTTAAGTCTCTACAAGGGTTAAGTTTTCTTTCTTAACTCAAGATTGCAATTCTAACCTCACACTTGATTCATTATTCATCACAAAAGGATTTGATCATCTTCTTCTTCTTTCTTGCTTGATGAAAAGCTTCACTATCTTTTTCATATGTGATGATTTTGAGTGAGATAAAGAAAACAAATGAGAGCTAAATTCCTACTTCATAATCCTAATCTATTCTAGCCACTTAGATTAGGGTGTTTGCTTTGCTAATACTTGCTTAGTGAAGCAAAAGCTTGGGTTTGAGTTTCTTCAAGGTAGATCATTTTTGTTATTGAAGATCGGAAGCAAGCTTGCATCTTTCTCTTCATGGAGCCTCTCTAGAGTCCGGGTACTCAATGATCCCAGCGAGGGGACCTCAACACGGAGCTTTAGAAGTGAAGGAATGGACTACAAAGGTTGTAATCCCTAACTCTTAGAAGTAAAGTAGTTTACTTGTTCTTTGTTTCGCCTAATCTCTAGTCTAAGATCTTGGTTAGGGTTGTTCGGCACGTCTAAATTTTAAATCGGGCATGGTTGATGCCTTATAGACCCTTGTGACAGTGCCTAGTAACCCTGCAGTGGTATCAGAGCCAAGCTAGAGCTGTAGGCGAAGTGTAGACGATGTTTAAAGTCCGATCGAACCCCGAAACGTCGCAATACACCCCCTCTCTGGAAATTTTTTAAAATGTTGATTTTTTCTGTATTAAAAATACTCAGAAAATTAACCAGGGAATTCTAAGAATTACTGTGAAGTACGGAGCACGAATTCCCTCATTAGACCGCGGAACCGCGGCCAAACCATGCGTTTGGCGGCGGTTCCGCGACCATCTTCAATAGTTTGGTGCTACCACTTCTGGGGTTTATTCTTGGTTAATTTTGCATGCTTCTGGGAATTTTTAATTATACTCAAGTGTTTAGTTTTCTAGAGATCTTTTGTATTCGTTAATTCGATCGGAAAGTTTAACTTCGTTTAACGTTTTCCAGTAATTTAGAACGTATTAAAAAGTTCGAACAGATATCAAAAACTCACCTTTTCCCCTGCTGGAAAATTTCCAAGTATTGGATTTTTTTTCCTTAGTAAAAGAACATTCAAAGTCGTGCAAGTAACGCGGTGGACCCTCTAGAAGAACATAAACCTTAACTCGATTATGTGACCGTTTGAACCGCCTCTAAACCTTAGGGTTTGGGGCAGTACGGCGTTGCCACATGTGAGGCGTTGGTTTGACCCTTCTACGGCTGGACCATTGGTACTGTGGCATGTGATGGATACTTTTTGAACTCCGCTCAAGTGATTAGCTATTAGGGAAATCTTGGGTTTGTTTATTCGATCGGAAAGTTTAACATTGTCTATTTATCTGGAATGTGATACAATATTTGGAATCCACAAGTAGTTATGAGATAACTAATTTGAATGTTATAAATCTAGCAGTTTAGTCTTATTTAATCGGTTGCCACGGGATTTTGATGTGATCAAAAGTCCGTCGCAATCACGTAGCGTACGCAGATACTCGCCGGGTAAACTTAATAGATAGCCACGCCCCATAGCCCCGACCAAGTGACTGTAGGAGAACCCCGTCGCCAAAAGCAACCGTTCGGGTGCTCGCGGCAACGGTGTTCCGCCTTAGTGCACTTCGTCGACGGTATCCGGGGGTGCGGCCGTCTACTAAAGTTTGCGACGAGCATTCGATCAGAATGTCGGGAATCTTGTTGAATTGCCCGACTGGATATTGAAAAGTGTTTTTGTGATCGAGACTAAAATGCGGGGTTTATAATTGTTAGGCATGCGATGTCTAAGGAATTCATTTGGTTAGGCAAGAGATGTCTGAGAAGGTTGCGGATTCCAACTGTTGTAGTTTTACACTTTCTGTTCTGCGACCGTAAGTGTAATATGTGGTGTATCGCCGGTTTCGTTGATATACATCAACGACAATTGGGATACGCATATTTACTTACGTTGATGACATGTGATGTTATGTGTTGCTGCGATATGTTATATTGGATTGTCGCGTTTTGAATAGCCGGGGGTTTTATGTGAGATGAGAGTTTTTCTTTTTCATTCATGTAAAATTCAATTGTATGTAATATTCTTTTTTTGGGGCACTTCCAGGTTGAGTATGATGTCACCATTGTATATTATTTACTTTTTCGCATTAGGTAGACCGAAGGCGGGGAGCACAAGTAACCGGATTCTAGGGTCCAGTGGGAGACCATCTCGAGGACTCGAGACCGGGTCTCCTAACCCTAGAATTGGCAGTATTGCTTGCCGCTCTCATAGGGGTCTAGGGATGTGGGTTTGGCTATTCATCGCGACCGTGGAATCCGCGTTTTATACAGGCTTGCATAAAACACGGAAATCCTAGTATATCCAATATTTCATATGTTATCTTCTGCTGCAATGTTCTGTGATAAGATCATATTACTGCCTGAGACGAATGTTTATATTATATATATGAGATACATGTTATATTGCTGATTTCGTTTCAAATGTGATGCTTGGGAAGCATAATAAAATGGGACTTCATTAATGAGATTAATGAAACTTAAAGAATCCTAAAGATGTTGTAGAAACTTGTCACAAAAACTGGTAGCTCTAGTTCTTGCTTTGCATAGCGGTATTCCTTGTAGAACATCCAGCACCTTATTCGATAAGGAAAGAGTCGAGATCCCTTCACCGGGAGTGACCTCTTTAGAGAAACTAGCAGATGCTACAAACTCGGTTTGTCTTTTGATTGTTTTTATAGTTTTTGCTTTGCATAGTGATATTTGTGAAATATCCTGCACTTTATTCGATGAAGAAAGAGCCGAGATCCCTTCACTGGGCGTGACCTCTTTAGCAAAACTAGAAAAGGTCTCAAAAACATTCCATTTAAAATCACTCGATTCTACAACGATATCAAGTTCATTACGCAAAGGGTATTTTTAAAGAACTGTCGTAGCCCTCCGTCATTTCAGATAAGTAATAGTTAGTATTCGTGCTGCGTTTGTTGACCTCTGTCAAGGCGTAGTGTGCGGTAGCTGATTGTGCTTATCTGTATAAACATATGATGTGATTGATTTAGGGTAGTCGTGCGACCTTGTTGACCTCTGTCAAGGGTCGTGCGGGTGGGTTTATTTAAATCAGGAAATGACGGGTTGAACTTGACTAGCAGCCTATGGTTTGTTGACCTCTGTTAAGGTCATAGGACACTATGGGCAAAATATTATTGGGAATTTCAAGAGTTGAAATTTGCAATGAGATTGCAAACCTTCTATGAGATAGGATCCCAATACCCGCTGCGAGTAAGAGTTACTCCTGGGAGAGTTTTACATATTACAATTAGCCGATCAAGTAGGTGTCTAGAAAGGTGTCAACGGGGTTACGCCCCTGGGAAAACGAGGTTTATTTTAATTTGGTCCATGCGAAAGCACGGGGAACCTCCCTCAAAGTACCGGCACTGGCCTGGCTGAAAGATTGGAAAACTTGTAGAGTGTAATTAATCCCGGCTAGTATTTCCTTTTAGGGTTTGAAGGAAGTGTAACACTTTGAAATTCCGTTAGAATGTTTTTGTGATAATTAGTATTTGTGCATGTTATTATTTTAGTGTTCATAGGATTATTAGTTATTTAGTCGTGATTGGCAAATTGGAAGATTTTCCTTTGTAGTGGACACTTGCACACTTAGCCATTTTTGAGACATAGGTTTAAGTGTTAGCCAAATTATTTTGTTGCATGGTTGCTAACTTATTCCCCACCATTTTAATCTTTTCATAACCCTTTTCATAATTCAAAATCCTAATAAACAAATGAGCATGGTGTTAGGTATGGAAATTTGACTTTTTGACCCCTTTTCTTCTCTCTTCTCTCTCTTTCCCTCATTCTGAAATCCAGCAGAAATTTAGCAGCAAAACCCTAGCTTTACTTCATCTTTTCTTCTCCTTTTTCATTTCCCTTTGATCCTTACACAAAACCCTATACATATCAACTCATTTTCTTCACAAAACCATGGAAAAGTGTGGTTTTTGAGGTGTTCAAAGGCAAATCTGCACACTTGAGGGAAAAGCTGAGACTTTTGGTGTTTTACAAGGTTCTTAGAAGGTATTAACTCATGTTAGCACTCCTTTTCCTTAAACTTGTAGTATTGTTTAGCAAAAATCTCATTTTTGTGCATTTTTAGTGATATTAAAGGATATTTGTGATTCACATGTTAGATTAGGGTTTTGTTAGTTTGGTTAGCTCTATTAGGTGTTATTAGAACTATTTTAGGCCAGGTTTGTTTCAGTTTGCACAGAAATACCCTAAAGTTTGATTTTAGTGCAAAAGTGTGGATTTTAACTAGAAATAAGGCTCTGTAGGATCTGCTGCTACCCGAGATATTTCAGAGTGAAACTAGAGGTTACTGTAGCATACTCAGGGGGTATTGAATGCACACACAAAACCTGGGAGCCCAATTCCCTACCCAGGCCGCCGAAATAAGCATTCTGGCAGCAATTTGCGGCCAGATGGGGGTGATTTGGGTTGGGGTTTGGGCTGTTGGTGTCTGCTGCTATGTGGGTTATATTGGTATATATAGTTTTACATTATCTTTTCTGTATCAAAATCTGTAGGTGAATACCTTTTTTCCCGTATTTTCAATCTTTCGCGACACGCGTGATACGTGTGTCTGGGTTTTGGGTTCCTGCGTATCGCGACGCGTCGGAGTGGCTTCAGGCACGTAGTCACACGTTTTAGCGTATCGCGCACACACGCGCTTGGTTCACGACACGAGTTACTAGTTCGGCCTTAATGTCGTGTTTGTGTGACTTCAAGCTTATGTATGATGTACTGTGTAATTCTAGGTTCGCAGGCGAGTACGGAGGACGCCGCGCAGAAGGGGAAACAAGTTGTTGGCTATACCTAGCGAGAGATTACGGTGAGTAGATTTAACATCTATGGGGATATCGCCCGCATGGCGTTCCACGTCAGGGCTGATAGGACCTTATAGCTACATTTACATACATTGACTGTGCATGGCTACTATTTAATGCATACTGCATTCCCTGCTATATGGATATAAACTAGAATTGATAGAACACCGCACCATTTCTTACGGTCCATGTTGCACGAGCACTATCCTGCATGTTACACACACACCGTTAGTAATTGCCATGCCGCTCATACTGTAGAATTTCCATCGGATCATTATATTGTAGCTCATCTATATGTGACTTGACATGATATTCATACTTGATGCATATATCACATCGGATCATTTTGTTGTAGCTCGTCTTTATGTGACTTGACATGATATTCATACTTGATGCATATATTACATCGGATCATTATATTGTAGCTCATCTTTATGTGACTTGACATGATATTTATATTTGATGCACATATCATATCGGATCATTGACTTGCATATTGGTTTGGATTACTTGTGATTTCTGGATTTGGGAACCGTGGCTATTTCAAATATGAATCATTTAAAAACCCGGTTCCCTTGATATGATATTTCGGTGCGTCCACCATATGTTTCCTCGGTGCTAGAGTGATATATGTGAACCCGAATCGAGGAGCTGGTTGAGACCGATTACGGGTACATGGTGGACTCGGTATGGTACCCCGGGACGAGAACGGTTTCGCTGTGTAGTAGACGGTGAGCCTGGCAGAAGGACTACTACCTACCGATGATTGGTTGGACCTGACAGTTATCCATAGGATACTGATCAGAGTCGATAGATGGATGCGGGGCGATCCGTACTGCCGGGGACGAGGGCCGATACCGCAGACGGAGCCCGTGGGCTGACCCGGTCTGACGGGGCCCGATGGATGAGGATTTGCGTGTCGATGCTGGACACGAGTATTTATGATATTTGGGTGTCGATGTTGGGCACTCGGGATTCTCAGAGATTTATAGGATTTGAGGGCCGATGAGGGTGCCGGCGCCTGAGCTATTTGGGGGATCTGGGTGCATTGATGGACACCGATTATATATTCTACGTTGACATTCCGTGTAGATGTTATATTGCCCATGCTCAGCATTTATTATTGTACCTCATCCTGTAGTTATATTACCTGATAGAGCACTTGCATGATTATTGCACATACTGCTTATCACATATTGATATCATCTGTTGGCATATGATAGAGTAGCGCAGTACGTGCATGCTCGTGATTACCTTTATATGTTATCTCTATTCACGAGTTGGCAACTCACCCCCGTTGTGCCACAGTGTTTGCAGGTTGCCCTTCGGAGTAGTCGCGGCAGGCTGCGTTTTGCATCATTTGACACAGATACCCCCATAGTCGGTGTACTAGCTCTTTTGCTGATAGGTGGGTTTTGTGCGGTATCTGTTTATCTTTCAGTTATGTACATTGTTGTATCTAGTATTCTCCATCTACCATGTATGTATTTGACTTAGAGACAGTGTGAGGACGATGTTGTATATTATTTGTATTCTTGTGTCGAGCTCGTTGTGAGCCCACTGTACTTGCAGTTTATTCTATCGGTGTTGTTTCCACATATGGATCTTGATCTTCGCCACGGCGTCGTATATTGCTATCTTGGTGATTGTTACTTAGATTTCTTAACATGTTAGTAAGTGCTTTCATTTTAAACTTATAACACTCTATACTTTTACTGGTTTGATTTCTGGGTTTTCGTTTCACTTAGTCGCGTTACGCCTGTAGACGTTACGTGGGTAAGTGCCGGTCACGGGCCAAACTTTGGGTCATGACAAAGTTGGTATCAGAGCGTAGGTTTTACCTTTCGGAGTGTAGGATGACCCCGGTATGATGGAGTAGGTAGCTGCAGCAGGGTAGCGTAGCGTGTGTATGTTCCGTGGCATATTCACGACACGGTACTCCGCCTACGCGACCTTAGGACTTGTTGATTTAAATTCCTTCTTGAGTATATACATTCTTGCGATTCGATTTCCGTATCCTTATCGAATCCTATTGTTCCTTTCAGCCATTATGCCGCCAAAGACTACGAGGGCGCAGAGAGCGGCCGCGAGGGCCGAGATTCGAGTTGGCTCGTCCGAGACGAGGACTGATCTGGGTAGTACACCGGTTGTGCCCGAGCAGGCTGTTCCTGCCGTGACAGATCAGATTGCTATGTTAGGGGCTGGTGTGCAGGAGATGCGCCAGACGATGGGATCCAGTATGCAGGAGATGCGCCAGATGATGGGATCTCTAGTTGAGACACTTCGAGCGCAGCGACCAGAGATAGTTCCACCCGTTGCAGAGACCGCGGTGGTACCCATAGTGCAGGCAGTTGCACCTGCGACTACAGAGGTTATTACAGTATCGCTGTCAGAGTTTATGAGGCTGAAGCCTCCGGTCTTCACAGGCACCGATGTGGCTGAGGACCCACAGTCTTTCATTGATAGGATGGCGTGGATATGTCGTTCACTTAGATGCGCAGATGCGAGATGGGTTGAGTTCGCGAGCTTTCGCCTGGAAGGTCTTGCGCAGAAATGGTGCGAATCAGTCGAGAAGGGTAGAGCAGCAGGTCTTCCTCCTATGACCTGGACCGAGTTTGTGGCGCTATTCCTTGCCCGTTTTCTTCCCCAGAGTGTTAGGGATGCTAGAGCACGCAGGTTCGAGTCCTTACGCCAGACTCCGGAGATGTCAGTGGCAGAGTACGATGTGCTGTTCACCGAGCTATCAGTTTATTCTCCTTACCTAGTGGCTACTAAGGAGTTGCGAGTCAAGAGATTTGTCCGAGGCTTGCTCACACCACTGTTACTTGCGATCAGCGCGCAGCATTACGAGACATACGCAGCAGCAGTAGATGCAGTATTATTAGTTGAGGAGCGCCTTGCTGAGACTTCGGCAGTCCCAGAACCGAAGAGAGTTCGTGCAGATACGTCAGTGCAGAGACGGCCTTTCCAGCGTTGTGACAGGCACCTTGCAGGTGGCAGAGATTCAAGGCGAGGCCGATTGTTTAGCTCCTATCCCCAGGAGGGTCAGCGACCATCATCGGGATGTTACCGTTGCAGGAGTTCTTATCATCGTATGCGTGATTGTCCTGAGGTACCCCGGAATGGGGCGGCAGCACCGCATGTTACATTACCACCTTCACCACCCCAGACGGCATTGCCGATAGTACCTACTGTTACTCCGTGTCAGACGCATGCACAGAGAGGTCGTGGTCGCGGAGGATTTGTTCATAGAGGGCGAGGGGACCGAGGCAGAGGGCAGCCAGCGGCCGGCAGGGGGCAGTTAGTTGCAGGTGGAGGACAGGCGCGAGTTTTTGCTTTGACGCATCAGGAAGCGCAGGCGTCCAATGCGGTGGTCTCAGGTATCCTTCCTGTATGTTCGGTTGATGCACACGTGTTATTCGATCCCGGATCCACGCATTCGTACGTATCCACACACTTTGTGCCGAGTTTGGGTAGAGAGTCCGGTTTGCTTGACCAGCCGCTTGTTGTGACTACTCCTGTGGGAGAGTCGTTTGTTGCTAGGCATGTGTTCCGATCCTGTACCGTCCGTATTGGCGAGAGAGAGTTGCCGGTCGATTTGATCTTTCTTGAGATGTTCGACTTCGACGTTCTTTTGGGCATGGATTGGTTAGCCACGTGCTATGGTTCTGTTGACTGCCGCGAGAAGACAGTTCGATTTTGTTTTCCCGGCGAGTCGGTTGTTGTTATGTTGGGGAACCATGGTGCCACCCCTCACTGCGTGATTTCTTTTTTTCGTGCTGGACAGCTTTTGCGAAAGGGATGTCAGGGATTTCTCGCCTACGTTTGCGATACTAGAGCTACAGAGGTTCCGATGGATCAGGTTCCGGTTGTTAGCGAGTTCCCTGATGTGTTCCCTGACGAGCTTCCTGGGCTACCGCCCGAGCGTGATATTTCTATCTGTATTGATTTGGTTCCTGGCACAGGGCCTATTTCTGTACCGCCTTATCGGATGGCCCCGGCGGAACATAGAGAATTGAAGGGTCAGTTGCAAGATTTGCTGGATAAGGGACTCATTCGACCCAGCGTTTCTCCTTGGGATGCTCCAGTCCTGTTTGTCAAGAAGAAGGACGGCAGTATGCGTTTGTGTATCGATTACCGCCAGCTGATCAGGGTGACAGTGCGGAACAGGTATCCTTTGCCATGCATCGACGATCTGTTCGACCAGCTTCAGGGGGCAGGATACTTTTCGGGGATCGATTTGCGATCAGGCTATCATCAGCTGCGGGTTCGACAGGAGGACATTTCTAGGACAGCTTTCCGCACACGCTACGGCCATTATGAGTTTTTGGTGATGTCGTTCGGACTCACCAACGTGGCAGCAGCATTTATGGACTTGATGAACCGCATTTTCCGGCCATATCTTGATCTGTTCATCATAGTGTTCATTGACGATATCTTGGTGTATTCTCGGATTAGAGAGGAGCACGAGCAGCACCTGCGGATTACACTGCAGACATTGAGGGAGCATCAACTTTTCGCCAAATTTTCAAAGTGTGCTTTCTGGCTAGACAGCATAGACTTCTTGGGGCACGTGATTACACGAGATGGTATATGTGTGGACCCGAGGAAGATCGAGGCAGTTCGGAGTTAGCCCAGACCCACGTAGTGACGGAGGTTCGTAGCTTCCTAGGGCTGGCAGGCTATTACAGGCGATTCGTGCAGGACATCTCTCGCATTGCTACACCTTTGACCGGGTTGACCCGGAAGGGAGTTCGCTTCGATTGGACGGAGGAGTGTGAGCACAGTTTCCAGCAGCTACGGGCTCTACTGACTACGACACCAGTGCTATCGTTGCCTTCAGGATCAGGCGGATTTGTGGTCTACTGTGACGCTTTACGAGTGGGGCTAGGGTGTTTTTTGATGCAGCATGACAGGGTGATCGCGTATGCTTCGCGGCAATTAAAGAAACATGAACAGAATTACCCCACTCATGATCTGGAGATGGCTGCAGTGGTCTTTGCACTCAAGATCTTGCGACATTATTTGTATGGAGAGTCGTGCCAGATATTCACTGACCACAAGAGCTTAAAGTATATATTTCAGCAGCGAGACCTGAATCTTAGACAGTGCTGATGGATGGAGTTGGTGAAGAACTACGATTGTGAGATCTTGTATCACCCGGGCAGGGCGAATGTAGTGGCGGATGCTTTGAGCAGGAGGCCCGTGGGTAGTCTATCCTGTTTGAGCGCAGTGCAGAGGCAGTCGTCGGCAGATTGGCAGATCTTATGCGACAGCCGGGTACAGTTCGAGTTTATGACGATCGGAGGACAGATTGCGCATGTTCGTGCACGTCCACAGTTGCTTGACCGTATACAGGAAGCACAGCACAGTGATGACCGCTGTTCAGAGATCAGGACACAGATGGGACAGGGTAGATTTTCCGAGTTCGTGATCGATGATCAGGGAATACTACGATTTGGAGCTAGACTGTGCGTACCAGATGCTGAGGGATTGCGGCGCGAGATTCTTGAGGAGGCACATCGATCGGTATATAGTATTCATCCCGGTTCCACCAAGATGTACCATGACTTGAGAGATGTTTACTAGTCGGACGGATGAAGAGAGACATTGCAGATTTTGTGTCGAGATGCCTGACTTGTCAGTAAGTCAAGGCTGAGCACCAGAGGCCCGCGGGAGAGCTACAGCCGTTACCCATTCCGGAGTGGAAATGGGAACAGATCTCTATGGACTTCATTGTGGGTCTACCCAGGACTAGTCGAGGGTATGACTCCATCTGGGTGATCGTGGATCGTTTGATGAAAGCGGCTCACTTCCTACCGGTGAAGACGACTTTCGGGTTTGCTCAGTATGCCCAGATTTACATTGATGAGATTGTACGACTGCACGGAGTTCCGACATGTATCGTGTCTGATAGAGGCACCCAGTTTACCAGCCGGTTATGGCAGAGACTTCAGGAGGCTTTGGGCACTCGCTTGAGTTTCAGTACAGCATTCCATTTGCAGACCGACGGACAGTCAGAGCGGACTATTCAGACTCTCGAGGACATGCTCAGAGCATGCGTATTAGACTTCGGAGGTAGCTGGGATCATCATTTGCCCCTAGTAGAGTTCTCCTACAACAACAGTTACCAGGAGACCATTCAGATGGCACCGTTTGAGGCTCTTTATGGGAGGAGATGCAGATCGCCCACCTGTTGGACGGAGCTCAGTGAGAGCAGTATCTTAGGGCCTCAGATTGTGGAGGAGACGACTGCGAAGATCCAGTTGATTCGCGATAGGATGAGAGCAGCCCAGAGTAGGCAGAGGTCTTATGCGGACCGTCGTCGGCGCAGACTTGAGTTTTCTGTTGGTGATCATGTTTTCTTGAGGGTCTCCCCAATGAAAGGCGTGATGAGGTTTGGGAAGAAGGGGAAGCTTAGTCCCAGATATGTGGGCCCCTTTGAGATCCTCGAGCGTATTGGTGCGGTTGCGTATCGATTAGCACTTCCTCCCAGTTTTCCAGACGTGCACCCCGTATTTCACGTTTCGATGCTCCGCAGATATCTTCATGATCCTTCGCATGCGATTCAGCACCCGACGATCCATCTTGAGCGTGACCTTTCCTATGCAGAGCAGCCGGTGATGATCTTGGATCGACAAGTGAAGAAATTGAGGTCGAAAGAGATACCGTCCGTCAAGGTACATTGGCGTGGCAAGAGCGACGAGGAAGTCACTTGGGAGACCTAGAGCGAGATGAGGAAGAGGTATCCCCATCTTTTTGAAGGTGCGTATAGTTAGATTTTTTTAAAATTCGGGGACCGAATTTCTTTAAGGGGGGTAGATTGTAACACTTTGAAATTCCATTAGAATGTTTTTGTGATAATTAGTATTTGTGCATGTTATTATATTAGTGTTCATAAGATTATTAGTTATTTAGTCGTGATTAGCAAATTGGAAGATTTTCCTTTGTAGTGGACACTTGCACACTTAGCCATTTTTGAGACATAGGTTTAAGTGTTAGCCAAATTCTTTTGTTGCATGGTTGCTAACATATTCCCCACCATTTTAATCTTTTCATAACCCATTTCATAATTCAAAATCCTAATAAACAAATGAGCATGGTATTAGGTATGGAACTTTGACTTTTTGACCCCTTTTCTTCTCTCTTCTCTCTCTTTCCCTCATTCTGAAATCCAGCAGAAATTTAGCAGCAAAACCCTAGCTTTTCTTCATCTTTTCTTCTCCTTTTTCATTTCCCTTTGATCCTTACACAAAACCCTATACATATCAACTCATTTTCTTCACAAAACCATGGAAAAGTGAGGTTTTTGAGGTGTTCAAAGGCAAATCTGCACACTTGAGGGAAAAGATGAGACTTTTGGTGTTTTACAAGGTTCTTAGAAGGTATTAACTCATGTTAGCACTCCTTTTCCTTAAACATGTAGTATTGTTTAGCAAAAATCTCATTTTTGTGCATTTTTAGTGATATTAAAGGATATTTGTGATTCACATGTTAGATTAGGGTTTTGTTAGTTTGGTTAGCTCTATTATGTGTTATTAGAACTATTTTAGGCCAGGTTTGTTTCAGTTTGCACAGAAATACCCTAAAGTTTGATTTTAGTGCAAAAGTGTGGATTTTAACTAGAAATAAGGCTCTGTAGGATCTGCTGCTACCCGAGATATTTCAGAGTGAAACTAGAGGTTACTGTAGCATACTCAGGGGGTATTGAATGCACACACAAAACCTGGGAGCCCAATTCCCTACCCAGGCCGCCGAAATAAGCATTCTGGCCGCAATTTGCGGCCAGATGGGGGTGATTTGGGTTGGGGTTTGGGGTGTTGGTGTCTGCTGCTATGTGGGTTATGTTGGTATATATAGTTTTACATTATCTTTTCTGTATCAAAATCTGTAGGTGAATACCATTTTTCCCGTATTTTCAATATTTCGCGACACGCGTGATACGTGTGTATGGGTTTTGGGTTCCTGCGTATCGCGACGCGTCGGAGTGGCTTCAGGCACGTAGTCACACGTTTTAGCGTATCGCGCACACGCGCGCTTGGTTCACGATACGAGTTACTAGTGCGGCCTTAATGTCGTGTTTGTGTGACTTCAAGCTTATGTATGATGTATTGTGTAATTCTAGGTTCGCAGGCGAGTACGGCGGACGCCGCGCAGAAGGGGAAACAAGTTGTTGGCTATACCTAGCGAGAGACTACGGTGAGTAGATTTAACATCTATGGGGATATCGACCGCATGGCGTTCTACGTCAGGGCTGATAGGACCGTATAGCTACATTTACATACATTGACTGTGCATGGCTACTATTTAATGCATACTGCATTCCCTGCTATATGGATATAAACTAGAATTGATAGAACACCGCACCATTACTAACGGTCCATGTTGCACGAGCACTATCCTGCATGTTACACACACACCGTTAGTAATTGCCATGACACTCACACGGTAGAATTTCCATCGGATCATTATAGTGTAGCTCATCTATATGTGATTTGACATGATATTCATATTTGATGCATATATCACATCGGATCATTTTGTTGAGCTCGTCTTTATGTGACTTGACATGATATTCATACTTGATACATATATTACATCGGATCATTATATTGTAGCTCATCTTTATGTGACTTGACATGATATTCATATTTGATGCACATATCATATCGGATCATTGACTTGCATATTGGTTTGGATTACATGCGATTTCTGGATTTGGGAACCGTGGCTATTTCAAATATGCAATCATTTAAAAACCCGGTTCTCTTGATATGATATTTCGGTGCGTCCACCATGTGTTTCCTCGGTGCTAGAGTGATATATGTGAACCCGAATCGAGGAGCTGGTTGAGGCCGATTACGGGTACATGGTGGACCCGGTATGGTACCCCGGGGCGAGAACGGTTTCACTGTGTAGTAGACGGTGAGCCTGGCAGAGGGACTACTACCTACCGGTGATTGGTTGGACCTGACAGTTATTGTAACCCTTCGAAAATCGTTTAGGCAGTTTTTCGGTAATCGGCAAATTTTTCGGCTTTTTCCGTAAAAAGTCAAAATTGATATTTTTCATTGTAGACCTAATTATACAAAATTTAGATAAGATATTACTATAATTTTGTCACTAAAATGTCACTTATAATTATCTAGTTAAATAAAAAAAAAATCGTAATTAATTGTTTTTTTATTATTTTAAGCCTTTTTAAATACATTTAATTAGGGATAAATACAAATTTAATTATTTAAATTTCTTAATTAGGAGTCTTTATAAGCTAAAATATGGTGTTAATAAAATTATATCATGTCTTGCAAACTTTTAGATTTTTGGTGGGAAAATTATGAAAAAAATGGCTTAAAAAGGGGTTTTTTGGAAAAAGGTTGATATGAAAGCATGATATGATATCATATGATGTTGTAATTAGCTAGAAACTTTCCCAAAATTTCCCCACCTCATCCTCTTGCTGCAGCCGACCCCTCACCTGCAGAATTTCCCCACTTCCCACTTCATTCTTGCTTCTTTTTCTTGCTAAAAATCAATAAAAATTCACATTTTTCCATCTCCATTCAAAGCAAAACCCTAATCCCTTCTCTCTTCAACCCAAATTTGTTCAAAAACATGATGAAAGGAGGCTTCTTGGAGACTTGATCAAGCTAGGGTTCAAGCTTGAGAGGTGAAAATTTTAATCCTTTTGTTAACTTGTGGTTTAATTATGCTAGAATTGAAATTCTAAGTATTAATTTAATGTAAATCCTTGTTCATGAAAAATCAAGAGAAGGTTTTGATTTTAAAAATTAGGGTTTGTAGCATAATGGTTGGATTATGTTAGGGATGGTTATCTAATTGCTTAGAATGGTTAATGGTGTAATGATATTCTTGCTAAATCGATAAATTTCGATGTTTGTAACGAATCGGTAAGAAAATCGCTTACTAGATTTTTGTAGAAAATAGAATGCGTTCAATTTGCGTTAGGTTAGCAATATTGTTAGCTTCGTATTGGATTACTAGAATGTGCGAACGCGGGGTTTCGTCTAGTCGGGTGGTAGTTTGTCGATTTCCCCGAAATGACGATTTTTGTTAAAGGATTGCGATTTTCGTGCGTTTTTCCGCGCACTGAGTGCATGGTACGATTAATTTGAGAGCGTGGATAATTGTATGTTGTGACTTGCATTGTGTTAGGTTTTGTAATCTTATACTTGGTGTTGTGCGAATATAGGATCGGTCGGGGAATCTTCGGATACGGCGCGAAAAGGCAAAGCGGTGGCCGGATCAGATTAGCGGGGATTTCTGGTGAGTAGATATATTCATCTATGGGGGAATCGTCTGGATGGCGCGAGGCGCCCCCCCTAGATAGGATTACCCTACTTTTTCCAAGATTATATTGTTAGTTAGCTTATCCATTCATGTACACTGCATACCCTTATAGCGAACAGTATGTTAAATTGCATGGACATTCATCTCTACCTATGCGATATCATTTCGTAGGACACGAACACCTTACCATTGGCATATGTTACACGTGCACTATTCATGTGACACACACGCCTTGGTAATTGACATGCCACATGCACGATAGAACCTGTTTATCTTAATATCATCACCTGCATTCATACTTGATATATGAAACTGCATCGCATGCACATATCTCGCATCATCATCATATTTACATAGAACTCTAGCCAAAATTTACATCATACACATTGATATCATAGACAATTGTCTTATATATAACATGTGGACATTATGATTTTCTTGAGGATTTCAGTTTTGCTGCGATTTCTGGATTTTTGGGGAAAACCGCAAGAATTTAACAAAACCTTATATTTATCCTTTTCAAAACAAAAGTTGCGGTTTTCTCGTGATGTATGTGTCGTCCACCATGAGTTTTCATGTTTTCTGTTAGATTTCGAGACCCGATTCGAGGAGTGGATGAACCGTCTCGGGTACATGGTGGGCCCGGTATGGTACCCCGGGGCAAGAAGATCGAGTTGTAGACGATGAGCCTGGCAGGGGAAGACTACCTACCGGTGATGTCTGGCGCGGCGGATATCCGGAGGATACCGACCGTGAGATTTATGATATGGGCCGATCCGGACTGACGGAGCCCGATATAGAGACAGATGTGATTCCTATTTGGTGTCGATGCTTGACACGGGTTTTCAGAGGATTTCTTGATGATATTTAGCTATTATACAGACATTCATTTTCTAAGAGTTAAGAATGCAGTAACATTAACATTTAAAACACTTAAAGAGTTAGAAAAGATATTGCATACATGTGCATGCATACTAGAGTTATTATATCACATATGGACATACATGTTGTTCCGCATTGCGTGCATTCTTACGATTGCCTTACTAGATGTTATATTCTACTCACGAGCTGGCAACTCACCCCCGTTGTGCCACAGTGTCTTGCAGGTCGGACCCGTCAGTCTTGTAGCGGCGGGCTATTTTGTCATCAGTTCCTTTTGCTCAGACTCGCGACATCGCCCGTAGGTGGGTTGCGAGTATACTTTATTTCTTTTTGCCTTATCATTGTATCTAGTATTCTCCATCTACCACTTGTATTATATATGCGACCTAGTGATGAGACTGAGAGACTTGTATATTTGTGGTTCTTTTGGGTCGAGCTCACTTGAGCCGACGTGGGTTTTCTGGTATTTTGCGTTTCTTTATGTTCTTCTCTTGATATTACTATTATATTGCATGTGGTTGTGATCCGCCTTGGGCGAAGAGCTAGCTCCTGCTTGGGGATGCCATTTTTATGATTACAGGTTTATTATCTTGTTGTACCCATTTTGGGGGATAGAAAATACAGGGGAGACTCTGCCGAAATTTTCAGAAATTTTTGATGTTCTTTTTTGGATTCTATGCAACTTAATTGATTTCAAAACCGTTTTCATTTAAGGTTTTCCTTCACTCTCTTTTGCTTTTGGGTTAGATTTCTGGGCTTTGGCTGACTTAGGTTACGGTACGCCTTTAGACGTCTCGTAATCTAAGTGCCAGTCGCGTTCCGTACTTTCGGGTCGTGACAAAGTTGGTATTAGAGCGTAGGTTTTACCTTTCTGAGTGTAGGACGACCTTGGTAGATGGAGTAGGTGACTTAAGCAGAGTGGCGTAGCGTGGGTATGATCCGCGGCATACTTACGATACGGTACTCCGCCTAAGTGACCTTAGGACATAATTTCTTGTATTTCCTTTCTTGATTCCTTGCATTCCTTGATTCAATTGCAATGATCTTATCAGTCCTTTTTCTTATTCCAGCTTCGATGCCGCCAAAGACTACGAGAGCTCAGCGGGCTGCCGCTAGGGATGAGATTCGGGCAGGCTCGTCTGAGGCGAGGATCGAGCGGGAGGATACTCCTACCCCTTAGGGTCCTACTGATCCGCCTTATCCTGACCGTATTGCCAGATTAGAGGCCGGCATGCAAGAGTTGCGGCAGATGATGGGATCTTTAGTCGAGTCCAGCCGGGCACAGAGATCCGAGGACGTTCCCTCCACCGCACAGACCACGATCGTACCTGCTGCACAGATGGTCACTCCTGCTGCTACTACGGAGACTATCCCTGTTTCACTACAGGAGTTCATGAGATTGAGACCTCCAGCTTTTACCGGTACAGATGCGACAGAGGACCCACAGGCATTTCTGGATAGGATGGCTCGGATTTGCCGTTCGTTAAGGTGTTCTGATGATAGATTGGTGGTGTTTGCGAGTTTTCGTCTGGAGGGTCTTGCCCAGACATGGTACGACTCAGTAGAGAGAGGCCGAGCTGCAGGTCTGCCTTCTATGACCTGGGATGAGTTTACAGCTGCATTTCTTGCCCGTTTTCTTTCGGAGAGTGTCCGAGATGCTCGAGCCCGCAGTTTTGAGTCTCTGCGCAAGACTCCTGGGATGACAGTGTCGGAGTATGATATACAGTTTACCCAGTTGTCTCGATATGCTCCGTACCTAGTCGACACAGAAGAGAAGAGAATAAAGAGGTTTGTGCGAGGGCTTGATACACAGCTATTCCTTGCTATCGGCACCCAGCACTTTGATACATACGCAGCCGCGATGGATGCAGCCTTACTTTTGGAGGAGCGTATTTCTGAGACTCCGGTCGCTTCTGGGCCGAAGAGGATCCGTACTGATACGCCAGCTCAGCGGCAGATGGGCAGACATCGTGATAGATTATTTCCGGGAGATGGCGGAGGCAGAGGATGGAGACGAGGTCAGTTATTTGGTTCATATCCACAGACCCAGCAGCCGTCTCCAGGATGTTTTCGGTGCGGGAGTCAGTATCACCGTGTCAGAGACTGTACCATGGGCCGTCCGGGCGCGGCGACAGTCCCGCATGTGACTTTACCACCTTCACCATCATGGCAGAGAGCTTTACTTCCTACTCCTGATGATGCTTCACGCCAGCCAGATGCTTCTAGAGGCCGTGGGCGTGGCGGTCCGGTTCAGAGAGGACGAGGCGACAGAGGCAGACGCAGAGGCCGAGGTAGAGGCAGAGCACAGCCAGCTATTAGTGGTGGACAGGCCCGAGTGTTCGTATTGACTCCTCAGGATGCACAGGCATCCAATGCCGTCGTGACAGGTACTCTGCCAGTATGTTCTTTTGATGCACGGGTATTATTTGATCTAGGCTCCACACATTCCTATGTTTCCACGTATTTTGCACCGAGGTTGGGCCGAGAGTCATCTCCGTTAGATCAGCCGCTTGTCGTTATTACCCCGGTAGGCGAGTCTTTTGTTGCCCGTTTTGTATACCGATCTTGTTCCGTTCGTATCGGGGAGAGAGATTCTTCAGTAGATTTGATTCTCCTCGATATGCTAGACTTTGACGTTCTTCTTGGTATGGACTGGCTAGCCACCTGTTATGCATCCGTGGACTGCCGTGAAAAGGCAGTCAGATTCAGTTTTCCTGGTGAGCCGGTTCTTATTATTCAGGGAGATCGTAGTGCTATCCTTCCCAGCTTGATTTCTTCTCTTCGCGCTGGTCAGCTCTTAAGGAAAGGGTGTCAAGGATTCTTAGTCTATGTTTGTGATACTAGCTCCACAGAGGTTCCGTTGGACCAGGTCCCTGTTGTGAGAGAGTTTCCTGATGTATTTCCTGATGAGCTGCCTGGTCTGCCACCAGAGCGCGAGATTGAGTTCTGTATTGACTTGATCCCTGGCACGGGGCCTATTTCTATACCTCCTTATCGGATGGCCCCGGCGGAGCTGAGAGAGCTAAAGGATCAGTTACAGGACTTGTTGGACAAAGGGCTTATCCGACCGAGTGTGTCACCTTGGGGTGCTCCCGTCCTGTTTGTTAAGAAGAAGGACGGAAGTATGCGCTTATACATTGATTATCGTCAGCTGAACCGGGTTACTGTGCGGAACAGGTATCCCCTACCCCGCATTGATGACTTATTTGATCAGCTCCAGGGTGCAGGGTTTTTCTCGAAGGTTGATTTACGGTCAGGTTATCACCAGTTGCGGGTTCGGAAGGAGGATATTCCGAAGACCGCCTTCCGTACTCGTTATGGTCACTACGAGTTCTTGGTGATGTCGTTCGGGCTCACCAATGCCCCGGCAGCTTTTATGGATTTGATGAACCGCGTATTCAGGCCGTATCTCGATCAGTTCATCATTGTGTTCATTGACGACATCTTGGTTTATTCTCGGAGCCGGGGGGAGCATGAGCAGCACTTACGTATCACATTGCAGACTTTGAGGGAGCATCAGCTGTTCGCCAAATTCTCCAAGTGTGCATTCTGGCTAGACAGTGTCGACTTCTTGGGTCATGTGGTGACGAGAGATGGTATTTGCGTGGACCCGAAGAAGATCGAGGCAGTTCAGCGTTGGCCTAGACCGGTATCAGTCACAGAGGTTCGCAGTTTTCTAGGTCTGGCCGGCTATTATCGACGTTTTGTCCAGGATTTCTCCCGCATTGCTGCACCGTTGACCGGGTTGACCCGGAAGGGGGTTCCTTTTGATTGGACACAGGCATGTGAGGATAGCTTTCAGCAGTTGAAGACTCGTCTGACTACTGCTCCAGTGTTAGCATTGCCTTCAGGATCAGGCGGGTTCGTGGTATATTGTGATGCTTCTAGAGTGGGGCTGGGCTGTGTATTGATGCAGCACGACAGAGTTATCGCGTATGCTTCTCGGCAGCTGAGGAAACACGAGCAGAACTACCCCACCCATGATTTAGAGATGGCTGCAGTGGTATTTGCACTTAAGATCTGGAGACATTACCTATACGGTGAGTCGTGACAGATATTCACTGACCACAAGAGTTTGAAGTATATCTTCCAGCAGCGAGATCTGAACCTGAGACAGCGCCGTTGGATGGAGTTGGTGAAAGATTATGACTGCGAGATTCTATACCATCCGGGCAAGGCGAATGTGGTGGCAGATGCTTTGAGTAGGAGGCCCGGAGGTAGTTTATCTTGTTTGAGCGCAGTACAGATGCAGTCGACGGTGGATTGGCAGGTTTTATGTGATAGCAGAGTGCAGTTCGAGTTTACTCCTACAGGGGGACAGCTGGCCCATTTCAGAGCACGCCCACAATTACTTGACCGTATCCACGAGGCACAGTCCGGCGATGCCCGTACATTAGAGATCATTGAGCAGATTCGACAGGGCAGAGTTTCTGAGTTCGTGATTGATGATCAGGGGATACTTCGATTTAGGACTCGACTGTGTGTGCCAGATTCAGAGGGACTGAGGCGTGATATTCTCGAGGAGGCACATAGATCCGTATACAGTGTGCATCCAGGTTCCACCATGATGTATCGTGATTTGAGAGAGGTTTACTGTTGGGACGGGATGAAGAAGGATATTACAGACTTTGTGTCGAGATGCCTGACTTGTCAGCAAGTCAAGGCTGAGCACCAGAGGACAGCCGGCGAGTTACAGCCTTTGCCCATCCCTGAGTGGAAGTGGGAGTAGGTCTCCATGGACTTCGTTGTGGGTCTACCCAGGACCAGTCGAGGGTATGACTCTATTTGGGTGATTGTGGATCGACTGACGAAAGCGGCTCACTTTCTACCAGTGAAGACCACTTTTGGATTTTCTCAGTACGCCCAGGTTTATATTGATGAGATTGTGCGACTGCATGGTGTTCCGACTTGCATCGTGTCCGACCGTGGCACCCAGTTTACCAGCCGATTGTGGCAGAAACTCCAGGAAGCATTGGGCACCCGATTGAGTTTTAGCACAGCCTTTCATCCTCAGACTGACGGTCAGTCGGAGCGTACGATTCAGACTCTTGAGGACATGCTCAGAGCTTGTGTTTTGGATTTCGGTGGTAGCTGGGATCGTCATTTGCCTTTGATCGAGTTTTCCTACAATAATAGCTTCCAGGAGACGATTCAGATGGCACCTTTCGAGGCTTTATATGGGAGGAGATGTCGATCGCCGGTATGTTGGACAGAGCTCAGGGAGAGCAGTATTTTGGGGCCGCAGATCGTACAGGAGACGACCGAGAAGATACAGCTGATTCGGGACAGGATGAGAGCGGCACAGAGCAGGCAGAAATCATATGCTGACAGGCGCCGTCGCCGACTCGAGTTCGCTGTTGGCGATCATGTTTTCCTGAAGGTCTCTCCGATGAAGGGTGTGATGAGATTTGGGCGGAAAGGGAAACTGAGTCCTAGATATGTTGGTCCTTTCGAGATCCTAGAGCGTGTTGGTCCAGTCGCTTATCGGTTAGCTCTTCCGCCCAGCTTCCCCGATGTTCACCCCGTATTCCATGTCTCGATGCTCCGCAAGTACCTTCATGATCCTTCCCAGGCGATTCAGCACCAGACGATCCAGTTAGAGCGTGATCTTTCTTTCGCCGAGCAGCCAGTTGTCATCTTGGATCGGCAGGTGAAGAAATTGAGGTCGAAGGTCATACCGTCTGTCAAGGTTCTTTGGCGTGGCCCGAACAGCGAGGAGGTCACCTGGGAGACCGAGGTCGAGATGAGGAAGAGATATCCCCATATTTTTGAAGGTACGCGTAGTTAAATTCTAAATTCGGGTACCGAATTTCTTTTAGGGGGGAAGATTGTAACCCTTCGAAAATCGTTTAGGCAGTTTTTCGGTAATCGGCAAATTTTTCGGCTTTTTCCGTAAAAAGTCAAAATTGATATTTTTTATTGTAGACCTAATTATACAAAATTTAGATAAGATATTACTATAATTTTGTCACCAAAATGTCACTTATAATTATCTAGTTAAATATAAAAAAATTCGTAATTAATTATTTTTTTTATTATTTTAAGCCTTTTTAAATACATTTAATTAGGGATAAATACAAATTTAATTAGGTAAATTTCTTAATTAGGAGTCTTTATAAGATAAAATATGGTGTTAATAAAATTATATCATGTCTTGCAAACTTTTAGATTTTTGGTGGGAAAATTATGAAAAAAATGGCTTTAAAAGGGGTTTTTTTGGAAAAAGGTTGATATGAAAGCATGATATGATATCATATGATGTTGTAATTAGCTAGAAACTTTCCCAAAATTTCCCCACCTCCTCCTCTTGCTGCAGCCGACCCCTCACCTGCAGAATTTCCCCAGTTCCCACTTCATTCTTGCTTCTTTTTCTTGCTAAAAATCAATAAAAATTCACATTTTTCCATCTCTATTCAAAGCAAAACCCTAATCCCTTCTCTCTTCAGCCCAAATTTGTTCAAAAACATGATGAAAGGAGGCTTCTTGGAGACTTGATCAAGCTAGGGTTCAAGCTTGAGAGGTGAAAATTTTAATCCTTTTGTTAACTTGTGGTTTAATTATGCTAGAATTGAAATTCTAAGTATTAATTTAATGTAAATCCTTGTTCATGAAAAATCAA
The DNA here is from genome assembly GCA_030015575.1 of Agapanthus africanus. Classification (NCBI taxonomy): domain Eukaryota; kingdom Viridiplantae; phylum Streptophyta; class Magnoliopsida; order Asparagales; family Amaryllidaceae; genus Agapanthus; species Agapanthus africanus. Next base: position 201,791,886 of record CM057343.1, on the reverse strand, counting down.
GAGAAGGTTTTGATTTTAAAAATTAGGGTTTGTAGCATAATGGTTGGATTATGTTAGGGATGGTTATCTAATTGCTTAGAATGGTTAATGGTGTAATGATATGCTTGCTAAATCGATAAATTTCGATGTTTGTAACGAATCGGTTAGAAAATCGCTTACTAGATTTTTGTAGAAAATAGAATGCGTTCAATTTGCGTTAGGTTAGAAATATTGTTAGCTTCGTATAGGATTATTAGAATGCGCGAACGCGGGGTTTCGTCTAGTCGGGTGGTAGTTTGTCGATTTCCCCGAAATGACGATTTTTGTTAAAGGATTGCGATTTTCGTGCGTTTTTTCGCGCACTGAGTGCATGCTACGATTAATTTGAGAGCGTGGATAATTGTATGTTGTGACTTGCATTGTGTTAGGTTTTGTAATCTTATACTTGGTGTTGTGCGAATATAGGATCGGTCGGGGAAACTTCGGATACGGCGCGAAAAGGCAAAGCGGTGGCCGGATCAGATTAGCGGGGATTTCTGGTGAGTAGATATATTCATCTATGGGGGAATCGTCTGGATGGCGCGAGGCGCCCCCCCTAGTTAGGATTACCCTACTTTTTGCAAGATTATATTGTTAGTTAGCTTATCCACTCATGTACACTGCATACCCTTATAGCGAACAGTATGTTAAATTGCATGGACATTCATCTCTACCTATGCGATATCATTTCGTAGGACACGAACACCTTACCATTGGCATATGTTACACGCGCACTATTCATGTGACACACACGCCTTGGTAATTGACATGCCACATGCACGATAGAACCCGTTTATCTTAATGTCATCACCTGCATTCATACTTGATATATGAAACTGCATCGCATGCACATATCTCGCATCATCATCATATTTACATAGAACTCTAGCCAAAATTTACATCATACACATTGATATCATAGACATTTGTCTTATATATAACATGTGGACATTATGATTTTCTTGAGGATTTCAGTTTTGCTGCGATTTCTGGATTTTTGGGGAAAACCGCAAGAATTTAACAAAACCTTATATTTATCCTTTTCAAAACAAAAGTTGCGGTTTTCTCGTGATGTATGTGTCGTCCACCATGAGTTTTCATGTTTTCTGTTGGATTTCGAGACCCGATTCGAGGAGTGGATGAACCGTCTTGGGTACATGGTGGGCCCAGTATGGTACCCCGGGGCAAGAAGATCGAGTTGTAGACGATGAGCCTGGCAGGGGAAGACTACCTACCGGTGATGTCTGGCGCGGCGGATATCCGGAGGATACCGACCGTTGTCGTGAGATTTATGATATGGGCCGATCCGGACTGACGGAGCCCGATATTGAGACAGATGTGATTCCTATTTGGTGTCGATGCTTGACACGGGTTTTCAGAGGATTTCTTGATGATATTTAGCTATTATGCAGACATTCATTTTCTAAGAGTTAAGAATGCAGTAACATTAACATTTAAAACACTTAAAGAGTTAGAAAAGATATTGCATACATGTGCATGCATACTAGAGTTATTATATCACATATGGACATACATGTTGTTCCGCATTGCGTGCATTCTTACGATTGCCTTACTAGATGTTATATTCTACTCACGAGCTGGCAACTCACCCCCGTTGTGCCACAGTGTCTTGCAGGTCGGACCCGTCAGTCTTGTAGCGGCGGGCTATTTTGTCATCAGTTCCTTTTGCTCAGACTCGCGACATCGCCCGTAGGTGGGTTGCGAGTATACTTTATTTCTTTTTGCCTTATCATTATATCTAGTATTCTCCATCTACCACTTGTATTGTATATGCGACCTAGTGATGAGACTGAGAGACTTGTATATTTGTGGTTCTTTTGGGTCGAGCTCACTTGAGCCGACGTGGGTTTTCTGGTATTTTGCGTTTCTTTATGTTCTTCTCTTGATATTACTATTATATTGCATGTGGTTGTGATCCGCCTTGGGCGAAGAGCTAGCTCCCGCTTGGGGATGCCATTTTTATGATTACAGGTTTATTATCTTGTTGTATCCATTTTGGGGGATAGAAAATACAGGGGAGACTCTGCCGAAATTTTCAGAAATTTTTGATGTTCTTTTTTGGATTCTATGCAACTTAATTGATTTCAAAACCGTTTTCATTTAAGGTTTTCCTTCACTCTCTTTTGCTTTTGGGTTAGATTTCTGGGCTTTGGCCGACTTAGGTTACGGTACGCCTTTAGACGTCTCGTAATCTAAGTGCCAGTCGCGTTCCGTACTTTCGGGTCGTGACAGTTATCCGGAGGATACTGATCAAGAGTCAATAGATGGATGCGGGGCGATCCGTACTGCCGGGGCCGAGGGCCGATACCGCAAACGGAGCCCGTGGGCTGACCCGGACTGACGGGGCCCGATGGATGAGGATTTGCGTGTCGATGCTGGACACGAGTATTTATGATATTTGGGTGCCGATGTTGGGCACTCGGGATTCTCAGAGATTTACAGGATTTGAGGGCCGATGAGGGTGCCGGCGCCTGAGCTATTTGGGGGATCTGGGTGGATTGATAGACACCGATTATATATTCCACGTTGACATTCCGTGTAGATGTTATATTGCCCATGCTCAGCATTTATTATTGTACCTCATCCTGTAGTTATATTACCTGATAGAGCACTTGCATGATTATTGCACATACTGCTTATCGCATATTGATATCATCTGTTGGCATATGATAGAGTAGCGCAGTACGTGCATGCTCGCGATTTCCTTTATATGTTATCTCTATTCACGAGTTGGCAACTCACCCCCGTTGTGCCACAGTGTTTGCAGGTTGCCCTTCAGAGTAGTCGCGGCAGGCTGCGTTTTGCATCTTTTGACACAGATACCCCCATAGTTGGTGTACTAGCTCTTTTGCTGATAGGTGGGTTTTGTGCGGTATCTGTTTAACTTTCAGTTATGTACATTGTTGTATCTAGTATTCTCCATCTACCATGTATGTATTTGACTTAGAGACAGTGTGAGGACGATGATGTATATTATTTGTATTCTGGTGTCGAGCTCGTTGTGAGCCGACTGTACTTGCAGTTTATTCTATCGGTGTTGTTTCCACTTATGGATTTTGATCTTCGCTACGGCGTCGTATATTGCTATCTTGGTGATTGTTACTTAGATTTCTTAACATGTTAGTAAGTGCTTTCATTTTAAACTTATAACACTCTATACTTTTACTGGTTTGATTTCTGGATTTTCGGTTCACTTAGTCGCGTTACGCCTGTAGACGTTACGTGGGTAAGTGCCGGTCATGGGCCAAACTTTGGGTCGTGACAGGAAGATTTGACTAAAACAGTGGGAGACATCCTGATTAGATATATTAATAACCAATCTAATCTTGCAAGAGCATACGCTGGGTGTTTTCGTCTATATCTCTCCTGGTAGCGACCATGTCACGCCTTAATCAAGATAATAATATGGATGTATTGAATGAACCCGCTTATTATACTGCGCTATGGAATGTTGGCCCCACTCCAACTTATAATTATTATAAGACAGAGCATGAAATAGGGGATTACCGGAATTCCCGTTCCACCCAAACGAAGAAAGTGCATGCTGATGCATCTTCTTCGGGTGTGTTCATTACCGAGAACTGTTTCTCAGTATCCTTTACGTTCTGGGTATGAGATACCGGATCAGGATCCCGCAAATGTAATTTGTTACATGGGCTACAGATAGGTAGAGAACTGAGAACGGGTGATAAGTTTCAAGAGTTGGAAATGATGCAAGTGTTGCAGCCAAGTCTGTTGGCAGTTATCACCCTGTATTATCAGAATACATTGATTCTAAACGAATATTATTAGATACCGAACCTAATATACAACATCATATCAGTCTCTTTATTAGTAAAGAAGGATATAATTTTGTATTGTTGGATAATGTTTTGAACATTTCCTAGATCAAGAGTTGATCGGTTCAGGAACCTTATCTAAAAGCATATACATTCTAAATCAAACAACAATTCTTAACACACAGAACACACACAAGAGGAAGAGTTCAGAAATGAACGAATCCTTCTTGAGGCATTGTAGACTAGGTCATATCAATGCGACCCGATTAGCTAAAGTTACATAAAGATGAATGTTTAAATTAGTTTGAATTTACATCTTGTAAAACTTGCCAGTCATGTCATAAAGATAAGATGACCACAGCTCCGTTTATTGGAAACAGAGAAAGAGTTAGTGAACTCTTGGGATTGATACATACTGATGTATGAAGATCCCCTGTCTACATATGCCAGGACCGGTTCTTTGTACTTCATTACATTCACTGATGATCTCTCAAGATTCAGACATATGTTCCTGTAGAAACACAAGTCCGAAACTTTTGAGATAATCACAGAATATAAGTTAGAAGTAGAGAACCAAAAAATGGGTATAAGTATTATGTCCTTTGATGAGATCAAGGAGGAGAATACTTGAGCACGGAATTCCTGGACTATTCTAAAGGAGAATGAGATTCTCTCTCAGCATTACTCCTCCGAATACACCACAGCACGTTGGTGTATCGCGGAGGAACAATCACACCCTATGTGATATGGTGTGCTCTATGATGAGTACTACTGAGTTGCCTATTTTCTTTTGGGGTTATGCACTTGAGAAGTTGCATACCTATTGAATAGGGTTCCAACCAAATCAGATGCCTACCACTCCATATGTGATATGGTATGGGAAGAGCCCATCTCTTAAAGATGTTAAGATTTGGGGTTGTCCGGCCTATGTCAAAAGCAAAATCCGGATAAGCTCGAGGCAAGGTCAGTTCTTTGGAAGTTTGTTGGATATCCCAAGCATTCGCAAGGGAATATCTTCTACCAAACTAGGGAACAAAAGGTGTTTTTGTTTCTCAGCATGTCACCTTTATGAAAGGGAATTTCTTGTAACGAAATTAGTGGTCATGAGGTAGAACTGGAAAGAGTTCCAGCTATAAAAACTGCAGCTGATGATTTGGTAGAACCAAAGGATTCAATAGTTTCCAACGAACCTCAGCCTCTCCGCCGATCTAGTAGGGTTCCTCATCCACCTGAGAGATACTTTGGTTTCTCTATGACAGTGGGAGAGAGGATTGCATCATGAGATGATGACCCAACTAGTTTCGAGCAGGCCATCAGGAGTGGGGACTCTATGAGAATGGCTGGATGCTTAGCGATCTGAGATGGAATCCTTATACACCAACAAAGTATGGACTTTGGTTGCTTTATCTGAAGGGTTAAATCCCCATCAGGAGCAAATATATCTTGAGAAGATTACTTGGTGTACATGGAAAAGTTGAGACTTTCAAAGCTATGCTTAAGTCCATCCAGATCCTACTTGCCACGGCTACATACCATAACTACGATATCTGGCGGTTGGGTGTCATGACTGCTTTTCTAAATGATGATTTGGAAGAGAGTGTCTATAAGTACACAGCCAGATGGCTTTGTAGACAGTGGGAGTAGCGGAAACGTGTGCAACTTGTTTTATGCGATAAATCAGGCATCATGGAGTTGTAACGTCTGTTTTGATGGTAGTCAAACAGTTTGACTTCATCAAAATGGTAGATGAACCTTGTATATACAAAAAGGTAGCAGGGAGTATTGTGGTGATCCTCGTATAGTACGTGGATGACATACTCTTGATAGGGAAGGAGTTTCCTATGCTACGCTCGGTCAATCTCCTCTTATTACAAAGATTCTTTATAAGATCAAGGTGATACCTCCTAAATCCTGGGTTATGGATCTATGAGATAGATCTAATTGGATGTTATGATTGTCACTAGTTGTAGTGAGATGGTATCAATCAATCCTGGGGAGAATCACTGGAAAGGTTCCAGGGTGATAAGGACGACTGAATGTCAGTCGCAGGCATTGTCTTTACCCTCAGTGGAGGGATGGTATGTTGGAAGAGTACCAAGCTAGATATCGTGACTTACTAGACGATTAAAGGCAAGATACATTGTTACCAAGGATGCTACCAAAGAGGCAGTCTGGATATATTTTAGTTCATGAGATGAACTTCGTTCCTGCCATTGTGTGACAATGGAGTTGTGGCTTATGCCAAGGAACCCCCATCCTATCAGAGATCCAGACATATTCTTAGGCAGTATCGCCTGATCATGGAGATGGTTGATCTCCAGGAAGATAGAGGTTAGGAGAATAGACACAGAGGACAATAGCGCGGATCCACTCACAAAGGCCTATTTCCCAGTAGAGACTTTTATGAGATGGTTGAGTATGAGATACTTCAACAACAGCTGATTGTTGGGTATACGATACCACAACAGATGGCCCTAGTGCAAGTGGGAGATTGTTAGTTATATGTATGCCCTAGAGGCCATTACTATACATACGTTGTATATTGTAGTGGATGGTTGGACATATATAGGGAGGACTTTCTTCCTCGACATGATAGTATGCTATCTGGTTACTCTTTATCTTAACATGTACTCTGATTATCTCTATGTCACATGTTGATAAAGCCCTTAGGATGAGTACTTGACTACCAGGACTATGATGCAGATCAAACTAGTGGAGACAGTGTAGTCCCCAAGTACATCCTTCAAATGTTTCTAGTCATGGGAGTACCGAGACAGGGCATCGATACTCCTAAGTAGACTAGCGTATGCTCTTCTTGACCCATATGATGGGCGATGGATGATCCCATATCCATTAGTGTTTGACATCAGAGAAGGTATACGGGTGCTCAGTGGAGACTGGGTACACTGGACGGACTCGCCGAGAACTCCCAGATGGTATTATACCTCACGTCAGATGGCAGTTCTCTGGTGACACTGGTACAGGTTATTCTGTAGACCCGAGATCGTCGTAGAGTCTTCTGTGATTCGCACTGTGCTTTGATTTCCACCTTACCACATCCATGGGGGCGTGCAAAACGGTGGCTTTTGGGTACAGTCCTGAATCACATGGAGGCAATGAACGATAAGAGGGGTTTCGTCTCTCCCGGTATAGGGAGTTGATGTTGCGCTGTGTTCGATTGGCTATAACTGGAAATCCCTGGCCAAGGTTGCTAAGATTTACTGGTAAATGTTATCAGTAGTTTCTCGAACTGTTATGGACCTCATATTGACACGACTTATCAAGCTACTGGGGTCTGACATTTACCACCCCTAGGCGAGATATGCGACATATCAGACGAAGAGACCGGACTGTACGGGAGTGTTACTGGTTGGATTCATAGGAGAATGTACAGGCTTTCTTGTTAATCTTCTGATTTCTCAATACCTGGGTTGCTGTTATGTTTAGCTGACCACTTACAGCTTGTGGGTGTTTGATATGATCATCACCTACTGCCGGCGTATTGACGATTCTCTAGAGTCCTACACAGAGGTTTCCTGGCTCAGGCAAAACGGAATAGGAGCACACGTATGATATGTGTGGGACCGAGAATGATGCGTGTATACGATACCGTATTAGATTTTCGCGATATGTGATATCGGCCGGGTATATATGATATAGCCGGGTCATCAGATCAAGTGTTGATTCGATGAACTGATACAGATTATATTAGTCGGTTATTTGTGAAATAGACGGATTATTGGATCAAGTGTTGATTCGATAATTTAATGTATAATTATATATTTGATATATTAAATTACATTAAATAATATAAGCTCGCTCAAAGATTCTTTTTCTCACTCGGGTAATACATTGATATATTTGTGATATATGTTAATTATATTATTTTATTTTATTTTGTTACAATAAATATTGTATATGTGATATATAATATTGTAACATGTTATGGTTATAAATGCAACATGATTTGTGGAGTTTAAATATGGTTAGGGTTTGGATTAGGGTTAAGCTTTCATGAAGCTTTCAAGAAGCTTCTTGAAGCTTTGACTTTGACCTTGATATTTTGTGATATTTTATAAAGATATTTCTTTAACCCAACCCAACCCTTTAACCATAATTAAATCTCTACAAGGGTTAAGTTTTCTTTCTTAACCTAAGGTTGCAATTCTAACCTCACACTTGATTCATTATTCATCACAAATGGATTTGATCATCTTCTTCTTCTTTCTTTCTTGATGAAAAGCTTCACTAGCTTTTTCATATGTGATGATTTTGAGTGAGATAAAGAAAACAAATGAGAGCTAAATTCCTACTTCATCATCCTAATCTATTCTAGCCACTTAGATTAGGGTGTTTGCTTTGCTAATACTTGATTAGTGAAGCAAAAGCTTGGGTTTGAGTTTCTTCAAGGTAGATCATCTTTGTTATTGAAGATCGGAAGCAAGCTTGCACCTTTCTCTTCATGGAACCTCTCTAGAGTCCAGGTACTCGATGATCGCAGCGAAGGGACCTCAACACGGAGCTTTAGAAGTGAAGAAACGGACTACAAAGGTTGTAATCCCTAACTCTTAGAAGTAAAGTTGTTTACTTGTTCTTTATTTCGCCTAATCTCTAGTCTAAGATCTTGGTTAGGGTTGTTCGGCATGTCTAAATTTTAAATCGTGCATGGTTGATTCCTTATAGACCCTTATGACAGTGCCTAGTAACCCTACACCGTTGGATCAGGTTCCGATTGTGAGAGAGTTTCCCGATGTATTTCATGATGAGTTACCTGGTTTGCCACCAGAGCGCGATGTAAAGTTTTGCATCGATTTGGTTCTCGGCATGAGGTCTATTTCTATACCGTCTTATTAGATGGCCTCGGCAGAGCTTAAAGAGCTTAAGAATCAGTTGCAAGATTTTCTTGACAAGGGACTTATTCGTCTGAGTGTGCCGCCTGAGGGAGCTCCTGTCCTGTTCGTTAAGAAGAAGGACGGCAGTATGAGACTGTGTATCGACAATCGTCAATTGAATTTAATTACGGTGTGGAATAGGTATCCTTTACCTCGTATTGACGATTTTTTCAATCATCTTCAGGGAGCGGGATAATTTTCCAAGATTGATTTGAGGTCAGGTTATCATCAATTGTAGGTCCGAAATGAATACATTCCGAAGACTGCTTTTCGGACGCACTATGAGCATTACGAGTTCTTGGTGATGTCGTTCGAGCTCACAAATGCCCAAGCGGTGTTCATGGATTTGATGAATCAGATTTTCAGGCCGTTCCTCGACCAGTTTATTATCGTATTCATTGACGACATTCTGGTCTACTCTAGGAGTCGCGAGGAGCATGAGCAGCACTTGAGGATTATGTTGCAGACATTGAGAGAGTACCAGCTGTTTGCTAATTTCTAGATGTGTGCTTTCTGGCTTGAGAGTGTTGACTTCTTGGGTCATGTGATTACGGGAGACGGTATACGTGTAGACCCGAAGAAGATCGAGGTCGTACAGCATTGGCCCAGACCTGTTTCTATGACAGAGGTCCGCAGCTTCTTGAGTTTAGCCGGTTATTACTGCCGTTTCATGCAGGATTTCTCTAGTATCGCTGCACCGCTGACCGGATTGACCCTGAAGGGAGTTTCTTTTCTTTAGATCGAGGCATGCGAGCAGAGTTTTCAGCAGTTGAAGACTCGTTTGACAACTGCACCAGTTCTATCTTTTCTTTCAGGATCAGGCGGTTATGTTGTTTATTATGATACTTCTCGAGTGGGGCTAGGTTGCGTGTTGGTGCAGAATGGCAGAGTTATCGCTTATGCTTCTTGGCAGTTGAAGAAGCACGAGCAGAACTATCCACTCACGATCTAGAGATGGCCGCGGTGTCCTTTGCGCTCAAGATTTAGAGACATTACTTGTACGGAGAGTCATGCCAGATCTTTATGGACCATAAAAGCTTAAAGTACATCTTCCAGCAGCGGGATCTAAATTTGAGGCAGCGCTGTTGGATGGAGCTTGTAAAGGACTATGATTGTGAAATCCTTCATCACCCGGGCAAGATGAATGTGGTAGCTGATGCTTTGAGTTGTAGGCCCAGAGGTAGCTTGTTCCATTCGATCGCGGTTCAGAGAAAATCTTCTACAGATTGGTAGATCTTATGCGACAGCAGAGTACAGTTCAAGTTCACTTCCACCGGAGGGCAGCTTGCTCATGTCCACGCCCGTCCACTTCTACTCGATCGCATTCGAGAGGCACAGACCGACGATGCTCGTTTACTTGAGATTATGGAGCATGTTCGGTAGGAAAGTTATTCGGAGTTTGTGATTGATGGCTAAAGAGTGTTACGATTTGGGACTCGTCTATGTGTACCAGATTCTGAGGAGCTGAGACGCGAGATCCTAGAGGAGGCTCATCAGTCAGCATACAGCATTCATCCGGGTTCCACCAAGATGTATCATGATTTGAGAGATATCCATTGGTTGGAAGGGATGAAGAGAGATGTATCCGACTTCGTTTCGAGATGCCCGACTTGCCAGCAAGTCAAGGCTGAGCATCACAGACCAGCGGGAGAGTTACAGATTTTACCCATTCCGGAGTGGAAATGGGAGCATATCTCTATAGATTTCGTTGTGGGTCTACCTAGGTCCAGTCGAGGGTATGACTCCATTTGGGTGATTGTTGACCGGTTGACGAAAGCGGCTCACTTCCTCCCAGTAAAGACCACTTTCAGATTTGCTCAGTATGCTCAGCTGTACATTGATGAGATTGTGCGGTTGCACGGTGTTCCAACATGCATTGTATCCGACAGAAGCACCCAGTTTACCAGCCATCTTTGGCAGATACTTCAGGAAGCTTTGGGTACCCGTTTGAGTTTTAGCACCGCTTTCTATCCATAGACCGATGGTTAGTCAGAGCGGACTATTCAGACTCTTGCGTGCTTGATTTTGGTGGCAGTTGGGATCGTCACTTTCCTTTTATAGAGTTCTTCTACAATAACAGTTTTCAAGAGACGATTCAGATGGCACCTTTTGAGGTCTTGTATGGGAGAAAGTGTCGATCACTTGTCTGTTGGACCAAACTCAGCGAGAGCAGGATTTTGGGACCACAGCTAGTTCAGGAGACTACGAAGAAGATCCAGTTGATTCAGGAAAGGATGAGAGTAGCCCAGTGCAGGAAGAAGTCTTATGCCGACCGTCGTCGTCGCAGACTTGAGTTCGCAGTGGGTGATCATGTTTTCTTGCGGATTTCCCCGATGAAGGGTGTGATGAGGTTCGGAAAGAAAGGGAAGCTTGGTCCTATATTTGTGGGTCCTTTCGAGATTCTTGAGCGAGTCGGTATCGTTGCCAATCGTTTGGCATTTCCGCCCAGTTTTCTAGATGTACACCCCGTATATGATGTATCGATACTTCGCAAGTACCTTCATGACCCTTCTCATGTGATTCAGCACCAAACGATCCAGCTGGAGCGCGATCTTTCTTTCACCGAGTAGCCGGTAGTTATTCTGGACCGGTAGGTGAAGAAACTACGGTCAAAGGTCTTACCATCCATGAAGGTTCTATGGCGTAGCCCGAACAGCAAAGAGGTCGCATGGGAAGCCGAGAGCGAGATGTGGAAGAAATTCCCCATCTCTTTGAAGGTATGCGTAGTTAGAATTTAAATTCGAGAACCGGATTTCTTTAATGGAGGAAGATTGTAACACCTTAAAATGCGATTAGAGTTAATTAAGCGATATAATATGGGTTTTTGATAAACTTAATTAATAATTATTTTGCATATATTTTATTTATTTAATTAATATTTTATTTAATTATTTACGTACTTGCGGTATTTTTAGGCACACTCACGTGCATGCTCGTCTAGTATTAAGGATATGCTGTAGTGATCCCTTCGACGGCAGCAAGGTTTCGGGAGGTATCATCCATGCCATTTTAAAATTTTTGCCGTGAAAGGGAACTTTAAACAAGAATCGATAACTAGAATATTATACGGAAAACATATAGCAACCCATTTACTATCTAAGTGAAGAGGAAATACAACCTTTGTAGATCGGTCCTTCACTTCATTAGCTCCTTGTTGAAGTCTCTTCGCTGCGATCGTAGTTCTCCCGGACTCTTGTATGGCTTTACGAGGCTAAAGGAGCGTCCTTGCTTGAAGTCTTCGAGGCCGAAGATGATCTACGTCGAGGGGATGCCTACTCAAGCTTCTACTTCACTAACTAGAGAATTAGTGAAGCAAACACCATAAACTAAAGTGCTAGTCTAGTAGAGGATGGAGAAATAGGAAGTGAGTTCACTTTAGAATTTCTTTTCTCACATTGTTTCTCACTTTAGATCAAACCCAAGGGAGCTTTTGAGCTCAAGGAAGAAGATGAACAAAATGAGATGAGGATAATGATCAAGTGAGTGATCTAACCATGGGTGAGTGAGTATCATATACTAACTCATGTAGAGACATAACCATGGCTAATCCAAATGGTTAGGTTAACAAAAATCTAAAGTAAAGACAAAGTTAGTGGACTTTGTCAAAGCAAAGCAAGCTTCTACAAGCTTTATGCTCTTTCCAAATATCCACTAATTTTGTAATTACATTAAATAATTATAAACCACCATCTAAAATAGAATGGTGTATGTCTTGCACACCCATGAATGATGTATCAACAACCATGATACAAAATGAAAACACATTTTAATCTATATCACATATATATATATTAAGTTGTGCACATGTAAGAAAAATCCTTAAGTGAACCAATGTTAGTTAATGTAAATTAGTATATCAAATATACAATTATACACTAAATTATCAAATCAACACTTGATTTAATAATCCGGTTATATCTCATATAACCGACTAACATCCAATGTATCGACTTATCGAATCAACACTTGATTCGATAACCCGGCTATATCACATATAACCGACAGATACAAAAGTCGCGAGAATAGAATACGGTGTCACATACACGCATTATTCTCGGTCCCGCACATATCACATGCTGCCCCCTATTTCGTTTTGCCTGAGCCAGTAAATCCTCTAAGTAGGACTCTAAAGACTCGTCAATACGCCGGCAGTAGGTGATGATCACATCAATCACCCACAAGCCGTCAGCGGTACTAGCTGGACGTAACGGCTACCCAGGTATTGAGCGATCAGAAGATCAGCAAGCAAGCCTGCTCCAACTCCTGTAAAAGCCCGACGGTAACATTTTCCGTACAGTCCGGTCTCCTCGTCTGATATGTCGCATATCAAGTCTAGGGGTGGTAAACGTCAGACCCCAATAACCGATAAGTCATGCTGATGTGAGGCTTATAACGGGTCGAGAAACTACTAGTAACACTTACCAGTAAATCTCTAAATCAGCCCTGGCCAGGGACTTCCCTATTATGGCCAATCGAGCACAGCACAACATCAACTCCCAATACCCGGAGAGACGAAACCCCTCCTATCGCTCATTGCCTCTATGTGACTCGGGACTGTACCCAAAAACCACCGTTTTGTACGCCCTCTTAGACATGGTAAGGTGAAAATCAAAGCACAGTGGGAATCATACAAGACTCTATGATGATCTCGGGTCTACAGACTAACCTGTACAAATGTCACCAGAGAACTGCCATCTGACGTGAGGTATAATACCATCTGGGAGTTCTCAGCGAGTCCGTCCAGTGTACCCAGTCTCCACTGAGCACCCGTATACCATCTCTGATGTCAAACACCAATGGATATGGGATCATCCATCACCCATCTCATGGGTCGAGAAGCATATACGCTAGTCTACTCTGATATATCGATGCCTCGTCTCGATACACCCACGACTATGGACATTAAAGGATGTACTTATGGACTACCATGGCCCTACTAGTATGATCTGTATCATAGTCCTGGTAGTCAAGTACGCATCCTAAGGGCTTTACCAACATGTAACCATAAGACAGTATCAAGAGACAAGTATACATGTTAAGATAAAGAGCAACCAGATAGCATACTATCATATCGAGCAAGAATGTCCTCTCTATATATGTCCAAGCATCCAATATAATATACATCTAATGTACAATACCGGCCTCTAGGGCATACATACAACTAACACGCTGGGACTATATATAGGCTTATGGCATGTGCAACTTTCCCTAGTTTCTTTCGTATGAAAATCTGGGACTGTTTTGCTATTTTTAGAGTGTTTCGATAAAGTGCGATACGGATTTATCCAACCCTCGTTTAGGTGTGTCATGTGGTTAGTAGCCTTAGGGGTGGTCTAGGTTGTCACTGTACATGATTAGCCCGCTAAGCTAACTTACGGTAGCTCGTAGGAGTTAGTTTGTTAGTTTTGCATATGTGTCTGTGTCTTATCGGAAAGTTTATTAACTTCACGTGTTAGGGTTTTGTGCGATGCTAGGATCACTTGTGGGGACTTTAGACACAGCTAGGAAGGGGAAGGAGGTGATCTGATTCACATAGCTTGAGACAGTCCGGTGAATAGATTTAACATCTACGGGGTAATCTCCTGTATGGCGTTAAGTGCCGATGAATAGATTCGAGTGACATAACTTGTGCTATATGCTTATATATTGTAATTTGTGAATGAGTATCATGTTGTGCATCCTATTATCTATTGTAAATTGACATATCATTAATAGGATACTGCACCATTACTAACGGTTCATGTTGCACGAGCACTGATTCATATGCCTACACACACCGTTGGTAATTTCCATATCATGCACACTATAGATGTTGCCATGAATAACTACATTATACCACATTCGTAATTGACAGTTAGACATTGTTCATTGTACTAGTACGCATCATGTTAGTATCATACATACATTGCTATAGTGCCATATTCTCAAATGATGTTTCATGAGATTTCTGTTTCGGGGAATTGGGAAACCGCAAAGTACATTTTGAAAACTTGAATTATTTAAAAGGGCTGTTTTCCTTGATATGATATTTCGTGTCCGCCATGGGTTTCTCGGTTCTGAGTGATGAGTATACCCGATTCGAAGAGTGAGGAGAAACCGTCTGCGGGTATATGGTGGGCCCGGTAAGGTACCCCGGGACAAGAAGATCGTATAAAACGGCAATGAGCCCGGCAGGGGTGTACTATCTACCAGTGACTGTATGGAAATGTTCATCTCAGAAAACTACAAGTTAATATCGCTCATTCATTATCTATTTTGTTTATATCGATGCTATTAACCAGTGTCAGCTCAGTAATTACAGATTACAGGTATTCGCGACATAATACTGGAAACATACTTAATATCACGTATATAGCGTTTGGGAGCTGACACTGCAATCGGAACTGGAAACCGGCCGATATTTCGAAGAGCTATTTTGCTGATAAACATGTGTACACACATTTTGGTCCAACACAATATATGTATGATACTAGCTCTTTGACATGGACCATGGTGGTGGCTGCCTTGGCACACTCATGACTTGTTCAAGTGGGCACAAGTGAGTGTGATGTGTGTTAAATGCAAAAAGTTATGATGTGATGTAATGCATGTTGGCTATAGTGCCCTCAAGTCAATTATTGGATCGCAGGCACGTGATTGCAATGATTGAGGGAGGACCTATACCAGTAGAACATTCTTACTCAAGATGATAGTATGCTATCTGGTTTGTCTTTATCATTATGTACATGTTTCAGGTGACATTACAGATCACTATTACATGTTGATAGAGCCCATAGGATTCTTGCTTAACTACTAGCAGTATGATGGCGATCATATACGTGAGAGTTGGGTGGTCTATTAGCGCATCTTAAAAGTGTCCCTAGTCTTGGGAGTTTCGAGATTGGGCATTGATACTCCAAGTGTAAACTAGTGTATACTGATCGAGACCCCGATGAGGGGCGGTGGCCAGTTTCACAAGCCATTGGTGTATGTTGGTTCACCTAAGATGTATAAAGGTGCTCATTGGGTTATGAGTACACCGGACGGACACGCCGGGAACCAGCTAGTTGGTATCATACCTATTGTTAGATAGTAGTTCCCTGGTGACATGTGTACAGGTTAGTCTATCGATCTGAGATCGTCATTTGTCTCGT
The DNA here is from genome assembly GCA_030015575.1 of Agapanthus africanus. Lineage (NCBI taxonomy): Eukaryota > Viridiplantae > Streptophyta > Magnoliopsida > Asparagales > Amaryllidaceae > Agapanthus > Agapanthus africanus. The sequence continues at coordinate 201,776,043 of CM057343.1, read as the reverse complement.
GTGAGTTCCCAATGTGCTTTGATTACTACCCTACCACTGCTCAAAGGAGTCATGCAAATAGGTTTTAGTTGGGTACAGTCCCGAGCCATATGGAGGCAGTGAGTAGATCGTCTAGGGATTTGTTTTTCCCGGTATTGGGGGTTGATGTCATGTTGTGCACGGATGACCATCAACAGACATCCTCGGCCGGGATAGACGAGAATTACTGATCTAAGATCGTTAGTTTCTCAGGTGGTGATAGGGTTTCATACCGACACTGAATGTCAAGTTATTAGGGGTCTTACTTTATCCACCCCCTAGACTCGACATGCGATACTCATAGACGAACGGACCAGACTGTACGGATATTGTCACTGTCAGGCTCAGTAGGGTTTTAGGATGAGTTTGCTCGTCGGCCTCCCTTTCACTCAATACCTGGGTAGCCGTTACGTACATCTAGTGCCACTGATGTGCATGTGTTTAAACCCATTGCCAGCGTATTGACGATTCGTTAGAGTCCCACACAGAGGGTTTTCCTGGTTCGTGCGAAACGTTATAGAGGCCGTATAGTTTTATGGCAGGGTTCGATCATATTCGTGCACTTGTGCACGGTTCATGATCGGACGGATAATACTAGTGGGCTTTGATGTAAGACGGTTACTAGTATTATATTGTTGGATTATTTCCGTCTCATTGTATTCGTATTCAGTCGGAATACGAATGCGGGTATGTATATACGGATGATGGGTGTTCTTGTAATTCGTTACACGATTACTTTAGAATTGCCATATCTTTTTGTGGATTAAACATTTAGGTAAATGTTTAATATTGTTGTGAGGTGGAAATTGTTTGCATAAGTTTTGGCTTGGGCATTGATTGTGGCACGACACATTGGTGTGAGTCATGAGTGTGCATTTATTCATGGTACATGCACTTGGTGACTCACATGGTGAGCCATGGTGAATTTTTGTGAGATATTTGTGGTGAGAGGCAGATCTTTTTTGTTTGCTGGGAATTTCCTTGAGTTGTTTTAGTGATCACAACAAATACCTCACTACAAGTTCAAAAAACAATAGAGAGTTATTTTCTTCGCTTGCCAAAATTCTTGAGCTCACACTTTTCTTCACTTGGTAACTTCTTTAACCTGCACCTATTCCATCTCATGAGTTGAGAATCCTTGGGTGTTTTGAGACAAAGTAATCACACACACTCTCTACTTCATCTTAGGTATCTAGGCTAGCAAACTGGATGCCCGAGTTGCTTCGGTTTTGAGATGGGAGCCCGTAATACAAATCCTTGACGTGGATCGTATTCAACGAGGGATACCGGAGAACGAATTTGATCGAGGAAGCCGCGATGAGCTTAGGACAGAGGTTGAAGACCGAAGGACACAGATCGATCAGTATAACCTCTCTAAACTCTTTTTATAGCACTAGTATAGGGTTAATAGTACGATCCGTCGATTAGGGTTCCGTTGGCACCGGTTTTTTAAAAGTTTTTGTTCCGCGTTTGGCCACGGATTGATGGCCGGGGCGCTGGCGTAGCTTTACATGGTATCAGAGCCAACCCATTAACCGCAAACTAGTTTGTTTAGATGATGTTAAAGTATCAAAACCGAAACAACTCCGAAACAGTACCAACGATATTCTAATTTCTGTCAATTTTTTCTGAATCTTCTAAAAATATTTTAGCAACTGCAGAAGTCTACTATGGGGACTACTAGACCACACACCAAATACGAGCCCCTAACTCCACTACTGACCCGGCCAGACTTGCTAAAAATTCGGCCTGGCTGGTCCAAATATGGATCTGGGACTTTAGTTTTGGTGTACGTGCTAGTATCTAGAATGTTGGTTCAGTGGTATTGCTTGTTTAGCCCAGTTTGGATATGGTTTTATTCTTAAGTTTGGGGCTATTCGGGGTTATTTCGAACTTGATAATTCTAACACTTTTTAAAGTTTTACAGTACTTACTTTTATACCTGCGACCGTGAATGTCATTAGAGCGGTACAACTTGTCTAATTGCTATAGTTCTTTTAGACGGGTTTGCAACGTGACATTCACGTTGATGTTCTGTGTTGTGCTGTGTGTTGGCTGGTTCGTCGTGGTGGATAGCTTGGATGCAATGTTAGTAATGTTTAGTCTCATTTGTACATTTGATATTGCGAGGCGAGCATCCGACATGTGGACTGCCATCACTGCCTGTTTGTATATTGTTTGTTTGGGGCACGACCGGGTTGAGGTCGATGTCACCGTTGTACTTATTTTATTTTCTGTACTAGGGTCACCCCGCGATGGAGTGCACGGATAGCCGAGTTCTGGAGGGCAACGGATCTACATCTCATGGCATTGAGACGGAGGGGGCCTCACTCTAGAATTGGCGGGCGATTCGCCGCACTCGTAGGGGGTACAGGTTGACCCAAGGAGGAGTGCTCAAGTTAACGGATTCCGAGAAGTGCTGGGTGGCCCATTCACTTTAATGAAAGGGGCTGCCTTGCTTCTGGTTTTGGTGGGTAACTTTCCGCGCTCGTAAGGGTCTAGGTTTTCATTGCACAGGTTATCCACACGACCTGGGGAACGTCGGGTTTCACTTGCAGCTCAAAGGAAACCGGGGGCTCCCAGATTATCTGTATTGTTCTGTGATGCTTATCGCTTATTCTGTGATATTGCATTTATCATGCCTGGAGCGATTATTATATATTGTTATATCTATACTATTAGATGTTGTATATGTTTTACACCCGCGCTAGTCCAGTCCCCGCTCTGTCGTTAGTTAAGTAACCTAACGGGTGATGACGGGACCCAGTGGCGAATGCGGATGGCATATACGTACATCATATTTTCGTTCTTTTCTGGTGTGATTAATTGATGAGACTGCGTTGATTCTTATCAATGCAAGGAAACAGACCTATTCGATATTGTTGGAATAATTTTCAAAAGCTGTTATTATAAGAACGTTTTCTTTTGTTCTGCATAGCGGTATTTGGTTATGAATATCCAGCACATCATTCCACGAGGCAAGGGCTGAGATCCTTTCAACGGGAGTGACCCCTTGGGCAGAAGTTTGCATCAGGGTAATAACTTCACTATAGTCGATTACTTTTTTGCTTTGCATCGCGGTATTCAGTTGGGAATATCCTGCACCTCATTCCACGAGGAAAGAGTCGAGATCCCTTCGCGGGAGTGACCTCTTTAGCAAAGGTTTTCGCCACTATATATTTGTAAAGCTATCTGATTCCTTCAACGATACCAAGTTCATTACGTTAAAGGTTTTTCACCAAAAACCATTCGTAGCCCTCCGTCATTTCAGACGGGTAGCGCTTAGTATTTATGCTATATATGTTGGCCTTCGTTAAGGTATAGTGTATGGTAGCTATTTGTTACTTTTCTGTTGCATAGATAGATGCGTTAGTTTGGGACAGTCGTACTACTATTTTGGCCTCCGTCAAGGGTATGTACGGGTGGGTTCAAATTAACCTGGACAATGACGGGTAGAACTTGAAATGTGACTTATGATATGTTGGCCTTCGTCAAGGTCATAAGAGCATGGGGTAAAAATCACATCGGGGGTTTTAAACATACAGGAAACTTGTCAGGCATGCGCATACTTTCTGGAGTGTGATAACTTTAGTAGATTCCACAAGTTATTATGCGATGATAGTTGGATCCCGATTCCCACTGATGAATTAGTTTACTCCCCGGGTGATTTTAGATGATCCCGACTAATTCTTCTTACGGGTTTGGAGGAGAATTTGAGGATACAGTGGGAGACATCCTGATTAGATAAAGTGATTAACCATTCTGATCTAGGTTAGAGTGCAAGTTGAGTGTTTCTTTTCTCTCTCTCTTTGGCAGCGACCATGTCCTGACCCTAGACTAGAACTCATAAACTAAGTTAATCGAACTTTCTTAAAACACACTGACTTTTGGATTGTCAAAGTTGCATATATCATTGCTACTCCTACTTTTATCCTTTGCATTTCTCCGGGACATTCCGTATTACTATGAAGATCCCTTTTTATTCAAAATAACCATTGTATAGTTACATACGAACTCGAAGAAACTTGTTTCAGATTCGAGAAAGGTTTCCGGTTCTGGAGAAATTGAATAGGACTATTCAGTTATCTTTTCCTTTTACCTTCTCTCAGGTTATGAGGGCTCCTAGGATTAGGAGGGAGTACACATAATGTGCTTATTGGATAGTCTTCTTCAAAACCATAGGCAGGTGCCGAAAGGTGGGAAGGAAGAAAACCAATTAGCCTAAGTATGGTGTACAAAAGATAATAAGTAAAGACAAATAAAGGGATTAGAAAGAGAACAAAGTAAAATGCAACTGCTATCATTCATGACCAAACCGCGTATATCATTGTAACATTTCAGAAAAAATAAAATATTATTTTTGGGAATTTTTATAATTAAATAATAAAATATTGAATATTTTCATAAAGCGGTATAATTAAATACCGATAAATTGGGAAAAAATTTGGAAAATTATGGAAATTAATAAAAAGAGGGTACTTTATGTGATTTAAGCAAATTATGAGAGTTTATGATTTATTTGACACTAATTTTGTGCTAATCGCGATTAAAAATTGCTAATCGGGCTTTAAGCGTGTTTTGTGCACATGACTTGCACATGTCATTTTAACACTTGTTACATTTTTCCTACATGATTTTTGGGTGTATGGTTGTAACTCTTTGAAATTCGTTTAGGATAATTTCGCGTTAATTAGTAATTATGCGTGTTTTTCATAAAAACCCGAAAATCTTATTATCCTTTTAAACTAGTGCTAATTGTGATGAGAGGTGTTTGTATATATTTTTGGGGTGTATTAATTATAATTTTGCTTGTGTCCACCTTAATTAAATTTTTATTTCCTTAATTGCTTTCTTAAGCTAGGTTAGTGTACACATGCACACTTATCCTTTTGTAACCTAAGCAAATGTTAACTTGTTAACCCTTTTCATTTGCTTGCTTGGTTCTAATTATCCCCACCATTTAACCAAGTCAAACCCTTTTCTTTTTAAATTTTAAATGGAAAATTAGTGGTATGGTGGTTAGGTGAAGGATTTGACTTTTTTTTACCATTGTTTTCTCTCTCTTTTCCTTCTCCCTCTCATTTTCTGGGAAAAACTGCAGAGAGGCAGCAGCAACATCAACAATTCATCATCTTTCTCTTTTCATTTTGATTCTCTTTTGAATCTACACAAAACCCCACCCAAAACCTCTCATTTCTTCACTCAAAACCTTGAAAAAATGGGTCTTTTGGTGATTTTGAAGGCAAATCAGTGCAAGTAAGGGCAAGGGCTGGATTTTGAGTTCCCTTAGGATCTTTTGAAGGTATCAAACTCAACCATGTTACCCTATTTCATAACTTGTATGTTTGGTTGTTAAAAATCATAGTTTTGTGCATTTTTAAGTGCTAATGAAGGGGTTTAGTGAAGTTTATGTTAAGTGATCATTTTTATGGCTTGCTTAGTTTATTGAAGTGTTATGAGTGTGGTTTTAACCAAGGGTTCTCTTCAGGTTTCACAAAAATACCCTTAGGTACCAAATTAGTGTTTTTAAAACGTATTTAAGCTGGTTATTAGGATACGGTGATCTGCTTTGTCAGCGAGTGTTTTCTGGAGTTACAAACAACTTCAGAATGATGTGCAGGGTTTTAGGGGTGTTTTGTTGAAGTTCGAGCCAGTTCCACCGGAGAAAAACCGGCGGCACCCTCCTGCTGGTCCGGCGACACTGGCCCCCCTCCTCTGTTGGCTTTGGTCTTGTGCAGGGTGGTGTCTGTGTGTGTTTTGCAGTGTTTGGTCTTGTTTACTTTTACGGATTTCTTCCAGGTAAAAATCTGGGAGCTGTTTCCCTTAGTTTGGGGTTTGTGTTTTGCGCGACACGTACGCTTCGTTCTGGTCTGGTGCGTTCTGTGCATCGCAGCTCATCGGGGTAGTTTAGGGTTTAGCACACGCGCATTTTAGTGTATCGAGCTCACGCGTTTAGCTTGTGACGCTATTTTTCTGTACTGCCTTAGTATCACGTTTTACAGGATTGTTGCTTATGCTTATTCCTTGTGTAATTCTAGGTTCGCAGGCGAGTACGACGGACGCCTCAAAGAAGGAGAAACAAGTCGTCGGCTACACTAAGCGCGAGACTACGGTGAGTAGATTTAACATCTAGGGGGAAATCGCCCGCATGGCGTTATGCGTCAGGGATGATAGGACCTTGTAGCAGCATATTGCATTTGCATACATTGACTATTCATGGATACTGTTTGTTGCATACCGCATTCACTGTTATATGTATGGGAACTTAGAATTGGTAAAAACACCCCACTGTTACTAACGGTTCATGTTGCACGAGCACTAATCGGCATGTTACACACACACCGTTAGTAATTGCCATGACACTCACACTGTAGAATTGCCATGATCATTATACTGTAGTTCATCTCACATATGATTCGATATGATTATGATACTTGTGCACATACTCCTTTACATGTCCATACTTATGCACGTACTCCTTTACATGTTCATACTTGTGTACATACTCATTTACATATTCATACTTGTGCACGTACTCATTTACAAACTTATGCATATTCAAACTGTACTTACCTAAATAAGCTGATTTTGGTAGAAACTGGGAGCCGCATGGTACCTTTTGAAAAACTGAAACTATTTTAAAGAGCGGTTTCTCCCTTTTACTTATATTATGACTTGATGCACATATCACATCGCATTGACTTGCACATTGGTTTTGGATTTGATGTGATTTCTGGTTTTGAGGACCGTGGAGTTGTTAAAGAAAATATGCACTATTTGAAAACCCGGTTCCTCTTGATATGATATTTTGGTGCGTCCACCACGCGTTTTCTCGGTTCTGAGACGTGTGCTTGAAACCCGATTCGAGGAGTTGGATGATCCGTTTGCGGGTTCGTGGTGGACCCGGTATGGTACCCCGGGGCGAGAACGGATCTGCTGTGTAGCTAGACGGTGAGCCTGGCAGTGGGACTACTACCTACCGGTGATTGGTTGGACCTGGCGGTTATCTGGAGGATACTGACCGGAGTCGATAGATGGATATGGGACGACTCGTACTGCCGGGGCCGAGGGCCGATACCGCAGACGGAGCCCGTGGGCTGATCCGGACTGACGGAGCCCGATATATGAGGATTTGCGTGTCGATGCTGGACACGATTATTATATGATATTTTGAGTGCCGATGTTGGGCACTCGCGATTCTCAGAAATTTACAAGATTTGAGGGCCGATGAGGATGACGGCGCCTAAGTTTTATTGGGATTTGGGTGCATTGATGGCACCGATTATTTTTCCACGTTGAAATTCCGTTTAGATGTTATTTTTCCCACGCTCAGCATTCATTATTTGTATCTCATCCTGTAGTCATATTACCTGATAGATTGCTTATGCATGATTATTGCACATACTGCTTATCGCATATAGATATCATCTGCTAGCATATGATAGAGTAGCGCAGTACGTGCATACTAGCGATTACCATTATATGTTATCTCTATTCATGAGTTGGCAACTCACCCCCGTTGTGCCACAGTATTTGCAGGTTGCCCCTCGGAGTAGTCGCGGCAGGCTGCCTTCTTGTCTCTTTTAGCTACGGATACCACTGCAGTTGGAGTGTGAGCTGTTTTGTTAGGTGGGTTGTGGTATCCAGTTATTTCCATTGTACACATATTTTTGTATCTAGTATTCTCCATCTACCTTTATATGTATTTGGCTTAGAGACAGTGTGAGGACGATGATATATATTATTTGCATTCTGGTGTCGAGCTCGTGTGAACCGACTTTACTTATGCAGTTTATCTTTCTGTGATGTTTTTCACTTAGTACTTATTTCTTCGCTTCGGCGTCGTATATTACTCTGGTGGTGTTTGTTTCCGCCGTTGGGCGTGATTGCTCCCATTTAGGATGCTGTACTATATTGTTATCATTTATTTCATATCATGTCTTGTACCCGATTTCGGGGTTAGTTTTTATAAAGGAAATGCTGCCAAATTTTTTAAGAAAATAACTTGAACTTAAAAGAATGTTACTAAATCACTTATGGTTTTCCAAATATTTTTAAACAAATGTTTTCAACACTCACTACTTTTAATGGTCTTGATTTCTGGGTTTCGGCTTACATAGTCGCGTTACGCCTGTAGACGTTACGTGGTTAAGTGCCGGTCACGAGTCAAACTTCGGGTCGTGACAAAGTTGGTATCAGAGCGTAGGTTTTACCTTTCGGAGTGTAGGATGACCTTGATATGATAGAGTAGGTAGCTGCGGTAGGGTGATGTAGCGTGCGTATGTTCCGCGGCATACTCACAACACGGTACTGCGCCTAAGCGACCTTAGGACTTATTGATTTAAATTCCTTCTTGAGTATATACATTCTTACGATTCGATTTCCGTATCCTTATCGAATCCTATTTTCTTTTCAGCCATTATGCCGCCAAAGACTACGAGGGCGCAGAGAGCGGCCGCGAGAGCCGAGATTTGAGTTGACTCGTCCGAGACGAGGACCGATCCGGGTAGTACACCGGTTGTACATGAGTAGGCTGTTCCTCCTATGACAGATCAGATCGCCATGCTAGGGGCTGGTATGCAGGAGATGCGCCAGACGGTGGGATCCAGTATACAGGAGATGCACCAGATGATGGGATCGCTAGTTGAGACGCTTCGTGCGCAGAGACCAAAGGTAGTTCCACCCGTTGCAGGGACCGCGATGGTACCTACGGTGCAGGCAGTTTCCCCTATAGCTACAGAGGTCATTACTGTATCGCTATCAGAGTTTATGAGGCTGAAGCCTCCGGTCTTCACAGGCACTGATGCAGCCGAGGACCCACAGTCTTTCATTGATAGGATGGCCCGGATATGTCGTTCCCTCAGATGCGCAGATGCGAGATGGGTAGAGTTCGCGAGCTTTTTCCTGGAAGGTCTTGCGCAGAAATGGTGCGAATCGGTTGAGAAGGATAGAGCAGCAGGTCTTCCTCCTATGACCTGGGCAGAGTTCGTGACGATATACCTTGCTCGCTTCCTTCCACTGAGTGTCAGAGATGCTAGAGCATGTAGATTCGAGTCTTTACGCCAGACTTTGGAGATGACAGTGGCAGAGTACGATGTACTATTTACCGAGCTATCAGTTTATGCCCCATATCTAGTGGCTACTGAGGAAATGCGAGTCTAGAGATTTGTCCGAGGCTTTCTTGCACCACTATTCCTTGCGATCAGCGCCCAGCTTTGTGAGACTTATGCAGCAGCTGTAGACGCAGCCTTATTAGTCAAGGAGCGCCTTGCTGAGACTTCGGTAGTTCCAGAGCCGAAGAGAGTTCATGCGGATACATCAGCACAGCGACAGCCTTTTTCGGCACCGTGACAGACGTCTTGCAGGTGGCAGAGATTTAGGGCCAGGACGGTTGTTCATCTCCTATCCCCAGGAGGGTCAGCGGTCATCGTCGGGATGTTTCCGCTGCCGGAGTTCTTATCATCGTGTACGAGATTGTCCTGAGATACCCCGGAGGGAGGCAGCAGCACCGCATGTCACATTACCACCTTCACCACCCCAGAGGGCATTGCCTATTGTACCTACTATTGCTCTGCGTCAGACTCATGCTCAGAGAGGTCGTGGGCATGGAGGATTGCTCATAGAGGACAAGGTGATCGAGGCAGAGGACAGCCAGCTGCCGGCAGGGCACAGTCAGTCACAGGTGGAGGACAGGCACGGGTTTTTGCTTTGACGCATCAGGACGCGCAGGCGTCCAATGTGGTAGTCTCAGGTATCCTTCCAGTATGTTCTGTTGATGCACACGTGTTGTTTGATCCTGGATCCACGCACTCATACGTATCCACACACTTTGTGCCGAGTTTGGGTAGAGAGTCCGGTTTTCTTGATCAGCCGCTTGTTGTGACCACTCCTATGGGAGAGTCGTTTGTTGCTAGGCACGTGTTCCGATCCTGTACCGTTCATATTGGTGAGAGAGAGTTGCCTGTCGATTTGATCCTTCTTGAGATGTTGGACTTCGACGTTCTTTTGGGCATGGATTGGTTAGCCACATGCTATGCGTCTATGGACTGCCGCGAGAAGACAGTTAGATTTTGTTTTCCTGGCGAGTCGGTTTTTGTTGTGCTGGGGGACCGTGGTGCCGCCCCTCATAGTTTGATTTTTTCTTTTCACGCTGGACAGCTTTTGAGGAAGGGATATCAGGGATTTCTCGCCTATGTTTGCGATACCATAGCTACAGAGGTTCCGTTGGATCAGGTTCCGGTTGTTAGCGAGTTTTCTGATGTATTCCCTGACGAGCTTCCTGGGCTACCGTCCGAGCGCAACATTTCTTTCTGTATTGATTTGATTCCCGGTGCGGGGCCTATTTCTGTACCGCCTTATCGGATGGCCCCGGCGGAACTTAGAGAATTGAAGGGTCAGTTACAAGATTTGCTGGACAAGGGACTTATTTGACCCAGTATTTCTCTTTGGGGTGCTCCGGTCCTGTTTGTTAAGAAGAAGGATGGCAGTTTGCGTTTGTGTATCGACTACCGCCAGCTGAATAGGGTTACCGTGCGGAACATGTATTCTTTGCCACGCATCGACGACTTGTTCGACCAGCTTCAGGGGGCAGGATATTTTTCGAGGATCGATTTACGATCAGGCTACCATCAGCTGCGGGTTCGACAGGAGGACATTCCGAGGACAGCTTTCCGCACGCGCTAAGGCCATTATGAGTTTTTGGTGATGTCGTTCGGACTCACCAATGCGCCACCAGCATTCATGGACTTGATGAACCGTATTTTCCGGCCATATCTTGATCTGTTCATCATTGTATTCATTGACGATATCTTGGTGTATTCCCGGAGTATAGAGGAGCATGAGCAGCACCCGTGGACTATACTGCAGACCTTGAGGGAGCACCAGCTTTTCGCAAAATTCTCCAAGTGTGAATTCTGGCTGGACAGCGTAGACTTCTTGGGTGATGTGATTACACGAGATGGTATATGTGTATACCCAAGGAAGATCGAGGCCGTTCAGAGTTGGCCCAGACCCACATCCGTTACGGAGATTCGCAGCATTTTAGGGTTGGCCGGTTACTACAGGCGATTCGTGCAGGACTTCTCCCGTATTGCTACACCTTTGACCGGGTTGACCCGGAAAGGAGTTCCTTTCGATTAGACGGAGGAGTGTGAGCACAGTTTCCAGCAGCTACGGACTCGACTGACTACGGCGCCGGTGTTATCATTGCTTTCAGGATCGGGCGGATTTGTGGTCTATTATGATGCTTCTCGAGTGGGGCTAGGGTGCGTATTGATGCAGCATGACAGGGTAATCGCGTATGCTTCACGGCAATTGAAGAAACATGAACAGAACTACCCCACTCATGATTTGGAGATGGCTGCAGTGGTCTTTGCAGTTAAGATCTGGCGACATTACCTATACGGCGAGTCGTGCCAGATATTCACTGATCACAAGAGCTTAAAGTATATATTTCAGCAGCGAGACCTGAATCTTAGACAGCGCCGTTGGATAGAGTTAGTGAAGGACTACGATTGTGAGATCTTGTATCACCCGGGCAAGGCGAATTTAGTAGCGGATGCTTTGAGCTGGAGGCCCGGGGGTAGTCTATCTTGCTTGAGCACAGTGCAGAGGCAGTCGTCGGCAGATTGGCAGATTTTATGTGACAGCCGAGTGCATTTCGAGTTTACGCCGATCGGGGGACTGTTTGCGCATGCTCGTACACGCCCACAGTTGCTTGACCGTATACATGAGGCACATCACAGTGATGACCGATGTTCAGAGATCATGGCACAGATTGGACAGGGCAGATTTTCCGAGTTCGTGATCGATGATCAGGGGATACAGCGATTTGGGACTGGACTGTGCGTACCAGATGCTGAGGAACCGTGGCGTGAGATTCTTGAGGAGGCACATCGATCGATATATAGTGTTCATCCAGGTTCCACCAAGATGTACCACGATATGAGAGATGTATACTGGTGGGACGGTATGAAGAGGGACATCGCATATTTTGTGTCGAGATGCCTGACTTGTCAGCAAGTCAAGGCCGAGCACCAGAGGCCCGCGGGAGAGCTCTAGCCGTTACCCATTCCGGAGTGGAAATGGGAGCAGATTTCTATGGACTTCATTGTGGGTCTACCCAGGACTAGTCAAGGGTATGACTCCATCTGGGTGATCGTGGATCGTTTGACGAAAGTGGCTCACTTCCTACCAGTGAAGACGACTATCGGATTTACTCAGTATGTCCAGATTTACATCGACGAGATTGTATGACTGCACGGAGTTCCGACGTATATCGTGTCCGACAGAGGCACCCAGTTTACCATCCGACTATGCTAGAGGCTTCAGGAGGCTTTGGGCATCCGCTTGAGTTTCAGCACAGCATTTCATCCGCAGACCGACGGACAGTAAGTGCGGACTATTCAAACTCTCGAGGACATGCTCCGAGCGTGCGTATTAGACTTCGGAGGTAGCTGGGATTATCATTTACCCTTAGTAGAGTTCTCCTACAACAACAGCTACCAGGAGACCATTTAGATGGCACTTTTTGAGGCTCTATATGGTAGGAGATGCAGATCGCCCGCCTGTTGCACAGAGCTCAGTGGGAGCAGTATCTTAGGGCCATAGATTGTTGAGAAGACGACCGCGAAGATCCAGTTGAATCGCGATAAGATGAGAGCAGCACAGAGTAGGCAGAGATCTTATGCGGACCATCGTCGGCGCAGACTTGAGTTTTCTATAGGTGATCATGTTTTCTTGAGGGTCTCCCCAATGAAAGGTGTGATGAGATTTGGGAAGAAAGGAAAGCTTAGTCCCAGGTACGTTGGCCCCTTCAAGATCCTCGAGCAAGTTGGTGCAGTTGCATATCGGTTAGCCCTTCCGTCCAGTTTTCCATATGTGCACCCCGTATTTCACGTTTCGATGCCCGCAAGTATCTTCATGATCCTTCGCATGTGATTCAGCACCCGACGGTCCAGCTAGAGCGTGACCTTTCTTTTGCAGAGCAGCCGGCGATCATCTTGGATCGACAAGTGAAGAAATTGAGATCAAAGGATATACCGTCCGTCAAGGTACTTTGGCGTGGTTCGGGCGCCGAGGAGGTCACTTAGGAGACCAAGAGCGAGATGAGGAAGAAATATCCCCATCTCTTTGAAGGTACGTGTAGCTAGATTTTTAAATTCGGGGACCGAATTTCTTTAAGGGGGGTAGATTGTAACGCTTTGAAATTCGTTTAGGATAATTTCGCGTTAATTAGTAATTATGCATGTTTTTCATAAAAACCCGAAAATCTTATTTTCATTTTAAACTAGTGCTAATTGTGATGAGAGGTGTTTGTAAATATTTTTGGGGTGTATTAATTATAATTTTGCTTGTGTCCACCTTAATTAAATTTTTATTTCCTTAATTGCTTTCTTAAGCTAGGTTAGTGTACACATGCACACTTATCCTTTTGTACCCCAAGCAAGTGTTAACTTGTTAACCCATTTCATTTGCTTGCTTGGTTCTAATTATCCCCACTATTTAACCAAGTCAAACCCTTTTCTTTTTAAATTTTAAATGGTAAATTAGAGGTATGGTGGTTAGGTGAAGGATTTTGACTTTTTTTTACCATTGTTTTCTCTCTCTTTTCCTTCTCCCTCTCATTTTCTGGGAAAAACTGCAGAGAAGCAGTAGCAACATCAACAATTCATCATCTTTCTCTTTTCATTTTGCTTCTCTTTTGAATCTACACAAAACCCCACCCAAAACCTCTCATTCCTTCACTCAAAACCTTGAAAAAATGGGTTTTTTTTGTTGATTTTGAAGGCAAATCAGTGCAAGTAAGGGCAAGGGCAGGATTTTGAGTTCCCTTAGGATCTTTTGAAGGTATCAAACTCAACCATGTTACCGTATTTCATAACTTGTATGTTTGGTTGTTAAAAATCATAGTTTTGTGCATTTTTAAGTGCTAATGAAGGGGTTTAGTGAAATTTATGTCAAGTGATCATTTTTATGGCTTGCTTAGCTTATTGAAGTGTTGTGAGTGTGGTTTTAACCAAGGGTTTGCTTCAGGTTTCACAAAAATACCCTTAGGTACCAAATTAGTGTTTTTAAAACGTATTTAAGCTTGTTAGTAGGATACGGTGATCTGCTTTGTCTGCGAGTGTTTTCTGGAGTTACAAACAACTTCAGAATGGTGTGCAGGGTTTTAGGGTGTTTTGTTGAAGTTCGAGCCAGTTCCACCGGAGAAAAACCGGCGGCACCCTCTTGCAGGTCCGGCGACGCTGGCCCCCCTCCTCTGTTGGCTTTGGTGTTGTGCAGGGTGGTGTCTGTGTGTGTTTTGCAGTGTTTGGTCTTGTTTACTTTTGGGGATTTCTTCCAGGTTAAAATATGGGAGCTGTTTCCCTTTGTTTGGGGTTTGTGTTTTGCGCGACACGTATGCTTCGTTCTGGTCTGGTGCGTTCTGTCATCGCAGCGCATCGGGGTAGTTCAGGGTTTATCACACGCGCGTTTTAGTGTATCGAGTTCACGCGTTTAGCTCGTGACGCTATTTTTCCGTACTGCCTTAGTATCACGTTTTACAAGATTGTTGCTTATGCTTATTCCTTGTGTAATTCTAGGTTCGCAGGCGAGTACGACGGACGCCGCGAAGAAGGGGAAACAAGTCGTCGGCTACACTGAGTAGATTTAACATCTAAGGGAAATCACCCGCATGGCGTTATGCGTCAGGGCTGACAGGACCTTGTAGCAGCATATTGCATTTACATACATTGACTGTTCATGGATACTGTTTGTTGCATCCCGCATTCCCTGCTATATGTCTGGGAACTTAGAATTGGTAAAAACACCGCACTGTTACTAACGGTTCATATTGCACGAGCACTAATCGGCATGTTACACATACACCGTTAGTAGCTGCCATGACACTCACACTGTAGAATTGCCATGATCATTATACTGTAGTTCATCTCACATATGATTCGATATGATTATGATACTTGTGCACATAGTCCTTTAAATGTCCATACTGTGCACGTACTCCTTTACATGTTCATACTTGTGTACGTACTCATTTACATATTCATACTTGTGCACGTACTCATTTACATACTTATGCATATTCAAACTGTACCTACCTAGATAAGCTGATTTTGGTAGAAACTGGGAGCCGCATGGTACCTTTTGAAAAACTGAAACTATTTTAAAGAGCGGTTTCTCCCTTTTACTTATATTATGACTTGATGCACATATGCCATCGCATTGACTTGCACATTGGTTTTAGATTTCATGTGATTTCTGGTTTTAAGGACCGTGGAGTTGTTAAAGAAAATATGCACTATTTGAAAACCCGGTTCCTCTTGATATGATATTTTGGTGCGTCCACCACGCGTTTTCTCGGTTCTGAGACGTGTGCTTGAAACCCGATTCGAGGAGTTGGATGATCCGTTTGCGGGTTCGTGGTGGACCCGGTATGGTACCCCGGGGCGAGAACGGATCTGCTGTGTAGCTAGACGGTGAGCCTGGCAGTGGGACTACTACCTACCGGTGATTGGTTGGACCTGGCGGTTATCTGGAGGATACTGACCGGAGTCGATAGATGGATACGGGACGACTCGTACTGCCGGGGCCGAGGGCCGATACCGCAGACGGAGCCCGTGGGCTGATCCGGACTGACGGAGCCCGATATATGAGAATTTGCGTGTCGATGCTGGACACGATTATTACATGATATTTTGAGTGCCGATGTTGGGCACTCGCGATTCTCAGAAATTTACAAGATTTGAGGGCCGATGAGGATGACGGCGCCTAAGTTTTATTGGGATTTGGGTGCATTGATGGCACCGATTATTTTTCCACGTTGACATTCCGTGTAGATGTTATTTTTCCCATGCTCAGCATTCATTATTTGTATCTCATCCTGTAGTCATATTACCTGATAGATTGCTTATGCATGATTATTGCACATACTGCTTATCGCATATAGATATCATCTGCTAGCATATGATAGAGTAGCGCAGTACGTGCATACTAGCGATTACCTTTATATGTTATCTCTATTCACGAGTTGGCAACTCACCCCTGTTGTGCCACAGTATTTGCAGGTTGCCCCTCGGAGTAGTCGCGGCAGGCTGCCTTCTTGTCTTTTTTGGCTACGGATACCACTGCAGTTGGAGTGTGAACTGTTTTGTTAGGTGGGTTGTAGCATCCAGTTATTTCCATTGTACATATACTTTTGTATCTAGTATTCTCCATCTACCTTTATATGTATTTGTCTTAGAGACAATGTGAGGACGATGATGTATATTATTTGCATTCTGGTGTCGAGCTCGTGTGAGCCGACTTTACTTTTGCAGTTTATCTTTCTGTGATGTTTTTCACTTACTACTCATTTATTCGCTTCGGCGTCGTATATTACTCTGGTAGTGTTTGTTTCCGCCGTTGGGCGTGATTGCTCCCGTTTGGGATGCTGTACTATATTGTTATCATTTATTTCATGTCATGTCTTGTACCCAATTTCAGGGTTAGTTTTTACAAAGGAAATGCTGCCAAAATTTTTAAGAAAATAACTTGAACTTAAAATAATGTTACTAAATTACTTATGGTTTTCCAAATGTTTTTAAACTAATGTTTTCAACACTTACTACTTTTAATGGTTTTGATTTCTGGGTTTCGGCTTACTTAGTCGCGTTACGTCTGTAGACGTTACGTGGTTAAGTGCCGGTCACGAGTCGAACTTCGGGTCGTGACAATGGTTATTTATTTTGGGTTTATTATTGAGGAGAGAAGAAAACAAAGAAAAGAAAAAGGAAAATGTAAACGAATAAAGAAATAAGCATGGGCAAGTGAGAGAGTGTGAGGGGTCAAGAGAGAGCCTTACCCTTTTGTCCCCCCCTCATTTTCTTCATCTCTTTCTCTCTCCCTTAACTCTGTGGTAGCACCTCCTCCACCTCCTCTTCAACCATGCAAAACACCCTCAACCCCACATCAAAACCCCATCCCCATTTCAATAAAAAGATGCATGAGCACACTAGCTACACATTGGACCAAGAAAGCATGCATTTTGGACACTTGGGCAACTCAAGAATTTTCTTGAGCTGCCAAATGAGGTAATCCTTTCACAAATAATATTGTATTTCATCTACTTTAGCACCCATATTTGATTAGAACCAATTTAGTGATGAATTGTGAACTTTGAAAATTTAAAGTTAAGCTTAGGGTTTTGATTTGATTCCAAAGGTCTAATTGAGGCTTAATAGTGACCTTAAACCCCTGTAGGGATTGTATTGTGGACTGAAACCATAGAATAAATCCGGAATACGAATTTAGAAACCCGATATTGGAAAATTTGTGAAATTTTGATGGTATTTGGAAATCTGCTAACACCCAGGTGACCTGAAAATTATTTAGCAAGGACAGTGATACATGCAGGCACCTAGGAAGCATCACCCAAAACCTTAGCCCCTACCTCCCCAAACTGGCTGCAGATTTAACCCAGATGGCCGCAAATTGAGGCCTGGGTCCTACCAATTTGATTCGTGTTTCTTCCATGGCTCCATCTCCTATAAACTATACCCTTGGCATATGCAGAATTGGCTGATTTGACTTAGGGTAAAATCTGGAGCATGTTTTCCAAGTTTCTGAATTCGTTTTGCGGCTTTCTATGAATTTGGTTTTGGTATTTTATATTGTGTTTCCGTTGTGTGGCGTTTGAACGCCAATGACTAGGGTTTTGGTCGTGTTTTGCACGCGAGGCTATAGGTTTTGATCTATAGGCAAAACGTGTGCTGTTTTGGTTTTCGACTTGGTTTTAATACGCGTTTGCGATTGTGTATTGGTTGTAGGTACCCCATGTAGACATCGAGACGACGAGGATGAGCGTGGCATCATCGACTCCAGCAAGCGAAGCTCAAGTTGAGTAGATTTATATCTACGGGGAGAACTCGGGTGGATGGCGTATAGCACCCCCGCAAAGTTGTAAGGAATTATATGATGGGATATGATATATATACCTTTATAAGTTAGGATGTGATATGAGCCTTAGCAAGAAAGCTTTAGGAGGTTAGGGGTTAGTGTTAGCGAGTATGGACGAAAGGACTCTAGTCGATTTCTACTAGGGTAAAGATTTGCATACATGCACATGCACATACTCGCATTCTTTGACTTCCTTATGTGTATTGGGGACATATTTATATTTGTATTCCTATGCTTGGATGACGAGAATGTTATATGTTATTTGGGAATGAGTCGATCTGATCGGGCATAATGCCGTGAGATATTTAGTGCGCGACCGAGATATGTCATGATGTTATAGCGGGTCGTTGGACGGCGATACTATGTTGATGATATATTATGATAGTTGACGAGTTATATATCGAGATTTATGATATCATATGTTAAGATATTATAATGGATCGCTTGGGCGATGTATACTCCTATTTGATGATAAGTATGGATGACACCGGATTGTATGAGGCTGTAGATCAGTAGCCAGATCATGATTAGTGTCAATGATATTAGTAGTGTGCTAGACTTAGGTCAGTACCCTCTGTTCATGATTTGTGATGATGTGGATATCAGACGAATAATGAGATAAATATGATATTTGACCTATACCCAGATTTGGGAGGCGTTACGATAGATTTACCGTACGAGAGATAGTTATGAGAATAGGTCCGCACTCTTGACTCGAGGATGTCATATTATTTATTGTATCGTACATGATACTGTTGTGGCGAGATCACCGATTACTAGGTATGTATGTATAGATCGACTCAGACTTAGGCGGATTCCCTTACCCTTTTTACCGGGCTCGAGTCATACTCATTTTCAAAAGTGGTGAGTCGTGAGTATGTTTTTATACCAAACTGTATGACTCGTATATTGGGTAGGTATATTTTCAGTGTTGCTGTTACTACATCACTTTCTGTACATTTCATGATGTTTCATCGCATTGCATGCTTGTAAATATGTTATCTGTAATCATCAGGAAACCCTGCTGTCAGGACACCAGCACCATTACCGATGGTGCGTAAGCTCCACATACACTTGCTTGCCGGCTCACACACTTCATCATCGGTAATTGCCATGTCACGTACACTTTAGAAAATACTTTTCTTTCATATAGCTTGCTAAGTTGATAGTTGCAATATGTTATAGCTTTCATGTGCTAGTTTAACTATTGCATTCATTGCTTGATATCAGATGCATTCATGTATTCATTGGTTATGCAGTATTATAGAGATTTATGCCGGTTTTCATTGTTATTGACATGGTGACTTGGTGATTTCGGATTATTCTTGATATTTTCTGAATTTGGAAACCTCATGTGAAAGTTTTGTAAAACTGATGAATTATTTTAAAGAGAAAAATGCGGTTTTCCTTGATATGTTGAGTATTATCCATTATGATGTTTTCTCGGTTCTGAGATGTTTTCGAGACCCAATTCGAGGAGATGGATGAACCGTTTCGGGTACATGGTGGACCCGGTAATGTACCCCAGGGCAAGAAGCTCGAGGGGTAGACGATGAGCCTGGCATGGGTAGATTGCCTACCAGTGATTTTACCTGGCGCGTCGGATATCCGAAGGATACCGTTCGTGGTTGTGTGATTGATGATAGGGGTCGATCAGGACTGACGGAGCCCTAGATAGTGAGATTTGAGAAACTGAGATTATGAGATATTGAGGTATTGGGATTTATGTTTTGTGTCGATACTAGACACTATTTATGTTGATTTCATTGATGATACCTCGTTTTAAATATACTGAAATCTCACTAAGTTATGAAAATAGTTTCTTCATTTACATGTATTCTGTTTTCATGCATTCATACCTCATTCATATGATATGTTGCTACCTGAGGCACTGACACGAGCACATGGGATTACACTTGGTATAGTTGTTTACCCTTGCCACCTTTTCATGCTTCAGACTTTATCATATTGTGGATATTTATATATTGATCGTATTGACCTAGGACAGCGTCATGCATGCGATTTCTACTCGTAGATGTTTTCTACTCACGAGTTGGCAACTCACCCCCGTTGTGCCACACTTTCTTGCAGGTTTTGCCGTACAGGTTTCGTTACGGTTTTGCTGGCACACTGCTCCCTTTCCGGGTGATTGCTTTGGTAGGTGGGTTCTTTTGCATCAGGACCACCATTGTATATGTGTTATTCAGTTGTATCTAGTATACTCCATCAACCAGACATGTATATTTTTTTGACTTAGAGACCAGTGTTGTATGTTCTTTCGACCTTAGAGTCGCGCGTTGTATTGCTATGGATTTCATGCTGTTTTGAGTTCATTTTGAGTTTTGATCCTCGCCTTTCGGCGTTGTATATTATATTGCACTGTGTAGTTTGTCCGTCGATTGGCGAAGAGCTAGCTCCCGCTTGGGGATGCCTTTTATCATTGATGCATATATTTATCATGTTGTACTCCGTTCGGGGCCAGTATTTTCAAAGGAAACTCTGCCGAAATTTTTAGAAAAGACTTGTGATTTTTTTTAAAATACATATTCGGCTTATGTTGCTAAACTACTTGATTTAAATTGGTTTTTCCTTCACTCTACTGCTTTACTTGGTTTGGATTTCTGGGTTTTGGCTTACTTAGATTACGTACGCCTCGAGACGTTTCGTAATTTAAGTGCCGGTCATGTTCTGTAATTTTTGGGTCGTGACAAAGTAGGTATCAGAGTGTTAGGTTTTACATTCGGAGTGTAGGATGAACCTTGGTTGATGGAGTAGGTATCTTGAGTAGAGTGACGTACCGTACGTATGTTCCGCGGCATATTTACGATACGCTACTCCGCTTAAGAAGCCTTAGGATGTACATTTCCTAGCATAGTATTATATTCATTCCTATGATCTAGCCTCATCGGTAGCAGTTACAGTTTTGTTATCACGGTTGTACGGGCGTGGAGAGCTACGGCTAGAGTTGCGGTCAGCACGAGCTTGTCACGGACGAGGACTGACCAGGGCGTAATTCCAGGGACATACGATTTGCATAAATGCGCCGTGTTATTGCATTTTCGTGCCATGAGCGTTGGATGGATCGTTGTTATGAGATTTTCTCGGGCGTGCAGCTTTGCATCGGAGGATTGAGCCACTGACGGAGGCCAGCAAGAATGTGATGACCGTTGATGTATCGCTTATTCAGGATGATTGAGGCACAGTTCAGCGTGCAGATAAATGAGCCAGTTGTTGTTGTGAACGATGAGATATCGCCCCAGATGTTGGAGCTATTGCAGTACGAGTTGTACTTAGAGATATGATAGAAGGTCGCTGGTCACCCGAGGATGAATGACTAGGACATGTGGTTCGTTCGCTTACCCCGATGCGAGGTCATCAGATAGATTGGTTCCAGCTAGAGACGACTTCATGCAGGTACGTTGAGAGTCGATAGAGGCGATCGAATGTCAGAAACCCATATTCCAAGTTTAAAGTGTTCGGAAAGACATGCAAGCAATTCTATGGACCCTCTAGAAGAATGCAACCCTAACTCGACATAATGACCATGTGAAAGCCTTTGAACCTTAGGGTTTGAGGCAGTTCCGCGGTGCCATTAGTGAGGCTTGGGTTTGCCCTTCTACGGCTGGTCCACCGATGCTGTGGTATGTACTCGATACTATTAAACCGTACCCAAGATGTTGAGCGCTTGGGTGATTATGAGGTTTTGACGATTCGATCGAATGGTTCGACTTCATTCGGATGCTATGTGGTGGGATGCATTGCTTGGGAGACTCCAGATACGAGTATAGCCATTGGAGCGCAGTCCATGCAGCCACGATGAGACGAATCCGAAGCAGTCGACAGTAGAGAAAAGTGGAGTAAGAGGTTCGTACAAGATATTGATGAAATGACGTTCCACTCCGCCGACATCAGAGATGTGATACACATGCAGAGGCGTTGTATATAGATATATCTTCCAGAAGGAGTCGTGATGAGTTTGCAGCCGTTCCGGAATAAGAAACAGATTTAGTGAAGGGTGATAACTTTCGGACAGTCGACAGAGATGGGATTTGGAAGAGACCTCGACAGGACCATTCTGTAATAATGCACGAGAAGACTTGAACCCAGGGGTGGTCATTTTACGCACACCCAGCAGGCCAGAGTTCGGCATCGTCGACGAGACGTGTTATGAGTGACCATGCTAGTTAGCCAGAGATTCTTAGAGGATGTGCTTGAGCGGGACTATTCCGCCATACTTGATTTCGGTATTTTGGGCGATCTATTCGCATGTTTGAGTTTTGATGATTGAGTTTCATGATATTTGTTTTCGTGCACCATGGTTGCACCCACTGAGTATTTACGATTTGTGCACAGTTATTGCACTCGATATCGTTTTCGTGCCTTGGTTGCACATGTTTATGATTTCATGGGTTTTATACAGTTGAGTTGATTTTGTGCATATGTACGCACACGATTTGGTTTTGCACTCGGTATAGTTCACGTATGCTTGCAGTGCATTGATACGTATTTGTGCACCGCACTTGCACTGGACTACGATTTGATATCAATTGAGGTATAGATTTTGATTGTGATACACGATATTTGTTTTGTGCACCTTGTGCACCTGACAAGATTCTTGCGCATATTTGACGCGGTTGGATTGGATTTTTGCGCATGTTCGGCGCTTGATATTGGATTTCGTGATTTTGAGCATGATGGATGACACGATTTAGATTTTTATTCGTGCATGATGGATGCACCTGATTTGGATTTTTGTGCATGTTGGGCGCATGTTATGAGGTGCGATTTTGGTGCACACCAAATGCACTAAATCGGAATCGAGATTCCTTGTGCATATCAAATGCACCTGATATTGCTGTCAGGCACATCTGTTGCCCTTGACAGATGTTTCGTGCACACCCGATGCACTTAGATTTGTTTCTGATCACATGTATGGCACATTCATGGATTTTGATTTCCGTGCACACCAGATGCACGTAGCTTTCATATGCACATTTTGGGATTGATTTCTTATGGAGCAGTACGTTTTTATGATATTCACTATTATTTTCGTACTGAGCAGGACTAGTCAGAGGACAGTACCTGGATATATTTTTGCATGCATTGATAGACATCGAAGGGATTTCTAAAGAAAGAGCTATAGTCTCAGTATTTACCTACGTGTCTGAGATGACACGAAACGTTTAAAAACAAGAAAACCCTTCTAAATTGTTTTCAAAACGGCGGTACGTGCATGTAAACAATGGATATATATATATATATATATATAGTTATTTTTTTACTAGAGATGTCCGCCACTGTGTAGTGTTATGGGCATCGCACAGCCACTTAAAAAGGTTTGGCATGCATTTCCTTCAGATGTTTACATATATAGTGTTGGAGTATATCATATTGGTTTTCGTATTGGATTTAGACATTGATGTCTTCCCCATGACTCCAATAATTGCGGGATGCTTGACGGAGTTTTGTTTTTGAGTTATCTGCTCATTGTTCATGCGCATGCATTGCACTATGATGTGTTTTATGTATTTATGATTTCGGGACCCCGACGGCTTAGACTTTTTACTGAAATGTTTTAGTATTCGAGGGGTTTAAATTTAAATTCGGGGACCAAATGTCTTTAAGGGGAGAAGATTGTAACATTTCAGAAAAAATAAAATATTATTTTTGGGAATTTTTATAATTAAATAATAAAATATTGAATATTTTCATAAGGTGGTATAATTAAATACCAATAAATTGGGGAAAATTTTGGAAAATTATGGAAATTACTAAAAAGAGGGTAATTTATGTGATTTAAGCAAATTATGAGAGTTTATGATTTATTCGACACTAATTTTATGCTAATCGCGATTAAAAATAGCTAATCGGGCTTTAAGTGTGATTTGTGCACATGACTTGCACATGTCATTTTAACACTTGTTACATTTTTCCTGCATGATTTTTGGGTGTATGGTTATTTGTTTTAGGTTTACTATTTAGGAGAGAAGAAAACAAAGAAAAGAAAAAGGAAAATGAAAATGAATAAAGAAATAAGCATGGCCAAGTGAGAGAGTGTGAGGGGTCAAGAGAGAGCCTTACCCTTTTGTCTCCCCCTCATTTTCTTCATCTCTTTCTCTCACCCTTAACTCCATGGCAGCACCTCCTCCACCTCCTCTTCAACCATGCAAAACACCCTCAACCGCACATCAAAACCCCACCCCATTTCAATAAAAAGATGCATGAGCTCACTAGCTACACATTGGACCAAGAAAGCTTGCATTTTAGACACTTGGGCAACTCAAGAATTTTCTTGAGTTGCCAAATGAGGTAATCCTTTCAAAAATAATATCGTATTTCATTTACTTTAGCACCCATATTTGTTTAGAACCGATTTAGTGATGAATTATGAACTTTGAAAATTTAAAGTTAAGCTTAGGGTTTTGATTTGATTCCAAAGGTCTAATTGAGGCTTAATAATGACCTTAAACCCCTGTAGGGATTGTATTGTGGACTGAAACAATAGAATAATTCCGGAATACGAATTTAGAAACCCGATAACGAAAAAACTGTGAAATTTTGATGGTATTTGGAAATCCGCTAACACCCGGATGACCTGAAAATTATTTAGCAAAGACAGTGATACATGCAGGCACCTAGGAAGCATCACCCAAAACCCTAGCCCTTACCTCTCTAACATGGCCGCAGATTTAACCCAGATGGCCGAATATTGCTGCCTAGGTCCCACCATTTTGATTCCTGTTTCTTCCATGGCTCCATCTCCAGTAAACTAGACCCTTGGCATATGCAAAATTGGCTGATTTGACTTAGGGTAAAATCTGGAGCATGTTTTCTAAGTTTCTGAATTCGTTTTATGACTTTCTATGAATTTGGTTTTGGTGTTTCATATTGTGTTTCTGTCGTGTGGCGTTTGAACGCCAACGACTAGGGTTTTGGTCGTGTTTTGCACGCGAGGCTATAGGTTTTGATCTATAGGAGAAACGTGTGCTGTTTTTGTTTCGGACTTGGTTTTAATACGCGTTTGCGATTGTGTGTTGGTTGTAGGTACCCCACGTAGACAACGAGACGACGAGGATGAGCATGGCATCATCGACTACAGCTAGCGAAGCTCAAGGTGAGTAGATTTATATTTACGGGGAGAAGTCGGGTGGATGGCGTATAGCACCCCCGCAAAATTGTAAGG
This sequence comes from Agapanthus africanus, assembly GCA_030015575.1. Taxonomy (NCBI): domain Eukaryota; kingdom Viridiplantae; phylum Streptophyta; class Magnoliopsida; order Asparagales; family Amaryllidaceae; genus Agapanthus; species Agapanthus africanus. The sequence goes on along the minus strand of CM057343.1, from coordinate 201,750,908 downwards.
AATTATATGTTGGGATACGATATATATACCTTTATATGTTAGGATGTGATATGAGCCTTAGCAAGAAAGCTTTAGGAGGTTAGGGGTTGGTGTTAGCGAGTATGGACGAAAGGACTCTAGTCAATTTCTTAGTCCCGAAACCCCAGGGTAAGGATTTGCATACATGCACATACACATACATGCATACTTTGACTTCCTTATGTGTATTGGGGACATATTTATATTTGTATTCCTATGCTTGGACGATGAGAATGTTATATGATATTTAGGAATGAGTCGATCTGATCGGGCATAATGCCGTGAGATATTTAGTGCACGACCGAGATATGTCATGATGTTATAGCGGGTCGTTGGACGACGATACTATTTTGATGATATATTATGATAGTTGACGAGTTATATATCGAGATATGTGATATCATATGTTAAGATATTATAATGGATCGCTTGGGCGATGTATACTCCTATATGATAATAAGTACGGATGACATTGGATTGTATGAGGCTGTAGATCAGTAGCCAGATCATGATTAGTTTCGATGATATTAGTAGTGTGCTAGACTTAGGTCAGTACCCCCTGTTCATGATTTGTGATGATGTGGATATCAGATGAATAATGAGATAAATATGATAATTGACCCGTACCCAGATTTGGGAGGCCGTACGATAGATTTACCGTACGAGAGATAGTTATGAGAATAGGTTCGCACTCTTGAATCGAGGATGTCATATTATTTATTGTATCGTACATAATACTGTTGAGGCGAGATCACCGACTACTAGGTATGTATGTATAGATCGACTCAGACTTAGGCGGATTCCCTTACCCTTTTTACCGGGCTCGAGTCATACTCATTTTCAAAAGTGGGGAGTCGTGAGTATGTTTTTATACCAAACCGTATGACTCGTATATTGGGTAGGTATATTTTCAGTGTTGCTGTTACTACATCAATTTCTGTACATTTCATGATGTTTCATCGCATTGCATGCTTGTACATATGTTATCTGTAATCATCAGGAAACCCTGCTGTCAGGACACCAACACCATTACCGATGGTGCGTATGCTCCACATAGACTTGCTTACCGGCTCACACGCATCATCATCGGTAATTGCCAAGTCACGTACACTTTAGAAAATACTATTCTTTGACATAGCTTGCTTAGTTGATAGTTGCAATATGTTATAGCTTTCATGTGCTAGTTTAACTATTGCATTCATTGCATGATATCAGATGCATTCATGTATTCATTGATTATGCAGTATTATAGAGATTTTTTCCGGTTTTCATTGTTATTGACATGGTGACTTGATGATTTCGGATTATTCTTGATATTTTCTGGATTTGGAAACCGCATGTGAAAGTTTTGTAAAACTGATGAATTATTTTAAAGAGAAAAATGCGGTTTTCCTTGATATGTTGAGTATTGTCCACCATGATGTTTTCTCGGTTCTGAGATGTTTTCGAGACCCGATTTGAGGAGTTGGATGAACCGTCTCGGGTACATGGTGGACCCGATAAGGTACCCCGGGGCAAGAAGCTCGAGGTGTAGACGATGAGCCAGGCAGGGGCAGACTGCCTACTGGTGATTTTACCTGGCTCGTAGGATATCCGGAGGATACCGTTCGTGGTCGTGTGATTGATGATAGGGGCCGATCAGGACTGACGGAGCCCTAGATGGTGAGATTTGAGACACTGAGATTTTGAGATATTGAGGTATTGAGATTTGTTGATACAGGCCAGTCCGGATAGCCGGAGCCTGAGATATTGAGATATTGGGATTTATGTTTTGTGTCGATGCTAGACACTATTTATGTTGATTTCATTGATGATACCTCGTTTTAAATATATAAAAATCTCACTAAGTTATGAAAGCAGTTTCTTCATTTACATGTATTCTGTTTTCATGCATTCATACCTCATTCATATGATATGTTGCTACCTGAGGCACAGACACGAGCACATGGGATTACACTTGGTATAGATGTTTACCCTTGCCACCTTTTCATGCTTCAGACTTTATCATATTGAGGATATTTATATAATGATCGTATTGACCTAGGATAGCGTCATGCATGCGATTTCTACTTGTAGATGTTTTCTACTCACGAGTTGGCAACTCACCCCCGTTGTGCCATAGTTTCTTGCAGGTTTTGCCGTACAGGTTTCGTTACGGTTTTGCTGGTACACAGCCCCTTTCTGGGTGATTGCTGTGGTAGGTGGGTTCTTTTGCATCAGGACCACCATTGTATATGTGTTATTCAGTTGTATCTAGTATACTCCATCAACCAGATATGTATATTTTATTGACTTAGAGACCGGTGTTATATATTCTTTCGACCTTAGAGTCGCGCGTTGTATTGCTATGGATTTCATGCTGTTTTGAGTTCATTTTGAGTTTTGATCCTCGCCTTTCGGCGTTGTATATTATATTTTACTGTGTGGTTTGTCCGTTGATTGATGAAGAGCTAGCTCCCTCTTGGGGATGCCTTTTATCATTGATGCATATATTTATCATGTTGTACCCCGTTCGGGGCCAATATTTATAAAGGAAACTCTGCCGAAATTTTTAGAAAAGATTGGTGATTTTTTTTAAAATACATATTCGGCTTATGTTGCTAAACTACTTGATTTAAATTGGTTTTTCCTTCACTCTACTGCTTTACTTGGTTTGGATTTCTGGGTTTTGGCTTACTTAGATTACGTACGCCTCGAGACGTTTCGTAATTTAAGTGTCGGTCATGTTCCGTACTTTTCGGGTCGTGACAATCATCGCCACTCCTACTTCACTTTTGCATTTCCCCGGTTCATGAGAAATTGAATAGGATTATTACGGTTGTCTTTTATCGTTACCTTCTCTCAGGTTGCGAGAGCTCCTTGAATTAGGAGGGTACACCTATTACACTTATTGGATTATCTTCTTCCAAACCATAGGCTGGTGTCGAACAGCAGGGAAGGAAGAAAATCAATTAGCCTAAGTGTGGTGTACAGAAGATAATGAGTAAAGACAAATAAAAGGATTTAGAGAGATGGCAAAGGAAATATACGGTTATAGTCATGAATCTGGATAGTGGAAGAGGCATTACTAGGAATACCCGGATACCCCTTCGAAAAATTTTCATGTTTCAGTTTCACTATGCATTGTTAAATGAAAACTGATTTCCCAATTAGATCCTTACTCCAGGGTATGTTTTTTCCGGACTTGATTCTCACATCTGTATAGTTTTACAGATGATAAGTCGGAGTAAGTTATTGGGAATTAGGTAATCATATCCTCATTATATCGGAATTCGTTTTAATTGGCGATATTTGAGGAAATCACTTGGGGTTTTGACTGACTGCAAATATTTGGTTTTGACTATCTGTTGTTATGCAGCAATTTCAAACTGATATATCTGTACGTTTATTTCATAAAGTGAGATATAACTTTTTGAAATTATGTCTATGACATTTACCTATATCATTTGATGGTTAGGTAAGGAACATTCAACAGCGGTGTAATTCTTCTTAACCATAAGTACAGTTTTCAACCAACGACATACATGGTTTGAGTTATTCAACTCAGAGGACTTATACAAAATATTGTATGTTGTTCAGTGTCCATTAGGACAGAGGGGTTTGTGCTCGTACTATATTCTGTTGACTTGTGACTTCTCAAGTTTTAGACATGTATTTCGTAGAAATGCAAGGTCCAAGTTTTGAGAAGTTATAGGTATAAGTATAAAGTAGGGAACCAGGTGTTGCAAGTATCAGGATTCTTCAAGGTAATTGAAGATGTGGATACTTGTGTTTGGTATTCAGTTGATAGTAATGGTTTTGAGAACTTGCTTCTCTTTCAGGTTACTCATATTTGGATGCACCCCTAGTTGAGTAATGCTGATCGGCCTCTCTCCATTTAGTTGACATGCTCTGAGACAGCTGCATGATTTGAATCTGTTTCCAATTAAATCAGTGCCTCTGTTTCTATATTGTATATAGAATAGTTCATATCTTAACGAGGTTAAGGTATATGGAGTTGTCCGGCTTATGCTTAAAACCAGACTCTGGATAACTTAAGGCACGTTTTAAGGCACGTTTCTGTAATGTCGGTTTATGGGTTATCCTAGGCTATGACGAGGGTTAATTTTCTACCATCTGGAAGATCAATAGTGATATTATTCTTGACTCGCCACAGATTTAGTAAAATGGATTTTTTTCAGAAACAGCAGTGGGAGTATGGTAGAACAGGTAGTGATTCCAGAACTACAAGCGATTTCTGAAAATTTAATACAACCTAAAGATTCAATCAGGTTTGACATTTCATTAGCCACTCCGCAGATTGGTGGGTAACCTTAGGCATCCGGGAGGTACTTCGATATTCTCAAAGACGGTGACAGGGATGTTCTTGTTTACCCAGACTTGCCATTACTGCTGTTCTAGACTATGAGACCCGGCAGGAGATGAGTATAGCGTCGTTCTAAACTAGCATTAGAAGTGCATGTGTATATGACTCTGCCAGAGGGTTGTTGTGGTTAGTGGGAGCAGCGGAAGCATAGTGGACAAGCAGCTTATGTCTATTTATACACTAAAGCGGATATAGCAGAGATAGATCATCTATTTTTGAGGTGATAGTCATGGGACTTGACTTCATCAGAATAGGAGATGGATCAGTTAAGAACGTAGTAGAGTATGATGTCCTGGTATTTGGATGACACGCACTTTATAGGAAGTGAAATTCCTATACTAAGATCGATTATACCGTGGTTGTCACACAGTGGTTTCTCCACATAAGATATGGATATAATATTAGGCATTCTGGTTACTATATCTATAGTTTTAGATCTAGATTTGGATAGTTTCCCAATCTGGGTACTTAGACATTATTCTAAAGGTATTTTAGAATGGACGGCTCTTGGCATGGTGGTGTACCTGCAAATGATGGAGTCAACCTCTCTAAAGGTGTCTTACAGACTAAAAGGGAGAGGGATGTGCATGATAGACATATCACTTGCTTAGGCAATCGAGTCAATCATGAGATGTCAAGTACCACACCAGATATTGTTTTTGCACTAGTTGCAATAATTTTATATTAATCCAATCCTGGAGAAACGTTCAGAAGTATTTTTAGAACATAAGTGGATATTCTAGGGATATGATAACGGCAGCCTCCTTCGGGAGACGGTTATCATTCCCGGCTTCTAAGGTGACCTAGATGATAGGGTGAATGTCAGAGTTTTAGTTTTCCCTCTTTTGAAGGGCAGTAGTTTAGACAGGTGGTCCAAGCGGATACTGGGGGAGGCATGGCGCAGGATACTTATTAAATTCAGTGGACGATACAGTCTAAGAAGTTTGCTGGATTTGGAGTTCATTTGTGAACTGGGTCCCATCAGATATCCAGACATATTCTAAGACATGTATTGCTCATTTCGGGAGATGGCTTTCTCCGCGAACTTGAGATAAAGAGAGATATAGAAAGAAACATTGGAGCGGATCCACTCACTGAGGCTATTTCTCGAACGCAATTATTTCGCGAACGAGTTTTGTGAAAATGATTAGTAGAGAAGTTGGGTGTTCGGTATCACACGGGCTGCGAGTATGCGAAACCGTAATAATTAGCCTTAATTGCAAGTGGGAGATTGTTGGCTATAGTGCCCTCAAGTCAATTATTGGATCGCAGGCACGTGATTGCTATGATTGAGGGAGGACCTATACCGGTAGTACAGTCTTACTCAAGATGATAGTATGCTATCTGGTTTGTCTTTATCATCATGCACATGCTTCAGGTGACATTACATATCACTATCACTATTACATGTTGATAGAGCCCAGAGGATTCTTGCTTGACTACCAGCAGTATGATGGCGATCATGTTAGTGTATATGCCCTAGAGGCCATTACTGTATCATACTAGCTTGTATATTACTTAATGGAAGCTTGGGATATTCACAGTTGTATATACAATCTTGCTCGAAATGGTAGTATGCTACTTGGTTTGTCTCTGCTTTAATATGTGCATGTGTTTCTTTTAGCATATTGCGGGTATACATATTAGTAGAGCCCTTAGGATCTTTGCTTGATTACCAGCGTTGTGATGGCGCTCGCACTCGTGGGAGCTGGGTAATCTATAAGCACATCCTTATACAGGTCCCTGGTCGTTGGACTATCGAGACAGGGCATCGATACTCCGGAGTAGACTAGCGTATGCGCTTCTCATCCCAGTGTGGGAGACGGTCTGTCCCACAGCCGTTAGTACGTCGTACTTGGGATAGTATGCGGGTGCTCGTTAGGTTACGAGTACACTGGACAGGACTCATCGGGAACTGTTGGTTGGTAATATACCTATCGTCAGTTATCAGTTCCCAGGTGACATGAGTACAGCTTAGTCCGCTGACTTGACACTGTCACTTCGCCTCGAGTGTGTTCCCACTGCACTTTGATTACTACCCTACCACGGCTCAGAGGAGTCGTGCAAACAGGTAGTTTTTGGGTGCAGTCCCGAAGCACTTGGAGGCAGTGACGGTTAGACAGGATTCGTCTCTCCCGGTATTGGGGGTTGACATCGCGCTGTGTCCTGGAGAGCCATTACACGAGTAGTCCCTGGCCAGGGCAAGCGAGATATACTGGTAGGCTTCCAGTGTTATCTCAGGGTGTTCTGGGCTTCACTCCGACACGACTTGTACCGCTATTAGGGGACTGACGTTCACCGCCCCCCTAGGCCCGCCATGCGATGTATCAGACGAACAGACCGGACTGTACGGAGACTGTCACATACAGGCTCAGTAGGAGTGCAGATGGGGTTCACCTCGTCAGTCTTCTTATCGACATCTACCTGGGGACCGTTACGTACAGCTAGTGCCGCTTGCGGTCTGTGGTTAAACCCACTGCCAGCGTAGTGTCGAGTCTTTAGAGTCCCACACAGAGAGCTATTCGCCTTTAGGCAAAATGAGTAGAGGTCGCATGGTTTTGCGACAGGGTTCGTTCGCATCCGCGCACTTGTGCACGTTTGCTGTCCGGACAGTCTATACTAGCGGGCTTTGGTTTAAGCCGGATCCTAGTATATGATTTGAGATTGGTTTTTCTCATTGTGTTCGTGTTCCTCGGATCACGAATGCGGGTGCGTATGCACAGTTGCTTGAGATTGAGGGAGAGGACCTTGATTAGGGTTAATGGTTGTTGTCATTTTATTAACCCTAATATTTATGTGTGTGTTATTGTTAATTAGTAATTAGTTTAATAATTATCCATGGTTGTGGTTTTTGACCTTTTGACTTCTTTGACTTGTTGACCAAGGTTGACACTTTGACCATCATAATTTCTTTTGGAAGATGCTTTTTGATCTTTGCAATTTGAAATGATAATGGTCATGTCATGATTTACCATGATAATTATCTAGCTAATTATTCAATTAAAATTATACACACATATTAGTGAGAAAGGCTCACAAATAATTCATTCTCTCATTTCTTTTCTCTCTCTTGCTCATCCTCTCCCTCAAGCTCTCTCCCTCTCATGTGTTGAGAAACAAAAAGCTTGAGAAAAACCCTCTCTTGATCTTCTCTACTCACTTCTAGGGTTCAAGTCTTAGCATTTCTTGCACTCTAGTTACTCCTAGCTTGGAGTTGAAGCTAAAGGTGGTGGCTTTCGGGTGGATCCTTCTTTGACGGGAGAAGACAAGCAAGGTGATCCTTTTCTACCATACCTAGGAGCAAGGAGAGAAGGACTAAAGACCAAAGGTATAACCTTTCTACAACTTTGTTAGTTGTTAGTTTACTTTAGCTAGTTTTAGTTTAGCAAAGATCCTCACAAGCTTAGTCCATGTTGCCTAAGTCATTAAAAATCCGATTTTTATTATGTTTTCCGCCTCCCCGTAAGCACCGGGGTGGGCAACACGGACTTACAGTGGTATCAGAGCCTAACTAAACCTAAACTAGTTAAGTAGTTAAGTGTAACGAAGTTCGGAACCGGAAAAATCACAAAACCAAATTTTTACAAAATCCAAGTTTCTGTTAAAATTTTTCCTGCTCGAAATGAAAAACTGTACACATGTAAAATCGTCTCAGGGTTTTGTGAATACACCCAAGAAAAACGATACCCTAATTCCCTCAAGTCGCCGCGCTTCCGCCGCATGAAGTAGGTATATGCGGCGGAACCGCCGCGGATTGTGGTTATCGGCGCATCGTTTTTCGTGCAGAGTGTGTTGTTGTTGGTTTTGGGATTTTTAGTATATATTATATGTACCCAGATTCTACAGAAAAGAAATTTCTTTTTGGGGTCCTATAATTCCGTATTTTTCCGAACTTCACTGCACTTTAACTATATCGGTTATATCTGTAATGCTTGCATGTATTGAACGTCGGCTAATCGCTATAAGACGATTAGTCGGGGTTATACATGATCTGTGATTGTTATTGGTTTGTGGATATGAATGGATTGGATTGTCGCGGGTGAATAGCCGGGTTGGATGTGAGATGAGCGTTATTTTCTTTCATTCATTTGTAACATGTAAATTGATGTAATAATATTCTTTGTATGGCCGCACAACCGGGTCGGGGTTGTAGCCGCCATTGTATAATTCTTTTTACTGTTTTTGCTCCTAGGATAGACCCATGGAGGGGGTGCACAAACTACCGGGTATCTCGAAGTGCCGAGTGGCCTACTCACGGTGGTGAGGGAGGTTGCTTCGCTTCGGGTGCTTGGCGGGTAGTTTGCCGCACCCGTAGGGGTCTTGGGTGGGGTATTGGCTATTCACCGCGACCGTGTAATCCGCTTTGCATTGCAGGCTCGAACGCATTGCGGATTCCTAGTATATCCAATGTATTCATCTGTGATCTGTAATGTCTATCATTGCTATATATTTATATATAATAACTATTTAGGCGTTGCTTATGTTTTACAGCCGCGCTAGCCCAGCCCCCGCTCTGTCGTTAGTTAAGTAACCTAACGGGTGATGACGGGGCCCCGTGGCGAATGCGAATGGCATAAGCGTACGTCATATTTTGGTTGTTTTCTGCAATGGTAGGATTAAATGATGGGACGCATTAAAAGAACTAATGCAAGAAATAAACCAAGTAAAAGTCGATTGGAACACTTTGAAAACCACTCGGTTCTTTTCAAAACTAAACTTTTAAACGCGGAGCTTGAACCACTCCTTTTAAAAGCTATCTCGTTCCATCGATTATATCAAGTTCACTACGTTCGCGGTTTCGCCAAAACCATTCGTAGCCCTCCGTCATTCCACATGAATGGTCAAAAGTATTCAAGCTATGTATTTTGGCCAAAGTCAAGGCATAGTGATTGGTAGCGTTTGGGTATTCATGTGCAGCATAGATAGATGCGTTGATTTGGGACAGTCGTGCTGCCATTTTGGCCAAAGTCAAGGGTAGGTACGGGTGGGTCCAAATTAACCAGGAGAATGACGGGTAGAACTTGACATGTGACTTATGATATTTTGGCCAAAGTCAAGGTCATAAGAGCATGGGGCAAAAATCCACATCGGGAGTTTCATAAGTACTGAAACTTGCTAGATTTGCATACCATTTGGAGTGTGATGATTCTGGTAGGATTCCTTCGGTTTTATCACGCGATGATATTTGGATCCCGATCCTACTGTGAGTATATGCTACTCCTCGGGAAAACTCTCACTTAACGATCAATGCTATAAACCTAGTAGGTGCCTAGAAAGGTGTTAGCGGGGCTACGCCCACAGGGAAAAGAGGTTACTTAATTAAGGAACTTCGCGAAAGCGTTGGAAAACCTCCCTCGAAGTACCGACACTGGCCTGGCTGAACGGTTAAGCAAGTATTGTACGGTGAGAATGATCCCGGCTAATCCTTTTCTTTACGGTTTGAGAAGGGATTCGAGAGACAGTGGGAGCCATCCAGTTTAGACAAACTAAAAACCACTCTAAACTTGCAAGAGCATCATGCTAAAGTGTTTCTTTTCTCTCTCCTAATTGCAGCGACCATTCAAGATGACCGGACTTAAGTTACTATTAGATAAAAACATATTGACAGGGCCAAACTACAAAGATTGGCTCAGGAATGTCAAGATGGCTATCACTTATGACAAGCTGGGGTATATACTTACCACCAAAGCTCCCCCCGTCCCAGGTCCCACCTCCAGCGTCGCGGATGTAGAAATCCGTAAGACATGGGAGATAGATTGCGCGAGGGCCAAATGCCTCGTACTAGCCTCGATGGACAATGACCATCAGAGGAGGCACGAGAATATGGACCTAGAGTCCATATTTCTCCATACAAAAGAACTGTATGGAGAGCAGTCTCGTATCGCAAGATACGAAGTGTCGAAGAAGCTCTTTTCGGCAAGGTTGGCCGTCGGATCATCGGTAGCGGACCACGTGCTTAAGATGATCGGCTACATAGAGGAGCTCGCGGACCTCGGGACCACGTTGGAGAATGAACTCTATACTGATCTGATTCTCCAGTCCCTTCCTTCCACTTACGCCCAGTTCATTCTCAACTTCAACATGCAAGGAAAGGAGGTTGAACTTGCCGAACTTCTGAACATGTTGAGGACTGCTGAGGGCACCCTACAGAAGGGTAGGGAGACATCCACTTTGTTTGTAGGAGGATCTTCCTCTTCTAGGTCCAGGGCGAAAGCCAAGGGCAAGAAGAAGAAAGCCCCCGCCAAACCAAGAGGCGGTGTCGGTAAAGTGGATACGAAGGGAAAGGGTAAAGCAACAAAGGTAGCGGGGAAGCTGGTGGGGAAGGAAGAATGCTTCTATTGTCACAAAAGTGGCCACTGGAAACAAGATTGCAAGGCTTGGAAAGCCAGAACACAGGATTTGAAGCGAGTTGCAGCTTCAGCTTCAGGTGTGTATGTTATTGAAAATTGTCTATCAATAAACTCTACTTCCTGGGTATTGGATACCGGATCAGGATCTCATATCTGTAATTCTTTGCAGGCGTTGAGAAAGCGTAGAGTTTTGAAGGCAGGTGACATGACCCTCAGAGTTGCGAACGGTGCTAGCATGGATGCAGAGGCCGTGGGGGACTATCACCTGGGATTATCAGATGGACACTTTTTGGTTTTGCGTAGTTGTTATTATGTACCAAATGCAACCTGTAATATCATTTCTGTATCTTTATTATCTAAAGAAGGTTATGAATTTGCATTTGTAAGTAATGTAGTGAACATTCACCTTAATCAAGTTTTGATTGGGTCAGGTACATTGAACAACGGTATATACGTTTTAAACCAACCACAGATTTTCAATATCCAGAATACACACAAAAGAAAGTCTCCAGAAATTAATAAAACTTTCTTATGGCATTGTAGACTGGGTCACATCAACGAGAGAAGATTGACTAAGTTACATACTGAAGGATATTTAGATTCGTTCGAATATCAATCGTATGCAACTTGTCAATCCTGTCTCAAAGGAAAGATGACAAAGGCTCCGTTTTCTGGACACGGAGAAAGAGCGAGCGAGCTCTTGGGACTCGTACACAGCGACGTGTGCGGTCCAATGTCTACACATGCGCGAAGCGGTTATTCTTACTTCATTACCTTTACGGATGATTTTTCAAGGTACGGTTATGTCTTCTTAATGAAACATAAATCCGAGGCTTTTGAAAAATTCCAGGAATATAAAAATGAAGTAGAAAAACAAACAGGCAAAAGTATCAAGATCCTAAGATCGGATCGAGGAGGAGAATACTTAAGTGCCGAATTCCTGAACTATTTAAAAGAGAATGGAATTCTCTCTCAGCTTACTCCTCCATACACTCCGCAACATAACGGTGTATCGGAGAGACGGAACCGAACCCTATTGGATATGGTACGGTCCATGATGAGTAACGCTGAGTTACCGCGATCTTTCTGGGGGTATGCGCTAGAGACAGCTGCATATCTTTTGAACCGTGTTCCCACTAAGACTGTGCCTACCACACCATATGAGTTATGGAGTGGGAAGAAACCCTATCTTAATCACATTAAGACATGGGGATGTCCAGCTTTTGTAAAAAAGCAGCATGCGGACAAGCTCGAGGCACGCTCAGTACAGTGCAAGTTTGTGGGATATCCAAAGAACTCCAAGGGATATTACTTCTATTGCGAAGAGGAACAAAAAGTCCTTGTTTCTCGCCATGCCCACTTTCTAGAACATCAGTTCATAGAAAAAGAAATAAGTGGGAGCGCAATAGAACTGGAAGAAATTCCAGAACCACAAACTATTACTGAAAGTTTAGTGGAACCAGAAAGTTCAAAAGAACAGGACATTCCTATGCCGCTCCGCAGGAGTAGTAGGCAGTCTCATCCGCCCGAGAGATACTACGGTTTTCTCATTGACGGGGATAGAGAAGACTGCATCCTGGATTGTGATGAGCCTACTAGCTTCCAGCAAGCCATTCAGAGCGTCGACTCGGTAAAATGGCTGGATGCAATGCGGACCGAAATGGAGTCCATGTACACCAACAAAGTATGGACGTTGGACATTGCTCCAGATGGGGTAAAACCCGTAGGATGCAAGTGGATCTTCAAAAGGAAGATTGGTGTAGATGGACAGGTTGAGACCTATAAAGCTAGACTGGTAGCAAAGGGTTTTCGTCAGCGACCTGGTTTGGACTATGACGAAACCTTTTCTCCAGTAGCTATGCTGAAATCCATTCGGATCCTTCTTGCCATTGCTGCTTTCCACGATTATGAGATTTGGCAGATGGACGTAAAGACAGCTTTTCTAAATGGTCATTTAGAAGAGTGTGTCTATATGGATCAGCCAGAGGGTTTCATTCAGGGTGGGAGCAGCGGAAAGGTGTGCAAGTTGCTCAAGTCCATTTATGGACTCAAGCAGGCATCGCGGAGTTGGAACATCTGTTTTGATGAGACGGTCAAAGAATTTGGCTTTATCAAAAATCCAGATGAACCATGCATCTATTGTAGATTTGTAGCGAGAACTGTAGTATTCCTCGTTTTATACGTGGATGACATTCTCTTAATAGGAAATGACATTCCTATGCTACAATCTGTCAAGGGGTTCTTGTCACACAGGTTCTCCATGAAAGACCTGGGTGATGCCTCCTACATTCTGGGTATCCGGATCTACCGTGACAGATCCAAGAGGATATTAGGACTCTCGCAGTCCAGGTACATCGACACCATACTGAAGAGATTCAGTATGGAAGATTCCAAGCGCGGTAATCTACCGGCTTGTCACGGGATCACCCTCTCCAAAGAGATGTCTCCCAAGACTGATTTGGAGAGGGATCGCATGTCTATTATACCCTACGCTTCTGCGGTAGGCTCTATAATGTATGCGATGTTGTGTACCAGACCGGATGTGGCTTATGCACTGAGTGTGGTAAGCAGGTATCAGTCAAACCCTGGGGAGAAACATTGGATAGCAGTAAAGAACATTCTCAAGTACCTGAGAAGGACTAAGGAGATGTTCTTGGTGTATGGCGGAAAAGACCTGCAGATTGAGGCCTTTGCTGACTCCAGCTTCCAGAGTGACAAGGATGATTCCAAGTCCATGTCGGGTTTTGTCTTTACCCTCAATGGAGGGGCGGTGTGTTGGAAGAGCTCCAAACAGGAAACCGTTGCTGACTCGACTATGGAAGCGGAATACATCGCTGCATCTGATGCCGCAAAAGAAGCTGTCTGGATGAGGAAGTTCTTGAAAGAACTTCAGGTGGTTCCGTCCATTGTTGACCCAATACCTCTGTATTGCGACAACAACGGGGCTATAGCTTTAGCGAAGGAACCCAGGTCCCATCAGAAATCCAGACACATCTTAAGGCGGTATCACCTGATCAGGGAGATCGTGGATCGCCAGGAGATCGAGGTCCGGAGAGTTGCATCAGAGGATAACACAGCAGATCCATTCACCAAGGCCTTGCCCCAGACTCAGTTCGAGCGGCTGATCGAGATGATAGGTCTTCGATACGCCAGTACATGGCCTTAGTGCAAGTGGGAGATTGTTAGTGTATATGCCCTAGAGGCCATTACTGTATCATACTAGCTTGTATATTACTTAATGGAAGCTTGGGATATTCACAGTTGTATATACAATCTTGCTCGAAATGGTAGTATGCTACTTGGTTTGTCTCTGCTTTAATATGTGCATGTGTTTCTTTTAGCATATTGCGGGTATACATATTAGTAGAGCCCTTAGGATCTTTGCTTGATTACCAGCGTTGTGATGGCGCTCGCACTCGTGGGAGCTGGGTAATCTATAAGCACATCCTTATACAGGTCCCTGGTCGTTGGACTATCGAGACAGGGCATCGATACTCCGGAGTAGACTAGCGTATGCGCTTCTCATCCCAGTGTGGGAGACGGTCTGTCCCACAGCCGTCAGTACGTCGTACTTGGGATAGTATGCGGGTGCTCGTTAGGTTACGAGTACACTGGACAGGACTCGTCGGGAACTGTTGGTTGGTAATATACCTATCGTCAGTTATCAGTTCCCAGGTGACATGAGTACAGCTTAGTCCGCTGACTTGACACTGTCACTTCGCCTCGAGTGTGTTCCCACTGCACTTTGATTACTACCCTACCACGGCTCAGAGGAGTCGTGCAAACAGGTAGTTTTTGGGTGCAGTCCCGAAGCACTTGGAGGCAGTGACGGTTAGACAGGATTCGTCTCTCCCGGTATTGGGGGTTGACATCGCGCTGTGTCCTGGAGAGCCATTACACGAGTAGTCCCTGGCCAGGGCAAGCGAGATATACTGGTAGGCTTCCAGTGTTATCTCAGGGTGTTCTGGGCTTCACTCCGACACGACTTGTACCGCTATTAGGGGACTGACGTTCACCGCCCCCCTAGGCCCGCCATGCGATGTATCAGACGAACAGACCGGACTGTACGGAGACTGTCACATACAGGCTCAGTAGGAGTGCAGATGGGGTTCACCTCGTCAGTCTTCTTATCGACATCTACCTGGGGACCGTTACGTACAGCTAGTGCCGCTTGCGGTCTGTGGTTAAACCCACTGCCAGCGTAGTGTCGAGTCTTTAGAGTCCCACACAGAGAGCTATTCGCCTTTAGGCAAAATGAGTAGAGGTCGCATGGTTTTGCGACAGGGTTCGTTCGCATCCGCGCACTTGTGCACGTTTGCTGTCCGGACAGTCTATACTAGCGGGCTTTGGTTTAAGCCGGATCCTAGTATATGATTTGAGATTGGTTTTTCTCATTGTGTTCGTGTTCCTCGGATCACGAATGCGGGTGCGTATGCACAGTTGCTTGAGATTGAGGGAGAGGACCTTGATTAGGGTTAATGGTTGTTGTCATTTTATTAACCCTAATATTTATGTGTGTGTTATTGTTAATTAGTAATTAGTTTAATAATTATCCATGGTTGTGGTTTTTGACCTTTTGACTTCTTTGACTTGTTGACCAAGGTTGACACTTTGACCATCATAATTTCTTTTGGAAGATGCTTTTTGATCTTTGCAATTTGAAATGATAATGGTCATGTCATGATTTACCATGATAATTATCTAGCTAATTATTCAATTAAAATTATACACACATATTAGTGAGAAAGGCTCACAAATAATTCATTCTCTCATTTCTTTTCTCTCTCTTGCTCATCCTCTCCCTCAAGCTCTCTCCCTCTCATGTGTTGAGAAACAAAAAGCTTGAGAAAAACCCTCTCTTGATCTTCTCTACTCACTTCTAGGGTTAAAGTCTTAGCATTTCTTGCACTCTAGTTACTCCTAGCTTGGAGTTGAAGCTAAAGGTGGTGGCTTTCGGGTGGATCCTTCTTTGACGGGAGAAGACAAGCAAGGTGATCCTTTTCTACCATACCTAGGAGCAAGGAGAGAAGGACTAAAGACCAAAGGTATAACCTTTCTACAACTTTGTTAGTTGTTAGTTTACTTTAGCTAGTTTTAGTTTAGCAAAGATCCTCACAAGCTTAGTCCATGTTGCCTAAGTCATTAAAAATCCGATTTTTATTATGTTTTCCGCCTCCCCGTAAGCACCGGGGTGGGCAACACGGACTTACAGATCATATACGCGAGAGTTGGGTGGTCTATAAGCACACCTTAAAAGTGTCCCTAGTCGTGGTAGTTTCGAGATTAGGCATCGATATTCTAAAAGTAGACTAGTGTATACTGATCGAGACCCCGACGAAGGGCGGTGGCTGGTCTCACAAGCCATTGGTGCCTGTTGGTTCACCTAAGATGTATACAAGTGCTCATTGGGTTATGAGTACACCGGACGGACTCGCCGGGAACCTGCTAGTTGGTATCATACCTATTGTCAGATAGCAGTTCCTTGGTGACATGTGTACATGTTAGTCTATCGACCTGAGATCGTCATTTGTCTCGTATGAGTTCCCACTGTACTTTGATTACTACCCTAACATGGCTCAAAGGAGTCGTTCAAACAGGTTTTAGTTAGGTACAGTCCCGAGCCACATGGAGGCAGTGAACGGATCATTATGTGATTCGTCTCTCCCGGTATTGGGGTTTGATGTCACGTTGTGCACGGATGGCCATCACCAGAAATCCTCGGCCGAAGTAGATGAGAATTACTGATCTATGATCGGTAGTTCCTCAGGCGATGATATGGTTTCATACCGACACTGAATGTCAAGTTATTAGGGGTCTGACTTTATCCACCCCCTAGAATCGACATGCGATACTCATAGACGAATGGACCAGACTGTACGAATATTGTCACTGTCAGGCTCAGTAGGGTTTCAGGATGAGTTTTCTCGTCGGCCTCCCTTTCGCTCAATACCTGGGTAGCCGTTACGTACAGCTAGTGCCACTGACGTGCTTGTGGTTAAACCCACTGCCAGCGTATTGACGAGTCTTTAAGGTCCCACACAGAGGGTTTCCCTGGTTCGGGCGAAATGTTGTAGAGGCCGTATGGTTTTATGGCAGGGTTCGATCATATTCGTGCACTTTTGCACGGATCATGATCGGACGAATAATACTAGTGGGCTTTGGTTTAAGCCGGATCCTAGTATTATATTGTTGGATTATTTTCGTCTCGTTGTATTCGTATTCAGTCATAATACGGATGCGGGTATGTATATACGGATGAGGGGTATTCTTGTAATTCTGTACACGATTACTTTAGAGTTGCCAGTTCTTTTTGTGGATTAAACATTTAGGTAAATGTTTAATATTGTTGTGAGGTGGAAATTGTGGGTATAAGTTTTGGCTTGGGCATTCATTATGGCATGACACATTGGTGTTAGTCATGAGTGTGCATTTATTCATGGTAGATGCACTTGGCGACGCACATGGCGAGTCATGGTGAATTGTTGTGAGATATTTGTGGTGAGAGGAAGATCATTTTTGCTTGCTGGGAATTTTCTTGAATTGTTTTAGTGATCATAACAAATACCTCACTACAACTTCAAAAAACAATAGAGAGTTATTTTCTTCACTTGCCAAAATTCTTGAGCTCACACTTTTCTTCACTTGGCAACTTCTTTATCCTGCACCCATTCCATCTCATGAGTTGAGAATCCCTAGGTGTTTTCAGACAAAGTAATCACACACACTCACTACTTCATCTTGGGTATCTAGGCTAGCAAACTGGATGCCCGAGTTACTTCGGTTTTGAGGCGGGAGCCTGTAATACAAATCCTCGATGTGGATCGTCTTCGACGAGGGAGACTGGAGAACGAACTTGATCGAGGAAGCCGCGAAGAGCTTAGGACAGAGGTTGAAGACCGAAGGACACAGATCGATCGGTATAACCTCTCTAAACTCTTTTTTTAGAACTCGTATAGGGTTAATGGTGCGATCTATCGATTAGGGTTCCGTTAGGCCCGGTTTTTTAAAAGTTTTTGTTCCGCGTTTGGACATGGATTGATAGCCGGGGCGCTGGCGTAGCCCTGCAATGCAACACTTTCCCTCCAATTCCACTGAGTACAAACCAAGGTTATTTAGAGAAATCTAACATTACCAGTGGGCAAGTGGAGAGCACACAAGTTCACCATACCAAGACGAGCCCCAGTGCTCGGATCCAGACCGACGAGACCCCTACAAAATCCGGCGCCGCCGGTCCCCCTTGTTCCAAGTATCCCCATTTTTCTTCTGGCACTTTATAGTCATCACATCATCCCTTCTATTTTGTTTATTTATTATATTTTGATGCCTATAAATACCAGAACAGATTAGAGCCAAGGGATGCCATATGATATATTCTTTTCTCATTTTCTTAGTTTTTGGTTTAGTTTGAGAGTTGTGTGGGCTTTAACTTGGTTTCTTCTTCTTCTTCCCTGTTGAAGCTTTCTTTTGAGAGCTTCTTATGGTGGTTGAGCAAGTTTATCTTGTACCTCAACTTCATCATGTGTTAATAATAATATTGCTTTTGCTTTTTTTCTTTTTTTCTTTTTCTTACTTGTTTTCTTTTGCTATTACTATGTGTAACTAATCTTTCTTTGGTTGTGGTAATGGTAAGAAAATGGGATGAAAGGTTTTGCTTTCCTCCTCCTCCTGTTTATGTTTAATTTTCTTAACATGATTCTAACTTAAAGGTTGTTTATGTATTGATGTGATATGGTATTTTGAAACTATGGTTACTTTGTAACCTCTTCATATACCATACTCACTCTCTTTCCCCATTTCACAATGTTTAAGGTAAAATCAATTTGGTATTAAGTTTGCTAAGTTTTGATACGGTATTTTGTGACCAAGTGCTTGACAAACCCTCGGCTTTCATATACCCTATACTATCACAAACACTTAGCAAAGTTAACACTAAAACTAATTGTTCTCACTCACTAATTTGTGTTTATGATGTTGATGTATGCTTGCTAACCCTTGTGCTTAATGTTGATACCTCAAGCTTGGACATACAAATGGTAAGTGAATAATATGGATTCGTTTCGTGTTTTGCGTCGAATATCTGTATTTTGATGACTTGTGCTATGCAACCGCATTGACAAGTCTTGCTTCACGCTGGGATCAGCACATGGACGGACAACTCCTGAGTAAGGGAGCGTCAAAGGAATTGTCGCGATTCGACCATCTGATCCAAAGCCACAGCCATTTCTTTCTTAACTTGTTTTCTTATTTTCTTTATTATTTTTGTGACAAACCATATCATATTCATTGTTCTCGAACCTTAATCGACAAAACCTAATACACAACTCCCTGCGGATCGACCCGTACTTGCAGGCTAGTTACAACACGCCGTGCACTTGCGGTTTTATAAATTTTAAAACGAGACCGAGCTTGCGTGTGCATCCATTTCCAAAACCGATTCTATTTTCAAAAACATACGCGGTTGCGTGCACGGGTAAAGTCCCAACAAGTTTTTTGCACCGTTGCCGGGGAGTTGGTAGTCATTAGGTATTGTTATTTCTGGTTTGTACTAACAAAACTAACTATTAACTCAAATATTTTCAAAACTAACAAAAAAACACTTATAACTTTTTTCTCTGTCTTTCAATCCTGCTATCACTCTGTAATCAAATTAAAAAAAATCAATGTATACTAGTAGAATACTAATATAGCCTAGAGAGTACACACAAAATTCGACCACCCAACTCCTAAAACTGACCGGCGACATTGCTAAAAAATCCGGCGCCGCCGGGTCAAAGGTGGGATTTTTGTTTTTTTCCTTTTGTGTGATCTCCAATGACTTTTTAGTATTCTAGTGGTATTGTTTGATTTTTATAATTTTTAGTGTGCAGGAATTGGGACAGATATATTGCTTTTGGCACTAAATATCGTATTTTCCGACATTTTCAGGTTTTAACGGAATTACGACCAGCGATCGTGCGGAGCGAGGCTCAAATTCAATTGCAAAATGTTAGTGAAGTAGAGTGCCAAAGATCCGGGTAGTTTTATCCGCGCAAACGAACATTCAAATACCCGTAATCACTTCAAGGTGGTTTCTAAACCCAAAATCGCATCGGTACGTATTTTCAAACACCTTCGCTGAAATCCGACGCTTTCAAATACCCTATCTTCTGCAGGATTCTTCACACAAAATTTCCACCAATTTCACCCGAGAACTAGCCCGTATTTGTTGCAGCGCTTAAGCCTAAACGGAAAAAGAATCACTTTATTGATTGAATTCTTGAATTCGTTTATTGAATTGCGCAATTGCATCTTAATACGGATCATAAGGGAAAGAAACCAAACAAGATATGGTAAAGGATTTCATCACCTTTCTCCATGGCCCAAAAATCACAAAATTGCATTCTTGTATACCCACAGTAATTTTTAAAATCAATTAGAACTCCGACTTTATGGACTTTGCGCTAATTAGGAGAAGTTAACTGTGTTTAGAACACCGCTTAACTGTATATTGTTCACGGGGTGTCTAAGCAAGTGTAAAATTTTAGAAAATATAAAATATTATTTTTGGAATTTAATATTAAAATAATATATTTCGGAAAACTACCCGATTTGCGAAATTGGGGTTTTCGTATAATGGTATAAATATATACCAATATTTGTGAAATAATTGGAGATTTAAAATGATTAATTCATTTAAAAATATATTTATTGGATTTGGCATTTTTATAATTAATTACACGCAAGTTTAAAATTTAACCCGATTAATACACTACTAATCGTGATTAAGCCAAATCCGTGTTTCTACAGTTTTTCATGGCTAGTGCACCATGTCATTTTGCATTTTTATTGCATGTTGTTTCATTAGTATGTGTTGATATTTGGTTTTAAGAAAAGAAAAAGAAAAGGGAAGCTAAAAGACAAAAGAGGTATAATTGGGAGGTGAGCATAAGAGAGGGAGAGAGTGAGGGTAAGAGAGAGAGAGAGGACTGCCATTTCCTCACCACATTTCTTTTTCTTCATCTTCTCCAACTCATTTTACCTCCACCTTCACCCCCACATATCATCTCCAATCTTTCACCAAAACCCTAAACCCCTTCATTTAAAGATGATCCCCTCCTCTTCCTCAACACTTTGGACCAATCAAAGTTGGATTTTGAAGACTTTGGGAAGCTAGGGCTTTTCTTAAGTTGCCCAAATGAGGTATAATTCTTTTCATTTAGTTTTGTTTAAGTTTCCTAGCATTCTAGTTAGTTTAGAATTTGTTTAAGGTGTGGATTTGTGAACATGGAAATTCAAGAGAAGGGTTTGGGTGTTTGTGTGGAATGATGATATGTAGTGGCTGTCTACAGACCTTAGTGTGGAATTTTCTGCCCAAAATTAGAGAATACAGACTTAGGATATTACACAAGTTGGTTTTGTGACATTTAGTGGCCTACAAGGAATCTGGAGCAACCCGGGAAGTTTCTGAGAAAAACAAACAATACCAGAGACCTAGTTGGACCAATAGGAGACCACCCTGAGAAGACGAACCCCATCAGAGCACCTTTGGCCGAGCTGGCCAGATTTTTTAGGCATGTGGCCGGAAAAATTTTAGGGTTTGGTGTCTAGGTTTGTTCAGTAGCTCACATACTCTATATACAACACCCTATACTTGCTAGTTTTGTTCCTATTGACCTGAACCAAAATCTGGGAGCACATTGGGGTGTTTTTGGTTATGTTTTCCGTATTTTGGAATGCTTGGTTTTGATGTTTGGATTTTTATTTGATTGTTGGGCATTTGTACGTCAAAAATAAGGGTTTTTTGATTTTTTTGCATGCGTAGGCTATAGGTTCTAACCTATGAGCGCACCGTGTGCCGTATTGGTTTTCCAGACATGATGTTAATAGCGATTGCGATTGTATATTATTGTAGGTACCTTCGCATAGATCCGAGGCGATGGAGCATGGCAACATCGACTTTGGCAAGCAAAGATCAAGGTGAGTAGCTCTATATCTATGGGGGAAGTCGGGTGGATGGCGTATAGCACCCCCGCAAATTTGATGGAAACCGATATATAGGATATGGTTAGTGAAGCCTATTCTAGGAACCTATGGATATGATTAAAGGTTTAGTGTGACAGGATATTAAAACAATGATGTCTCGGATTGATATATATATATATATATATATAAGGATATGATAAATGAACGTGAATCACGATATATAGATAGGTAGTGCACAAGAATAAGTAGGAGTTTTAGAGTAGTATGAAACGAGATTAATAAGGTAGAATGTGTACATAAAATCGACTTGACGTATGATGACTTAATGTGATGAAAAGAATATTCGATGTATGTGATGACGTGATTGATATGTCGGTAAATGGATGCGAGTTGATAAGAGATGATTGATACCTTTGCCGTTCCCCTGATATGAGATTGTTTTATGGATGTGACCTGGGATATAGGCATATATATATATATATATATAATGTTATGAATCATGAGTGATATGCCGTATGAAACGTTAGGTCCGTACTCTCATTGTCATATAGGTTGATAGGATCCCTAATTGTTTTCTGCCGCCGTACGATGATTTACCGTAAGTGATGAGTTTTATGATGATTGATCCATACCCTTGACTAGAGGATGCCGTACGATGGATTATACCGTACGTGATGTTGTGAGGCTGGATGTCGATGGATAGATTCACCGACTCAGATATATTGTAGATACGTATACCTGTTAGCATTTCGCGTATGATGTACCTTATGCCACGTTCATGTCATTCTCAATGCATTACATACACTTGTGCTAGTACATCTACACCATTATCGATGATGCGTATGTTACACTTACACAGATTGGTTGGCTCATACACTTCATCATCGATAATTTCTATGTAACTCACACAGTAGAATTTCTACATCATGCTATTATATTGCTATGCTCACATTATGATGATATGCCCATACTCACATCACTGTTCCATGTTGCATGACATACGGAAATGCTTACATTCTGTTATATGTCGCATACATCATGCTTTACGATTATACATATTGAGACATGCTATTTTCATAAGATTTCTAGATTTGAGAACCGTGGTTATTTCAAAGGAAAGTATGTATTATTTTAAAAACCAGGTTTCTCTTGATATGATATTTCAATGCGTCCACCATGTGTTTTCACGATTTTGAGATTGGCATATGAAACCCGATTCGAGGAGCTGTAGGCACCGTCTGCGGGTACATGGTGGACCCGGTGGGGTACCCCGAGGCAAGAAAACTCGTATTGTTAGGCGGTGAGCCTGGCAGGGGAGCACTACCTACCGGTGATAGTATTTAGGCTTGGCGGTTATCCGGAGGATACCAACCGAAGTAGTGAGATGATATGGGCCGATCCGGACCGACGGAGCCCGTAGGCCGATCTGGACTGACGGAGCCCGAGAGATATGAGGATTTACGTGTCTATGCTGGACAT
Source organism: Agapanthus africanus (assembly GCA_030015575.1). Lineage (NCBI taxonomy): Eukaryota > Viridiplantae > Streptophyta > Magnoliopsida > Asparagales > Amaryllidaceae > Agapanthus > Agapanthus africanus. The sequence goes on along the minus strand of CM057343.1, from coordinate 201,727,733 downwards.
GGGTTTCATGATGTTTCGAGTGTCGGTGTTGGACACTCAGGTTCCATGATTTGATGTGTCATTGATGGACACACATTCTTTGATATCCTCATATATTTTCATGCATATGCTTTTATGATGTTTCGAGTGGACGGGATCCACATGCATACAGGCATTGATTATATTGTTGGATGATATCTACATGCATGCAGGCCTTGATTATTGTTGGCATATAGGTAGACACGGTCACCCTAGATATCATAGTATTACCTTTATGATACAGTTGACCTAGAAAATCGTTGTTTATTCGATTTCTACCTGATGATGTTTTCTACTTACGAGTTGGCAACTCACCCCCGTTGTGCCACAGTTCTTGCAGGTTGACCGCATGGATCGGTAGCGGCATCGTTGACACATAGCTTGTATTCGGGAGACTTGCTTTGGTGGGTGGTCCATATTGGATCGTACCACTATTGTATTTATTATTCATATTGTATCTAGTCAACTCCATCAATCAAAATTAGTATTTATATAAATAGTAAGACTTAGAAAGACTTATAATTGCGAGACTTAAGCGATGGGTTATATGTTCGCTTGGTGAGTTGGATGTCTTGCTTTACTTTATTCTTTGTGTTGATCTTCGCCGTTGGGCGTCGTATACTTACTTTATGACTTGCGTGGTTGTGAATCCGCCGTTTGGCAAAGAGCTAGCTCCCGCTTGGGGATGCCTTTTATATTATCATGTATTTGTAGTTTTGGATTAAAATATACAAAGGAGGTGCTGCCCAAATTTTCAAAAGACGAAACATGTTTTTCAACTAGTAAATCCACTTGCATTTTTCATGTTCCTTTATTTGAATTTAAGAAAACATTTGATTTCCTTATACCTTTATTTCAAAACTTCGCCTCTTCTATTTTCTTAAAAAAGTTTTGATTTCTAGGATTCGGCTTACTTGAATTACATTACGCCTTTACACGTGGCGTGATTTAAGTGCCGGTCACGAACTAAATTTCAGGTCGTGACAGTAAGTGTTCACGAGAAAGGGTTATTCTAATTAAGGAATTTCGCGAAAGCATTGGATAACTTCCCCTTATCTCTGTACTAACCTAGCTTTGTGATATGTATATCTTAAGCCCGTTTCTCGACACAGTTTTACTGTGACAATCAGGTTCTTGAGCAGGTCTAGTTGACTTAGCATAACATAGACTGCTAGGGGTGTGATACTCTTGGTTTTTATGTGTTTTGTGAATTCTTGTTGATATGGGTGATACACAATTCAATTCGATTTTTCACGATTCTTATTCTTTGGTTTATACTCAGTCCCAATTCTTTTGTTCAAATTGCCACGATTCTTCCCACATTCATGAAAACTGTTCTTTTCTAGGGAGTGACCAACTCTCCCAGAGTTTTGCTAACGGTCACCCACCTAACACTCTTGAACCCAGTCCCACTTCAATTATAGACCTAATGATTGAAGATTTAGAGAAAGAGGTCGACAGGGTAACTGCTTTAGCATCACCACCGCCACAACCCTCCCTTCCTGAAACAACCGACCCATCATTAGGGAATGATAGTGAGATGGATGCTAGGTTGACCGCTTTAGAAAAATGTATTGAAGTAATGACCGCAGTCGAGAATCAAACAGCTGCGACACCAGCCCTGTTTATACATCAGTCTGAGCAATTGTTTCATGCTCAAGCTTAATCTTTGTCTAGAATTGAAGAGCATGTAGCTAAAAGGATTCTAAGGAGTGAACACTGTCAATTAGAGCCTAACAATATCAATGTCTATCATCTGGGAAGTCACCCGAGGAAGATAAACGATCTAACGAATTTTGATAATTTCATAAATGATGATATGATTAAATTGACTGAGTGTTATCAGGACACATAAGAAAACCCTCCGAGTCAGTCCGATGATTTTTGTACTCCAATTTTAGAGTAGGAAGCATGTGATTTTGACGGGTATGGTAGGGATAAATTATCAGAGGAAATCAATGATCAGGAACCCACAATTTTTGTATCACCAGTTGATATTATTTCGGAAGAAACGTTAGTGTGGGAACATACTTTTTTGATAACATGTACCTACCCATTTGTGAATGTGATGAGGAAGAAATAGTATTGGGAGAGTTAGGGGGCTGTAACAATGAGAATAGGAGTGCAGTATTATAGGGAGGAAGGAAGCCTTGGTAAATATTCTTTCATGCAAAGTTTTGAGGAATTATTTGCGGATAAACTTGATATTCTAGGTGAGTTTGAATCCGGATCAATTTGGGAACATCCCATGAACCTTTCCTTTTCTAAATTTTTTGCGGATGAACTCCAGTTTTTAAATGAACTTGACTCCGAAACTCAACACGTTTTTCTTGAAAATTCAATTCATTCAGGCAACAATTCTTTTACCTCTTCAAAACTTCATCTTCACCTTCAACGTCTTCCGATCCCTACTTTTACACGCCCAGGACCATCATTAACAACAAATATATACATTTTCTTTTTCTTTTTCTTTTTTATATACGTATTCTTTTACCATCCCTTGCACTATATTGACAAAAATTTTAAATGGCTGGTATTAATTTCTGGACTAACTCAATCTTTAAACTTGTATATGCTGTAATTAGTCTTAGGTTTTTTCTTTTTTTGAATAAATTCTCACTCTGATGTCTAAGTCTAGCTACTGGAGATGGGGGCAACGATGAGGACATCGTAAAACTCAGGTTTGGGGGAAAGTACTGTGTTTATTTTGTTGCATCATGTGTATATTCTGCATTGCATACATATTAAATAACCTATAAAAAATTGAAAAATTTCTTCAAAACTTAAGAACTATTTTTCATCTTAGCTAGCTAGGGAACTTAGACTCGTAGTCTGACGGTTCGGTTGATAAGATAGAAGCAACTAAATCTTTTTCGAGAGATTGAAAACCCGAAAGATAACCCTCCTTTGAGTTTAACCGTAGCCGATATATGACTTTTATAACACTTTACACGTGTCGTATGTTTTTGAGAATTAGATGAAGGTCTGACATGTTTGTAAAACTTTTGAAAATTGATAAACATCTTTAGGATCAAACTTGTTTGTTCTGAATTACGTAATATCAAGAATAGTTTATAAAGTGAAGTGAATAAGAAGGATATTATTGAGGTTTTAATAGAAGCTTAAAGTCTGAAAAATAATCCATCTGAAATCTTGTTGGAGTGATTACACACTTTATCCAGATGAACACGTCTTCGGAATTAAAAAGAAAAGATGGTTATATCTCCGTCTTCACTGCTTTCAGAATATTTTAGACGCAAATAAAATGAGTCTTCTGTTTTGTGGCCTTGGTAAGTTGGGTAATTAAGTCCTTGGGGTGTCTCCACATCTAATACCCTAAAACCATCTGATTTGGGAGTCATTGACCCAAACCTCGCTAAGTTTCCAAGCGCCAAATAAAACAAGCTAAGCAAGTGTTCTTCCCGAGTTAAAAGCCCTCACAGTTTTTTGTCGGAGAATAATCTTGGCGAGATGAGTTTTCTTATAAAAACAGTTTTTTCTCGGAGATATGAAGGTTTATATTTATAAAGATGTTTGCACGATAATTATGAACTAAAACAGGTGAAAGATAGGAGTGAAAATTAAGACTTAGGTTCTCTGTTAAAAATGATATATATTCTGACTTGAACCCTAACTGGAGAATGAAACTTGATAAAATTCTTAACTCCATTCAAACTCGTTTGATCCTTTAGAAGTCTATCTTGGTCCGTATTTTTGACATGATGACCCTAATCAAGTTCTTAAAAGCTTGTCGACACTATTTGCACAACCACGTAAAGACGTGTATTAACTTATGTTAAATAATTTGTGAGGAGTGAAAAATAGGGTTGGACGTTTCTAACTTGGATAATAGAACATCTAGCTTTAATTATTAACCTTAAAGATTAGAATCAACAGTTTTTTCACGATGCTAACTTGACTGGATTTTGTGGGTGCAATCCGCAGAAAACCTTTAGGAGACAACACTCCTCCTAGGGACACCTGTAGGGTTCCTAGGCACACTCAAGAGGTTCCACAAGGCATCAACCATGCCAAATTCAAAAATTAATGCCGAGAAACCCTAATACTAGATCGTTAACTAGAGGTAAAGGCGAAAAGCAAGCAAGTAAACAACTTTATTGCTAAGTGAATGGAAATACAACCTTTGTAGATCCGGTCCACCACTTCTTTAGCTTTGAGATGACGTCCCTCCGCTGCGATCATCGGGATCCCGGACTCTAGCGTCGGTTTCATCGGAGAAATGAGCGGGCTAGGTCGTTGACTTCGGTGCCGAAGATGATCTACGTCGAGGCGACTCAAACTCAAGCTCCATCTTCACTTGGTCATGAACCTTGTGAAGAAAACACCCAATACAACATGGCAAGTGGTAGAGGATGAAGAAATAGGAAGTGGGTTCACTTTGGATTTGGATTTCTCACTTGGAATCATCACTTGGAAATTTTCAAGCAAAGGTTTTCTTTCTTCATCAAGAAGAAGAAGAAGAAAGAAAAGAAAATCAATTATGTCAAAAAGAAAATCCAAGTGATACTTATCATTTAGCAACCATGGGTGAGTTAACAAGTGTCGAGAATAAACTAGGGTTCATGTAAATGGTTAGGGTTAAGGAAAGAAACAAAATGGTTAAAACTTCACAAAGCTTCATGAAGCTTCAAGTAAGAAACAAAAGAAGCCACCATTTTATTTCTTGCCAAAATGAATAAAAGAATAAATAAATAAGTAAAGATAACAAAACCCTAACCATTAACCTAAACATGGTTTAATCATACACACCCAAGTTTGCATGTATCATCAAACATGATACAAACTAGTCACAAACATATATCATATATACAATGTGCACATTCAAGTGAGAAAATAATCTTAAGTGAACCAATACTAGTTAATGTAAAGTAATATATCAAATATATAATTATACATTAAATCATTAAATCAACACTTGATTTAATGATCCGGTCATACTACATATAACCGACTAATATCAATAGTAACAACTTATCAAATCAACACTTGATCCAATAACCCGGCTATATCGCATATAACAGATCAATGTCACAAATCGCGAGAATCGAATACAGTATCACATACTGGTATTATTCTCGGTCCCGCACATATCTCATATGCGCTCCTATTTCGTTTCGCTTGAGCCAGAAAACCTCTGTGTAGGACTCTAAAGACTCGTCAATACGCCGGCAGCAGGTGATGATCATATCAAACACCCACAAGCCGCAAGCGGTCTACTAAACGTAACGGCCACCCGGGTATTGAGCGATCAGAAGATCAACGAGCAAGCCCGCTCAAACTCCTGTGAATCCGACCAGTAACACTTACCGTACAGTCCGGTCTCGTCGTCCGATATGTCGCATATCTCGCCTAGGGGTGGTAAACATCAGACCCCAGTAGCTCGATAAGTCATGTCGATATAAGGTCTATAACAGTTCGAGAAACTACTGGTAACACTTACCAGTAAATCTCAGCAACCCTGGCCAGGGATTTCTGGTTATAGCCAATCGAACACAGCGCAACATCAACTCCCTATACCGGGAGAGACGAATCCCCTCCTATCGCTCATTGCCTCCATGTGAATCGGGACTGTACCCAAAAACCACCGTTTGCACACCCTCTTGGATGTGGTAAGGTGGAAATCAAAGCACGGTAGGAATCACACAAGACTCTATGACGATCTCGGGTCTACAGACTAACCTGTACCGGTGTCACCAGAGAAGCCATCTGACGTAAGGTATAATACCGTCTGGGAGTTCTCGGCGAGTCCGTCCAGTGTACCCAGTCTCCACTGAGCACCCGTATATCATCTCTGATGTCAAACAACAATGGATATAGGATCATCCATCGCCTTCTGTATGGGTCGAGAAGGTATACGCTAGTCTACTCTGGTATATCGATGCCCCGTCTCGATACACCCACGACTAGGGACCTTGAAGGATGTACTTATGGACTTCCATGTCCCCACTAGTATGATCCGCATCATAGTCCAGGTAGTCAAGTACACATCCTAAGGGCTTTACCAACATGTAGTAGAGAGACAATCAGTGTACACGTTAAGGTAAAGAGCAACCAGATAGCATACTATCATGTCGAGCAAGAAAGTCCTCCTTATATATGTCCAAGCATCCACTACAATATACATCCTATGTATTGTAGTGGCCTCTAGGGCATACATATAACTAACAATCTCCCACTTGCACTAGGGCCATCTGATAGCAGTGGTTGTAGTATCTCATACTCAACCTTCCCATAAAATTCTCTCTCTGGGAAAAGGCCTTTGTGAGTGGATCCACCGTGTTGTCCTCTGAGTCTACTCTCCTAACCTCGATCACCCTGGAGATCAACTATCTCCATGATCAGGTGATGCTGCCTCAGAATATGTCTGGATCACTGATGGGACGGACGTTCCTTGGTATAAGCCACAACTCCATTGTCACACAATGGGAAGAACTAAGTTCATCTCATGAACTAATATACACCCAGACAGCCTCTTTGGTGGCATCTTAAGTAGCGATGTATCCAGCCTTTATCGTCTAGTATGTCACGGTATCAAGCTTGGAACTCTTCCAACATACCGTCCCTTTACTGAGGGTAAAGACAATGCCTGTGACTGACTTTCAGTCGTCCTTATCACTCTGGAACCTTTCCAGTGATTCTTCCCAGGATCAACTGATACCATCTCACTACAACTAGTGAGAGTATCCTAACATCCAATTAGATCTATTTCATAAATCCAAAACCCAGGATTTAGAAGGTATCACTTTGATCCTATATGGATAATCCTTGTGTTAGGCGGAGATTGACCGAGCGTAGCATAGGAAACTCCTTCCCCATCAAGAGTATGTCATCCATGTACTCTACGAGGATCACCACCATACTCCATACTACCTTTTTTATATACAAGGTTCATCTACCATTTTGATGATGTCAAACTCTTTGACTATCTCATCAAAACAGATGTTCCAACTCCGCGATGCCTGCTTTAATCTTATAAAGCATCTTATACACGTTTCCGCTGCTCCCACTGTCTACGAAGCCCTCTGGCTGTGTACTTACAGACGCCCTCTTCTAAAACATCATTTAGAAAAGCTGTCATAACACCCAACCACCAGATATCGTAGTCATAGTATGTAGCCGTGGCAAGTAGGATCTTGATGGACTTAAGCATAGGCCCCAGAAAAGGTTTCATTATTAGCCACAACTGGTCTACGATGCAAACTTTTAACAAGTCTAGCTTTGAAAGTCTCAACTTTTCCATGTACACCAAGTAATCTTCTCAAGATATACTTGCTCCTGATGGGGATTTAACCCTTCAGATAAAGCAACCAAAGTCCATACTTTGTTGGTGTATAAGGATTCCATCTCAGATCACTAAGTATCCAGCCATTCTTATAGAGTCTTACTCTTGATGGCTAGCTCAGAACTAGTTGGGTCATCATCTCATGATGTAATCCTCACTCCCACTGTCATAGAGAAACCGAAGTATCTCTCATATGGGTGAGGAACCCTACTAGATCGGCGGAGAGGCTGAGGTTCGTTGGAATCTACTGAACCCTTTAGTTCTACCAAATCAACTGCTGTAGTTTGTATAGCGGGAACCTTTCCAGTTCTATATTACCGACCTTGCCTCGAGCTTGTCCGGATCTTGCGTTTTAGACATAGGCCGGACAACTCCAAATCTTAACAAACTTAAGATATGGGCTCTTCCCTTTCCATATCACATATGAAGTGATAGGCAACTGATTTGATTTGAACCCTATTCAATAGGTATGCAGCTTCTCAAGTGCATAACTCCCAAAAATGAAATAGGTAACTCAGTAGTACTCATCATAGAGCACACCTTATCATATAGGGTGTGATTGCTCCGCCCCGATACACCGACGTGCCGTGGTGTATACGGAGGAGTAATGCTGAGAGAGAATCTCATTCTCCTTTAGAAAAGTCCAAGAATTCCGTGCTCAAGTATTCTCCTCCTTGATCACATCAAAGGACATAATACTTATACCCGTATTTTGGTTCTCTACTTCTAACTTATATTCTGTGAATATCTCAAAAGGTTCGGACTTATGTTTCAACAGGAACATATGCCTGAATCTTGAGAGATTATCAGAGGATGTAATGAAGTACAAAGAACCGGTCCTGGCATGTGCAGACAGGGGACCTTACATACATCATCATGTATCAGTCCTAAGAGTTTACTAACTCTTTCTCTGTTTCCAATAAACAGAGCTATGGTCATCTAATCTTTGTGACATGACTGGCAATGTTTCACAAGTTGTAAATTCAAACTGATTTAAATATGCATCTAAATGTAATTTTAGCCAGTCGGGTTGCATTAATATGACCTAGTCTACAATACCTTAAGAAGGATTCGTTCATTTCTGAACTCTTCCTCTTGTGTGTGTTCTGTATACTAAGAACTGTAGTTTGATTTAGAACATCAATGCTTTTAGATAACGTGCCTGAACCGATCAACTTTTGATATAGGAAATGTTCAAAACATTATCCAACAATACAAAATTTTATCATTTCTTTACTAATAAAGAGACTGATATGATTTTGTATATCAGGTTCGGTATCCAATAACATTCGTTCAGAATCAATATATTTGGAATACAGGGTGACAGTGACCAACAGATTTGGCTGCAACACTTGCACCGTTTTCTGTCTCATGAAACTTATTACCCGTTCTCAGTTCTCTACCTTTCTGTAGCCAATGTAACAGATTACATTAGTGGGATCCTAATCTGATATCTAATACCTAGGATGTAGAGGACACTGAGAAACAGTTCTTTACAAGTAACACACCCGAAGGAGATGCATCATATGCACTTTCTTCGTTCGGGCGGCATAGGAATTCTGGTATTCCCCTATTTCCTGCTCTGTCTTATAACAATTATAAGTTGGAGCGGGACCAACGTTCCCCAGCTCAGTATAACAAGCGGGTTCGGTCAATACATCCGTATTATTATCTTGATTAAGGCGTGATATGGTCGCTACCTGGAGAGAGAGAGAGAAGAAAACACTCAGCGTATGCTCTTGCAAGATCAGATTGGTTATTATTTTATCTAATCAGGATAGCTCCCACCGTTTTAATCAAATCTTCCTTCAAACCCTAAAAGGAAAGACTAGCCGGGATTAATTACACACTACAAGTTCGCCAATCTTTCAGCCGGGCCAGTGTCGGTACTTTGAGGGAGGTTCCCCGTGCTTTCGCACTAACCTAATTAATGTAAACCTCGTTTTCCCAGAGGCGTAACCTCGTTAACACCTTTCTAGACATCTACTTGATCGACTAATTGTAATGTGTAAAACTCTCCCAGGAGTAACTCTTACTCGCAGCGGGTATCGGGATCCAACTATCTCATAGAAGGTATGCAATCTCATTGCAAATTTCAATACTTGAAATTCCCGATAATATTTTGCCCCTAGTGTCCTATGACCTTGACGCAGGCCAACAAACCATAGTACGCTAGTCAATTCCAACCCGTCATTTCCTGATTGAATTAAACCCACCCGCACGACCCTTGACGCAGGCCAACAAAGTCGCACGACTACCCTAATCCAATCTGCATCATATGCATAAGCAGATAAATACTAGTTAGCTACCGCACACTACGCCTTGACGCAGGCCAACAAACGTAGCACGAATACTAACTACTACTTATCTGAAATGACGGAGGGCTACGACAGGTTTTTCTGAAAACCTATTGCGTAATGAACTTGATATCGTTGTAGAATCAAATGATTTTAAAATGGAGTGTTTTTTAGGATTTTCTAGTTTTGCTAAAGGGGTCACTCCCGGTGAAGGGATCGTCGGCCCTTTCCTCGTCGAATGAGGTGCGGGATATATCATATATATCACTGTGCAAAGCAGAAACTATAGAAGCAATCAAAAGACAAACCGAGTATGTAGCATCTGCCAGTTATTGCTAAAGGGGTCACTCCCGGTGAAGGGATCTCGGCCCTTTCCTCATCGAATAAGGTGCAGGATGTTCTACAAGGAACACCGCGATGCAAAGCAAGAACTGTAGCTACCTGTTTTTGAAAAATTCGATTCCACAACATCTTAGGTTTCTTTTCTTTCATTAATCACATTAATGAAGTCCCATCATTTAAGTCACCTAAACATCACAGATAAATACGACGTACACTTATGCCATCCGCATTCGCCTCGATGTCCCCTCGTGCACCGTTAGGTTAGGTAACTAACGGCAGAGCGGGACAGGGTTAGCGCGGGTGTAAAACATAAGTAACGCCTATATAATATATCATATATACTATATACAATATCTATCTGAATAAAACACATGATCACATCACAGATATCGCAGCAGAAAATATAATATGAAATATTGGATATACTAGGACGTCCGTGTTTTCAATACGAGCCAGTATAAAACACGGATTCCACGGTCGCGATGAATAGCCAAACCCACACCCCTAGACCCCTACGAGAGCGGCAAGCAACCCTACCAATTCTAAAGTTAGGAGATCCGGACTCGACTCCTCGAGTTGGTCTCCCACTGGACTCCAGAACCCGGTTACTTGTGCTCTCCTCCTTGGGTCTATCCTAGTGCGGAAAAGTAAATAATATACAAATGGTGACATCTTCCGCAACCTGGAAGTGCCCCAATACAAGAATATTACATACAAGTTTTTACATGAATAAAAATGAAAAACACTCATCTCACATAAAAAAAACCCCGGCTATTCAAACACGACGATCCAATATAACATATCCAACAACACATAACATCACTTGTCATCAACGTAAGTAAACATGCGTATCCCAATTGTCGTTGACATATAGCAACAAAACCGGCGATATGACATATTACACTTACGGTCGCAGAAAAGAAAGTGTAAAACTACAACAGTTGGAATCCGCAACCTACATAGACATCGCATGCCTAATCTAATGAATTCCTTAGATATCGCATGCCTAACAATTATAAACCCCGCATTTTAGTCTCATTATCGAAAACACTTTTCAATATCAAGCCGGGCAATTCAACAAGATTCCCGGCATTTTGATCGAATGATCGTCGCAAACTTTAATAGGCGGCCGCACCCCCGATGTCGTCGACGAAGTGCACCAAGGCGGAACACCGCTGCCGCGAGCACCCGAATGGATGCTTTCGGCGATGGGGTTCTCCTACAGTCACTTGGTCGGGGCTATGGGGTGTGGCTGTCTATTAAGTTTACCCGGATAGTATTCGCGTACGCTACGTGATTGCGACGGACTTTTGATCATATCAAAATTCCGTGGCAACCGATCAAGTGAGACTAAAGTGCTATGTTTATAAAATTCAAATTAGTTATCTCATAACTTACTTGTGGATTCCAAATATTGTATCACATTCCAAATAAATAGAAAATGTTAAACTTTCCGATCGAATAGTCAAACACCCAAGTTTTCCCGAAACAGCTCAACTCATGAAATAAGTTTAAAAACATCCACTTCATGCCACAGTACCAACGGTCCAGCCGTAGAAGGGTCAAGCCAACGCCTCATATGTGGCACGCCGTACTGCCCCAAACCCTAAGGTTCAAAGGGCAGTTCAAGACGGTCACATAATCGAGTTAAGGTTTGTTGTCTTCTAGAGGGACCATCACGTTACTTGCACTACTTAGAACGTCATTAAACTACGGAAAAATCCAACAATTGGAAATTTCCCGGCAGGGGAAAAAGTGGGTATTTATATCCGGTCGAACTTTTTAACATATTCAAAAATTACCCGGAAAAACTCATAGGCAAAGTTTGACAATCCGATCGAATCTACGAACTCCCAATACAACCCAGAAAACTCAACTCTTGAGTAGAAGTTAAAAATTCCCAGAAAATACAGCCCTAACAGATAGGAATTACTGTGCAATTTTCAAAGGCTAACTTGACTGTATGGCCGCGGAACCGCCGCACGAGCCATGCTCGTGCCGCGCTTCCGCGGCGCTTTAGCGGATTCAGGCGCACGTGCGGCAAAGTATTTCTTAGAAATCCCTGCTGATTTTTCTGTATATTTTTAATTCACAAAATTCCCAGTTTTGAAAAAATGAACAGAGAAGGGTTTTGGATTAGGGTTTCGGGTTCGATCGGACTTCTAACATCGTCTACACTTCGCCTAATGCTCTAGCTAGGCTCTGATACCACTGTAGGGTGTCTAGGCACACTCAAGAGGTTCTACAAGGCATCAACCATGCCAAATTCAAAAATTATATGCCGAGAAACCCTAATGCTAGATCGTTAACTAGAGGTAAAGGCGAAAAGCAAGCAAGTAAACAACTTTATTGCTAAGTGAATGGAAATACAACCTTTGTAGATCCGGTCCACCACTTCTTTAGCTCCGAGATGACGTCCCTCCGCTGCGATCATCGGGATCCCGGACTCTAGCGTCGGTTTCATCGGAGAAATGAGCAGGCTAGGTCGTTGACTTCGGTGCCGAAGATGATCTACGTCGAGGCGACTCAAACTCAAGCTCCATCTTCACCTGGTCATGAACCTTGTGAAGAAAACACCCTATACAACATGGTAAGTGGTAGAGGATGAAGAAATAGGAAGTGGGTTCACTTTCGATTTGGATTTCTCACTTGGAATCATTACTTGAAAATTTTCAAGCAAAGGTTTTCTTTCTTCATCAAGAAGAAGAAGAAGAAAGAAAATAAAATCAATTATGTCAAAAAGAAAATCCAAGTGATACTTATCATTTAGCAATCATGGGTGAGTTAACAAGTGTAGTGAATAAACTAGGGTTTAAGTAAATGGTTAGGGTTAAGGAAAGAAAGAAAATGGTCAAAGCTTCACAAAGCTTCATGAAGCTTCAAGTAAGAAACAAAAGAAGCCACCATTTTATTTCTTGCCAAAATGAATAAAAGAATAAATAAATAAGTAAAGATAACAAAACCCTAACCATTAACCTAAACATGGTTTAATCATACTCACCCAAGTTTGCATGTATTATCAAACATGACACAAACTAGTGCACAAACATATATCATATATACAATGTGCACATTCAAGTGAGAAAATAATCTTAAGTGAACCAATACTAGTTAATGTAAAGTAATATATCAAATATATAATTATACATTAAATCAACACTTGATTTAATGATCCGGTCATACTGCATATAACCGACTAATATCAATAGTAACAACTTATCGAATCAACACTTGATCCAATAACCCGGCTATATCGCATAATAGATCAATGTCACAAATCGCGAGAATCGAATACAGTATCACATACTGGTATTATTCTCGGTCCCGCACATATCTCATATGCGCTCCTATTTCGTTTCGCTTGAGCCAGAAAACCTCTGTGTAGGACTCTAAAGACTCGTCAATACGCCGGCAGCAGGTGATGATCATATCAAACACCCACAAGCCGCAAGCAGTCTGCTAAATGTAACGGCCACCCGGGTATTGAGCGATCAGAAGATCAACGAGCAAGCCCGCTCAAACTCCTGTGAATCCGACCAGTAACACTTACCGTACAGTCCGGTCTCGTCGTCCGATATGTCGCATATCTCGCCTAGGGGTGGTAAACATCAGACCCCAGTAGCTCGATAAGTCGTGTCGATATGAGGTCTATAACAGTTCGAGAAACTACTGGTAACACTTACCAGTAAATCTCAGCAACCCTGGCCAGGGATTTCCGGTTATAGCCAATCGAACACAGCGCAACATCAACTCCCTATACCGGGAGAGACGAATCCCCTCCTATCGCTCATTGCCTCCATGTGAATCGGAACTGTACCCAAAAACCACTGTTTTGCACGCCCTCTTGGACGTGGTAAGGTGGAAATCAAAGCACGGTGGGAATCACATAAGACTCTATGACGATCTCGGGTCTACAGACTAACCTGTACCAGTGTCACCAGAGAACTGCCATCTGACGTAAGGTATAATACCATCTGGGAGTTCTCGGCGAGTCCGTTCAGTGTACCCAGTCTCCACTGAGAACCCGTATATCATCTCTGATGTCAAACACCAATGGATATGGGATCATCCATCGCCCATCTGTATGGGTCGAGAAGGTATACGCTAGTCTACTCTGGTATATCGATGCCCCGTCTCGATACACCCACGACTATGGACCTTGAAGGATGTACTTATGGACTACCATGTCCCCACTAGTATGATCCGCATCATAGTCCAGGTAGTCAAGTACACATCCTAAGGGCTTTACCAACATGTAGTAGAGAGACAATCAGTGTATACGTTAAGGTAAAGAGCAACCAGATAGCATACTATCATGTCGAGCAAGAAAGTTCTCCCTATATATGTCCAAGCATCCACTACAATATACATCCTATGTATAGTAATGGCCTCTAGGGCATACATATAACTAACAACACCTAGAGGTTTAACGGCTTATTGCACGTGCTCAGTGCAATCGCGTTCTCTGCGAAAGTGAGGTTAGGATTTGGTTTTGCTTGGGACCAGCAAAAGATAAGTTTGGGGGTATTTGTTCATCTCAGAAAATTGCAAGTTAATACCGCTCATTCATTATCTATTTTGTTTATATCGGTGCTATTAACCAGTGTCTGTTCAGTAATTACAGATTACAGGTATTCATGACATAATACTGGAAACATACTCAATATCACAAATATAGCGTTTGGGAGCCGAGACTGCAATCAGAACAGAAAATCGACCGATATTCAAAGAACTATTTTGCTGATAAACAAGTTTACACACATTTTGGTCCAGCATAATACATGTGTGATACTATCTCTTTGACATGGACCATGGTGGGGGCTGCCTTGGCACACTCATGACTTCTGCAAGTTGGCACAAGTGAGTGTGATGTGTGTTAAATGCAAAAAGTTATGATGTGATGTAATGCAACACTTTCCCTCCAATTCCACTGAGTACAAACCAGGGTTATTTAGAGAAATCAAAAATTGCCAGTGGGCAAGTGGAGAGCACACAAGTCCACCATACCAAGACGAGCCCCGGTGCTCAGAACTAGACCGGCGAGACCCCCACAAAATCCGGTGCCGCCGGTCCCCTTGCTCCAAATATCCCCATTTTTCTTCTGGCACTTTATAGGCATCACATCATCCCTTCTATATTGTTTGTTTATTCTATTTTGATGCCTGTAAATACCAGAACAGATTAGAGCCAAGGGATGCCATATGATATATTCTTTTCTCATTTTCTTATCTTTTGGTTTAGTTTGAGAGTTGTGTGGGCTTTAACATGGTTTCTTCTTCTTCTTCTTCCCTCTTGAAGCATTCTTTTGAGAGCATCATTATAGAGCTTGAACAAGTTACCAATATCTTGTACCTCAACTTCATCAAGTGTTAATAATAATATTGCTTTTGCTTCTTTTTCTTTTATTCGTTTCTTACTTGCTTTCTTTTGCTATTATTATGTGTAACTAATCTTTCTTTGGTTGTGGTGATGGTGATGAAATAGGATGAAAGGCATTGCCTTCCTTCTCCTCTTGTTTATGTTTAATTTTCTTAACATGATTCTAACTTAAAGATTGTTTATGTATTGATGTGATATAGTATTTTGAAACCATGGTTACTTTGTAACCTCTTCATATACCATACTCACTCTTATCCCCATTTCACAATGTTTAAGATAAAATCAATTTGGTGTTAAGTTTGCTAAGTTTAGATACGGTATTTTGTGACCAAGTGCTTGACAAACCCTCGGCTTTCAAATACCCTATACTATCACAAAAACTTAGCAAAGTTAACACTAAAACCAATTGCTCTCACTCTCTAATTTGTGTTTTTGATGTTGATGTATGCTTGCTAATCCTTGTGCTTAGTGTTGATACCTCAAGCTTGAACATACAAATGGTAAGTGAACAATATTCGTTTCGTGTTTTGCGTCGAATATCGGTATTTTGATGACTTGTGCTATCCAACCGCATTGACAAGTCATGCTTCACACCGGGATCGACACAAGGACGGACAACTCATGATTAAGGGAGAGTCGAAGGAATCGCCACGATTCAACCATCCAAACCAAAGCCACGGACATTTCTTTCTTAACCTGTTTTCTTATTTTCTTTATTATTTTCGTGACAAACCAAATCATATTCATTGTTTCGAACCTTAAGCGACAAAACCTTATACACAATTCCCTACGGATAGACCCGTACTTGCCGGCTAGCTACAACGCGCCGTGCACTTGCGGTTTTTATAAATTTTAAAATGAGACTGAGCACACTTGCACATCCATTTCCAAAACCGATTCTATTTTCAAAAACATACGTGGTTGCGCACGCGGGGAAATTCCCAAGAGGAAACTCGGCGGATATCTGGAGGATACCATTCGTAGTTATATGATGAGATGGATATGAGGGCCAATCAGAGTGACGGCGCCTGAGATATTGGTATTTGAGTGTCGTTGATTGACACCGGTTTTGATGATGATTTATTGATGGTGATTAGCATGCTTTTCACGTGTTATTTTTCAAAGAATTTACAGTTAACCGCAATCAAGACGGTGTCGCGTGTAGCTAGCCGCGATGAGTACGGGTCATCCATAGGGAGTTGGGGCGTTTTACGTTCTTATGATCACGAGTTAATGCAAGGGTCGGAACGGTTCGTTTCTAATCTAAGTGTTGTATATGCAAAGTATAAGTTGTTAAGAATAGAGATAGGTTAGTGTAAGTTATGTTGGGTTACGGCAGCGCCCCGGCCATCAATCTATGACTAAATGTAGAACAAAAACTTATAAAACTTGGCGCTACCACAACCAATTACCCGGATCTACCCATAAGCCCTAGATAACAAAACTTGCAAAGGAGTTAGAATGATTATACCGATCGATTCGTGTCCTTCCGTCTTCAACCTTCATCCCAAGCTCCACACGGCTTCCTTGATCAAGTTTGATCTCCGGTGTCCCCCATCGAAGACGATCCACGTCGAGAGTTAGTAATATGGGCTCCCGCCTCAAAACCGAAGCAACTCGGGTATCTAGTGTGCTAGCTTAGATAGCCAAGATGAAGTAGAGAGTGTTGAAGGATTAATTTACCTCAAGACACCCAAAGATTCTCAACTCATGAGAGGGTTTGGGTGGAGCTAGAGGAAGAAGAAGATGCTATTAGAATGAGGTGTTGAGACCAACTCAAGATAGAGAAAATGAAATGAATAATGGCTTATGTTTTTGTTTGTTGTGTGAGTGTGATAAGAAATAATGGAGCCATCACATAAATGTCCATGTCTCCAAAATATCTTAATCAACAAAAAATATCTCAAGTCAACATAATCTCACAACAGACAAAAACCCTAAGTATGCTAGAATAGTAACTATTGGTCACTAATTAGTCATAAACACCTCATCCTACACCTTAACAACCTTTTAATCCAAAAATGTCATGACCCAAAAAATTTTAGCTCGTGACCGGCACTTAAATCACACAACGTCTAAAGGCGTAACGTAATTCAAGTAAGCCGAAGCCCAGAAATCTAAACCTTTTTAAGAAAATAGAAGAGGTGAAGTTTGAAATAAAGGTATGATGAAATCAGATTTTACTTTAATGCATAGATAATGAAATATGAAAATGCATATGATACCGCTACTGATCCATGCGGTCAACTTGCAAGAACTGTGGCACAACGGGGGTGAGTTTTCAACTCGTGAGTAGAAAACATCAGCAGGTAGAAATCAAATAAAACAACGATTCCTAGGTCAACTATATCATAAAGGTAACACTGTGATATCTAGGGTGACCGTATCTGCATATGAGCCAACAATATAATCAAAGCCTGTATGCATGTGGATATCATCCACGTGTCCATCAATGACACAACAATATCATGGAACCTGAGTGTCCAAGATTGACACTCGAAATATCATGAAAACATATGCATGTAAATATGAAGATATCAACCAACGTGTGTCCATCAACGACACATCAAATCATGGAATCTGAGTGTCTAACATCGACACTCGAAATATCATGAAACCCGTGCCCAACATCGACACGTAAATCTTCATATCTCGGGCTCCGTCAGTCCGGATCGCCCCACGGGCTCCGTCAGTCCGGATCGGCCCATATCATCTCACGACTCCGGTCAGTATCCACCGGATAACCGCCGAGCCCAATACTATCACCGGTAGGTAGTAGCCCCTCTGCCAGCCTCATAGTCAACTACACAACATACCTTTCTTTTCCCGGGGTACCATACCGGGTCCACCATGAACCCGCAAACGGATCGTCCATCTCCTCGAATCGGGTTTTACATACCAATCTCAAAACCAAGAAAACTCATGGTGGACGCTTCGAAATATCATATCAAGAGAAACCGGGTTTTTAAAACAATACATACTTTCCTTTGAAATATAACCATGGTTCTCAAATCCATAATCTCATGAAAATAACATCTCGATGCGTATAATCATAAAGCATAATGTTCATACCAGAATATTGCTTTTACTACTGCCCATTCTTATGCTCGTTTGTTTATAGGTAGTTGCTTTTAATCCATGTTTGCTACATATTTACAGGCTACAGGTTCTTAGTCCAAAATAACGCAATTTATACAAAATCTCTACTGTTACGCCAAAGTACAGAACATCTGTTGACAACAGATAAAAACCGGGTTCCGGTCATCCGTATCCGTCCAGTGCCGCGTACCGGTTCCAGAGACGTGTTTCGGACGAGCACAGAGCACGAGGGGGGCAGCACAAGAATCAATGGGTGCGCAGAGCTCGAGGGAGAAAAGGTCAAAAGTATTATTTTTGATACCATTTTGGACAGTTGCAGATCTGAAGAAATTGTTGAAGCAATTTGCAATTTGGAACATGTAGAACAACAGAGGATAGCAACACAAGGAAACCCAGAAAAAACGAGACCCTAATTCCACAAAACCGCAGCGGAACCGCCGCCAAATGTGGGTTTTCGCGGCGTATCCGCCGCGGTTTAGTGACATCATCTGACCAAATTTTATGGGTAGTTTTGTCATTTCATTTGGGGCCAGAATGTTGCCCTAGGGTTTCAGCACGCAGCCTATAAATAGCCCAGTTTTGTGCCAAGCCAAGGGTCTTCTTCATGTCTTCTTTTTCCCATCTCTTTTAGTGTAGTTTAGTTTAGCTTCTTCTTCTTCTTCATTCTTTCCTCCATGAAAATTGTAGTGAGAGCTTTTTGAATGGATGATGAAATGAAGATGAGAGTTATTTTTATCTTGTCTCTTTTATTTATTGTCTTGTAATTTTCCTATCTTGTATTGTAATTTCAATTCTTGTTGTTAATTAGTTGTTGTTATTTCTTTGCTTGTTCTCTTTTCTTTTCTTCTCTTATCCGTATTATTTTCAAGCGATGATACTCGACGGAGTTCTTTGCTAAGGTGAGGACCCAAAAGTTAGCTTGCTACACTTGTAAAACCGTATTTTTCTCTTTTCTTCCTTCTTGTTTTGTTTTCTTTTCTTTTATGATGTGTGAATAATTTCCTCCTTGTTAAGGCTAAGGAAGGTGGTATGAGGGATGGAGAAATCCCTTGTATTTCTCTTCGCCAAACATCTTGAAACGAACCCCGACCAAACAATCGCAACCCCCTCACTTAGGCGCGCTATACGTGACATGTAGCCGCGACCTAAGTCGAGAAGTCCTTTAAGCGCACTACAACGTGACATGTAGTTGTGACTTAATTGGATACATGGTTGCGGGTGTTTGGCCGAGGGTTGGAAATAAGCGTATTTAGCGGACGGACAAGGGGCACTAGGAATGGATTTAGCGTTGGAAAGCTCGCTTAAACTTGCAAATCCCATTCCTATGTCCTACTAATCCCCGCTACTTTCGATTATCCCAACACCATTTTGAGAATGGCAAAAGAAAAGCACAAGACTAATCCTAACTCTACTAACCCACCTTAATCTTAACAAGCTTACTTGAACATAAATACGAACACTTAGGATAGAACTGAACAAACATATACACATTCTTTATTAACCCGTCTAAAACTCGAACAGACATACAACTATCTCCCTGTGGATCGACCCATGCTCAACCGGCTAGCTGCGTAGCGATACCGTCCTGATCGCGGTTATAACTTTAGAATTTTGAACATCCGACACGCCAAAAGCGTGCGACCAAATGGCGCCGTTGTCGGGGAGACGGTAACGTATTTTCTTTCTTGTTATTCGGGTTAATATTTTTTTTTTGTATATATAAAATTATAAATATAGATATAATATAAAATCTTTTTGTTATTTTTGATAATTTTTGTGTGCAAGTGTGCAGGCTAATCTGGAGCAAGTACAGTAATCCAAAAAGAAAACAGAGAATTTTATTTTGGAGTAGAGATCAAGGGGAGTGCAGGGAACCAAATTTCAGGTGCCAACTCATCAATTTGACTGCAGAACCGCGGTCAAAGTGGGGCTTTGGCCGCGGTTCCGCGGCTTCATTGAGGCCTCTGTGCCCCAATTTTTTTTTGCCCTTTCTATTTCCTTCTATCTTCTCTGTGAATTCCACTACACTGTATTTTCTGCAGTTTTCTTTACACAGATTGCGCAGCCGCCAAATAAATATTTGTTCTTTTAGATTTTGTTTGTTTACCGTTTTGCATATACTAATACGGACATTAAGAGGCTATAACACCAATTCAGATTGGGTGGGGATTTCATCACCCTTCCTATGACCCTACAAATCACTAATTGCATACGCATTACCTTGAGCTAATAAAAAATACTAGACTCAGCCCTAAGGACGTCGCGCTCAATAGGACAGAGGACTAGTTGTAGGCATCGGCCGTTGATCCTAACCTGACTTTGCAGTGTCTAGGCAAGTGTGTCTAAGGCGAGTGGTTACTTAATTAGGGCCACTACTTGTAGTGGAGAGCCTCCCACTCACCTGGCAATTACCTGGCCGCAATTGGTGGTGAAGAGGCGGTTTGAGGTCCTATTTCTAGCCCTTTGGAACAGTTAGGAGCTGTCTAGCTGAACTAGGTGACCCTAGATCTATGTGTGTTTGTGCATATTGTGATTGTGATTGTGCTTGTAAAATTTTGGTCCCATAATTCCGTATTCTTTCAAACAAACAATTTTCAAAACTCCAAAAACAAACATGTTTTTTTCTTTTAAAAAAATAAAAAATAAAAATTCCACATTCTTTTTCCCCTCCTTTTCACTTCATTTCTTTCTTTCTCTCTTCATATCATGGGTAACCCACCTAGAAAAACTATTGCCGAACTTTGGTATCCACAGCTAGACATCACTTCTTACGAGTCTTGCTTTGGTCGAATTTTGAACGACCCCTCCATGCCCAAAATTTCATTAAAAGATCGCATAGACGCGTCTAGGACAAACACTTGCCCTCCGCAATCCACTTTGTATCAACCTTTTCAACCTCCCCCACCCTCTTATATTAATACCCCTTTTGCAAGTCGTCCTTTGTCCATCACTGAACATATTGAACAATCCCGTAGCCGATCTTTCACTCCTTTCACCACTACACATTCTTGGGATCAACAATTCCATTCACCTTCTTATCCAAATGTTGATCCTGCTCCTGTCCAGCCATTCAATTCCTACCAGTCCTACCCGACTTTTGCACCTTCCTTAAACATTGCTTCTGAACCGCCATTTGGGAGTTTTCAGTATCCAAACAACTTTGAATCTTTTACTGAAACCCCTTCACAACCCATGTCTAGTCTGGAACAGTCATTGGAAGACTTTAGGGTAGCGTCATACCAATAGATGATGGATTTGAATGCGTCCATGGCCGCCCTCATACAACCTAGTGACCCGGTAGCTAGTTTTCAACTAGCTCCAAATTTTCCAATGTATGAAGAGGCGGCAGGACAGGTTGAGAATTTGAGTAGGGAAAGTGAGCTGTACCCCCTTCCGAATCAAGCCTACCCGTTTCAACTTGAATCCCACAACTCCGGTTTTGAATGTCTATCTAGTGTTCCAAACAATTCATTGATTAAAGATAGAACAGATAATGAGTTGTGTGACTTTGTAGTGTTTGATTTGCCCGATTGTGAAGGGTCCCTTTCGAGTGAAACCACACCCAATCCTTTTGAACTCTATAACCTACATCTTAGAACCAGAATCGATTGAAATCCATGCTTTTGATGAGGTGTCTGAGAATATTGATTTTCACTTGATTGAGGATATTGATGCCGGAAATATTTTGGATGATGAACCTGTAGATTTGGCAGAGTTTTTCTCTCCAATTCATCATCCCGAGTCATTAATTGTTTTTCCCGAACACCATATGCGTCTGGAACTTGATGATAAAGGCATGGATGAGCTAATTTTTGAGGAAAATTTTGAGGATAGCCTTGAGGATGAACCAGTTTTGCTTGATGAGTCAGATTTTCCAATTCATCCTGTCCCTGTCATTGACTGTGTACACCCTCCAGAACCCTTAACCGATACCCTTCCTCAATCACTTCCCCCCATCCTTTCCATCGTTCCGACATTGCAAGAAACCGTATCATTTTCACTTCCTGTGTCTGGTTTACCAAGTTCGGCTTACCCATGGTTTCTCACGAATCTTGAGGGATTTGACCCCATTTCTCGACGGGTTGATAGATTAGCACAATCACTTTTTACACATCATTCATCACATATTGTGCTAATCTATTCATTCCATTTTCACCCTCAAGTTCGTATTTCACTTCTTTCTCCCTTCCGCCATTCTTCTTCTTATATACCGAGACCGTATACCACTTCTATCTCCATACGGTCTCGTGTATTCTCCATCTCTTTTCTCTATGCCTTCTTCTACCAACCTGTACATTATAACGATAAAATCTTTGAATGGTTGGTGCTCACTTTTGGCTTGTTTAAGGCCTTCTATAGTTTGAAACTATTTTCTTTCCCCCTAATCCTGAACTTCACCGCTTAAACAGTGGAAACACTGTTTTACTTAAGTTTGGGGTGGAACCTTTTTGTATATATTTTTTATTTTCCTTTTTTGTTTTGTATATAATTTGTTTCTAGGGAGCGCCGACAATTTTGATCCTCTTGGTGTAGCCTGACAGTGAGGGCACTGTCAAGTTTAAGTTTGGGGGTGTGCTCGGTAAGCTTTCTTCTTTTGCATTCATTTGTATATTTTGCATTTGCATACCTTATTAAAAACCCATAAAAATCGAAATTTTTTCCAAAAATATAAAAACTTTGTCGTCAAGATAGCTAATAGGGTAACTTAGATTTTTATTCTGAAAGTTTAGTAGATATGTTAGAAATAACTAAATTCTAGGCTTAGGAATTGAAAATCCTAAAAATAACCTTCACTCTGCTTAACCTTGGTAAGTATACGTCCTTACAGTTTTTTTTTTGAGAAATAGGTAATCTTGAGTTCAGTTCTTGAGTTAAGTCAAGATGAAGGGATAGTATTGAAGATTTACTGGAGGATAAGTCTGAAAAAAGAGTTTCTATTCTTGAGTTCAAATTCAGAAAGTATATACCCTACAAACTGCACATACACGCACCTTGAAACTGGGGATAGTAGAGGATACCTAGAAATACTCTTGCCTGAAAACCTAGTATGAAAGAATAAAACGGTAATTAAAGCTAAACACCAAAAGAGCATCATTGAAAAATATATCCAGTCTTGAAAAAGAAAAATTAAAAAAAAAGAAAAAATAAATAAATAAAGTTAAGATCCGGAAACTGCTATTTGTTGGAGATAGTGCCCTCAGAGTCAATTATTGGATCACAGGCACGTGATTGCAATGATTGAGGGAGGACCTATCCCGGTAGGACAGTCTTACTCGAGATGATAGTATGCTATCTGGTTTATCTTTATCATCGTGTACTGCTTTAGGTGACCTGACATGTCGCTATTACACGTTGATAGAGCCCCTAGGATTCTTGCTTGACTGCCGGCAGTATGATGGCGATCATATACGTGGGAGCTGGTGGTCTATAAGCACATCCTTAAAAGGTCCCTAGTCGTAGGAATTTCGAGACAGGGCATCGATACTCCGTTAGTAGACTAGTGTATACAGTCGAGACCCCGACGAGGGGCGGTGGCCGGTCTCACAAGCCACTGGTGTCAGTTGGTTCACCTAAGATGTATACAGGTGCTCATTGGGTTATGAGTACACCGGACAGGACTCGCCGGGAACCTGCTAGTTGGTCTTATACCAGACGTCAGATAGCAGTTCCCAGGTGACATGTGTACAGGTTAGTTCATCGACCTGAGATCGTCATTTGTCTCGTGTGAGTTCCCACTGTACTTTGATTACTACCCTACCACGGCTCAAAGGAGTCGTGCAAACAGGTTTTAGTTGGGTACAGTCCCGAGCCACATGGAGGCAGTGAGCGGATCTGCAGGGGTTCGTCTCTCCCGGTATTGGGGGTGAGGTCGCGCTGTGTCTAGGAGAGCCATTACGCAAAGCCCTCGGCCGAGGCAGGAGATTTACTGGTAGGTATTCCAGTAGTATCTCAGGGCGTTCTGGGCTACGCTCCGACACGACTTGTACCGCTTTTGGGGGTCTGACTTTTACCAACCCTCTAGGCCCGCCATGCGAT
Organism: Agapanthus africanus; assembly: GCA_030015575.1. NCBI lineage: Eukaryota > Viridiplantae > Streptophyta > Magnoliopsida > Asparagales > Amaryllidaceae > Agapanthus > Agapanthus africanus. Next base: position 201,703,259 of record CM057343.1, on the reverse strand, counting down.
ACTCATAGACGAACGGACCGGACTGTACGGATATTGTCACTGACAGGCTCAGTTGGGTGTCGGGGTGAGCTTCCTCATCGACGTCCCATTTGGTCAATAGCTGGTGGCCCGTCACGTATTGGCTTATACCTCTGACGTGCCAGTGGTTAAATCCACAGCCATAGTATTGACGAGTCTTTAGAGTCCACCACACTCAGTTACTCAAGTTTCGGGCGAAACGCTGTAGAGGCCGTATGGAGATATGGCAGGGTTCGATCAGATACGTGCGGTATTGCACGGATCGTGATCGGACAGTTTTTACTAGCCGGCTTTGGCTTAAGCCGGATTCTAGTATTTGATAGTGTAGTTTTGTCTCTTTGCATTTGTATCCGGTCGGAATACAGATGCGGGTGTGTATGCACAGTATCGGGGTTTTCCTGTAATTTATTACGGGACCAGTTTTCTGGAGTTGCCAGTTTGCATTCCGTCCCGGCCGATTTTCCTTTGTTCTTTCCCGGCCGGACTTTTCCGATGGAGGGGGTAATTTGCAGTTTTGCAAATTACACTTTGTGGAGGTTTTTCTTGCATATTGGTGGTATCATGATAGTTATTAATCATGAGATCCTTTCTTAGTCTTTTCCTTTGCTTTATGAAGATTAGAGGTGATGAGATAGGATTTGATCTTTGATTAGTGTTGTGATGATGAGGTTTGGATATGGTCACCTTTCTTTTGCTCCTACACTCACCTCCCTTTGCATTATGTTTCATTCCTCCACCATTCTCATTCTCACTTGATAATATGATAAGTTTTCTTGAGAGAAAAAGATGAGAGAAAAAGATGAGAGAAAAAGAAGAGAGAAAAAGAAAATGAAAGCTTCATCTTGAGAGTTTCTTCTTGATCTCATTTTCTTGCTAGAAAAATGCAAGCACCATTTTTCTATTCTTTGATTCCTCCATCATGGCAACAACAAACCCCAAAGAGACATACCCTCTACACTACACATTCTACAGCGCATCTTGAGCATGTCGAGTTGCCGGCTTCATGCGCGAGTTGCCTCGGTATTGAGGCGGGAGCCCGTAAAAGATTCCGGCTACGTGGTGCCCTTTCCGACGAGCGAGGAGGTGACGGAGATTCCGCAAGAGATCGGAGTGGAGATGAAGACCGAAGGACACGGATCGCTTGGTATAACTTCTCACCCCATCTCTAGATTGCTAGCATTAGGTTAATGGTTTCGATCCGGGTTTTCTTTGTCCGCGGTAGCGCCGGTTTCCGAGTTAGGAAAAAAATTTTATTCCGCATTTTGGCCTCGAGTACGAGGCCGGGGCGCTGCCGTGGCGCAACATGGTATCAGAGCCACGCCATTAACTTAGCCTAGCTTGTGCTAACGTGTTTAGAACTCGATCGAACAAAAAATTGCAAAAACCGCATTTTTCTTCACATCAGTTTCTGTCGAAATTTTTTGAAGTCTAAAAATTTTTCAGGTTGTTTCAGAATGATGTGTAGGACATAATAAGAGATCTGGGAAAATTTGGACTCATGAACAGTCAACATCACCGCGGAAGAGCGGCCAAAGCCATGCTTTGGCCGCGCTTCCGCCGCGTGTTCTACTGTTCAGTGACCCAAATTTTTCCAGATTGTTCCTGTGTTGAAAATGTGGTTTCTGGAATGTTAATTATGGGCCCAGAATTTCTGTGAGTGCTACAGTATTGCTTGGGGGCCCACTTGGTAATTTTGATCGATCGGATAATTTTTAAACACATTAGTTCACAGTGTTTACATTATATCTGCGACCGTGAATGTCACTCGATCGGTAAATCCGGTCTAACTGCTATAGCCCGGTTAGACGGATTTGCGAACGTGACTTTCACGTTGATGTTCTATGTTTATGCTGTGGTGTTGCGGATCGGTCGTGGGGGATAGCCTGGTTGCAATATAGTACAGTACTGTTGTATTATGTACATTTGTTATTGCGGGGCGAGCGTCCGACATGTGGACTGCCGTCACTGCCTGTTTGTATTATTCTTTTGGGGCACGGCCTGGTTGCGGTCGATGTACCCGGTGTATGTATATTTTACTTTCTGTACTAGGATTACCCCGCGGAGGGGTGCACGGATAGCCGGGTTCTAGAAGGCAACGGGCCCGCATCTCATGGCATTGGGACGGAGGGGGCTTCAGTCTGGAATTGGCGGGCTGTTCGACGCACTCGTAGGGGGTACAGGTTGACCCAGGAGGGGTGCCCAAGTCACCGGATTCCGTGAAGTGCTGGGTGGTCCATTCACGGTGCCGAAGGGGGCTGCCTCGCTTCAGGTTTTGGCGGGTGACTTGCCGCGCCCGTAGGGGTCTAGGATTTCATTGCACAGGCTATCCACACGACCAGGGGAACGTCGGGTTTCAGCAGCGGCTCTGTGAAACCCGGGGTTTCCAGATATCTGTATTGTTCTGTGATGTTGTACATTTCTGTGATGTTGCTTTTTATTCACGCCTTGAGCGAAATACTATATATTGGTGTATATATTAGTAGACGTTGTATATGTTTTTCATCCGCGCTAGTCCAGTCCCCGCTCTGCCGTTAGTTAGCTAACCTAACGGGTGATGACGGGACCCAGTGGCAAATGCGGATGGCATATACGTACGTCAGTATATTTTCGTTCTTTGTGGTGTGATCATTTGATGGGACTGAATTGATTCGGATCAATGCAAGATAAACAAACCTATTCTGATGTTGTTGGAACACTTTTCAAAAAGCTGTTATTGCAAGGACGTTAGCTTTTGTTTTGCATCGTGGTATTCATTTGGAATATCCTGCTCCTCAGTCGACGAGGCAAGGGCCGAGATCCCTTCACCGGGAGTGACCCCTTGGACAGAAGTTTGCGTCAGGGCATTAACTTCACTATAGCCGATTACTTTTGCTTTGCATCGTGGTATTCAGTTGGAATATCCTGCACCTCATTCTACGGGGAAAGAGCCGAGATCCCTTCACCGGGAGTGACCTCTTTAGCAAAGGTTTTCGTCACTATATTTTATAAAAGGCTATGCAGTTCCTTCAACGATATCAAGTTCATTACGTTAAAGGTTTTTCGCCAAAAACCAGCCGTAGCCCTCCGTCATTTCCTACAGGTATTATTTGGTATTCGTGCTACGTTTGTTGACCTAGTCAAGACGTAGTGTTCGGTAGCTAAGTGGTACTTGTTTGTTGCATAAGTAGGATTGGTTAAGACAGTCGTGCGGCCTTGTTGACCTAGTCAAGGGCACGTACGGGTGGGTTTGATGCAATCCAGAATAATGATGGGTTGAACTTGACTGGCGGTTTATGGTTTGTTGACCTAGTCAAGGTCATAAACCGCTTGGGGTAAAAATCACATCGGGAGTTTCAAAAGAACTGAAACTTGCCAGGCATGCGCATACCTTCTGGAGTGTGGTGACTTGAGTGGATTCCGTCAAGTTATCATGCGATGATAGTTGGATCCCGATTCCCACTGATGAGTTAGTTTACTCCTCGGGTGACCCCGACTGGTTCTTCTTTCAGGTTTGGAGGAGAATTTGAGGTACAGTGGGAGGTTTCCAGATTAGACAAAGTGATAACCATTCTGATCTAGGTTAGAGTGCACGCTGAGTGTTTCTTTTCTCTCTCTCTTTGGCAGCGACCATTGACCCGACCCTGGACTATGACTCAGTGACCAAGTTGACCGAACCTTCTTAACACTGGCTTTTGGATTGTCAGAGTTGCAAACCTCATTGCCACTCCTACTTTTACCCTTTTCTCCAGGACACCCCGTATTGCTACGAACGTCCACTTCCATTGGACAAAACCATCGTATGGTTATATACGAACTCGAAGGACTTCGAGGATGGTTTCTGGTTCTGGAGAAAACGAATAGGATTATTCAGTTGTCTTTTCTTTTCACCTTCTCTCAGGTTGCGAGTACTCCTTGGCTTAGGAGTAGTACACCTATTACGCAGATTGGACAGTCTTCTTCCAAACCTTAGGCTGGTGCCGAACGGTGGGGAATGAAGAAAACCAATTAGCATAATGATGGTGTGCAGAAGGTATTAAGTTAAGACAAAGTAAGGGATTAGTAGGAGGGCAAAGTAAATTGCAACTGATATTCACGACCAAACCAAGTATTTCTTCGCCAATCCTAAATCACCTTTGTATTTCTCCAGGACACTCCGTATCACTACGAAGATCCCATTTTATTGGATAATCCATCGTATGGTTATATACGAACTCGAAAGGAACTTGTTCCAGTTCGGGGATGGATTCTGGTTCAGGAGAAATAGGAATAAAGTGCATTCAGGTGTCTTTTATCTTCACCTTCTCTCGCGTTGCGAGTGCTCCTAGGATTAGGACAGTACACCCTTTATGCTTTTTGGATAGTCTTCTTCCAAACCATAGGCTGGTGCCGAACGGTAGGGAAGGAAGAAAACCATTTGGCTTAAAGGGGTGTACAGAAGGTAATGACTAAAGACATATAAAGGGATTTGGAGAGGTGGCAAAGAATTATACGGTTACAGTTGTGAATCTGGACAATGGAAGAGGCATTACTAGGAATACCAGGATACCCCATCGAAACATTTCAATGTTTCAGTTTCACTGTGTAATGTTAAAAGAAAACTGATTTCCCGATTAGACACTTACTCCAGGGTATGTATTTGCCAGGTATGATTCTCACATCTGTATGGTTTTACAGATGATGAGTGGGAGTGAGTTATTGGGAATTAGGTGATCATCCTCATTATATCGGGATTCGTTGTAATCGGTGATATTTGAGGAGATCACCTGGGCTGTTTGCCGGTCGGCAAATATTTGGTTTTGAATATCCGCTGTTTTGCACCAATTTCAAATTGATATATCTGTACGTCTATTTTCATAGAGTGAGATATACCTTTTGATATTATGTCGATGACATTTACCTATACCAGTGGATGGTTAGGTAAGGAGCATTGAACAGCGGTGTAATTCTTCTTAACCATAAGTACAGTTTTCAACCTACGACGCACAGTGAAAGAGTTGTAAGACTCAGCGGACTTATACAGAGTATTGTATATTGTCCAGTGTCCATCAGGACAGAGGGGTTGGTCCTCGTACTATATATTCGGTTTACTTATGACTTCTCTAGATTTTAGACAGCTGTTTCGTGGAAACACAGGGTCTAAGTTTTGAGGAGTTATAGGTATTTGAATAAAGTAGAGAACCAGGTGTAGCAAGTATCGGGATTCTTCAAAGAGATCAAAGATGTAGATACTTGTGTATGGTATTCAGTTGATAGTAATGATGAAGACAGATTGCTTCTCTTTCAGGTTACTCATAATTGGAAGCATTCCTAAGTTGAGTAACGCTGATCGACCTCCTCCCATTTAGTTAACATGCACTGGAGACAGCTGCATGATTTGAATCTGGTTCAATTAAATCAGTGCCTCTGTTTCTATATTGGATATAGAACAGTTCATATCTTGACATTGTTAAGGTACGGGGAGTTGTCCGGCTTATGCTTAAAACCAGACACTGGACAACTCAAGGCACGTTTCTGTAATGGCTGTTTGTGGGTTGACCCAGGCTATGACGAGGTTGATTTTCTACCATCTGGATGAACAATAGCAATATTGTTCTAGACTCGCCACAGTTTTTATTAAAAATGGATTTTTTCAGAAAATGTAGTGGGAGTATGGTAGAACTGGAAGTGATTCCAGAACCACAAACGATTACTGAAGATTTGATAAGGAACCTAAAGATTCAATATGATTTGACATTCCATTAGCCACTCCGCAGATACGGTGGGTAACTTCAGGCACCCGAGAGGTACTCCGGTAGCCTCAAGGACGGTGACAGGGAAGTTCTTGTTTACCCACAATTACCATTGCTGTTGTTCCAGGCTGCGAGACCCGGCAGGAGGATGAGTATAGCGTCGTTCTAAACTAGCTTTGGAAGTGCACGTCTATGTGACTCTGCCAGAGGGTTGTCGTAGTCAGTGGGAGCAGCGGAAGCATTGGTGGACATCAGGCTTATGTCTATTTATAGACTAAAGCAGATGTAGCGGAGAAAGATCATCTATTTCTGATGTGACAGTCATAGGTTTGACGTCATCAGAATAAGGGGTGGATCTGTTGAGAAGGTAGTAGGAAGTAATATTCCTATACCACGATCGGTTATACTTTGGTCGTCACACAGTGGTTTCTCCACAAGGGACTTGGATATTATATCAGACATACTGGTTACTAGATCTATGGTTTTAGATCTAGATTTGGGTGGTTTCCCAATCTGGGTAACTTGACAGCATTCTATGAGTATTTAGAATGGACGACTCCTGGCATGGTAGTGTACATGCAGGTAATGGAGTCACCCTCTCTAAAGGTGTCTTATAGACTAAAGGGGAGAGGGATACGCATGATTGACAGATCACTTGCTTAGGCAATTGAGTCAATCATGAGATGTCAAGTACCACACCAGATGTTGTTCTTGCAGTAGGTGCAATAAGTTGATATTAATCCAATCCTGGAAAAACAGTCGGAAGCAGTCTCAGAACATAAGTGAATGTTCTAGGGATATGATAACGGCTGCCTCCTTTAGGAGACGGTTATCACTCCGGGCTTCCAAGGTGACATGGACGACAAGCAGGTTGTCAGAGTTATAGATTTTCTTTCTGACGAGGGGCAGTATTTTGGACAGGTGGTCCAAGGCAATACTGAGGGAGGCATGGCGCAGGATACTGATTAAGTTCAGTTGTTGATACAGTCTAAGAAGTTAGGATTTGGAGTTCATTTATGAGCTAGGTCCCATCAGACATCCAGACGTTCTAAGACAGGTATTACTCATTTCGGGAGATGGCTTTCTCCGCGAACTTGAGATATAGAGAGACATAGAAAGAAACATCACAGCGGATCCACTCACTGAGGCTATTCCTCGAACGCAATAGTTTCGCAAACGGGTTTTGTGAGACTGACTAGTAGAGGAGTTGGGTGTTCGGTATCACACGGGCTGTGAGTATGCGACATCGCAATAATTAGCCTTGAGTGCAAGTGGGAGATTGTTGGAGATAGTGCCCTCAGAGTCAATTATTGGATCACAGGCACGTGATTGCAATGATTGAGGGAGGACCTATCCCGGTAGGACAGTCTTACTCGAGATGATAGTATGCTATCTGGTTTATCTTTATCATCGTGTACTGCTTTAGGTGACCTGACATGTCGCTATTACACGTTGATAGAGCCCCTAGGATTCTTGCTTGACTGCCGGCAGTATGATGGCGATCATATACGTGGGAGCTGGTGGTCTATAAGCACATCCTTAAAAGGTCCCTAGTCGTAGGAATTTCGAGACAGGGCATCGATACTCCGTTAGTAGACTAGTGTATACAGTCGAGACCCCGACGAGGGGCGGTGGCCGGTCTCACAAGCCACTGGTGTCAGTTGGTTCACCTAAGATGTATACAGGTGCTCATTGGGTTATGAGTACACCGGACAGGACTCGCCGGGAACCTGCTAGTTGGTCTTATACCAGACGTCAGATAGCAGTTCCCAGGTGACATGTGTACAGGTTAGTTCATCGACCTGAGATCGTCATTTGTCTCGTGTGAGTTCCCACTGTACTTTGATTACTACCCTACCACGGCTCAAAGGAGTCGTGCAAACAGGTTTTAGTTGGGTACAGTCCCGAGCCACATGGAGGCAGTGAGCGGATCTGCAGGGGTTCGTCTCTCCCGGTATTGGGGGTGAGGTCGCGCTGTGTCTAGGAGAGCCATTACGCAAAGCCCTCGGCCGAGGCAGGAGATTTACTGGTAGGTATTCCAGTAGTATCTCAGGGCGTTCTGGGCTACGCTCCGACACGACTTGTACCGCTTTTGGGGGTCTGACTTTTACCAACCCTCTAGGCCCGCCATGCGATACTCATAGACGAACGGACCGGACTGTACGGATATTGTCACTGACAGGCTCAGTTGGGTGTCGGGGTGAGCTTCCTCATCGACGTCCCATTTGGTCAATAGCTGGTGGCCCGTCACGTATTGGCTTATACCTCTGACGTGCCAGTGGTTAAATCCACAGCCATAGTATTGACGAGTCTTTAGAGTCCACCACACTCAGTTACTCAAGTTTCGGGCGAAACGCTGTAGAGGCCGTATGGAGATATGGCAGGGTTCGATCAGATACGTGCGGTATTGCACGGATCGTGATCGGACAGTTTTTACTAGCCGGCTTTGGCTTAAGCCGGATTCTAGTATTTGATAGTGTAGTTTTGTCTCTTTGCATTTGTATCCGGTCGGAATACAGATGCGGGTGTGTATGCACAGTATCGGGGTTTTCCTGTAATTTATTACGGGACCAGTTTTCTGGAGTTGCCAGTTTGCATTCCGTCCCGGCCGATTTTCCTTTGTTCTTTCCCGGCCGGACTTTTCCGATGGAGGGGGTAATTTGCAGTTTTGCAAATTACACTTTGTGGAGGTTTTTCTTGCATATTGGTGGTATCATGATAGTTATTAATCATGAGATCCTTTCTTAGTCTTTTCCTTTGCTTTATGAAGATTAGAGGTGATGAGATAGGATTTGATCTTTGATTAGTGTTGTGATGATGAGGTTTGGATATGGTCACCTTTCTTTTGCTCCTACACTCACCTCCCTTTGCATTATGTTTCATTCCTCCACCATTCTCATTCTCACTTGATAATATGATAAGTTTTCTTGAGAGAAAAAGATGAGAGAAAAAGATGAGAGAAAAAGAAGAGAGAAAAAGAAAATGAAAGCTTCATCTTGAGAGTTTCTTCTTGATCTCATTTTCTTGCTAGAAAAATGCAAGCACCATTTTTCTATTCTTTGATTCCTCCATCATGGCAACAACAAACCCCAAAGAGACATACCCTCTACACTACACATTCTACAGCGCATCTTGAGCATGTCGAGTTGCCGGCTTCATGCGCGAGTTGCCTCGGTATTGAGGCGGGAGCCCGTAAAAGATTCCGGCTACGTGGTGCCCTTTCCGACGAGCGAGGAGGTGACGGAGATTCCGCAAGAGATCGGAGTGGAGATGAAGACCGAAGGACACGGATCGCTTGGTATAACTTCTCACCCCATCTCTAGATTGCTAGCATTAGGTTAATGGTTTCGATCCGGGTTTTCTTTGTCCGCGGTAGCGCCGGTTTCCGAGTTAGGAAAAAAATTTTATTCCGCATTTTGGCCTCGAGTACGAGGCCGGGGCGCTGCCGTGGCGCAACACTATTTACGCTTTAAGTTCACACATTCAGTAATCGGCCGTCAGTGCCTCAAGAAGCATTAATAGTCGCATGAAAGGTGTGTGAGCAAATCCGTCCATCCTTAATGAAAAGAAGTAGTATTAGGTATTAGGGCAAGGGTATTATAACTTGAATTGAATTCTTGAGTGTAGGGGTGCAAATATACACACACGTAGGGGTATACAATCGATGTTTGGATAAAAGATAGAAATAAAGAATAATACTTATGCTTTCTGTAAAGTTGATAAAAATCCCGGAATTAAGACCGCACTTTAGAAGGAAAACTCAGGAGATACCAACATCTTTCTAAACTTTTTTGGAACGTATAAGATCTGAGGTTAAATAGATAGGAGGTGTGAAAAATAAGGGTTGGATGTTTCTAACTTAGGATGATAGAATTTCTAATGTAAATACTAAACTGTAGGAGTAGAATCGATGTTAACTTATGACACTAGCTTGGCGGGATTTTGTGGCTGTAATCCGCTGAAAACCCTCAGGAGACAACACTCCTCCTACTAGGGACACCTAGAGGTTTAATGGCTTGTTGCACGAGCTCAGTGCAATCGCGTTCCCTGCGAAATTGCGGTTAGGACTTTTTTTTTGTGAATAATTGGTTTTGCTCGGGACGAGCAAAAGTTAAGTTTGGGGGTATTTGTTCATACCAGAATATTGCTTTTACTACCGCCCATTCTTATGCTCGTTTGTTTATAGGTAGGTGCTTTTAATCCGTGTTTGCTACATATTTACAGGCTACAGGTTCCTAGTACAAAATAACGCAATTAATACAAAATCTCCACTGTTACGCCAAAATACAGAACATCTGTTGACAACAGATAAAAACCGGGTTCCGGTCATCCGTATCCGTCAAGTGCCGTGTACCGGTTCCAGAGACAAGACATATGACACTGGTCATTCGTGTCTCGGACAAGCACAGAGCACGAGGGGGGCAGCACAAGAATCAATGGGTGCGCGGAGCTCGAGGGAGAAAAGGTCAAAAGTATTATTTTTGATGCAATTTTGGACTGTTGCAGATCTGAAGAAATTGTTGAAGCAATTTGCAATTTGGAACATGTAGAACAACAGAGGATAGAAACACAAGGAAACCCAGAAAAAACGAGACCCTAATTCCACAAAACCGCGACGGAACCGCCGCCAAATATGGGTTTTCGCGGCGGATCCGCCGCGGTTTAGTGACATCATCTGACCAAATTTTAGGGGTAGTTTTGTCATTTCATTTAGGGCCAGAATGTTGTCCTAGGGTTTCAGCACGCAGCCTATAAATAGTCCAGTTTTGTGCCAAGCCAAGGGTCTTCTTCATGTCTTCTTTTTCTTATCTCTTTTAGTGTAGTTTAGTTTAGCTTCTTCTTCTTCATTCTTTCCTCCATGAAAATTGTAGTGAGAGTTTTTTGAGTGGATGATGAAATAAAGATGAGGGTTATTTTTATCTTGTCTCTTTTATTTATTGTCTTATAATTTTACTATCTTGTATTGTAATTTCAATTCTTGTTGTTAATTAGTTGTTGTTATTTCTTTGCTTGTTCTCTTTTCTTTTCTTCTCTTATCCGTATTATTTTCAAGCGATGATACTCGACGGAGTTCCTTGCTAAGGTGAAGACCCAAGAGTTAGCTCGCTTCACTTGTAAAACCGTATTTTTCTCTTTTCTTCCTTCTTATTTTGTTTTCTTTTCTTTTATGATGTGTGAAAAATTTCCTCCTTGTTAAGGCTAAGGAAGGTGGTATGTGGGACGGAGAAATTTCTTATGCTTCTCTTCGCCAAACATCTTGAAACGAACCCCGACCAAACAATCGCAACCCCCTCACTTAGGCGCGCTATACATGACATGTAGCCGTGACCTAAGTCGAGAAGTCCTTTAAGCGCACTACAACGTGACATGTAGTTGTGACTTAATTGGATACATGGTTGCGGGTGTTTGGCCGAGGGTTGGAAATAAGCATATTTAGCGGACGGACAAGGGGCACTAGGAATGGATTTAGCGTTGGAAAGCTCGCTTAAACTCGCAAATCCCATTCATATGTCCTCCTAATCCCCGCTACTTTTGATTATCCCAACACCGTTTTAAGAATGGCAAAAGACAAGCACAAGACTAATCCTAACTCTACTAACCAACCTTAACCTTAACAAGCTTACTTGAACATAAATACGAACATTTAGGATAGAACAGAACAAACATATACACATTCTTTATTGACTCGTCTAAAACTCGAACAGATATACAACCATCTCCCTGTGGATCGACCCGTGCTCAACCGGCTAGCTGCGTAGCGACACCGTCCTGATCGCGGTTATAACTTTAGAAATTTGAACATCCGACACGCTAAAAGCTTACGACCACATGATATATGCAAAAATAGAACAGAAATGTGTGCATATCAATATACCATGCCAACGAGTCATGTGACAGTACTGAACAATTAAGAGTAATAGCATGATGTATCAATTCTACTTTGTAAGTGACATAGCAATTATCGATGATGAAAGTGTGTGAGCTGGCAAATCTGTGTAAGTGTAAGAAACGCATCATCGATAATTGTGTAGGTGTACTACCACAGGTATATCTAATGCAATGAGAATATCCTAAACGTAGCAGAAAGTAAATCGTGAGCGCAATGCTATAAGGTATACGTATCGAATCTAACATCTACATAAAAGCTAAACTAAGCGTTGTAGACATGGATTAAATATTTATAACATATCCGAATCGGTGAATCTATCAATCGGTATTCAGCCTCACAACATCACGTACGGGATAATCCATCGTATGGCATTCTCTAGTCAAGGGTATGGATCAATCATCCGGTAAAATATCGTGTGTGGTAAACCATCGTACAACGACAACAAAAAGTAAAGGGATTCTATCAACCAATACAACAATGAAAGGAACAGATCTATGTGTCGTACGGCATATCACTCATTATTATCATAATTATACACACACACACACACACACACACCTATATCTCAGGTCACATCCGTATCAATCTCATATCATGGGACCTGACAAAGGTATCAATATTCTCATATCGCCTTGCATCCGTATAACGACATATGAAATCAAGTCATCATATTTCACCGTATACTCTTTTCATCACATCAATATCTCATATTGTATTTATCGACCTCATAACATGCAACTATAATCTCATACTTATTCTCTTGCATATATATATATATATCGTCATTCACATTCACGTTTTATAACCTTATATATAATTTCAAGACATCCTTTCTATCATATCATTTCACACTAAAACCATTAACTATAACCTTAAGTCATGGCATATCTTGTCTCCAAATTATAAATCACATATCAATGGTTGCGGGGGTGCCATACGCCATCCAACCGACTTCCCCCGTAGAAATAAATCTACTCACCTGCGGAACTCCTTGTTCAGCCGTAGTCGATGTGCTTCGTCGTCTCGGAATCCACGCGAAGGTACCTATAATCAATACACCATCTCAATTCTAATAAAATCAATTCCGAATAACGATACGGCACACGAATTGCCTATAGGTTAGAACCTATAGCCTACGCATGAAAAAACAACCAACTAACCCTCGTTGTTGACTTAAAAATATCCAACGACCAAATCTCATAGCTAATATCAAAACCAAGAATTCCAATATCGGGAAAATATGGCCAAAACCAACCCAATATGCTCCCATATTTTGGCTCAGGTCAAATGGGACTAAACAAGCAAGTATAGGAGATAGGTTATAGGGTAAGTGAGTTACAACCAAAAACTCAACACCATAACCCAACAGAAATCCGGCGACATTGCCCAAAATTCCGATCTCGCTGGCCATAATAGGGTGAAATTGGCTCGAACTTTGGTGGTGGTCTTCTGGTCATTTATCAAGGTCACTGGACTTGTTTGATTTTCTTGAAACTACCCCAGATAGCTCTAGATACCCTGCAGGCTACAAAACATCACAAAACTGACACGGGACAATTTCTAAGTTCGTATTTTGGTGCTAATCTCGGGTATTGGCCAGTAAAACACCATTAAGGGTTAAGTAAACACCCACTGCGGATCATAAGTCCACACAATCACCTAAACCTTCTCTTGGAATTTCCAAACATCACCAATCTAAATCGATATAACTCTAAACTACTATAGGGTTCTAGGAAACTCAAAAACTAAACTAGAAATGTAGGAATTACCTCATTTGGCAACTCAAGAATTTTCTTGAGTTCCTCAAAGTCTTTAAAATCCAACTTTGATTGGTCCAATGGGTTTGTAAAGAGGTGGTGATCACTTTTTGACGGGGGTGTAGGGTTATGGAGAAGAAATTGAGATGATACATGGAGGTGGAGGTGGAGGGAGTATGAGGATGATGAAGATGATGGAAACAAATGGAGAATTGTGAAAAGGGGGTAGCCTACTCTCTCGCTCTCTCTTATCCTCACACACATAGTATGCCACTCTCTCTCATACCCATGCCCCATGTCATAAGTGTGTCCCCTCTCTCTCGCTCCTCAATAATTCTCTTTTTCTTCTCATAGTAAATAAAACCAAAAGCAATGAACAAACTGTTGGCTATAGTTACCTCAAAGTCAATTATTGGATCGCAGGCACATGATTTCAATGGTTGAGGGAGGACCTATACCGGTAGGACAGTCTTACTCGAGATGATAGTATGCTATCTGGTTTATCTTTATTATCATGTACATGCTTTAGGTGAGATTACAGATCACTATTACACGTTCATAGAGCCTTTAGGATTTTTGCTTGACTACCAGAGTATGATGGCGATCATATACGTGAGAGTCGGGTAGTCTATAAGCACATCCTTAAAGTGTCCCTAGTCATGGGAGTTATGAGACTGGGCATCGATACTCCGAGAGTAGACTAATGTATACGGATCGAGACCCGGACAAGGGGCGATGGCCGGTCTCACAAGCCATTGGTGTCAGTTGGTTCACTTAAGATGTATACAGGCGTTCATTGGGTTATGAGTACACCAGACGGACTCGCCGGGAACATGCTAGTTGGTATTATACCTATCGTCAGATAGCAGTTCCATGGTGACATGTGTACAGGTTAGTCTATCGACCTGAGATCGTCATTTGTCTCGTGTGAGTTCCCACTGTGCTTTGATTACTACCCTACCACGGCTCAAAAGAGTCGTGCAAACAGGTTTTAGTTGGGTACAGTCCCGAGCCATATAGAGGCAGTGAGCGGATCGGCAGGGGATTCGTCTCTCCCGGTATTGGGGGTGAGATCGCGTTGTGTTTAGGAGAGCCATTACACAAAATCTCTGGCCAGGGCAAGCTAGATTTACCGGTAGTTATTCTAGTAGTTTCTCGGGTTGTTCTGGGCTAGACTCCGACACGACTTATACCGCTATTGGGGGTCTGACGTTTACCAGCCCTTAGGCCCGATATGCGATACTCATAGACGAACGGACTGGACTGTACGGATATTGTCACTGTCAAGCTCCGTAGGGTTTCAGGATGAGTTCGCTCATCGGCCTCCTTTTTGCTCAATACCTGGGCAGCCGTTACGTACAACTAGTACCACTAACGTGCTTGTGGTTAAACCCACTGCCAGCGTATTTACGAGTCTTTAGAGTCCCCCACAGAAAGTTTTCCCAAGTTCCGGCGAAACGCTGTAGAGGTCGTATGGTTTTATGGTAGGGTTCGATCATATATGTGCACTTGTGCACGGATCATGATCGGACGGATCATACTAGTGGGTTTAGGTTTAAGCCGGATCCTAGTATTAGAATGTTGGATTATTTTCGTCTCGTAGTACTCGTATTCAGTCGGAATACAGATGCAGGTATGTATATACGGATGAGGAGTAATCTTGTAATTCGTTACGAGATCACTTTTGAATTTGCCAATTTTTTTCACTTGATTGAATATTTGGTTTAATGTTCAATTAATGGAAATTTGTGAGCTTTAATTTTTGGGCAAATTCCTTTGCTGGAAATTTCTTTGCTGTGTACAATTCGTCGGGATTTGTGTGGGCATGGGCAAAATTCGTGGGCTCTTGGTGAGGTGTCACTTGAGTCATGTTCTTGCTATATTGCTTTTGTTTTGCGCTAAGGATATTTGTGAGATCTTTTGTGAGTGGGTGAGGTTTCGGGGCTGCCTTTCTCTTTGGGTGAGGGATTTATTTTTCTTGAGTTGATTAATTTATTCATCCACTCCACCACTACAATAATTCCACAGAGCACCAAGTTTTGGCCGAGCCATTTTTCAAGAAAGCTTCATTTTCTTCCAAGCAAAAATCCAATGCTCACATCTTCACTTCACCAAGTGGCAACTTCGTTCACCTCTATCCAAATCCTCCTTGGATGCTTTGGAACAATATATTCACACACTATCTCTACTTCATCTTGGACATGCCGGCTAGCAAACTTCATGTCCGAGTTTCTTCGGTTTGAAGCGGGAGCCCGTATAAAAAATTCTCGACGTGGAGCCACTTCGACGAGCAAGATCGGAGAGCGAATTTCGTTGGGGCAGCTGCGAGGAGCTTGGCACAGAGATTGAAGACCGAAGGACACGGATCGATCGGTATAATCTCTGCAAACTCTTTTACAGTTTACTAGTTTACGGTTAATGGCACGATCCGGGTTTTAGGGTTACGATAGCGCCAGTTTAAAAGGTTTTTGTTCCGCATTTGGCCTCGGATAAACGGCCGGGCGCTGCCGTAGCCTTACATGGTATCAGAGACAACCCATTAACCGCATACTAGTTGTTTACACGATGTTAAAATATCAAAACCGACACAACCCCGAAACAATACCAAAGATATTTTTGGTGATGAGGGAAATTTGTGGCAAAATTTAGTGGCTGCCAATTTTTTTGGAGAAGGGAATTCGTGGCTGCCAATTTGTGTGCAGGGAATTTTTTGGTGGCTGTTTTTTTTGGGCAAGGAAAATTCATGAGTTGCTAATTAACACATACCTTTCCAATTTCCAAAAAGAATAGCCACTTGATTTCACAAGCCACTTCATCAATTCTTCAATTCCACAGCCACTTATTTCTTTTTCTAGACTTGGCCTAAAACCAATTGCTTCATATTTTCTTCACCCCAATGGCATTTAGTCTCTGGAATATTGATTCAGCGGTGCTGTTTGTTTAGCCCAGTTTGGATATGGTTTTGTCTAGTTGTTTGGGGCTATTCAGGGGTTATTTCGAAATCGATATTTTCTAACATTGTTTAAAGTTTGCAGTACTTACATTACTATCTGTGACCATGAATGTCATTTGATCGGTACAACTTTTCTAATTGCTATAGCTCTTTTAGACGGGTTTGCAAACGTGACATTCATGTTGATGTTATTTGTTGTGCTGTATTGTTGCGGATTTGTCGTGGTGGATAGCTTGGATGCAATGGTAGTGAAGTTTAGTTTTATTTGTACATTTGATATCCCGGGACGAGCGTCCGACATGTGTACTGTCGTCACAGCCTATTTGTATATTATTCTTTTAGGGCATGACCGGGTTGAGGTCGATGTCACCGTTGTACATATTTTCTTTTCTGTACTAGGATTACCCCGCGGTGGAGTGCACGGATAGCCGGGTTCTAGAGGGCAACGGGCCCACATCTCATGGCTTTGAGACGGAGGGAGCTTCACTCTAAAATTGGCGGGCTATTCGCCGCAATCGTATGGGGTACAGGTTGACCCAAGAAGGGGTGCTCAAGTTACCGGATTCCGTGAAGTGCTGGGTGGTCCATTCACTTTGCTGAAGGGGGCTGCCTCGCTTCAGGTTTTTGCGGGTAACTTGCCGCACTCGTAGGGGTCTAGCTTTTCATTGCACAGGCTATCCACACGACCAAGGGAACGTCGGGTTTCAGTTGCGGCTCAAAGGAAACCCGGGGCTCCCAGATTATCTGTATTGTTCTGTGATGCTTATTACTTATTTGTAAGGTTGCATTTATCATGCCTGGAGCGATTATTATATATTAATATATATTATAGTAGATGTTGTATATGTTTTACACCCACGCTAGTCCAGTCCCCGCTCTGTCGTTAGTTAAGTAACCTAACAGGTGATGACGGGACCCAGTGACGAATGCGGATGGCATATACGTACATCATATTTTCGTTCTTTTGTGGTGTGATTAATTGATGGGACTGCGTTGATTCAGATCAATGCAAGGAAAACAAACCTATTTGATATTGTTGGAACAATTTGCAAAAAGCTGTTATAGCAAGGACGTTCTCATTTGTTTTGCACAGAGGTATTCGGTTATGAATATCCAGTACCTCATTCGACGAGGCAAGTGCCGAGATCCCTTCACCGGGAGTGACCCCTTGGACAGAGATTTGCGTCAGGGTAATAACTTCACTATAGTCGATTACTTTTTGCTTTGCATCGCGGTGTTCAGTTGGAATGTCCTGCACCTCATTCTACGAGGAAAGAGTCGAGATCCCTTCACCGGGAGTGACCTCTTTAGCAAAGGTTTTCGCCACTATATTTTTGTAAAAAAACTATCTGGTTCCTTCAACGATATCAAGTTCATTACGTTAAAGGTTTTTCGCCAAAAACCATTCGTAGCCCTCCGTCATTTCAGACGGGTAACACTTAGTATTCATGCTATGTATGTTGTCCTTCGTCAAGGCATAGTGTATGGTAGCTATTTGTTACTTTTTTGTTGCATAGATAGATGCGTTGGTTTGGGACGGTCGTACTACTATTTTGGCCTTCGTCAAGGGTATGTACGGGTGGGTTCAAATTAACCAGGATAATGACGGGTAGAACATGACATGTGACTTATGATATATTGGCCTTCGTCAAGGACATAAGAGCATGGGGTAAAAATCACATCGGCGGTTTCTAAAGAAACTGAAACTTGCCAAGCATGCGCATACCTTCTGGAGTGTGATAACGTGAGTGGATTCCATCACGTTATCATGCGATGATAGTTGGATCCCGATTCCCACTGATAAGTTTATTTACTCTTCGGGTGATCCCGACTAATTCTTCTTTCAGGTTTGGAGGAGAATTTGAGGATACAGTGGGAGACATACTGATTAGATAAAGTGATTAACCATTCTGATCTAGGTTAGAGTGCACGCAGAGTGTTTCTTTTCTCTCTTTCTTGGCAGCGACCATGGCCCGACCCTAGACTATGACTCAGTGACCAAGTTAACCGAACTTTCTTTAAGCACTGGCTTTTGGATTGTCTGAGTTGCATACATCATTGCCACTCCTTCTTTTACCCTTTGCATTTCTCCAGAACACCCCGTATCACACTACGAACATCCATTTCCATTGGATAAGTCCATTGTATATTTACATACGAGCTCGAAGGAATTTGTTCCAGATTCGAGGATGGATTCTGGTTCTGGAGAGATTGAATAGGTCTATTCAGTTGTCTTTTCCTTTTACCTTCTCTCAAGTTATGAGGGCTCATAGGATTATGAGAGGGTACACCTATTAGGCTTATTGGATAGTCTTCTTCCAAACCATAGGCAGGTGCCGAAAGGTAGGGAATGAAGAAAACCAATTAGTCTATGTGTGGTGTACAGAAGGTAATAAGTAAAGGGATTAGAAAGAGGGCAATGTAAATTGCGACTGCTGTCATTTACGACCAAACCACATATTTCATCGCCACTCTTACTTCACCTTTGTATTTCTCCAGAACACCCCGTATCACTACGAACATCCACTTTCATTGGATAAATCCATCGTATGGTTATATACGAACTTGAAGGAACTTGTTCCAGTTCGAGAACGGATTCTGGTCCAGGAGAAATAGGAATAAAGTTTATTCAGTTGTTTTTTATCTTCACCTTCTCTCAGTTGCAAGTGCTCCTAGGATTAGGAGAGTAAACGTATTACGCTTATTGGATAGTCTTCTTCCAAACCATAGGATGGTGCCGAACGGTAGGGAAGGAAGAAAACCATTTAGCCTAAAGGTGGTGTACACAAGATAGTGAGTAAAGTCAAATAAAGGGATTTTGGAGAGATGGCAAGGAGATATACGGTTACAGTCATGAATCTGGATAATGGAAGAGGCATTACTAGTAATACCCGGATACCCCTTCGAAACATTTTCATGTTTCTCTTTCACTATGCATTGTTAATAGAAAACCGATTTCCCAATTAGATCCTTATTCCATGGTATGTATTTACCAGATATGATTCTCACATCTGTATAGTTTTACAGATGATGAGTGGGAGTAAGTTATTGGGAATTAGGTGATCATCCTCATTATATTGGGATTTGTTGTAATTGGTGATATTTGAGGAAATCGCTTGGGATTTTGCCGGACGACAAATATCTGGTTTTGAATATCCGTTGTTATGCTCCAATTTCAAACTGATATATCTGTACCTTTATTTTATAAAGTGAGATATAACTTTTTGAAATTATGTCCATGGCATTTACCTATATCAGTTGATGGTTAGATAAGGAGCATTAAACAGCGGTGTAATTCTTCTTAACCATAGTACAGTTTTTAACCTACGACGCATAGGGTTTGAGTTATTCAACTCAGGGGACTTATACAAAGTATTGTATGTTGTCCAGTTTCCATTAGGATAGAGGGGTTGGTTCTCGTACTATATTCTGTTTATTTATGACTTCTCAAGTTTTAGACACGTGTTTCGTAGAAATACAAGTTCTATGTTTTGAGAAGTTATAGGTATAAGAGTAAAGTAGAGAACCGCGTGTTACAAGTATCAGGATTCTTCAAGGTGATCAAAGATGTAGATACTTGTGGTTGGTATTCAGTTGATAGTAATGGTTTTGAGAAACTTGTTTCTCTTTCAGGTTACTCATATCTGGATGCTTTCCAAGTTGAGTAATGCTGATCGGCCTCTTTCTATTTAGTTGACATGCATTGGAGATAGCTGCATGATTTGAATCTGGTTTCAATTAAATCAGTGCCACTGTTTCTATATTGTATATAGAATGGTTCATATCTTAACGATGTTAAAGTATATGGAGTTGTCCGGCTTATGCTTAAAACCAGACTCTGGATAACTCAAGGCACATTTCAGTAATGGCAGTTTGTGGGGTTTCCCTGGCTATGATGAGGGTTAACTTTCTGCCATCTGGAAGATCAATAGAAATATTATTCTTGACTCGCCACAGTTTTAGTAAAATGGATTTTTCAGAAAACAGTAGTGGGAGTATGTTAGAACTGAAAGAGATTCCAGAACCACAAACGATTACTGAAAATTTAATAGAACCTAATGATTCAATCAGGTTAGATATTCCATTAGCCACTCCGCAGATATGGTGGGTAACCTCAAGCTTCCGAGAGGTACTTCGGTATCCTCAAAGAAGGTGGCAGGGAGGTTCTTGTTTACCCAGACTTGACACTACTGTTGTTCCAGGCTATAAGACCCGGTAGGAGGATGTGTATTGCGTCGTTCTAAACTAGCTTTAGAAATGTATATGTATATGACTCTACCAGAGGGTTGTCGTAGTCAGTGGGAGCAGCGGAAGCATAGTGGAAAATTAGCTTGTGTCTATTTATAGACTAAAGCAGATATAGCAGAGATAGATCATCTATTTTTGATGTGACAGTCATAGGTTTTTGACTTCATCAGAATAGGGGATGGATCAGTTAAGAAGGTAGTAGGGTGTGATGTCCTGGTATTTGGATGACATACACAGAGTAGGAAGTCAAATTCCTATACTACGATCGGTTATACTGTGGTTGTCACACAGTGGTTTCTCCACATAGGATATGGATATAATATCAGGCATTCTGGTTACTAGATCTATGGTTTTAGATCTAGATTTGGGAAGTGTCCCAATCTGGGTACTAAGACAGTATTCTAAAGGTGTTTTAGAATGGACGACTCCTGGCATGGTGGTGTACCTGCAGGTGATGGAGTCACCCTCTCTAAAAGTATCTTACAGACTAAAGGGGAGAGAGATATGCATGATTGGCATATCACTTGCTCAGGCAATTGAGTCAATCATGAGATGTCAAGTACCACACCAGATGTTGTTTTTGCACTAGCTGTAATAAGTTGATATATTAATCTAATCCTAGAAACGTTCGGAAGCAATTTTAGAACATAAGTGATATGTTCTAAGGATATGATAACGACATCCTCTTTCGGGAGACAGTTATCATTCCAGGATTCCAAGGTGGCCTGGATGACAAAGTGACTGTCAGAGTTATAGTTTTCCCTCTAACGAGGGGCAGTAGTTTGGACAGCTGGTCCAAGCGAATACTGAAGGAGGCATGGTGCAGCACACTGATTAAATTCAGTTGACAATACAGTCTAAGAAGTTTGCTGGATTTGGAGTTCATTTGTGAACTAGATCCCATCAGATATCCAGACATATTCTAAGACAGGTATTGTTCATTTCGGGAGATGGCTTTCTTCGCGAACTTGAGATAAAGAGAGACATAGAAAGAAACATCAGAGCGGATCCACTCATTGAGGCTATTTCTCGAATGCAAGAGTTTCACAAACAGGCTTTGTGAGATTGATCAGTAGAGAAATTGGGAGTTCGGTATCACTCGGGCTGTGAGTATGTGGCATCGCAATAATTAGCTTTAGGTGCAAGTGGGAGATTGTTGGCTATAGTGCCCTCAAAGTCAATCATTGGATCGCAGGCACATGATAGCAATGATTGAGGGAGGACCTATACTGGTAGGACAGTCTTACTCGAGATGATAGTATGCTATCTGGTTTGTCTTTATCATCGTCTACAAGCTGTAGGTGACATTACAGATCACTATTACATGTTGATAGAGCCCTTAGGATTTTTGCTTGACTACCAGTAGTATGATGGCGATCATATACGTGAGAGTTGGGTAGTCTATAAGCACATACTTAAAGTGTCCCTAGTCGTGGGAGTTTCGAGACTGGGCATCGATACTCCGAGAGTAGACTAGTGCATACGGATCAAGACCCCGACGAGGGACGATGGCCGGTCTCACAAGATATTGGTGTCAGTTGGTTCACCTAAGACGTATACAGGCGCTTATTAGGTTAAGAGTATGCCGGACGGACTCGCCGGGAACATGCTAGTTGGTTTTATACCTATCGTCGGATAGCAGTTCCCTGGTGACATGTATACATGTTAGTCTATCGACCTGAGATCGTCATTTGTCTCGTGTGAGTTCCCACTGTGCTTTGATTACTACCCAACCATGGCTCAAAAGAGTCGTGCAAGCAGGTTTTAGTTGGGTACAGTCCCGAGCCACATGGAGGCAGTGAGCGGATCGGCAGGGAATATATCTCTGCCTGTATTGGGGGTGAGATCGCGCTGTGTTTAGGAGCGCCATTACTGTTAGTAATATGTATGCCCTAGAGGCCATTACTATACATACGATGTATATTGTAGTGGATTCTTGGACATATATAAGGAGGACTTTCTTGCTCGACATGATAGTATGCTATCAGGTTACTCTTTATTTTAATATGTATGTTGATTGTCTCTATATTACATGTTGATAAAGCCCTTAGGATGAGTACTTAACTACCAGGTTTATGATGCAGATCATACTATTGTGGACGATGTAGTTGCTAAGTACATCTTTCAAATGTTCCTAGTCGTAGGTGTATCGTGGCAGGGCATCGATATCTATAGTAGACTATTGATTGGTTCTAAAATTTCGGATCGTGTTTTGAAATGTAATCACAACCAAAGAATTTATAACCTCAATCAATTAACTGTGTCGATATAGCTCGTTAATGAATACGGATCGTCTACTGAGATGCGAGTACTTGTTCGATCTTGCTTTAGATGAATTGAAATGAAAATATAAAAGAAAATTCAAGAAAGTAGTTCGAGATTTGATTGAGTTGTCATTTCAAGAAAATCAAGAATATATTCAAAAATTAAGAAGATGTCTAAATCACTTTAGTTATCAAGATTATGTAGAATAGCTTATAGGAATCGATCGAATTGGTAGCTATGATGAATACTAAATATGACAATTCTTATCTATTGATGGATTGCAGCTAGATTAATGACGATGAATGAAGATTAGGGATCTATTGAAGAAACTATGGTTTCTTCTTCACTATCCCTTGTCTTTTCATTGATCATCATTCAAATCTAGTCTCTAGCAAAGAGAATCATCAATCATTTAATCCTTATTTTGCAACGAAATAATCAAGAATGTGATCTCTCTCCAAATTAGGTCATTAATGATTCTTTTTCCTAAAGTTCACAATCCTCATAAGACTTAAGATTAGTAAAAGAATTTCATCATCATTTGATCTACCGATTTCCTCGATTCCTTTACAAGTGGAGATTTCACTCACGCATCATGAAAATTAAAGAATCAAGAACAAGAAATTTCATAATGCAAAAATTCAAAGAAAGCAAAACTAATAGCAATGATCACCTTTATTAAATCTTCTTCAAATCTACACAATTCCTCAATTCGATGTACAAGACTAAGCTCTCGATCGCTCCTTTAAAGAAGTGAATTTTTCGTCGATCTTTGCATGGCTCGATCGCCGTGAGACGTGGATCGTCGCAGATCTCTTGCTCTTGATGACGATCGGCATTGCGATAAAGGATCTTTGGAGTAGTTGCTTGATAATGCTCTCAATGGATCTTGACCTTGAACTAGATTTGATTTGGATGTTGTTTTGGATCAAGTTGTGTCACTCAACTTGTGCAATGATTTGACTCAATTTTCATCATCCCTTTGAACAAAGCCCTAGGTCTCCTTTTATAGTTTTCCTCCATCTTCCACTAGAAGCTAGTTTGTTATGAAGCTTGCATATGAAGCTAGGTAGGTATCAAACTTGCACAAGAAGCTTAGCTGTTAGATGTAGGGTTCCTAGGCACACCCATGAGGCTCTATAACTGATCAAACATGTCTAATTCAAAAATTTCCATGTGCCAAAGAACCCTATACTAGATCGTTAACTAGAGGTAAGGCGAAACATGCAAGCAAACTACTTTGCTATAAAGTGAAAGTGACTACAATCTTTGTAGATCCGGTCCTCCACTTCTCTAGCTCCGTGTTGGCGTCCCTCCGCTGCGATCATCAGAATCCCAGACTCTCTTGTCGGTTTCATCGGAGAAATGATCGGGCTAGGTCGTTGACTTCGATACCGAAGATGATCTACGTCGAAGCAACTCAATCTCAAGCTCCACCTTCACTTGGTCATGAAACTTGTGAAGATAACACACTCTAATACATGGCAAGTGGTAGAGGATGAAGAAATAGGAAGTGGGTTCACTTTGGATTTGGATTTCTCACTCTTTTGATCATGGCACCATTGGAGGTAGCAAGCTTTCTTCTTCTTGAAGAAGAAGAAAAAGAATATGATAAGAATAAAAATAAATTGATTAATAATAATAAATCAAGTGATCTTATCATAATGCAACCATGGGTAAGTATAACTCATGTAGAGAATGAACTAGGGTTTAGGTAATGGTTAGGTTTAGGAAAGAAACAAAAAGGTCAAAGCTTCACAAAGCTTCAAGTAAGAAACAAAAGAAGCCACCATTTTATTTCTTGCCAAAATGAATAAAAATAAATAAAACAAATAAATCAAACCCTAACCATTTACCTAATCATAGTTTAAAGCAAACATACACCCAAGTTTGCATGTATCATCAAACATGATACAAACTAGTGCACAAAACTATATCATATATACAATGTGCACATCAAGTGAGAAAATCCATCTTAAGTGAACAAATACTAGTAAATGTAAAATAATATATCAAATATATAATTATACATTAAATCGTTAAATCAACACTTGATTTAATGATCCGGTCATATCGCATATAACCGACTAATATCAAGTGTATCAATGTATCGAATCAACACTTGATTCGGTAACCCGGCTATATCATATATAACCATCCAATGATACAAATCGCGAGAATAGAATACAGTATCACATACTGGTATTATTCTCGGTCCCGCACATATCTCATATGCGCTCCTATTTCGTTTCGCTTGAGCCAGGAAACCTCTTTGTAGGACTCTAAAGACTCGTCAATACGCCGGCAGCAGGTGATGATCATATCAAACACCCACAAGCCGCAAACGGTTTGCTAAACGTAACGGCCATCCGGGTATTGAGCGATCAGAAGATCAACTAGCAAACCCGCTCACACTCCTGTGAATCCAACTAACAACACTTACCGTACAGTCCGGTCTGTTCGTCTGATATGTCGCATATCTCGCCTAGGGGTGATAAACGTCAGACCCCAGTAGCTTGATAAGTCATGCCGATGTAAGGTCCATAACAAGCGTGAAACTACTGATAACTCTTACCAGTAAATCACTGCAACCCTGGCCAGGGATTTCCAGTTATGGCCAGTCGAGCATAGCGCAACATCAACCCCCAATACCGGGAGAGACGAATCCCCTCCTATCGCTCATTGCCTCCATGTGAATCGGGACTGTACCCAAAAACCACCTGTTTGCACAACTCAATAGAGCCGTGGTAGGGTGGAAATCAAAGCACAGTGGGAGACACACAAGAATCTATGACGATCTCGGGTCAACAGACTAAGCTGTACTAGTGTCACCAGAGAACTGCCATCTGACGTAAGGTATAATACCATCTGGGAGTTCTCGGCGAGTCCGTTCAGTGTACCCAGTCTCCACTGAGCACCCGCATACCATCTCCGATGTCAAACACCAATGGATATGGGATCATCCATCTCCCATCACATGGGTTGAAAAGATATACGCTAGTCTACTCTGGAATATCGATGCCCCGTCTAGATATTCCCACGACTAGGAACAATGAAGGATGTACTCATTGACTACCCAGGCCCACTAGTATGATCTGCATCATAGTCCTGGAAGTCGAGCACATATCCTAAGGGCTTTATCAAAATGTAATAGAGAGACAGCAAGTATACATGTTAAGATAAAGAGCAACCAGATAGCGTACTATCATGTCGAGCAAGAAAGTCCTACCTATATATGTCCCAGCATCCACTACAATATACATCCAATGTACAGTAATGGCCTCTAGGGCATACATATAACTAACAATCTCCCACTTGCACTAGGGCCATCTGTAGCAGTGATTGCAGTATCTAATACTCAACCATCCCATATGAGTCTCTCTCTGGGAAAAAGCCTTTATGAGTGGATCCGCTGTGTTGTCCTCTGAGTCTACTCTCCTATCCTCGATCACCCTGGAGATCAACTATCTCCATGATCAGGTGATGCTGCCTCAGAATATGTCTGGGTCACTGATGGGATCGGAGTTCCTGGGCCAAAGCCACACTTCCATTGTCACACAATGGTAGGAACCTAGTTCATCTCATGAACCAATATACACCCAAACTGCCTCTTTGGTAGTATCTTTAATAGCGATGTTTCCAGCCTTTATCGTCTAGTTTGCCACGGTATCTAGCTTGGTACTCTTCCAACATACCGTCCCTCCACTGAGGGTAAAGACAATGCCTGTGACTGACATTCAGTCGTCCTTATCACCCTGGAACCTTTCCAGTGATTCTCCCTAGGATCAACTGATACCATCTCACTAAACCTAGTGAGAACCCTAACATCCCTTTAGATCTATCTCATAGATCCAAAACCCAGGATTTAGGAGGTATCACTTTGATCCTATATGGAGAATCCATGTGATAGGAGGAGATTGACCGAGCGTAGCATAGGAAACTCTTTTCCTATCAGGAGTATGTTGTCCATGTACAATACGAGGATGACCATCTTACTCTCTACTACCTTTTTGTATATACAAGGTTCATCTACCATTTTGATGAAGTCAAACTCTTTGACTATGGCATCAAAACAGACGTTCCAACTCCGCGATGCCTTCTTTACTCTGTAAAGCATCTTGCACACGTTTCCGCTGCTCCCACTGTTTACGAAGCCTTCTGGCTGTGTACTTATAGACGTTCTCTTCTAAATCAGTATTTAGAAAAGCAGTCAAGACACCCAACCACCAGATATCGTAGTCATGGTATGTAGCCATGGCAAGTAGGATCCGGATGGACTTAAGCATAGCCACTGGAAAAGGTTTCATCATTATCCACGCCTGGTCGATGATGAAAACCTTTAACAAGTCTAGCTTTGAAAGTCTCAACTTTTCCATCTACACCAAGTAATCTTCTCAAGATATACTTGCTTCTGATGGGGATTTAACCCTTCAGATATAGCAACTAAAGTCCATACTTTGTTGGTGTATAAGGATTCCATCTCAGATCACTAAGCATCCAGCCATTCTTACAGAGTCCCTACTCTCGATGGCCTGCTCGAAACTAGTTGGTTCATCATCTCATGATGCATTCCTCGCTCCCACTGTCATCGAGAAACCGAAGTATCTCTCAGGCGGATGAGGAACCCTGCTAGTTTGGCGGAGAGGATGAGGTTCGTCAGGGACAATTGAATCCTTTAGTTCCGTCAAATCATCAGCCGTAGTTTGTATAGCTGGAACCTTTCCAGTTCTACTTAACAGACCTTGCCTCGAGCTTGTCCGGATTTTGCTTTTAGGCATAGTCCGGACAATCCCAAATCTTAACCAACTTAAGATATGGGCTCTTCCCTTTCCATATCACATATGAAGTGGTAGGCAACTGATTTGATTTGAATCCAATTCAACAGGTATGCAACTTCTCAAGTGCACAACCGCAAAAGGAAATAGGCAACTCAGTAGTACTCATCATAGAACACACCATATCTAATATGGTGCGATTGCTCCGCCCCGATACACCGTTGTGCTGTGGTGTATTCAGAGGAGTAACACCGAGAGAGAATCTCATTCTCCTTTAGAATAGTCCAAGAATTCCATGCACAAGTATTCTCTTCCCTGATCTTATCATAGGACATAATACTTATACCCGGTTTTTGGTTCTGTACTTCTAACTTATATTCGGTGATTATCTCAAAAGTTTCGGACCTATGTTTCAACAGGAACATATGATTGAGCCTTGAGAGATCATCAGAGAATGTAATGAAGTACAAAGAACCGGTCCTGGCATGTGTAGACAGGGGACCTTACATACATCATCATGTATCAGAACTAAGAGTTTACTAACTCTTTCTCTGTTTCCAATAAACAGAGCTATGGTCATCTAATCTTTGTGACATGACTGGCAAGTTTCACAAGATGTAAATTCAAACTGATTTAAATATGCATCTAGAATGTAACTTAAGCTAGTCGGGTCGCATTGATATGACCTAGTCTACAATACCTCAAGAAGGATTTGTTCATTTCTGAACTCTTCCTCTTGTGTGTGTTCTGTATACTAGGAACTGTAGTTTGATTTAGAACATCAATGCTTTTAGATAACGTGCCTGAACCGATCAACTTTTGATATAGGAAATGTTCAAAACATTATCCAACAATACAAAATTATATCATTTCTTTACTAATAAAGAGACTGATATGATTTTTTATATCAGGTTTGGTATCTAATAGCATTTGTTCAGAATCAATGTATTGGTAATACAGGGTGACAGTGACCAACAGACTTGGCTGCAACACTTGCACCGTTTTCTGTCTCATGAAACTTATCACCCGTTCTCAGTTCTCTACTTTTTTGTAGCCCATGTAACGGATTACATTTGCGGGATCCTGATCCGGTATCTAATACCTAGGACGTAGAGGACACTGAGAAATAGTTCTTTATAATGAACACACCCGAAGGAGATGCATCATATGCACTTTCTTCGTTTGGGCGGCATGGGAATCCTGGTATTCCCCTATTTCCTGCTCGGTCTTATAACAATTATAAGTTGGAGCGGGACCAACGTTCCCCAGCTCAGTATAACAAGCGGGTTCGGTCAGTTCATCCATATTATTATCTTGATTAAGGCGTGATATGGTCGCTACCTGAAGAGAGAGAGAAGAAAACACTCTGCGTGCGCTCTTGCAAGATCAGATTGGTTATTTATTTTATCTAATCAGGATGGATCCCACTGTTTTTATCAAATCTTCCTTCAAACCCTAAAAGGAAAGACTAGCCGGGATTAATTACACTCTACAAGTTCGCCAATCATTCAGCCAGGCCAGTGTCGGTACTTTAAGGGAGGTTCCCCGTGCTTTCGCACGGACCTAATTAAAGTAAACTTCGTTTTCCCAGAGGCGTAACCCCGTTGACACCTTTCTAGACACCTACTTGATCGGCTAATTGTAAAGTGCAAAACTCTCCCAGGAGTAACAATTACTCACAGTGGGTATCGGGATCCAACTATCATATAGAAGGTAAGCAATCTCATTGCAAATTTCAACACTTGAAACTCCCGATAGTGGTTTTTACCGCTAGCACCTATGACCTTAACTATGGTCAACAAATCATAAGTACTAGTCAAGTTCTACCCGTCATTTCGTGATTAATTAGACCCACCTACATGACCCTTAACTAAGGTCAACAAAGTCACGCTACTGTCCTAACTAATCGCATCATATGCGGTGTAGGAAGACATTACTTAGCTACCGTACACTGTGCCTTAACTAAGGTCAACAAACACAGCACGAATACTAAGTACTCTACTTCCTAAAATGGCGGACGGTTGTGAATGGTTTTTAATAAAACCTTTAACGCTTTGAACTTGATCTCGTTGCGGAATCAAATGGTTTTTAAATGGATTGTTTTTGAGGCTTTTCTAGTTTTGCTAAAGGGGTCACTCCCGGTGAAGGGATCGTCGGCCCTTTCCTCATCGAATAAGGTGCAGGATATATCATATATACCGCTGTGCAAAGCAAAAACCATAGAAGCAATCAAAGGGCAAACCGAGGGTTGTAACATCTGCCAGTTATTGCTAAAGGAGTCACTCCCGATGAATGGATCTCGGTCTTTTCCTTATCGAATAAGTTGCAGGATGTTCTACAAGGAACACTGCGATGCAAAGCAAGAACTGTAGCTACCTGTTTTTATTTTTGAAATTCGATTCCACAACATCATTTAGGTTTATTTTATTTCATTAATCTCATTAATGAATGTCCCATCATTTAAGTCCACCTAAACATCACAGATAAATATAACGTACGCTTATGCCATCCGCATTCCCCTCGATGTCCCGTCTGCACCGTTAGGTTAGGTAACTAACGCCAGAGCGAGGCAGGGCTAGCGCGGGTGTAAAACATAAGCAACGTCTATATAATATATCATATATACTATATACTATATCTATCTGAACAAATCACATGATCACATCACAGATAACGCAGCAGAAAATATCATATGAAATATTGGATATACTAGGACGTCCATGTTTTTAATACGAGCCAGTATAAAACACGGATTCCACGGTCGTGATGAATAGCCAATCCTATACCCCTAGACCCCTACGAGAGCGGCAAGCAACACTACCAATTCTAGGGTTAGGAGACCCAGACTCGACTCCTCGAGATGGTCTCCCACTGGACCCTAGAACCCGGTTACTTGTGCTTCCCTCCTTGGGTCTATCCTAATGCGGAAAAGTAAATAATATACATCAACGGTGACATCTTCCGCAACCTGGAAGTGCCCCAAAAAAAGACTATTACATACAAGTTTTTACATGAATGAAAATGAAAAACACTCATCTCACATAAAAAAAACCCCGGCTATTCAAACACGACGATCCAATATAACATATCCAGCAACACATAACATCATATGTCATCATCGTAAGTAAACATGCGTATCCCAATTGTCGTTGACATATAGCAACGAAACCGGCGATATCACATATTACACTTACGGTCACAGAAAAGAAAGTGTAAAACTACAACAGTTGGAATCCGCAAACTCTTTATACATCGCATGCCTAACCAAATGAATTACTTAGACATCGCATGCCTAACAATTATAAACCCGGCATTTTAGTCTCATTATCGAAAACACTTTTCAATGTAAAGTCGGGCAATTCAACTGGATTCTCGGCATCCAGAACGAATGTTCGTCGCAAACTTCAGGAGACAGCCGCACCCCCCGATACCGTTGACGAAGTGCACTAAGGCGGAACACCGCTGCCGCGAGCACCCGAACGGATGCTTTTTGGCGACGGGGTTCTCCTACAGTCACTTGGTCGGGGCTATGGGGTGTAGCTATCTATTAAGTTTACCAGCGAGAATCCGCGTACGCTACGTGATTGCGACGGACTTTTGATCACTTCAAAATCCCGTGGCAACCAATCAAGTGAGACTAAAGTGCTATGTTTATAACATCCAAATCAGTTATCTCATAACTACTTGTGGATTCCAAATATTGTATCACATTCCGGATAAATAGAAAATGTTAAACTTTCCGATCGAACAATCAAACGCCCAAGTTTTCCCGAAATAGCTCAACATATGAAATAAGTTTAAAAACATTCACTTCATGCCACAGTACCAACGGTCCAGCCGTAGAAGGGTCAAGCCAACGCCTCACATGTGGCACGCCGTACTGCCCCAAACCCTAAGGTTCAAAGGGCAGTTCAAGACGGTCACATAATCGATTTAAGGTTTGTTGTCTTCTAGAGGGACCATCGCGTTAATTGCACTACTTAGAGCGTTCTTAAACCACGGAAAAATCCAATACTTGGAAATTTTCGGGCAGGGGAAAAATTGGGTATTTATATCCGGTCGAACTTTTTAACATATTCAAAAATTATCCGGAAAAACACATAGACGAAGTTAAATAAACCGATCGAATTATCGAATCCCCAAAACAACCCAGAAAATTCAACTGTTGAATGCAAATTAAAAATTCCCAGAAAATATAGGAATAATATTTAGACATTACTGTGCAAACAGTTCTCCAGGAAGTGACCGTACAGCCGCGGAATCGCCGCACGAGCCATGCTCGTGCCGCGGTTCCGCCGTGCATTGATCGATTAAGGGGCACGTTTTGTACAGTAATTCTTATAAAATCCTGCTTATTTTTCTGCATATTTTTAATTCACAAAATACAACAGTTTTGAAAAATGTACAGAGAGTGATATTCAATTAGGGTTTCAGGTTCGATCGGACTTCTAACATCGTCTACACATCGCCTAAAGCTCCAGTTAGGCTCTGATACCACTGTAGGGTTCCTAGGCATACCCATGAGGCTCTACAACTGATCAAACATGTCTAATTCAAAAATTTCCATGTGCCAAAGAACCCTATACT
The DNA here is from genome assembly GCA_030015575.1 of Agapanthus africanus. NCBI lineage: Eukaryota > Viridiplantae > Streptophyta > Magnoliopsida > Asparagales > Amaryllidaceae > Agapanthus > Agapanthus africanus. The sequence continues at coordinate 201,671,058 of CM057343.1, read as the reverse complement.
AGATCGTTAACTAGAGGTAAGGCGAAACATGCAAGCAAACTACTTTGCTATAAAGTGAAAGTGACTACAACCTTTGTAGATCCGGTCCTCCACTTCTCTAGCTCCGTGTTGACGTCCCTCCACTGCGATCATCAGAATCCTAGACTCTCTTGTCGGTTTCATCGAAGAAATGATCGGGCTAGGTCGTTGACTTCGATGCCGAAGATGATCTACGTCGAGGCAACTCAAACTCAAGCTCCACCTTCACTTGGTCATGAAACTTGTGAAGATAACACACTCTACTACATGGCAAGTGGTAGAGGATGAAGAAATAGGAAGTGGGTTCACTTTGGATTTGGATTTCTCACTCTTTTGATCATGGCACCATTGGAGGTAGCAAAGTTTCTTCTTCTTGAAGAAGAAGAAGAAGAAAAAGAATATGATAAGAATAAAAATCAATTGATTAATAATAATAAATCAAGTGATCTTATCATAATGCAACCATGGGTAAGTATAACTCATGTAGAGAATGAACTAGGGTTTAGGTAATGGTTAGGTTTAGGAAAGAAACAAAATGGTCAAAGCTTCACAAAGCTTCATGAAGCTTCAAGTAAGAAACAAAAGAAGCCACCATTTTATTTCGTGCCAAAATGAATAAAAATAAATAAAACAAATAAATCAAACCCTAACCATTAACCTAATCATAGTTTAAAGCAAACATACACCCAAGTTTGCATGTATCATCAAACATGATACAAACTAGTGCACAAAACTATATCATATATACAATGTGCACATCAAGTGAGAAAATCCATCTTAAGTGAACAAATACTAGTTAATGTAAAATAATATATCAAATATATAATTAAACATTAAATCATTAAATCAACACTTGATTTAATGATCCGGTCATATCACATATAACCGACTAATATCAAGTGTATCAATGTATCGAATCAACACTTGATTCGGTAACCCGGCTATATCATATATAACCGTCCAATGATACAAATCGCGAGAATAGAATACAGTATCACATACTGGTATTATTCTCGGTCCCGCACATATCTCATATGCGCTCCTATTTCGTTTCGCTTGAGCCAGGAAACCTCTGTGTAGGACTCTAAAGAATAGTCAATACGCCGGCAGCAGGTGATGATCATATCAAACACCCACAAGCCGCAAGCGGTCTGCTAAACGTAACGGCCACCCGGGTATTGAGCGATCAGAAGATCAACGAGCTAGCCCGCTCACACTCCTGTGAATCCAACCAGCAACACTTACCGTACAGTCCGGTCTGTTCGTCTGATATGTCGCATATCTCACCTAGGGGTGGTAAACGTCAGACCCCAGTAGCTTGATAAGTCATGCCGATGTAAGGTCCATAACAAGCGTGAAACTACTGATAACTCTTACCAGTAAATCACTGCAACCCTGGCCAGGGATTTCCAGTTATGGCCAGTCGAGCATAGCGCAACATCAACCCCCAATACCGGGAGAGATGAATCCCCTCCTATCGCTCATTGCCTCCATGTGAATCGGGACTGTACCTAAAAACCACCTGTTTGCACAACTCAGTCGAGCCGTGGTAGGGTGGAAATCAAAGCACAGTGGGAGACACACAAGAATCTATGACGATCTCGGGTCAACAGACTAAGCTATACCAGTGTCACCAGAGAACTGCCATCTGACGTAAGGTATAATACCATCTGGGAGTTCTCGTCGAGTCCGTTTGGTGTACCCAGTCTGCACTGAGCACCCGCATACCATCTCCGATGTCAAACACCAATGGATACGGGATCATCCATCGCCCATCACATGGGTCGAGAAGATATACGCTAGTCTACTCTGGAATATCGATGCCCGTCTCAATATTCCCACGACTAGGAACAATGAAGGATGTACTCATTGACTACCCAGGCCCCACTAGTATGATCTGCATCATAGTCCTGGAAGTCGAGCACATATCTTAAGGGCTTTATCAACATGTAATAGAGAGACAGCAAGTATACATGTTAAGATAAAGAGCAACCAGATAGCGTACTATCATGTCGAGCAAGAAAGTCCTACCTATATATGTCCCAGCATCCACTACAATATACATCCAATGTACAGTAATGGCCTCTAGGGCATATATATAACTAACATTAGAAGGGAAGCTTCTGGAGAAATCTACACAATTCAAAGCGTCTTGGAGAAGCTAAGAAGTTATAAGGAGGCTTCGGGAAAAATGTCTACCGCTGATGAGTCAACACGGCCGCGGATCCACGGCGGATCGGGCTGGATCGGCTGCGGTTCCGCGGCCGTATGATGCTTTTGTTGGCTCATATCTCTGGTGTCTCTTGATGTTGCCTTTAGGGTCCTTTTTTGATGTCTGGAATCTTATAATTATTTCTTGGTTGCTGCCAGATTTCAAGTCTTTGACTCGATGCACTTTATCGGCACACAATCTCGATAAAATGTGTTGAGATATACAATATCATTCATGTAGTAATAAATACAAAATTTCCCTTATAATGCCGGTTATAATGTATAACACATGTTATTTGATATTTTGCAGATGAATTGCTAATATGTGCTATATTTATACCAAACACGTTTAGATGATTAGAAAGAGTAGGGAAATTGATTTGTTAAGAATGCAATATTTTCGACTGATCAAATTCCCCCAAACTTTATTTCGGTCGTCTCGAGCAAACATCTTTTATTCAAGAGAAGGAGAAAATTTTATTAAGAAAGAGAAAAACTAACTAGCTTACTTTCGCAGGCAACACGATTGCACTGAGCACGCGAAACAACCCTTTAAACCACTAGGTGTCCCTAGTAGGAGGAGTGTTGTCTGCTGAGGGTTTTCAGCGGATCGCACCCACAAAATCCTATATTAAAAGGAAGACTGTGAAAGTTACATATAAAGATAAGAATTGTAAAAGAAAGACTTTGAAAATTAGAGTTTCCAACTACACTAGTTTTTCGGTTGTCATGAGCCCAATCTTAATAGTCATGAAAAATGTTAGAAATCACATCATCCCTCATTAAAACATCGTCTTTATTCTTCATTCCTACCTTTCTTCCAAACATCGATCATATACCCCTACGTGTGTGTAAAGAACATCCCTACACTCGGAGAATTCAATTCAAGCTATCATATTCTTGTCCATCTACCTCAGTACTTTTTAATCGGTGAATATTTAGATGGATTTGCTCACACATTTTTCATGCGACCGTTAATACATCTTGAGGTACTAACCGATTGATTACTACATGTGCTTGCTTATTAGGCTATTAGTATTTTCCTCGTCTTGCAACACCTAAGGCTTAGCAATGACTCCCAAACCAGTTGGTCTAAGGCACTGGGTGATGAAGCACCCTCGCTATATTTTTTATGCTGCCTTGGTGATTACAAAACCAGTGTTCATTTTTCTTCACCATTTTATATATTTTCTTCATTTATAATTTTCTTCGTACTTTGGAATTTTTACAAGAGAATTTCAAGGTATCCTCTACTATCCCGAGTTTCAAGACGTGTGTAAGTCCGTATAGTAGAGTATCAACATTCAGATGTTTAGCTTCCAGAATAGGAACTATTTTTCAGACTTATTTTTATCCTCAGATTAGTGACTTCCTTCATCTTACTAACCCTTGGGACAACGGCTCATTACTACTTATTACTAGTGTCATCTAAGAAAAAGTCTAAATTTCTTTGTTTTATTAAATTTTTCCAATCTTTTAGATGTAATTTTTCACTTTCTAATCTTTTATTATCTTATTTATGTACACTTTTTTTTAATTATATGTTTTGCGCTTATGCAAAGTATGATGCAAAGTGATGCGTAAATAAGCACAAACCTCCCCCAAACTTGTTTAGAACAGTGTCCTCACTTTTGTTAGCTATTAAATCTCAAAAACCTGTAAGCTTGGGAGGAAAATTTATTAACGGGGGCAAGAATATATGGACGTGAAACTCCTCCCCCAAACTTATTTTTGGCTCACAATTTTGAGAACAACTTTTATTTTCAAGAGCAAAAAATATACCCCCCCCAAAACTCGAGTTAAACAATGTTAAGCTTTTAAAATCACAAGAGGGGGGGTCAAAGTTACTGGTCAATGCAAAGCCTTACAAAGACCGAAAGTCAGCACTAACCATTCGAAGTTTTTATCAGTGAAACGCACCGTTTAGTGGAAGAACATGTTATATAGAGCCAAGAAGAAGTGGGGAAGAGATAAGGGGTGTAATAAAACGGGTTTGAGTCTTAAATTATAGAAATGAAAGAATGATGATGAATGACAGCGAGAATGTGAATGATTAAGAATGAGTAAAACATTTGCATTCTCGTATCTTATAAGAAGGAATGGTGGCGGTTCAACTTCCTTAGGTGGATGTTGATTAATCATAAAATCCATGTCTGTTAGGAATACGAGTTCATCAGCGAAAATTTCTTCGAAACATTCATCGATATATCGAAGAATAATATCGCTAAATGTTTTGCTAGAACTCGAAATATCAGATTGTGATTCATCAACACTCGCTAACATTACAGGAACAGAAGAAGAACCAGAGAGAGTGGAAGATGAAATGGGTAAACCAATTGATGTGTTGAGTATTGTTGAACCAGATGTGGGAGATGTAGGCTGAATTTTGGTCTGCTCTTCGGTTATACGATTATCATCAACTTCAAGGCGCATTTGGGGTTCGGGAAGAATAGGTAAAGGCTCGAGATGATGACCGCATAGAAGTGAAAGGTCCTGATGAATTGGTGGGACAAACTCATCCAAAATTTTGGGTTCATCAATCACTATATCCCTAACGTCAATCTCCTCGATCAAGTGAAAGTTACAATTCTCAAACACCTCATCAAAAGTATGGTTTTCAATCAATTTAGGTTCAAGAGTGGAAGTGTAGAGATCACAAGGATTTGACATTGTTTTTCTTGAAATGGACCCTTCACAGTCGGGTAAATCAAACAATGCTAAGTCACACAACTTCTCATACATTCTATATTCAATTGATGAAACATTTGGTGTACTCGATAAATCAGTGAAACTGGAGTTGTGGATCTCACTTTGAAAAGGGGAGGTTTGATTAGGAAGGGTATACAGTTCTGTCTCACTACCCAAATTCTCACTTTGTTCTTTGGCCGTATTAGACATTGAAATATTTTAAGCTAGTTCGGAACTAGTTGCTCTTTCATATTTAGCCATGCTTCCCTTCCATTGCTCTCTGATGCGGTTCAACATCACTATACCTTCCTCTAATTTCCGCTCAAGACTAGACTTGGGTTGATAAAGGGTTTCAGGATAATATTGAAATTCTTGTGGATAAGTAAAACTCCCAAATGATTGTTTAGAATGAGTGTCTAGGGAAGGTGTAAAAGTCGGATAGGATTGATAGGAATTGAATGGTTGTGAAAATTAGGCAGGAGTAGGATCAACATTATGATAAGAAGAATATTGATATTGGTTGGTTGGCTGGCTATTTTCAATAGACATCATATATGCCACAAACCGATTATGAAATTCTTCTTTGGAAAGTGGAGGTGATGGTTGATATTGGTCCGGATTGAAACTTTGGCCTTTAGCCCTATCTATATGCTCAGTAATGGACATGCGTCTAGGGGCATCCTCACTCAGGGTATCAATTGAAACAGATGTAGAATTAGGATACGGTTGATAAGACCTGGACTGAGTTGGCCAACCATTTCTACCCGCTTGTTCTATCTTATCTCTTAAAGACATTGGAGAGTCGGATGGTATACCGAAGCGATTACGAAGACAAGAAATATCTGGTTTTGGATAGCAAATCTCGGCAAGAGTTTGTCTATTTGGGTCATCCATTATCAGAAGGGAAGAGGGGAAAAAAGGTAAAAAGGAGAGAAAATAATTGGTTTGTTTTGAAAAAAGACGGATTTTGAAAAATCACACAACAATGCACAAGCAACCCTAGATCTAATGGTCACCTAGGTCAAGTCACTAGACCGCTCCTAGATTTCCAGAAGACAAATCGCAGGATAAATCCTTTACTGCCTCTTTATCCTTTCTGTGACCAGGTAAGTGCCAGGTAAGTGGGAGATTATCCGCTACGTAAGTAGCGGGCCTAATTAAGTAACAACTTTCCTTAGACACCACAAAAGAAATGCTGATAAGCAATAGATTACCCACGATCTCCTTCTATCCTAATTGAGCCCGACGGTCCTTAGAGTCTTGTCTAGATATTTTTTTAGTTAATGAGGGTGATACTGATGCTAGTTTTGTGATTTTTGAGGCTTAGGAAGGGTAATGAAATACCTACCTAATATGAATTTGGACTTTGCCCCATAATTTCCGTATTAAAATATGCACAAAACAACCAATTTCAAGAAACGCAACAAGATTTTTTTTAAGCGCTGCAAATTTTTGCAAAGAATCCTGTAGAAAATAGTTATTGAACAAGATCAGAAAGAAGAGGAGAGAACACAGAATATACCACAGAAGTTTCGAACACTGAAACGCCTAAACGGCAGCGGAACCGCCTCAAAAACCTGCCATTAGCCGCGGATCCGCGGTTGTACAGGGGAATTAGGGTTCCAACCTTTTCCTGTAGCTTCTTGCACTCCTCTGGAATTTGTAGATCTTCTCTGAATCTTGATCTTACTGCTAAAATGATTCCAGATTCCCTCGTAAAAATTCAAACACTAATCGTTAAGCACTAGAAGCGATTCTTGAATTAAAATTTGATGGAATAATAAATTTTCAACTCAAATAGCAAAAAAGAACAAATTACGCACTCATCCCCGGCAACGGCGCCATTTGATTGGTTCTAAAATTTTGGATTGTGTTTTGAAATGTAATCACAACCAAAGAATTTATAACCACAATCAATTAACGGTGTCGATATAGCTCGTTAATGAATACAGATCGTCCACTGAGATGCGAGTACTTGTTCGATCTTGCTTTAGATGAATTGAAATGAAATATAAAAGAAAATTCAAGAAAGTAGTTCGAGATTTGATTGAGTTGTCATTTCAAGAAAATCAAGAATATATTCAAGAATTAAGAAGATGTCCAAATCAATTTAGTTATCAAGATTATGTAGAATAGTTTGTAGGAATCGATCGAATTGGTAGCAATGATGAATACTAAATATGACAAATCTTATCTATTGATGGATTGTAGCTAGATCGATGACGATGAATGAAGATTAGGGATTTATTGAAGAAATTAGCATTTCTCCTTCACTATCTCTTGTCTTTTCATTGATCATCATTCAAATCTAGCCTCTAGCAAAGAGAATTATCAATCATTTAATCCCTAGTTTGCAACGAAATAATCAAGAATGTGATCTCGCTCCAAATTATGTCATTAATAATTCTTTTTCCTAAAATTCACAATTCTCATAAGACTTAAGATTAGTAAAAGAATTTCATCATCATTTGATCTACCGATTTTCTCTATTCCTTTACAAGTGGAGATTTCACTCACGCATCATGAAAATTAAAGAATCAAGACTAAGAAATTTCATAATGCAAGAATTCAAAGAAAGCAAAACTAATAGTAATGATCACCTTTATTAAATCTTCTTCAAATTTACACAATTCCTCAATTCGAGATACAAGACTAAGCTCTCGATCGCTCCTTTGAAGAAGTGAATTTGTCGTTGATCTTTGCATGGCTCGATCGACCGTGAGACGTGGATCATCGCAGATCTCTTGCTCTTGATGACGATCGGCGTTGCGATAAAGGATCTTTGGAGTAGTTGCTTGATAATACTCTCAATGGATCTTGATCTTGAATTGGAATTTGATTTTGATGTTGTTTTGGATCAAGTTGTGTCACTCAACTTGTGCAATGATTTAGCTCAATTTTCAAAAAACCATTGAATGAAGCCCTAGGTCTCCTTTAATAGTTTTCCTCCATCTTCCACTAGAAGCTAGGTTGTTATGAAGCAGAAGCTAGGTAGGTATCAAACTTGCACGAGAAGCATGGCAGTTAGAGGGGGAATCTTATGGAGAAATCTACACAATTCGAAGCGCCTTGGAGAAGCTAGGAAGTAATAAGGAGGCCTCGGGAAAAATGTCAACCGCCGCTGAGTTAACACGGCTGCGGATCCATGGCAGATCTGGCTGGATCGGCCGCTGTTCTGCGGCCGTATGATGCGTTTGTTGGCTCATATCTCTGGTGTCTCTTGATGTTGTCTTTAGGGTCCTTTTCTGATGTCTGGAATCTTATAATTATTTCTTGGTTGCTGCCAGATTTCAAGTCTTTGACTTGATGTGCTTTATCGGCAAATTGGCGATTCCAGTTCTTTGTGCTGAAGAATTTTCTGCACACAATCTCGATAAAATGTGTTGAGATATACAATATCATGCGTATAGTACTAAACACACAATTTCCCTCAAAATGCCGGTTATAATGTATAACACATGTTATTTGATATTTTGCATACGAATTGCTAATATGTGCTATATTTATACCAAACACCTTTAGATAATTAGAAAGAGTAGGGAAATTGATGTGTTAAGAATGCAATATTTTCGACTGATCAACTAGCGTATAGCTTCTCGACCCATGTAGATGGGCGATGGATGATCCCATATCAATTGGTTTTTGACATCAGAGATAATATATGGGTGCTCAGTGGTGACAGGGTATACTGGACGGACTCGCCGAGAACTCCTAGATGGTATTATACCTCACGTCAGATGGCAATTCTCTGGTGACACTGGTATAGGTTAGTCTGTAGACCCGAGATTGTCATAGAGTCTTGTGTGATTCCCACTGTGCTTTGATTTCCATCTTACCACGTTCAAGAGAACGTGAAAAATGGTGGCTTTTGGGTACAGTCCCGAATCACATGGAGGAAATGAGCGATAAGAGGGGTTTCGTCTCTCCCGGTATTGGGGGTTGATGTTGCGCTGTGCTCGATTGGCAATAACAGGAAGTCCCTGGCCAGGGCTGCTTCAGAGATATACTGGTAAATGTTATCAATAGTTTCTCGACCCGTTATGAGCCTTAAATCGGCATGACTTATCGAGTTACTGGGTCTGACGTTTACCACCCCTAGACGAGATATGCGACATATCAGATGAAGAGATCGGACTGTACGGTTGTGTTACTGATTGGATTCGCAGGAGTGTGAGCAGGCTTGCTTGTTGATCTTCTGATCGCTCAATACTCGGGTAGCCGTTACGTTTAGCAGACTGCTTGCGGCTTGTGGGTGTTTGATATGATCATCACCTATTGCCGGCGTATTGAAGAGTCTTTAGAGTCCTACACAGAGGTTTCCTAGTTCAAGAGAAATGGAGTAGGAGCCCATATGTGATATGTGCGGGACTGAGATTGATACGAGTGTGTGATACCGTATTGTATTCTTGCGATATGTGATATCGGACGGGTATATGTGATATAGCCGGATTATCGAATCAAGTGTTAATTCGGTAAATTGATATTATTGATATTAGTCGGTTGTATATGATATAGCCGGATTATTAAATCAAGTGTTGATTTAATAATTTATTGTATAATTATATATTTGATATATTATATTACATTAACTAATATTAGCTCACTTAAGATTTCTTTTATCTCTTGATCTGCACATTGTATATATGTGATATATATATATATATATTTATGTACATATATTTGTCATGCTAGGTTACACATGCAACATACTTATGTGAGACTTACACCATACTAGGGTTAGGTTAAGGTTTTATTTATTATTAAGTAAATTCAAAATTGGTGGAATTAGTCATGGTTAGGGTTTGTAGAAACTTGTAGAACCATTGACTTTCTCCACCTCTTTTGTTTTACTTAAAGATATTTGTTAACCTAACCTTTAACCCTTAGCCATAGTTTAGTCTCTACAAGGGTTAGTGTATGCCATACACTCACCATGGTTGCATTTCTAACCTCACTTGATTATTTTTCACTTGGTTAATTCCATGAGTTCATTCTTCTTCTTCTTCATCACAACTCCAAAGCTTTCTAGGTTTTGGATTAAAGAAGAATTAATGTGAGAAAAATATATCTAAAATGAGTAAAATTCCTACTTCATCATCCTCTACTACTTGCCATTTAGTATAGGGTGTTTGCTTCATTAATTCCATAATTAGTGAAGGGGTAGCTTGGGTTAGTGTCTCCTCGACGTAGATCATCTTCGGCCTCGAAGTCTTCTACCACGCTTGATCCATACATCTTCTTGAGCCTCTCTAGAGTCCGAAAGTTCATGATCTCAGCGAAGGGATGACTACACGGAGCTAATGAAGTGAAGGACAAGTCTACAAAGGTTGCATTCCTTGTTCACTTTTATTTGCAAAGTAGTTTGCTTTTCATTCCGTCTGATTTCTTGTTAACGATTCTTAGTTAGGGTTAGTTAGAACGGAAATTTTTTGAATTTGTCTTGGACGATGCCTCCCGAAACCTTGCTGCCATGCTAGGAAACTCTGCAGTGGTATCAGAGCCATGATAGAAATTTAGACGGATTTTGTTAAGATTACGAAACCGAAATACTCTGAAACTTGAAATGCGAAAACTCACTTTCTGTCGATTTTAAATTGTTGTCAAAATTTTTTTAAACATCTGCAGATTGTTACATTGGATATATCATGAACACAGTGGAAATTTCAGGGGGTTTGCTCGGATTTTGGCCGAGATCATGTAGGTGGTGGCTGGCCAAAAATGTTGTTTTTTGCCTGAAATTTTCACTGTCTTCCAGTGACTGAGTTTTTGTGTTTCAGGTGTTGTTTGTTTTTGCTAATTTTGCATGTGATGTAATCTTACACTATAAGCAATTCGGAGTGTTTCGTATTCATAGTTTTAACATTATTTCGGGTTATTTACATATTATCTAGGCGAAGTTAAAAAGTTCGAACGATTATCAAAAACCCATTTTTCCATGTTTAACATATTCGGAAAAACATGCAAATAATTCTATGAACCCTCTAGAAGAATGAAACTCTAACTTGACATTTTAGATCGCGGAACTGCGGTCATACCTTAGGGTTTGCTGCAGTTCCATGGCGACATGAGTGAGGCTTGGGTCTGCCCTTCTACGGCTGGTGCATAGGTACTGTAGCATATTCTTGGTATTATTGAACTGTGCTCAAGTGTTGAGCTGTCGGGAAATTTTAGGACTTTGATGAATCGATCGAAAAGTTTATCGTCGTCCGGATGTTATATGATGGGATACAATATTTGGAATCCAAAAATGTAGTTATGAGATAAGTAGTCTGAATTTTATAAATCTAGCAGTTTAGTCTCATTTGATCGGTTGCCACGGTATTTTGATGTGATCAAAAGTCCGTTTCAATCACGTAGCGTACGTGGATACTCGCCGGGTAACCATACTAGATAGCCACGCCCCATAGCCCCGACCAAGTGACTGTAGGAGAACACCGTCGCCAAAAGTATCCGTTCGGGTGTGTCACGACCCGAAATTGGCCCGTGACGGCCCTAGTACTACGCAACGCCCTTAGACGTAACCTAGTAAAAGAAAGCCAAAACCCAGAAATCTAAACCATAAAAATACGGAAAAGATAATATAAGTTTTTGAAACATTTGAAATCGCAACCTAAATTCTTTAAAAGTCCTACTTTATTTATTTAAAATTTTGGCAACACCCTTTTTTGTAAAAACTAACCCAAGAAGAATACAATACAAATATACGACGCCGTAGCGAAGAAATAAAGACAATAGGAAGGAAACTGTATATAAAAGGCAACAAATCCACAAATAATATACAATAACGTCCTCACCAAGTCTCTAAGTCAACAATACGATAGTAGATGGAGAGTACAAAATACAACGAATGTACAGTATGAAATACAGATAATCATCTGACCCACCTAAGCAAAATAGTACTGTGAGCTGATGCGGTATCTGTAGCAAAAGATGATAGCTGAAAAGCTGAATAGCCTTCCTCGACTACTCTGGGGAACAACCTGAAACACCTGTGGCACAACGGGGGTGAGTTGCCAACTCGTGAATAGTAGATAACATATGCAGGTAATCGCAGGAATGTACGTACAGCATGAATCTAAGATATGCGATTACAGTAATAACATATCATGCAAAAGCTGAATAAAGGAAAGTACACTAGCAGGTACAATCAATATGTGAAGCAATAGTAACATGATAATAATATGCAATAACCATGCAATAGGGATATGAGAATGTAAATATGAAACTATCATAAGGGTACACGAACAGGTACTACCAATATATGAATCTGTGCATAGAATAGATAAGTGTGAGGTATGGGGTGGAATATGTCATTTCCACGGAAACCTGACATCGTGGCAGGATCACAATCCATCAAGACACTCAAATCCACAATTCCTCAAATCAGCCCCCAAACTGGGCTCTCACATCATATAAGTCTCACATCACCTCAATGTACAATATCGAATAGCTCTCTTATATCTCGAATGTACAAATCAACAATCTCTTTCATATCCAATATCCAATGTCAATGAATCACCTATATCCCAAGTCGAATCTCAAGTAAGTTTCTAACATCCTAAAGGTATATATTTGCTGAAGTAAAATATGATGGGGGCAATACACATATATTAGCGTCTCATTCCACTTATATTGGTGTAAGGGTATATATAACAACGGCTAAATCCCTTGTTATATATACAAAGGTATTAAAAGAAATATCATGAAAACAATGTGCCAAGCATCGACACAGAAAATCCTGATCACGTATCATACGCTATCCCGAAAGCACGAGTGCCTAGCTCTGACCCTCGCCTTTCGACGTATGCATACGTACATGACTCCCAGCGGTGTCTCCGTGATCCCCCGCCGAGTCATGGGTACTTTCACCGGTAGGTACTCGCCCGCCTCCAGGCTCAATCGACAAAATCCATCGATCTTCTTGCCGAGGGGAACCATACCGGGCCCCACCATGTACTCTCATACGGCAACCACACCTCGTATGGAGTATATAATCAGCACCGATAAAACTCATGGTGGACGCACAAACATCATCTCAAGGAAACCGGGTTTTTCAATGTATGCATAATTTCATGAACTCCCACGGTTCCCAAATCCAGAAAACACCATGTAAAATCCAAATAAACAATGAGCAAATCGAGGAACAAATAAATGCTATATATCTGAATGTGAGCATATAAATGAGAACATGTAGCTGAAACCAGATGTATGCGAAATCAATAAGGTACAGCTATGTATAGGTATCTACCTATAAGTAAAATATATGCATGGTATACCTGTAGCTGTATCGCAAGGTGTATATGTATCTATCACTAATGGTAAGATACACTACAGGTATACCGATAAGCTAGATGTCATGTGTGATAAGCAATAGAATCTATAAGGGGTTGTGTGTGACATGGCAATTATTGACGGTGTGTGTGTAGCATATAATCCATGCTCGTGCAACATGAACCGTCAATAATATGTGCAGTGTCCTACGGCTGCTAGTCACAGTATAACTATATCAAGGAAATAAAGTAAAGGCGCAATTCTAACAATGACGTAGAATGTGCGACAGGTATTTGAATCCTAGCCCAGACGCATAACGCCATGCGGGCGATTCCCCTGTAGATGTTAAATCTACTCACCTACACTCCACGCTAGGTGAATCCTACCATCTGCTCCCCCCAGTAGTAGTGTCCGTAGTCCCTGCCTGCAAACCTGCAAATAAGACACGGAAATCATTTATAAGCCAAATATTCCGCAAAACGCGATATCGAACCAAAACGAGAAACTCGCGTCGCGAACTAAACGCGCGTGCACGATACGCTAAAACGTGTGTATACGCGTCTAAAACCATCGCGACACGCCGCGATACGCTGGATCACAGAACCCTCTCACGTATCGCGCGTATCACGCAAACACAACGAACACCAAATATGATATATTGCCCCAGATTTCCCTACAGGTCAAATATTACAAAACTAGATATGCCAAAGCACTAGACAACACAGAATAGAGCCCTACACAAAACCCCAGCACCCAAGTCCCCTACTTGGCCGCAATTTGCGGCCAAACCTAATAAAACTGCGGCCTGGAACAAGAATGAGGGGCTCGTGTTCTGGTGGTGGTATCTAAACCTAGTGAGCATGCCCCAGTTTTCTCAATTTTCTTCTGAAGGATCCGGGTCAAAAGCAGATCACAAAAATGCTAATATATCGCTTAAAAATGCTAATTTGCACCAAACACAAACCTATGGTATTTTAGTGAAATCTGGGTAAATTCTCAGTTGAAGTGACCCTATTAACACTAAAATAGGCTAGGTTTACCCACTCAATCATCACTTAATCAAAGTTCCACATAATTCACCATTTTAGCACCAAAACTAACTATTTAACACAAACCGATGCTAAACCACACACAACTTAAGCAAACCACGAAATGGGGTTCAAGAAATATACCATAATGAACCCTAGAAGGCAGGTGAAGAAGTGGAAGGAGCTGCTGTAAGTCGCTGGAGCTCCTGCTGCTGCTGTTGCTGCCTGCTGCTGCTGCTGATGATGATGGCTGCTGCTGTCTCTGTTGTTGTTGTTGTTGTTGATGCTGAGGTTGTTGTTGTTGCCTCTGGTGCTGCTGCTGCCACTGCTGTAGGGGTGTGTGTGTGTGTGTGTTTGTGAGAGAGAATGAGAGAAAGAGAAAATGAGAGGAGAAATGAGAGAACAAAGCCAAGACCCCCCTCTCTCTCTCTTCCCTCATAATGAGGCATGGCTCACACCATGCTTCCCATGCCCCCTCTCTCACACAAAGTCAACATTCAAACCAATTTAAAATCCTTTTAAAATTCATTTTATTTAAAAACAACCATACACATTAAACAAAACATAAAACTAGATTATGGAAAATGGTTAGCTAACCATGATTGCTAATCATGTTTAACCCCAAAAACAACCCTAGTTATCATGCACAAGTGTGTGTGTGCCTAACAGAATTCTAATAAAATACTAATTAAATAGAATAAAATATTTAAAACCCAATTTGGTAAACTTTTTATTAAAAACCAAACATAAAAATATGATTGGCCACAAAACACATTCTAAGGTGTTACAGGGTGCTCGCGGCAGCGGTCTTCCGCCTTAGTGCACTTCGTCGACGGCATCAAGGGGTGTGGCCGTCTACTAAAGTTTCCGACAAGCATTGGATCAGGATGTCAGGAATCTTGTTGAATTGCTCGACTAGATATTGATAAGTATTTTCGAGATCGAGACTAAATTGCAGCGTCTATAATTGTTAGGCATGAGATGTCTAAGGAATTCATTTGGTTAGGCATGAAATCCAAAGTATGTGATATTTCAGGTTTATGATGTCTAAGGTGGTTGCGGATTCCAATTGTTGTAGTTTTTCACTTTCTTTTCGGCGACCGTAAGTGTAATATGTGGTGTATCACCGGTTTCATTGTAAGTCCACGTTACCCACCCCGGTGCTTGCGGGGAGGCGGAAAACGGAATAAAAATCGGATTTTTATCGAACTAGGCAACATGGACTACCTAAAGGAGGATCTTTGCTAAACAAAAACTAACTAAAAGCTAACTAGATTTAGCTACATGGAAGAAAGGTTATACCTTTGGCTTTATGTCCTTCTCTCCTTGCTCCTTGGAGTGGAAGAAAGAGATCACCTTGTCGCCTTCTCTAGTCGAAGAAGGATCCACCCGAGAGCCTCAACCTTTGGCTTCAACTTCAAGCTAGAAGTAACTAAAGTGCTAGAGGTGCTAATCCTAGAACCTTAGATGAGAGTAGAGATTACTTTGGAGAGGTTTTGTTAGTTATATGTATGCCCTAGAGGCCATTACTATACATAGGATGTATATTGTAGTGGATGCTGGGACATATATAGGGAGGACTTTCTTGCTCGACATGATAGTATGCTATCTGGTTGCTCTTTACCTTAACGTGTACACTGATTGTCTCCCTGTTACATATTGGTAAAGCCCTTAGGATCTGTACTTGACTACCTGGACTATGATGCGGATCATACTAGTGGGGACATGGTAGTCCATAAGTACATCCTTCAAAGTCCCTAGTCGTGGGTGTATCGAGACGGGGCATCGATATACCAGAGTAGACTAGCGTGTACCTTCTCAACCCATACAGATGGGCGATGGATGATCCCATATCCATTGGTGTTTGACATTAGAGATGATATACGGGTGCTCAGTAGAGACTGGGTACACTGGACGGACTCGCCGAGAACTCCCAGATGGTATTATACCTCACGTCAGATGGCAGTTCTCTGGTGACACTGGTACAGAGTAGTCTGTTGACCCGAGATCGTCATAGAGTCTTGTGTGGTTCCCACTGTGCTTTGATTTCCATCTTACCATGTCCAAGAGGGCGTGCAAAACGGTGGTTTTTGGGTACAGTCCCGAGTCGCATGGAGACAATGAGCGATAGGAGGGGATTCGTCTCTCCCGGTATAGGGAGTTGATGTTGCGCTGTGTTCGATTGTCTATAACAGGAAATCCCTGGCCAGGGTTGCTGAGATTTACTAGTAAGTGTTACCAGTAGTTTCTCAAATTGTTATAGACCCCATATCGACACGACTTATCGAGCTATTGGGGTCTGACGTTTACCACCCCTAGGCAAGATATGCAACATATCAGACGATCAGACCGGACTGTACGGTAGTGTTACTGGTTGGATTCATTGGATTGTGAGCGGGCTTGCTCGTCGATCTTCAGATCCCTCAATACCCGGGTGGCCGTTACGTTTAGCAGACTGCTTGCGGCTTGTGGGCGTTTGATATGATCATCACCTGCTGCCGGCGTATTGACGAGTCTTTAGAGTCCTACACAGAGGTTTCCTGGCTCAAGCGAAACGAAATAGGAGCGCATATGAGATATGTGCGGGACCGAGAATAATGCGTGTATATGATACCGTATTTCATTCTCGCGATCAATGTGTCGAATGGTTGTATGCGATATAACCTAGTTATCGAATCAAGGATTGATTCGATAAGCCGATACATTGTATACTAGTCGGTTGTGTGCGACATGACCGGATTATTGAATCAAGTGTTGATTTAATGATTTAATGTATAATTATATATATTTGATATATTACTTTGCATTAACTAGTATCGGTTCACTTTGAATGGATTTTCTCACTCGGATGTGCGCATTGCATATGCGATATGATTTTGTGCACTTGTTTGTATCATGGTTGATGATGCATGTCTACTTGATTAAGTGCAAAGAATTAAACCATGGATAACTAAATGATTAGGGTTTTATTTTCTTAAATTATTCATTTATTCCTTTTTGGAAATTATTTTGCATAAGAAGAATTGGTGGCTTTCTTTTATTCTTTCATGAACTTTCATGAATGTTTGACTTTGTCACCAATTTTGTCTCATGCTTAACCCTAACCATTTCTTTTAACCATGATTGATTCTCTACACCTAACCATGGTTCTAATATGATAAGTATTCATTTCTTTTCTAATTTTAATTAACTTATCATAACAATTATCTTCTTCTTCTTCTTCTTCTTCAAGAATGAAGCTTGCACCCATCAATGGTGATTGATGAATTAGAGTGAGAAATCCAATTCTAAAGTTTACCCACTTCCTATTTCTTCATCCTCTACCTCTTGCCAAGTAGTAGAGTGTGTTTCCTTCACAATTTTTCATGGCTCGGTGAAGGTGGAGCTTGATCTAGTGATGCTTCGACGTAGATCATCTTCGGCACGTCGTCGATGACCTAGCCCGCCTATTCTCCGATGAAGCGAACGCGAGAGTCCAAGATCGGATTTGTACAGCGGAGATGACTTCTTCATGGAGCTAGGGATGTGGACAAACGGATCTACAAAGGTTGTATTTCCGTATCTCTTAGTTAAGTGTTAACTAGTTTGCATTTTCGCCTAGACATCTAGCCGACGATCCATAGTTTAGGGTTTCTCGGCACCGTAAAATTTTAAATTGGCATGATCGATGCCTTGTGAGACATCATTACGGTGCCCAGGAACCCTACAGTGGTATCAGAGCCTAGCTAGAGCCTTAGGTGAAGTCCAGACGGAGTTTGAATTCCGAACGAACCCGAAACCCCAATACAAATTGCTCTCTGTACTTTTTCTGAAAATGTGGATTTTTCCAGATTAAAAATTACCAAAAAATTCAGCAGGTAATTGCATGAGTTACTGTGAAGCACGTGATACTAACTCGACTACAGAGGCGCGGAACCGCGGCCCCCACCATGGGATTCGCGGCGGTTCCGCGGCCACTGTGTTGAGTTACACCACGTGGCTTGCACAGTAATTCATGTTTTGTAATGCTGAGTCTTCTGGAAATTTTTAGTATTTATTCAAGAGTTGAATTTTCTGGGGTAGTGTTGGGACTTCGTATATTCGATCGGAGTATCAAATTTTGTCTGTGTGGCTTTCCGGATAAATTTTAGAATATGTTAAAAAGTTCGACCGGATATAAATACCCAATTTTCCCCTGTCAGGAAATTTCCAAGTGTTGGATTTTTCCGTAGTTTAACGACGTTCTAAGTAGTGCAAGTAACACGATGGACCCTCTAGAAGACTGATTGTTAGAATACATGCGTGTTCAAGTTTTGTTTTAAATACCGCAATCAAGACGGTTTCGCATGTAGCTAGCCGGTTGAGTACGGGTCGTCCGCAGGGAGATGAGAGTCTTTTTCAAAGTGTTTTAACGAGTTAAGTCCTGTTTTCAGATTTTGTTGGATTATCTAAGTGTTGAGTTGATATTTAAAGAGAGCTTGTTAGGGTTAGGATTAGGTTAGTTTGAGTTAGGAGTCTCCACATCTTTCGTTGCCCCTCTTAATATCGGTGTTACGGTAATCGGAAACAACGGGGATTAGCACGACTAGGAAGGAACTTGCGAGTATAAGCTAGGCTTTCCAACGCATAGTCCTTCCTTTTGGTGCTTGTCCGTCCGTTCTTGGCTCTTATCCATAACCTCCGGTTAATTCAACCACAACCGGTCTCACTACGGAATCACCGCTATCATGTAGGATAGGGTGCCGTAAGGAGCGGATTGTGGTTCAATTAACGGGAGTCGATTTAAGTTGTTGGGCAAGGAAAGAGTGAGAGAGATTTCCTTCTCTCAAACTTCCCTTATCCTACCCTAACAAGTATAAAACTACTCACACTTCATGATAAGGAAAAACAAAACAAAACAAAAGAGGAAGATAGAAAGAAGGAGATTAGAAGAATACGACTAACTATTTGCGACCTCACCTTGGCGAGGATCGAGCGTAAGTATCATTGTCGTATGAATGATAAAGAAAAAGAGAGAAGAAAGAAACAATCAAGCAAATAACAACAACTACTTAACAATTAAAATTACAATAAATTACAACAAGTAAAGAAAGAGACAAGCATGATAATAAAAATGGTCTTCTTTATTCATCACTCTTCACTCAAAAGCTCACTACAAGTTTAATGGAGAAGAGGTGAGAAGAGGAAGAAGAACAACACTAAAACTAGGCAAAATGAAAATACAAGAATTGACCCTTTCTTCACAAAATTCTGGGCTATTTATAGGCCAAGAAATGAAACCTTAGGGCAACAAACAGAACCCTGACGAAAAGACCAAACTACCCCTGGAAGGTCGTGCTCTGACCTGCCTGTACGTCCGCGGATCCGCCGCCTATGCCCCCTATGGCCGCGGATCCGCGCCCTATAGTGGACTTAGGGTGTGGGCTTCTTTGTACTTTCCTGTTCTCCTGTCCCCTCTTGTCTGGTGTATATATTTTCTGAAAACTCTTTCCCATTTCTTCCAGAATTTCTATTGAGGAAAGGTGGACTTTTTTGTGGATGATTGCCTCGAGCTCCGCGTAGATCTCTTGGATTTTGTGCTACCATTGAGCCTTGTGCATGAGAATGACATAGATTTGACACTTTGTCTTCCTAAACTGGTATCTGGCAACATACGGATGAAGAGCGGAGACCGTGTTTTATCTGTGGTTGGCAGGAACCGGATTTTGTCGTGTTTTCCATGAATTTCTCCGTTTGAGAACCGGGAACCTGTATCCTGCAATTGACTAGCAAACACGGCTCAAGAGTATCTACCGATATGCAATGTGATAAAAATTGCGCGGTATGAAAATGCAAAAATCTGATATGAACAAATACCCCCAAACTTATCATTTGCTCGTCCCGAGCAAAGCCCATTTATTCACAAAAATTTTTCTAACCTCACTTTCGCAGGGAACGCGATTGCACTGAGCATGTGCAACAAGCCGTTAAACCTCTAGGTGTCCCTAGTAGGAGGAGTGTTGTCTCCTGAGGGTTTTCAGCGGATACTACCCACAAAATCCGGTCAAGTTGGTTTTGTAAAATAACTAAGCTTCAAACCCTAAAGTTTTGTTTTAGAAAATAACAATTCTATAATCCTAAGTCTAGACCATCGAACCTTTATTTTTCACACCTCGCTTCTTATTTAACTACAGATTTTATATGTCTTTACGTGCAGTGCAACTAGTGTCGTTAAGTTCCAGAAGGATCGATTAAAGTCATCATGTCGCACAATAAAGCCCAGATAACAATTTTAAAAGGATCACATAAGTTTTATAACGAGTTAAGCATTTTTCAAGTTTCGTTTTCCAGTAAGGTTTCAACTTCAGAATTTCTATCTTCCTTAACAGGAAACTAAGTCGTATTTTTCACTCCACCTTTTTCTTGTTTTCATTTCATACACACCTCTGTGAACGTGCAATAGTCTTTATCAAAGAGTAAAACCTTCATATCTCCGTTAAAATTTTTTTAAAAGCCTGTCTTTTATTAAGATTATTCTCACACAAAGAACCGTTAGGAATTTTAACTCGGAGAGAACACTTGCTTGACTTTGTTTTAAACTGGACTTTCTAGGCTTCTTAGAGAGCTTTGGGCCAATGCACCCAAACCAGTTGGTTTTAGGGCATTAGGTGTAGAAACACCCCAGCGGACTTAATTACTCAAGTTACCTAGGTCCAAAAACAAAAGACAGTTTGTCGTGAAAATCAAATGATTCAATACGAACGGAGATATAACCGGCAGTTCAAATATTATTTTTTTTTGGATAAAAGACGTGTTTAGTGAGTTTGGTGTGTAATCATTCCAATCAAGTTTCCGATGGGTTATTTTTCCGACTTAGCTCCAATTACGGCATCAATAACATCCCTTCATAAACTATTCTTGACATTACTTATTTCAGAACAAACCTATTTGATCCTCAGAAAATCATTTATCTGTTTAAAAGTTTAAACATGAAAGACTTGTCATCTAGTTCCCAAAATCTTACGACACGTGTAGTGTGATGTAAAGACGTATATCAGCTATAGTTAACTTCAAAGGAGAGTTATCTTTCAGGTTTTCAAAATCCAAATATAAGATCTAGTTATTCCTATTTTTTCAAACAAAAACCGTCGAATGTTGAATCAGAGTTCTTCCACAAGCTAACTTGACAAAAAAAGTTTTTATATTTTTTAGAAAATTTTCAAATTTTTATGGATTTTATGGATTTAAATATGCAGATGCAAAATATACATATGAATGCGAAGGTAAGAAATGCGTACCGAGCGTACCCCCAAACTTAAACTGGACAGTGTCCTCACTGTCGTTGCATGAAGAGAGTAGTTGGAAGGTTCAAAATTGTCGGTTAGTGATACACAAATTTTTATTTGTTTTTGTTTTTAAAGAAAAGAAAAAGAATATACACAAATATATACAAAAATGGTTTGTACATACCCCCAAACTTATTTGGAACAGTGTCCACTGTTCTTGGCTGGATAACCGAAGTTTGGAGGTAGGCAGAGGAAGATCATTCAGGGTAAACCGGCTCCTGTAAGAACAGGAGCTCCTTTGTTGGTTCGGCGCTAAGGTACGGTTTGCATCGGTGTCCGTTCACTTTGAAGAGTGAACCGTCCTTTGGATTTTCCAAATCCACAGCGCCCTGCGGATACACATTCCGCACAAAATATGGCCATTTCCAGCGAGATCTGAGCTTTCCAGGATGGAAGTGAAGTCGGGTGTCGTAAAGCAGTACCTGCTGACCAGGTACGAAGGTTTTGCGCAAAAGGTGTTTATCGTGAAACACCTTCGTTCGATTCTTAACGACAACCGCGTTGTCGTAAGCCTCATCCCTAAGCTCGCATAGTTCGTTCAGCTGCAGCTTCCGATGGCTGCCCGCGTCCTCAAGAGACAGATTCAGCTCCTTTATCGCCCAAAATGCACGATGCTCTATTTCGACAGGAAGGTGGCAGGCTTTTCCGTATACAAGCCGATAGGGAGACATGCCAAGGTCGGTCTTATAAGCGGTTCTAAATGCCCAAAGGGCATCAGTGAGTTTTAGAGACCAATCCTTACGGTTCTTGGAAACCGTCTTCTCCAGTATCTGCTTGATCTGCCGATTGGAAACTTCGGCCTGCCCGCAGGTTTGGGGGTGGTAGGGCGTAGAAAGCTTATGATTAATGGAGTATTTCCGCATCAAGGCTTCGAAAGTTTTATTGCAGAAATGACTTCCATTGTCGCTAATGATCGCTCGGGGGTGCCCAAACCGGGAAAAAATATTTTCTTTAAGGAACCTAACGACAACCTTGTTGTCGTTAGTCCGGCTGGGCACAGCCTCGACCCATTTAGAGACGTAATCAACAGCTAGAAGAATGTATAAGTTCCCAAAAGAGCTGGGAAACGGCCCCATGAAGTCTATCCCCCAAACATCGAAAATCTCCACAACCAAGATCGGTTGGAGCGGCATCTCGTTCCTCCGGGATATCCGGCCCATGTGTTGGCACCGGGAGCAAGTCTTGCAATAGTCGTGAGCGTCTTTGAAAAGTTGTGGCCAGTAGAAACCACATTGCAAGATCTTCTCAGTTGTCTTTCTGGGCCCAAAATGCCCGCCACACGCTTGATCGTGGCAAAATGACAGCACACTCTTGAATTCCTCATCAGGGACACACCGACGAATAATCTGGTCGGGACAGTACTTGAACAAGTAGGGTTCGTCCCAGTAAAAGTGTTTTACTTGGGATAAGAAGCGAAGTCTGTCCTGACTCGACCATTCAGTCGGTAGTAATCCCGTGGCCAGATAGTTCACAATATCTGCGAACCAGGGTTCGTACGATACTGTCAAGAGTTGTTCATCCGGGAAAACGTCGTTGATCGGAATTGGAAGCGAAGGCGAAGAAGGAAGTCATGAGAGATGGTCGGCAACTACGTTTTCACATCCTCGTTTGTCCTTAATGACAAGGTCAAACTCTTGAAGCAAGAGGATCCAACGTATTAACCGAGATTTTGCATCTTTCTTCGCAAAAAGATGGCGCATAGCAGAATGGTCCGTGTAGACAATGACTGGAGAGCCGATGAGGTAGGGCCTGAACTTTTCTAAAGCAAATACAACAGCCAAGAATTCCTTCTCAGTTGTTGTATAATTGAGTTGGGCGTCGTTCAGGGTTCGGCTCGCGTAATAGATTACGCGCGGCATCTTGTTGATGTGCTGTCCAAGGACAGCACTGATGGCGAAGTCGGATGCATCACACATAATCTCGAATGGGTGCATCCAGTCAGGTGAAGAAATAATGGGAGCAGAATTGAGTGAGCGTTTCAGTGACTCGAATGCAGTCACACAGCTCGAGTTGAAGTCGAAAGGCGTGTCCTTGGCCAGCAAAAGCGTCAAGGGCCTAGAAATCTTGCTAAAGTCCTTGATAAACCGTCTATAGAAACCGGCATGGCCAAGGAAGGCTCGGATATCTCTGACGCATCGGGGAGGAGGCAGATTGGAAATGACCTCAATCTTTGCTTTGTCAACCTCTATGCCATTTTGCGAGATGATATGTCCTAAGACAATACCTTCGCGCACCATGAAGTGGCATTTCTCCCAGTTCAAAGTGAGATTCTTGTCCTTACATCGGGTAAGGACAGCGTCAAGATGCAGCAAACACTCGTCAAAGGAGTCGCCGAAGATGGAGAAGTCATCCATGAAAATCTCCAGAAATTTTTCCACCATGTCAGAGAAAATTCCCATCATACACCGCTGGAAGGTAGCGGGCGCATTGCATAACCCAAAGGGCATGCGTCGATATGCAAACGTGCCGAAAGGACAAGTGAAAGTGGTCTTGTCCTGGTCTTTTTCGGCGATGGGAATTTGATTATAGCCAGAGTAGCCATCAAGAAAACAATAGTACTCATGTCCGGCCAATCGTTCAAGCATCTGGTCAATGAAGGATAGCGGAAAGTGGTCTTTCCGCGTTGCGGCGTTGAGTTTTCTGTAATCAATGCAAACTCGCCTCCCAGTTTGGGTGCGAGTAGGGATTAACTCATTCGCCTCGTTGGTGATGACCGTGATGCCCGACTTCTTGGGGACAACGTGAATGGGGCTAACCCACTGGCTATCAGAGATAGGGTAAATGATAACACTATCTAGACATTTGACGATCTCCTTCTTCACAGCCTCCTTCATGACTTGATTAAGACGTCTTTGTGGATCCCGGGCTGGTTTGGCATCATCCATCAGATGAATGTGATGCTCAACGATGAGGGGACTAATCCCCTTGATGTCCGCCATGGACCAGCCAAAAGCTTGCCTGTTGCTGTGCAAGACCGCGAGAAGGGCTTTCTCTTGCTCGGGAGCTAGAGAAGCCGAGACGATGACAGGGAGGGTCTCGTTCTCACCTAAGTAAGCATACTTAAGGTGAGACGGCAACGGCTTGAGTTCGAGCGTTGGAGGTGAAATGATGGAAGGCAAGACTGGTGCAAAGGTCTCGAACTCAAAGGACTCCAGCAAAGGTTCAAAGCGAGTGTAGGCAACCGAGTTGGATGGTTCAGGTAACTCATCCGGAAAGTCGAAGGATTCAAACTCGGGTTGTGCGCGGCTAAGATCGTTCGTGAACGTGAAACACTCATAGTCGTTGTCGGGCGCAGAAACAGCAGCAGGTTCGAAGAGAAACGCACTAGTGGCGTCAAGATTATCGTGTTCAAACAGAAACTCCTCGAATTCACACTCTTCGGGGGTGATCTCCTGGATCGAGCAGACGTCCAGTATATGAGCATTAGGTTCGGCGGGCTGATTCCCCAACCTAAAAATGTTGAGTTCAATCGTCATATTTCCAAAAGAGAGGTTCATTGAACCATTGCGACAATTGATCACAGCATTTGAGGTTACGAGAAATGGGCGACCGAGTATCACCGGAATTTGATTCCGGGGGTTAGCTACAGGCTGTGTATCTAAGACAATGAAGTCGACGGGGAATATGAAGTCCCCGACTCTTATTAACACATCCTCTAGCTCACCCCTAGGATGGGTGATCGATCGGTCGGCCATCTGGAGAGTGCAGTGTGTGGGTTTCAGCTCTCCGACGCCTAATTGCTCGTATACTGAATACGGAAGCAAGTTAACACTGGCACCAAGATCTAATAGTGCGCGGTTGATGTTCTTATCCCCAATAGTAATTGAAATCGTAGGACAGCCAGTGTCCTTCCGTTTTTGTGGTAAAGATTGGGTAAGGGCATCACTCACAGCACTAGCTAAGAAAACTTTCTTGGGTACCTGAGACTTCCTCTTTTTCGTGCACAAGTTCTTTAAGATTTTCGCGTAAGATGGGACTTGTTGGACAGCATCTAAAAGAGGAATGTTAATGTTAACTTGCTTGAATAACTCCAAAATCTTCTCCATTTGTGGATTTTGTTTGTTAGACCTCAACCGGTTTGGAAATGGAACATTTTGAAAATTGGTTGAGTCTAATGCTGGAGGAGGAGATTTTGGAGTTGGAACGGATCCCAGAATAGGTGTTTTCGTGGAGTGAGAAGTGGGTCCGTTCAGAGCAGAAGAAGAGGAAGGAGAGCCTGTTGAAGAATGGAGAATAGGCTCAGAAGACGAAGAAGAAGAAGAAGAAGAAGAAGAAGAAGAAGAAGCGGCTGGGGTGTCATCGTTGATCCGTTTGCCAATGTTGTTTTGCAGCATCCTCCCCGATCTCAGTGTGGTCACGGCACTCACATTATGGTTTTGTTGTTCAAGAGCAACATGTGCATTATGTGGGTGACCGGGATTTGGAAGTGGCTGGGACGGGAGCTTCCCCTTTTCTCGCTCGCTCAAGGCCGCGTTCAGCTGTGCAATCTGGGCCTCGATGGTTTTGATGCTTTGCCCGTGTGCGGCAGTGTATTGCACTAAGGATTGAATCGAAGACTGGATGTTGGCGGTGGATTGAATCGATTGTTTAACAAACGCCTCCAGAC
Organism: Agapanthus africanus; assembly: GCA_030015575.1. Taxonomy (NCBI): domain Eukaryota; kingdom Viridiplantae; phylum Streptophyta; class Magnoliopsida; order Asparagales; family Amaryllidaceae; genus Agapanthus; species Agapanthus africanus. The sequence continues at coordinate 201,644,932 of CM057343.1, read as the reverse complement.
TACGCTCGAGCGAGGAAACCTTATCGTTGTTTGACGGAACAAAGTTGTTTGGTGGAAAAGAGTTGTTGGGTGCAAAGTTGTTCGTTTGGTTTTGGAAAGGCTGGGGTTGGAAGGGCTGCTGATATTGGTGTTGAGTTTGTTGCTGCGCTTGCTGTTGCGGCGGAGGGGCCCTTTGGAAATTGTTGCCCTGGAATTGATTCTGATTCTGATTCCAGGCGAAATTGGGATGGTTCCTCCAACCGGGATTATAGGTGGAAGAGTATGGATCATTCCTCGGTCTTTGCTGGAAGGCAGCATTAACCTGATCCTGTCCTTGCGGGGGTGGATTGTAAGGACACTCTTCGGTCAAGTGGGAAGGATCGGAACAACAAGCGCAGATGGTACAAAGGGGGAGAACAGGGGCAGGAGAAGGAGCAGAAAATTTGCTCTCTATCGCTTCAAGCTTTCGTGTTATCGCAGCCATTTCAGCTTTCATCGCAATAGAGACGTCAAGTTGGTGGATTCCTACCCTAGACTGACCGGTAGAAGTGGAGGTAGAAGAAGAAGAAGTCGGACTGGTGCTCTCCCACTGTAGCGTTTGCTCCGCAAGATCGTCAAAGAACTGCCACGCTTCCTCGTCAGATTTCGATAGGAAGTGGCCCTGACAGATGGTTTCCAGCAACTGCTTCGTTGCTGGGTTCAGTCCCTCGTATAAGGTTTGGCAGAGCTGCCATTTCTCTATACCGTGGTGAGGACACTGAACAAGAAGGTCTTTGTACCGGTCAAAGCACTTCCAGAAGGGTTCAGAAGGAAGCTGGGAGAATTGGTTGATTTCATTTCGAATTCTTGCGGTCTTATGATTTGGATAGAATCTTTTTAGAAACGCCTTAACAAACTCGTCCCAGCTGGTGATTGAGTGGGAAGCGGTGCTATACAGCCATTTTTCAGCGAGATCGCATAAAGTGAACGGAATGACCCGTAGACGTATAGCATCGTCCGACAGCTGGGTTGTTTTCATCATGGCACAGACATTTTGAAATTTATTGATGAAGATATAGGCATCTTCAGATTCAAGCCCATGAAAACGTGGAAGCATGTTGATGAAATGGGGCTTAATTTCAAAGTTGTCCCCATTGGCCGGAGGAAGAGAAAGGCAGGTGGGAAGTGCAAAACGGGTGGGGTAGAAACGATCCTGGAGCGCAATTCGCTGCGGCGCTACAACAGGCGGAGGTGGTGGAATATTGGTCTCCGTAGGAGGTGGAGCCAATCCAGCGGTGGTCAAAGAGATGTTCGGATTAAATCCCGACATCGCGGAAGAAGAGGTTGGTGAAAGTGAAGGTGAAGGTGAAGATGTATGAACAGAATTCCAGTCAACGTCGGAGTTGGCCGGCAAAGGAAGGGGTGAAAGAGGATTGGACGGAGTATCGACTTCGGAGTCGATCGCGTAGTCGGTCGTGACTAACGTAACGCGGACTAGACGGGCGCTAGTGTCCCGAGTCCAAGCGGACATACACTATACGAGTTTAGTATAGTCAAAGCGGAGAAGGTGAGGGTAAGAAAACGTCAATGGAGAAAGGCGATGGGTGGTGGGTGAAAATGGATTTGGCGACAAAAGGGCAAGTTTTTATAAAAGTTTTTTTTTTGATTTTTTCTTTTTTTTTTTGTTTTTTTTTTGTTTTTAGAAAGAGATTTACAGAAATATGTACGGAAATATGGCTTAAGCAATCACAACCAAGATATGCACAAACACACCTAGATCTAGGGTAACATAGGTCTACTAGACCTGCTCCTGAACTTGATTTTCGAAGTTAAACAGTGTCGAGAAACAGGCTTAAAAATACACCGATCACGGGGCCAGGTAAGTGCAGAGATAAGGGGAGGTTGTCCAACGCTTTCACGAAGTTCCTTAATTAAATAACCCTTTCTCTTTCGGCGGTTGCGCCTTTAACACTTTCCTAGACACCCCGTAATCAATATACGGTTAAGCGAGGTTCTAAACACGGTTTATCTTCTCCTAATGAGCGCGAAGTCCTTAGGGCTGAAGTCTAGTATTTTTTAATTTACAATGGACAATGCATATGCTTTAGTGATTTTTGGGGTCCTGGGAAGGGTGATGAAATCCCCACCCAATCTGGATTGGTTTCAAGCCCCTTAAGTCCGTATTAAAGAAATGCAAAGCAGTAACAAATCAACTGCAAACAATTTTTATTTGCGGCGCAAAGAATCCTGCACAAGAACAGTTTATTGGAAGGGGGAGAAGAGTTTGCGCAAAGAAGGCTGCATAAACACAGTTCAGTGGAGTTCAGAGGAGTGGAGAGAGGCAGAGGGACTTACAGAGAGATTTTGGGGCTCTGAAGCCAACAAATGGCCGCGTTTCCGCGGCCAAACGCATGCAATGGCCGCGGATCCGCGGCTATGTAGGGGAATTGGGGCTCTGAAAAATTTGGGTGTTCTCGGTTGGGTGTCCTCTGCTTGTCAGGATGTACTGAATCTTGATTTGCTCACTGTATTTGCTCCAGATTTTGTACAGTAGACCGGATGCTTCGTTTTGTCCGTCGCGGTGTAGCCGCGAAAATGTGGGTCTATCTTCCCACGTCTTTGGCACTGTACTTGAACTCCGTATTTCCAACGTCTTTGGCGTCGTTCTTGAGCTTCGTATTTCCTGCACACTTGCACAAAAACTAATCAAGAATAACAAGATGGTTTCTTTTACAAAGTATATTTTTTTTTCGTTTTTTTTTTTATACTTACAAATTAACCCGAAATTACACAAGGAAATAAACTACCGTCTCCCCGGCAACGGCGCCATTTGATTGTTAGAATACGTGCGTGTTCAAGTTTTGTTTTAAATACCGCAATCAAGACGGTTTCGCATGTAGCTAGCCGGTTGAGTACGGGTCGTCCGCAGGGAGATGAGAGTCTTTTTCAAAGTGTTTTAACGAGTTAAGTCCTGTTTTCAGATTTTGTTGGATTATCTAAGTGTTGAGTTGATATTTAAAGAGAGCTTGTTAGGGTTAGGATTAGGTTAGTTTGAGTTAGGAGTCTCCACATCTTTCGTTGCCCCTCTTAATATCGGTGTTACGGTAATCGGCAACAACGGGGATTAGCACGACTAGGAAGGAACTTGCGAGTATAAGCTAGGCTTTCCAACGCATAGTCCTTCCTTTTGGTGCTTGTCCGTCCGTTCTTGGCTTTTATCCATAACCTCCGGTTAATTCAACCACAACCGGTCTCACTACGGAATCACCGCTATCATGTAGGATAGGGTGCCGTAAGGAGCGGATTGTGGTTCAATTAACGGGAGTCGATTTAAGTTGTTGGGCAAGGAAAGAGTGAGAGAGATTTCCTTCTCTCAAACTTCCCTTATCCTACCCTAACAAGTATAAAACTACTCACACTTCATGATAAGGAAAAACAAAACAAAACAAAAGAGGAAGATAGAAAGAAGGAGATTAGAAGAATACGACTAACTATTTGCTACCTCACCTTGGCGAGGATCGAGCGTAAGTATCATTGTCGTATGAATGATAAAGAAAAAGAGAGAAGAAAGAAACAATCAAGCAAATAACAACAACTACTTAACAATTAAAATTACAACAAATTACAACAAGTAAAGAAAGAGACAAGCATGATAATAAATATGGTCTTCTTTATTCATCACTCTTCACTCAAAAGCTCACTACAAGTTTAATGGAGAAGAGGTGAGAAGAGGAAGAAGAACAAAACTAAAACTAGGCAAAATGAAAATACAAGAATTGACCCTTTCTTCACAAAATTCTGGGCTATTTATAGGCCAAGAAATGAAACCTTAGGGCAACCAACAGAACCCTGACGAAAAGACCAAACAACCCCTGGAAGGTCGTGCTCTGACCTGCCTGTACGGCCGCGGATCCGCCGCCTATGCCCCCTTTGGCCGCGGATCCGCGCCCCTATAGTGGACTTAGGGTGTGGGCTTCTTTGTACTTTCCTGTTCTCCTGTCCCCTCTTGTCTGGTGTATATATTTTCTGAAAACTCTTTTCCATTTCTTCCAGAATTTCTATTGAGGAAAGGTGGACTTTTTTGTGGATGATTGCCTCGAGCTCCGCGTAAATCTCTTGGATTTTGTGCTACCATTGAGCCTTGTGCATGAGATTGACATTGATTTGACACTTTGTCTTCCTAAACTGGTATCTGGCAACATACGGATGAAGAGCGGAGACCGTGTTTTATCTGTGGTTGGCAGGAACCGGATTTTGTCGTGTTTTCCATGAATTTCTCCGTTTGAGAACCGGGAACCTGTATCCTGCAATTGACTAGCAAACACGGCTCAAGAGTATCTACCGATATGCAATGTGATAAAAATTGGACGGTATGAAAATGCAAAAATCTGATATGAACAAAGACAACAAACCTTAACTCGATTATGTGACCGTCTTGAACTGCCCTTTGAACCTTCGGGTTTGGGGCAGTACGGCGTGCCACATGTGAGGCGTTGGCTTGACCCTTCTACGGCTGGACCGTTAGTACTGAGGCACGAACTGAATGTTGTTAGACTTATTTCATGTGTTGATCTGTATCGGGAAAACTTGGGTGTTTGATTGTTCGATCGAAAAGTTTAACATTTTCTATTTATCTGGAATGGGATACAACAATTGGAATTCACAGAAGTTATGAGATAACTGAATGAATGTTATAAACGTAGCAATTTAGTCTCACTTGATCGGTTGCCACGGAATTTTGAGGTGATCAAAAGTCCGTCGCAATCACGTAGCGTACGCGGATATTCGCCGGACAAACTTAATAGACAGCTACATCCCATAGCCCCGACCAAGTGACTGTAGGAGAACCCCGTCGCCGAAAGCATCCGTTCGGGTGCTCGCGGTAGCGGTGTTCCGCCTTGGTGCATGTTCATAACAGAATACTGCATTTTATACCGCCCATTCTTACGCTCGTGTGTTTATAGGTAGGTGCTTTTTATCCGTGTTTATCACATATTTGCAGAATACAGGTTCTCGGTTCTAAAACGGTGAAATTCATGGAAAACACGACAATATCCGGGTTCCTGCCAACCACTGATAAAACACGGTCTTCGCTCTCTATCCGTGTGTTGCCAGATATCAGTTTAAGAGACAAAATGTCAAATCAATGTCGTTTTCAGGCACAAGGCTCAATGGTAGCACAAGATCCAAGAGATCTACGCGGAGCTCGAGGCAATCATGACAAAAGCATCCACAAAAGTCCACCTTTCCTCAACAGAAATTCTGGAAGAAATGAATAAGTATTTTCAGAAAATATGTATACCAGAATAAAGGGGACAGAGAACCAGGAACCCACAAAAAAGCCCACTGCCCAATTCAACTGTACGGCCGCGCATGCGCGGCCAATATGGGGTATTGGCCGCGCTTGCGCGGCAAGGTGGGGCCCACTCTCTGACGAATTTCAGGGTTATTTTTGGTACTCCATCTCTGGTCTACTGGTTTCCCTAGAACTCCATTTCCCTGCCTATAAATACAGCAGAACTTGCCAAAGCCAAGGGTCATTCTTTTTGTTCCTCTTTTGTAGTGTTTTGTATAGTTTTTCTTCTTCTTCTTCATTCCTCTTCCATGAATTGTAGTGAGAGCTTTTTGTGGATATGAATAAAGATGAGGGTTTTGTATCATTCTTTTGTGTTTCTTCTTCCCCTTGAGATTCTTGCTCTCTCTTGCTCATTCAACCTCTTTATTGAGCTTGAATGGGTAAGGGTTAGTTATTGATCTCAAAGGTCGTATTTTCTTCCGGGACTAGCACTTCATTTCACATGCGTTTTCTACCCTCCCCTTGATCTTGCAACCTCTTCATTGAGCTTGCAAGTTTAAGGGTTGGCTATTGAGCACATGCTTGGCTTGGGTCCTAGTTCCGTATTCTTTTATTACTCGCTTTTTATTACTTGTCTTCTTATTACTTGCATTCTATTTCTTGCAATTTTATTCATGCATTTTAATACTTGTATCTTTTCTTTTCTTTGTTCTTTTCTTTTTGTTCTCTTTTGTTCATTTTGTAAGTGTTGTAATTATTGTTGTTGTTAAGAATTAATACGGTTTTATAAGTTAACATTTCTTTACCAATTCCTTTTCCCGTTATTTTCCATTTGAACTTCGCCCAAACCATACGCAAGCGCTCCGTTAGGCACCGTACCCTGACAAGGTAACGGTGATTCCTAACCACGACCGGTTGCGTTCGGTTTGGTCGGAGGCGAAGGCAAGAGACAAGAACGGAAGGACAAGGGTAAATAAGCCGGATTCCACGAATACCGCGCTTAAATCCCCTAATCCCCGTTGTTGCCAATTGCTTAGCTTCAATTGGTCAAGACTCGGCTCAAAGGTTTTTGAGTACGGATTTCTTAGCTTACAATCTCGTATTTTCTTAACAACTTTATACTTGAAGATAAAACACATAGGTTAGAATCAAAAACATACAGATTTTTTATTGACTCGTCTAAGACAAGAAGGTAAGATAACACCATCTCCCTGTGGACCGACCCGTGCTCAACCGGCTAGCTGCAAAGCGACACCGTCCTGATCGCGGTTACACTTAAATTCTTTGAACATCCGACACGCCAAAAGCGTGCGATCAAATGGCGCCGTTGCCGGGGAGACGGTAGCGTATTTTCTTTCTTGTTATTCTGGTTAATATTCTTTTTGTATATATATAAAAAAAAAATAATATCTTTTTGTTCTTTTTTGATCATTTTTGTGGGCAAGAGTGCAGATTTTTGCAAGTTAGCAAACTGCGATTGTGGGGAGCAAAGTGTACATTCAAAGTTAAGGTGATTACGAAGTACAATGCCAAAGATCCGGGTAGTTTGACCCGCGCAAGCGAACCTTTCAAGCTTACCGGATTTGATTCAACGGGGGTTTCCTAACCCAAAACTTAACGGTACGTACTTTACTAACACCTTCTTCTCAAATCCGACGCTTCCAATATACTATTCTTTGCAGGATTCTTTGCAAGTTCGCTAGCAAACGCTAAAAAAATTAACTAACCCGTATTTGTTGCAGCGCCGCGCTTAAACTAAAAAACGATTGTTTGATTCTTTATAGAATTTTTGAATTGCGCATTGCATACATTAATACGGACTTAAGGGCAAGCGAACCCCACAACATACGGTAAAGGATTTCATCACCTTTTCCGTGGCCCACAAATCACGAACCTGAGCATAACGTTTACCCACACAAAATTTAAAAAAAACTAGACTTTAAGCCTTAAGGACTTCGCGCTCACTAGGAGAAGTTAACTGTGTTTCGAACCTTGCTTAACGGTATATTGTTTACGGGGTGTCTAGGAAAGTGTTAATGGCGAAACCGCCAAAAGAGAAAGGGTTATTTAATTAAGGAACTTCGCGAAAGCGTTGGAAAACCTCCCCTTATCTCTGCACTTACCTGGCCTCGTGATCAGTGTATTTTTAAGCCTGTTTCTCGACACAGTTTTACTTCGACAATCAAGTTCTGGAGCAGGTCTAGTTGACCTAGGTGAACCCTAGAACGATTAGGTGTGTGGTATTTTTGTGTCGTGATTTTTGTCCATATTCTTTTTTGTGTATATTTCATTCTTTTACTAACTAAAATAACAAAAAAAAAAAATCACATTCTTTTCCCCCCTCCTTTTTCTCTACCTTTCTTTCATATCATGGGTACTCCACCTCGCAAAACTCTTGCCGAACTTTGGTACCCACAACCAGACATTACTTCATACGGTTCTTGTTTTGGCCGAACATCGAACGATCCATCCATGCCAAAAATTTCATTGAGAGATCGGATAGACGCGTCTAGGACAAACAACTGGACCCCGCAAACCACTTCGTATCAACCGTTTCAAACATTCACCCCTTCTTGCGTTGATACACCTTTTGAAAATCCAGTTGTAACCCCAAGACAAATGTCTCTTGCTGAACATATCGAACAATCCCGTAGCCGATCTTTCACTCCTTTCACCACTACAAATTCTTGGGATCAACAATTCCATTCACCTTCTTATCCAAATGTTGATCCTACTCCTGTCCAGCCATTCAATTCCTACCAATCCTACCCTACTTTTGCACCTTCCCTAGACATTGCTTCTACACAGCCATTTAGGGGTTTCCAGTATCCAACTAACTTCGCATCTTTTACTGAAACCCCATCACAACCTATGTCTAGCTTAGAACAGTCCTTGGAAGAATTTAGGGTAGCTTCACAACAGACGATGGATTTGAATGCGTCCATGGCCGCCCTCATACAACCTAGTGATCCGGTAGCTAGTTTTCAACTAGCTCCAACTTTTTCAATGTATGATGCGGCGGCAGGACAGGCTGTGAATTTGAGTGGAGAGAGTGAGATATACCCCCTTCCAAATCAAACCTACCCGTCTCAAACTGAATTCCACAACTCCTGTTTTGAAAGTCTATCAAGTATCCCACATGATTTATCAATTGAAGATAGAATGATGAATGAGTTGTGCGACTTCGTAGTGTTTGATTTGCCCGATTGTGAAGGGACTCATCCAAGTGAAACCGATCCTAAACCTTTTAACCTCTACACCTCCACTTTCGAACCTGAATTGATTGATATCCATGCTTTTGATGAGGTGTCAGAGAATTTTGATTTTCACTGGATTGAGGATATTGACGCTGGGGATATTTTGGATGATGAACCCGTAGATTTGGCTGAGTTTGTCCCTTCAAATCATCATCCCGAGTCATTAAATGTTTTTCCCGAACTTCATATGCGTCTTGATATTGATGAAAATTGCATGGATAAGCTAAATTTTGAGGAGAATATTGAGGATAGCACTGATGATGAAACAGTTTTAATTGATGAGTCGGATTTTCCAATTCATCCTAATCCTTCCACTGACTGTGTACACCCTCCTGAACCCTTAACCGATACCCTTCCTCAACCACTTCCCTCCATCCTTTCCATCGTTCCGACCTTGCAAGAACCCGTATCACTTACATTTCATATGTCTGGTTTACCAAGTTCGGCGTACCCATGGTTTCTCACGAATCTTGAGGGAGTTGACCCCATTTCTCGACGGGTAAATATATTAGCACAATCGCTTTTCACACATCGGTCATCACAAATTGTGCTAATCTATTTACTCCATTTGCACCCTCAAGTTCGTACTCCACCTTTTTTCCCCTTCCGCCATTCTTCTTCTTCTGATATACCGAGACCATATCCCTCTTCTATCTCCATACGGTCTCGCGTATTCTCCATTTCTTACCTCTTCACCTTCTTCCACCAGCCACTGCTTTATAGAGATAAAATTTTTGAATGGTTGGTGCTCACTTTTGGCCTGTGTAAGGCCTTGTATAGCTTGATACTGTTCTTTCCCCCCTAAATCCTGAATTTCAACGCTTAACAGTGGAAACACTGTTGTACTTAAGTTTGGGGGGGACACCTTTTTTGTATATATTTTTTGTTTTTCCTTTTTGTTTTGTATATAATTTGTTTTTAGGAAGCGCCGGCAATTTTGACCCTCTTGGTATAGCCTGACAGTGAGGGCACTGTCAAGTTTAAGTTTGGGGGTGTGCTCGGTAAGCTTTCTTCCTTCGCATTCATTTGTATATTTTGCATCTGCATATTAAATCCATAAAATCCATAAAAATCTGAAAATTTTCTAAAAATATAAAAACTTTTTGTCAAGTTAGCTTGTGAAAGAACTCTGATTCAACATTCGACGGTTTTTGTTTGAAAAAATAGGAATAACTAAATCCTATGTTTGGATTTTGAAAACCTGAAAGATAACTCTCCTTTGAAGTTAATTATAGCTGATATACGTCTTTACATTACACTACACGTGTTGTGAGTCTTGGAAATTAAATGACAAGTCTTTTATGTTTAAAAAAAAACTTTTAAATAGATAAATGATTTTCTGAGGATCAAATAGGTTTGTTCTGAAATAAGTAATATATCAAGAATAGTTTATGAAGTAAGTGAATATGAAGGAATGTTATTGATGCCTTAATTGGAACTAAGTCTGAAAAATAACCCATCTGAAACTTGATTGGAATGATTACACACCGAACCCACTAAACACGTCTTTTATCCAAAAAATAATTGAACTACCGGTTATACCTCCGTTCGTATTGAATCATCATGTTTTTCACGCCAAACTGTCTTTTGTTTTTGGACCTAGGTAACTTGAGTAATTAAGTCCGCTGGGGTGTTTCTACACCTAATGCCCTAAAACCAACTGGTTTGGGTGCATTGGCCCAAAGCTCGCTAAGAAGCCTAGAAAGCCCAGTTTTAAAACAAAGTCAAGCAAGTGTTCTCTCCGAGTTAAAATTCCTAACGGTTCTTTGTGTGAGAATAATCTTGATAAAAGACAGGCTTTTATAAAAATTTTAACGGAGATATGAAGGTTTTATTCTATGATAAAGACTATTGCACATTCACAGAGGTGTGTATGAAATGAAAACAAGAAAAAGGTGGAGTGAAGAATAAGACCTAGTTTCCTGTTAGGGAAGATAGAAATTCTGAAGTTGAAACTTTACTGGAAAACAAAACTTGAAAAATGCTTAACTCTTTATAAAACTTATGTGATCCTTTTAAAATAGTTATCTGGGCTTTATTGTGTGACATAATGACTTTATTCGACCTTTCGGGAACTTAACGACACTATTTGCACTGCACGTAAAGACATATAAAATCTGTAGTTAAATAAGAAGCGAGGTGTGAAAAATAAAGGTTCGATAGTCTAGACTTAGGATAATAGAATTGTTATTTTCTAAAACAAAACTTTAGGGGTTTGAATCTTAGTTATTTTACAAAACTAGCTTGACCGGATTTTGTGGGTAGTATCCGCTGAAAACCCTCAGAAGACAACACTCCTCCTACTACGGACACCTAGAGGTTTAACGGCTTGTTGCACATGCTCAGTGCAATCGCGTTCCCTGCGAAAGTGCGGTTATCATTTTATTTTTGTGAATAATTGGTTTTGCTCGGGACGAGCAAAAGTTAAGTTTGGGGGTATTTGTTCATAACAGAATACTGCATTTTATACCGCCCATTCTTACGTCCGTGTGTTTATAGGTAGGTGCTTTTTATCCGTGTTTATCACATATTTGCAGAATACAGGTTCTCGGTTCTAAAACGGTGAAATTCATGGAAAACACGACAATATCCGGGTTCCTGCCAACCACTGATAAAACACGGTCTCCGCTCTCTATCCGTGTGTTGCCAGATATCAGTTTAAGAGACAAAATGTCAAATCAATGTCGTTTTCAGGCACAAGGCTCAATGGTAGCACAAGATCCAAGAGATCTACGCGGAGCTCGAGGCAATCATGACAAAAGCATCCACAAAAGTCCACCTTTCCTCAACAGAAATTCTGGAAGAAATGAATAAGTATTTTCAGAAAATATGTATACCAGAATAAAGGGGACAGAGAACCAGGAACCCACAAAAAAGCCCACTGCCCAATTCAACTGTACGGCCGCGCATGCGCGGCCAATATGGGGTATTGGCCGCGCTTGCGCGGCAAGGTGGGGCCCACTCTCTGACGAATTTCAGGGTTATTTTTGGTACTCCATCTCTGGTCTACTGGTTGCCCTAGAACTCCATTTCCCTGCCTATAAATACAGCAGAACTTGCCAAAGCCAAGGGTCATTCTTTTTGTTCCTCTTTTGTAGTGTTTTGTATAGTTTTTCTTCTTCTTCTTCATTCCTCTTCCATGAATTGTAGTGAGAGCTTTTTGTGGATATGAATAAAGATGAGGGTTTTGTATCATTCTTTTGTGTTTCTTCTTCCCCTTGAGATTCTTGCTCTCTCTTGCTCATTCAACCTCTTTATTGAGCTTGAATGGGTAAGGGTTAGTTATTGATCTCAAAGGTCGTATTTTCTTCCGGGACTAGCACTTCATTTCACATGCGTTTTCTACCCTCCCCTTGATCTTGCAACCTCTTCATTGAGCTTGCAAGTTTAAGGGTTGGCTATTGAGCACATGCTTGGCTTGGGTCCTAGTTCCGTATTCTTTTATTACTCGCTTTTTATTACTTGTCTTTTTATTACTTGCATTCTATTTCTTGCAATTTTATTCATGCATTTTAATACTTGTATCTTTTCTTTTCTTTGTTCTTTTCTTTTTGTTCTCTTTTGTTCATTTTGTAAGTGTTGTAATTATTGTTGTTGTTAAGAATTAATACGGTTTTATAAGTTAACATTTCTTTGCCAATTCCTTTTCCCGTTATTTTCCATTTGAACTTCGCCCAAACCATACGCAAGCGCTCCGTTAGGCACCGTACCCTGACAAGGTAACGGTGATTCCTAACCACGACCGGTTGTGTTCGGTTTGGTCGGAGGCGAAGGCAAGAGACAAGAACGGAAGGACAAGGGTAAATAAGCCGGATTCCATGAATACCGCGCTTAAATCTCCTAATCCCCGTTGTTGCCAATTGCTTAGCTTCAATTGGTCAAGACTCGGCTCAAAGGTTTTTGAGTACGGATTTCTTAGCTTACAATCTCGTATTTTCTTAACAACTTTATACTTGCAGATAAAACACATAGGTTAGAATCAAAAACATACAGATTCTTTATTGACTCGTCTAAGACAAGAAGGTAAGATAACACCATCTCCCTGTGGACCGACCCGTGCTCAACCGGCTAGCTGCAAAACGACACCGTCCTGATCGCGGTTACACTTAAATTCTTTGAACATCCGACACGCCAAAAGCGTGTGATCAGTGCACTTCATCGACGGTACCGGGGGTGCGGCCGTCTACTGAAGTTTACGACGAGCATTCGATCAGGATGTCGGGAATCTTGTTGAATTGTCCGACTTGATATTGAAAAGTGTTTTCGATTCTGAGACTAAAATGCGGGGTTTATAATTGTTAGGCATGCGATGTCTAAGTAATTCATTTGGTCAGGCATGCGATGTCTGAGGAGGTTGCGGATTCCAACTGTTGTAGTTTTACACTTTCTTTTCTGTGACCGTAAGTGTAATATGTGATATCGCCGGTTTCGTTGCTATATGTCAACGACAATTGGGATGCGCATATTTACTTACGTTGATGACATGTGATGTTATGTGTTGCTGGATATGTTATATTGGATTGTCGTGTTTGAATAGCCGGGGTTTTTTATGTGAGATGAGTGTTTTTCATTTTCATTCATGTAAAAACTTGTATGTAATATTCTTTTATTGGGGCACTTCCAGGTTGCGGAAGTTGTCACCCTTTGTATATTATTTACTTTTCCGCACTAGGATAGACCCAAGGAGGAGGGCACAAGTAACCGGGTTCTGGAGTCCAGTGGGAGACCAACTCGAGGAGTCGGGTCCGGGTCTCCTAACTCCAGAATTGGCAGGGTTGCTTGCCGCTCTCGTAGGGGTCTAGGGGTGTGGGTTTGGCTATTCATCGCGACCGTGGAATCCGTGTTTTATACTGGCTCGTATTAAAAATACGGACGTCCTAGTATATCCAATATTTCATATGTTTCTTCTGCTGCGATATCTGTGATGTGATCATGTGATGTTCTGTGATAGATATACTATATAGTATATATGATATATTATATAGACGTTACTTATGTTTTACACCCGCGCTAGCCCTGCCCTGCTCTGCCGTTAGTTACCTAACCTAACGTTGCACGAGGGGACATCGAGGCGAATGCGGATGGCATAAGTGTACGTCGTATTTATCTGTGATGTTTAGGTACTTAATTGATGGGACTTCATTAATGTGATTAATGAAATAAAAGAAACCTATGATGTTGTAGAATCGAATTTCAAAATAAAACAGGTAGCTACAGTTCTTGCTTTGCACAGCGGTATATGTGATATATCCTGCACCTTAGTCGATGAGGAAAGGACCGAGATCCCTTCACCGGGAGTGACTCCTTTAGCAATAACTGGCAGATGCTACACACTCGGTTTGTCTTTTGATTGCTTTTAAGAGTTTTTTCTTTGCACAGTGATATATATGAAATATCCCGCACCTCACTCGACGAGGAAAGGACCGACGATCCCTTCACCGGGAGTGACTCCTTTAGCAAAACTAGAAAAGCCTCAAAAGCACTCCATTTTAAAATCATTTGATTCTACAACGATATCAAGTTCATTACGCAATAGGTTTTCAGAAAAACCTGTCGTAGCCCTCCGTCATTTCAGATAAGTGGTAGTTAGTATTCGTGCTACGTTTGTTGGCCTGCGTCAAGGCGTAGTGTGCGGTAGCTAACTAGTATTTATCTGCTTATGCATATGATGCAGATTGGATTAGGGTAGTCGTGCAACTTTGTTGGCCTGCGTCAAGGGTCGTGCGGGTGGGTTTAATTCAATCAGGAAATGACGGGTTGAACTTGACTAGCGCACTATGGTTTGTTGGCCTGCGTCAAGGTCATAGCACGCTAGGGGCAAAATTATCGGGAATTTCAAGTGTTGAAATTTGCAATGAGATTGCATACCTTCTATGAGATAGTTGGATCCCGATACCCGCTGCGAGTAATTGTTACTCCTGGGAGAGTTTTATACATTACAATTAGCCGATCAAGTAGGTGTCTAGAAAGGTGTCAACGAGGTTACGCCTCTGGGAAAACGAGGTTTACATTAATTAGGTTCGTGCGAAAGCACGGGGGACCTCCCTCAAAGTACCGACACTGGCCTGGCTGAAAGATTGGCCAACTTGTAGTGTGTAATTAATCCCGGCTAGTCTTTCCTTTTAGGGTTTGAAGGAAGATTTGATAAAAAGCAGTGGGAGCCATCCTGATTAGATAAAATAATAACCAATCTATTCTTGCAAGAGCGCACGCTGAGTGTTTTCTTCTCTCTCTCTCCTGGTAGCGACCATATCACGCCTTAATCAAGATAATAATACGGAATATTGACCGAACCCGCTTGTTATACTGAGCTGGGGAACGTTGGTCCCGCTCCAACTTATAATTGTTATAAGACAGAGCAGGAAATTAGGGATTACCAGAATTCCCGTGCCGCCCAAACGAAGAGAGTGCATGCTGATGCATCATCTTCGGGTGTGTTCATTACAGAGAACTGTTTCTCAGTAACCTTTACGTCCTGGGTATGTGATACCAGACCAGGATTCCAGATATGTAATCTGTTACATAGGGCTACAGATAGGTAGAGAACTGAGAACGGGTGATAAGTTTCATGAGGCAGAAAACGGGGCAAGAGTTGCAGCCAAGTCTGTCGGTCACTGTCACCCTGTATTACCAATACATTGATTCTGAACGAATGTTATTAGATACCGAACCTGATATACCAAATCATATCACTCTCTTTGGTAGAAAAGAAAGGATATAATTTTGTATTGATGGATAATGTTTTGAACATTTCCTATATCAAAAGTTGATCGGTTCAGGCACGTTATCTAAAAGCATTGATGTTCTAAATCAAACTACAGTTCTTAGTATATGGAACACACACAAGAGAAAGAGTTCAGAAATGAACGGATTCTTCTTGAGGTATTGTAGACTAGGTCAGATCAATGCGACCCGACTGGCTGAAGTTACATTTAGATGTATATTTAAATCAGTTTGAATTTACATCTTGTGAAACTCGCCAGTCATGTCACAAAGATAAAATGACCATAGCCCTGTTTATTGGAAACAGAGAAAAAGTTAGTGAACTCTTGGGATGATACATGTTGATGTATGTAGGTCCCCTGTCTACACATACCAAGACCGGTTCTTTTTACTTCATTACATTCTCTGATGATCTTTCGAGATTCAGACCTATGTTCCTGTTGAAACACAAGTCCGAACCTTTTGAGATATTCACAGAATATAATTTAGAAGTAGAGAACCAATACGGGTATAAGTATTATGTCCTATGATGAGATCAAGGAGGAGAATACTTGTGCACGGAAGTCCTGGATTATTCTAAAGGAGAATGAGTTTCTCTCTCAGCATTACTCCTCCGAATACACCATAGCACGATGGTATATCGGGGCGGAGCAATCACACCCTATATGATAAGGTGTGCTCTATGATGAGTACTACTGAGTTACCTATTTCCTTTTTGGGAGTTATGCACTTGAGAAGCTGCATACCTATTGAATAGGGTTCAAATCAAATCAATGCCTACCACTTCATATGTGATATGGAAAGGGAAGAGCCCATATCTTAAGTTAGTTAAGATTTGGGGTTGTCCGGCCTATGTCTAAAAGAAAAATCCGGACAAGCTCGAGGCAAAGTCAATTATGTACAACTGGAAAGGTTCCAGCTATGCATACTACAGCAGATGATTTGATAAAACCAAAGGATTCAATAGTTACCAACGAATCTCAGCCTCTCCGCCGATCTAGTAGGGTTCCTCATCCACCTGAGAGATACTTCGGTTACTCTATGACAGTGGGAGCGAGGATTGCATCATGAGATGATGACCCAACTATTTTCGAGCTGGCCATCAGGAGTGAGACTCTGTAAGAATGGCTGGATGTTTATCGATCTGAGATGGAATCCTTATACACCAACAAAGTATGGACTTTGGTTGCTATATCTGAAGGGTTAAATTCCCATCAGGAGCAAGTATATCTTGAGAAGATTACTTGGTGTACATGGAAAAGTTGAGACTTTCAAAGCTAGACTTGTTAAAGGTTTGCATCATTGACCAGATATGGATCATAATGATAAAACCTTTTCAAGTATCTATGCTTAAGTCCATCCAGATCCTACTTACCACGGCTACATACCATGACTGCGATATCTGGTGGTTGGGTGTCTTGACTGCTTTTCTAAATGATGATTTAGAAGAGAGTGTCTATAAGTACACAGCCAGAGGGCTTCGTAGACAGTGGGAGCAGCGGAAACGTGTGCAAGATGCTTTATAGGATAAAGTAGGCATCGCGGAGTTGGAACATCTGTTTTGATGTGTTAGTCAAAGAGTTTGACATCATCAAAATGGTAGATGAACCTTGTATAAACAAAAAGGTAGTAGGAAGTATGGTGACGATCCTCGTAGAGTACGTGGATGACATACTCTTGATAGGGAAGGAGTTTCCTATGCTACGCTCGGTCGATCTCCGCTTATCACAAGGATTCTCCAATAGGATCAAAATGATACCTACTAAATCCTGGGTTTTGGATCTATGAGATAGATCTAAATGGATGTTAGAATTCTCACTAGATGTAATGAGACGGTATCAACCGATCCTGGGGAGAATCACTGGAACGGTTCCAGGGTGATAAAGACGACTGAATGTCAGTCACAGGCATTGTCTTTACCCTCAGTGGAGGGACGGTATGTTGGAAGAGTTCCAAGCTAGATACCGTGACATACTAGACGATAAAGGCTGGATACATCGCTACTTAAGATGCTACCAAAGAGGCTGTTTGGGTGTATATTGGTTCATGAGATGAACTATGTTCCTTCCATTGTGTGACAATGGAGTTGTGGCTTATGCCAAGGAACGCCGGTCCCATCAGTGATCCAGACATATTCTAAGGCAGTTTCACCTGATCATGGAGATGGTTGATCTCTATGGGATCGAGGTAAGGAGAATAGACTCAGAGGACAACACAGCGGATCCACTCACAAAGGCCTGTTCCCAGAGAGAGACTTTTATGGGATGGTTGAGTATGAGATACTGCAACCACTGCTACAGATGGCCCTAGTGCAAGTGGGAGACTGTTAGTTATATGTATGCCCTAGAGGCCATTACTATACATAAGATGTATATTGTAGTGGATGCTGGGACATATATAGGGAGGACTTTCTTGCTCGACATGATAGTATGCTATCTGGTTGCTCTTTACCTTAACGTGTACACTGATTGTCTCCCTGTTACATGTTGGTAAAGCCCTTAGGATCTGTACTTGAGTACCTGGACTATGATGCGGATCATACTAGTGGGGAAATGGTAGTCCATAAGTACATCCTTCAAAGTCCCTAGTCGTGGGTGTATCGAGACGGGGCATCGATATACCAGAGTAGACTAGCGTGTACCTTCTCGACCCATACAGATGGGCGATGGATGATCCCATATCCATTGGTGTTTGACATCAGAGATGATATACGGGTGCTCAGTAGAGACTGGGTACACTGGACGGACTCGCCGAGAACTCCCAGATGGTATTATACCTCACGTCAGATGGCAGTTCTCTGGTGACACTGGTACAGAGTAGTCTGTTGACCCGAGATCGTCATAGAGTCTTGTGTGGTTCCCACTGTGCTTTGATTTTCATCTTACCACGTCCAAGAGGGCGTGCAAAACGGTGTTTTTTGGGTACAGTCCCGAGTCACATGGAGACAATGAGCGATAGGAGGGGATTCGTCTCTCCCGGTATAGGGAGTTGATGTTGCGCTGTGTTCGATTGGCTATAACAGGAAATCCCTGGCCAGGGTTGCTGAGATTTACTGGTAAGTGTTACCAGTAGTTTCTCGAATTGTTATAGACCTCATATCGACACGACTTATCGAGCTATTGGGGTCTGACGTTTACCACCCCTAGGCAAGATATGCAACATATCAGACGATCAGACCGGACTGTACGGTAGTGTTACTGGTTGGATTCACTGGAGTGTGAACGGGCTTGCTCGTCGATCTTCAGATCGCTCAATACCCGGGTGGCCGTTACGTTTAGCAGACCGCTTGCGGCTTGTGGGCGTTTGATATGATCATCACCTGCTGCCGGCGTATTGACGAGTCTTTAGAGTCCTACACAGAGGTTTCCTGGCTCAAGCGAAACGAAATAGGAGCGCATATGAGATATGTGCGGGACCGAGAATAATGCGTGTATATGGTACCGTATTTCATTCTCGCGATCAATGTGTCGAATAGTTGTATGCGATATAACCTAGTTATCGAATCAAGGATTGATTCGATAAGCCGATACATTGTATACTAGTCGGTTGTGTACGACATGACCGGATTATTGAATCAAGTGTTGATTTAATGATTTAATGTATAATTATATATATTTGATATATTACTTTGCATTAACTAGTATCGGTTCACTTTGAATGGATTTTCTCACTCGGATGTGCGCATTGCATATGCGATATGATTTTGTGCACTTGTTTGTATCATGGTTGATGATGCATGCCTACTTGGTTAAGTGCAAAGAATTAAACCATGGTTAACTAAATGATTAGGGTTTTATTTTCTTAAATTATTCATTTATTCCTTTTTGGAAATTATTTTGCATAAGAAGAATTGGTGGCTTTCTTTTATTCTTTCATGAACTTTCATGAATGTTTGACTTTGTCACCAATTTTGTCTCATGCTTAACCCTAACCATTTCTTTTAACCATGATTGATTCTCTACACCTAACCATGGTTCTAATATCATAAGTATTCATTTCTTTTCTAATTTTAATTAACTTATCATAACAATTATCATCTTCTTCTTCTTCTTCTTCAAGAAAGAAGCTTGCACCCATCAATGGTGATTGATGAATTAGAGTGAGAAATCCAATTCTAAAGTTTACCCACTTCCTATTTCTTCATCCTCTACCTCTTTCCAAGTAGTAGAGTGTGTTTCCTTCACAAGTTTTCATGGCTCGGTGAAGGTGGAGCTTGATCTAGTGATGCTTCGACGTAGATCATCTTCGGCACGTCGTCGATGACCTAGCCCGCCTATTCTCCGATGAAGTGAACGCGAGAGTCCAAGATCGGATTTGTACAGCGGAGATGACTTCTTCATGGAGCTATGGAGGTGGACAAACGGATCTACAAAGGTTGTATTTCCGTATCTCTTAGTTAAGTGTTAACTAGTTTGCATTTCGCCTAGACATCTAGCCGACGATCCGTAGTTTAGGGTTTCTCGGCACCGTAAAATTTTAAATTGGCATGATCGATGCCTTGTGAGACCTCATTAGGGTGCCCAGGAACCCTACAGGTTTAACTCAAGCTCAAGTGTTTCTCAACACATGAGAGGGGAGAGCTTGAGAGAGAGGAAGAGGAGGAGAGAGAATCAATATGATAGAATGAATGAGAATAAAGAACCATTCTCACATATATGTGTGAATTATGTAAATTGATAATTAGCAAGATAATTATCATGGCTTAATCAGGACATGACCATTATCATTTCATATTTAATGCAAATTGCAAGGATCAAAGAGCATCTTTTATATGGAATGATGATGGTCAAAGTGTCAACCTCGGTCAACAAGTCAAGAATGATCAAAAGGTCAACAACCCTAACCATGCACAATTATATTTAACTAATATCAATTAATCATAATACACACATAAGTATTAGGGTTAATAAATTGACAATGGTCATTAACCCTAATCAAAGTCCTCTCCCTCTGTCTCAATCAACTGTGCATACGCACTCGTATTCGTGATCCGAGGAACACGAATACAAAGTGATAAAACCAATCCCAAATCATATACTAGGATCTGGCTTAAACCAAAGCCCGCTAGTATAAGCTGTCCGGACAGGAAACGTGCACAAGTGCGTGGATGTGAACGAACCCTGTCGCAAAACCATGCGACCTCTACTCATTTTTCCTAAAGGCGAATAGCTCTCTGTGTGGGACTTTAAAGACTCGACACTACGCTGGAAGTGGGTTTAACCACAGACCGCAAGCGGCACTAGCTGTACGTAACGGTCCCCAGGTAGATGCCGATAAGACGACTGACGAGGTGACCCCATCTGAACTCCTACTGAGCCTGTATGTGACAGTCTCCGTACAGTCCGGTCTGTTCGTCTGATACATCGCATGGCGGGCCTAGGGGGGCGGTAAACGTCAGTCCCCTAATAGCGGTACAAGTCGTGTCGGAGTGTAGCCCAGAACACCCTGAGATAACACTGGAAACCTACCAGTATATCTCGCTTGCCCTGGCCAGGGACTACTCGTGTAATGGCTCTCCTAGACACAGCGTGATGTCAACCCCTATTACTGGGAGAGACGAATCATGTCTAACCGTCACTGCCTTCAAGTGCTTCGGGACTGCACCCAACTACTACCTATTTGCACAACTCCTTTGAGCCGTGGTAGGGTAGTAATCAAAGTACAGTGGGAACACACTCGAGGCGAAGTGACAGTGTCAAGTCAGTGGACTAAGCTGTACTCATGTCACCTAGGAACTGATAACTGACGATGGGTATAATACCAACCAACAGTTCCCGACGAGTCATGTCCAGTGTACTCGTAACCTAAAGAGCACCCGCATACTATCTCAAGTACGACGTACTGACGGCTGTGGGACAGACCGTCTCCCCCACTGGGATGAGAAGCGCATACGCTAGTCTACTCCGGAGTATCGATGCCCTGTCTCGATAGTCCAACTACTAAGGACCTGTATCAGGATATGCTTATGGATTACCCAGCCCCCACGAGTGTGACTGCCATCACAACGTTGGTAATCGAGCAAACATCCTAAGGGCTCTACTAATATGTATAAGCGATTTGCTAAAAGAAACACATGCACATATTGAAGTAGAGACAAACCAAGTAGCATACTACCATTTTGAGCAAGATTGTATATACAACTGTGAATATCCCAAGCTTCCATTAAATAATATACAAGCTAGTATGATACAGTAATGGCCTCTAGGGCATATACACTAACAATCTCCTACTTGCACTAAGGCCATGTACTGGCGTATCGAAGACCTATCATCTCAATCAGCCGCTCGAACTGAGTCTGGGGTAGGGCCTTCGTGAGTGGATCTGCAGTGTTGTTCTCCGTATTTACTCTCTTCACCTCGATCTCCCGGCGATCTACGATCTCCCTGATCAGGTGGAACCGCCTCAAAATGTGCCTGGACTTCCGATGGGACCTGGGTTCCTTCGCTAAAGCTATAGCTCCATTGTTGTCGCAATACAGCGGTATTGGATCAACAATGGTAGGAACCACCTGAAGCTCCGTGAGGAACTTCTTCATCCAGACAGCTTCCTTTGCGGCATCGCAAGCAGCTATGTACTCCGCTTCCATAGTTGAGTCTGCAACGGTCTCCTGCTTGGAACTCTTCCAGCAAACCGCCCCTCCATTGAGGGTAAAGACATAACCCGACATGGACTTGGAGTCATCCTTGTCACTCTGGAAGCTGGAGTCAGCAAAGGGCTCGAGCTGGAGGTCTTTTCCGCCATACACCAAGAACATCTCCTTAGTCCTTCTCAGGTACTTGAGAATGTTCTTTACCGCTATCCAGTGTTTCTCCCCTGGGTTTGACTGATACCGGCTTACAATGCTCAATGTGTATGCTACATCACGTCTGGTACATAACATCGCATACATTATAGAGCCTACCGCAGAAGCGTCGGGTATAATAGACATGTGATCCCTTTCCAAATCAGTCTTGGGAGACATCTCTTTGGAGAGGGTGATCCCGTGACAAGCCGGTAAATTACCGCGCTTGGAATCTTCCATACTGAATCTTTTCAGTATGGTGTCGATGTACCTTGACTGTGAAAGTCCCAACATCCTCTTAAATCTATCACGATAAATCTGGATCCCCAGAATGTAGTTGGCATCGCCCAGGTCCTTCATGGAGAACCTCTGCGACAAGAATCCTTTGACTGACTGTAGCATAGGAATATCATTTCCTATTAGGAGAATGTCATCCACGTACAAGACGAGGAATACGATAGTTCTCCCTACAATCTTACTGTAAATGCATGGTTCATCTGGGTTTTTGATAAAGTCGAATTCTTTGACAGTATCATCAAAGCAGATGTTCCAACTCCGCGATGCCTGGTTAAGTCCATAAATGGACTTTAGCAACTTGCACACTTTACCGCTGCTCCCACTCTGAATGAATCCTTCTTGCTGATCCATATAGACGCACTCTTCCAAATTTCCATTTAGGAAAGCCGTCTTTATGTCCATCTGCCAGATTTCATAATCGTGGAAGGCAGCAATGGCAAGAAGGATCTGAATGGATTTCAGCATAGCCACTGGAGAAAAGGTCTCGTCATAGACCAAACCAGGTCTTTGACGAAAACCCTTTGCAACAAGTCTAGCTTTATAGGTCTCAACCTTCCCATCTACACCAATCTTCTTTCTGAAGATCCATTTGCAGCCTACGGGTTTTACCCCTTCTGGAGCAAAGTCCAAAGTCCAAACTTTGTTGGTGTACATGGACTCCATCTTGGCCCGCATTGCATCCAGCCATTTTACCGAGTCGCCGCTCTGAATGGCTTGCTGGAAGCTAGTAGGCTCACCATAATCCATAGTGCAATCCTCTCTATCCCCGTCTATGAGAAAACCGTAGTATCTCTCGGGCGGATGAGACTGCCTACTACTCCTGCGGAGTGGCGCTGGGATGTCCGGTTCTCTTGAAACTTCTGGTTCTTCCAAGCTTTCAGTAATAGTTTATGGTTCTGGAATTTCTTCCAGTTCTACTACGCTCCCACTTACTTCTTTTTCTAAAAACTGATGTTCCAGAAAGTGGGCATGACGAGAAACAAAAACCTTTTGTTCCTCTGCGTAATAGAAAAAATACCCCCGTGAGTTCTTTGGGTATCCTACAAACTTACACAGTACTGAGCGTGCCTCGAGCTTGTCCGCATGCTGCTTTTTTACAAAAGCTGGACATCCCCATATCTTCAGATACTTAAGACAGGGTTTCTTCCCACACCATATCTGATATGGTGTGGTAGGCACAGTCTTGGAGGGAACCTTGTTCAAAAGACATGCAGCTGATTCTAGTGCATAACCCCAGAAGGAACGCGGCAACTCAGCCTTACTCATCATGGATCGAACCATATCCAATAGGGTTCGATTCCTCCTTTCCGATACACCGTTGTGTTGTGGTGTGTATGGAGGAGTAAGCTGAGAGAGAATTCCATTCTCTTTTAAGTAGCCCAGAAACTCGGCACTTAAGTATTCACCACCTCGATCAGATCTCAGTGTCTTTATACTTTTGCATGTTTGTTTTTCAACTTCATTCTTGTATTCTTTAAATTTCTCAAAGGCCTCGGATTTGTGCTTCATTAAGAAGACATGCCCATACCTAGAGAAATCGTCTGTGAAAGTAATGAAGTATGAATAACTACTTCGCGCATGTGTAGACATTGGACCACACACATCACTGTATATGAGTCCCAAGAGCTCGCTTGCTCTTTCTCCGTGTCCAGTGAACGGAGTCTTTGTCATCTTTCCCATGAGACAAGATTCATAAGTGGCATAAGACTGATACTCGAACGGATCCAAGTATCCTTCTTTATGTAACTTTGTTAACCGTGTCTCATTAATGTGACCCAGTCTACAATGCTATAAGAAAGTCTGATTTAAATCCGGAGACTTTCTTTTAAGTGTGTTCTGGACACTGAAGACCTGAACTTGATTCAAAACGTATATACCGTATTTCAATGTACCTGACCCAATCAGAACTTGATTTAGGTGGATGTTTACTACATCGCTTACAAAAGTAAAATCATATCCTTCCTTAGAAAGTAAGGATACAGATATGATATTACAAGTCGCACCTGGTACATAAAAATAGTCACGCAGAATCAATATCTGCCCAGTTGTCAGTCCTAGATGATATTCCCCTACGGATTCAGCATACATGCTCATTCCGTTAGCAACTCTGAGAGTCATATCACCTTTCCTGATAACCCTACGGTTTCTCAGAGCCTGTAACGAATTACAGATATGAGATCCTGATCCGGTATCCAATACCTAGGAAGTAGGGTTAACTGACATACAGTTCTCAATTACAAAAACACCCGAAGCCGAAGCCACAACATGCTTCAAATTCTGGCTACTGGCTATACTAGCCCTGCAATCCTTCTGCCAATGTTCATTCCTGTGACAATAGGAACGTCCCTCTTCCACTATATCCACTCCCGAAACTTCTGCCCTTCCCTTTCTTTCTACTTCCCTGGTTCCCTTCAGGGTAGTAGGTAGAGACTGTTGAACTAAGTCAGCATCTGACCCGTTCTTCAACGTTGTCTTCATGTCTGTGAGCTCAAAAGAGCTGGCCTCTGTAAGGACGTTGCCCCCTACAGATGACCCGATAGCCAACCTCGCTGGAAGCAATTCGTTCGAGGTCTCATATCTTGCGATACGAGATTGCTCTCCATATAAATCATTGTTATAGAGGAAGATAGAAACTAAGACCATCTTCTCGTGTTGCCTCTGGCTTACACCATCAACTGAGGTTAACACGAGGCACTTGGCTTTCGCACAGTTTTCTTCCGATGTCCTACGGATATCAATATCCGTGACAGGGGAAACTGGACCTGAGACGGCAGGGGTTGGATTAGTCAAGAGGTGTCCCAGCTTGTCATGGGCAATGGACATCTGGACAGACCTTTGCCAGTCATAACAGTCAGATTTAGTCATTTTATTATCTAGATGTAACCTAGGTGCGGTCATTGGGTCGCTGCAATTAAGAGAGAAAGAAGAAAACACTTAGCATGATGCTCTTGCAAGTTTAGATTGGTTTTTAATTTATCTAAACAGGATGGCTCCCACTGTCTCTCGAATCCCTCCTCAAACCATAAAGGAAGAATTAGTCAGGATCAATCTCACCGTACAATACTTGCTTAATCGTTCAGCCAGGCCAGTGTCGGTACTTCGAGGGAGGTTTTCCAACGCTTTCGCGAAGTTCCTTAATTAAGTAACCTCTTTTCCCTGTGGGCGTAGCCCCGCTAAACCTTTCTAGACACCTACTACGTTTATAGCATTGATCGTTAAGTGAGAGATTTTCCGAGGAGTAGCATATATGTTAGTGTATATGCCCTAGAGGCCATTACTGTATCATACTGGTTTGTATATTACTTAATGGATGCTTGGGATATTCACCTTGTATATACAATCTTGCTCAAAATAGTAGTATGCTATTTGGTTTGTTTCTACTTCAATGTGTACTTGTGTTTATTTCAGTATATCACTTATACGCATTAGTGGAGCCCTTAGGATCTTTGCTTGATTACCAGCGTTGTGATGGCAGTCACACTAGTGGGGGCTGGGTAATCTATAAGCACATCCTTATTCAGGTCCCTGGTCGCAGGACTATCGAGACAGGGCATCGATACTCCAGAGTAGACCAGCGCATGCGCTTCTCATCCCAGTGTGGGAGACGGTCTGTCCCACAGCCGTCAGTACGTCGTACTTGAGATAGTATGCGGGTGCTCGTTAGGTTACGGGTACACTGGACAGGACTCGTCGGGAACTGACTAGTTGGTATTATACCTATCGTCAGTTATCAGTTCCCAGGTGACATGAGTACAGCTTAGTCCGCTGACTTGACACTGTCACTCCGCCTCGAGTGTGTTCCCACTGTACTTTGATCACTACCCTACCACGGCTCAAAGGAGTCGTGCAAACAGGTGGTGGTTGGATGCAGTCCCGAAGCACTTGGAGGCAGTGACGGTTAGACAGGATTCGTCTCTCCCGGTATTGGGGGTTGACATCGCGCTGTGTCTAGGAGAGCCATTACACGAGTAGTCCCTGGCCAGGGCAAACGAGATATACTGGTAGGTTTCCAGTGTTATCTCAGGGTGTATTGGGCTTCACTCCGGCACGACTTGTACCGCTATTGGGGGACTGACGTTTACCGCCCCCTAGGCCCGCCATGCGATGTATCAGACGAACAGACCGGACTGTACGGAGAATGTCACACTCAGGCTCAGTAGGAGTTCAGATGGGTTTCGCCTCGTCGGTCTTCTTGTCGGCATTACCTGGGGACCGTTACGCACAGCTAGTGCCGCTTGCGGTCTGTGGTTAAACCCACTGCCAGCGTAGTGTCGAGTCTTTAGAGTCCCACACAGAAAGCTTTTCGCCTTTAGGCAAAAGAGTAGAGGTCGCATGGTATTGCGACAGGTCGCATGGTTTTGCGACAGGGTTCGGTCACATCCGTGCACTTGTGCACGTACAGTGTCCGGACAGTTTACACTAGCGGGCTTTGGTTTAAGCCAGATCCTAGTGTACCTTATGGGATTGGATTTATCCAGTTTGCATTCGTGTTCCTCGGAACGCGGATGCGGGTGTGTATGCACAGTTGACAGGGAGGCAGAGGCAGCGGATTCTCATTAGGGTTGTTGACAGTTGACCGTTGACTTTTTGACTTTATGCTCAACCCTAATGAGAATATGATTTGTGATTAACTATTATATTAATTTAGTATTATGGTGATATGGTTGTTGACTTGTTGACTTTTGTTGACTTGTTGACTTTGGTGACTTGTTGACTTTTGTTGACTTGTTGACCGGTTGACTAGGCTTGACTAGTTGACCATCATGATGACCATGGTTATCATTTCATGCCAAAGACTTTTTTCTTGCTTGCTTTTTTGAGTAAAATGAGTGCATGATATGATAACCTTATGGTTGCTTCTAACCATTACCATAAGACTTTTGTTGATATGATGAGTTATCATTGTTTTGGATTATGAGAGGGTGAGAGAGAAAAGAGAGCCTCATTCTTTCTTGCTCATTCTCTCTCTTGTTCTTGAGCTCTCCCCTTGCTCTCACCCTCAACCTCTTGCTCCCTCTCTTGATCTATGGTTCTCTTGTCTCATGAGTTGAGAATCAAGAACCATAGATAAAATCCCATTCTATTTTCCTCTCTACTCATTCTAGTTCACTAGGTTTAGCAAACCAAGTGAACTAGTTTCTTCAAAGACCGAAGAAGGAGCTAAAGGTTGGAGCTTTCAAGTGGATCTATCTTCGGCGTACGGAGACGACGAGAAGGAGCCATCGGACCACCACCGGAGCTTGAAGAGAAGGAGTTCAAGTTTAGGTATAACCATCTCTATCCGAGTAGCTAAATATCTTTAGCTTAGTATGCTAGTTTTAGTTTAGGTAACGATCCCGACCATAGTTTAGTCCATGTTGCCTCTTGCGATAAAAATTCGTTTTTTATACCGTTTCCGCCTCCCCGTAAGAACCGGGGGTCGCAATATGGACTTACAATATACTCACAGTAGGATCGGGATCCAAATATCATCGCGTGATAAAACTGAAGGAATCCTACCAGAATCATCACACTCCAAATGGTATGCAGCGCTAGCAAGTTTCAGTACTTTTGAAACTCCCGATGTGGATTTTTTCCCCATGCTCTTATGACCTTGACGAAGGCCAACATATCATAAGTCACATGTCAAGTTCTACCCGTCATTGTCCAG
Organism: Agapanthus africanus; assembly: GCA_030015575.1. Taxonomy (NCBI): domain Eukaryota; kingdom Viridiplantae; phylum Streptophyta; class Magnoliopsida; order Asparagales; family Amaryllidaceae; genus Agapanthus; species Agapanthus africanus. The sequence goes on along the minus strand of CM057343.1, from coordinate 201,616,970 downwards.
GTTAACTTGAACCCACCCGTACATACCCTTGACGAAGGCCAAAATAGTAGTACGACTGTCCCAAACCAACACATCTATCTATGCTACAGATAAATATTCAGCAGCTACCAATCACTATGCCTTGGCGAAGGTCAAAATACATAGCTTGAATACTACTGAATATTTAACCGAAATGACGGAGGGCTACGAATGGTTTTGGCGAAACCGTGAACGTAGTGAACTTGATATAATCGATGGAACGAGATAGCTTTTAAAAGGAGTGGTTCAAGCTCAACATTTAAAAGTTTGGTTTTGAAAAGAACCGAGTGTTTTTCAAAGTGTTCCAATCGACTTTTACTTGGTTTATTTTCTTGCATTAGTTCTTTTAATGCGTCCCATCATTTAATCCTACCATTGCAGAAAACAACCAAAATATGGTGTACACTTATGCCATCCGCATTCGCCACGGGGTCCCGTCATCACCCGTTAGGTTACTTAACTAACGACAGAGCGGGGGCTGGACTAGCGCGGATGCAAAATATAAGCAACACCTAAATAGTTATCGTATATAGATATATAGCAATGATAGACATTACAGATCACAGATGAATATATTGGATATACTAGGAATCCGCAATTCGTTCGAGCCTGCAACGAAAAGCGGATTACACGGTCGCGGTGAATAGCCAATACCCCACCCAAGACCCCTACGGGTGCGGCAAACTACCCGCCAAGTACCCGAAGCGAAGCAACCTCCCTCAACGACGTGAGTATGCCACTCGGCACTTCGAGATACCCGGTAGTTTGTGCACCCCACCATGGGTCTATCCTAGGAGCAAAAACAGTAAAAAGAAATATACAATGACGGCTACAACCCCGACCCGGTTGTGCGGCCATACAAATAATATTACATCAATTTACATGTTACATGAATTAAAAGAAAAGAAAACTCTCGTCTCACAAAACCCCCCGGCTATTCACCCGCGACAATCCAACGCATTCATATACACATACCATCAACAACCACAGATCACAGATATGTATAACCCCCACTAATTGACATATAGAGATTAGCAGATGTTCAATACGTATAAACATCACAGATATAACCCATTAGTCAAAGTGTAGTGAAGTTCGATCAAAAATACGGATTTATAGGCACCCCAAATACAAATTTCTTTTCTGGAAAATCTGGGCAGAAATAAACCATCTTAAAAATCCCAAAACCTTAACAGAGGAATACTGCACCAAACTCTGTTCAGAACGGAGTCAAAACGGCCGCGGTTCCGCTGCAATAGGCATGCTTTTGCCGCGGAACTGCCGCGCTTTGAACTGTTCACTGGACCGTTTTTGGTGTGGTTCTTGACAAAACCCTGAGCCGATTTTTGAAGTATGATTTTTTATTTTAGAGCAGAAAAAAAAATGATGTTTTAGTTTTGCGGTTTTTCCGATCGAACTTCCATACACTTTACTAACTAGCTAGTTTATGTTTAGTTAGGCTCCGATACTACTGTAAGTCCACGTTGCCCACCCCGGTGCTTGCGGGGAGGCTGAAAACGGAATAAAAATCGGATTTTTATCGAACTAGGCAACATGGACAAGCTAAAGGAGGATCTTTACTAAACAAAAACTAACTAAAAAGCTAACTAGATTTAGCTACATGGAAGAAAGGTTATACCTTGGGCTTTATGTCCTTCTCTCCTTGCTCCTTGGAGTGGAAGAAAGAGATCACCTTGTCGCCTTCTCTAGTCGAAGAAGGATCCATCCGAGAGCCTCAACCTTTGGCTTCAACTTCAATCTTGAAGTAACTAAGGTGCTAGAAGTGCTAATCCTAGAACCTTAGATGAGAGTAGAGATTACTTTGGAGAGGTTTAACTCAAGCTCAAGTGTTTCTCAACACATGAGAGGGGAGAGCTTGAGAGAGAGGAAGAGGAGGAGAGAGAATCAATATGATAGAATGAATGAGAATAAAGAACCATTCTCACATATATGTGTGAATTATGTAAATTGATAATTAGCAAGATAATTGTCATGGCTTAATCAAGACATGACCATTATCATTTCATATTTAATGCAAATTGCAAGGATCAAAGAGCATCTTTTATATGGAATGATGATGGTCAAAGTGTCAACCTCGGTCAACAAGTCAAGAATGGTCAAAAGGTCAACAACCCTAACCATGCACAATTATATTTAACTAATATCAATTAATCATAATACACACATAAGCATTAGGGTTAATAAAATGACAATGGTCATTAACCCTAATCAAAGTCCTCTCCCTCTGTCTCAATCAACTGTACATACGCACCCGTATTCGTGATCCGAGGAACACGAATACAAAGAGATAAAACCAATCCCAAATCATATACTAGGATCTGGCTTAAACCAAAGCCCGCTAGTATAAGCTGTCCTGACAGCAAACGTGCACAAGTGCGCGGATGTGAACGAACCCTGTCGCAAAACCATGCGACCTCTACTCATTTTGCCTAAAGGCGAATAACTCTCTGTGTGGGACTCTAAAGACTCGACACTACGCTGGCAGTGAATTTAACCACAGACCGCAAGCGGCACTAGCTGTACGTAACGGTCCCCAGGTAGATGCCGATAAGAAGACTGACGAGGTGACCCTATCTGAACTCCTACTGAGCCTGTATGTGACAGTCTCCGTACAGTCCGGTCTGTTCGTCTGATACATCGCATGGCGGGCCTAGGGGGCGGTAAATGTCAGTCCCCTAATAGCAGTACAAGTCGTGTCGAAGTGTAGCCCAGAACACCCTGAGATAACACTGGAAACCTACCAGTATATCTCGCTTGCCCTGGCCAGGGACTACTCGTGTAATGGCTCTCCTAGACACAGCGTGATGTCAACCCCCAATACCGGGAGAGACGAATCCTGTCTAACCGTCACTGCCTCCAAGTGCTTCGGGACTGCACCCAACTACTACCTGTTTGCACGACTCCTTTGAGCCGTGGTAGGGTAGTAATCAAAGTACAGTGGGAACACACTCGAGGCGAAGTGACAGTGTCAAGTCAGCGGACTAAGCTGTACTCATGTCACCTGGGAACTGATAGCTGAAGATGGGTATAATACTAACCAACAGTTCCCGACGAGTCCTGTCCAGTGTACTCGTAACCTAACAAGCACCCGCATACTATCTCAAGTACGACGTACTGACGGCTGTGGGACAGACCGTCTCTCCCGCTGGGATGAGAAGCGCATACGCTAGTCTACTCCAGAGTATCGATGCCCTGTCTCGATAGTCCAACGACTAGGGACCTGTATCAGGATGTGCTTATGGATTACCCAGCTCCAACGAATGTGACTGCCATCATAACGCTGGTAATCATGCAAAGATCCTAAGGGCTCTACTAATATGTATAAGCGATTTGCTAAAAGAAACACATGCACATATTGAAGTAGAGACAAACCAAGTAGCATACTACCATTTTGAGCAAGATTGTATATACAACTATGAATATCCCAAGCTTCCATTAAGTAATATACAAGCTAGTATGATACAGTAATGGCCTCTAGGGCATATACACTAACATTCATTGCTATATGTCAACGACAATTGGGATACGCATATTTACTTACGTTGATGACATGTGATGTTATGTGTTGCTGTGATATGTTATATTGGATCGTCCTGTTTTGAATAGCCGGGGGTTTTATGCGAGATGAGAGTTCTTCATTTTCATTCATGTAAAATTCATTGTATGTAATATTCTTTTATTGGGGCACTTCCGGGTTGAGGATGATGTCACCATTGTATATTATTTACTTTTCCGCATTAGGATAGACCCAAGACGGGGTGCATAAGTAACCAGGTTTTAGGGTCCAGTGGGAGACCATCGCGAGGAGTCGAGACCGGGTCTCCTAACTCTAAAATTGGGAGGGTTGCTTGTCGCTCTCTTAGGGGTCTAGGGATGTCAGTTTGGCTATTCGTCATGACTGTGGAATCCGTGTTCTATACAGGCTTAAAATAAAACCGGGAAATCCTAGTATATCCAATATTTCATATGTTGTGTTCTGTTGCGATTTATCTGTGATGTGATCACTGTATATATTGAGTTAGATACTAGATATAGTATATGTGATATATTATATAGATGTTGCTTATGTTTTACACCCGTGCTAGCCCTGCCCTGCTCTGCCGTTAGTTACCTAACATAACGGTGCACGAGGGGACATCGAGGTGAATGTGGATGGCATAAGCGTACGTTGTATTTATCTGTGATGTTTAGGTAACTTAAAATATGGGACTTCATTAATGAGATTAATGAAAGAAAATAAACCTAAAGATGTTATGGGATCGAATTTTCAAAAACAGGTAGCTCCAGTTCTTGTTTGCATAGCGGTATTCCTTGTAGAATATCCTGCACCTTATTCGATAAGGAAAGAGCCGAGATCCCTTCACCGGGAGTGACCTCTTTAGCAATAACTGGCAGATACTACAACCCTCGGTTTGTCTTTTGATTGCTTCTATAGTTTTTATTTTGCATAGTGGTATTTATGAAATACCCTGCACCTTATTCGATAAGGAAAGAGCCGAGATCCCTTCACCGGGAGTGACCACTTTAGCGAAACTAGCAGATGCTACAACCCACTCGGTTTGTCTTTTGATTGCTTCTATAGTTTTTGCTTTGCATAGTGGTATTGTGAATATCCTGCACCTCATTCGATGAGGAAAGAGCCGAGATCCCTTCACCTGGAGTGACCTCTTTAGCGAAACAAGTAGATACTACAACCCACTTGGTTTGTCTTTTGATTGCTTCTATAGTTTTTGCTTTGCATAGTGGTATTTATGAAATATCCTACACCTTATTTGATAAAGAAAGAGCCGAGATCCCTTCACCAGGAGTGACCTCTTTAGCAAAACTAGTAAAAGCCTAAAAAACACTCCATTTTAAATCACTCGATACTACGACGATATCAAGTTCATTACGCAAAAGGTTTTCTTAAAAACCTGCCGTAGCCCTCCGTCATTTCAGATAAGTACTACTTAGTATTCGTGCTGCGGTAGTTTAGCCTTTGTCAAGGCGTAGTGTATGGTAGCTGACTAGTGCTTATCTGCCAGCATACGATGTGGTTGGATTAGGGTATTCATTCGGTGTAGTTTGGCCTTCGTCAAGGGTCGTGCGGGTGGGTTTAATTCAATCATGAAATGTACGGGTTGAACTTGACTAGCGGCCTATGGTTTTTTGGCCTTCGTCAAGGTCATAGGAAGCTAGGGTAAAATATTATCGGGAATTTCAAATGTTGAAATTTGCAATGAGATTGCATACCTTCTATGAGATAGTTGGATCCCGATACCCACTGCGAGTAAAAGTTACTCCTGGGAGAGTTTTACACATCACAATTAGCCGATCATGTAGGTGTATAGAAAGGTGTTAACGGGGTTATGCCTATGGGAAAACGAGGTTTATTTTATTTAGGTTCGTGCGAAAGCACGGGGAACCTCCCTCAAAGTACCAATACTGGCCTGGCTGAAAGATTGGTGAACTTGTAAGGTGTAATTAATCCCGGCTAGTCTTTCCTTTTAGGATTTGAAGGTAGATTTGACTAAAACAGTGGGAGCCATCCTGATTAGATAAATTAATAACCAATCTAATCTTGCAAGAGCATATGCTGAGTGTTTTCTTCTCTTTCTCTCTCTAGGTAGCGACCATGTCACGCCTTAATGAAGATAATAATATGGATGTATTGACCGAACCCACTTGTTATACTGAGCTGGGGACCGTTGGTCCCGCTCCAACTTATAATTGTTATATGACCGAGTAGGAAATAGGGGATTACCAGAATTCCCGTGCCGCCCTACCGAAGAAAGTGCATGATGACGCATCTTCTTCGGGTGTGTTCAATACAGAGAACTGTTTCTCAGTTTCCTTTACGTCCTAGGTATGAGATACCGGATCAGGATCCCACATATGTAATCTATTACATGGGCTACAGATAGGTAGAGAACTGAGAATGGGTGATATGTTTTAAGAGTTAGAAACGGTGCAATTGTTGCCGCCAAGATGTTGGCAGTTATTACCCTGTATTACCAAAATACATTGATTCTGAACAAATGTTATTAGATACCGAACCTGATATACAATATCATATCAGTCTCTTTATTTAATAAAGAAGGATATAATTTTGTATTGTTGGATAATGTTTTGAACATTTCCTATATCAAGAGTTGATCGGTTCAGGCACGTTATCTAAAAGCATATACGTTCTAAATCAAACCACAGTTCTTAACGTACAAAATACACACAAGAGGTAGAGTTCAGAAATGAACTAATCTTTCTTGAGGCATTGTAGACTGGGTCATATCAATGTGACCCGACTAGCCAAGTTACATAAAGATGCATATTTAAATCAGTTTGAATTTACATCTTGTGAAACTTGCCTGTCATGTCACAAAGATAAGATGACCTCAGCTCCGTTTATTGGAAACAGAGGAAGAGTTAGTGAACTCTTGGGATTGATACATGATGATGTATGTAGGTCCCCTGTCTACACATACAAGGACCGGTTCTTTCTACATCATTACATTCACTGATGATCTCTCAAGATTCGGACATATGTTCCTGTTGAAACACAAGTCTGAAGCTTTTGAGAAATTCAAAGAATATAAGTCAGAAGTAGTGAACCAAAATGGGTATAAGTATTATGTCTTTTGATGTGATCAGGGAGGAGAATACTTGAGCACGGAGATCCTGGACTATTCTAAAGGAGAATGAGATTCTCTCTCAGCATTACTCCTTCGTATACACCATAACACGTCGGTGTATCGGGGCGGAGCAATCGCACCCTATGCGATATGGTGTGCTATATGATGAGTACTACTGAGTTGCCTATTTCCTTTTGGGGGTTATGCACTTGAGAAGCTGCATACCTATTGAATAGGGTTCCAACCAAATCAGGCGCCTACCACTCCATATGTGATATAGTATGGAAAGAGCCCATCTCTTAAGGATGTTAAGATTTGGGGTTGTCCGGCCTATGCCTAAAAGCAAAATCCGGACAAGCTCGAGGTAAGGTCAGTTTTGTGGAAGTTTGTTGGATATCCCAAGCATTCGTAAGGGAATATCTTCTACCACACTGAGGAGCAAAAAGTGTTTTGTTTCTCAGCATGCCACATTTGGGAAAGGGAATTTCTTATGAAGAAATTAGTGGTCATGACGTAGAATTGGAAGGAGTTCCAGCTATACAAACTAAAACTGATGATTTGGTAGAACTAGAGGATTCAATAGTTCCCGACGAACCTCAGCCTCTCCGCCGATCTAGTAGGGTTCGTCACCCACCTGAGAGATACTTCAGTTTTCTCTATGACAGTGGGAGCGAGGATTGCATCATGAGATGATGACCTAACTAGTATCGAGCAGGCCATCAAGAGTGGTGACTCTATAAGAATGGCTGAATGCTAAGCGATCTGAGACGGAATCTATGTACACCAACAAACTATGGACTTTGGTTGCTTTATCTGAAGGGTTAAATCCCCATCAGGAGCAAGTATATCTTGAGAAGATTACTTGGTGTACATGGAAAAGTTGAGACTTTCAGAGCTAAGGCTTGTTGTAAAAGGTTCTCGTCATCGACCAAGTGTGGATAATGATGAAACCTTTTCTAGTGCCTGTGCGTAAGTCCATCCGGATGCTACTTGCCATTGCTACATACCATGACTACGATATCTGGTGTTTTGGTGTCATGGCTGCTTTTCTAAATAGTGATTTAGAAGAGAGCATCTATAAGTACACAGCCATAGGGATTCGTAGACGGTGGGATTAGTGGAAACGTGTGCAAGTTGCTTTATGAGTTAAAGAAGGCATCGCGGAGTTGGAATGTCTGTTTTGATGTGGTAGTCAAAGAGTTTGACTTCATCAAAATGGTAGATGAACCTTGTATAGAGAAAAAGGTAGTAGGGAGTATGGTGGTGATCCTCGCATTGTACGTGGATGACATACTCTTGATAGAAAAGGAGTTTCCTATGCTACACTCGGTCAATCTCCTCTTATCACAAGGATTCTCTATATAGGATCAAGGTGATACCTCCTAAATCCTGGTTTTTGGATCTATGAGATAGATGTTCCTCTCCGAAAGACGGCCAAGACAGGGTCGTCTTGTCTGAGATTCGGGGTAGATGCTAATTGGTGTTATCCGTCCACCTCTCCGAAGATGCCAAGTTGATTTATGGCACCATGTATCGAAGATTTAAATGGATGCGGCCGATGCAGCAGACTTCGTCAGATTCCCCCTCGCTTGAGGGGTTTTTGATTGTGGGGACGCGCTTCCCTGCAGGCGCAAGCCCCTGCAGTTAATTATGCTATCGCGTTGCGGTAACAACTTTCTCCTTCTCCAGAATTTCACTTCGTGTCGTGTGTGTTTGTTTTTTTTGTCGTTGCCCGTGGATTGTATACGGAGACTAATTTATGTCGTCACCCGTAGGACGTGGATTATTCCAAATCCGTATTTTCTTAGATTTGGGTTTGGGGTTTTGGTTTGAGGATACGTTAGCCAAATTTGAGGCTAAGATCAACTCAAACGTTTGTTAAGGATACGTTAGTCCGATTTGAGACTAAGATCGACTTAACTGGATCGTTTAGATCCGACAAAAGAGCATTCGGGCTCTATTATTCCAGTTTAGGGACATAGTGGTCCATGTTTAATGTATGGCCGTCGGGACCCGTCACCTCTCTGACGTCGTTGATGGATTACAACGACAGGTGTCAGAGGAGTTCAGAGATGTACCCTTGAACCAAAGTTGATTGGGGGGATCTATAGTCCAATTTGGGACTAAAGTCTGTTTGAAGGTTTAAGGATACGTTAGCCATATTTAAGGCTAAGATCAACTTAAACGGGATCGTTTAGATCCGACAAAAGAGCATTTGGGGGGCTCTATTGTCCCAGTTTAGGGACATAGTGGTCCAATACCAGTTTAGGGACATGGTGGTCCAATGCCAGTTTAAGGGCATAGTGGTCCATAAAATGTATGGCTGTCGGGACCCATCACCTTTCTGAAGTCGTTGAAGGATTACAACGACAAATATCAGAGGAGTTCAGAGAGGTACCCTTGAACCAATGAGTTGGTTGAAAGAGCAGATGTGCTCAGTTCAAGATAATTTGAGGACTTATGGCCAGTTTGGGCTAAGTCCAATTATGTTCGAAATATTGGCCCTTTGGACCATTAGACATTTGTCTGGGTTCAACCCCTTATCATTCAGCAGCGCTAAACAGAGGTTTAGGGGCTCTGACAACCATTTTGTCTTTGATTTCTTCAATTTTGAGATTCATTTGGAGGAGGGATTTTTGCCTCTAGGAACAAGCCGATTTGGCTAAAAGTGGTGTTAAACACTAAAGAACAACAGTGTTAAACACTGGAGATAGAACTCTCAAATTAGTGTTAAACACTAAAAGACAATCAGTGTTAAACACTGGAAATATAATCTTTAATTTAGTGTTAAACACTAGAAACAATCAGTGTTAAACACTGGAAATATAATCCCCAAATTAGTGTACACTAAAGACAGAGGGGTCACGTGTGGACACGTGAGAGCGCCTAAAAAGGGGGACTAGATCCCTTTTCTTCGTTCTGCTATTAAGTGTTAAACACTTTTCATTTCCTGGCCATCACGTGTGGGCATGTGATAGGCATCCATCCATTGGATATTAAAGGGATTTGTTAGGGGTCACGTGGGGACACGTGAGAGCGCCCTAAATGTAGAGCCAGATCTCCTTTGTTTTATCCTCAAATCTGCGAATAAGTGTTAAACACTTTTCATTTTTATTTTGAGCATCACGTGTTGACACATGATGGGGATTCATGCGCCGACTGTTAAAATGTTTGCTAAGGGGTCATGTGGTAACACGTGAGAGCGCCCAAAGCTTAGATTTCTCTTGCTTTTATTCCCTTTGTCTTGGAGGTCACGTGAGAGCACGTGAGGCATTGCCTCAAAGCCTTTTCCTTCTTGTTTTTTTGGGGATCTTTTCAGGGGTCACGTGGGGGCACGTGACCTTGGTTTTTTTGCATGCATGGAGATCTTTCGAGTCTCTTTTTTAAGAATTAAATTCTCTGTAGGGTTAAACCCTAATTTTGTTTTATTGTGAAAGAATTAAATTCTTAAGTAGGGTTAAACCCCAATTATGATTCTGTAGGAATTAAATTCCAATTAGTTTGGGAGAATTAAATTCTCGAAACTCAATTCCCCTTCTAAGTTTAGGATCTGCATGGCAGGATCTCGACCCGATGAGAATTAAATTCTCAACTTATGGGGAGATGTGCTCTGTGCAGATCATCAACCAGAAGAAGAACTAAGTTCTTTTTTTTGTATAAGAGTTAAACTCTTGGATTGAGAATTGAATTCTCTTTTTAAAGTTTAGATTCCCTTTCTTTTCTCACCTAGGGTTTTGTTTGTTGAGAATTAAATTCTCCTTTCTTTTCTTCCCTCTTGAGAATTAAATTCTCCTCTCTCTGTTTTTCTCTCTAAAAAAAAGTCCATTCTCTTCTTTTCTTGGCTCCTATTTATAGGAGAAGGAAAAGAATCAATTTGTTTAGCAAATCTCTCACTAAAAGATTTGATTTGTTTTCATATTTAATATGAGCCTTTAGATCATTCAGTGACTTTTATTCACCGTTGGATTTTAAATCCAAAAGATATTCCATTTGTTATTTCGGTGAGATTTAGGGAGATCTTTCCTTGTTTAAGATTTTTCCATAAATTGATGATTTTTAATCACCCTTGGATCTTTAATCCAACGGACCCCATAATCCTTTTCAATTTGGAAAGATTTAGAAGCTTTTAGAATTTTATTTCTTATTTGGAAGGATTTAGAGAAATTTAGAATTTTAATTCTATTAAACTGTAAGGCTTTCAAAGCCTGTCACGTGCTGGCACGTGCCCCTTGGTCGCGTGTGAGCACGTGACCCCCAATTGGTTCCTTTAACAGCCGCTTGTTTATGTTGTTGTTTTAACCATCACGTGTCAACACGTGACCATTGGTCACATGTAAGCACGTGATACCTCGTTGAGGTATTTTCTGACTTTTAGAATTAAATTCTTTTAAACTTTGAGGCTTTCAAAGCTAGTCACGTGCTGGCACGTGACCTTTGGTCACGTGTGAGCACGTGACCCCAAATTGGGTCATCTTTCAGCCGTTTGTTATTTCTGTTTTAGCTATCACGTGTCAACACGTGATCATTGATCACGTGTGAGCACGTGATACCTCATTGAGGTAATTCCTGATTTTTAATCAGGGAACAGTGCATAGCGTATTTGCCCATAACATTTGATCCCGGATGAATTATGAAGGCCGTAATATATCAAATCGAAGGGTTTTTCGAGTCGCTTTCGATACCATTAGAACTTATCTGTTTCTCATTTGTTTGTTTATCAAAAAACAGACCGGAATATACTGGTTCGTATTTCCTTAAGCGTATCGCTGCCATTTGATACCTTAGACTCTTCTGCACAGAAATTTTTTGCGGGAACAAATGCCCCCCACTACTTTGCCCATGTAAGTATATACGTGGGTGAAGTAGTGCAAAGTTATGAGTAGCTATGGAATTGAGGGCTTAGGAGACAAGTTTAGTGTCCTTGTAGCTTAAGACTTTTCAACTTTATGAGCCATGAGGGTCTCACAAAGACTTTTCTCCCTACGGATCGAAAGGATCTCGTAGGTGTATTTTATCCTTAGGGGTCGTGAGGACTCCTAAGTGTGTTTTCTATTATAAGTCATAAGGATCTTATAAGAGAATTTTTCCCTCTTACGAGTTGAGAGGACCCGTAAGCGGTTGCTTCCCTCCTTGTCGAGATTCGACTTCGGAGAGTGAGACCCGTGGATAGTATGCAAGAGGCTGTTTTGGCCCGACTTGCAGGATCCCAGTGCTTAGGAAACAAGTTTTTTAATCCCTGCTGCCTAAGGCTTTACCTCACGAGTCGAGACGAATCGAGCAGTTCTCGCAAAGACATCAATTTCCTCATGAGCCGAGACGAATCGAGCATTTCTCGCAAGCATATCCTAACGTCACAGTTAACCTCTGCTCTTTACGACAGAAGTCCGTTAGGGTCTGTGGTACTTAGGGTTTTGGCCGTCGTACCGTCGCATCGGCTGATGTATTCCTCGATAGGCAGTTTTGCTGTTCGAGTAGCCTTGCGATTGTCGTGTCTCCGATCCCTTCTGGGGCTGGACAAGATGTCTTCAAGAAATCCTCCTAGGCAGTTTGACCGTCGGAAAGAGCAAGCGTTAGGAATTTTGCCATGCCACTTTTTACTTGAGGTAAGGCTCATTTTGGAGAGCCCCGATGAGTCATAACCACTCCGTGCTGGTGTGGGATGATCTCCGATAGTCTTTCAGGCTTTATATGACTTGCCGTTAAGACCCTGAAGCTAGGAATTTGGCCTTTGCTTCGTTTGTTGGCATCGCGTCTGCTGTATCGAGACGAATGTCACGGTTGTCTCTAGGTTGCTGGTGAACCGTCGAGATTTGGAACCAGGGATTTTGTCGTGACTCCTTTTGGTGATGTTGCGTCTACTGTATCGAGACGAACGTCGAGGTGGTGACCACTCTGCACTGGTGCGAGATAATTTCCAATTGTCTTTCAGTCTTTATATGACTTGCCGTTAAGACCCTGAAGCTAGGAATTTGGCCTTCGCTTCGTTTGCTGGCATCGCGTCTCCTATATCGAGACGAATGTCGCAGTTGTGATCGCTCCGCGCTGGTGCGAGATGATCTCCGATTGTCTTTCAGGCTTTATATGACTTGCCGTTAAGACCCCGAAGCTAGGAATTTGGCCTTCACTTCATTTGTTGACATTGTGTCTGCTGTATCGAGACGAATGTCGCGGTTGTCTCTAGGTTGCTGGTGAACCGTCGAGGTTTGGAACTAAGGATTTTGCTGTGGCTCCGTTTGGTGATGTTGCGTCTGCTGTGTCGAGACGAACGTCGATGTGGTGACCGCTCTGCACTGTGGCGAGATGATCTCCAATTGTCTTTCAGGCTTTATATGACTTGCCGTTAAGAACCTGAAGCTAGGAATTTAGCCTTTGCTTTGTTTGGCGGCATTGCGTCTGCTGTATCGAGACGAATGTCGTGGTTGTCTCTAGGTTGCTGGTAAACCGTAGAGGTTTGGAACTAGGTATTTTGCCGTGGCTTCGTTGTTTGATTGTCTCGTCTGAACCCTGCTGGAGGAAGAACGCTAGGGTGACATCTCGTCTGCTGTATCGAGACGAATGTCGAGGTGGTGACCACTCCGCGTTAGTGTGGGATGATCTCCAATAGTCTTTCAGGTTTTATATGAGTTACCGTCAAGACCCTGAAGTTAGGAATTTGGCCTTTGCTTCGTTTACTTTGGCGTGTCCGAATCCTGTTGGAGGAAGGATGCCGTAGTGACATCTCGTCTGCTGTATCGAGACGATCGTCAAGGTGGTGACCACTCCATGCCGACGTGGGATGATCTCCGATAGTCTTTCAGGTTTTATATGAGTTACCGTCAAGACCCTGAAGCTAGGAATTTGGCCTTTTGCTTCATTTGCTTTGGCGCGTCCGAATCCTGCTGGGGGAAGAACGCCGGGGTGACATTTCGTCTGGTATATCGAGGCGGTGATCACTCCATGCTGGTGTGAGATGATCTCTGATTGTCTTTCCGGTTTTATATGAGTTACCGTCAAAACGTTGATGCTAGGAATTTGGCCTCGCTTCGTTGGCTTTGGCGTGTCCGAATCCTGTCGAAGGAAGGACACTGTTGTTGACATTGCGTCTGCTGTATCGAGACGAATGCTGAGGTGGAGCTGGGATTTTGCCGTCACTCCGCTTTACAGACCATGGGGTCCTTTGTTGACGCTGCATCTACATCCTGCTAGACTGCGAGGGAACGCCGTTGTTGACATTGAGTCTGGTGTAAAGAGACGAATGCTGAGGTGGAGCTGGGATTTTGCCGTCACTCCACTTTGTTCCGACCATGAGGTCTTTTATTGACGTTGTATCTGCATCCTGTTGGACTTCGAAGGAATGCCATTGTTGACATCTCGTCTGCTGTATCGAGACGAATGCTGAGGTGGAGCTGGGATTTTGCCGTCGCTCCGCTTTGTTTCGACCGTGAGGTCTTTCGTTGATGTTGCGTCCACATCCTGCTGTACTGCTGAGGAACGCCGTTGTTGACATTGTGTCTGCTGTAATGAGACGAATGCTAAGGTGGAGTTGGGATTTTGCCGTTACTCCGCTTTGTTTCGATCGTGAGGTTTTTTGTTGACGTTGTATCTGCATCCTGCTGGAATGCGGAGGAACACCGTCGTTGACATCTCGTCTGCTGTAACGAGACGAATGCTGAGATGGTCTTTAGGTTGTCTATGAACGTCGAGATTTGGAACTAAGGACTATGCCGTGGAACCATTTGATGGTGTAGCATCTATGTCCTGCTGGAATGAGGAGGCACACCGTTGTTAGTCTACAGGCTATAGATATGGCCATTGAGATTTGGAACTAGGGACTTTGCCATGGCTCCGTTTCGTTGTGACCCTGAGGTCGGTTGCTGACGTCATGTCTGCATCTGGTTGGAATGAGGAGAAACGCCATTGGTGATCTCTAAGTTGTCAATATCGACGTTGAGACCCTGAAGCTAGGGATCTTCTTTTGCTTCGTTTGTTGACATTGTGTCTGCAATATTGCGACAAATGTCGAGGTTGTCTTTAGGTTGTCTATGAACCGTCGAGATTTGGCTTTGCTTTCTGATGGAGCCTGTTGGGAAGGTATGGTTCACTCTTTGTTTGTGCCCCTGGATTGTATACAGGGATCGATGTGATCTCACCTGCAGGGCAAAAAGTTTCATTCTTTCAGAATTTTTTGTTATTTCCGCGATGCTCTATCATTTCAGCTTTTAAATCGCGGAGGTCTCGATTGCCCAATCATTTCGGCTATTTTTCGCGGTGCCCAATCATTTCGGCTATTTTTCTTTTTACTCGCTGCTTTTTATTGCGAGTTGCCCAATCATTTCGGCTGTTTTTGTATGCATACATTTTTACTTGCTGATTTTGTTGCAAGTTGCTCCATAATTTCGGCTATTTCATATGCATTTTTTTTGGCTCGCTGATTTTTTCTCGCGAGTAGGGGATTTGGGATCTGATACCAATCTTGGCATCAGCATCGCTGCGACTGGAATATTGCCAGGAGCGAATCATCATTTGCCGTAAAAGGACTTGGAATTTGATATCGGTTTAGGCATCAGCATCGCTATGACTGGGATATTGCCAGGAGCAAATCATCATTTGCCACTGTCGATGTTGAACAAAGGTGGCTTAGCGAACAGGGTTAGGATCCCGTCGACTAAGGCTTTTGACTTCATGAGCCGTAAGGGTCTCACAAAGGTATTTCTCCCTACAAGTCGTGAGGATCTCATAGGTGCGTTTTCTCCTTAGGGATCGTGAGGATTCCTAAGTGTATGTTCCCCTGTAAGTCAAAAGGATCTTACAAAAGGGTTTTCTCCTTATAAGTCGAGAGGACTTACAAGGGTTGTTCTTTATATGGACATATCCCTAGTCACGGATGGGACTTGGTTAGGGAAATGTTTATTCGTGCATGTGGATTGTATACAAGGGTCAGTATGAGCCGCTTGTTGGGCGAAATTGGAGGTTGTGGGGGTTGCTTAAGAACAGGTTCATGTCTCTGTAACTAAGACTTTCAAATCTTATGAGCCGTGAGGTTCCCATAAGAGAGTTCTCTTTATGAGTCGTGAGGATCTCGCAAGTGTAATTTCTCCTTAGGAATCTTGAGGATCCCTAAGTGTGTTGCTCCCTTGTGAGTCGTAAGGATCTCACGCAGGTGGTTTCTCCTCACAAGGTCGAGAGGACCATGTAAGTGTCTTTTAACGAGGTTGCGCCCTTTCGGGTTTTCACAACACTCGCCGGAAGCCCTGCTGTTTTTACTCACGGAGCCCTTTCGGGTTTTCATCCGTGCCCATTTTGCTTATGGACATACCGTTTTTTTTTGTTTTTTTTGTTTTAGCGAGTCTGCGCCCTTTCGGATTTTCACAAACATCGCCGGTAGTCCTGTTGTTTTTACTCACGGCGCCCTTTCGGGTTTTCATCCGTGCCCATCTCGCTTGTGGACGTACCGTTTTTTTTACCATGTCAGCCTAAAGATGTCGCGGGTTGGGAGTAGTTTAACGATGTTTCGGTCATTTGCAAGTTTTAGGACATTGCGGTCCACCGTTAGTTTAAGGACGTTTCGGTCCGCCGTCGCTGTATTTGAGACGAATCTCTAGTTTACTGACTTTTCGGTCTATGGGGCTTTCCCTATGAATGAGCATGATGCCCCCGGCATATCCACTTTTCTCGGAGCATGTGGTTGTTGCGGGCTTACCTTCCAGTTTTCGGACAACGTGAACTTGCCCTGTTGGTATTGGTCTTCAACCCAGTTTTTGAAAACGTAGCAGTTTTCGATCGGATGGCCCAATATTTGGTGGTAAAGGCAATAATTAGAATTGTTGACATCATTCAGTTGTAGCTGGTGTTTCGGCTCCGGTAGAGTGGTAAGCCTTTTGCGCACTGCTAGTTCGAACAGCCTCTTTGTTTCATCCCGGGGAAATGAGTAAGGTCGTTTCAACTTTTCATAGAGGGGTTGTCGCTTTTTGCTTTGGCGAACAACCGGTCTAGGGTCACTCGATTGTTGTTGAGCGTTGGCGACGAAGGTCGTTCTTCCCTTCCCTTTATCCTTTTTGTTCGATCCTTTGTTTGCGGGTCCGAGATTCTTCCCGGGTAGCGTGTGATTGCATGGATGAATGTTCTCGCAACTCCTCAATTATTTCGTCTCAGAGATGGGTTCCTTGAAGAGAGGGCACGGGCTACTTTTTCGTCGGAGTCACTCCCGAAGATGAGAACTCGCGGTCCCTCGGGATTAACCCAATGACAATTGCCATCAATTATTTTATGCTCATCTATCGTATTTTTCCGCTGTCTACGAGCTTCACGCTTTGTCCTGTTGAAGTGTTGCCAGTGAGCGACATACCCTTGCCACCAACACTTAAAGGTGTTGCAGTCCTCGGTAGGATGTGCGATTTTCTGTTGATATAAGCAGAAGTTAGGATGCACGTCCACTTCATCAAGATGTATACCACCAGGAGAATTTTCTCTGAAAGAGGGCGGCCTCATCCCTATTGATATGGCTTTGGCGAATCGTTTCCTTGTCTTGATCCTGCTTTCATTTGCGGCAGATGTACTTTGATCTGGTGGGAGTGTTTCGACCCTTTTGTCCAGTCGCCGGCGTTTAGCCTTTTCAAATATGGCCATCTCGCGCTCCCGATCAGCTTTACTTTTTAGACGAATCTCATCTAGAAAAGCGTCGATCATTTCATCTGACGGCCATACGAATTCCGGCTCAGGCTCTGCCCCCAGTTTCTCAGTGCAAGGAGTTTTTTCATCATCCGTAAACGAGTGGGAGATCACATGACAACTCACCACGTATCCCTCGGATTCATCCGACGAGCTTTCTCCATCATCTTCCTCCTGAAAGACGTGGTTGAGGAACTCTTGGAGTATGATGGGAGTCCGCGACTTTTGATTGTACTCTTCCAGTGCGTCAATTTGTTTCTGTAAGTCCGTGCGCTTGTCGCCAGGCTTCACGGGCTTTTTGGACCTCTCCTTCTTCTTCTTTGAAGATTTCGACGGCTGGGTGTGAGTACTTGGGCAATCACCACCGATCTTTGGAGTTGGGCGCGGCTTCAGCATCCCTTCAGTGATTTGGGGTTCCAGCGGGTTCTTCCACCTGATCGCCGGGCATGTCTGAAGCTCATTCAGCATTCTTTTGGTCTTTGCTGAAAGCACGATTTCCCATGGAGCTTCTTCAATGAAAGAACAAGTTGCCCCCGGTGTGTCCGTCTTCTTGGGAGTGTGAGGTTGTGGCGGGTTCACCTTCCACTTTTCGGACAGCGCAAACTTACCCTGTAGGTATTGATCTTCAATCCACCTTTTGAAGACGAAGCAATCCTCAATCGGATGGCTTACCGTTTGATGGTAAGGGCAATAATTGGGATAATTCGCCTGGGTTGCGGCCGTCGCCTTGGGTTTGGCAAGTTGATAAGCCTGTTGCGTACCGCCAGCTCGAATAGCCTCATCGTCTTATCCCGCGGGAATGAGTAGGGGCGCTTCATTTTCTCATTATAATACCGCCGTCTTTCTTCCAGTTGATCCGCAGCTTTGGGGCACTGGATTGCTGCTGAGCGTTCGCAACGAAGGTTGCCTTCCCTTTACCCTTGTCATTTCGAGGTTCGGGCTTCGGGGGAGACGGTCTGTGACCCATTTGATCCATCTAGGCTAGCTTATCAATTAACGCCTGGAACGTGGTCGGTTTAAAGAACATCATGAACTGTGAAATAGTTGCATGAAGGTCTAGTGTGCCCACGAACATGCCCACCGCTGGTGCTTCTTCGATGTGCTGCTCACACTTCGACCACAAGTTTTGCCAGCATATAGCGTACTGGACCCACGTCTCGCCTGGTTTCACCCTGGCATTAATCAACGCCGTTATCGGGGTGCGTTCGCTGGTGCTCACGAATCGCTGGGTAAACAGCAGCTCCATCTCAGCAAATGTTTTAATAGAGTCGTTTGGGTGCTCAGAGTACCACTCGAACGCCGTTTCTGATAAGCTACTGGCGAAGCAACAATTTATCATCACCGCCGGTGTTGCCGCAAAGCGCCCTGAACTGGGCAACATGCTGGTGGGGATTTCCCGTCCCCTTATAGACATGAAATTTCGGTATTGTATAGCCCGGTGGGTACTTGATCTGGTCATACCAGCTCGGATATGGTCGCCCTGTTCTGACAACTTGACCAGCTGCCTCAGTCGCCTGGTGAACCCGTATCTACTGAGCTATATATTCGTCTAGGTCAGCTTTGGAGATTGTCTCCTCCTTGGCTGTTGACAGAGCGGGTGGAGGATTTGACGTTTCTCCCCTGTCGTCTTCAAGAACGATTGGAGGATCTTCAGCAGGAGAATCTTGTTGGATCATCATTCCCACCAGGTCCTGAAATAGGAGGGCCATTCGTTGTATATTGGCTGCTTGTTCGGCAGCCTCTTTATCCTTCTTCTCCAATATCCTACGAAGGAATTCAGCGTCCGTTTCTTGCTCCTGACGTTGATCAGATGACGCTTCGGGGCTTTCTTTCGGTCTAGTGAGTGCGGCCATCGTATTCATCATTTCTTGGAGCTTCTGCTGCTGCTCTTGAGCTTTAGTCATCGATCGCGTAAGCGGTCTGTAACCTGTAGATGTACGGCTGTCCTCTTTTCCCAGCGCCATGTATACCGTATGCACCATCATGCCCCCAGACTTAGGGCGTTTAGACTTATTGTCCTTGACATTTGCTGCAGGAGTGGGGACTTTATCCGGCCTTCTTCTCTTTTGAGCAGTCGAAGTTGAGGGGGCCGTCGCAGTGGGCACCCAGGTAGCTTTTCGTGGCTTGGCAGGATGGCTTCTTCTTGTTGAACCTTCGCCCTTTTCTGCCGGCGGGGGTAATCTTGATCAACTGCTGAGTTCCGAACCTGCCGCCAGACTTTGTAGATCTTGGAGGACAGCTGCTGAGGGGACTGTTCTGGCTTGGTTTCTGCAACATTCTCCACCGGAGGAGGAGATCTTTTCAGTACGGCGGTAGGAGAATTCCTGCGCACCTTATTCAGCAGCTCGAAGCTGTTCCCAGTTGGAACAGCAGCATTAATTTCCACCGTTGGGGCTGGTGGAGTTAGCCCAGAGGGGGAGTTTCCCCCGGCTTTCCTTACTCGGCGCCAGTGGTGACGTCGAGCGTGCTGAGCTGATGGAGTTAACTCGGTGATGGGGATGGCCTCGTCTTGCCCCCTGTTCAGGTGAGGGGCTGTTGCCGGTGTCAGCCTATTAAAGACTGATGTCCTTTGAGTAGCAGGAGCGGGAGTGGGAGTTGGAACGGTCAGTCTTGTAAAGACCGACCCCTTGGCAGGAGAAGCCGCCTTGACGACTTTGGGAGCAAGGTTGGTTACTCTCTTCGGAATAACCTTCTCTGGGATTGCAAGCTTCATTGTGGGCCCACAGGAGTTTTGGCCCAATCTGGAGAAGACCGAGTCGCTGGTGCTGGACGACCCGTTGAGAGGGGCCGCAGTAGGTGTAAGCCGATCAAACGTCGACTTCTTGGGAGCTTCCGGTGTCAGCACAGGAGCGGTGAAGCTCGTTAGCGGGAGCATGGTCCCGAAAAACAACCCTGTGGTGGCTTGGGTGACCTGCTCTACGGGCATCGTGAACAGGGAAGCCGCTTGGGGCCCATACGATATGCCCCCAGTTGAGGCAGGACATGGGTTGCAGCTGCATGTGGAACACTTTGAGCAGGTGAATGCCATTGACCCTTTGCTTTCTGCACCAAGCAAAACGCCAAATCTTAGTACCTTAAAACCCAAGGGCAACCATTAACAAACCGCGATTGGTTTGCGAATACGACACACGAAATGTGGAGTGGAAAGAGGAAAAGGTCCCACCGGACGTGCCAGAATTTGTTCCCCTCCGAAAGACGGCCAAGATAGGGACGTCTTGCCTGAGATTCGGGGCAGATGCTAATTGGTGCTATCCGTCCACCTCTCTGAAGATGCCAAGTTGATTTATGGCACCATGTATCGAAGGTTTAAACGGATGCGGCCGATGTAGCAGACTTCGTCAGATTACCCCTCGCTTGAGGGGTTTTTGATTGTGGGGACGCTCTTCCCTGCAGGCGCATGCCCATGCAGTTAATTACGCTACCGCGTCGCAGTAACAACTTTCTCCTTCTCCAGAATTTCACTTCGTGTCTTGTGTGTCTGTTTTGTTTCTGGTTGCTCATGGATTGTATACAAAGACTAATTTATGTCGTCACCCATAGGACGTGGATTAGTCCAAATCCGTATTTTCTTAGATTTGGGTTTGGGGTTTTGGTTTGAGGATACGTTAGCTATATTTGAGGCTAAGATCAACTCAAACGTTTGTTAAGGATACGTTAGTCCGATTTGAGACTAAGATCGACTTAACTGGATCGTTTAGATCCGACAAAAGAGCATTCGGGCTCTATTATTCCAGTTTAGGGACATAGTGGTCCATGTTTAATGTATGGCCGTCGGGACCCGTCACCTCTCTGACGTCGTTGAAGGATTACAACGACAGGTGTCAGAGGAGTTCAGAGATGTACCCTTGAACCAAAGTTGATTGGGGGGATCTATAGTCCAATTTAGGACTAAAGTCTGTTTGAAGGTTTAAGGATACGTTAGCCATATTTGAGGCTAAGATCAACTTAAACGGGATCGTTTAGATCCGACAAAAGATCATTTGGGGGGCTCTATTGTCCCAGTTTAGGGACATCGTGGTCCAATACCAGTTTAAGAACATAGTGGTCCAATGCCAGTTTAAGGACATAGTGGTCCAATGCCAGTTTAAGGGCATAGTGGTCCATAAAATGTATGGCTGTCGGGACCCATCACCTCTCTGAAGACGTTGAAGGATTACAACGAAAAATATCAGAGGAGTTTAGAGATGTACCCTTGAACCAATGAGTTGGTTGAAAAAGCAGATGTGCTTAGTTCAAGATGATTTGAGGACTTATGGCCAGTTTGGGCTAAGTCCAATTATGTTTGAAATATTGGCCCTTTGGACCATTAGACATTTGTCTGGGTTCAACCCCTTATCATTCAGCAGTGCTAAACAGAGATTTGGGGGCTCTGGCAACCATTTTGTCTTTGATTTCCTCAATTTTGAGATTCATTTGGAGGAGGGATTTTTGCCTCTGAAGAACAAGCCAATTTGACTAAAAGTAGTGTTAAACACTAAAGAACAACAGTGTTAAACACTGGAGATAGAACTCTCAAATTAGTGTTAAATTCTAAAAGACAATCAGTGTTAAAACACTGGAAATATAATCTTTAATTTAGTGTTAAACACTAGAAACAATCAGTGTTAAACACTGGAAATATAATCCCCAAATTAGTGTTACACACTAAAGACAGAGGGGTCACGTGTGGACGCGTGAGAGCACCCAAAAAGGGGGACCAAATCCCTTTTCTTCGTTCTGCAATTAAGTGTTAAACACTTGTCATTTCCTGGCCATCACGTGTGGGCACGTGATAGGCATCCATCCAATGGATATTAAAGGGATTTGTTAGGGGTCACGTGGGGACACGTGAGAGCGCCCTAAATGTGGAGCCATATCTCCTTTGCTTTATCCTCAAATCTGCGAATAAGTGTTAAACACTTTTCATTTTTATTTTGAGCATCACGTGTTGACACGTGATGGGGATTGATGCGCTGACTGTTAAAATGTTTGCTAAGGGGTCACGTGGTAACACGTGAGAGCGCCCAAAGCTTAGATTTCCCTTGCTTTTATTCTTTTTGTCTTGGAGGTCACGTGAGAGCACGTGAGGCATTGCCTCAAAGCCTTTTCCTTCTTGGTTTTTTTGGGGATCTTTTCAGGGGTCACGTGGGGGCACGTGACCTTGGTTCTTTTGCATGCATGGAGATCTTTCGAGTCTCTTTTTTAAGAATTAAATTCTCTTTAGGGTTAAACCCTAATTTTGTTTTATAGTGAAAGAATTAAATTCTTAAGTAGGGTTAAACCCCAATTATGATTCTGCAGGAATTAAATTCCAATTAGTTTGGGAGAATTAAATTCTCAAAACTCAATTCCCCTTCTAAGTTTAGGATCTGCATGGCAGGATCTCGATCCGATGAGAATTAAATTCTCAACTAATGGGGAGATGTGCTCTGTGCAGATCTTCCACCAGAAGAAGAACTAAGTTCTTTTTTTTTGTATAAGAGTTAAACTCTTGGATTGAGAATTGAATTCTCTTTTTAAAGTTATGATTCCCTTTCTTTTCTCACCTAGGGTTTTGTTTGTTGAGAATTAAATTCTCCTTTCTTTTCTTCCCTCTTGAGAATTAAATTCTCCTCTCTCTGTTTTTCTCTCTAAAAAAAGTCCATTCTCTTCTTTTCATGGCTCCTATTTATAGGAGAATGAAAAGAATCAATTTTTTTAGCAAATCTCTCACTTGAAGATTTGATTTGTTTTCATATTTAATATGAGCCTTTAGATCATTCAGTGAATTTTATTCACCGTTGGATTTTAATTCCAAAAGATATTCTGTTTGTTATTTCGGTGAGATTTAGGGAGATCTTTCCTTGTTTAAGATTTTTCCATAAATTGGTGATTTTTAATCACCCTTGGATCTTTAATCCAACGATCCCCATAATCCTTTTCCATTTGGAAAGATTTATAAGCTTTTAGAATTTTAATTCTTATTTGGAAAGATTTAGAGAAATTTAGAATTTTAATTCTATTAAACTGTAAGGCTTTCAAAGCCTGTCACGTGCCCCTTGGTCGCGTGTGAGCACGTGACCCCCAATTGGTTCCTTTAACAGCCGCTTGTTTATGTTGTTGTTTTAACCATCACGTGTCAACACGTGACCATTGGTCACGTGTAAGCACGTGATACCTCGTTGAGGTATTTTCTGACTTTTAGAATTAAATTCTTTTAAACTGTGAGGCTTCAATGATAGTCACGTGCTGGCACGTGACCCTTGGTCACGTGTGAGCACGTGACCCTAAATTGGGTCATCTTTCAGCCGTTTGTTATTTCTGTTTTAGCTATCACATGTCAACACGTGATCATTGATCACGTGTGAGCACGTGATACCTCATTGAGGTAATTCCTGATTTTCAATCAGGGAACAGTGCATAGCGTATTTGCCCATAACTTTTGATCCCGGATGAATTATGAAGCCCGTAATATATCAAATCGAATGGTTTTTCGAGATGCTTTCGACACCATCAGAATTTATCTATTTCTCATTTGAGAGTTTGTCAAAAAACAGCCCGGAAGATACTGGTTCGCATTTCCTTAAGCGTATCGCTGCCATTTGATACCTTGGACTCTTCTGCACAGAAATTTTTTGCGGGAACAATAGATCTAAGTGGATGTTAGGATTCTCACTAGGTGTAGTGAGTTGGTATCAATCGATCCTGGGGAGAATCACTGGATAGCTTCCAGGGTGGTAAGGTCGACTGAATGTCAGTTACAGGCATTGTCTTTGCCCTTAGTGGAGGGACGGTATGTTGGAAGAGTTCCAAGCAAGATATCGTGGCAAACTAGATGATAAAGGCTGGTTATATTAGTACCAAGGATACTACTAAAGAGGTAGTCTGGATGTATATAAGTTCATGAGATGAACTTCGTTCCTACTATTGTGTGACAATTGAGTTGTTGCTTATGCCTAGGAACCCCCGTCCCATCAGTAATCCAGACATAATCTTAGGCAGTATCACCTGATCATGAAGATGGTTGATCTCCAGGGAGATCGAGATTAGGAGAGTAGACACAGAGGAGAATAGGGCGGATCCACTCATAAAGGCCTATTCCTATGAGAGACTTCTATGGGATGGTTGAGTATGAGATACTTCAACCACTGCTGATTGTTGGGTATGAGATACTACAAAAGATGGCCCTGGTGCAAGTGGGAGATTGTTAGTAATATGTATGCCCTAGAGACCATTACTATACATACGATGTATATTGTAGTGGATGCCTGGACATATATAGGGAGGACTTTCTTGCTCGACACGATATTATGCTATCAGGTTGCTCTTTATCTGAACATATACGCTGATTGTCTCTATATTACATGTTGATAAAGCCCTTAGGATGAGTACTTGACTACTAGGATTATGATGCAGATCATACTAGTGGGGACAATGTAGTCGCTAAGTACATCCTCTAAATGTTCCTAGTCGTAGGTGTATCGAGACAGGGCATCGATATATCAGAGTAGACTAGCGTATTGCTTCTCGACCCATGTAGATGGGCGATGGATGATCCCATATCCATTGGTGTTTGACACCAGAGAAAGTATACGGGTGCTCAGTGGAGACTGGGTACATTGGACGGACTCACCGAGAACTCCTAGATGGTATTATACCTCACGTCAGATGGCAGTTCTCTGGTGACACTAGTATAGGTTAGTCTGTAGACCAGAGATCGTTATAGAGTCTTATGTGATTCCTACCGTGCTTTGATTTCCACCTTACCACATTCAAGAGAACGTGCAAAACGGTGGCTTTTGGGTACAGTCCCGAATCACATGGAGGCAATGAGGGATAGGAGGTGTTTCGTCTCTCCCGGTATTGGGGGTTGATGTTGCACTGTGCTCGATTGGCTATAACAGGAAGTCCCTGGCTAGGGCTTCTTCAGAGATATATGGGTAAGTGTTATCAGTAGTTTCTCGACCCGTTATGAGGCTCATATCGGCACGACTTATCGAGTTACTGGCGTCAGACGTTTACCACTCCTAGACGAAATATGCGACATATCAGACGAAGAGACCGGACTGTACGGTAGTGTTACTGATTGGATTCGCAGGAGTGTGAGCAGGCTTGCTTGTTGATCTTCTGACCGCTCAATGCCCAGGTGGCCGTTATGTTTAGCAGACCGCTTGAGGCTTGTAGGTGTTTGATATGATCATCACCTATTGCCGACGTATTGACAAGTCTTTAGAGGCCTACATAGAAGTTTCCTGGCTCAAGCAAAACAGATTAGGACCATATATGTGATATGTGCGGGACCGAGATTGATACGAGTATGTGATATCGTATTGTATTCTTGCGATATGTGATATCGGACGGGTATATGTGATATAGCCGGGTTATCGAATTAAGTGTTGATTTGGTAAATTGATATTATTGATATTAGTCGGTTGTACGTGATATAGCCGGATTATTAAATCAAGTGTTGATTTAATAATTTAATGTATAATTATATATTTGATATATTACATTACATTAACTAATATTAGCTCACTTAAGATTTCTTTTCTCACTTGATGTGCATATTGTATATATGTGATATATATATTTGTGTACATATATTTGTCATGCTAGGTTACACATGCAACATACTTGTGTGAGATTTACACCATGCTAGTGTTAGGGTAAGGTTTTATTTAATATTAAGTAAACTCAAAATTGGTGGAATTAGTCATGGTTAGGGTTTGTAGAAACTTGTAGAACCATTGACTTTCTCCACCTCTTTTGTTTTACTTAAAAATATTTGTTAACCTAACCTTTAACCCTTAGCCATAGTTTAGTCTCTACAAGGGTTAGTGTATGCCATACACTCACCATGGTTGCATTTCTAACCTCACTTGATTATTCTTCACTTGGTTAATTCTGTGAGTTCATTCTTCTTCTTCTTCATCACAACTCCAAAGCTTTCTACGTTTTGGATTAACGAAGAATTAGTGTGAGAAAAATATATCTAAAATGAGTAAAATTCCTACTTCATCATCCTCTACTACTTTCCATTTAGTATAGAGTGTTTTCTTCACTAATTCCATAATTAGTGTAGCGGTAGCTTGGGTTAGTGTCTCCTCGACGTAGACCATCTTCGGTCTCGAAGTCTTCTTGCAAGCTTGATCCGTACACTTTGTGGAGCCTCTCTAGAGTCCGTAAGTTCATGATCTTAATGAAGGGATGACTATACGAAGATAATGAAGTGAAGGACCGGTCTACAAAGGTTGTATTGCTTGTTCACTTTTACTTGCAAAGTAGTTTGCTTTTCATTCCGTCCGATTTCTAGTTAACGATTCTTAGTTAGGGTTAGCTAGAACGAATTTTTTTTGAATTTGGCATGTACGATGCCTGTTCATACCAGAATACTGCATTTTATACCACCCATTCTTACGCTCGTTTGGTTATAGGCAGGTGCTTTTAATCAGTGTTTGCTACATATTTGCAGAATACTAGTTCTCAGCTCTAAACAGTGAAATCCATGGAAAAGTACGACAAATATCGGATTACTGCCAATAACAGATAAAACACGGGTCTCCGCTCTCTATCCGTGTGTTGCCACATACTAGTTTAAGGGACAAAATGGCAAATCGATTGTTATTTTCATGCACAAAGCTCAATGTCAACACAAGATCCAAGAAATCTACGCGGAGCTCGAGGAAATCATGGCAAAAGATCCACATCACATCACCTTTTGATCTACTGAAATTCTGGAAGAATTGTGAAGAGTTTTTGAGAAAAGTCATATACCACACTGAAGAGTACTAAAAACTAGGGAAAACCACCAAATTTCATGGCCTAACTCCTCTAGCCGCGGTTCCTCGGCATAAGCACGCTTAGGCCGCGGAACCGCGGCCATTTAGTCTCCTCTCGTTGTCGTTTTTCAGGGGCATGTTGGTCTTTTCTTGCAGGGGCAGATTCTTGCCCTAGGTTTCCAGTTCCTCTCCTATAAATATCCCAGAACCGAGCCAAACCAAGGGGTCAATTCTTTGTTCCTCTTTTGTAGGTTTTAGTGTAGTTTTAGTTCTTCTTCATCTTTCCTCCATGAAAGTGTAGTGAGAGCATTGAGTGGATGATCAATGAACATGAGGGTTTTTGTATCATTCTCTTTTGTTTAACTTCCCCTTGAGATTCTTGCTTTCTCTTGATCTTTCAACCTCTTCATTGAGCTTGAAAGGTTAAGGGTTTGTTATTGATCTCAAGGGTCGTATTTTTCTTATGGAATTAGTGCTTCATTTCACATGCGTTCTTTACCCTTCTCTTGATCTTGCAACTTCTTGATTGAGCTTGCAAGTTTAAGGGTTGGCTATTGATCCCATGCTTGTCTTGAGTTCTAGTTTCTAGTTTTCTTTCTTGCTCTTTATTACTTGCTTTTTATTACCTTGCTTTATTTTCTTGCAATTTAAATTCATGCACTTACTTACTTGTAATCTTTTCTTTTCTTTGTTCTTTTCTTTTGCTCTTTTTGGTTCTTTTTGTGAATGGTTGTAATTATTGTTGTTGTTAAGAATCAATACGATATTGTAAGTTAATACTTCCTTGCTCATTTCCTTTTCCCGTTATTTTCCATTGAACTCCGCCCAAACGATACGCAAGCGCTCCGTTAGGCACCCTACCCTAACAAGGTAACGGTGATTCCTAACCGCGACCGGTTGCGTTCGGTTTGGCCGGAGGCGAAAGCAAGAGACAAGAACGGAAGGACAAAGGGTAAATAAGCCGGATTCCACGAATACCGTGCTTAAATCCCCTAATCCACGTTGTTGCCAATTGCTCTAGCTTCAATTGGTCAAGACTCGGCTCAAAGGTTTTGAGTGCGGATTTCTTTAGCTTACAATTACGTATCTTTTTCTTAACAACTTTATACTTGCAAATAATACACATAGGTTAGTTTGAACAAACTCATAAAAATTCTTTATTGACTCGTCTAAAATAAGAATGGACATACAACCATCTCCCTGTGGATCGACCCGTGCTCAACCGGCTAGGTGCAAAGCGACACCGTCTTTATTGCGGTAAACTTTAATTCTTTCAATCAAATGGCGCCGTTGCCGGGGAGGCAGTAGCGTATTTTCTTTCTTGTTATTCGGGTTAACATTCTTTTTGTATATATTTATAAAAAAAATTATCTTTTTTTTTTTTTGATCATTTTTGTGGGAAAGAGTGCAGATTTTTGCGGATTTGCAAACTGCGATTGTGGGGAGCAAAGTGTACGTTCAAGGCTAAAGTGATTGCAAAGTACAGTGCCAAAGATCCGGGTAGTTTCACCCGCGCAAGCGAACTTTTTCAAGCTTACCGAATTTGATTCAACGGGGGTTTCCTAACCCAAAAAATTAACGGTACGTACTTTACTAACACATTCTTCTCAAATCCGACGCATCCAATATACTATTCTTTGCAGGATTCTTTGCAAGTTCGCTAGCAAACGCTAAAAAA
Organism: Agapanthus africanus; assembly: GCA_030015575.1. Lineage (NCBI taxonomy): Eukaryota > Viridiplantae > Streptophyta > Magnoliopsida > Asparagales > Amaryllidaceae > Agapanthus > Agapanthus africanus. The sequence continues at coordinate 201,588,261 of CM057343.1, read as the reverse complement.
TTGACTAACCCGTATTTGTTGCAGTGCCGTGCTTAAAATAAAAAACGATTGTTTGATTCTGTATAGAATTTTTATTGAATTGTGCATTGCATACATTAATACGGATTTAAGGGCAAGCGAACCCCACAACATACGGTAAAGGATTTCATCACCTTTTTCCGTGGCCCACAAATCATGAACTTGAGCATAACGTTTTCCCGCACAAAATTTAAAAGAAACTAGACTTTAAGCCTTAAGGACTTCGCGCTCATTAGGAGAAGTTAACCGTGTTTAGAACCTCGCTTAACGGTACATTGTTTACGGGGTGTCTAGGAAAGTGTTAACGGCGAAACCGCCAAAAGAGAAAGGGTTATTTAATTAAGGAACTTCGCGAAAGCGTTGGAAAACCTCCCCTTATCTCTGCACTTACCTGGCCTCGTGAGCAGTGTATCTTGAGCCCGTTTCTTGACACAGTTTTACTTCGACAATCAAGTTCTGGAGCAGGTCTAGTTGACCTAGGTGAACCCTAGAACGATTAGGTGTGTGGTATTTTTTTTTTGTGTCGTGATTGTTTTTGTCCAGATTCTTTTTGTATGTATATTTCATTCTTTTGTTAATAACTAACTAAAAAAAAATTTAAAAAAATCAACAATCTTTTTTCCTCCTTTTCTCTTCCTTTCTTTCCTTCTCTCATCATATCATGGGTACCCCACCTCGCAAAACTCTTGCCGAACTTTGGTACCCACAACCAGACATTACATCTTACGGTTCTTGCTTTGGCCGAACATCGAACGATCCATCCATGCCCAAAATTTCGTTGAGAGATCGGATAGACGCGTCTAGGACAAACAATTGGACTCCACAATCCACTTCGTATCAACCGTTTCAAACATTCACCCCTTCTGGTGTTGATACCCCTTTTGAAAGTCCAGTTGTAACCCCGAGACCAATGTCCATTGCTGAACATATTGCACAATCTCGTAGCCGATCTTTCACTCCTTTCACCGCTTCAAATTCTTTTGATCAACAATTCCATTCACCTTCTTATCCAAATGTTGATCCTACTCCTGTCCAACCATTAAATTCCTATCCATCCTAGCCGACTTTTACTCCTTCCCTAGACATTGCTTCCGAACCGCCATTTAGGAATTTTCAGTATCCAAACAACTTTGAATCTTTTACTGAAACCCCTTCACAACCCATGTCTAGTCTTGAGCAAACATTGGAAGAATTTCGGGTAGCTTCACGCCAAATGGAGGAAGTAAATGCGTCTATGGCCGCCCTCATACAATCTTATGAACCGGCAGCTAGTTTCCAACTAGCTCCAAATTTTTCAATGTATGAAGAGGCGGTAGGACAGGCTGTGAATTTGAGTGGTGAGAGTGAGCTGTACCCCCTTCCGAATCAAGCCTACCCGTCTCAACTTGAATCCCACAACTCCAGTTTTGAATGTCTATCTAGTGTTCCCAACGATTCACCGATTGAAGATAGAATGATTAATGAGTTGTGCGACTTTGTAGTGTTTGATTTACCCGATTGTGAAGGGACCTTGCCAAGTGAAACCACACCCAATCCTTTTGACCTCTACACCTCCACTCTAGAACCTGAATTGATTGATATCTATGCTTTTGTTGAGGTGTCTAGGAATATAGATTTTCACTTGATTGAGGATATTGACGCTGGGAATATTTTGGATGAACCCGCAGATTTGGCTGAGTTTTCCTCTCCAATTCATCATCCCAAGTCATTAAATGTTTTTCCCGAACCCCATATGCGTCTTAATTTTGATGAAATTTGCATGGATAAGCTGAATTTTGAGGAGACTATTGAGGATATTTTTGAGGATGAAACAGTTCTTGTTGATGAGTCGGATTTTCCAATTCATCCTGTTCCTTTTACTGACTGTGTACACCCTCCAGAACCTTTAACCAATACCCTTCCTCAATCACTTCCCCCCACCCTTTCCATCGTTCCACCCATGCAAGAAACCGTCTCACTTTCATTTCGTATGTCTGGTTTACTGAGTTCGGCGTACCCATGGTTTCTCACGAATCTTGAGGGATTTGACCCAATTTCGCGCCATATTGATAGATTAGTACAATCCATCTTTTCACATCGATCATTACAGATTGTACTAATTTATTCAATCCATTTCCACCCTCAAGTTCATATTCCACTTCTTTCTCCCTTCCGCCATTCTTCTTCTCATATACCGAGACCGTATCCCGCTTCTTCCTCCATACGGTCTCGCGTAGTCTCCATTTCTTACCTCTCTGCCTTCTTTCACCAACCCGCATATTAAAGAGATAGAATTTTTGAATGGTTGGTGTTAACTTTTGGCCTTTATAAGGCCTTGTATAGCTTGATATTGTTTTCTTTCCTCCCTAATCCTGAACTTCAACGCTTAACAGTGGAAACACTGTTTTACTTAAGTTTGGGGGGGACACCATTTTTGTATATATTTTTTGTTTTCCTTTTTGTTTTGTATATAATTTGTTTCTAGGGAGCGCCGACATTTTTGACCCTCTTGGTGTAGCCTGACAGTGAGGGCACTGTCAAGTTTAAGTTTGGGGGTGTGCTCGGTAAGCTTTCTTCCTTCGCATTCATTTGTATATTTTGCATTTGCATACCTTATTAAAAACCCACAAAAATCGAAAATTTTCCAAAAAAATATAAAAACTTTGTCGTCAAGTTAGCTAATAGGGTAACTTAGATCTTTATTTCGAAAGTTTAGTTGATATGATAGAAATAACTAAATTCTAGGCTTAGGGATTGAAAACCCTAAAAATAACCCTCATTCTGTCTAACTTTGGTAAGTATACGTCCTTACTGTTTTTTTTTGAGAAATAGGTAATCTTGAGTTCAGTTCTTGAGTCAAGTCAAGATGAAGGGAAAGTATTGAAGCTCTACTGAAGAATAAGTCTGAAAAATAGTTTCTTTTCTTGAGTTCAAATTTAGAAAGTATATACCCTACAAACTGCACTTACACGCACCTTGAAACTTGGGATAGTAGAGGATACCTTGAAATACTCTTGCCTGAAAGCCTAGTATGAAAGAAAAAACGGTATTTAAAGCTAAACACCAAAAGAGCATATTGAAAAATATATCCGGTCTTGAAAAAGAAAAAGAAAAATAAAAAGAAAAAGAAAAATAAAAATAAAAAAGTAGAATAAGACCTGGAAACTGCTATTTACGCTTTAAGCTCACACATTCAGTAATCGGCTGTTAATGCCTCAAGAAGCATTAATAGTCGCATGAAAGGTGTGTGAGCAAATCCGTCCATCCTTAATGAAAAGAAGTAGTATTAGGTATTAGGGCAAGGGTATTATAGCTTGAATTGAATTCTCAAGTGTAGGGGTGCAAAGATACACACACGTAGGGGTATACAATCGATGTTTGGATAAAAGATAGAAATAAAGAATAAGACTTGTGGTTTCTGTAAATTTGATAAAAATCCCTGATTTAAGGCCACACTTTAGAAGGAAAACTCAGGAGAACCAATATCATTTTAAACTTTTTTGGAATGTATATGATCTAAGGTTAAATAGATAGGAGGTTTGAAAAATAAGGGTTGAATATTTCTAACTTAGGATGATAGAGTTTCTAATGTAAATACTAAACTGTAGGAGTAGAATCATTGTTAACTTATGACACTAGCTTGACGGGATTTTGTGGGTAGTATCCGCTGAAAATCCTCAGGAGACAACACTCCTCCTACTAGGGACACCTAGAGGTTTAACGGCTTGTTGTACGTGCTCAGTGCAATCGCGTTCCCTGCGAAAGTGCGGTTAGGACTTTTTTGTGAATAATTGGTTTTGTTCGGGACGAGCAAAAGTTAAGTTTGGGGGTATTTGTTCATACCAGAATACTGCATTTTATACCACCCATTCTTACGCTCGTTTGGTTATAGGCAGGTGCTTTTAATCAGTGTTTGCTACATATTTGCAGAATACTAGTTCTCAGCTCTAAACAGTGCAATCCATGGAAAAGTACGACAAATTCCGGATTACTGCCAACAACAGATAAAACACGGGTCTCCGCTCTCTATCCGTGTGTTGCCACATACCAGTTTAAGGGACAAAATGGCAAATCGATTGTCATTTTCATACACAAAGATCAATGTCAACACAAGATCCAAGAAATCTACACGGAGCTCGAGGAAATCATGGCAAAAGATCCACATCACATCACCTTTTGATCTACTGAAATTCTGGAAGAATTGTGAAGAGTTTTTGAGAAAAGTCATATACCACACTGAAGAGTACTAAAAACTAGGGAAAACCACCAAATTTCATGGCCTAACTCCTCTAAAAGGCCACGGTTCCGCGTCATAAGCACGCTTAGGCCGCGGAACCGTGGCCATTTAGTCTCCTCTCGTTGTCGTTTTTCAGGGGCATGTTGGTCTTTTCTTGTAGGGGCAGATTCTTGCCCTAGGTTTCCAGTTCCCCTCCTATAAATATCCCAGAACTGAGCCAAACCAAGGGGTCAATTCTTTGTTCCTCTTTTGTAGGTTTTAGTGTAGTTTTAGTTCTTCTTCTTCTTCTTCTTCATCTTTCCTCCATGAAAGTGTAGTGAGAGCATTGAGTGGATGATCAATGAAGATGGGGGTTTTTGTATCATTCTCTTTTGTTTAACTTCCCCTTGTGATTCTTGCTTTCTCTTGATCTTTCAACCTCTTTATTGAGCTTGAAAGGTTAAGGGTTTGTTATTGATCTCAAGGGTCGTATTTTTCTTATGGAATTAGTGCTTCATTTCATATGCGTTCTTTACCCTTCTCTTGATCTTGCAACCACTTGATTGAGCTTGCAAGTTTAAGAGTTGGCTATTGATCCCATGCTTGTCTTGAGTTCTAGTTTCTAGTTTTCTTTCTTGCTCTTTATTACTTGCTTTTTATTACCTTGCTTTATTTTCTTGCCATTTAAATTCATGCACTTACTTACTTGTAATCTTTTCTTTTCTTTGTTCTTTTCTTTTGCTCTTTTTGATTCTTTTTGTGAATGGTTGTAATTATTGTTGTTGTTAAGAATCAATACGATATTGTAAGTTAATACTTCCTTGCTCATTTCCTTTTCCCGTTATTTTCCATTGAACTCCGCCCAAACGATACGTAAGCGCTCCGTTAGGCACCCTACCCTAACAAGGTAACGGTGATTCCTAACCGCGACCGGTTGCGTTCGGTTTGGCTGGAGGCGAAAGCAAGAGACAAGAACGGAAGGACAAGGGGTAAATAAGCCGGATTCCACGAATATCGTGCTTAAATCCCCTAATCCACGTTGTTGCCAATTGCTCAAGCTTCAATTGGTCAAGACTCGGCTCAAAGGTTTTGAGTGCGGATTTCTTTAGCTTACAATTTCGTATCTTTTTCTTAACAACTTTATACTTGCAAATAATACACATAGGTTAGATTGAACAAACTCATACAAATTCTTTATTGACTCGTCTAAAATAAGAAAGGACATACAACCATCTCCCTGTGGATCGACCCGTGCTCTACCGGCTAGCTGCAAAGCGACACCGTCTTGATTGCGGTTAACTTTAATTCTTTCAATCAATGCCTCCCGAAACCTTGCTGCCGTGCTAGGGAACCCTGCAATTACATGAAGTCCGAGGCCAGAGCAAGCGAGATTTAATGGTAGGTATTCCAGTAGTTTCTCAGGGTATTCTGAGCTACACTCCAACACGACTTATACCGCTATTGGGGGTCTGACGTTTACCAGCCCTCTAGGCCCGTTATGCGATACTCATAGATGAACGGAATGGACTGTACGGATATTGTCACTGACAGGCTGAGTAGGGTTTTAGGATGAGTTCGCTCATCGGCCTCCCTTTTGCTCAATACCTGTGCAGCCGTTACGTACAGCTAGTACCCCTGACGTACTTGTAGTTAAACCCACTGCTAGCGTATTGACGAGTTTTTAGAGTCCCCCATAGAAAGTTTTCCCAAGTTCGGACGAAACGTTGTAGAGGCCGTATGGTTTTATGGCAGTGTTCGATCATATACGTGCACTTGTGCACAGATCATGATCGGACGGATCATACTAGTGGGCATTGATTTAAGCCGGATCCTATTATTAGATTGTTGGATTATTTTCGTCTTGTAGTATTCGTATTCAATCGGAATACGGATGAAGGTATGTATATACGGATGATGAGTAATCTTGTAATTCGTTATAATATTACTATTGAAGTTGCCATTTTTTTCACTTGATTGAACATTTGGATTAATATTTAATTAATGGAAATTTGTGATCTTTGATTTTTGGGAAAATTCCTTTGCTGGAAATTTCTTTGCTGTGTACAATTCATCGGCAATTGTGTGGGCATAAGCAAAATTCGTGGGCTCTTGGTGAGGGGTCACTTGAGTCATGTTCATGCTTTATTGCTTTTGTTTTATGCTAAGGATATTTGTGAGAACTTTTGTGAGTGGGTAAGGTTGTGGGTCTGCCTTTCTTTTTGGGTGGGGGATTTATTTTTCTTGAGTTGATTAATTTATTCATCCACTTCGCCACCACAACAATTCCACAGAGCACCAAGTTTTAGCCGAGCTATTTTTTAAGCAAGCTTCATTTTCTTCCAAGCAAAAATCAATTGCTCACATCTTCACTTCACCAAGTGGCAACTTCATTCACCTCCACCCAAATCCTTGGGTGCTTTGAGACAAAGTATTCACATACTATCTCTACTTCATGTTGGACATGTCGGCTGGCAAACTTCATGTCCGAGTTGCTTCGGTTTGAAGCAGGAGCCCGTATAAAGAATTCTCAGCGTGGAGCCACTTCTACGAGCGAGATCGGAGAGTGAACTTTGTTGGGGCAGCTGCGAGGAGCTTGGCGTAGAGATTGAAGACCGAAGGACATGGATCGATCGGTATAATCTCTCCAAACTCTTTTACAGTTTACTAGTTTACGGTTAATGGCACGATCCGGATTTTAGGGTTACGATAGCGCCAGTTTAAAAGGTTTTTGTTTCGCATTTGGACTCAGATAGATGGCCGGGGCGCTGCCGTAGCCTTTCACAAACATGTAACACAAATGCAACATGTCATGGTGCACTAACCATGATTAATTAAAAAGACGGATTTGGCCTAATCGCTATTAGAAGTGCACTAATCAATTTTTATTTAAACTTCATATAATTAATTACAAAAATACCAAATCCAATAAATATCTTTTTAATAAATAAATCATTTTAATCTCCTATTATTTTCCAAATATTGGTATATAATTATACCATTTTATGAAAATTCCCATTTCGCAAATTGACTACTTTTCACGAAATATATTATTTTAATATTATATTCCAAAAATAATATTTTATATTTTCTGAAATGTTACAATCTTCCCCCCTTAAATAAATTCGATCCCCAAATTTAAATTTAAATCCCTAATCACTAAAACATTTCTATAATCAGCTCAAATTAACGGAGCTCCGAAATCACAGAAGATACAGAAATACCACAGCGCAACGTGTGCGCCTGAAAACGAGTATGAAACTCAAAATCGAACTCCGTCAAGCGTCACGCAATCATCGGAGTTACAATGGAGATACAGATATCGAAATCCACTACTGAAATCCAATATACACTAGTCGAATACTATAATATGTATATAATACGCATCCTTGGAAAAAATCTCCTAAAACTGAATAAAACATATTCAAAATCTTTTCTGAATCGCCGTGTGATGCGTAACTCACGGCACAAGTGAGGATGCTCATTTGTAAAGTAATAAATATACGTTCATATATGTTTTGCTCAAATATACGTTCTGCCGTTTTGAAATATTCCAAAAGGTTTTCCTTTGTAAACGTTCATGTCGCTCGCGGACACGTAGGAAATAGCGAGACTATAACTCATTTTTTAAAACCTCTTCTTAAACTTTTAATGCATCCAAAGTACTCAGGTACTGTCCTCAGATCAGTCATGTTCGGCTACTGCATAATATAGTATCTATCATGAAAACAAAATGCTCAAGAGAAAATAGACCTCAAAAGGCATATCTAACAATCACGTCCGTCTGGTACGCATGGAAATCAAAGCTAAATACAAGTGCTACGAATGTGCACAAAACCAAACTAAGTGCAACAGGGGTGCATGAAAGCATCTGTCCAGTGCAACGGATGTGGACGACAATAATATCAAGTGCATCTATAGTGCATGAAAATCTTAACCCAGTGCAACTAACATGCACGAATGAAAATCCCAATCGAGTGCATCCGGTGTGCCCAAAATCACATCTCATATCATGCACCTAACATATGCGAAAATCCAAATCAAGTGCATCCGTCATGCACGAATGAAATCTAAATCAAGCGCATCCAACATACACAAATAAAATCTAAATTAAGTGTATCCGATGCGCACAAAATCTAATACCAAGGGCCTAATATGCGCAAAAATCCAACCAAAGCGCGTCAGTGAATGTGATGAAGTACGAGAACCCTCCCCTTGCATGTATAGACATTGGACCACATACATCACTGTGTATGAGTCCCAAGAGCTCTGTTGCTCTTTCTCCATGTCCGGTGAACGGAGATTTGGTCATCTTCCCTTTGAGACAAGACCGACAAGTTTCATAAGATAAAAACTCGAACGTATTCAAGAGTCCATCTTTATGTAACTTACTTAGTCTTTTCTCTCCGATATGACTAAGTCTACAATGCCACAAGTAGGATTCGTTCGTATTTGAACTCTTCCTCTTGTGTGTGTTTTGTACATTGAGAACTGTATTCTAATTTAGAACGTAGATACCATTACACAGTGTACCTTCTGCAACCAGTACCTTATGAAGGTAGATGTTCATGATATTTCTATCAAGAACAAAGTTATATCCATCTTTAACGAATAAAGAAACTGATATGATGTTGCAAACCATGGAAGGTACATAGTAGCAATCGTTCAAAATCATAGTATTGCCATTTGGCAATACTAGGTGATATTCACCGACGGCTGCAGCATTAACTTATGCTCCGTTCGCTACACTGAGCGACATATCACCAGGTATAACTTTCCTACTTTTTCTCAGTCCCTGCAATAAATTACAGATATGAGATCCTGATCCGGTATCAAGTACCCAGGAGGTAGGGCTGACCGTAAAGCAGTTCTCAATTACAAGAACACCTGAAGTAGATGCAAAACCATGCTTCTTCTTCAACTGGGTATCCTTGGAATCCATATAAACCTCTTTCCCTTGCTCATACTCATGACTGTTGTCACAAGTTAGGGCCGAACCAACGTTCCCCAGCCCCGAATAAGAATTCGGATCGGTCAAGCGATACATTTTATTATCTTGATTAGGGCGTGAAATGGTTGCTACCTGCAGAGAGAGAAAAGAAACACTCAGCGTGCGCTCTTGCAAGATTAGATTGGTTTATTGATTTATCTAACCAGGATGGCTCCCACTGTTTCCTCAAATTCTTCTTCAAACCCTAAAAGAAGAAATAGTCAGGATTAATCAAATCTAGATCTAGGGTCACCTAGGTCAACTAGACTGCTCCTAACTGTTACAAAGGGCAAGATGTGAGGACCTCAAATCGCCTCTTCACCGCCAATTGTGGCCAGGTAAGCACAAGTAGAGAAAGGAGGGATCCGCTTACGAATCACCGTGATACGAGCCTTTTAAAGTTACCTTTCCCTACCTGTCTAGCCTAGGCACCACAAAGTCAGGTTTAGATAAACGATCGATGCCTATAACTATTCCTTTGTCCTATTGAGCGCGACAGTCCTTAAGGCTGAGTCTAATTTTTTTAATTAATTTGATGGTCAATGCAATATGCTTTATATGATTTTTAGGGTCCTGGGAAGGGTAATGAAATCCCCAGCTAATCTGGATTGGTGTAAAAGCTCTTTAAAGTCAATTTTGGATATGCAAAGCAGTAAACACAATCAAACACTTGCAAACAATTTTTTTATTTTGCGGAGCAAAGAATCCTGCACAAGATCAAGTTATTGGAGAAGGGGAGAGGTTTTTGCGCAAAGAACCCTGCATGAAAATTTTACAGAGGAGATAATGGGGTTCAGAAGAAGAAAAGAAGCTTACAGAGGAGATTCGGGCTGCTGACGTCAGCTGCTTGCAGCAGATCCACGGCAGAAAAGGGCCTTCGGCGGCGCTTCCGCAGTCAAACAAAGGATCAGGCCTCCAAACTTCTTCTGTTCCTCTGTTCTGATTTTTCTCTGTTGTTCAGATCTGCTATTTTCCGTTTTGCTCTCTGGATTTTTCTAGATCTGATCTCGTTCATCGATCCTGCACAATTCAAACGAAACATCCTTCAAAAAATAACAAGATGATAAAATTTTTATATTTTTTAATTTTTCAGTTTTTTATGAATTTTGTGATTTTATATTAACCCGAAATTGTAAAAAGAAAATAACTACGCCATCCCCGGCAACGGCGCCATTTGATTGAAAGAGTGTTTTGTGCTTGCGCTTTCAAAAATTGAATCAAAGAATTATTTACCACAATCAAGAACGACGTCGCTTGGTAGCTAGCCGATGAGTACGGGTCGGTCCACAGGGATTTTGTGTATTTTCTATTTATTCTAACGAGTTAATTCCAATTAGTGTTGGATTGATTATCATTACAAACTAAGGTTGATTTAGACTAGGATTAAAACCTTGCTAGGGTTAGGTTTAGGTTAAGTTTGGAAATTTAATATTTCTCACCACTTTCAATGCCCTAATTAAAATTTATTTAGGTGTTATGCTAATAATTAATAAAGGGGATTAGCACGATCGGGAAGAAACGATGTTTCTTCCTCTAGGTCCTTGTCCGTCCTTTCTTAATTCTTACCCTAACCTTCATGGAAAATATGCACAACCGGTCTTTTAAACTACGGTATCACCGCTACCTCATGGGGTAGTGTGCCGTAGTCAGCGGTGTGTGAATGTAAGCATGGAGTCCTATAAAAAATATGCGATGGGCAAGAAAGGGTGAGAGATTTTCATCTCTCAAACCTTTAATATTCCTAACCCTAACAAGTGAGGAACTACTCACTCATTAGGGGATTGATAAAAGACATTTTTTTATGAATGTTTTTGAAAGACTAATTATCTAAACTACGGCAGATAAATAAAATCTAACTAGGGTAGATAAATAAATTTCTAAACTACGGCAGAAAAGAAATTAAAACTAGGGCAAGGTAAAAAAAACTACTTACTTTATTCGATGCACTCTTCAAAACATTACAATGCATTTTGATAAACAAAAAGAGGCATAAAAAGAGGCATGCTCTCAAAAAGAGCATTAGGGTTTCTACTTATAGATCATAGAAACCCTATGGTTACATTCGATCCCTATCTGCATTTACAAATTTACACCTAAGAAGCCTAGTCAACGCACCGCCACACCGTCACAATATGCACCGACAACTGCTCGTCATGGCCGCGGAACTGCGGCCAAAAGCCCTGTTTGGCCGCGGATCGACGGCCATATAGAGGGGTCTTGGGCTGGACTTCTCTGGGCTGCTTCTGGTTGCATTTTTCTTCTTGTTTCTGCACTTGGTTTCTCAGATTGTCATCTAGTTCTCTTCTAGATTTCCACAGTGCATAATGTCGTGGACTTTTACCGTTTACTTCGTGTCGAAGTCTTGAAACTTGCGCTGCCATTGTACTTTGTGAACTTGTTCATTCTTCATTTGTCCCTCAAACTGTAGGCATGATCAAGATTCTTCCATTTGTTGGTCGTAGTCTCACTTTTGTATCGTCTTTTCATCATTTTCACTGTTTTGTTCCGAGAACCTGTAACCTGCAACTATGTAGCAGACATGGATCAAAAGCACCTGTTTATTTGTAAAATGAATAATAATGGGGAATATAATAATGCAAAATTATGATATGAATAATACCCCCCGAGGCCCCTCATTCAATAGTCAATTTTGGTTTCTTCGCCTCCATGAAGATTCGGGCAGGTTTCGAGTTCGTTTTGACTCCCGGATTGGCTTAAAACGATCTGTTTTGGAAATTTAGCTCACTGGATTTTTCATGTCTTGGAAAAATTGGTTTAGTTTGCAAATTCTTTGCGGAATTCTAATGTCACGGTTACTTTACAAGCTTTGTGATGTGTGATACAATTATTAGAATCCGGATTAATTAGTTTTGTGAAAACTGGTTAGTATATTGTAAACCTAGCCATTTAGTCTCAATTGATCGATTGCCATGAAGTTTTGATTCAGATCAAAACTCCGTCGCAATTGAGTATTGTACGCGATCACTAAGTCGGGAATCTTGTTGTATTATCCGACAACTAATTGAAAAGTGTTTTCAATTTGAGACTAAAATGCAAGTTTTATTAGTTAGGCATGAAATCCGGAATATGAGATATTCCGGGTTTATGATGTCTAAGGATATTGCGGATTCTAATTATTGTATTTTTATGTTTTTTCTTTTCTGCGACCGTAAGTGTAATATTTAGGGTATCCCAATCTCATTGCTATATGTTAACAAGTTTTAGGGATACACATATTTGCCTACATTGATGATATGTGATATCATGTATTGCTGTTGATATGATTTATTGGATCGTCGTGAAAGAATAGCCAGGGGGTTCTATGTGAGAGAAGAGTTTTTATTTTCATTCATGTAAAATCTGTATGTAATATTCTTTTATTGGGGAACTAACGGGTTGAGGATGATGTCACCATTGTTGTATATTATTTACTTTTCCGTAATAGGATAGACCCAAGACGGGGAGCATAAGTAACCGGGTTCTAGAGTCCAGTGGGAGACCATCTCAAGGAGTTGAGACCGAGTCTCCTAACTCTATAATTGGCAGGGTTACTTGTCGCTCTCGTAGGGATGTATGGATGTGGGTTTGGCTATTCATCACGACCATGGAATTCAAGTTTTACATTACTGGCTAAATTTAAAACACGGACATCCTAGTATATCCAATATTTCATATATTGCTTCTGCTGCTTGATTCTGTGATGTTGATCATATAACTGTGTGAGACGGACGTAATATTATATATATGATATATAATAAATGTTGCTTATTTTTTACACCCGCGCTAGTCCAGCCCCGCTTTGCCGATCGTTAAGTAACCTAACGGTGAATGACGGGGCCCAGTGGCGAATGCGGATGGCATAAGCATACGTTCTATTTTCGTTTCATTTTTCTGTAATATTTAGGAAACATTAATTGATGGGACTTCATTAATGAGATTAATGAAAAGAAAGAAACCAAAAGATGTTGTAGAATCAAATTTTTAAAAAGGGTAGCTGTAGTTTTTACTTTGCATAGTGGTATTCCTTGATGAATATCTAGCACCTCATTCGATGAGGAAACAGCCGAGATCCCTTCACCGGGAGTGACCTCTTTAGAAAAACTAGCAAATGCTACAACCCACTCAGTTTTGTTTTTAACAGCTTCTCTAGTTCTTATTTTGCATAGTGGTATTCCTGAATATCTTGCACCTCATTCGATGAGGAAAGAGCCGAGATCCCTTCACCGGGAGTGACCTCTTTAGCAAAACTAGCAAAAGACTCAAAAACACTCCTTTTCGAAAACATTAGATTCCACAACAATATCAAGTTCATTACGCTCATGATTTTCTTAAAAATCTGCGTAGCCCTCCGTTATTTCAGATAAGTACTATTTAGTATTCATGCTACGTTTGTTGACTTTAGCCAAGGCGTAGTGTGCGGTAGCTAATTAGTGCTTGTCCGTAGCATGTGATGCAATTGGATTAGGGTATGTAGGGTTCCTAGGCACCCTAATGAGGTCTCACAAGGCATCAACCATGCCAATTTCAAAAATTCTAGGTGCCGAGAAACCCGACTACGGATCGTTGGCTAGAAATCTAGGCGAAAAAGTGAGCTAGTTTACAACTAATTTATAAGATAACGGAAATACAACCTTTGTAGATCCGGTGCTCCACCTCCATAGCTCCGCAACGAAGTCCCCTCGCTGTCCTAGTGAATTCCCGGGCTCTAGCGTCGGCTTCATCGGAGAATAGGCATGCTAGGTCGTCGATGTCCATGCCGAAGATGATCTACGTCGAAGCATCGCAAGATCAAGCTCTCACTTCACCAAGTCATGAAACTTGTGAAGAAAACACACTCTACTACTTGGCAAGAGGTAGAGGATGAAGAAATAGGAATTGGGTTCACTTTAGAATTGGATTTCTCACTCATTTCATCAATCCACCATTGATGAAGAAAGGTTTCTTCTTTGAAGATGAAGATGAAGAAGAAGATAATGAATATTATGATAATTATCCAAATAGAAAAACAAAGGAATCCTTATCATAATCTAACCCTAGTTAAGTGTAGAGAATAAACCATGGTTTGCTCAAATGGTTAGGGTTAAGAATGAAGACAAGAATGGTGACTAAGTCAAAGGTTCATGAATCTTCAACAAACAAACAAATAAAGCCACCATTCTTTTCTCATTTCCATTCATTTTCCAAAATGTATAAACAAATAAATAAATGAATAAATAAGTAATGGAAAATAAAACCCTAATTATATGTATAACCATGGTTTAATTCTTTACACTTAACCAAGTAAACATGTATCATCAAACATGATACAATCAAGTGCACGAAAACATATCGAATATACAATGTGCACATCCGAGCGAGAAAATCCATTTAAAGTGAACCAATATTAGTTAATGCAAAGTAATATATCAAATATATAATTATACATTAAATCATTAAATCAACACTTGATTTAACGATCCGGTCATATCACATATAACCGACTAATATCCAATGTATCGATTTATCGAATCAATCCTTGATTCGATAACTAGGTTATATCGCATACAACCATTCGACACATTCATCGCGAGAATAGAATACGGTATCACATACACGCATTATTCTCGGTCTCGCACATATCTCATATGCGCTCCTATTTCGTTTCGCTTGAGCCAGGAAACCTCTGTGTAGGACTCTAAAGACTCGTCAATACGCCGGCAGCAGATGATGATCATATCAAACACCCACAAGCCGCAAGCGGTCTGCTAAACATAACGGCCACCCGGGTATTGAGCGATCTGAAGATCGACGAGCAAGCCCGCTCACACTCCAGTGAATCCGACCAGTAACACTACCGTACAGTCCGGTCTGATCGTCTGATATGTCGCATATCTTGCCTAGGGGTGGTATACATCAGACCCTAATAGCTCGATAAGTCGTGTCGATATGAGGTCTATAACAATTCGAGAAACTACTGGTAACACTTACCAGTAAATCTCAGCAACCCTGGCCAGGGATTTCCTGTTATAGCCAATCGAACACAGCGCAACATCAACCCCCTATACCGGGAGAGACGAATCCCCTCCTATCGCTCATTGCCTCCATGTGACTCGGGACTGTACCCAAAAACCACCGTTTTGCACGCCCTCTTGGACGTGGTAAGATGGAAATCAAAGCACAGTGGGAACCACACAAGACTCTATGACGATCTCGGGTCAACAGACTACTCTGTACCAGTGTCACCAGAGAACTGCCATCTGACGTGAGGTATAATACCATCTGGGAGTTCTCGGCGAGTCCGTCCAGTGTACCCAGTCTCTACTGAGCACCCGTATATCATCTCTGATGTCAAACACCGATGGATATGGGATCATCCATCGCCCATCTGTATGGGTCGAGAAGGTATACGCTAGTCTACTCTGGTATATCGATGCCCCGTCTCGATATACCCACGACTAGGGACTGTGAAGGATGTACTTATGGACTACCATGTCCCCACTAGTATGATCCGCATCATAGTCCAGGTAGTTAAGTACACATCCTAAGGGCTTTACCAACATGTAATAGAGAGACAATCAGTGTACACGTTAAGGTAAAGATCAACCAGATAGCATACTATCATGTCGAGCAAGAAAGTCCTCACTATATATGTCCCAGCATCCACTACAATATACATCCTATGTATAGTAATGGCCTCTAGGGCATACATATAACTAACAGGGTAGTCGTGTTGCTTTGTTGACCTTAGTCAAGGGTCGCACGGGTGGCTTTGATTCAATCAAGAAATGACGGGTTGAACATGGCTAGCACTTATGATTTGTTAACCATAGCCAAGGTCATAAGATGATAAGGGTAAAAACCATTATCGGGAATTTCAAGTGTTGAAATTTGCAATGAGATTGCATACCTTCTATATGATAGTTGGATCCCGATACCCTCTGCGGGTAAAAGTTACTCCTGGGAGAATTTTGCACTTTACAATCAGTTAATCCAGTAGGTGTCTAGAATGGTGTCAATGGGGTTAAGCCTCTAGGAAAACGAGATTTATTCTAATTAGGTCCATGCGAAAGCACGGGGAACCTCCCTCGGAGTACCGATACCTGACTGGCCGAACGATTGGCGAACCTGTAGGGTGTAATTATTCCCGGCTAATCTTACCTTTTAGGATTTGAAGGAAGATTTGATAAAAAAATAGTGGGAGCCATCCTGATTAGATAAGATAATAACCAATCTAATCTTGCAAAGAGCGCACGCTAACGTGTTTCATTCTCTTTCTTTCCAGGCAGCCACCAATGTTACGCCTTAAATAAGATGATAATATGGATGTGTTGTTCGAACCCTCCTTTTATACAGGGCTAGGGAATATTGGTCCTGCTCTATCTTATGACTGTCATAAGTCTGAGCAAGGGATATGGGTATGTCAGGAATCCCATGCCACCCGTGCGAAGAAACAGCATGTTGATGCATCTTTTTCGGGTTTGTTCGTTACCGAGAACTGTTTCTCAGTTTGTTCTACGTCCTGGGTATTGGATAACGGATAAGGACCCCACTTATGTAATTTGTTACATGGGCTAAAGAAGGGTAGAGAACTGGGAAAGGGTGATAAATCCCTAACAGTTGGGAATAGTGCAATTGTTGCAGCCAAGGCAGTTGGCGATTATCACCTTGTATTACCAACTGGTAATAAATGTAGGGTTACTAGGTACTATCACAAGGGTCTATAAGGCATCAACCATGCCAAATTTAAAATTTAGAAGTGCCGAACAACCTAAAGCGAGTATCTTTGCTAGATAATTAGGGTTAACAAAACATGTAAACATCTTTACAACTAAAGGAATGGGATTACAACCTTTGTAGTCCACTCCTTCACTTCATAAGCTTCGAGTAGTAGTCCCTTCGCCGCGATCCATAAACTTCCGGACTCTAGAAAGGCTCCACAACCCAAATGATCCATGCTTGCTTGAAGTCTTCTTTTTCGAAGATGATCTACCTTGAAGAATGTTTAACTCAAGCTCTCACTTCTCTAATCAAGTATTATAGAAATGAACACCCTAATCTAAGTGGCTAGAATAGATGAGGATGATGAAGTAGGAATTTAGCTCTCTTTTATTTTCAAATTCTCACACTAAATCATCATAAAACCAAAAGCTAGAAAGCTTTTCAAGGAGGAAAAAGAAGATGAAACCTTTTGTGATGAATAATGGAAAAATATTGCTATGGTTACAAAACAATCTTGAGTTAATAATATCAAGTATTAACTCAGGTAGAGAATTGACTAGGGTTAAGTGTTAGGATTGGGCTAAATAATATCTCCAAAATATCAACACAAAATATCTTTGCTTAAAACAAAACATAAAGCTTCTAGAAGCTTCATGAAAATGCAAACCCAAATCAAACCCTAACCATGTTTAATCTCCACAAATCATGTTGCATTTGTAATCTTAACTTGTTACAATATTATATATCACATATATAATATATTTTTGTAACAAAAGAAAATAATACAATTAACATATATCTCATATATATCGATGTAATATCCGGTGAGAAAATGAATAAATAAAGCGAGCCAATTTTAGTTAATGTAATGTAATATATCACATATATAATTATACATTAAATTATCGAATCAACACTTGATCCGAAAATCCGGCTATATCGCATATAACCGACTAATATTACATGTACCGATTCATCGAATCAACACTTGATCTGATGACCCGACTATATAATATATCGCGAGAATAGAATACGGTATCTCATATCGTATTATTCTCGGTCCCGCACATATCACATATGCGCTCCTACCCCGTTTTGCCTGAGTAAATAACCTTTGTGTAGGACTCTAAAGAATCGTCAATACGCCGGCAGTTGGTGATGATCATATCAAACACCCACAAAGCTGCAAGCGGTCAGCTAAACGTAGCAGCCATGCAGGTATTGAGCGATCAGAAGATCAACAAGCAAGCCTGTACATTCTCCTTTGAATCCAATCAGTAACACTACCATACAGTCCGGTCTCTTCGTCTGATATGTTGTATATCTAGTCTAGGGATGGTATACGTTAGACCCCAATAACCGATAAGTCATGTCGATATGAGGCTCATAACAGGTCGAGAACCTACTGATAACACTTACCAGTAGTACTCTATATCATCCCTGGCCAGGGACTTCCAGTTATAGCTAATCGATCACAGCAAAACATCAACTCCCTATACCGGGAGAGACGAAACCCCTCCTATCGCTCATTGCCTCCATGTGATTCGGGACTGTACCCAAAAGCCACCGTTTTGCGTGCCCACTTGGACGTGGTAAAGTGGGAATCAAAGCACAATGGGAATCACACAAGACTCTATGACGATCTTGGGTCTACAGACTACCCTGTACCAGTTCACCGGAGAACTGCCATCTGACGTGAGGTATAATACCATCTGGGAGTTCTCGGCGAGTCCGTTCAGTGTACCCGGTCTCCACTGAGCACCCGTACACCATCTTTGATGTCAAACACCGATGGATATGGGATCATCCATCGCCCATCATATGGGTCAAGATGCGTATACGCAGAGTACTTTGGTGTATCGATGCCCTGTCTCGACACACCCTCGACTAGGAACAATTAAAGGATGTACTCATAAACTACCATAGCCCCACTAGTTTGATCTCATCATAGTCCCAGTAGTCGAGTACATTTCCTAAGGGCTTTATCAACATATGAGAGCAAGACAGTAAACTAATATAAGTCAACATGTTAAGACAAAGTGAAACCAAATAGCATACTATCATGTCGAGCAAGAAAGTCCTCTCTATATATATCCAAGCATCCACTTGTAAATCTACGGTAGCACCCCGGCCGTCTGTCCGAGGCTAAAATGCGGTAACGAAAACTTTTTCTAAACTTGAAAACTTTTTCTAAACTTGAAACCGGCGCTATCGCAGAATTTAATCCCGGATCGAACCATTAACCTATAACTAGAAAACTAGAGAAGAGTTAGAAAAGCTATACCGATCGATCCGTGTCCTTCGGTTTTTGGCCACCAACCCAAGCTCCTCGCGGCATCTCCGATCTCCTCGTTGAAAAGGGCACCACATCTTCGAATCCTTTTACGGGCTCCCGCTTCATCCGAAGCAACTCGGACACGAAGTTTGCTAGCCGACGTGTCCAAGGTGAAGTAGAGAATGTGTGTGATCACTTTGTCTCAGGCATCCATTGATTCTTAACGCATGAGAGTGTATGGATGGAGGTTGAAGATGAAGCCTTGGTGGAAATGGTGAGCTAGAGGAGGAAGAAGAAGAGGTTCTTTTCCTTTTGTGTTGTGTTGTATGATAAGAATGAAAGTGAGATGAAATAATACAAGAGTTAACCTCTTTCTTTGCTGCCCTCTCTCTCTTCTTATCATTTCAATACCCTAATCAATCACATAATGTGACATTTGCACAAGAAATGAGACCATGATTCACCTATAAAGTACATGTCTCATTTAATGCACAAAATGATGAAATCCACTAACAATTTCCACCATCCAAACATTAATCCAAATGTTTGGTCCAACAAAAAGATACGGCAACATCTAAAGTAAACTCGTGACGGATCACAAGGATACCCCTCACTTGTATATACATACCTGGATCCGCATTCCGACTGAATGCGAATACGATGAGACTAAAGCAATCCAACAAATCTAATACTAGGATCCGGCTTAAACCAAAGCCCACTAGTATAATCCGCCCGATCATGACCCGTGCACTACTGCACGTATATGATCGAACCCTGTCATATATCATACGGCCTCTACAACGTTTCGCCCAATCATTAAGAAACTGTCTGTGGGGGACTCTAAAGACTCGTCAATACTTTGGCTGTAGATTTAACCACGAGCACGTCAGTGGTATTAGCCGTACGTAATGGGCTACCAGGTATTGACCAAAAGGGAGGTTGATGAGCGAACTAATCCTGACACCCTACTGAGCCTGTCAGTGACAATATCCGTACAGTCCGGTCCGTTCGTCTGTGAGTATCGCATGTCGGGCCTAGGGGGTTGGTAAAAGTCAGACCCCCAAAAAGCTGTACAAGTCGTGTCGGAGTGTAGCCCAGAACACCCTGAGATACTACTGGAATACCTACCAGTAAATCTCCTGCCTTGGCCAAGGACTTCGTGTAATGGCTCTCCTCGACACAGCGCGATCTCACCCCCAATACCGGGAGAGACGAAACCCCTGCCGATCCGCTCACTGCCTCCATGTGGCTCGGGACTTTACCCAACTAAAACCTGTTTGCACAACTCCATTGAGCCGTGGTAGGGTAGTAATAAAAGCACAGTGGGAACTCACACGAGACAAATGACGATCTCAGGTCAATAGACTAACCTGTACATATGTCACCAGGGAACTGCTATCTGACGTCAGGTATAATACTAACTAGCATGTTCCCGGCGAGTCATGTCCGGTGTACTCATAACCCAATGAGCACTTGTATACATCTTAGGTGAACCAACTGACACCAATCGCTTGTGAGACCGGCCACCGCCCCTCATCGGGGTCTCGACTGTATACACTAGTCTACTCCGGAGTATCGATGCCCTGTCTCGAAAACTCCCACGACTAGGGACCTTTTAAGGATGAGCTTATAGACCCCAGCTCCCACGTATATGATCCTCATCATACTGCTGTCCGTCAAGAAAGAATCCTATAGGCTCTATCAACGTGCAATAGTGACCTGTAATGTCACCTAAAGCATGTACACGATGATAAAGATAAACCAGATAGCATACTATCATCTTGAGTAAAACTGTCCTACCGGTATAGGTCCTCCCTCAATCATTGCAATCACGTACCTTCGATCCAATAATTGACTTTGAGGTCACTATATCCAACAATCTCTAACTTGCACTCAAGGCTAATTATTGCGATGCCGCATACTCACAGCCCGTGTGATACTGAACACCCAACTCTCTACTAATCAGTTTCACAAAGCCCGTTTGCGAAATTATTGCATTCGAGGAATAGCCTCAGTGAGTGGATCCGCCCTGATGTTTCTTTTTATGTCTCTCTTTATCTCTAGTTCGCGGAGAAAGCCATCTCCCGAAATGAGCAATACCTGTCTTAGAATATGTTTGGATATCTGATGGGACCTAGTTCATAAATGAACTCCAAATCCAAACTTCTTAGACTGTATCGTCAACTGAATTTAACCAGTATCCTGCGTCATGCCTCTCTTAGTGTCCGCTTGGATCACCTGTCCAAACCACTATCCCTCGTCAGAGGGAAAACTACAACTCTGACAGTCACTCTGTCATCTAGGTCACCTTGGAAGCCTGGAATGATAACCGTCTCCTAAAAAAGGCTATTGTTATCATATCCCTAGAACATCCACTTATGTTCTAAAACTGCTTCCGAACGTTTTTCCAAGGTAGGATTAATATCAACTTATTGCATCTAGTGCAAAAACAACATCTGGTGTGGTACTTGACATCTCATGATCAACTCAATTGCCTAGGCATATGATCTGCCAATCATGCACATCCCTCTCCCCTTTAGTCGGTAGGACACCTTTAGAGAGGGTGACTCCATCACCTGCCGGTACACCACCATGCCAGGAGTCATCCATTCTAAATACCTTTAGAATGCTGTCTAAGTACCCAGATTGGGATGCTTCCCAAATCTAGATTTAAAACCATAGATCTAGCAACCAGAATGTCTTCTATAATATCCAAATCCTATGTGGAAAAACCACTGTGTGACAACCAAAGTATAACCGATCATAGTATAGGATTTTCACTTCCTACTATGTATATGTCATCCTTGTACCAGGACATCACACCCTACTACCTTCTTAACAGATCCATCCCCTATTCTGCTAAAGTCAAACCTACGACTGTCACATCAGAAATAGATGATCTATCTCCGCTATATCTGCTTTAGTCCATAAATAGACATAAACTACTTGTCCACTATGCTTCTGCTGCTCCCACTGACTACGACAACCCTATGGCAGAGTCATATACACGTGCACTTCTAAATCTAGTTTAGAACGACGCTATATTCATCCTCCTGCCGGGTCTCATAGTATGGAACAACAGTAGTGTCAAGTCTGGGTAAACAATAACCTCCCTGTCACCGTCTTTGAGGCTACCAGAGTACCTCTCGGGTGCCTGAGGTTACCCACCATATCTGCGGAGTGGCTAATGGAATGTCAAACCAGATTGAATCTTTAGGTTCTTATCAAATTTTCAGTAATCGTTTGCGATTCTGGAATCACTTCCAGTTCTACCATACTCCTACTACTGCTTTCTGAAAAAAGTCCATTTTACTAAAACTGTGGCGAGTCAAGAAAAATATCACTATTGATCTTCCAGATGGTAGAAAATCAACCCTCGTCATAGCCCGGGTTAACCCATAAACAACCATTACAGAAACATGCCTTGAGTTATCCAGAGTCTGGTTTTAAGCATAAGCCAGACAATTCCCCGTACCTTAACATTGTTAAGATATGAACTATTCTATATCCAATATAGAAACAGAGGCACTGATTTAATTGGAACCAGATTCAAATCATGCAGCTGTCTCCAGTGCATGTGAACTAAATGGAGAGAGGCCGATCAACATTACTCAACTTAGGAGTACATCCAGATATGAGTAACCTGAAAGAGAAGCAAGTTCTCATAATTATTATTATCAATTGAATACCATACAAAAGTATCTACATTTTCGATTACCTTGAAGAATCCTGATACTTGCAACACGTGGTTCTCTACATTACTCTTATACCTATAACTTTTCAAAACTTAGACCTTGTATTTCTATAAAACACTTGTCTAAAAACTAGATAAATCATAAGTAAACAGAATATAGTACGAGGACCAACCTCTCTATCCTAATGGACACTGGATAATATACAATACTCTGTATAAGTCCCCTGAGTCTAATAACTCAAACCCTGTGCGTCATAGGTTGAAAACTGTACGTATGGTTAAGAAGAATTACACCGCTGTTTAATACTCCTTACCTAACCATCCACTGATATAGGTAAATGTCATAGACATAATTTCAAAAAGTTATATCTCAGTTTATAAAAATATACGTACAGATATATCAATTTGAAATTGGTGCATAACAACGGATATTCAAAACCAAATATTGACCGTCCGGCAAACAACCCAGGCGATTTCCTCAAATATCACCAATTACAACGAATCCCGATATAATGAGGATTATCACCCAATTTCCAATAACTTACTCCCACTCATCATCTGTAAAACCATACAGATGTGAGACTCAAACCTGGTAAATACATACCCTGGAGCAAGGGCTAATTGGGAAATCAATTTTCTCTTAACAATACACAGTGAAACTGAAACATGTAAATGTTTCGAAGGGGTATCCGGATATTCCTAGTAATGCCTCTTCCATTATCAGATTCACAACTGTAACCGTATATTTCTTTGCCATCTCCCCAAATCCCTTTATATGTCTTTTACTCATTACCTTCTGTACACCCGTTTAGGCTAAATGGTTTTCTTCCTTCCCTACCGTTCGGCACCAGCCTATGGTTTGGAAGAAGACTATCCAATAAGCATAATGGGTGTACTCCCCTAATCCTAGGAGCACTCGCAACCCGAGAGAAGGTAAAGATAAAGGCAACTGAATAAACCTCATTCATATTTCTCCTGAACCAGAATCCATCCCCGAACTGAAACAAGTTCCTTCGAGTTCGTATATAACCATACGATGGAGTATCCAAATAACTGTGGATCTTCGTAGTGATACGGAGTGTCCTGGAGAAATACAAAGGTGAAGTAGGAGTGGCGATGAAATACTTGGTTTGGTCGTGAATAGCAGTCGCAGTTTACTTTGCCCTCTTTATAATCCCTTTATGTGTCTTAACTTATTACCTTCTGTACACCATCGTTAGGCTAATTGGTTTTCTTCATTCCCCATCGTTCGGCACCTGCCTATGGTTTGGAAGAAGACTATCCAATTAGCATAATAGGTGTACCGTCCTAATCCATGGAGCACTCGCAACCTGAGAGAAGGTAAAAGGAAAAGACAACTGAATAATCCTATTCATTTTCCTCAAAACCGGAAACCATCCTCGAATCTGGAACAAGTTCCTTCGAGTTCGTATACAACCATACGATGGTTTTATCCAATGGAAGTGGATGTTCGTAGTAATACGGTGTGTTTTGGAGAAAAGGGTAAAAGTAGGAGTGACAATGAGGTATGCAACTCTGACAATCCAAAAGCCAGTGTTTTAAGAAAGTTCGGTTAACTTGGTCACCGAGTTATAGTCTAGGGTCGGATCATGGTCGCTGCCAAAGAGAGAGAGAAAAGAAACACTCAGCGTGCACTCTATCCTAGATCAGAATGGTTATCAATTTATCTAATCAGGAAACCTCCCACTGTATCCTCAAATTCTCCTCCAAACCTGAAAGAAGTATTAGTCGGAATCACCCGAGGAGAAAACCAACTCATCAGTAGGAATCGGGATCCAACTATCATCGTATGATAACGTGATAAAATCCACTCACGTTATCACACTACAGAAGGTATGCGCATATCTGGCAAGTTTCAGTTTCTTTAGAATCTCCCGATGTGATTTTTACCCCATGCTTTTATGACCTTGACGAAGGCCAACATATCATAAGTCACATGTCAAGTTCTACCCGTCATATCCAGGTTAATTTGAACCCAACCGTACATACCCTTGACGAAGGCCAAAATAGTAGTACGACTGTCCCAAACCAACCCATCTATCTATGCAGCAGAAAAGTAACAAATAGCTACCATACACAATGCCATGACGAAGGCCAACAAACATAGCATGAATACTAAGTGCTACCCGTCTGAAATGACGGAGGGCTTCGAATGGTTTTTGGCGAAAAACCTTTAACGAAATGAACTTGATATCGTTGAAGGAACTGGATAGCTTTTTATAAAAATATAGTGGCTAAAACCTTTGCTAAAGAGGTCACTCCCGGTGAAGGGATCTCGGCTCTTTCCCCGTAGAATGAGGTGCAGGATTTTCCAGCTGAATACCACGATGCAAAGCAAAAAGGCAATCGGCTATAGTGAAGTTATTACCCTGACGCAAACTTCTGTCCACGGGGTCACTCCCGGTGAAGGGATCTCGGCCCTTGCCTCGTCGACTAAGGTGCTGGATATTCATGACCGAATACCACTGTGCAAAACAAAAGAGAATGTCCTTACAGTAACAGCTTTTTGAAAAATGTTCCAACAACATCAGAATAGGTTTTTTTAGCTTGCATTGATTTGAATCAATGCAGCCCCATCAATTGATCACACCACAAAAGAACGAAAATATGATGTACGTATATGCCATCCGCATTCGCCACTGGGTCCCGTCATCACCCGTTAGGTTACTTAACTAACGACAGAGCGGGGACTGGACTAGCGCGGGTGTAAAACATATACAACATCTACTAGTATATATATCAATATATAATATTCGCTTATAACGTGATAAAATGCAACATCACAGAGATTAATAAGCATCACAGAACAATACAGATAATCTGGGATCCCCGGGTTTCATAGAGCCGATACTGAAACTCGGCGTTCCCCTGGTCGTGTGGATAGCCTGTGCAATGAAATCCTAGACCCCAACGGGCGCGGCAAGTTACCCGCCAAAAGCTGAAGCGAGGCAGCCCCCTTCAACAAAGTGAATGGACCACCCAGCACTTCACGGAATCCGGTAACTTGAGCACCCCTCCTTGGGTCAACCTATACCCCCTACGAGTGAGGCGAATAGCCTGCCAATTCTAGAGTAAAGCCCCCTCCGTCTTAAAGCCATGAGATGCGGGCCCGTTGCCCTCTAGAACCCGGCTATCCGTGCATCCCACCACGGGGTAATCCTAGTACAGAAAGTAAAATATATACAACGGGTACATCGACCCCAGCCCGGTCGTGCCCCAAAAGAATAATATACAAACAGGCAGTGACGGCAGTCCAAATGTCGGACGCTCGCCCCGCAATATCAAATGTACAAATAATACCAAACTGTACTAACATTGCACCAAGCTATCCACCACGACAAATCCGCAACATCACAGCACAACACTGAACATCAACGTGAATGTCACGTTAGCAAATCCGTCTAAAAGAGCTATAGCAATTAGACAAGATTTACTGATCAAATGACATTCACGGTTGCAGATATAATGTAAGTACTGTAAACTAACATATTTAAAATTTTCGATCGACAAAATTTCCCGAAGTGGGCCCCAAGTACAACTGCAGCACTCAAAATAATCTGGGCCAAAAATAAACATTCTAGAAACCCCAATTCCAAGAAAAAAACCACTGTAGAAAATTTGGTGCAGAGAAGCCACAAAATGGCGGCGGAACCGCGGCCAAAACATGGGTATGGCCGCGGTTCCGCGGCGGTACTGTAGCATCATGCTACCAAATTTTCACAGATGCCTAAAAAAGCCTGCCTGATTTTCTCAAACACTCAAAATAATTTTTCGACGACAAAAAAAATTCGATAAAAACTGCATAAATTGAAATCGCGGTTTTGGAAATTTCGTTCGATCGATATTTTAAACACGTTAGAACAAACTAGTAAAGGTTAATGGCGTGGCTCTGATACCATGTAAGTCAACGGTAGCGCCCCGGCCGTCTCTCTGAGGCCAAAATGCGGAAACAAAAACTTTTTCTAAACTTGAAACCGGCGCTATCGCAGACTTTAATCCCGGATCGAACCATTAACCTATAACTAGCAAACTAGAGAAGGGTTAGAAAAGCTATACCGATCGATCCGTGTCCTTCGGTCTTTGGCCACCAACCCAAGCTCCTCGTGGCATCTCCGATCTCTGGTCTCCTCATTGGAAAGGGCACCACATCTTCGAATCCTTTTACGGGCTCCCGCTTCATTCGAAGCAACTCGGACATGAAGTTTGCTAGCCGACGTGTCCAAGGTGAAGTAGGGAATGTGTGTGATCACTTTGTCTCAAGCATCCATTGATTCTCAACGCATGAGAGTGTATGGATGTAGGTTGAAGATGAAGCCATGGTGGAAATGGTGAGCTAGAGGAAGAAGAAGAAGAAGAGGTTCTTTTCCTTTTGTGTTGTGTTGTATGATAAGAATGAGAGTGAGATGAAATAATACAAGAGCTAACTTCATTGTTTGCTGCCCTCTCTCTCTCTTCTTATCATTTCAACACCCTAATCAATCACATAATGTGACATTTGCACAAGAAATGAGACTATGAGTCACCTATGAAGTGCATATCTCATTTAATGCACAAAATGATGAAATCCACTAACAATTTCAACCATCCAAACATTAATCCAAATGTTTGGTCCAACAAAAAGATACGGCAACATCTAAAGTAAACTCGTGACGGATCACAAGGATACCCCACACTTGTATATACATACTTGCATCCGCATTCCGACTGAATGCGAATACGATGAGACTAAAGTAATCCAACAAATCTAATACTAGGATCCGGTTTAAACCAATGCCCGCTAGTATGATTCGCCCGATCATGATCCGTGCACTACTGCATGTATATGATCGAACCCTGCCATATATCATACGGCCTCTGCAACGTTTCGCCCGATCATTTAGAAACTGTCTGTGGGAGACCCTAAAGACTCGTCAATACTTTGGCTGTAGATTTAACCACTAGCACGTCAGAGGTACTAGCCGTACGTAACGGGCTACCAGGTAATGACCAAAAGGGAGGTCGATGAGCGAACTTACACCCTACTGAGCCTGTCAGTGACAATATCCGTACAGTCTGATCCGTTCATCTATGAGTATCGCATGTCGGGCCTAGGGGGTTGGTAAAAGTCAGACCCCTAAAAGCGGTACAAGTCATGTCGGAGCGTAGCCCAGAACACCCTGAGATACTACTGGAATACCTACCAGTAAATCTCCTGCCTTGGCCAAGAACTTCGTGTAATGGCTCTCCTAGACACAGCATGATCTCACCCCCAATTTCGGGAGAGACGAAACCCCTGCCGATCCGCTCACTGCCTCCATGTGGCTCGTGACTGTACCCAACTAAAACCTTTTTGCATGACTCCTTTGAGCCGTGGTTGGGTAGTAATCAAAGCACAGTGAGAACTCACACGAGACAAAAGAAGATCTTAGGTCGATAGACTAACCTGTACACATGTCACCAGGGAACTGCTATCTGACGTCGGGTATAATACCATCTAGCATGTTCCCGGCGAGTCCTGTCCGGTGTACTCATAACCCAATGAGCACCTGTATACATCTTAGGTGAAACAACTGACACCAATGGCTTGTGATACCGGCCACTGCCCCTCGTCGGGGTCTCGACTATATACACTAGTCTACTCCGGAGCATCGATGTCCTGTCTTGAAAACTCCCATGACTAGGGACCTTTTAAGGATGTGCTTATATACCCCAGCTCCCACGTATATGATCGCCATCATACTGCTGTCCGTCAAGCAAGAATCCTATAGGCTCTATCAACATGCAATAGTGACCTGTAATGTCACCTAAAGCATGTACACGATGATGAAGATAAACCAGATAGCATACTATCATCTTGAGTAAGACTGTCCTACCGGTATATGTCCTCCCTCAATCATTGCAATCACGTGCCTGTGATCCAATAATTGACTTTGAGGGCACTATATCCAACACCACTATAATATACATCATATGTACAACAATGGCCTCTAGGGCATATATATAACTAACAATCTCCCACTTACACTAAGGCCAGCTGTTGTAGTATCTCATACCCAACATCCCGAAGAGTCTCTCAAACTGTGTCTGGGGAATGGCCTTCATGAATGGATCTGCAGTGTTGTCCTTCGTATCAACTCTCCTGACCTCGATCTCTCGGCGATCAACTATCTCCCAGATCAGGTGATACCGCCTCAGAATATGTCTGGACTTCTGATGGGACCTGGGTTCCTTGGCCAAAGCCACAGCTCCATTGTTATCACAATACAAAGGTATTGGATGCTCAATGGATCGAACCATACCATGTTCAGTAATGAACTTCTTTATCAAGACAGCCTCTTTTGCAGCATCGTTTGCAGCGATGTATTCAGCCTCCATCATCGAGTCTGCAACGGTTTCCTATTTAGAACTCTTCCAACACACCGCCCCTCCATTGAGGGTAAAGACAAAACCCGAGTGCGACTTAGAGTCGTCCTTATCACTTTAGAAGCTCGAATTGGTAAAGGACTCCACCTGGAGTTCTCCGTTACCATAAACCAAGAACATCTCTTTAGTCGTTCTCAAGTACTTGAGAATGTTCTTCACAGCTATCCAGTGACTCTCTCTAGGATCTGCTTGATACCTACTCACTATACTTAGTGAGTATGCTACATCGGGTCTGGTACATAGCATCGCATACATGATAGAGCTTACTGTCGAAGCATAGGGTATCCCTTGCATGCGAGCTCTCTCCAAATCAGTCTTGGGAGACATTTTTTTGGAGTGAGTGAGTCCAGAGATCGTGGGTAGGTTCCCACGCTTGGATTCTTCCATACTAAAGCTCTTTAGTATGGTGTCAATGTACCTGGATTGGAACAATCCCAGTATCCGTTTAGATCTATCTCTATAGATCATAATTCCCAGTATGCAGGAGGCATCACCTAGATCTTTCATAGAGAATTTTTGTGATAAGAAGAGCTTGACCGATTGCAGCATAGGAACATCATTTCCTATCAAGAGTATGTCATCGACATACAATACGAGGAAGACAACCTTACTCTCTGCAACCTTTTTATATATACAAGGTTCATCTACGTTTTTGATGAAATCAAACTCTTTGACTACAACATCAAAACAGATGTTCCAACTCTGCGATGCTTGCTTTAACCCGTAAATGGATTTAAGCAGCTTGCATACCTTTCCACTGCTCCCACTATCTATGAAGCCCTCTGGCTGAGTCATGTACACGCATTCCTCCAAATCACCATTTAGAAAGGCGGTCTTAACATCCATTTGCCACATTTCGTAGTCATGGTATGCAGCAATGGCAAGTAAGATCCGGATGGACTTAAGCATAGCCACTGGAGAAAAGGTTTTGTCATAATCCAGTCCCGGTCGTTGACGAAAACCCTTTGCAACAAGTCTAGCTTTATAAGTCTCAACTTTTCCATCTACACCAAGTTTCTTCTTAAAGATCCATTTGCTCCCAATGGGTTTTACCCCTTCAGGAGCAACTTCCAAAGTCCATACTTTGTTGGGGTATATGGATTCCATCTCAGATCGCATTGCATCTAGCCACTTCACAGAGTCACCACTCATGATGGCCTGCTCGAAACTAGTCGGGTCATCATCTTCCATGATGCAATCTTCGCTCCCACCATCCACGAGAAAACCGTAGTATCTCTCAGGTGGATGAGAAATCCTACTAGATCGGCGGAGAGGCTGGGGTTCGTTGGGTACTACTGAATCCTCTGGTTCCAACAAATCATCAGTTATAGTTTGTGGTGCTCGAATTTCTTCCAGCTCTACCTCTTTGCCACTAATTTCTTTTGCAAGAAATTCCTTTTTCTAAAAAGGTGGCATGTTGAGCAACAAATACCTTTTGCTCCTTACTGTGGTAGAAAAAATATCCATAAGAATTCTTCGGATATCCCACAAACTTGCAAAGAACTGATTGTGCCTCGAGTTTGTCCGGATTTTGTCTTTTGACATAGGTCGGACAACCCCATATCTTAACTCTTTTAAGATACGGTCTCTTTCTACTCCATATCTCATATGGTGTGGTAGGTACAGATTTAGACGGAACTTGATTCAATAGGTATGCCGCTGTCTCAAGCGCATAACCCCAGAAGGAAATAGGCAACTCAGCATTGCTCATCATAGAGCGCACCATGTCTAATAGAGTATGATTCCTCCGCTCCGATACACCGTTGTGCTGTGGTGTATAAGGATGAGTAAGCTGAGAGACAATCTCATTCTCTTTTAGATAGTCCAGGAACTCATTGCTCAAGTATTCTCCTCCTCGGTCAGATAGAAGGATTTTAATACTTTTGCTCGTTTGGTTCTCTACTACGTGCTTATATTCCCTGAATTTCTCAAAAGCTTCAGACTTGTGTTTCATCAGGAACACATGTCCGTATCTTAAGAGATCGTCAGTGAATGTAATGAAGTAGGAAGAACCGTTCCTGGCATGTGTAGACATGGGTCCACATACATCACTATGTATCAGCCCCAAGAGTTCTGTAACTCTTACTCTGTGTCCACTAAACGGAGTTTTGGTCATTTTGCCTTTGAGACATGACTGGAAAGTGTCATAAGATGATAATTCGAATGGATTCAAATATCCATCCTTATGCAATTTAGCTAGCCGTGTCTCATTGATATGACCTAGTCTACAATGCCACAAGAAGGATTCGTTCATTTCTGAACTTTTCCTCTTGTTTGTGTTCTGTACATTAAGAATTGTAGTTTGATTTAGAACGTACATGCCATTATTTAACGATCCTGATCCTATCAACTTTTATTCAGGAATATGTTCATAATATTATCTTGTATTACAAAATTATATCCTTCTTTATTCAATAAAGAAACTGATATAATATTGCATATTAGGGTCAGAATGTAATAGTATTCGTTCAGAATCAATGTATTACCTTTGGTAACACAAGGTGATATTCGCCAACTGCCTTGGCTGCAACATCTGCACCATTCCTTACTCTTACGGAATGATCACCCATTCCCAGTTCTCTACCTTTACATAGCCCACGTAACGTATTACATATGTGGGATCCTGATCCGGTATCTAATACCCAGGACGTAGAGTGAACTGAGAAGCAGTTCTCAATAACTAACACTTCTGAAGAAGATACATCAGCATGCTTGTTCTTCATTTGGGCGGTGTGAGAATCCAGATGTTTTCCTATTTCCTGCTCAGTCTTATAACACTTATAAGAAAGAACAGGACCAACGTTCCCCTGCTCAGTATAATAAGCGGTTTCAGTCAATACATCCATATTATTATCTTGATTAAGGCCTGACATGGTCACTACCTTGAGAGAGAGAGAAGGAAACACTTTAGCGTATGCTCTTGCAAGATTAGATTGGTTATTATCTTATCTAATCAGGATGTCTCCCACAGTTTTTATCAAATCTTCCTTCAAACCCTAAAAGGTAAGACTAGCTGGGATTAATTACACCTTACAAGTTCGCCAAGCTTTCAGCCAGATCAGTGTTGGTACTTTGAGGGAGGTTCCCCATGCTTTCGCACGGACCTAATTAAAATAAACCTCGTTTTCCCAGAGGCTTAACCCCGTTAACACCTTTCTAGACACCTACTTGATCGGCTAATTGTCCTGTGTAAGATTCTTCCAGGAGTAACACTTACTCGCAGTGGGCATCGGGTTCCAACTATCTCATAGGAGGTATGTGTTAGTTATGTATATGCCCTAGAGGCCATTGTTGTACATATAATATATATTATGATGGATGCTTGGATATATACAGAGAGGACTTTCTTGCTCGTCATGATAGTATGATATTTGGTTTCACTTTATCTTAACATGTTGACTTATATTGGTTACTGTCTTTCTCTCACATGTTGATAAAGCCCTTAGGATCTGTACTCGACTACTGGGACTATGATGAGTGAAGATTCATGAAGCATTGACTTAGTCACCATTCTTGTCTCATGCCTAACCCTAACCACTCATCTAACCTAAGTTAAGTCTCTACACTAAACCATGGTTAAAGATATGATAAGTATTGTATTTTCTTTTCTATTTTTAATTAAGTTATCATATCTTCTTCTTCTTCTTCATCTTCTTCAACATTGAAGAAAGCTTGCTACTTCAATGGCAAGTCATGAAGTCTAGTGAGAAATCCAAAACTAAAGTTTACCCACTTCCTATTTCTTCATCCTCTACCTATTGCCAAGTAGTATAGGGTGTTTCCTTCACAAGTTTTTCCGACTTGGTGAAGTTGGAGCTTGTTCTAGCGATGCCTCGACGTAGATCATCTTCGGCATGGACATCGACGACCTAGCTCGCTTATTCTTCGACGAAGCCGACGCTAGAGCCCGGGAGTTCACTTGGACAGCGGAGGCACTTCGTTGCGGAGCTATGGAGGTGGACAAACGGATCTACAAAGGTTGTATTTCCGTTATCTTATAGTTTAGTTGTAAACTAGCTTGCTTGTTTTCGCCTAAATATCTAGTAAACGATCCGTAGTCGGGTTTGTAGGCACCCGTAAAATTTGATTTGTGCATGTTTGATCACTTATGAGACTTCAATGAGTGCCTAGGAACCCTACAGTGGTATCAGAGCCTAGCTAGAGCCTTAGGCGATGCGTAGACGGAGTTAGAAGTCCGATCGACCCGAAACCCCGACTTTAAAATGCTCTCTGGACATTTTTGTAAAATGTGGATTTTTGCAAATTAAAAATATGCAGAAAAACAAGCAGGTAAATCTAAGAATTACTATGCAAAAATTACCTAATGATCTTTCTAAAGTACGGCGGAACCGCGGCATTAGCGTGCTAATGCGGCCCTTCCGCCGCACTTTTGTCTTATCTGCCATTGAATTTTGCACAGTAACTCCTATTTTTCAGTGCTGGTTTTCCTGGGAATTTTTAATCTGAAATCAAGAGTTGAGTATTTTAGGTTGTATTGGGAGTTCATACATTCGATCGGATTGTCAAACTTTGTCTATGTGTCGTTCCGGATAATTTTTTGAATATGTTAAAAAGTTCGACCGGATATAAATACCCAATTTTTCCCCTGTCGGGAAATTTCCAAGTGTTGGATATTTCTGTAGTTTAATCACGTTCTAAGTAGTGCAAGTAACACGATGGTCCCTCTAGAAGACAACAAACCTTAACTCGATTATGTGACCGTCTTGAACTACCCTTTGAACCTTCGGGTTTGGGGCAGTACGGCGTGCCACATGTGAGGCGTTGGCTTGACCCTTCTACGGCTGGACCGTTGGTACTGAGGCACGAACTGAGTGTTTTTAGACTGTTTCATGTGTTGATCTGTATCGGGAAAACTTGGGTGTTCGATTGTTCGATCGGAAAGTTTAACATTTTCTATTTATCCGGAATGTGATACAATAATTGGAATTCACAAGAAGTTATGAGATAACTGAATGAATATTATAAACATAGCACTTTAGTCTCACTTGATCGGTTGCCATGGAATTTTGATGCGATCAAAAGTCCGTCGCAATCACGTAGCGTACGCGGATACTCGCCGGGTAAACTTAATAGACAGCCTCACTCCATAGCCCCGACCAAGTGACTGTAGGAGAACCCCGTCGCTGAAAGCATCCGTTCGGGTGCTCGCGGCAGCGGTGTTCCGCCTTGGTGCACTTCGTCGACGGTATCGGGGGTGCGGCCGCCTACTGAAGTTTGCGACGAGTATTCGATCAAAATGTCGGGAATCCTGTTGAATTGCCCGACGTGGTATTGAAAAGTGTTTTCGATAATGAGACTAAAATGCGGGGTTTATAATTGTTAGGCATGCGATGTCTAAGTAATTCATTTGGTCAGGCATGCGATGTCTGAGGTTGTTGCGGATTCCAACTGTTGTAGTTTTACACTTTCTTTTCTGTGACCGTAAGTGTAATATGTGATGTCGCCGGTTTCGTTGCTATATGTCAACGACAATTGGGATGCGCATATTTACTTACGTTGATGACATGTGATGTTATGTGTTGCTGGATATGTTATATTGGATCGTCGTGTTTGAATAGCCGGGTTTTTTTATGTGAGATGAGTGTTTTTCATTTTCATTCATGTAAAAACTTGTATGTAATATTCTTTTATTGGGGCACTTCCAGGTTGCGGGAGTAGTCACCGTTTGTATATTATTTACTTTTCTGCACTAGGATAGACCCAAGGAGGGGAGCACAAGTAACCGGGTTCTGGGGTCCAGTGGGAGACCAACTCGAGGAGTCGAGTCAGGGTCTCCTAACCCTAGAATTGGCAGGGTTGCTTGCCGCTCTCGTAGGGGTCTAAGGGTGTGGGATTGGCTATTCATCACGACCGTGGAATCCGTGTTTTATGACAGATATTATATATAGTATATATGATATATTATATAGACGTTGCTTATGTTTTACACCCGCGCTAGCCCTGCCTCGCTCTGGCGTTAGTTACCTAACCTAACGGTGCAGACGGGACATCGAGGCGAATGCGGATGGCATAAGCGTACGTTATATTTATCTGTGATGGTTAGGTGGACTTAAATGATGGGATATTCATTAATGAGATTAATGAAAGAAAATAAACCTAATTGATGTTGTGGAATCGAATTTCAAAATAAAATAGTTAGCTACAGTTCTTGCTTTGCATCGCGGTGTTCATTATAGAACATCCTGCACCTTATTCGATGAGGAAAGGACCGAGATCCCTTCACCGGGAGTGACTCCTTTAGCAATAACTGGCAGATGCTACAACCCTCGGTTTGTTATTTGATCGCTTCTATAGTTTTTGCTTTGCACAGTGATATATATGATATATCCCGCACCTCATTCGACGAGGAAAGGGCCGACGATCCCTTCACCGGGAGTGACCCCTTTAGCAAAACTAGAAAAGCTTCAAAAACATTCCATTTAAAAAAAAAACCATTTGATTCCGTAACGAGATCAAGTTCAAAGCGTTAAAGGTTTTCACAAAAACCAGCCGCAACCCTCCGTCATTTTAGGAAGTAGAGTACTTAGTATTCGTGCTACGTTTGTCGACCATAGCCGAGGCGTAGTGTGCGGTAGCTAAGTGATGTCTTCCTACACCGCATATGATGCGATTAGTTAGGACAGTCATGTGACTTTGTTGACCTTAGCCAAGGGTCATGTGGGTGGGTCTAATTAATCACGAAATGACGGGTAGAACTTGACTAGTACCTATGATTTGTTGACCTTAGCCAAGGTCATAGGTGCTAGGGGTAAAAACCATTATCGGGAGTTTCAAGTGTTGAAACTTGCAATGAGATTGCATACCTTCTATATAATAGTTGGATCCCGATACCCACTGCGAGTAATTGTTACTCCTGGGAGAGTTTTGCACTTTGCAATTAGCCGGTCAAGTAGGTGTCTAGAAAGGTGTCAACGGGGTTACGCCTCTGGGAAAACGAGGTTTACAGTAATTAGGTCCATGCGAAAGCACGGGGAACCTCCTTCAAAGTACTGACACTGGCCTGGCTGAAAGATTGGCGAACTTGTAGAGTGTAATTAATCCCGGCTAGTCTTTCCTTTTAAGGTTTGAAGGAAGATTTGATAAAAACAGTGGGAGCCATCCTGATTAGATAAAATATATAACCAATCTGATCTTGCAAGAGCGCACGCAGAGTGTTTTCTTCTCTCTCTCTCCTGGTAGCGACCATATCACGCCTTAATCAAGATAATAAAATGGATGTATTGACCGAACCCGCTTGTTATACTGAGCTGGGAAACGTTGGTCCCGCTCCAACTTATAATTGTTATAAGACCGAGCAGGAAATAGGGGAATACCAGATTTCCTATGCCGCCCAAACGAAGAAAGTGCATATGATGCATCTCCTTCGGGTGTGTTCATTACAAAGAACTGTTTCTCAGTATCCTCTGCATCCTGGGTATATGATACCGGATCAGGATCCCAGATATGTAATCTGTTACATAGGGCTACAAAAAGGTAGAAAAACTGAGAACGGGTGATAAGTTTCATGAGACAGAAAACGGGGCAAGTGTTGCAGCCAAGTCTGTTGGTCACATGTCACCCTGTATTATGAATACATTGATTCTGAACAAATGCTATTAGATACCGAACCTGATATACAAAATCATATCAGTCTCTTTATTAGTAAAGAAATGATATAATTTTGTATTGATGGATAATGTTTTGAACATTTCCTATATCAAAAGTTGATCGGTCCACGCACGTTATCTAAGAGCATTGAAGTTCTAAATCAAACTACTGTTCCTAGTATACAGAACACACACAAGAAGAAGAGTTCAGAAATGAACGAATCCTTCTTGAGGCATTGTAGACAAGGTCACATCAATGCGACCCGACTGGCTGAAGTTACATTTAGATGCATATTTAAATCAGTTTGAATTTACATCTTGTGAAACTTGCCAGTCATGTCACAAAGATATAATGACACCAGCTCTGTTTACTGGAAACAAAGAAAGAGTTAGTAAACTCTTGGGACTGATACATGATGATGTATGTAAGGTCTCCTGTCTACATATGCCAGGAATGGTTCTTTTTACTTCATTATATTCTCTGATATTCTCTCAAGATTCAGTCATATGTTCCTGTTGAAACATAAGTCCGAACCTTTTGAGGTATTCACAGAATATAAGTGAGAAGTAGAGAACCAATAACCGGGTATAAGTATTATGTCCTATGATGAGATCAGGGAAGAGAATACTTGAGCATGGAATCCTTGGACTATTCTAAAGGAAAATGAGATTCTATCTCAGTATTACTCCTCTGCATACACCACAGCACAACGGTGTATCGGGGTGGAGCAATCACACAATATTAGATATCGTGTGCTCTATGATGAGTATTACTGAGTTACCTATTTCCTTTTGGGTGTTATGCGCTTGAGAAGCTGCATACCTATTGAATTAGGTTCGAATCAAATCACTGCCTACCATTCCATATGAGATATGGTATGGAAAGAGCCTATCTCTTAAGTGAGTTAAGATTTGGGGTTGTCCGGCCTATGTTTAAAGCAAAATCCGGACAAGATCGAGGCAGGATCAGTTCTGTAGAACTGGAAAGGTTCCAGCTATACAAAACTGCAATTGATGATTTGACTGAACCATAAGATTCTATAGTTCCCGACGAACCTCAGCCTCTCCGCCGATCTAGTAGGGTTCCTCATCCGCCTGAGAGATACCTCGTTTTCTCGATGACAGTGGGAGCAAGGATTGCATCATGAGATGATGACCCAACTAGTTTCGAGCAGGCCATCGAGAGTAGGGACTCTGTAATAATGGCTGGATGCTTAGCGATCTGAGATGGAATCCATGTACACCAGCAAAGTATGGACTTTAGCTGCTATATCTGAAGGGTTAAATCCCCATCAGGAGCAAGTATATCTTGAGAAGATTACTTGGTGTAGATGGAAAAGTTGAGACTTTCAAAGCTAGACTTGTTAAAGGTTTTCGTCATCGACCAGGCGAGGATAATGATGAAACCTTTTTCCAGTAGCTATGCTTAAGTCTGTCCAGATCCTCCTTACCACGGCTACATACCATGACTACGATATTTGGAGGTTGGGTGCCATGACTGCTTTTCTAAATACTGATTTAGAAAAGAACGTCTATAAGAACACAGCCAGAGGTCTTCGTAAACAGTGGGAGCAGCGGAAACGTGCACAAGTTGCTTTACATAATGAAGAAGGCATCGCGGAGTTGGAACATCTGTTTTGATGGATTAGTCAAAGAAGTTGACATCATCAAAATGGTAGATGAACCTTGTATAAACAAAAAGGTAGTAGGGAGTATGGTGACGATCCTCGTAGAGTACGTGGATGACATACTCTTGTTAGGGAAGGAGTTTCCTATGCTGCACTCGATCAATCTCCGCTTATCACAAGGATTCTCCAAATAGGATCAAAATGATACCTCCTAAATCCTGAGATTTGGACCTATGAGATAGATCTAAAGGGATATTAGAGTTCTCACTAGGTATAGTGAGATTGTATCAATGGATCCTGGGGAGAATCACTGGAAGTGTTCCAGGGTGATAAAGACGACTGAATGTCAGTCACGGGCATTGTCTTTACCCTCAATAAAGGGACGGTATGTTGGAAGAGTTCCAAGCTAGATACCGTGGCAAACTAGACGATAAAGGCTGGTAACATCGCTATTAAGGATACTACTAAAGAGGCAGTTTGGGTGTATGTTGGTTCATAAGATGAACTTGGTTCCTGCCATTGTATGACAATGGAAGTGTGGCTTGGGCCCTGGAACCCTGGTCCCATCAGTGACCCAGACATATTCTGAGGAAGCATCACCTGATCATGGAGATAGTTGATCTCCAGGTTGATCGAGGATAGGAGAGTAGACTCAGAGGACAACACGGCGGATCCACTCACGAAGACCTTTTTCCCAAAGAGAGACTTTTAGGGGATGGTTGAGTATGTGATACTGCAACCACTGCTACAGATGGCCCTAGTGCAAGTGGGAGATTGTTAGTTATATGTATGCCCTAGAGGCCATTACTGTACATTGGATGTATATTGTAGTGGATGCTGGGACATATATAGGAAGGACTTTCTTGCTCGACATGATAGTACGCTATCTGGTTGCACTTTATCTTAACATGTATACTTTCTGTCTCTCTGATTACATGTTGATAAAGCCCATAGGATGTGTACTCGACTTCCAGGACTATGATGTAGATCATACTAGTGGGGCCTGGGTAGTCCAAGAGTACATCCTTGAAATGTTCCTAGTCGAGGGAATATCGAGACAGGGCATCGATATTCCAGAGTAGACTAGCGCATATCTTCTCGACCCATGCGATGGGCGATGGATGATCCCATATCCATTGGTGTTTGACATCGAAGATGGTATGCGGGTGCTCAGTGGAGACTGGGTACACTGAACGGACTCGCCGAGAACTCCCAGATGGTATTATACCTCACGTCAGATGGCAGTTCTCTGGTGACACTGGTACAGCTTAGTCTGTAGACCCGAGATCGTCATAGAGTCTTGTGTGTCTCCCACTGTGCTTTGATTTCCACCCTACCACGGCTCTACTGAGTTGTGCAAACAGGTGGTTTTTGGGTACAGTCCCGATTCACATGGAGGCCATGAGCGATAGGAGGGGATTCGTCTCTCCCGGTATTGGGGGTTGATGTTGTGCTATGCTCGACTGGCCATAACAGGAAATCCCTAGCCAGGGTTGCAGTGATATACTGGTAAGAGTTATCAGTAGTTTCACGAATGTTATGGACCTTAAGTCGGCATAACTTATCGAGCTATTGGGGTCTGACGTTTACCACCCCTAGGCGAGATATGCGACATATCAGACGAACAGACCGGACTATACGGTAGTGTTACTGGTCGGATTCGCAGGAGTGTGAGCGGGCTTGCTCGTCGATCTTCTGATCGCTCAATACCCGGGTGGCCGTTACGTTTGGCAGACCGCTTGCGGCTTGTGGGTGTTTGATATGATCATCATCTGCTGCCGGCGTATTGACGAGTCTTTAGAGTCCTACACAGAGGTTTCCTGGCTCAAGCGAAACGAAATAGGAGCGCATATGAGATATGTACGGGACCGAGAATAATACGAGTATGTGATACCATTTTCTATTCTCGCGATGAATGTATCGAATGGTTGTATGCGATATAACCTAGTTATCGAATCAAGGATTGATTCGATAAGCCGATACATAGGATACTGGCCGGTTATATGCGACATGACCGGATCATTGAATCAAGTGTTGATTTAATGATTTAATGTATAATTATATATTTGATATATTACTTTGCATTAACTAGTATTGGTTCACTTTAAAAGGATTTTCTCACTTGAATTGTGCAAGTTGTATATGTGATATATTTCTTTGTGCACATGATTGTATCATGTTTGATGATACATTCTTGTTTGGTTTTGTGTAAAGTATTAAACCATGGTTAGTTAGTGATTAGGGTTTCATCTTATTCATTTATCTTTTTATTTTATTTCAAAAGAAAAAGAAAATGAGAAATGAATGGTGGCTAATTTTGTTTTTAGTTGAAGATTCATGAAGCATTGACTTAGTCACCATTCTTGTCTCATGCCTAACCCTAACCACTCATCTAACCTAAGTTAAGTCTCTACACTAAACCATGGTTAAAGATATGATAAGTATTGTATTTTCTTTTCTATTTTTAATTAAGTTATCATATCTTCTTCTTCTTCTTCATCTTCTTCAACATTGAAGAAAGCTTGCTACTTCAATGGCAAGTCATGAAGTCTAGTGAGAAATCCAAAACTAAAGTTTACCCACTTCCTATTTCTTCATCCTCTACCTATTGCCAAGTAGTATAGGGTGTTTCCTTCACAAGTTTTTCCGACTTGGTGAAGTTGGAGCTTGTTCTAGCGATGCCTCGACGTAGATCATCTTCGGCATGGACATCGACGACCTAGCTCGCTTATTCTTCGACGAAGCCGACGCTAGAGCCCGGGAGTTCACTTGGACAGCGGAGGCACTTCGTTGCGGAGCGATGGAGGTGGACAAACGGATCTACAAAGGTTGTATTTCCGTTATCTTATAGTTTAGTTGTAAACTAGCTTGCTTGTTTTCGCCTAAATATCTAGTAAACGATCCGTAGTCGGGTTTGTAGGCACCCGTAAAATTTGATTTGTGCATGTTTGATCACTTGTGAGACTTCAATGAGTGCCTAGGAACCCTACAATGAGATCATACTAGTGGGGCCACGGTAGTCGATGAGTACATCCTATAACTGTTCCTATTCGAGGGTATATCGAGACAGGGCATCGATACACCAGAGTAGACTAGCGTATACGCATCTTGACCCATATGATGGGCGATGGATGATCCCATATCCATCGGTGTTTAACATCAAGGATGGTGTACGGGTGCTCAGTGGAGACTGGGTACACTAGACGGACTCGCCGAGAACTCCCAGATGGTGATATACCACACGTCAGAAGGCAGTTCTCCGGTGACACTGGTACAGGGTAGTCTGTAGACCCGAGATCGTCATAGAGTCTTGTGTGATACCCACTGTGCTTTGATTTCCACCTTACCACGTCCAAGAGGGCGTGCAAAACGGTGGCTTTTAGGTACAGTCCCGAATCACATGGAGGCAATGAGCGATAGGAGGGGATTCGTCTCTCCCGGTATAGGGAGTTGATGTTGTGCTGTGTTCGATTGGCTATAACTGGAAGTCCCTGGCCAGGGCTGATATAGAGATATACTGGTAAGTGTTACTAGTAGTTTCTCGACCTGTTATGAGCCTCACATCGACACGACTTATCGGTTACTGGGGTCTGACGTATACCACCCCTAGACTTGATATGCGACATATCAGACGAACAGACCGGACTGTACGGGAGTGTTACTGATTGGATTCACAGGTGAACAGACAGGCTAGCTTGTTGATCTTCTGATCGCTCAATACCTAGGTGGCTGTTACGTTTAGCTGACCGCTTGCAGCTTGTGGGTGTTTGATATGATCATCACCTGCTACCGGCGTATTGACGATTCTTTAGAGTCCTACACAGAGGTTTCTTGGCTCAGTCAAAACGGAGTAGAGGCACATATGTGATATGTGCAGGACCGAGGATAATGCGATATGTGATACCGTACTATATTCTCGCGATATTTAGATATGAACCGGGACATCGAATCAAGTGTTGATTCGATGAATCGGTACATGATATATTAGTCGGTTATATTCGATATAGCCGGATCGTCAGATCAAGTGTTGATTCGATGATTTAATGTATAATGATATATATGATATATTGTATTACATTATCTAATATTGGCTCGCTTTATTATTTCATTTTCTCACCAGATTAATACATTGATATATATGCGATATATGTTAACTGTATTATTTACTTTTGTTGCGAATATATAATATATATGTGATATATATTATTGTGACATGATATGATTTATTATGAAACATGTTAAGGGATGATAAAAAGAGATTAGGGTTTGATTAGGGTTAGCTTCTTCTTGTTCATTCTAGATGGATTTCTTTTTGTCTTGGTTAAGATATTATGGTTGATACTTATCCATGACTCATTCTTAACCTAACCAAACCCTAGCTCTAGTTTATTCTCTACAAAGGTTAAGCCTCTCATCCTTGACCATGGTTCCATAATCAATTATATACTCTTATTACTATTCATCACAAAAGGATTATCTCATCATTCTTCATCTTCTTCTCTCTTGAGTTTTAGAAAGAGCTCACTTGTGATTTCTTTTATGATGATTTCTTGTGAGAAAATGATATAAAAAGAAAGCATAAATACTACTCCATCATCCTCATCTAATCTAGCCCATTAGATTAGGGTGTTCACCTCATTAGAGTGAGAGAGCTTCAGCTATTGCAACTTCGACGTAGATCATCGGAGAAAAGGAATACGACATGCTATCATGGATCGTTCGAGTCGTAGAGCCTCTCTTGAGTCCGGGAGATCGTGGATCGCGGCGAAGGGACTTCTACTCGGAGCTTGTGAAGCGAAGGAGTGGACTACAAAGGTTGTAATCCCTCACACATAGTAGTAAAGATGTTTACTTGCATGTTAAACCCTAATAATCTAGCAAAGATCCCGGTTTTGGGTTGTTCGGCACGTCTAAAAAAATTTTCGGGCATGTTTGATGCCTTATGAACCTTCATAAGTGTGCCTAGGAATCCTACAGTGCTATCAGAGCCTAGCTAGAGCATTAGGCGACGTGTATACGAAGTTAAAACTCCGATCGAACACCGAAACGCAATTTTAGACCCCTCTCTGGATTTTTTTTCAAAACTGTGATTTTTCAGAATTAAAAATACTTAAAAATACCAGCAGGAAAATATAAGCATC
This sequence comes from Agapanthus africanus, assembly GCA_030015575.1. Classification (NCBI taxonomy): domain Eukaryota; kingdom Viridiplantae; phylum Streptophyta; class Magnoliopsida; order Asparagales; family Amaryllidaceae; genus Agapanthus; species Agapanthus africanus. Next base: position 201,544,595 of record CM057343.1, on the reverse strand, counting down.
ACAGTGAAATATGTGTCAATGATCTGTACATTCAGCCGCGGAACAGTGGCAATGCCTTCCTCTTGCCGCGGATCCGCGGCCGTACAGTCAAATCATTGACTCGTTTTCCCATGGTTATATCCGTATGTGATTTTGTAATTTTCTGGGTACTTTTAATATGACTCAAATGTTGAGTGTTCTGGGGTTTATTTTGTTATCGTTAATTCGATCCGAAAATTTAAATTCGTTGTTATTTCCGGATATTTAGAATCTGTTAAAATGTTCGAACGGATATCATTAACTCATTTTTTTTCCGGCACGGAAAACATTCAAGTGTTGAATTTTTATCGGGTTTAAATCTTTCGGAAAAATGTGCAAGTAACACGGTGGACCCTCTAGAAGACAACAAACCTTAACTCGATTATGTGACCATCTTGAACTGCCTCTAAACCTTAGAGTTTGGGGCAGTACGGCGTGCCGCATGTGAGGCGTTGGCTTGACCCTTCTACGGCTGGATCACCCGTACTGTGACATATTCTGGGATTATTTGAACTCCGCTCAAGTGTTGAGCTATTTAGGAAATTTTGGGTATTTGATTATCTGTTCGAAAAGTTTAATATTGTCTATTTATCTGGAATGTGATACAATATGTGGAATTCATAGAGTTAGACATGAAATGCGAAGTATGTGATATTTCGGATTTACGATGTCTAAAGTGATTGTGGATTCCAAATGTTGTAGTTTTACACTTTCTTTTCTAGGACCGTAAGTGTAATATGTGATATCGCCGGTTTCGTTGCTATATGTCAACGACAACTGGGATGCGCATATTTACTTACGTTGATGATATGTGATATTATGTGTTGCTGTGATATGTTATATTGGATCGTCGCATTCTGAATAGCCGGGGGTTTTATGTGAGAGGAGGGTTTTTATTTTCATTCATGTAAAAATCATTTGTATGTAATATTCTTTTATTGGGGAACTTCCGGGATGAGGTTGATGTCACCCTTGTATATTATTTACTTTTCCGCATTAGGTAGACCCAAGGAGGGGAGCACAAGTAACCGGGTTCTAGGGTCCAGTAGGAGGCCATCTCGAGGAGTCGAGACCGGGTCTCCTAACCCTAGAATTGGCAGTGTTACTTGCCGCTCTCGTAGGGGTCTAGGGATGTGGGTTTGGCTATTCATCGCGACCGTGGAATCCGTGTTTTATACAGGCTAGTATTGAAAACACGGACGTCCAAGTATATCCAATATTTCATATATGTTCTTCTGCTCTAATGTTCTGTGATGAGAACATATTACTGCCTGAGACAAATGCTTATACTATATATAAATATGCTGATATATAAATATTACTGCTTTCGTTTCTTCTGTGATGCTTAGAGAGCATAAGCAGATGGGATTTTATTAATGAGATTGATAAAAAGAAAAGAAACCTAAAAGATGTTGTAGAATCAAAAAAATTTATAAAAAGGGTAGCTACAGTTTTGCTTTGCATAGCAGTATATATGATATACCCTGCACCTTATTCGATGAGGAAAGAGCCGAGATCCCTTCACCGGGAGTGACCTCTTTAGCGAAACTGGCAGATGCTACAAAACATGGTTTGTCTTTTTATTGCTTTTAGAGTTTTGCTTTGCATAGTGATGTATATGATATATCCTGCACCTTATTCGATGAGGAAAGAGCCGAGATCCTTTCACCGGGAGTGACCTCTTTAGCAAAACTAATGAAAGCCTAAAAAACACTCCATTTCAAAATTTCACATGATTCTACGACGATATCAAGTTCATTACGCTCATGGTTTTCTGAAAAACCTGCGTAGCCCTCCGTCATTTCAGATAAGTACTACTTAGTATTCGTGCTGCGGTAGTTTGGCCATTGTCAAGGAGTAGTGTACGGTAGCTAACTAGTGCTTATTTGCTAGCATACGATACGATTGGATTAGGGTATTCGTACGGCGTAGTTTGGCCTTCGTCTAGGGTCGTACGGGTGGGTTTAATTCAATCAAGAAATGAACGGGTTGAACTTGACTAGCGCCCTATGGGTAGTTTTGCCTTCGTCAAGGTCATGGGACGCCAGGGGCAAAAGCATTATCGGGAATTTCAAGTGTTGAAATTTGCAATGAGATTGCATACCTCCTATGAGATAGTTGGATCCCGGTACCCACTGCGAGTAAGAGTTACTCCTAGGAGAGTTTTACACAGAATAATTAGCCGATCAAGTAGGTGTCTAGAAAAGTGTTAACGGGGTTATGCCTCTGGGAAAACGAGGTTTACTTTAATTAGGGCCGTGCGAAAGCACGGGAAACCTCCCTCAAGTACCGACACTGATCTGGCTGAAAGATTGACGAAATTGTAGGGTGTAATTAATCCCGGCTAATCTTACCATTTAGGGTTTGAAGGAAGATTTGATAAAAACAGTGGGAGACATCCTGATTAGATAAGATAATATCCAATCTAATCTTCCAAGAGCATACGCTAAAGTGTTTTCTTTTCTCTCTCTCCAGGTAGCGACCATGTCAGGCCATAATCAAGATAATAATATGGATGTATTGACTGAACCCGCTTATTATACTGAGCAGGGGAACGTTGGACCCGTTCTTTCTTATAAGAGTTATAAGACTGAACAGGAAACAGGAGAATATCTGGATTCTCAAGCCACCCAAAAGAACATGCATGTTGATGCATCTTCTTCTGGTGTGTTAGTTATTGAGAACTGTTTCTCATTTCACCCTACGTCCTGGGTATTAGATACCGGATCAGGATCCCACATATGTAAATTATTACATGGGCTACGTAAAGGTGGAGAACTGGGAAAAGGTGATCATTCCGTTCAAGTAGGGAATGGGGCAAATGTTGCAGCCAAAGCAGTTGGCGAATATCACCTAGTATTACCAAGTGGTGATACACTGATTCTGAATGAGTGCTATTATATACCAAATATGATATGCAACATTATATCAGTTTCTTTATTAAGTAAAGAAGGATATAATTTTGTAGTACAGGATAATGTTATGAACATACTCCTTGATCAAAAGTTGATTGCATCAGGCTCGTTACATAATGGCATATTCATTCTAAATCAAAATACAGTCCTCAATATACAAAACACACAAAAGAGGAAGAGTTCAGAAATGAATGAATCCTTCTTGTGGCATTGTAGACTTGGTCATATCAATGCGACACGACTGGCTAAGTTACATAAGGATGGATATTTGAATCCGTTCGAATTATCATCTTATGATACTTTCCATTCATGTCTCAAAGGAAAAATGACCAAAGCTCCGTTTAGTGGACACGGAGAAAGAGTTACCGAACTCTTAGGACTGGTACATAGTGATGTATGCGGTCCCATGTCTACACACGCCAGGAACGGTTCTTCCTACTTCATTACATTCACTGACGATCTCTCTAGATACGGGCATGTGTTCCTGTTGAAACACAAGTCTGAAGCTTTTGAGAAATTTAGAGAATATAAGCACGAAGTAGAGAACCAAACGGGCAAAAGCATTAAGATTCTTCGATCTGATCGAGGAGGAGAATACTTAAGCAATGAGTTTCTAGATTATCTAAAAGAGAATAGGATTCTCTCTCAGCTTACTCCTCCTTATACACCATAGCACAATGGTGTATCGGAACGGAGGAATCGCACCCTATTAGATATGGTGCGCTCGATGATGAGTACAGCTGAGTTATCTATTTCCTTCTGGGGGTATGCGCTGGAGACAGCCATACACCTATTGAATATGGTTCCTACCAAATCAGTGCCTACCACTCCATATGAGATATGGAAAGGGAAGAGACCATCTCTTATGTATGTTAAGACATGGGGTTGCCCGGCTTATTAAAAACACAAAATCTGGACAAGCTCGAAGCAAGATCTGTCCTATGTAAGTTTATTGGATATCCCAAACATTCGCGAGGGTATATCTTCTACCACTCCGAGGAACAAAAGGTGTTTGTTTCTCGACATGCCACCTTTTTAGAAAAGGGATTTCTTATGAAAGAAATTAATGGCATCGAGGTAGAACTGGAAGAAGTTCCAGCGGAACAAACTACAACAGATGATTTAGTGGAAGCAGAGGATTCAGTAGTATCCGACGAAACCCAGTCTCTCCGCCGATCTAGTAGGGTTTCTCGTCCACCTGAGAGATACTACGGTTTTCTCATTGATGGTGGAAGTGAGGATTGCATCATGGAAGATGATGACCCAACTAGTTTCGAGCAGGCCATCACAAGTAGTGACTCTGTGAAATGGCTGGATGCAATGCGATCTGAGATGGAATCCATGTACACCAATAAAGTATGGACTTTGGAAAATGCTCCTGAAGGGGTAAAACCCATTGGGAGCAAGTGGATTTTTAAAAAGAAATTTGGTGTAGATGGAAAAGTTGAGACTTTCAAAGCTAGACTTGTAGCAAAGGGTTTTCGTCAACGACCAGGTGTGGATTATGACGAAACCTTTTCTCCAGTGGCTATGCTTAAGTCTATCCGGATCTTACTTGCCATTGCTGCATACCATGACTACGAAATCTGGCAAATGGATGTTAAGACCGCCTTTCTAAACGGTGATTTAGAAGAGTGCGTGTACATGACTTAGCTAGAGGGCTTCATAGATAGTGGGAGCAACGGAAAGGTGTGCAAGCTGCTTAAATCCATTTATGGGTTGAAGCAAGCATAGCGGAATTGGAACATCTGTTTTGATGTTGCAGTCAAAGAGTTTGACTTCATCAAAAATATAGATGAACCTTGTATCTATAAAAAGGTAGCAGAGAGTAAGGTTGTCGTCCTCGTATTGTACGTGGATGACATACTCTTGATAGGAAATGATATTCCTATGCTGCAATCAGTCAAGCTCTTCTTATCACAAAGATTCTCAATGAAAGATCTAGGTGATGCCTCCTGCATATTGGGAATTAGGATCTATAGAGATAGATCCAAAAGGCTACTGGGATTGTCCCAATCCAGGTACATTGACACCATACTCTTGATAGGAAATGATATTCCTATGCTGCAATCAGTCAAGCTCTTCTTATCACAAAGATTCTCAAAGAAAGATCTAGGTGATGCCTCCTGCATATTGGGAATTAGGATCTATAGAGATAGATCCAAAAGGATACTGGGATTGTCCCAATCCAGGTACATTGACACCATACTAAAAAGGTTTAGTATGGAAGAATCCAAGTGTGGGAACCAACCCATGATCTCTGGACTCACTCTCTCCAAAGAGATGTCTTCCAAGACTGATTTGGAGAGAGCTCGCATGCAAGGGATACCCTATGCTTCGGCAGTAGGCTCTACCATGTATACGATGCTATGTATCAGACCCGATGTAGCATACTCACTAAGTGTAGTGAGTCGGTATCAAGCAGATCCTGGAGAGAGTCATTGGACAGCTGTGAAGAACATTCTCAAGTACTTGCGAAGGACTAGAGACATGTTCTTGGTGTATGGTAACGGAGAACTCCGGGTGGAGTCCTTTACCGATTTCAGCTTCCAAAGTGATAAGGACGACTCTAAGTCGCACTCGGGATTTGTCTTTACCCTCAATGGAGGGGCGGTATGTTGGAAGAGTTCCAAACAGGATACGGTTGCAGACTCGACGATGGAGGCTGAATACATCGCTGCCAACGATGCTGCCAAAAAGGCTATCTGGATGAAGAAGTTTATTAGTGAACTTGGTGTGGTTCTATCCATTGAGCATCCAATACCTCTGTATTGCGATAACAATGGAGCTGTGGCTTTGGCCAAGGAACCCAGGTCCCATCAGAAGTCCAGACATATTTTGAGGCGGTATCACCTGATCTGGGAGATAGTTGATCGCCGGGAGATCGAGGTCAGGAGAGTAGATACGAAGGACAACACTGTGGATCCACTCACGAAGGCCATTCTCCAGATACAGTTTGAGAGATTATTCGGGATGCAAGGTATGAGATACTACAGCAGCTGGCCTTAGTGCAAGTGGGAGATTGTTAGTTATGTATATGCCCTAGAGGCCATTGTTGTACATATGATGTATATTATGATGGATGCTTGGATATATACAGAGAGGACTTTCTTGCTCGTCATGATAGTATGCTATTTGGTTTCACTTTATCTTAACATGTTGACTTGTATTGGTTTACTGTCTTTCTCTCACATGTTGATAAAGCCCTTAGGATCTGTACTCGACTACTGGGACTATGATGAGATCATACTAGTGGGGCCACGGTAGTCGATGAGTACATCTTATAACTGTTCCTAGTCGAGGGTATATCGAGACAGGGCATTGATACACCAGAGAAGACTAGCGTATACGCATAATGACCCATATGATGGGCGATGGATGATCCCATATCCATCGGTGTTTGACATCAAGGATGGTGTACGGGTGCTCAGTGGAGACTGGGTACACTGGACGGACTCACCGAAAACTCCCAGATGGTGATATACCACACGTCAGATGGTAGTTTTCCGATGACACTGGTACTGGGTAGTCTGTAGACCCGAGATCGTCATAGAGTATTGTGTGATTCCCACTGTGCTTTGATTGCCACCTTACCACGTCCAAGAGGGCATGCAAAACGGTGGCTTTTGGGTACAGTCCCGAATCACATGGAGGCAATGAGCGATAGGAGGGGATTGATCTCTCCCGGTATAGGGAGTTGATGTTGTGCTGTGTTTGATTGGCTATAACTGGAAGTCCCTGGCCAGGGCTGATATAGAGATATACTGGTAAGTGTTACCAGTAGTTTCTTGACCTGTTATGAGCCTCACATCGACACGACTTCTCGGTTACTGGGGTCTGACGTATACCACCCCTAGACTTGATATACGACATATCAGACGAATAGACCGGACTGTACGGGAGTGTTACTGATTGGATTCACAGGAGAACGGACAGGTTAGCTTGTTGATCTTCTGATCGCTCAATACCTGGGTGGCTGTTACGTTTAGCTGACCGCTTGCAGCTTGTGGGTGTTTGATATGATCATCACCTGCTACCGGCGTATTGACGATTCTTTAGAGTCCTACACAGAGGTTTCTTGGCTCAGGCAAAACGGAGTAGAGGCACATATGTGATATGTGCAGGACCGAGGATATTGCGATATATGATACCGTACTATATTCTCGCGATATTTAGATATGAACCGGGACATCGAATCAAGTGTTGATTCGATGAATCGGTACATGATATATTAGTCGGTTATATTCGATATAGCCGGATCGTCAGATCAAGTGTTGATTCGATTATTTAATGTATAATGATATATATGATATATTGTATTACATTATCTAATATTGGCTCGTTTTATTATTTCATTTTCTCACCAGATTAATACATTGATATATGTTAATTGTATTATTTACTTTTGTTGCAAATATATAATATATATTATTGTGACATGATATGATTTATTATGAAACATGTTTTGGGATGATAAAAAGAGATTAGGGTTTGATTAGGGTTAGCTCCTTCTTGTTCATTCTAGATGGATTTCTTTTTGTCATGGTTAAGATATTATGGTTGATACTTATCCATGACTCATTCTTAACCTAACCAAACCCTAGCTCTAGTTTATTCTCTACAAAGGTTAAGCCTCTCATCCTTGACCATGGTTCCATAATCAATTATATACTCTTATTACTATTCATCACAAAAGGATTATCTCATTATTCTTCATCTTCTTCTCTCTTGAGTTTTAGAAAGAGCCCACTTGTGTTTTCTTTTGTGATGATTTCTTGTGAGAAAATGATATAAAAAGAAAGCATAAATACTACTCCATCATCCTCATCTAATCTAGCCCATTAGATTAGGGTGTTCACCTCATTAGAGTGAGAGAGCTTGAGCTATTGCAACTTCAACGTAGATCATCGGAGAAAAGGAATACGACAAGCTATCATGGATCGTTCGAGTCGTGGAGCCTCTCTTGAGTCCGGGAGATCGTGGATCGCGGCGAAGGGAATTCTACTCGGATCTTGTGAAATGAAGGAGCGGACTACAAAGGATGTAATCCCTCACATATAGTAGTAAAGATGTTTACTTGCATGTTAAACCCTAATAATCTAGCAAAGATCCCGGCTTTGGGTTGTTCGGCACGTCTAAAAAAATTTTCGGTCATGTTTGATGCCTTATGAACCTTCATAAGTGTGCCTAGGAACTCTACAGTATGCAATTTCATTGCAAATTTTAACACTTGAAATTCCCGACAATTCTTTTACCCCTAGCGTGCTATGACCTTGACGCATGCCAAACAACCCATAGTCCGCTAGTCAAGTTTAACCCGTACATTTCGTGATTGAATCAAACCCACCCGTACGACCCTTGATGCATGCCAAACAACACCATATGAATACCCTAATCCAATCGCATATCATGCTACAGATGAGTAGTAATTAGCTACCGTACACTACGCCTTGACGCATGCAAAACTACCATAGCACGAATACTAAATATTACTTATCTGAAATGACGGAGGGCTACGCAGGTTTTTCAGAAAATCATGAGCGTAATGAACTTGATATCGTTGTAGAAACAAGTGATTTTGAAAAAAGGAGTGTTTTTGAGGTTTTTTCTAGTTTCGCTAAAGAGGTCATTCCCGGTGAAGGGATCTCGGCTCTTTCCTCATCGAATAAGGTGCAGGATATTTCATAAATACCGCTGTGCAAAACAAGAACTATAGAATCAATCAAAAACTAATCCATGAGTTTGTAGTATCTACCAGTTCTGCTAAAGAGGTCACTCCCGGTGAAGGGATCTCGGCTCTTTCCTCATCGAATAAGGTGCAGGGTATATCATATATACCGCTGTGCAAAGCAAGACTGTAGCTACCCTTTTTATAAAGTTTTCATTCTAAAACATCTTTTTAGATTTCTTTTCTTTTATTAATCTCATTAATAAATCCCATCAATTATGCCTCCTAAGCATCACAGAAGAAACGAAAGTTGTAATATTTATATATCATATATATAGTATAAGCATTCGTCTCAGGCAGTAATATGATCTCATCATAGAACATTGCAGCAGAAGATAACATATGAAATATTGGATATACTAGGACGTCCGTGTTTTACATCGAGCCTGTATAAAACACGAATTCCACGGTCGCGATGAATAGCCAAACCCACATCCCTAGACCCCTACGAGAGCGGCAAGCAACACTGCCAATTCTAGGGTTAGGAGACCCGGTCTCGACTCCTCGAGATGGCCCCCCACTGGACCCTAAAACCCGGTTACTTGTGCTCACCTCCTTGGGTCTACCTAATACGGAAAAGTAAATAATATACAATGGTGACATCATCCTCAACCCGGAAATGCCCCAATAAAAGAATATTACATACAATGAATTTTACATGAATGAAAATAAAAACCCTCATCTCACATAAAACCCCCAGCTATTCAGAACACGACGATCCAATATAACATATCACAACAACATATAATATCTCATATCATCAACGCAAGCAAGTATGCGTATCCCGATTGTCGTTGATGTATAGCAACGAAGCCGGCAAAACACCACATACTTCACTTACGGTCACAGAAAAGAAAGTGTAAAACTACTACATTTGGAATCCACAGTCACTTTAGACATCATAAATCCGAAATATCACATACTTCGCATTTCAAGCCTAACTACATGAATTCCACATATTGTATCACATTCCAGATAAATAGACAATATTAAACTTTCCGGTCGAATAATCAAATACCCAAGATTTCCCAAATAGCTCAACACTTGAGCGGAGTTCAAAAATCCCAGAACATGTCACAGCCCCAATGAACCAGCCGTAGAAGAGTCAAACCAACGTCTCACATGTAGCAACACTAAACTACCACAAACCCTAGGGTTCGGTGGCAGTTTTGACGGTCACATAATCGAGTTAAGGTTACGTTCTTCTGGAGGTTCCACAGATATGCTTGCATGTTTTTCCGAAAGATTCAAATTCAACACTTGAATGTTTTTCGTGTCGGGAAAAAGTGAGTTATTGATATCCGTTCGAACATTTTAACACGTTCTAAATTATCCGGAAAAACTAAACGTTGTTAAACTTTCCGATCGAATCAACGAATTCTAAAGATCTCCAGAAAACTCAACACTAGAGTAATATTAAAAATTCCCAGAAGCATTTAGTAATACCTACGGATGTAACCTAGAAGTATCTGTCCCTAATACACAAGTACGGCCACGGAACCGCCGTGCAAAGCATGGTATTGCCGCGGTTCCGCGACGACTTAAGGGAATTAGGAGCTCGTTCTTCACAGTAATCCTTAGAATTCCCTGCTTAATTTTCTGAGTATTTTTAATACTGAAAAAACCAACTTTTTAGAAAATTTCTAGAGAGGTGGTCAAAATCGACGTTTCGGGGTTCGATCGGACTTTTAACTTCATATACACGTCGCCTAATGCTTTAGCTAGGCTCTGATACCACTGTAGGATTACTAGGCACTATCATAAGGGTCTATATGGCATCAACCATGCCAAATTTAAAATTTAGAAGTGCCGAACAACCTAAAGCGAGATTCTTTGCTACATAATTAGGGTTAACAAAACATGTAAACATCTTTACAACTAAAAGAAAGGGATTACAACTTTTGTAGTCCGCTCCTTCGCTTCATAAGCTCTGAGTAGTAGTCCCTTCGCCGCGATCCATGAACTTCCGGACTCTAGAGAGGCTCCACAAGCCGAATGATCCATGCTTGCTTGAAGTCTTCCTTTTCGAAGATGATCTACCTTGAAGAATCTTTAACTCAAGCTCTCACTTCTCTAATCAAGTATTAGAGAAATGAACATCCTAATCTAAGTGGCTAGAATTGATGAGGATGATGAAGTAGGAATTTAGCTTTCTTTTATTTTCAAATTCTCACACTAAATCATCACAAAACCAAAAGCTAGAAAGCTTTTCAAGGAGGAAGAAGAAGATGAAAACTTTTATGATGAATAATGAAAAACTATTGCTATGGTTAGAAAACAATCTTGAGTTAATAATATCAAGTATTAACTCAAGTAGAGAATTGACTAGGGTTAATAATATCAAGTATTAACTCAAGTAGAGAAATGAAAAACTATTGCTAAGGGTTTGGGTTGGGTTAAATAATATCTCCAAAACATCAACACAAAATATCTTTGCTAAAAACAAAACATAAAGGTTCTAGAAGCTTCATGAAAATGCTAACCCAAATCAAACCCTAACTATGTTTAATCTCCACAAATCATGTTCATTTGTAATCATAACTTGTTACAATATTATATATCACATATATAATATATTTTTGTAACAAAAGAAAATAATACAATTAACATATATCATATATATATCAATGTAATATCCGGTGAGAAAATGAATCAATAAAGCGGGCCAATATTAGTTAATGTAATGTAATATGTCACATATATAATTATACATTAAATTATCGAATCAACACTTGATCCGACAATCCGGCTATATCGCATATAACCAATTAATATTACATGTACCGATTCATCGAAACAACACTTGATCCGATGACCCGACTATATCATATATCGCGAGAATAGAATACGGTATCTCATATCGTATTATTCTCGGTCCCGCACATATCACATATGCGCTCCTACTCCGTTTTGCCTGAGTAAAGAAAGCTCTGTGTACGACTCTAAAGAATTGTCAATACGCCGGCAGTAGGTGATGATCATATCAAACACCCACAAGTTGCAAGAGGTCAGCTAAACGTAACAGCCACCCAGTTATTGAGCGATCAGAATATCAACAAGCAAGCCTGTACATTCTCCTGTGAATCCAATCAGTAACAGTACCGTACAGTCCGGTCTCTTCATCTGATATGTTGCATATCTAGTCTAGGGGTGGTATACGTCAGACCCCAGTAACCGATAAGTCGTGCCAATGTGAGGCTCATAACAGGTCGAGAACCTACTGATAACACTTACCAGTAGTACTCTATATCAGCCCTGTCCAGGGACTTCCAGTTTTAGCCAATCGATCACAGCACAACATCAACACCCTATAGCGGGAGAGACGAAACCCCTCCTATCGCTCATTGCCTCCATATGATTCGGGACTGTACCCAAAAGCCATCGTTTTGCATGCCTTCTTGGACGTGGTAAGGTGGGAATCAAAGCACTGTGGGAATCATATAAGACTCTATGACGATCTCGGGTCTACATACTACCCTGTACCAGTGTCACCAGAGAACTGCCATCTGACGTGAGGTATAATACCATCTGGGAGTTCTCGGCGAGTCCGTTCAGTGTACCCGGTCTCCACTGAGCACCCGTACACCATCTTTGATGTCAAACACCGATGGATATGGGATCATCCATCGCCCATCATATGGGTCAAGATGCGTATACGCTAGTCTACTCTGGTGTATCGATGCCCTGTCTCGATACACCCTCGACTAGGAACAATTATAGGATGTACTCATAGACTACCGTGGCCCCACTAGTATGATCTCATCATAGTCCCAGTAGTCGGGTACATTTCCTAAGGTCTTTATCAACATGTGAGAGCAAGACAGTAAACTAATATAAGTCAACATGTTAAAACAAAGTGTAACCAAATAGAATACTATCATGTCGAGCAAGAAAGTCCTCTCTATATATATCCAAGCATCCACTATAATATACATCATATGTACAACAATGGCTTCTAGGGCATATATATAACTAACAATACATTGATTCTGAACGACTGTTACTACGTACCAAAGATGATATGCAACATTATATCTGTTTCTTTGCTAACTAAAGAAGAATATAATCTCACATTAAAGGATAATGTTATGAACATTTTCTAGAATCAAGTGTTGATTGGATCTGGTACATTATGTAACGGTATATACGTTCTTAATCAAAGTAGTGTTCTTAACGTACAGAACACAAACAAGAGGAAAAGTTCAGAAATGAACGAAGCCTTCTTGTGGCATTGTAGACTAGGTCATATTAATGCGACAAGACTGGCTTAGTTGCATAAAGATGAATATTTGAACCCGTTCGAGTGTTTATCTTATGAAACTTTCCAGTCATTTCTCAAAGGAAAGATGACAAAATCTCCGTTTACTGGACATGGAGAAAGAGCTACTGAACTCTTGGGACTGATACATAGTGATGTATGCGGTCCCATGGCTACACATGCCAGGAATGGTTTTTCGTACTTTATTACATCGACCAATGATCTCTTAAGGTTTGGACATGTGATCTTATTGAAACACAAGTCTGAAGCTTTTGAGAAATTCAAGGAATATAAGTGCGAAGTTGAAAACTTGACGGGCAAAAGTATTAAAATCCTATGATCTGATCAGGGAGGTGAATACTTGAGCGGGGAATTCAGAGACTATTTATAAGAAAATAGGATTCTCTCTCAGCTTACTCCTCCGTATACACCACAGCACAATGGTGTATAGGAGTGAAGAAATCGCACCCTATTAGATATGGTTCACTCTATGATGAGTACTGCTGAGTTACCTATTTCTTTTTGGTGACATGCGCTTGAGACAGCTGCATACCTATTGAATAGAGTTTCAACCAAATCAGTGCCTACCACTCCATATGAGATATAGAATGGGAAGAGACCATTTCTTAAACGAGTTAAGATATGGGGTTGTCTGGCCTATGTTAAAAAGCAAAATCCGGACAGGCTCAGGGCAAGGTCTGTTTTATGCAAGTTTGTGGGATATCCAAAGAATTCCTATGGATATATCTTCTACCATACTGAGGAACAAAAGGTGTTTGTTGCTCAACATGCCACCTTTTTGGAAAAGGAATTTCTTGTAAAAGAAATTAGTGGTAATGAGGTAGAACTGGAAGAAGTTCCAGCAGCACAAACTACAACTGACGATTTGGTGGAACCGGAGGTTCCAATAGTATCCAACGACCCCAGCCACTCCGTAGATCTAGCAGGATTCCTCACCCACCTGTGAGATACTACGGTTTTCTTATAGACGGTGGAATCGAGGATTGCATCTTGGAAGATGATGACCCTACTAGTTTCGAGCAGGCCATCACAAGTGGAGACTCTGTGAAATGGTATGCGATCCGAAATGGAATTCATGTACACCAACAAAGTATGGACTTTGGATGTTTCTCCTGAAGGGGTAAAACTCATTGGGAGCAAGTGGATCTTCAAAAAGAAGATTGGTGTAGATGGAAAAGTTGAGACTTTCAAAGCTAGACTTGTAGCTAAAGGTTTTCGTCAACGACCTGGCGTCGACTATGATGAAACCTTTTCTCCTGTCGCTAAGCTTAAGTCCATCAGGATCCTACTTGCCATTGCTGCATACCAAGATTACGAAATCTGGCAGATGGACATCAAGACCGCTTTTCTAAATGGTGATTTAGAAGTGAGCGTGTACATGACACAGCCAGAGGGCTTCGTAGACAGTGGGAGTAGCGGAAAGGTATGCAAGCTGCTTAAATCCATCTATGGATTAAAGCAGGCCTCGCGGAGTTGGAACATCTGTTTTATTGAAGCTATCAAAGAGTTTGACTTCATCAAAAATGTAGATGAACCTTGAATATATAAGAAGGCTGTAGAGAGTAAGGTGGTCTTCCTTGTATTGTACGTGGATGGTATGCTCTTGATAAGAAACGATATTCCTATGCTACACTCGGTCAAGCTCTTCTTATCACACAAGTTCTCCATGAAAGATCTTGGTGATGCCTCCTACATCCTGGGGATAAAGATCTATAGAGATAGATCTAAACGAATTTTGGGATTGTCTCAATCTAGGTACATTGGCACCATACTAAAGAGGTTTAGTATGGAAGATTCCAAGCGAGATAATTTACCCGCTTGTTCAGGAATCACTCTCTCCAAAGAGATATCTCCCAAGACTGATTTGGAGAGGGCTTGCATACAAGGGATACACTATGCTTTGGCAGTAGGCTTATCATGTATGCGATGTTATGTACCAGACCGGATGTAGCTTACTCACTAGGTGTAGTGAGCAGGCATCAATAAGATCCTGGGGAAAACCACTGGACTGCTGTGAAGAACATTCTTAAGTACTTGAGAAGGACTAAAGAAATGTTCTTGGTGTATGGTAACGGTGAACTCCAGGTGGAGACCTTTACTGATTTGAGCTTTCAGAGTGATAAGAACGACAGTAAGTCGGTCTCAGGTTTTTTCTTTACCCTCAATGGAGGGACGGTGTGTTGGAAGAGTTCCATGCAAGACACCGTAGCAGACTCGACTATGGAGGATGAATACATCGCCGCCAACGATGCTGCTAAAGAGGCTGTCTGGATGAAGAAGTTCATTACTGAGTTTGGTGTGGTTCTATCCATTGAGCATCCAATACCTGTGTATTGTGATAACAATGAAGCGGTGGCATTGGCCAAGGAACCCAGGTCCTATAAGAGATCCAGACATATTTTGAGGCGGTATCACCTGATCAGGGAGATAGTAGATCGCCGGGTGATCGAGCTCAGGAGAGTTGACAAGAAGGACAACGTAGCGGATCAACTCACGAAGGCCCTCCCCCAGATATAGTTTGAGAGACTTTTTGGGATGTTGGGTATGAGATACTACAACACATGGCCTTAGTGCAAGTGGAAGATTGTTAGGAATATGTATGCCCTAGAGGCCATTATTATACATGTGGTGTATATTATAGTGGATGCTTGGACATACATATAGGGGAATTTCTTGATCGACTTGACAGTATGCTATCTAGTTACTGTTAGGTTTTCCTAGCACCCTATGTAGAGTTTGGAAGCATCACATGTCACAAAGTTTAAATTTTTATGGTGCTAAGCAAGCATACAAAGGGATCAATCCTAGAAAATTAGGGTTTATGATTTTACAAGCGACAAAGGCTAGGGTTTCGAGAGTACAACCTTTGTAGCTCCCTTCGCTAGACTCTTTGGCCTCTTGAATGTTGGAAGAAGGTCCTCTTGAAGTCTTCTCGCGTCCACGATGATCCACCCGAAGCTCCTAGTCCAAGCTTGAGACTTCACTTTTCAAGATGAGAAATGAAGAGAACACTCTAAACAAGTTGGCTAAACTTGTGTAGAATGATGTTGTGGTTATGATTCTCACTTCAAAACCCTTTCTTTATGTGTGTTTTACTCACTAGAAGAAACTAGAGAGCAAATGGTGAAGGAGGAAGAAGATGGTGGCTTTCTTTTAACAAGAGTAAAAATGATAACCACATCAAGTAAAAAGAAAATATATGTATATATATTTTCTAATCCTCATCTCAAACCATGGTTAGATGATGGAGACATTATTTAACTTGAGTTTAAAACACAAAGAGAAGAATAACTCATGGTTAGAAGTAGGCGAGCATGGTTAGGTTTAAAGAAGAATGTAGAAGCTAAGCAAGAATTATCCTTTTCTTTACCATTTTGTTTTAAACATAAAATCAAATAATAATCCATATATATATCCATGGTGTGAGTCTTATATTGCCACCATTTCCATGTGTAAACAACCATGATAGATGGTGTATGTATGTATGTATGTATGCACATCCATATGTGCATGAAACTAGAAAGTAAGAAAGAAAAACATACATGCATGCATACATCCATCATATACAAGAAAAGGTTTTAAGTGAGAAAACTAATGGTTAAATGATAAATCAACACTTGATTTATCAATCCGGCCATATCACATATGACCCTACCAAAAGCAAGCCGCCCGATCAATGTACGGTATCATATACGCGTATTTTAATCGGGTCCATGCGCATATCGCATACGCGCACCACAACGTTTCGCCTGGACTAGGTAACTCCTTTGTGGGACTTTAAGACTCGTCAATACGCCGGCAGTGGGTGATGATCATATCAAGCACCCGCAAGCCGCAAGCGGTCAGCTAAACGTAACGGCCACCCGGGTATTGAATGATCAGAAGAAAACAAGCGAACCTGGTACAACTCCCGTCGAGCCAACCGGCAACACTACCGTACAGTCCGGTCTCTTCGTCAGATATGCTGCATATCGAGCCTAGGGATGGTCACGTCGACCCCAATAACTCAATAAGTTGTGCCGGTGAATGGTCTATAACAGATCGAGAAACTATTGATAACACTTATCAGCAAATCTCAGCAGCCCTGGCCAGGGACTTACTGATATAACCAGTCGGGCACAGCACAGCATCAACTCCCAATACCGGGAGAGACGAAACCCCTCCTATTGCTCATTGCCTTCGTGTGTCTCGGGACTGTACCCAACGGCCACCTGTTTGCATGACTCAGTAGAGCCGTGGTAGGATGGCAATCAAAGTACAGTGGGAGAACACACAAAACTCTATGACGATCTCGGGTCTACAGACAAACCTGTACCAGTGTCACCTGAGAACTGCTATCCGACGATATATATAATTCCATATAGGAGTTCTCGGTGAGTCTGTCCAGTGTACCCAGTCACCACTGAGCACCCATATATGATCTTGATGTCAAACATCGATGAATGTGGGAACATTCATCGCCCATCGTATGGGTCTGGTATCATATACGCTAGTCTACTCTGGTATATCAATGCCCTGTCTCGATATACCTACGACTAAGGACTTTCCAGGATATGCTTATAGACTACAGATGTCCCACTAGTATGATCTCCATCATAATCAGAGTAGTCAAGACGATATCCTCAGGGCTTTATCAGTATGTATCAATGAATAAAAGCATGATCAAATCAACATGTCAGATAAAGAAGAACCAGATAGCATACTATCATGTCGAGCAAGAATGCTTACTGAATATATATACATGTATAGATACATCCACTATCATATAATGGCCTCTAGGGCATACATATATCCAACAATCTCCCACTTGCACTAAAGACAGTTATTGGCGTATCTCATACCCAACATCTCAAAAAGTCGCTCATGCTGCGGCTGAGGGAGGGCCTTGGTGAATGGATCCGCGGCGTTATTCATTGTGTCTACTCTCCTAATCTCGATCTCGCGGCGATCTACAATCTCCCGGATCAAATGAAAATGCCTCAGGATGTGTCTGGACCGCTGATGGGATCTGGGCTCCTTGGCTAACGCCATAGCCCCATTATTATCACAATACAAAGGTATTGGATCAATAATGGTTGGAACTACTCCTAGCTCCGAGACGAACTTCTTCATCCAGACGGCTTCCTTTGCGGCATCATTTGCAGCAATGTACTCAGCTTCCATCGTAGAGTCTGCGACGGTATCTTGTTTGGAACTCTTCCAACTCACCGCCCCTCCATTGAGGGTAAATACAAAACCAGAGATAGATTTGCTGTCGTCCTTATCTCTCTGGAAGCTCGAATCGGTAAAGGCCTCCATTTGGAAATCTCCATTACCATACACCAAGAACAATTCTTTAGTCCTTCGTAAGTACTTAAGAATGTTCTTCACAGCTGTCCAGTGATTCTCCCCTGGGTTAGATTGATACCTGCTTACAACACTAAGTGCATAAGCTACATCTGGGCGTGTACATAACATCGCATACATTATAGATCCTACTGCCGAAGCATAGGGTATAACACTCATACGAGCTCTCTCTTCATCGGTCTTTGGACAAGAATTCTTGGAGAGAGTGACCCCATGGAAGCGGGTAAGGCACCCCGCTTGGAGTCTTCCATACTAAACCTTTTTAGGATGGTGTCAATGTACCTGGTTTGGGACAATCCTAATAACCTTTTGGATCTATCCCTATAGATCCTTATGCCCAGAATGTATGTGGCATCACCCAGGTCCTTCATGGAGAACCTTAGTGATAAGAAAGATTTGACCGACTGTAGCATAGGAATATCATTTCCTATCAGAAGAATGTCGTCCACGTACAATACGAGGAATGTGACAGCTCTCCCTACAGCCTTCTTATAAACACAAGGTTCATCTGCATTTTTGATGAAATCAAACTCTTTGATGACATCATCGAAACAGATGTTCCAACTCCGTGATGCCTGCTTTAACCCATATATGGATTTAAGCAATTTACATGATTTCCCGCTGCTCCCACAGTCAATGAAGCCCTCTGGCTGATCCATATAAACGCATTCTTCTAAATTTCCATTTAGAAATGCGGTTTTAACGTCCATCTGCCAGATTTCATAGTCGTAGTGAGCAGCAATAGCAAGTAGGATCCTAATGGATTTAAGCATGGCTACGGGAGAAAAAGTCTCGTCATAGTCCAAACCTGGTCTTTGACGAAAACCCTTCGCCATAAGCCTTGCCTTATAGGTCTCCACCTGCCCATCTACACCAATCTTTCTTTTAAAGATCCATTTGCACCCCACAGGTTTTACCCCAGGGGGTACAACGTCCAAAGTCCATACTTTGTTGGTGTACATAGACTCCATTTCGGATCTCATGGCATCCAGCCACTTCACAGAGTCTTTACTCGTGATAGCTTGCTGAAAACTGGTAGGATCATCATCATCCATGATGCAGTCTTCTCCGTTACCATCAATGAGGAAACCGTAGTACCTCTCTGGTGGGCGAGAAGTCCTACCAGACCTACGGAGTGGCTGAGTTTCTTCAGTTTCTGTTGCAACAGCCGGTTCAATCAAATCGTCATTTGTAGTTTGTGTCTCTAGAATCTCTTCTAGATCCACCACTTTGCCATCATCTTTATCTGTGAAAAACTCTTTTTCTAAGAATGTGGCAAGTTGAGAAACAAACACCTTTTGTTCCTCTTTATGGTAGAATAGATATCCATAAGAATTCTTTGGATATCCCACAAAGTTACACATGACTGACCGTGTTTCGAGTTTGTCCGGATTCTGCTTTTTAACATAGGCCGGGCAACCCCAAATCTTAATTCTCTTAAGAGATGGTCTCTTCCCATGCCATATCATATATGACGTGGTAGATACGGTTTTGGTTGGAACCCTGTTTAGTAGAAACGCTGCAGTCTCCAATGCATGCCCCCAAAACGAGACAGGTAACTCAGCATCACTCATCATGGACCGGACCATATCTAATAGGGTCCTATTCCGTCGTTCTGACACACCGTTGTGCTGTGGTGTGTAAGGAGGAGTGAGCTGAGAGAGAATCCCATTCTCTTTTAGGAAGTTTGCAAATTCTATACTGAGTACTCACCACCTCGATCTGATCGAAGCATGTTGATACTCAAGCCGGTTTGTTTTTCTACTTCTTGTTTAGATTCAATGAATTTCTCTAAAGCTTCGGACTTGTGCTTTAATAAAAATACATGACCGAATCTTGAGAAATCGTCAGTGAATGTAATGAAGTATGAAAAACCGCCTCTAGCCTGTGTAGACATTGGCCCACATACATCACTATGTATGATGCCTAGGAGCTGAGTAGCTATTTCTCCGTGTCCGGTAAACGGAGTTTTGGTCATTTTACCCTTGATACAAGACTGGCAAGTCGCATAAGATTTATATTCAAAAGAGTTTAAATATCCATCTTTGTGTAACTTGTTTAGTCTTGTTTCGTTAATATGACCAAGTCTACAGTGCCAAAGAAAAGCTTCATTTAATTCTGAAAGTTTTCTTTTATTAGTGTGTTGTATACTGAAAACTGTGTGTTGATTTAGGACATATATTCCATTATTAAGCGTACCATATCCAACCAACATTTGATTTAGGTGAATGTTCATAACATTGTTCTGCAATACAAAATTATATCCTTCATTGTCTAACGAAGAAACGGATATTATATTACAAAGCATACTTGGTACAAAATAACATGGATTTAAAACCAAAATACATCCAGATGGCAACCCCAAGTGATACTCTCCCACTGCGACTGTATGTACATTGGAACCATTTCCAACGCGGAGAGTATGGTCACCTGTCTTAATAACTTTGCTATTTCTCAGCCCCTGCATAGAATTGCAAATGTGAGAACCTGAACCGGTATCCAATACCCAGGAAGCAGAGTTTATTGAAAAACAGTTTTCTGTCACAAACGCACCTGAAGCAGAAGCATCCCCATGCTTCTTCTTGAGACTTAAGTACTCCGTGCAGTTGCGCTTCCAATCTCCTGTCTTGTGTGAATGAAAACATTCGCCTTTCCCCGAGTCTCCAGCTTTGGACTTTTCCTTTCCCTTCACCTTTTTAACTCCACCCTTAGGATTAGTGGGCTTCTTCTTTTTTTTTCCCTTGGCCTTAGCTTTCGGGCGAGAAGAGGAAGACTGTCCAATAGTCATAACGGGTGTTTTTGCTGACTTCATAGTGCTCTCTGCACTCCTTAACATATTAAGGAGTTCAGGGAGTTCCTTCTCCATGCCATGCATGTTGAAGTTCACTATGAATTGAGCAAAGGTGGAGGGGAGGGACTGCAGAATAATATCTATATATTGTTCATTGTCCATCGCCCATCCAAGGTCCTCAAGCTCTTCTATAAGAGCTATCATCTTTAGAACATGGTCTCCTACTGGTGTGCCAGGGGCCATTCGCATCTGAAACAATTTCTTTGATGCTTCGTATCGCAATACGCGGGATTGCTCTCCATACAACTCCTTTGTATGGAGCAATATGGTTTGAATGTCCATATTCTCGTGCTGCTTTTGATGTGTATTGTCCATCGATGCAAGCGCGAGGCATTTGGCCGTGGCACAATCAGCGTCCCATGTCTTGCGGACTTCTTTGTCCGCAACTGAGGATTTTGGACCAGGGACGGGCGGGGCTGAAGCCGTGAGGACATATGATACTTTATCATAAGTCAAGGCTATTTTCAGATTCCTCAGCCAGTCTTTATAATTGGCCCCATTCAGTTTGTTTTTATCTAATAGAAGCTTGAGTCCAGTCATGGGTATCTGCCATTAAGAGAGAGAAAACAATATACTCAGCGAAAACTCTTGCATAGATCAGATTGGTTATTATCTTGACTAATCGATGTTTCCCACTACTTTTATCGAGTTTTTCTTTCAAACCTTAAAAAGAAAAACTAGCCAGGATTAATTACAGTCTACAACTTCGCTAACCGTTCAGCCAGGCCAGTGTCGGTACTTGAGGGAAGTTCCCCGTGCTTTCGCACGGACCTAATTAGAGTAAACCTCATTTTCCCAGAGGCGGAGCCCCGTTAACACCTTTCTAGACACCTAATGAGTTAGCTAATTGTAAACTGTAAAACTCTCCTAGGAGCAACTATTGCCCACAGTGGGATCGGGATCCAACCATCACATGGAAGGTATGCAATCTCATTGCAAATTTCAACTATTGAAATTCCCGATGTGGTTTTTACCCCTAGCACTCGTGACCTTGGCTAAGGTCAACAAATCACGAGTACTAGTCAAGCTCAACCCGTCATTTCTTGATTAATTAGACCCGTTCACATGACCCTTGGCTAAGATCAACAAAGTCATATGCCCGTCTTAATTAATCTGCATCATATGCATTTATAGGAAGACATCACTTAGCTACCGTACACTACGCCTTGGCTAAGGTCAACAAACGTAGCACGAATACTAAGTACTCTACTTCCTAAAATGACGGAGGGTTGCGGATGATTTTTAAGAAAATCTTTAACGCTTTGAGCTTGATATCGTTGTAGAATCAAATGGTTTTCAAAAGGAGTGGCTTAAACTCCGCAGTTTTGAAATATAGCTTTTTCATAAATAGCCGAGTGGTTTTCAAATCCGATTCTACAACATCTTTTTAGGTTTATTTTCTTTACATTAATCACATTAATGTAATCCTATCATTTAAGTCCTTAAGCCAATCACAGAAAAGAAACGAAAATAACACGTACGCTTATGCCATCCGCATTCGCCGCAATGTTGCGTTATGCACCGTTAGGTTACTTAACTAACGGCATACCGGATGGGACTAGCGCGGGTGTAAAACATAAGCAACGTCTACTATATATCATATATATAATTTGTCATTCGTCTCAGATATCACAGAACACAGGCAGCAGAAACATAGATATAACGTGGGATATACTAGTACGTCCGTATTTAGTATTTAGCCAGAATAGAAAATACGGATTCCACAGTCGTGATGAATAGCCAAGCCCACACCCTGGACCCCTAAGAGAGCGGCAAGTGACCCTACCAATTCTGGAGTTTAGGAGACCCGGTCTCGACTCCTCGAGATGGCCTCCCACTGAACCCCAGAACCCGGTCACCTGTGCTCCCCTCCTTAGGTCCATCCTAATGCGGAAAGTAAATAATATACAACACTGGTGGCAGCAACCTCAACCCGGAAGTGCCCCAAATAAAAGAATATTACATTACATTTGAATTTACATGAATGAAAATACAAAACTCTCATCTCACATAAAAAAAACCCCGGCTATTCAATCGCGACAATCCTGCACATCATATCTCAGCAACACATAATATCTCATATCATCAACGTAAGTAAGTATGCATACACCAATTGTCGTCGACGTATAGCAACGAAAATCGGCAACACCACTACATACTACACTTACGGTCACAGAAAAGAAAGGGTAAAACTGCAATATCTGGAATCAACATTCTCTTTAGACATCGCAAATGCGAAATATCACATACTTCGTATTTCAAGTCTAGTAATATGAATTCCATACATTGCATCACAATCCAGATAAACAGACAGTATTAAAGTTTTCGAACGAACGATCAAGTACCCAAGATTCACTAAAGCTCAACACTTAAGCAGGATTCAAAAAATCCGGAGTGTGACACAGTAGTCGCGGTCCAGCCGTAGAAAGGTCAAGCCAACGCCTCACATGTGGCACGCCGTACTGCCCCAAACCCTAAAGTTCAAAGGGCAGTTCAAGACGGTCACATAATCGAGTTAAGGTTTGTTGTCTTCTAGAGGGTCCACCACAAAAAGACTTGCACGTATCTCCAAAGTATTTAAACCCCGTGAATAATGAGCAAATGATACTCGTTCAAACACTTCAATACTTTCTAATTTACCCGGAAAAGCAACGAAATGAAAATTCCGATCGAATCTACGCGTCCAAAACCATCTCCAGAAAATAAAGTACTATATTCAGATTAAACATACCTAAAACACTGTACAAGCAGTATTATGAATTACTATGGAAAAATGAAGAAATGAACTCTCTGTACGGCCGCGGAATCGCGGCCTAAGCAAGTAATTGCCGCGGTTCCACGGCCATATGTACAAATCATTGGTTCGTTTTTCACAGTATTTCATATAATTTCCTGATCTATTTTTTAAGTATTTTTAATTCTGAAAAATGTCGGATTTTGAAATTTGTCCAGAGAGGGTCTCGAAAGATCGTATTTTGATCCGATCGGGATTTTTACTTCGTAAAAGTGTCGCCTAATGTTCTAGGTCGGCTCTGATACCAATGTTAGGTTTTCCTAGCACCCTATGTAAAGTTTGGAAGTATCACATGTCACAAAGTTTAAATTTTTATGGTGCTAAGCAAGCATACAAAGGGATCGATCCTAGAAAATTAGGGTTTATGATTTTACAAGCGACAAAGGCTAGGGTTTCGAGAGTACAACCTTTGTAGCTCCCTTCGCTAGACTCTTTGGCCTCTTGAGTGTTGGAAGAAGGTCCTCTTGAATTCTTCTCGCGTCCACGACGATCCAACCGAAGCTCCTAGTCCAAGCTTGAGACTTCACTTTGCAAGATGAGAAATGAAGAGAACACTCTAAACAAGTTGGCTAAACTTGTGTAGAATGATGTTGTGGTTATGATTCTCACTTCAAAAACCTTTCTTTATGTGTGTTTTACTCCCTAGAAGAAACTAGAGACCAAATAGTGAAGGAGGAAGAAGATGGTGGCTTTCTTTTAACAAGAGTAAAAATGATAACCATATCAAGTAAAAAGAAAATATATGTATATATATTTTCTAATCCTCATCTCAAACCATGGCTAGATGATGGAGACATTATTTAACTTGAGTTTAAAACACAAAAAGAAGGATAACTCATGGTTAGAAGTAGGTGAGCATGGTTAGGTTTAAAGAAGAATGTAGAAGCTAAGCAAGAATTATCCTTTTCTTTACCATTTTGTTTTAAACATAAAATCAAATAATAATCCATATATATATCCATGGTGTGAGTCTTATATTGCTACCATTTCCATGTGTAAACAACCATGATAGATGGTGTATGTATGTATGTATGTATGCACATCCATATGTGCATGAAACTAGAAAGTAAGAAAGAAAAACATACATGCAAGCATATATCCATCATATACAAGAAAAGGTTTTAAGTGAGAAAACTAATGGTTAAATGATAAATCAACACTTGATTTATCAATCCGGCCATATCACATATGACCCTACCAAAAGCAAGCCGCCCGATCAATATACGGTATCATATACGCGCATTTTAATCGGATCCATGTGCATATCGCATACGCGCACCACAACGTTTCGCCTGGACTAGGTAACTCCTTTGTGGGACTCTAAGACTCGTCAATACGCCGGCAGTGGGTGATGATCATATCAAGCACCCGCAAGCCGCAAGCGGTCAGCTAAACGTAACGGCCACCCGGGTATTGAACGATCAGAAGAAAACAAGCGAACCTGCTACAACTCCCGTCGAGCCAACCGGCAACACTACCGTACAGTCCGGTCTCTTCGTCAGATATGCTGCATATCGAGCCTAGGGATGGTCATGTCGACCCCAATAACTCAATAAGTCGTGCCGGTGAATATTCTATAACAGATCGAGAAACTACTGATAACACTTATCAGCAAATCTCAGCAGCCCTGGCCAGGGACTTACTGATATAACCAGTCGGGCACAGCACAGCATCAACTCCCAATACCGGGAGAGACGAAACCCCTCCTATCGCTCATTGCCTTCATGTGTCTCGGGACTGTACCCAACGGCCAGCTGTTTGCAGAACTCAGTAGAGCCGTGGTAGGATGGCAATCAAAGTACAGTGGGAGAACACACAAGACTCTATGATGATCTCGGGTCTACAGACTAACCTGTACCAGTGTCACCTGAGAACTGCTATCCGACGATAGATATAATTCCATATAGGAGTTCTCGGTGAGTCCGTCCAGTGTACCCAGTCACCACTGAGCACCAGTATATGATCTTGATGTCAAACATCGATGAATGTGGGAACATTCATCGCCCATCGTATGGGTCTAGTATCATATACGCTAGTCTACTCTGGTATATCAATGCCCTGTCTCGATATACCTATGACTAGGGACTTTCCAGGATATGCTTATAGACTACAGATGCCCCACTAGTATGATCTCCATCATAATCAGAGTAGTCAAGCCGATATCCTCAGGGCTTTATCAGCATGTATGAATGAATAAAAGCATGATCAAATCAACATGTCAGATAAAGAAGAACCAGATAGCATACTATCATGTCGAGCAAGAATGCATACTGAATATATATACATGTATAGATACATCCACTATCATATAATGGCCTCTAGGGCATACATATATCCAACAGTTACTCTTTATCTTAACATGTTGACTGGTATTCTTTACTGTCTTACTCTCATATGTTGATAAAGCCCTTAGGATATGTACTTGACTACCAGGATTATGATGAGATCATTCTAGTAGGGCCAGGGTGGTCCAAAAGTACATCCTTTAATCAGTTCCTAATCGTGGGAATATCGAGACTAGGGCATCGATATTCCAGAGTAGACTAGTGTGTACGTTTTTTGTCCCTTAGAGGCCGATGGTTGATCCCACAACCATTGGTGTGTGACACCAAAGATTGTACACAGGTGCTCATTGGAGAATGGGTACACCGAACAGGACTCGCCGAGGACTCCTAATTGGTAGTATACCTATCGTCAGATAGCAGTCCTCTGGTGACACTGGTACGGGTTAGTCTGTAGACCCGAGATCGTCATAGAGTCTTGTGTGGCTCCCACTGTGCTTTGATTTCCTCCCTACCACGGCTCAAAGGAGTAATGCAAACAGGTGGATTTTGGGTACTGTCCTGAGTCACATGGAGGCAATGAGCGATAGGAGGGGTTTCATCTCTCCCGGTATTGGGAGTTGATGTTGCGCTATGGTCGATTGTCTATAACTGAAAATCCCTGGCCAGGGTTGCTGAGATTTACTGATAAGAGTTATCAGTAGTTTCTCAAACTGTTATGAGCCAAATATTCGCATTACTTATCAAGTTAACGGGGTCTGATGTTTACCACCCCTAGACTTTATATGCGACTTATCAGAAAAAGAGACCGGACTGTACGGTAGTGTTACTGATAGGCTTCATGGAAAGTATGGACGAGCTTGCTTGTTGATCTTCATATAGCTCAATACCCGGGTAGCCGTTACGTCCATCTAGTACCGCTGACGGCTTGTAGGTGACTGATGTGATCATTATCTACTGCTGGCATATTGACGAGTCTATAGAGTCCCACACAAAATTTTCCTGGTTCAAGCGAAACGAAGTAGGAGATATATGTGATATGTGTGTGAGCCTGATTAAATACGAGTATGTGATACCGTATTGGAATCTGGCAATTATCTGTTATCGGTTAGGTTATATGTGATATAACCAGATTATCGAATCAAGTGTTGATTTGATAATGTGATAGACGGATAAATGAAATTATTCGGTCATATGTGATATAATCGGATTATTAAATCAAGGGTTGATTTAATAATTTGATATAAATTATATTTAATATAATTATGTATTAACTAATATTATTAGCTCACTAATTGCTTTATTAATATATATATATATATATATATATATATTTATTTATATATGTTAATGTATATTTGATATATATAAATATATATATTATTATATGAAGCATGGCATGTTTTTTTAATTTTAGAAAATAGAAAATGAGGTGTAAATTGTGGAGATATTTGTGGAATGGGCAAGGCATGGGTTTTATTATTTGTATATTACTCTTGACTCACTATTCAAGCATGGTTGCAATTTATTATTGCATTTTAATAACATTCTTGAATAAGTGAGGAAAGAGAGAGCCATTTGAGTTTACTCTCATCCATTTTCATTCTTGATGCCTTAGCCATTTCTTGAGCTCTTGCTTCCTCTTGCTCTCCACAATTTTCTTCACTTCACCTCCAAGTTCAAACCTCCACATGAGATGTGAATCATTGAACTTGTAGGAACCCTAATGAGCAAATCAAACCCCTACTTCATCATATCACATTAGATTAGCAATTGATGTGGAGTGTTGCCTTCACTAATGAGATTAGTGAAGGGTTAGTTTGAGCTAGTGGACTTCGGGTGGATCATCTTTGGCGCGAAGATCACAAAGGAGGTTCTTTCATCTTGAAGAGGAGTCTACTGGAGTTGCGTGGACCACAACCCGGAGCTAGAGAAGAGATGGACTCGATCTACAAGGGTATAACCTTCTTTCACTTCTCATAGTTTTAAGATATCAAACTTAAAACCCTAATATTCTAGCAAAGATCTTTTATAGTCTAACTTAGCACCTAATATAAATTAAAATTTAGTATGCTTGATGCTACTAAACCCTCATGGTGGTGCTAGGGCCGACTTTCATTTCTAGGTATCATCTACTATCCCAAGTTTTAAGGTGCGTGTTTGTGCAGTTTGTAGGGTATATACTTTCTAAATTTGGACTCAAGAACAGAAACTATTTTTCCGATTTATCCTTCAGTAGAGCTTTCAATACTTTCCCTTCATCTCGTCTTAACTCAAGGAATGAACTCATGATTACCTACTTCTAAAAAAAACAGTAAGGACGTATAATTACCAAAGTTAAACAGAAGGAGGGTTATTTTTAGGGTTTTCAATTTCTAAGCCTAGGATTTAGTTATTTCTAACGTATCAACTAAACTTTCGGAATAAAAATCTAAGTTACCCTATTAGCTAATTTGACGACAAAGTTTTTCTATTTTTGTAATTTTTTTCGATTTTTATGGGTTTTTAAATAAGTATGCAAATACAAAATATACACATGAATGCGAAGGTAGAAAGCTTACCGAGCACACCCCAAACTTAAACTTGACAGTGCCCTCGCTGTCAGGCTACACCAAGAGGGTCAAAATTTTCGGCGCTCCACTGTTTTTTTATTATTATTTTTAATTTATTAATTTATTTTTTTATTATAACAGAAAAAAGAAAACAAAATATATATACACAAAAAAAACCCCAAACTTATGTGAAACAGTGTTTCCACTGTTAAGCATTGAAGTTCAAGGTTAGGGGAGGGAACAGTTTCAATCTATATAAGGCCTGACAAAGGCCAAAGGTTAACACCTACCATTCAAAAATTCTATCGCTATAATGTGCAGGTTTGTGAAAGAATGTGGAGAGCAAAGAAATGGAGAATACGCGAGACCGTATGGGGATGGAAGCGGGTTACAGTCTCGGTGGAGGAAAGGAATGGTGGAAGGGAGAAAGAAATGGAACATGTAACGACCCGAAACTATTAGCTCGTGACAGGCACTTAAATCACGCAACGTCTACAGGCGTAACGTAACTTAAGTTAGCCGAAGCCCAGAAATCTAAAACATTCGAAAGAACTAAGTAATGAAAACATTTGGAAACCTTAAGTAAAACCCTTAAGCGTAAAAAAAAAATTCTGAAAAATTTCGGCAACACCTCCTTTGTAAAAACTAGCCCCAAAACGGGTACAAAAATAGAATATAACTAAAGCATTCCCAAACGGGAGCAAATCACGCCTAATGGCGGAAACAACCTGTTGGATATATGTATGCCTTAGAGGCCATTATATGTATAGTGGATGCTTGGACATGTATATATTTATATTTGATATATGACTTTCTTGCTCGACATGATAGTATGCTATCTAGTTTTACTTTATCTAACATGTTTACTTGATACTGTTCATTTGATACATGTTGATAAAGCCCTGAGGATATTTGCTTAACTTCCATGTCTATGATGAAGATCATACTAGTGGGGCATGTGTGGTCTATAAGCATATTTTTAAATGTTCCTAGTCGTAGGTATATCGAGACAGGGCATCGATATTCCAGAGTAGACTAGCGTTTATGTTTTTTAACCCATATGATGGGCGTTGGATGATCCCATATCCATTGGTGTTGTGACATCGAAGATTGTATATGGGTGCTCAGTGGAGACTGGGTACAATGAACGGACTCACCAAGAATTCCTATATGGTATTATATCTATCGTCGGATAGCAGTTCTCTGGTGACACTGGTACAGGTTAGTCTGTAGACCCGAGATCGTCATAGAGTCTTGTGTGTTCTCCCACTGTACTTTGATTTCCACCCTACCACGGCTCTACTGAGTCATGAAAACAGCTGGCTTTTGCGTACAGTCCCGAGACACATGGAGACAGTGAGCGATAGGAGGGGATTCGTCTCTCCCGGTATTGGGAGTTGATGTTGTGCAATGTACGATTGGCTCTGACTTGAAGTCCCTGGCCAGGGCTGATGAGATTTACTGATAAGTGTTATCAGCAGTTTCTCGACCGGTTATAGACCATATTGACATGAATTATTGAGTTATTAGGGCTCGACGATTCCATCCCTAGACTTGATATGCAACATATCAGACGAAGAGACCGGACTGTACGGTAAGTGTTGCCAATGGCTCGACAGGAGTTTTGACGGGTTCACTTATTTTTCTTCTGATCGCTCAATACCCGGGTGGCCATTACGTTTAGCTGACCACTTGCGGCTTGTAGGTGTTTTGATATGATCATTACCTACTGCCGGCATATTGACGATTCTTAAAGTCCCACACAGGATTTTTCTAGCTCAGGCGAAATGATGTGGAGTGTATATGAGATATGTGCGGGAGCTCGACTAAATGCGAGTATGTGATACCGTATTTTAATCGGGCGTTTATTATTGGTCGGGTCGCATTTGATGTGACCGATTTATTAAATCAAGTATTGATTTAATATTGACTTTTAGCTCACTTATAATTAAACCTTTTCTTTTGGATGTATGCATATATGTTTATACATACACATGACGATGTGCATGCACACATACATACATACATATGTATCATGGTTGATGATACATAGAAGATAGGAATATAAGATTTACATGGTTGATAAATATCTTCTATTTTGTTTATGGATTAAAGCAAAAGGAAATTAGCTAAATGACTCATTCTTTCTACACAATTCTTATTTGACCTTTGACTTTAACCATGGTTAGAATTCCTATGTTCTTTAACCCATCTACAAAATATCTAGATATTTTGTTAACTATGGTTATATTTGAGAGTGTCTCATATATATTCTTTTCTTTTTCTATTTGGAAAAAGTTTTTCATTATATTCACAAAAGCTTTTGCCATCTTCACTTTTCTCCTTCTTCAAGCTCTCTTGAGTTTTGATTTGAGTGAGGAACTTAAAAAGAAAGGGTTTTTAAGTGAGTTTATAAAACACATAACCATTCTACACCACCCTAGCCCTTATGTGTAGAGTGTTTGCTCCACTTCATCTTGATTTAGTGAGGCAAAGAGCTTGACCTAGGAATCTCCGGATGGATTATCATAGACGATGAAGGACCATGAGCGGAGTTGATCCATGCTTCGAACAAAGCCGTAGGAGTCCTAAAGACCGAAGGAGTTGGCTACAAAGGTTGTATTTCCTTTTCCATTAGCTTAGACTTCACATAATAATGATATTACCCTAATCTCTTTTTACGATTCGTAGTCGTTTGTAATAACCCTCTAGAATTTTTAAATTTCACTACTATATGATGTTGTAACCCAACTAGAGGCGCTATTACACATCAACATGGTATCAGAGCGTAGCTAAAGCTTTAGGGTAAACCGGACGACGTTTAAAAACTCAATCGAACATGAAAAATGATATTTTTACATGCTCACTGGAAATTTTTTCAAAAGTTGGAATTTTTTAATTAAAAATATTCAGAAAATAGAGTAGGGTTTTTTGTGGATCCCCAAGAAAAACGAGCGCCTAACTCGACACAACGACCTCGGAACCGCGGCCAAATACGGTATTTGTGGCGGTTCCGCTGCGCCGTTGGTGAGGCTTTGACTGTGCATTCTTGCGTTGATCCGTAGGTACTATATATGCTCTCTTGGAATTTTTATGCAGGTTCAAGAGTTGAGATCTATTACAACAGTGGGTATGTTGATGTATTGATTGATATATTTTAACATCGTCTTTGCTTTTCAATTGTTGATGTGATATAATGTATAGGATCGTCGTGATCGAATGGCCGGGGGTTTTATCTGAGACGAGAGTTTATCTTTTCATTAATGTAAAATTCATTGTATATATTATTCTTTTATTGGGGCACATCCGGGTTGAGGATCATGTCTCCATTGATGTATATTTTACTTTTCCACATTAGGATAGACCCAAGGAGGGGAGCACGAGTGACCGGGTTCTGGAGTTCAGTGGGAGGCCATCTCGAGGAGTCGAGACCGGGTCTCCTAAATTTCAGAATTGGAAGGGTCACTTACCGCTCTCGTAGGGGTCTAAGGGTGTGGGCTTGGCAATTCATCACGACCGTGGAATCCGTATTTTCTATCGTAGGCTAAATATAAAATACGGAGTTCCTAGTATATCCTATATTTTCATATATGTGTTTCTGCTGCTGATTATTCTGTGACGTGATTGCTTAATATCTGAGACGGATGTAATATTGTTATATATGTGATATGTAATACAGTTTTTCATTTCTTTCTGTAATGGCTTAGGAATTTAAATGATGGGAATACATTAATGAGATTAATATAAAAGAAAAGAAACCTAATGATGTTGTAGAATCGTATTTGAAACACACTCGGCTCCTTTTTTTAATGAAAAAGCAAGTTTCAAAAGATGCGGAGTTTAAGCCACTCCTTTTCTAAAAATTATTTAGATTCAACAACGAAATCAAGTTCAAAGCGGTTAAGGTTGGTTTTCGTAAAAACCATCCGCAACCCTCCGTCATTTTAGGAAGCAGAGTACTTAGTATTCGTGCTACGTATGTTGATTATAATCAAGGCGTAGTGTACGGTAGCTAAGTGATGTCTTCCTACAAAGCATATGATGCGATAAGTTAGGACATTCATGTGATTATGTTGATCATAGTCAAGGTTCATATGGGTGGGTCTAGTTAATCACGAAATGACGGGTAGAACTTGACTAGTGCTTATGATATGTTGACCATAGCCAAGGTCATAAGCATCTACGGGTAAAAACTATATCGGGAATTTCAAGTGTTGAAATTTACAATGAGATTGCATAGCATCTATATGATAGTTGGATCCCGATCCCACTATGAGTAAGAGTTACTCCCAGGAGATTTTACACTTTACAATTAGCTAATCCAGTAGGTGTCTAGAAAGGTGTTAACGGTGTTTTGCCTCTGGGAAAAACTAGGTTTATTTTAATTAGGTCCATGCGCAAGCACGGGGAACCTCCCTCAAAGTACCGACACTGGCCTGGCTGACCGGTTAGCGAAACTATAGAATGTAATTAATCATGGCTAGTTTTCTTTTCAGGTTTTAAAGAAAATTTGATAAAAGCAGTGGGAGACATCGATTAGATAAGATAATAACCAATCTGATCTTTGCAAGAGCATTTCGCTGAGTGTATTCTTTTCTCTCTCCTAATGGCAGATACCGATGACGGGACTTAAGCTTCTTTTAGAGAAAAACAAACTGACTGGACCGAATTATAAAGAATGGTTGAGGAACTTGAAAATTGCACTCACATATGATAAAGTATCATATGTCCTCACTACCAAAGCCCGACCCGTCCCAGGACCCAAATCATCTGTTACGGATAAGGAGATCCGAAAAACATGGGATATTGATTGCAACACGGCCACATGCCTCGCGCTTGCTTCTATGGACAGTATCCATCAGAAACAACACGAGAAGATGGATGTACAATCCATATTTCTTCATACAAAGGAGTTGTATGAAGAGCAATCTCGTACTTTACGATACGAGGCATCTCGAAAGCTGTTTCAGATGCGGTTGGCCCCCGGCGCATCAGTAGGAGACTATGTTCTAAAGATGATTGGTCTTATAGAAGAACTTGAGGAACTGGGATAAACTATGGATAATGAGCAATATACAGATATTTTTCTGCAGTCTCTCTCCACCGCCTTTGCTCCTTTCATAGTGAATTTCAATATGAACGATTTGGAAAAATCATTGCATGAACTTCTAAATATGTTGAGAAATACAGAGAGCACGCTTAAGATAGCAAAAACCCCCGCTCTGCTTTATGGGCCATCTTCCTCTTCATCCCGAAAGCCAAGGCAAAGGGAAAGAAGAAGAATCCCACCAAGCCGAGAGGTGGAGTTGAAAAGGCGAAGGGGAAAGACAAGTCTGGGACCATGGGAAGTGGAAAAGGAGAATGTTTTTACTACCACAAGTCGGGACACTGGAAACGCAATTGTGCTTTGTACCTTACAGATCTCAAGAAGATGAAGCATGTTGATGCTTCCGCTTCAGGTGTGTTTGTAACTGAAAACTGTTTTTCATTAAACTCTGCATCTTGGGTATTAAATACCGGTTCTTGTTCTCACATCTGTAATTGTATACAGGGATTGAGAAACAGTAAAGTTTTGAAGACTGGGGACCACACTCTACGGGTTGGAAATGGTTCCAATGTACATGCTGTATCTGTAGGAGAGTATCATCTGGGGTTGCTTTCAGCATATATTTTGGTTTTGAACCCTTGTTATTTTGTACCTGGTATGCTATGTAATATAATATCCGTATCTTTGTTGGACAATGAAGGATATCATTTTGTGTTGCAAAATAATGTTATGAACATTAACTTGAATTAACAGTTGATTGGGAATGGTACACTAAGTAACGAAATTTACGTCCTAAACCAACACACAGTTTTCAATATACAACATACAAATAAAAGAAAGATTTCAGATATAAATGAATCTTTTCTTTGGTATTGTAGACTTGGTCATATTAATGAAATAAGACTAAACAAGCTGCATAAAGATGGATATTTAAAACCTTTTGAATATAAATCTTATGCAACTTGTCAGTCTTGTATCAAAGGTAAAATGACCAAAAATCCGTTTATACGACACGGAGAGAGAGCTATAGAACTCTTAAGCCTCATACATAGTGATGTATGCGGATCAATGTCTACACATGCTAGAGGCAGTTTTTCATACTTCATCACTTTTACTGAAGATTTCTCAAGATTCAGACACGTGTTTTTATTGAAAGATAAATCCGAAGCTTTCGAGAAATTCAAGGAGTACAAACTTGAAGTAGAAAAACAAACTGGCTCGAGTATCAAGAAACTTCGATCAGATCGAGGTGGGGAGAATTTAAGCACTAAGTTTTCAGACTTCTTAAAAGAGAATGGGATTCTCTCTCAGCTCACTCATCCGTACACACCACAGCACAACGGTGTGTCAGAACGGAGGAATCATACCCTATTAGATATGGTACGGTCCATGATGAGTGATACTGAGTTACCACTTTCCTTTTGGGGACATGCATTAGAGACAGCATTTTATCTATTGAACAGGTTTCCAACAAAGACCGAGTCTACCACTCGATATGAGATGTGGTGTGGGAAGAGACCATCTCTTAAAAGAGTTAGGATATGGGGTTGTCCGGCTTATGTCAAAAAGCAAAATCCGGATAAACTCGAGACACGATCGGTTATGTGTACATTTGTGGGATATCCAAAATATTCATATGGATATCTTTTCTACCATAAGGAGGAACAAAATGTGTTTGTTTTTCTCAACATGCCACATTTTGGGAAAATGAAATTTTTACAAATAGTACTGTTGGCAATGAGGTAGAACTAGAAGAGGTTCTAGAGACACAAATTACTCATGAAGAATTGGTTGAACCTGATGTTGCAGTAGAACAACAAGAACCTCATCCGCTCCGGAGATCTAGTAGAACTTCTTGACCACCGGAGAGATATTATGATTTTCTCATTGATGGTGAAAGAGAAGATTGCATCATGGATGATGATGACCCTACTAGTTTTCAACAGGCTATCACAAGCGGAGACTCAGTGAAGTGGCTGGATGCCATGAGATCTGAAATGGAGTCCATATACACCAACAAAGCATGGACTTTGGACGTTGCACCTCCTGGGATAAAACCTGTAGGGTGCAAATGGATCTTTAAGAAAATGATTGGTGTAGATGGACAGGTAGAGACCTATAAAGCAAGGCTTGTAGCGAAAGATTTTCGTCAAAGACTAGGACTGGACTATGATGAAACTTTATCTCCAGTAGCCATGCTTAAATCCATTCGGATCTTACTTGCTATTTCTGCTCACTACGACTATGAAATCTGGCAGATGGACGTTAAGACTGCATTTCTAAATGGTGATTTAGAAGAATGCATTTTTATGGATCAGCCAGAGTGCTTCACAGACACTGGGAGCAGCGAAAAAGCATGTAGGTTGCTTAAATCCATTTATGGGTTAAAGCAGGCATCTCAGAGCTGGAACATCTGTTTTGATGATACAATCAAAGAGTTTGATTTTATCAAAAATATAGATGAACCATGCATTTATAAGAAGATTGCAGAGAGTATTGTCACTTTCCTCGTATTGTACGTAGATGACATTCTCTTGATAGGAAATGATATTTCTATGCTATAATCGGTCAAATTATTCTTATCACAAAGGTTCCCCATGAAGAACCTGGGTGATGCCTCGTGCATTTTGGGCATAAGGATCTATAGAGATAGATCCAAGAGATTATTAGGATTCTCCCAATCAAAGTACATTGATACCATCCTAAAATGGTTTAGTATAGAAGATTCCAAGCGTGGTGCCTTGCCCGCTTGCCATGGAATCACTTTCTCTAAGGACTTCTGTCCGAAGACTGATGAAGAGAGAGCTCGCATGAGCATTATACCCTACGCTTCAGCCGTAGGATCTATAATGTATGCGATGATATGTACTCGCCCTGATATAGCTTATGCACTAGCTGTAGTTGTAGGGTTCCTAGGCATGCTAGTGAGGTCTCACAAGGCATCAACCATGCCAATTTCAAAAATCTAGGTGCCGAGAAACCTGACTACGGACCGTTGGCTAGAAATCTAGGCGAAAAACAATCTAGTTAACAACTTAACTAATGGGATATCGGAAATACAACCTTTGTAGATCCGGTGCTCCACCTCCATAGCTCCGCAACGAAGTCGTCTCTGCTGTCCAAAAGGAATCCGGGCTCTAGAGTCGGCTTCGTCGGAGAAAAAGCGAGCTAGGTCGTCGATGTCCATGCCGAAGATGATCTACGTCGAGGCATCGCTAAATCAAGCTCCACCTTCACCAAGCCCTAAAAACTTGTGAAGGAAACACACTCTACTACTTGGCAAGAGGTAGAGGATGAAGAAATAGGATGTGGGTAGACTTTAGAATTGGATTTCTCACTCTTTATCATCAATCACCATTGATGACCTTGCTTTCTTCACTTGAAGAAAAATGAGGAAGAAGAAGATAATAGTTATGATAAGTTAATTAAAAATGAAATGAATAATCAAACCTTATCATAACAAGACCATGGTTAATTGTAGAGAGTTAACTCAAGTTAGATGAATGGTTAGGGTTTGTATAAGAAGACAAAATAGTTGCTATGGTCAAAGTTCATGAAGCTTCAAAGAATACAAACAAAATAGCAACCATTTTCTCATTTCCTTTTTCCTTTTTCCAAAAAGAAAAAGATTAATAAATGAATAAGGAAATCAAAACCTTAATTATCCACTTAAAACATGGTTTAATTCTTTACATTTAACCAAAATGCATGTATCATCAAACATGATACAATCTAGTGCACAAAATCATATCGCATATGTAATGCGCACATCCGAGTGAGAAAATCCATTTTAAAGTGAACCGATACTAGTTAATGCAAAGTAATATATCAAATATATAATTATGCATTAAATCATTAAATCAACACTTGATTTAACGATCCGGTCATATCGCATATAACCGGCTAGTATCATTAGTAACAACTTATCGAATCAACACTTGATCCGATAACCCGGCTATATCACATATAACCGATCAATGTCACATCGCGAGAATCGAATACAGTATCACATACTCGTATTATTCTCGGTCCTGCACATATCTCATATGCGGTCCTATTTCGTTTCGCTTGAGCCAGGAAACCTCTGTGTAGGACTCTAAAGACTCGTCAATACGCCGGCAGCAGGTGATGATCATATCAAACACCCACAAGCCGCAAGCGGTCTGCTAAACGTAACGGCCACCCGGGTATTGCGTGATCAGAAGATCGACGAGCAAGCCCGCTCACACTCCTGCGAATCCGACCAGTAACACTACCGTACAGTCCGGTCTGTCCGTCTGATATGTCGCATATCTCGCCTAGGGGTGGTAAACGTCAGACCCCAATAGCTCAATAAGTCGTGTCGATATGAGGTCTATAACACTTCGAGAAACTACTGGTAACACTTACCAGTAAATCTCAGCAACCCTGGCCAGGGATTTCCTGTTATAGCCAATCGAACACAGCGCAACATCAACTTCCTATACCGGGAGAGTCGAATCCCATCCTATCGCTCATTGCCTCCATGTAACTCGGGACTGTACCCAAAAACCACCGTTTTGCACGCCCTCTTGGACGTGGTAAGATGGAAATCAAAGCACAGTGGGAACCACACAAGACTCTATGACGATCTCGGGTCAACAGACTACTCTGTACCAGTGTCACCAGAGAACTGCCATCTGACGTGAGGTATAATACCATCTGGGAGTTCTCGGCGAGTCCGTCCAGTGTACCCAGTCTCTACTGAGCACCTGTATATCATCTCTGATGTCAAACACCAATGGATATGGGATCATCCATCGCCCATCTGTATGGGTCGAGAAGGTATGCGCTAGTCTACACTGGTATATCGATGCCCCGTCTCGATACACCCACGACTAGGGACTTTGAAGGATGTACTTATGGACTACCATGTCCCCACTAGTATGATCCGCATCATAGTCCAGGTAGTCAAGTACAGATTCTAAGGGCTTTACCAATATGTAACAGAGAGACAATCAGCATACACGTTAAGGTAAAGGGTAACCAGATAGCATACTATCATGTCGAGCAAGAAAGTCCTCTCTATATATGTCCCAGCATCCACTACAATATACATCCTATGTATAGTAATGGCCTCTAGGGCGTACATATAACTAACAATCTCCCACTTGCACTAGGGCCATCTGATAACAGTGGTTGTAGTATCTCATACTCAACCATCCCATAAAAGTCTCTCTTTGGGAACAGGCCTTTGTGAGTGGATCCGCTGTGTTGTCCTCTGAGTCTATTCTCCAAACCTCGATCACCATGGAGATTAACCATCTCCATGATCAAGTGATACTGCCTTAGAATATGTCTGGATCACTGATGGGACCTGCGTTCCTTGGCATAAGCCACGACTCCATTGTCACACAATGGGAGGAACATAGTTCATCTCATGAACTAATATACACCCAAACATCCTCTTTGGTAGCATCTTAAGTAGCGATGTATCCTGCCTTTATCGTCTAGTATGTCACGGTATTTAGCTTCGAATTCTTCCAATATACCGTCCCTTTACTGAGGGTAAAGACAATGCCTGCGACTGACACTCAGTCATCTTTATCACCCTGGAACCTTTCCAGTGATTCTCCCCAGGATCGGTTGATACCATCTCACTACAACTAGTGAGTATCCTAACATGCATTTAGATCTATCTCATAGATCCAAAACTCAGGATTTAGGAGGTATCATTTTGATCCTTTATGGAGAATCTTTGTGATAAACGGAGATTGATCGAGCGTAGCATATGAAACTCCTTTCTTATCAAGAGTATGTCATCCACGTACTCTATGAGGATCGTCACCATACTCCCTACTACCTTTTTGTTTATACAAGGTTCATCTACCATTTTGATGATGTCAAACTCTTTGACCAATCCATCAAAACAGATGTTCCAACTCCGCGATGCCTGCTTTATCCTATAAAGCATCTTACACACGTTTCCGCTGCTCCCACTGTCTACGAGGCCATCTGGCTGTGTACTTATAGATGTTCTCTTCTAAAACATCATTTAGAAAAGCAGTCATGGCACCCAACCGCCAGATATCGTAGTCATGGTATGTAGCCGTGGCAAGTAGGATCTGGATGGACTTAAGCATAGCTACTTAGAAAAAGTTTCACCATGATCCACACCTGGTCAATGATGCAAACCTTTAACAAGTCTAGCTTTGAAAGTCTCAACCTTTCCATGTACACCAAGTAATCTTCTCAAGATATACTTGCTCCTGATGGGGATTTAACCCTTCAGATATAGCAACCAAAGTCCATACTTTGTTGGTGTATAAGGATTCCATCTCAGATCGCTAAGCATCCAGCCATTCTTACAGAGTCCCACTCCTGATGGCCAGCTCGAAACTAGTTGGGTCATCATCTCATGATGCAGTCCTCGCTCCCACTGTCATGGAGAAACAGAAGTATCTCTCAGGTGGGTGAGGAACCCTACTAGATCGGCGGAGAGGCTGAGGTTCGTTGGAATCTACTGAATCCTTTGGTTCTATCAAATCATCAGCTGCAGTCTGTATAGCTGGAACATTTCCAGTTCTATATAACAGACCTTGCCTCGAGCTTGTCCGGATTTTTCTTTTCAGACATAGGCCGGACAACCCCAAATCTTAACCAACTTAAGAAATGGGCTCTTCCTTTTCCATATCACATATGAAGTGGTAGGCAACTGATTTGATTTGAACCCTATTCAATAGGTATGCAGCTTCTCAAGCGCATAACACCCAAAAGGAAATAGATAACTCAGTATTACTCATCATAGAGCACACCTTATCACATAGGGTGTAATTGCTCCGCCCCGATATACTATCGTGCTATGGTGTATACGGAGGAGTAATGCTGAGAGAGAATCTCATTCTCCTTTAGAAAAGTCCAGGAATTCCATGCACAAGTATTCTCCTCCCTGATCTCATCATAGGACATAATACTTATACCCGTATATTGGTTCTCTACTTCTCGCTTATATTCTGTGAATATCTCAAAAGGCTTGGACTCATGTTTCAACAGGAACATATGTCTGAATCTTGAGAGATTATCAGAGAATGTAATGAAGTACAAAGAACCAGTCCTGGCTTGTGTAGACAGGGAACTCACATACATCAACATGTATCATCCCAAGAGTTTACCAACTCTTTCTCTGTTTCCAATAAACAGAGCTGTGGTCATCTTATCTTTGTGACATGACTGGCGAGTTTCATAAGATGTAAATTCAAACTGATTTAAATTTGCATCTAAATGTAACTCCAGCTAGTCGGGTCACATTGATATGACCTAGTCTACAATGCCTCAAGAAGGATTCGTTCATTTCTGAACTCTTCCTCTTGTGTGTGTTCCGTATAGTAAAGAACTGTAGTTTGATTTAGAACATCAACGCTTTTAGATAACGTGCCTGAACCGATCAACTTTTGATATAGGAAATGTTCAAAACATTATCCAACTATACAAAATTTTATCATTTCTTTACTGATAAAGAGACTGATATGATTTTGTATATCAGGTTCGGTATCTAATAGCATTTGTTCAGAATCAATGTATTGTAATACAGGGTGACAGTGACCAACAGACTTGGCTGCAACACTTGCCCCGTTTTCTGCCTCATGAAACTTATCACCCGTTCTCAGTTCTTTACCTTTCTGCAGCCCTATGTAACAGATTACATATCTGGGATCCTGATCTGGTATCACATACCCAGGACGTAAAGGATACTGAGAAACAGTTCTGTTTAATGAACACACCCGAAGATGATGCATCAGCATGCACTCTCTTCGTTTGGGCGGCACGGGAATTCTGGTAATCCCCAATTTCCTGCTCTGTCTTATAACAATTATAAGTTGGAGCGGGACCAACGTTCCCCAGCTCAGTATAACAAGCGGGTTCGGTCAATAATCCATTTTATTATCTTGATTAAGGCGTGATATGGTCGCTACCTGGAGAGAGAGAGAAGAAAACACTCAGCGTGCGCTCTTGCAAGAATAGATTGGTTATTATTTTATCTAATCAGGATGGCTCCCACTGCTTTTTATCAAATCTTCCTTCAAACCCTAAAAGGAAAGACTAGACGGGATTAATTACACACTACAAGTTCGCCAATCTTTCAGCCAGGCCAGTGTCGGTACTTTGAGGGAGGTCTCCCGTGCTTTCGCACGAACCTAATTACTGTAAACCTCGTTTTCCCAGAGGCGTAACCCCGTTGACACCTTTCTAGACACCTACTTGATCGGCTAATTGTAATGTATAAAACTCTTCCAGGAGTAACTCTTACTCGCAGCGGGTATCGGGATCCAACTATCTCATAGAAGGTATGCAATCTCATTGCAAATTTCAACACTTGAAATTCCCGATAATATTTTGCCCCGAACGATCTATGACCTTGACAAGGTCAACAAACCATAGACCGCAAGTCAAGTTCAACCCGTCATTTCTTGATTGAATCAAACCCACCCGCACGACCCTTGACAAGGTCAACAAGGCCGCACGACTACCCTAACCCAATCTGCATCATATGCATAAGCAGATAAATACTGGTTAGCTACCACACACTGCGCCTTGACAAGGTCAACAAACGCAGCACGAATACTAAACAGGATTTATCTGAAATGACGGAGGGCTATGACAGGTTTTTCTGAAAACCTATTGCGTAATGAACTTGATATCGTTGTAGAATCAAATGATTTTAAAAATGGAGTGCTTTTGAGGCTTTTCTAGTTTTGCTAAAGGAGTCACTCCCGGTGAAGGGATCGTCGGTCCTTTCCTCGTCGAATGAGGTGCGGGATATATCATATATATCACTGTGTAAAGCAAAAACACTTAAAAGCAATCAAAAGACAAACCGAGTGTGTAGCATCTGCCAGTTATTGCTAAAGGAGTCACTCCCGGTGAAGGGATCTCGGTCCTTTCCTCATCGAATAAGGTGCAGGATATATCATATATACCGCTGTGCAAAGCAAGAACTGTAGCTACCTGTTTTATTTTGAAATTCGATTCTACAACATCTTAGGTTTCTTTTATTTCATTAATCACATTAATGAAGTCCCATCATATAAGTACCTAAACATCACAGATAAAAACGACGTACACTTATGCCATCCGCATTCGCCTCGATGTCCCCTCGTGCACCGTTAGGTTAGGTAACTAACGGCAGAGCAGGGCAGGGCTAGCGCGGGTGTAAAACATAAGTAACGCCTATATAATATATCATATATACTATATACTGTATCTATCACAGAACATCACATGATCACATCACAGATATCGCAGCAGAAGAAACATATGAAATATTGGATATACTAGGACGTCCGTGTTTTCAATATGAGCCAGTATAAAACACGGATTCCACGGTCGTGATGAATAGCCAAACCCACACCCCTAGACCCCTACGAGAGCGGCAAGCAGCCCTACCAATTCTAGGGTTAGGAGACCCGAACTCGACTCCTCGAGATGGCCTCCCACTGGACCCTAGAACCCGGTTACTTGTGCTCCCCTCCTTGGGTCTATCCTAGTGCGGAAAAGTAAATAATATACAACCGGTGACATCTTCCGCAACCTGGAAGTGCCCCAATAAAAGAATATTACATACAAGTTTTTACATGAATGAAAATGAAAAACACTCATCTCACATAAAAACCCCCGGCTATTCAAACAAGACGATCCAATATAACATATCCAGCAACACATAACATCACATGTCATCAACGTAAGTAAATATGCGCATCCCAATTGTCGTTGACATATAGCAACGAAACCGGCGATATCACATATTACACTTACGGTCACAGAAAAGAAAGTGTAAAACTACAACAGTTGGAATCCGCAACCTCTTTAGACATCGCATGCCTAATCAAATGAATTACTTAGACATCGCATGCCTAACAATTATAAACCCCGCATTTTAGTCTCATTATCGAAAACACTTTTCAATACCAAGTCGGGCAATTCAACAAGATTCCAGACACCCTGATCGAATGCTCGTCGCAAACTTCAGTAGACGGCCGCACCCCCGATACCGTCGACGAAGTGCACCAAGGCGGAACACCGCTGCCGTGAGCACCCGTACGGATGCTTTCGGCGACGGGGTTCTCCTACAGTCACTTGGTCGGGGCTATGGAGTGAGGCTGTCTATTAAGTTTACCCGACGAGTATCCGCGTACGCTACGTGATTGCGACGGACTTTTGATCGCATCAAAATTCCGTGGCAATCGATCAAGTGAGACTAAACAGCTATGTTTATAACATTCATTCAGTTATCACATAACTACTTGTGAATTCCAATTATTGTATCCCATTCCGGATAAATATAAAATGTCAAACTTTCCGATCGAACAATCGAACACCTAAGTTTTCCCGATACAGATCAACACATGAAATAAGTCTAACAACATTCAGTTCGTGCCTCAGTACCAACGGTCCAGCCGTAGAAGGGTCAAGCCAACGCCTCACATGTGGCACGCCGTACTGCCCCAAACGCGAAGGTTCAAAGGGCAGTTCAAGACGGTCACATAATCGAGTTAAGGTTTGTTGTCTTCTAGAGGGACCATCGCGTTACTTGCACTACTTAGAACGTCGTTAAACTACGGAAAAATCCAACACTTGGAAATTTCCCGACAGGGGAAAATGTGGGTATTTATATCCGGTCGAACTTTTTAACATATTCTAAAAATTATCCGGAAAGCCACACAGACAAAATTTGATACTCCGATCGAAACACCGAATCCCCAAAACAACCCCAGAAAATTCAACTCTTGAATTAATATTAAAAATTCCCAGAAAATCCAGAATAATTAAATAGGAGTTACTGTGTAAGATTCACTGGACAATGTGGCCGTACGGCCGCGGATCCGCCGCATGAGCCTTGCTCATGCCGCGGAACCGCGGTGGTAAAGTGGAATTAGGTCCACGAAATTTACAGTAATTCCTAGAAAACCCTGCTTGATTTTCTGCATATTTTTAATGTTGAAAAACTCACTGTTTTCAAAAATGTACAGAGAGCATGGAAATTTTGGACTTTCGGGTTCGATCGGACTTCAAATTCCGTCTGGACTTCGCCTAAGGCTCTAGCTAGGCTCTGACACCACTGTAGGGTTCCTAGGCACTCTAGTGAAGTCTCACAAGGCATCAACCATGCCAATTTCAAAAATCTAGGTGCCGAGAAACCCGACTACG
Organism: Agapanthus africanus; assembly: GCA_030015575.1. Taxonomy (NCBI): domain Eukaryota; kingdom Viridiplantae; phylum Streptophyta; class Magnoliopsida; order Asparagales; family Amaryllidaceae; genus Agapanthus; species Agapanthus africanus. The sequence goes on along the minus strand of CM057343.1, from coordinate 201,499,620 downwards.
GACCGTTGGCTAGAAATCTAGGCGAAAAACAATCTAGTTAACAACTTAACTAATGGGATATCGGAAATACAACCTTTGTAGATCCGGTGCTCCACCTCCATAGCTCCGCAACGAAGTCGTCTCCGCTGTCCAAAAGGAATCCGGGCTCTAGAGTCGGCTTCGTCGGAGAAAAAGCGAGCTAGGTCGTCGATGTCCATGCCGAAGATGATCTACGTCGAGGCATCGCTAAATCAAGCTCCACCTTCACCAAGCCCTAAAAACTTGTGAAGGAAACACACTCTACTACTTGGCAAGAGGTAGAGGATGAAGAAATAGGATGTGGGTAGACTTTAGAATTGGATTTCTCACTCTTTATCATCAATCACCATTGATGACCTTGCTTTCTTCACTTGAAGAAAAATGAGGAAGAAGAAGATAATAGTTATGATAAGTTAATTAAAAATGAAATGATAATCAAACCTTATCATAACAAGACCATGGTTAATTGTAGAGAGTTAACTCAAGTTAGATGAATGGTTAGGGTTTGTATAAGAAGACAAAATGGTTGCTATGGTCAAAGTTCATGAAGCTTCAAAGAATACAAACAAAATAGCAACCATTTTCTCATTTCCTTTTTCCTTTTTCCAAAAAGAAAAAGATTAATAAATGAATAAGGAAATCAAAACCCTAATTATCCACTTAAAACATGGTTTAATTCTTTACATTTAACCAAAATGCATGTATCATCAAACATGATACAATCTAGTGCACAAAATCATATCGCATATGTAATGCGCACATCCGAGTGAGAAAATCCATTATAAAGTGAACCGATACTAGTTAATGCAAAGTAATATATCAAATATATAATTATGCATTAAATCATTAAATCAACACTTGATTTAGCGATCCGGTCATATCGCATATAACCGGCTAGTATCATTAGTAACAACTTATCGAATCAACACTTGATCCGATAACCCGGCTATATCACATATAACCGATCAATGTCACATCGCGAGAATCGAATACAGTATCACATACTCGTATTATTCTCGGTCACGCACATATCTCATATGCGCTCCTATTTCGTTTCGCTTGAGCCAGGAAACCTCTGTGTAGGACTCTAAAGACTCGTCAATACGCCGGCAGCAGGTGATGATCATATCAAACACCCACAAGCCGCAAGCGGTCTGCTAAATGTAACGGCCACCCGGGTATTGAGCGATCAGAAGATCGATGAGCAAGCCCGCTCACACTCCTGCGAATCCGACCGGTAACACTACCGTACAGTCCGGTCTGTCCGTCTGATATGTCGCATATCTCGCCTAGGGGTGGTAAACGTCAGACCCCAATAGCTCAATAAGTCGTGTCGATATGAGGTCTATAACACTTCAAGAAACTACTGATAACACTTACCAGTAAATCTCAGCAACCCTGGCCAGGGATTTCCTGTTATAGCCAATCGAACACAGCGCAACATCAACTCCCTATACCGGGAGAGACGAATCCCCTCCTATCGCTCATTGCCTCCATGTGACTCGGGACTGTACCCAAAAACCACCGTTTTGCACGCCCTCTTGGACGTGGTAAGATGGAAATCAAAGCACAGTGGGAACCACACAAGACTCTATGACGATCTCGGGTCAACAGACTACTCTGTACCAGTGTCACCAGAGAACTGCCATCTGACGAGAAGGTATAATACCATCTGGGAGTTCTCGGCGAGTCCGTCCAGTATACCCAGTCTCTACTGAGCACCCGTATATCATCTCTGATGTCAAACACCAATGGATATGGGATCATCCATCGCCCATCTGTATGGGTCGAGAAGGTATGCGCTAGTCTACACTGGTATATCGATGCCCCGTCTCGATACACCCACGACTAAGGACTTTGAAGGATGTACTTATGGACTACCATGTCCCCACTAGTATGATCCGCATCATAGTCCAGGTAGTCAAGTACAGATCCTAAGGGCTTTACCAACATGTAACAGAGAGACAATCAGCATACACGTTAAGGTAAAGGGTAACCAGATAGCATACTATCATGTCGAGCAAGAAAGTCCTCCCTATATATGTCCCAGCATCCACTACAATATACATCCTATGTATAGTAATGGCCTCTAGGGCATACATATAACTAACAGTAGTAAGCAGGTATCAAAAACTGGATAGCCGTGAAGAACATTCTTAAGTACTTGCGAAGGACTAAAGAATTGTTCTTGGTGTATGGTAATAGGGATCTCCAAATGGAAGCCTTTACCGAATCCAGCTTCCAAAGTGATAAGGATGACAGTAAATCTATCTCAGGGTTTGTATTTACCCTCAATGGAGGGGCGGTATGTTGGAAGAGTTCCAAACAGGATACCGTTGCAGACTCCACGATGGAAGCTGAGTATATTGCTGCAAATGATGCTGCCAAGGAAGCCGTCTAGATGAGAAAGTTCGTTGCGGAGCTAGGAGTAGTTCCAACCATTATTAATCCAATACCATTGTATTGTGATAATAATGGAGCTATGGCATTGGCCAAAGAACCCAGATCCCATCATAAGTCCAGACACATCCTCAGTCGATATCATTTGATCCGGGAGATAGTTGATCGCCATGAGATCGAGATTCGGAGAGTAGATACAAAGGATAACACCGCGGATCCACTCACCAAGGCCCTTCCACAGCCGCAACATGAGCAACTTTTTGAGATGTTGGGTATGAGATACGCCAATAATTGGCCTTAATGCAAGTGGGAGATTTTTGGATATATGTATGCCCTAGAGGCCATTATATGTATAGTGGATGCTTGGACATGTATATATGTATATTTGATATATGACTTTCTTGCTCGACATGATAGTATGCTATCTGGTTTTACTTTATCTGACATGTTTACTTGATACTGTTCAATTGATACATGTTGATAAAACCCTGAGGATATTTGCTTAACTTCCATGGCTATGATGAAGATTATACTAGTGGGGCATGTGTGGTCTATAAGCCTATCCTTAAATGTTCCTAGTCGTAGGTATATCGATACAAGGCATCGATATTCTAGAGTAGACTAGCGTGTACGTTTCTTGACTCATATGATGGGCGATGGATGATCTCATATCCATTGGTGTTGCGACATTGAAGATTGTATATGGGTGCTCATTGGAGACTGGGTACACTGAACAGACTCACCGAGAAATCCTATATGGTATTATATCTATCGTCAGATAGCAGTTCTCTGGTGGCACTGGTACAGGTTAGTCTGTAGACCCGAGATCGTCATAGAGTCTTGTGTGTTCTCCCACTGTACTTTTATTTCCACCCTACCATTGCTTTACAGAGTCGTGCAAATAGCTGGCTTTTGGATATAGTCCCGAGACACATGGAGACAGAGAGCGATAGGAGGGGTTTCGCCTATTCCGGTATTGGGAGTTGATGTTGTGCAATGCGCGATTGGCTCTGACTTGAAGTCCCTGGGCAGGGCTGATGAGATTTACTGATAAGTGTTATCCGTAGTTTCTCAACCGGTCATAGACTATATCAACATGACTTATTGAGTTATTAGGACTCGACGATTCCATCCCTAGACTTGATATGCAACATATTAGACGAAGAGACCGGACTGTACGGTAAGTGTTGCCAATGGCTCGACAGGAGTTTGACGGGTTCGCTTGTTTTTCTTCTGATCGCTCAATACCCGGGTGGCCGTTACGTTTAGCTGACCGCTTGTGGCTTGTAGGTGTTTTGATATGATCATCACCTACTGCCGGCGTATTGACGAGTCTTATGAGTCCCACACAGGATTTTTCTTGCTCAGGCGAAATGATGTGGAATGCATATGAGATATGTGCGGGAGCTCGACTAAATGTGAGTATGTGATACCGTAGTTTAATAGGGCGTTTATTATTGGTCGGGTCGCATTTGATGTGACCGATTTATTAAATCAAGTGTTGATTTAATATTGACTTTTAGCTCACTTTTAATTAAACCTTTTCTTTTGGATGTATGCATATATGTTTATACATACACATGATGATGTGCATGCACACATACATACATACATATGTATCATGGTTGATGGTACATAGAAGATGGCAATACAAGACTTACATGGTTGATAAATATCTTCTATTTTGTTTATGGATTAAAGAAAAAGGAAATTAGCTAAATGACTCATTCTTTCTACATAATTCTTATTTGACCTTTGTCTTTAACCATTGTTAGATTTCCTTTGTTCTTTAACCCATCTAGAAAATATCTAGATATTTAGTTAACTATGGTTATATTTGAGAGTGTCTCATATATATTCTTTTCTTTTTCTTTTTGGAAAAAGTTTTTCATTATATTCACAAAAGCTTTTGCCATATTCACTTTTCTTCTTCTTCAAGCTCTCTTGAGTTTTTATTTGAGTGAGGAACTTAAGAAGAAAGGGTTTTTAGGTGAGTTTACAAACCACATAACCATCCTACACCATCGTAGCCCTTTTGTGTAGAGTGTTTGCTCCACTTCATCTTGATTTAGTGAGGCAAAGAGATTGACCTAGGAATCTCCAGGTGGATCATCGTAGACGACGAAGAACATTGAGCGGAGTTGATCCAAGCTTCGAGCAAAGCCGTAGGAGTCCTAAAGGCCGAAGGAGTTGGCTACAAAGGTTGTATTTCCTTTTCCTTTAGCTTAGACTTCACATAATAATGATATTACCCTAATCTCTAGTTACGATTCGTAGTTCGTTTCTAATAGCCCTCTAGAATTTTAAAAGTGCACTACTATATGATGTTGTAACCCAAGTAGAGGCGCTACTATACACCAACACAACCACCACAAGCATATATATGTATCGACGCCTCACGGCGAAGATCAACACAAAGAAAAATGAAAAGCAAGACATCAAACCTACCAAGCGAACATATAACCCATCGCTCTAAGTCTCGCAACTACAAGTCTTGCTAAGTCTTACCACATATACAAATACTAGTTTTCTGATTGATGGAGTTGACTACATACAATAGGAATAATAGTACAACAGGGGCACGATCCAACATCTACCACCTACCAAAGCAAATCACCCGAATGCAAGCTGTGTGCCAGCGATGCAGCTACTGATCCATGCGGTCAACCTGCAAGAACTGTAGCACAACGGGGGTGAGTTGCCAACTCATGAGTAGAAAACATCAGTAGGTTGAAATCGAAATAAACAACGATTTCTAGGTCAACTATATCATAAAGGTAATGCTATGATATCTAGGGTGACCCTATCTGTAAGTCCATGCTACCTCTCCCGGTACTTTCGGGCATGCGGAATTTGGTGAAAAACAATTTTCTAGAGGTGGTAACATAGACTCAAAACCGGATCTTTGTTAAACATCTAACTAACAACCTAACTATGAGTTGCTAACTACTCGGTTAGGGGGTTATACCTTTCTTTTTCTCGAACTCCTTCGTCTTCAAGCTTCGATGGTCATCCGAATCGGCTTCTTCCCGTCGTCTCCTTACGCCGAAGATAGATCCACCTGAAAGCTTCAACCTTTGGCTCCTTCTTCGAACTTTGAAGAAACTAGTTCACTCGGTTTGCTAAACCTTGTGAACTAGAGTGAGTAGAGAAGAGTTTGTATGGGATTTTATCTATGGTTCTTGGTTCTCAACTCATGAGACAAGTGAACCATAGAGTCAAGAGAGAGAGCAAGAGGAGGAAGATGAGAGCTCAAAAACAAGAGAGAGAATGAGCAAGAAAGAATGAGAGAAGACTTTTTTCATTTGGCTCTCATAATCCAAAACAATCATAACACCTCATATCAATCAAGTATTATGTGATGGTTTAAGCAACCATAGCCATATCATTTCATGCACTCATTTTGCACAAAAGAGCAAGCAAGCAAAAGTCTTTGCCATGAAATGATAGCTATAGTTATCATGATGGTCAACTAGTCAAGCCTAGTCAACCGGTCAACAAAGTCAACAAGTCCACAAAAGTCAACAAGTCAACAAAGTCAATCCCTCAACAACCATGTCACCATAATATTTAATTAATATAATTGTTAATCACATATCATATTCTCATTAGGGTTGAACAAAAAGTCAATAGTCAACTGTCAACGGTCAACAACCCTAATGAGAATCCTCTGCCTCTGTCTCTCCGTCAACTGTGCATACACACCCGCATCCGCGTTCCGAGGAACACGAATGCATACTGGATAAATCCAATCCCAAAAGGTACACTAGGATCTGGCTTAAACCAAAGCCCGCTAGTGTAAACTGTCCGGACACTGTACGTGCATAATTGCACGGATGTGACCGAACCCTGTCGCAAAACCATGCGACCTGTCGCAAAACCATGCGACCTCTACTCTTTTGCCTAAAGGCGAATAACTTTCTGTGTGGGACTCTAAAGACTCGACACTACGCTGGCAGTGGGTTTAACCACAGACCGCAAGCGGCACTAGCTGTGCGTAACGGTCCCCAGGTAGATGCCGAGATGAAGACTGACGAGGCGAAACCCATCTGAACTCCTACTGAGCCTGAATGTGACATTCTCCGTACAGTCCGGTCTGTTCGTCTGATACATCGCATGGCGGGCCTAGGGGGCTGTAAACGTCAGTCCCCCAATAGCGGTACAAGTCGTGTCGGAGTGAAGCCCAAAACACCCTGAGATAACACTGGAAGCCTACCAGTATATCTCGTTTGCCCTGGCCAGAGACTACTCGCGTAATGGCTCTCCTAGACACAGCACGATGTCAACCCCCAATACCGGGAGAGACGAATCCTGTCTAACCGTCAGTGCCTCCAAGTGCTTCGCGACTGCACCCAACTACCACCTGTTTGCACGACTCCTTTGAGCCGTGGTAGGGTAGTAATCAAAGTACAGTGGGAACACACTCAAGGCGAAGTGACAGTGTCAAGTCAGCGGACTAAGCTGTACTCATGTCACCTGGGAACTGATAACTGACGATAGGCATAATACCAACTAGTCAGTTCCCGACGAGTCCTGTCCAGTGTACTCGTAACCCAACGAGCACCCGCATACTCTCTCAAGTACGACGTACCAACGGCTGTGGGACAGACCGTCTCCCACACTGGGATGAGAAGCGCATACGCTTGTCTACTCCGGAGTATCGATGCCCTGTCTCGATAGTCCTACGACCAGGGACCTGCATAAGGATGTGCTTATAGATTACCCAGCCCCACTAGTGTGACTGCCATCACAACGCTGGTAATCAAGCAAAGATCCTAAGGGCTCCACTAATGTGTATAGGCGATATACTAAAATAAACACATGTACACATTGAAGTAGAAACAAACCAAGTAGCATACTACTATTTTGAGCAAGATTGTATATACAAGGTGAATATCCCAAGCTTCCATTAAGTAATATACAAACTAGTATGATACAGTAATGGCCTCTAGGGCATATACACTAACAATCTCCTACTTGCACTAAGGCCATGTACTGGCGTATCGAAGACCTATCATCTCGATCAGCCGCTCGAACTGAGTCTGGGGCAAGGCCTTGGTGAATGGATCTGCAGTGTTATCTTCTGAAGCGACTCTCCGAACCTCGATCTCCTGGCGATCCACGATCTCCCTGATCAGGTGATACCGCCTCAAGATGTGTCTGGATCTCTGATGGGACCTGGGTTCCTTCGCTAAAGCTATAGCCCCGTTGTTGTCGCAATACAGAGGTATTGGATCAACAATGGACGGAACCACCTGAAGCTCTTTCAAGAACTTCCTTATCCAGACAGCTTCTTTTGCGGCATCAGATGCAGCGATGTACTCCGCTTCCATCATCGAGTCTGCAACGGTTTCCTGTTTGGAACTCTTCCAACACACCGCCCTTCCATTGAGGGTAAAGACAAAACCCGACATGGACTTGGAATCATCCTTGTCACTCTGGAAGCTGGAGTCAGCAAAGGCCTCGATCTGGAGGTCTTTTCCGCCATACACCAAGAACATCTCCTTAGTCCTTCTCAGGTACTTGAGAATGTTCTTTACTGCTATCCAGTGTTTCTCCCCAGGGTTTGACTGATACCGGCTTACCACACTCAGTGCATAAGCTACATCCGGTCTGGTACACAACATCGCATACATTATAGAGCCTACCGCAGAAGCGTAGGGTATAATAGACATGTGATCCCTCTCCAAATCAGTCTTGGGAGACATCTCTTTAAAGAGGGTGATCCCGTGACAAGCCGGTAGGTTACCGCGCTTGGAATCTTCCATACTGAATCTTTTCAGTATGGTGTCGATGTACTTGGACTGTGAAGTCCTAATATCCTCTTGGATCTATCACGATTGATCCGGATCCCCAGGAAGTATGAGGCATCACCCAGGTCTTTCATGGAGAACCTGTGTGACAAGAACCCCTTGACAGATTGTAGCATAGGAATGTCATTTCCTATTTAGAGAATGTCATCCACGTACAAAACGAGGAATACTACAGTTCTCGCTACAAATCTACAATAGATGCATGGTTCATCTGGATTTTTGATAAAGCCAAATTCCTTGACCATCTCATCAAAATAGATGTTCCAACTCCGCGATGCCTGCTTTAGTCCATAGATGGACTTAAGCAACTTGCACACCTTTCCGCTGCTCCCACTCTGAATGAAACCCTCTGGTTGGTCCATATAGACACACTCCTCTAAATTTCCATTTAGAAAAGCGGTCTTTACGTCCATTTGCCAGATCTCATAATCGTGGAAGGCAGCAATGGCAAGAAGGATCCGAATGGATTTCAGCATAGCCACTGGAGAAAAGGTTTCGTCATAGTCCAAGCCAGGTCTTTGACGGAAACCCTTTGCAACAAGTCTAGCTTTATAGGTCTCAACCTGTCCATCTACACCAATCTTCCTTTTGAAGATCCACTTGCATCCTACGGGTTTTACCCCGTTTAGAGCAATGTCCAACGTCCATACTTTGTTGGTGTACATGGACTCCATTTCGGTCCGCATTGCATCCAGCCATTTTACTGAGTCAACGCTCTGAACGGCCTGCTAGAAGCTAGTAGGCTCATCATAATCTATGATGCAATCCTCTCTATCCCCGTCTATGAGAAAACCGTAGTATCTCTCGGGCGGATGAGACTGCCTACTACTCCTGCGGAGCGGCGTAGGAATGTCCTGTTCTTTTGAACCCTCTGGTTCCACTAAGCTTTCAGTAATAGCTCGTGGTTCTGGAATTTCTTCCAGTTCTACTGTGCTCCCACTTATCTGGGTTTCTAAAAACTCAGTTTCTAAGAAGTAGGCATGACGAGAAACAAGAACTTTTTGTTCCTCTTCGCAGTAGAAGAAATATCCCTTGGAGTTCTTTGGTTATCCCACGAACTTACACTGTACTGAGCGTGCCTCGAGCTTGTCCGCATGCTGCTTTTTAACAAAAGCTGGACATCCCCATATCTTAATGTGCTTAAGGTATGGTCTCTTCCCACACCACATCTCATATGGTGTAGTAGGCACAGTCTTAGTTGGAACTCGGTTCAAAAGGTATGCAGCTGATTTTAGCACATACCCCCAGAATGATCGCGGTAACACAACGTTACTCATCATGGACCGTACCATATCCAATAGGGTGCGGTTCCGTCTCTCCGATACACCATTATGTTGCGGAGTGTATGGAGGAGTAAGCTGAGAGAGAATTCCATTCTCTTTTAAATAGTCCAGGAACTCGGCACTTAAGTATTCACCACCTCGATCCGATCTTAGAATCTTGATACTTTTGCCAGTCTGTTTTTCTACTTCATTCTTATATTCCTGGAATTTTCTAAAGGCTTCGGACTTATGTTTCATTAAGAAGACATAACCGTACCTCGAAAAGTCATCCGTAAAAGTAATGAAGTAAGAATAACCGCTTCGCGCATGTGTAGACATTGGACCGCACACGTCGCTGTGTACGAGTCCCAAGAGGTCGCTCGCTCTTACTCCGTGTCCAGTGAACGGAGTCTTTGTCATCTTTCCTTTGAGACAGGATTGACAGGTGGCATACGATTGATATTCGAACGCATTCAAATATCCTTCTGTATGTAACTTCGTCAACCTTCTCTCATTGATGTGACCCAGTCTACAATGCCACAAGAAAGCCTGATTTATTTCCGGAGACTTTCTTTTGTGTGTATTCTGGACATTGAAAATCTGTGGTTGGTTTAATATGTATATACCATTGCTTAATGTACCTGACCCAATCAGAACTTGATTAAGGTGAATGTTTACAACATTACTTACAAACGCAAATTCATAACCTTCTTTAGAAACTAAAGATACAGAAATGATATTACAAGTTGCGTTGGTGTAACATTTCAAAATAATAAAATATTATTTTTGGGAATTTTTATAATTTAATAATATTTTATTGATTATTTTAATATTAAATTTATAATTAAATATCGATAAACAGGAAAAATTTTGAAAAAATTATGGAAAATTCAAAAATAATGTATTCTATGGAATTTTGTCATTTTAAAGTTTTTATGAGCATTTATATACTAACTTAGTGTTAATCGCGATTAAAAATGGCTAATCGGATTTTTAGCATTTTGTGCAAAACATGCACATATCATTTTTGTTTTACACTTGTGCATTTCTACCATGTTACTTTGGGTTTACTATTGATGAGAGAAGGAAAGTGGAATTTGAAAAGAAAAAGAAAAGGTTTTGGATTAGAATATTAGGTATGGTGAAGAGAGAGAAAGGTGAGGGTTTTGTTGACTTGGTCTTGAGCCATCCCTCTCCAATTATTTGCACATCTCTCTTCTCTTCCTCCTCCATTGCCGTTGCTGCTGTTGCCCCTCTCTCCCTCATCATAAAATCCCCCAAAACACCTCAATAAACATCTCAAAACCCCACTCCCATTTCACAAAAATTGTACACAAGCTCACAAGCATGCCTTTGGACAAAGAAAGTAGTCATTTTGGCGCTGTTGAGGATTCATGAGGGTATTATGAGGTAATTTCTTCACAATTAGAGTGTTATTGCTTGTGCTTAACCTTCAATTCAAGTTTCATATCGATATCGTGTAATTTGGTGTATTTTGGACCAACTTAGAAAGGGTTAGGGTAAAGTTGAGATGTGGCTTTGTAATTGGACTTAAATGGTGACCTTAGATCCCATATTGACCAAAACACTGGCCTAGCACAACCTGAAACCCAAAAATACGGAATTACGGAACTTTTCATGTCGGTTTATGTGATCTGTGAAGGTGTTCTGGAATCTGGAGCAACCCGGGGGCACCAAAAATAAAATTAAGCTGACAGTGAGTCGTGCAGGCACCTAGGAAGCTACCACCAAGACCCGAGCCCCTAACTCAAAACTACGGCCGCAAATTTAATCATTCTGGCCGCAATTTGCGGCCAGAGTAGAGGGGAATAGGTCCATTTTTGTTCCAGGGCTCATTTTGCACTAAATTAGACCCCTCCTATATGCAGTTTTGGCTAATTGTCATCTGGGGAAAATCTGGGAGCATTTTGGTGTGTTTTAGGCGATGTTTTCCGTATTTTTAAATGCACTTTCTTGATATTTGGATTTGTATTTGGTTGTCGGGTGTTCGTACATCGACAACATGGGTTGTTTGTTCGATTTGCATGTTTGGGCCATAGGTTCCAACCTGTGAGCACACTGTGCGCTGTATCGGTTTTCTGCCTTGATTTTCATACGCATTGCTATGGTTGATCATTGTAGGTACCTTCACGTGGATTCCGAGGCGACGAAGCATGGCGTTATCGACACCGACACGCAGGATACAGGTGAGTAGATTTATATCTACGGGGAGAAGTCGGGTGGATGGCGTATAGCACCCCCGCAGTTCGTAGTGATGTATACGAATACGTATACACATAGATATTGATTATATGTTGTTGAGATTATTGATGATAAGATGGATATTTGGTATTTTTGGATTGGTTTAGTGTAGTTGCGAAACCCTAGAGTAGTGGTCGCACTCACACACGCACGCACACACATATTTGCATACATTCTTTCTTTCATACGTGCGTATGGGAATATATTTATGTGTTCACATAGGTATGAGACTATGTGTTCATATACTGGATTTGAGAATAGTATTGGAATTTGAGATGAGTCGATGAGATTTGGCTTGAGGCCGGGAGATCGGTGATGTGATTTGGTTCGTATTGATATACGACATGATGTTTTAGCGGGTCTTTTGGCGTAGTGATTCTTACACCTGCATGCATACTTAGGCGGTATCAGTATTGTACTAGACGTAGATCAGTACCCCGATCATGATATTTGATAAAGAGGATACCAGATGAATAGTATGATGAATGTGATATTGACCCGTACCCAGACTTGGGGTGCCGTACGACGGATTTACGTACGAGCTATATATTGATGATTGATCCGCACCCTTGACTTGGGATGTATGATTATAGATATAGTATCGGATATGATATTATTGAGGCGGGATCACCGACTAATATATATACAGGTATGTATATGTATCGACTCAGATGTTAGGCGGTTTCCTTACCTGTAGTCCAGCTGGTTAGCTTAGCCCTTTAGTTTAGTTGTTAGATTAGATTCGATTCTTACCTATTTTAAAAACTAACGAATCGTGGGTATTTTAAAAGACAGCCCAAGGGATCCTACGGATATTTCAAAAGACGTATCTTTTCATAAAAACACCGTAGCCCCTATTTTCAAAACCCCATGATTCGTGTTATTTCAAAAGGCACCATTTGTAAGGCTTATATTAGATTAATGCAGATTAGTTATAGTTGCGTCTAGTATTCAGCTCCCGCTCATTATTGTGGTTCGCTTCGCATCGCATGCTTATATTATGTTTCATACTCCATTATTGATATCATGCTGTTAGGACACCAGCACCATTACCGATGATGCGTATGTACCACGTACACTTACTTGCCGGCTCACACACATCTTCATCGGTAGTTGCCATGTCACGTACACCTTAGAAAATATTATTGCTTAACTTAGATTGATAGCTAGTAGTTTGACATAATATTAGTGTACATACCTTATATGCCAGCTTAGATATTGTAGTTATTACTTGTCGCTTCATGCATACTGTTATTCATTGCTATGCCGTATTCATGGATTCTCATGCTTATATTCATGGTTTTACATCCTATTGATGATTCGGATTTCCATGATATTTTCTGGATTTGGAGGAAAACCGCAAAACATATATAAACTGGTTTCTCTCTTTTAAATAAAAATGCGGTTTTCCCATGATGTATGAGTCGTCCACCATGAGTTTGCTGATGGATTTCGAGACCCGATTCGAGGAGGCGGATGAACCGTTTCGGGTACATGGTGGACCCGGTAAGGTACCCTGGGGCACGAAGCGCGTGATGATGACGATGTGAGCCTGGCAGGGGAGCATTACCTACCGGTGATTTTACCCGACGCGTCGGATATCCGGAGGATACCGTCGTGGTCTTGAGATGGATGGTAGGGGCCGGTCTGGACTGACGGCGCCCTAGATATTGTGATTGAGACATTGAGATTTCGAGATATTGAGGTACAGAGACTGTGATACAGAGATATCGAGATATTGGGATTATGTTTTGTGCCGGTGCTAGGCACTGTTTTATGCTGATTTTATTATGATACCTCATTTTAAAAATACAAAGGAAATCTCACTAAATTATGAAAACAGTTCTTCATTTACATGTATTCTGTTTTCATGCATTCATACCTCATTCATATGATATATTGCTACCTGAGACACTGACACGGGCACATGAGATTACACTCGGGTTAGATATTTACCCTAGTCATTGTTATTGACTGCTGGTTTTATTTGAGGATTATATATATATTGATCGTATGACCTAGGATTGCGTCATACATGCGATTTCTGTTCGTAGATGTATTCTATTCACGAGTTGGCAACTCACCCCCGTTGTGCCCCAGTTTCTTGCAGGTTTGCCGTACAAGTTTCATTACGGCTTGCGGGCATAGTTTCCTTCGGGTGATTTGCTAGTAGGTGGGTTTACTTGTATCGTACCCTCCATTATATAACTTGTATATTATTACTCTGTTGTATCTAGAAGTTCCATCAACCAAACATGTATTTATTTCAGAGATAGAGATCAGTGATGTTTATTCTTTCGACCTTAGAGTCGCGCGTTGTGTTTCTATGGATTTCTTGCTGTTTTGAGTTTCCTTTTGAGTTTTGACCTCGCCCTTGGCGTTGTATATTATATTGCTTGTGTGGTTGTGACCGTCGATTGACGAAGAGCTAGCTCCCGCTTGGAGATGCCTTTTTTATTGATTCCGTATACTATTCATGTTGTATCCCGTTTGGGGGCCTGTATTTACAAAGGAGACTCTGCCGAAATTTTCAGGAAATATTTGATGTTTTTAAAAACGCATAATTCGGCTTATGCTATTAAAACTACTTATTTAAATTGGTTTTCCTTCACTCTACTACTTTTCTTTGTTTGGATTTCTGGGTTTTCGGCTTACTTAGAATACGTACGCCTTGAGACGTTCGTAGTTTAAGTGCCGGTCATATTCCGTACTTTCGGGACGTGACAAAGTTGGTATCAGAGCGTTAGGTTTTACCTTCGGAGCGTAGGATGACCCTTGGTTGATGGAATAGGTGACTAAAGTAGAGTGACGTACCGTGGGTATGTTCCGCGGCATATTTACGACACGCCACTTCACTTAAGAAGCCTTAGGATGTACATTTCTTGTTCAGTATCATATTCATTCCTGATCTAGCCTCATCGGTACCAGTTTTGGTTTTGCTGCCACGATTACGGGCAAGGAGAGCTACGGCTAGAGTTGCGGTCAGCATGAGCTCGTTACGAACGAGGACTGACCAGGGCGTGATTCGGGCAACACACGATTGCGGAGATGTGTCTTTTTACTGTGTTTTTGCGCCACGAGCGTTGGATGGATCGCTGTATGAGACTTCTCGGACGTGCAGATTAGCACCAGAGAATTGAGCCACTGACAGAGGCCAGCCAGACTTTGATGACCGTTGATATGTGGCTTATTCATGATGATTGAGGCACGGTTCAACGTGCAGATGAGTGAGCCAGTTATTGCTGCGAACGATGAGATATCGTCCCAGATGTTGGAACTATTGCAGTATGAGATTGTACTAAGAGAGGATAGAAGGTCGCTAGTCATCGAGGATGAATGACTAGGACATGTGGATCGTTCGCCTACCCGATGCGAGGTCATCAGATAGATTGATTCCAGCTAGAGACGACTTCACGCGGAGACGTTGAGAGTCGACAGAGACGATCGAATGTCAGAAACCTATTATTCCAAGTTTAAAGTACTCGGAAAGACATGCAGGCAATTCTATGGTCCCTCTAGAAGAATGAAACCCTAACTCGACTTAATGACCGTGTGAAAGCCTTTGAACCTTAGGGTTCATGGCAGTTCCTCGGCGCCATTAGTGAGGCTTGGGTTTGCCCTTCTACGGCTGGACCGCCGATACTGTGGTATGTAATCGATACTATTATGCTGTACCCAAGATGTTGAGCTCTTGGGGGATTATGAGGTTTTAACGAATCGATCGGATGGCTCGACTTAATTCGGATGCTAGGTGATGAGATGCATTTATTGGGAGACTCCAGATACGAGGATAGCCGTTGGAGCTCAGTCTATGCAGCCACGACGAGACGAGTCCGAAGCAGTCGAGATTAGAGAAAGGTGGAGCAAGCGGTTCGTACGAGATCTTGATAAGATGACGTTCCACTCCGCCGACATCAGAGATGCGATGCGCATGCTGAGGCATTGTACTTTGATATACCTTCCAGAAGGAGTCGCGATGAGTATGCAGCCATTCCGGAGTAAGAAGCAGATATAGTAAAGGACGATGACTTCCGGACAGTTGGCAGAGATGAGACATGGAAGCGACCTTGAGCAGGATTCCTTCCAGGATACTGCTGCAATGATATTTGCACCCAGGATCAGATGGGTCACGTATATTCAGAGAGCCAGAGGCCGACGCCAGTGACATGCTGCTTTACGAGTGGTCGTGAGGATTGACCGAGAGATGACCAAAGAAGTGCCAAAACAGAATCGTCCCCGTTAGCACACCCGACAGGGCCGATGAACCGATGGATCGTGAGATTGGTAATCCCCAGAGAAGACTTGGACCCAGGAGTGGTCATTATTACGCACACCAGCAGGCCAGAGTTCTTGACCATCAACGAGACGTCCCACTAGTGACCGCGACAGTTGGCCCGAGATTCTTGGAGGATGCACTTGAGCGGTACTATTCCGCCATTATTGATTTCGATGTTTTGGGCGATCTATTTGCATGACTGATTTGATGATTGGATTCATGATATTTGTTTTCATGCACCATGGTGGCACTTGCTGAGTATTTATGATTTTTGCACAGTTGTTGCACTTGATATCGTTTTTGAACCTTGGTTTCCCCATTTATGATTTCATGGGTTTCATACAGTTGAGTTGATTTTGCGTTTATGCACGCACACGTTTTGGTTTTTGCACTCGGTATAGTTCACATATGCTTGCAGTGCAGTGATTCGCATTTTATGCACTTAGTTGCACTGGACTTCGATTTTGATAGTGATGTTCGATACTTGTTTTGTGCACTCTGTGCACCTGATTCGGATTTTTAGCGCATGTTGGGCACCTGTTATGAGATGCGATTTGGTGCACACCAGATGCACTAAATCGAGATTCTTCGTGCATGAGATGCACCTGTTTTTGCTGTCAGGCACACACTTGGCCCATGACAGATGCTTCGTGCACACCCGATGCACTTAGATGTTGTTTCTGTGCACATGTATGGCACATTTATGCATATTGATTCCGTGCGCACCAGACGCATGTAGTATTCATATGTATTTTTTTTGGGATTGATTTCTTATGGACCGGTACGTTTTTATGATGATTGCTATATGTTTTTATACTGACCAGGACTAGTCAGAGGACAGTACCTGAGTATATTTTGCATGCATTGATAGGTTTCAAAGGGATTTCCAAAAGCGAGCTATGGTCTCATTATTCACATACGTGTCCGATATGACACGAAACGTTTAAAAACAGGGAACCCTTCTAAATTGTTTTTAAAACGGCGGAACGTGCATATTAAACAAAAGGTATATACGTATATGGTTATTTTCTTATAAGAGACGTCCGCCACTGTGCAGTGTTATGCGCATTGCACAACGACTTTAAAAGATTTGGCATGCATTTCCTTTAGAAACTTACATGTATAGATTTGATATTTACATGTATAGTTCTGATTTATATCATATTGGTTTTTCTTTGGATTTGGCATTCGTGTCCTTACCATAACTCCAATGATTGCGGGATATTTGACGGAGTTTTGTTTTCGAGTTATCTACTCGTTACTCATGCGCATGTATTGCGCTATGATGCTTTTTATGTATTGATGATTTCGGAGCCCCGTTGGTTGGGACATTTTATTGAAATGTTTTAGAAATTGGGGGTTTAAATTTAAATTCGGGGACCGAATTTCTTTTATGGGGGAAGATTGTAACATTTCAAAATAATAAAATATTATTTTTGGGAATTTTTAAAATTTAATATTATTTTATTGATTATTTTAATATTAAATTTATAATTAAATATCGATAAATAGGAAAAAATTTGAAAAACTTATGGAAAATTCAAAAATAATGTATTCTATGGAATTTTGTCATTTTTAAGTTTTTATGAGCATTTATATACTAACTTAGTGCTAATCGCGATTAAAAATGGCTAATCGGATTTTTAGCATTTTGTGCAAAACATGCACATATCATTTTTGTTTTACACTTGTGCATTTCTACCATGTTACTTTGGGTTTACTATTGATGAGAGAAGGAAAGTGGAATTTGAAAAGAAAAAGAAAAGGTTTTGGATTAGAATATTAGGTATGGTGAAGAGAGAGAAAGGTGAGGGTTTTGTTGACTTGGTCTTGAGCCATCCCTCTCCAATTATTTGCACATCTCTCTTCTCTTCCTCCTCCATTGCTGCTGCTGCTGTTGCCCCTCTCTCCCTCATCATAAAATCCCCCAAAACACCTCAATAAACATCTCAAAACCCCACTCCCATTTCACAAAAATTGTACACAAGCTCACAAGCATGCCTTTGGACAAAGAAAGTAGTCATTTTGGCACTGTTGAGGATTCATGAGGGTATTATGAGGTAATTTCTTCACAATTAGAGTGTTATTGCTTGTGCTTAACCTTCAATTCAAGTTTCATATCGATATCGTGTAATTTTGTGTATTTTGGACCAACTTAGAAAGGGTTAGGGTAAAGTTGAGATGTGGCTTTGTAATTGGACGTAAATGGTGACCTTAGATCCCATATTGACCAAAACACTGGCCTAGCACAACCTAAAACCCAAAAATACGGAATTACGGAACTTTTCATGTCGGTTTATGTGATCTGTGAAGGTGTTCTGGAATCTGGAGCAACCCGGGGGCACCAAAAATAAAATTGAGCTGACAGTGAGTCGTGCAGGCACCTAGGAAGCTACCACCAAGACCCGAGCCCCTAACTCAAAACTACGGCCGCAAATTTAATCATTCTGGCCGCAATTTACGGCCAGAGTAGAGGGGAATAGGTCCATTTTTGTTCCAGGGCTCATTTTGCACTAAATTAGACCCCTCCTATATGCAGTTTTGGCTAATTGTCATCTGGGGAAAATCTGGGAGCATTTTGGTGTGTTTTAGGCGATGTTTTCCGTATTTTTAAATGCACTTTCTTGATATTTGGATTTGTATTTGGTTGTCGGGTGTTCGTACATCGACAACATGGGTTGTTTGTTGGATTTGCATGTTTGGGCCATAGGTTCCAACCTGTGAGCACACTGTGCGCTGTATCGGTTTTCTGCCTTGATTTTCATACGCATTGCTATGGTTGATCATTGCAGGTACCTTCACGTGGATTCCGAGGCGACGAAGCATGGCGTTATCGACACCGACACGCAGGATACAGGTGAGTAGATTTATATCTACGGGGAGAAGTCGGGTGGATGGCGTATAGCACCCCCGCAGTTCGTAGTGATGTATACGAATACGTATACACATAGATATTGATTATATGTTGTTGAGATTATTGATGATAAGATGGATATTTGGTATTTTTGGATTGGTTTAGTGTAGTTGCGAAACCCTAGAGTAGTGGTCGCACTCACACACGCACGCACACACATATTTGCATACATTCTTTCTTTCATATGTGCGTATGGGAATATATTTATGTGTTCACATAGGTATGAGACTATGTGTTCATATACTGGATTTGAGAATAGTATTAGAATTTGAGATGAGTCGATGAGATTTGGCTTGAGGCCGGGAGATCGGTGATGTGATTTGGTTCGTATTGATATACGACATGATGTTTTAGCGGGTCTTTTGGCGTAGTGATTCTTACACCTGCATGCATACTTAGGCGGTATCAGTATTGTACTAGACGTAGATCAGTACCCCGATCATGATATTTGATAAAGAGGATACCAGATGAATAGTATGATGAATGTGATATTGACCTGTACCCAGACTTGGGGTGCCGTACGACGGATTTACGTACGAGCTATATATTGATGATTGATCCGCACTCTTGACTTGGGATGTATGATTATAGATATAGTATCGGATATGATATTATTGAGGCGGGATCACCGACTAATATATATACAGGTATGTATATGTATCGACTCAGATGTTAGGCGGTTTCCTTACCTGTAGTCCAGCTGGTTAGCTTAGCCCTTTAGTTTAGTTGTTAGATTAGATTCGATTCTTACCTATTTTAAAAACTAACGAATCGTGGGTATTTTAAAAGACAGCCCAAGGGATCCTACGGATATTTCAAAAGACGTATCTTTTCATAAAAACACCGTAGCCCCTATTTTCAAAACCCCATGATTCGTGTTATTTCAAAAGGCACCATTTGTAAGGCTTATATTAGATTAATGCAAATTAGTTATAGTTGCGTCTAGTATTCAGCTCCCGCTCATTATTGTGGTTCGCTTCGCATCGCATGCTTATATTATGTTTCATACTCCATTATTGATATCATGCTGTTAGGACACCAGCACCATTACCGATGATGCGTATGTACCACGTACACTTACTTGCCGGCTCACACACATCTTCATCGGTAGTTGCCATGTCACGTACACCTTAGAAAATATTATTGCTTAACTTAGATTGATAGCTAGTAGTTTGACATAATATTAGTGTACATACCTTATATGCCTGCTTAGATATTGTAGTTATTACTTGTCGCTTCATGCATACTGTTATTCATTGCTATGCCGTATTCATGGATTCTCATGCTTATATTCATGGTTTTACATCCTATTGATGATTCGGATTTCCATGATATTTTCTGGATTTGGAGGAAAACCGCAAAACATATATAAACTGGTTTCTCTCTTTTAAATAAAAATGCGGTTTTCCCATGATGTATGAGTCGTCCACCATGAGTTTGCTGATGGATTTCGAGACCCGATTCGAGGAGGCGGATGAACCATTTCGGGTACATGGTGGACCCGGTAAGGTACCCCGGGGCAAGAAGCGCGTGATGATGACGATGTGAGCCTGGCAGGGGAGCATTACCTACCGGTGATTTTACCCGACGCGTCGGATATCCGGAGGATACCGTCGTGGTCTTGAGATGGATGGTAGGGGCCGGTCTGGACTGACGGCGCCCTAGATATTGTGATTGAGACATTGAGATTTCGAGATATTGAGGTACAGAGACTGTGATACAGAGATATCGAGATATTGGGATTATGTTTTGTGCCGGTGCTAGGCACTGTTTTATGCTGATTTTATTATGATACCTCATTTTAAAAATACAAAGGAAATCTCACTAAATTATGAAAACAGTTCTTCATTTACATGTATTCTGTTTTCATGCATTCATACCTCATTCATATGATATATTGCTACCTGAGACACTGACACGGGCACATGAGATTACACTCGGGTTAGATATTTACCCTAGTCATTGTTATTGACTGCTGGTTTTATTTGAGGATTATATATATATTGATCGTATGACCTAGGATTGCGTCATACATGCGATTTCTGTTCGTAGATGTATTCTATTCACGAGTTGGCAACTCACCCCCGTTGTGCCCCAGTTTCTTGCAGGTTTGCCGTACAAGTTTCATTACGGCTTGCGGGCATAGTTTCTTTCGGGTGATTTGCTAGTAGGTGGGTTTACTTGTATCGTACCCTCCATTATATAACTTGTATATTATTACTCTGTTGTATCTAGAAGTTCCATCAACCAAACATGTATTTATTTCAGAGATAGAGATCAGTGATGTTTATTCTTTCGACCTTAGAGTCGCGCGTTGTGTTTCTATGGATTTCTTGCTGTTTTGAGTTTCCTTTTGAGTTTTGACCTCGCCCTTGGCGTTGTATATTATATTGCTTGTGTGGTTGTGACCGTCGATTGACGAAGAGCTAGCTCCCGCTTGGAGATGCCTTTTTTATTGATTCCGTATACTATTCATGCTGTATCCCGTTTGGGGGCCTGTATTTACAAAGGAGACTCTGCCGAAATTTTCAGGAAATATTTGATGTTTTTAAAAACGCATAATTCGGCTTATGCTATTAAAACTACTTATTTAAATTGGTTTTCCTTCACTCTATTACTTTTCTTTGTTTGGATTTTTGGGTTTTCGGCTTACTTAGAATACGTACGCCTTGAGACGTTCGTAGTTTAAGTGCCGGTCATATTCCGTACTTTCGGGACGTTACAGTTGGGTACAAAAAAGCAATTACGCAAAACCAAAACATGTCCATCTGACATTCCCAGGTGATAGTCCCCCACGGCTTTAGCATCCATGCTAGCTCCATTCGCAACTCTGAGGGTCATGTCACCTGATTTCAAAACACTACGATTTCTCAACGCCTGCAAAGAATTACAGATATGAGATCTTGATCCGGTATCCAATACCCAGGAAGTAGAGTTTATTGAAAGACAGTTTTCAATAACTTACACACCTGAAGCTGAAGCTGCAACCTGCTTCAATTCCTGTGTTCTGGCCTTCCAGGCCCTGCAATCATTCTTCCAGTGTCCTTTCTTATGACAATAGAAGCATTCTTCCTTATCCACAAGCTTCCCCGCTTTCTTTGTTGCTTTAGCTTTTCCCTTCGTATCCACTTTACTAGCACCGCCCCTTGGTTTGGCGGGGGCTTTCTTCTTCTTTCCCTTGGCTTTCGCCTTGGACCTAGAAGAAGATGATCCTCCTACAAACAAAGTGGATGTTTCCCTACCTTTCTGTAGGGTGCCCTCTGGGCTCCTCAGCATGTTGAGGAGCTCTGAAAGTTCAACTTCTTTTTCTTGTAAGTTGAAGTTCAGTATAAACTGGGCGTAAGTGGAAGGAAGGGACTGGAGAACCAAGTCCGTATAGAGCTCACTCTCCAATGTGGTCTCTAGGTCCGCGAGCTCCTCAATGTAGCCGATCATCTTAAGCACGTGTTCTGCTACTGATGATCCGACGGCCATCCTTGCCGAAAATAACTTTTTCGACGCTTCGTATCTTATGATACGAGATTGCTCTCCATACAGTTCTTTTGTATGAAGAAATATGGATTCCAAGTCCATATTCTCGTGCCTCCTCTGATGTTCGTTGTCCATAGAGGCAAGTACGAGGCACTTGGCCTTCGCGCTATCAATCTCCCAAGTCTTACGGATTTCCTTATCCGCGACGCTGGAAGTGGGACCAGGGACAGGGGGAGCTTTGGTGGTAAGAAGATACCCCAGCTTGTCGTAAGTGATTGCCATCTTGACATTCCTGAGCCAATCTTTGTAGTTTGACCCTGTCAGTATGTTTTTATCTAGAAGTAACTTAAGTCCAGTCATGTCGAATGGTCGCTGCAATTAGGAGAGAGAGAAGAAACACTCAGCATGATGCTCTTCCAAGTTTAGAATGGTTTTTAGTTTGTCTAAACAGGATGGCTCCCACTGTTTCTCAAATCCCTCCTCAAACCAAAAAGGAAGAATTAGTCAGGATCAATCTCACCGTACAATACTTGCTTAACCGTTCAGCCAGGCCAGTGTCGGTACTTCGAGGGAGGTTATCCAACGCTTTCGCGAAGTTCCTTAATTAAATAACCTCTTTTCCCTGGGGGCGTAGCCCCGCTAACACCTTTCTAGACACCTACTAGGTTTATAGCATTGATCGTTTAGTGAGAAATTTCCCGAGGAGTAGCATATACTCACAGTAGGATCGGGATCCAAATATCATCGCGTGACGAAACTGAAGGAATCCTACCAGAATCATCACACTCCAAATGGTATGCAACACTAGCAAGTTTCAGTTCTTTTGAAACTCCCGATGTGGATTTTTGCCCCATGCTCTTATGACCTTGACATTGGCCAACAAATCATAAGTCACATGTTAAGTTCTACCCGGCGTTCTCCAGGTTAATTTGAATCCACCCATACCTACCCTTGACTTTGGCCAACAAGGCAGTACGACTGTTCCAAACCAACGCATCTATCTATGCTGCACATGAATACCCAATAGCTACCAATCACTATGCCTTGACTTTGGCCAACAGACACAGCTTGAATACTATTGACTATTCATGTGAAAAGACGGAGGGCTACGAATGGTTTTGGCTAAACCGTGAACGTAGTGAACTTGATATAGTCGATGGAACGAGATAGCTTTTAAAAAGAGTGGCTCAAACTCCGCATTTTAAAAGTTTGTTTTGAAAAGAACCGAGTGGTTTTTCGAAAGTGTTCCAACGATTTTAACTTGGTTTATTTTCTTGCATTAGTTCTTTTAATGCGTGATATTCTTGCATTAGTTCTTTTAATGCGTCCCATCATTTAATCCTACCATTGCAGAAAACAACCAAAATATGACGTACGCTTATGCCATTCGCATTCGCCACGGGGCCCCGTCATTATCCGTTAGGTTACTTAACTAACGACAGAGCGGGGGCTGGGCTAGCGCGGCTGTAAAACATAAGCAACGCCTAAATAATATCATATATAGATATATTGCAATGATAGCCATTTCAGATCACAGATGAACACATTGGATATACTAGGAATCCGCAATTCGTACGAGCCTGTAACGAAAAGCAGATTACACGGTCGCGGTGAATAGCCAAAACCCCACCCAAGACCCCTACGGGTGCAGCAAACTACCCGCCAAGTGCCCGAAGCGAAGCAACCTCCCTCAACTCCGTGAGTAGACCACTCGACACTTCGGCATACCCGGTAGTTTGTGCACCCCCTCCATGGGTCTATCATAGGAGCAAAAACAGTAAAAAGAAATTATACAATGACGGCTACAACCCCGACCCGATTGTGCGGCCATACAAATAATTATTACAACAATTTAAAATTTTACATGAATTGAAAGAAAAGAAAACTCTCGTCTCACAACCCCCGGCTATTCACCCGCGACAATCCAATGAATTCATATACACATTCCAGCAACATTACAGATCACAGATTTGTATAACCCCCACTAATCGACATATAGCGATTAGCAGACGTTCAATACAAATATCACATTACAGAAAAATCCCGTCAGCTAAAGTCTTTTAGAAGTTCGATCAAAAATACGGATTTTCAGGACCCCAAAAATAAAATTTTCGTTCTGGAAAATCTGGGCAGAAAATATATATTCCAAAAATCCCAAAACAACCCCAGAAAAACACTGCACCAAACTTGGACCTCGGCCGAGTCAACTCGGCCGCGGATCCGCGGTGGGAGCGTGCTCCCGCCGTGTTTCCGCGGCACTTTGACTCGATCGTTGGACCAAATTTGGTGGGTGATCACACAAAAGCCTGAGTCGATTTTTAAGATAAAATTTATCAATTTTTGAAAAGAAAAAAAATCGGCAGAAACTTATCATATCGGGTTCGTTTTGCGACTTTTTCTTTTGATCGATATTCTAGCTACTTTGCTAACATGTTAGATAGAGTTTAACTAGGCTCTGATACCACTGTAAGTCCATGCTACCTCTCCCGGTACTTTCGGGCATGCGGAATTTGGTGAAAAATAATTTTCTAGAGGTGGTAACATGGACTCAAAACCGGATCTTTGTTAAACATCTAACTAACAACCTAATTACGAGTTGCTAACTACTCAGTTAGGGGGTTATACCTTTCTTTTTCTCGAACTCCTTCGTCTTCAAGCTTCGATGGTCGTCCGAATCGGCTTCTCCCCGTCGTCTCCTTGCGCCGAAGATAGATCCACCTGAAAGCTTCAACCTTTGGCTCCTTCTTCGAACTTTGAAGAAACTAGTTCACTCGGTTTGCTAAACCTTGTGAACTAGAGTGAGTAGAGAAGAGTTTGTATGGGATTTTATCTATGGTTCTTGGTTCTCAACTCATGAGACAAGTGAACCATAGAGTCAAGAGAGGGAGAGCAAGAGGAGTAAGATGAGAGCTCAAGAACAAGAGAGAGAATGAGCAAGAAAGAATGAGAGAAGACTTTTTTCATTTGGCTCTCATAATCCAAAACAATCATAACACCTCATATCAATCAAGTATTATGTGATGGTTTAAGCAACCATAGCCATATCATTTCATGCACTCATTTTGCACAAAAGAGCAAGCAAGCAAAAGTCTTTGCCATGAAATGATAGCTATAGTTATCATGATGGTCAACTAGTCAAGCCTAGTCAACCGGTCAACAAAGTCAACAAGTCCACAAAAGTCAACAAGTCAACAAAGTCAATCCCTCAACAACCATGTCACCATAATACTTAATTAATATAATTGTTAATCACATATCATATTCTCATTAGGGTTGAACAAAAAGTCAATAGTCAACTGTCAACGGTCAACAACCCTAATGAGAATCCTCTGCCTCTGTCTCTCCGTCAACTGTGCATACACACCCGCATCCGCGTTCCGAGGAACACAAATGCATACTGGATAAATCCAATCCCAAAAGGTACACTAGGATCTGGCTTAAACCAAAGCCCGCTAGTGTAAACTGTCCGGACACTGTACGTGCATAAGTGCACGGATGTGACCGAACCCTGTCGCAAAACCATGCGACCTGTCGCAAAACCATGCGACCTCTACTCTTTTGCCTAAAGGCGAATAACTTTCTGTGTGGGACTCTAAAGACTCGACACTACGCTGGCAGTGGGTTTAACCACAGACCGCAAGCGGCACTAGCTGTGCGTAACGGTCCCCAGGTAGATGCCGACAAGAAGACTGACGAGGCGAAACCCATCTGAACTCTTACTGAGCCTGAAAGTGACATTCTCCGTGCAGTCCAGTCTGTTCGTCTGATACATCGCATGGCGGGCCTAGGGGGCTGTAAACGTCAGTCCCCCAATAGCGGTACAAGTCGTGTCGGAGTGAAGCCCAAAACACCCTGAGATAACACTGGAAGCCTACCAGTATATCTCGTTTGCCCTGGCCAGGGACTACTCGTGTAATGGCTCTCCTAGACACAGCGCGATGTCATCCTCCAATACCGGGAGAGACGAATCCTGTCTAACCGTCACTGCCTCCAAGTGCTTCGGGACTGCACCCAACTACCACCTGTTTGCACGACTCCTTTGAGCCATGGTAGGGTAGTAATCAAAGTACAGTGGGAACACACTCGAGGCGAAGTGACAGTGTCAAGTCAACGGACTAAGCTGTACTCATGTCACCTGGGAACTGATAACTAACGATAGGCATAATACCAACTAGTCAGTTCCCGTTGAGTCCTGTCCAGTGTACTCGTAACCCAACGAGCACCCGCATACTCTCTCAAGTACGACGTACCGACGGCCGTGGGACAGACCGTCTCCCACACTGTGATGAGAAGCGCATGCGCTAGTCTACTCCGGAGTATCGATACCCTGTCTCGATAGTCCTGCGACCAGAGACCTGCATAAGGATGTGCTTATAGATTACCCAGCCCCACTAGTGTGACTGCCATCACAACGCTGGTAATCAAGCAAAGATCCTAAGGGCTCCACTAATGTGTATAGGCGATATACTAAAATAAACACATGTACACATTGAAGTAGAAACAAACCAAGTAGCATACTACTATTTTGAGCAAGATTGTATATACAAGGTGAATATCCCAAGCTTCCATTAAGTAATATACAAACTAGTATGATACAGTAATGGCCTCAAGGGCATATACACTAACACTATCTGCATATATGCCAACAATAATCAATGCCTGTATGCATGTGGATATCATCCAACAATATAATCAATGCTTGTATGCATGTAGATATCATCCAACAATACAATCAATGCCTGTATGCATGTGGATCTCTTCCACTCGAAACATCATGAAAACATATGCATGTAAATATATGAGGATATCATAGAACGTGTGTCCATCAATGACACATAAAATCATGGAACCTAAGTGTCCAACACCGACACTCGAAACATCATGAAACCCGTATCCAGCATCGACACGTAAATCCTCATATCTCAGACGCTGCATCCTCAGATCGGCCCTCAGGCGCCGCCTACTCTGGTCGGCCCTCATATCCATCCCACGACTCCGGTCGATATCCTACGGATAACCGCCAAGTCCAAATATTATCACCGGTAGGTAGTGCTCCCCTGCCAGGCTCACCGCCTAACAATACGAGTTTTCTTGCCCCGGGGTACCTCACCGGGTCCACCATGTACCCGTAGACGGTGCCTACCGCTCCTCGAATTGGGTTTCATATCCCAATCTCAGAACCGAGAAAACACATGGTAGACGTCTCGAAATATCATATCAAGAGAAACCGGGTTTTTAAACCAATACATATTTTCCTTTGAAATATAACCACGGTTTTCAAATCCAGAATCTCATGAAAACAACATCTCAATACGTAATATCATAAAGCATGATGTATGCAACATATCACCGAAATGTAAGCATATCAAGTATATCATGCAACCATGTATAGTGATGTGAGCATGTCAAGTATATCATGCAACCAAATATAGTGATGTGAGCATGGCAAATATACCATGCCACCAAGAATAGTGATGTGACAATACTGAACAATCAAGAGTAGTAGCATGATGTTTCAATTCTACTGTGTAAGTGACAAAGCAATTATCGATGATAAAGTGTGTGAGCCGGCCAATCTGTGTAAGTGTAACATACGCATCATCAATAATGTGTTAGTTATGTATATGCCCTAGAGGCCATTGTTGTACATATGATGTATATTATGATGGATGCTTGGATATATATAGAGAGGACTTTCTTGCTCGTCATAATAGTATGCTATTTAGTTTCACTTTATCTTAACATGTTGACTTGTTTTGGTTTACTGTTTTTCACTCACATGTTGATAAAGCCCTTAGGATCTGTACTCGACTACTGGGACTATGATGAGATTATACTAGTGGGGGCACGGTAGTCGATGAGTACATCCTATAACTGTTCTTAGTTGAGGGTATATCGAGACAGGGCATCGATACACCAGAGTAGACTAGCGTATACGCATCTTGACCCATACGATGGGCGATGGATGATCTAATATCCATCGGTGTTTGACATCAGAGATGGTGTACGGGTGCTCAGTGGAGACTGGGTACACTGGACGGACTCGCCGAGAAATCCCAGATGGTGATATACCACACGTCAGATGGCAGTTCTCCGGTGACATTGGTACAGGGTAGTCTGTAGACCCGAGATCGTCATAGAGTCTTGTGTGATTCCTACTGTGCTTTGATTTCCACCTTACCACGTCCAAGAGGGTGTGCAAAACGGTGGCTTTTGGGTACAGTCCCGAATTACATGGAGGCAATGAGCGAAAGGAGGGGATTCGCCTCTCCCGGTATAGGGAGTTGATGTTGTGCTGTGTTCGATTGGCTATAACTGGAAGTCCCTGGCCAGGGCTGATACAGAGATTTACTGGTAAGTGTTACTAGTAGTTTCTCGACCCGTTATGAGCCTCACATCGACACGACTTATCGGTTACTGGGGTCTGACGTATACCACCCCTAGACTTGATATGCGACATATCAGACGAACAGACCGGACTGTACGGGAGTGTTACTGATTGGATTAACAGGAGAACGCACAGGCTAGCTTGTTGATCTTCTGATCGCTCAATAGCTGGGTGGCTATTACGTTTAGCTGACCGCTTGCAGCTTGTGGGTGTTTGATATGATCATCACCTGCTACCGGCGTATTGACGATTCTTTAGAGTCCTACACAGAGGTTTCTTGGCTTAGGAAAAATGGAGTAGAGGCACATATGAGATATGCGCAGGACCGAGGATAATGCGATATGAGATACCATATTATATTCTCGTGATATTTAGATATGAACCGGGACATCGGATCAAGTGTTGATTCGATGAATCAGTACATGTAATATTAGTCGGTTATATTCGATATAGCCGGATTGTCGGATCAAGTGTTGATTCGATGATTTAATTTATAATAATATATATGATATATTGTATTACATTATCTAATATTGGCTCGCTTTATTATTTCATTTTCTCACTGGATAATACATTGATATATATGCGATATATGTTAATTGTATTATTTTCTTTTGTTGCAAATATATAATATATATATGAAATATATTATTGTGACATGATATGATTAATAATGAAACATGTTTAGTGATGATTAAACAAGATTAGGGTATGATTAGGGTTAGCTTCTTCTTGCACCTTCTAGAAGCTTTCTCTTTTGTCTTGGTTAAGATATTATGGTTGATATTTATCCATGACTCATTTCTAACCTAACCAAACCCTAGCTCTAGTTTATTCTCTACAAGGGTTATCCCTGTCATAACTAAACTATGGTTACATTATTAATTCATATATACATTTCATTATTCATGACAAAAGGAATTATCTCATTCTTTTTCTTCTTCTTCTCTCTTTAGCTTTGAGAAAGCTTACTATAAATTCCTTTTGTGATGATTTCATGTGAGATTATGATATAAAAAGATAGCATAAATACTACTCCAACATCCTCATCTAATCTAGCCAATTAGATTATAGTGTTCACCTCATTAGAGTGAGAGAGCTTGAGTTATAGCAACTTCGACGTAGATCATCGGAGAATTGAACACTACATGCTAGCATGGATCGTTCGAGTCGTGGAGCCTCTCTTGAGTCCGGGAGATCGTGGATCGCGGCGAAGGGACTTCTACTCGGAGCTTATGAAGTGAAGGAGTGGACTACAAAGGTTTTAATCCCTCACTTTTAGTTGTAAAGATGTTTACTTGCATGCTTAACCCTAATAATCTAGCAAAGATCCCGGCTTTGTGTTGTTCGGCACGTCTAAATTTTTATTCGGGCATATTTGATACCTTATGAACCTTCACATGAGTGCCTAAGAACCCTACAGTGGTATCAGAGCCTAGCTAGAGCATTAGGCGACGTGTATACTGTCACGACCCGAAAGAGAACGTGACTGGCCCTTGAACCATATGAAGTCTATAGGACCCCATCTGATCCAAGTAAGCAAAAAGCCCAGAAATCTAAAACCATTGAAAGAGTAAATAAGGAAAACTGGTTTTAAGAAGTAAATAAATCATGTTTTGAAAATCAAAGTTTTTAAATAACTAAGCCGAATATGTATTTTTAAAATGTGTAACCTTTCCTGAAAATTTCGGCAGAGTTTCCTTTGTAAAAACTGGCCCAGAACGGGGTACAACAAGAATAATATATATGAAATTATAAAAGGCATCCCCAAGCGGGAGCTAGCTCTTCGTCAAACGACGGTCACAACCACGCAAGCAATAATAATATACTACGCTAAAGGGCGAGGATTAAAAACCCCAAAAGAAACTCAAACAGCCAGAAAACCGTAATACTACAAGCGCGACTCTAAGGTCGAAATAATACAACACTGTTTTCTAAGTCTGAAACAATATACAAGTTTTGGTTGATGGAATTCTAGATACAATGAATAATACATATACAATGGCGGTTCTGATACAGAAGAAACGACCTACCTAAGCAAGTCACCCATGAGGAAGCAGTGTGCCAGAAATGCCGCTATGGAATCTGTACGGCAAAACCTGCAAGAACTGTGGCACAACGGGGATGAGTTGCCAACTCGTGAATAGAAAAATATCTACAAGCAGAGATCGAATGCATGACCCATCCTAGGTCAATAGGATCAGAAATAAATAAACCTCAATATGAATAAGTCTGAAGCATACTAAACTGGCCAGGTAATCTATATGCATGAGTGTAGTGCCAAGTACTCGTGCCAGTGCCTCAGGTAATAGCATATCATAAATGTGAGGTATAATCAATGTAATCAAATCTCCAGGTACGTGGATCCCGTCCACTCGTCACCCAATGACAATAACCATCATGCATGCAAATATCATAAAGCATGTGCATGGAAATAATATGAGGATATAAACCATCTGTGTCCCTCGCGACACATCAAAATCATGGAACCGGAGTGCCCAGCATCGACACTCGAAAACATAATGAAAACTGTGCCCAGCATCGGCACGTAAATCCTCATATATCGGGCTCCGTCAGTCCGGATCGGCCCACGGGCTCTGTCTGCGGTATCGGCCCTCGGCCCCGGCAGTACGCCCATATCCATCTATCGACTCTGGTCCGTATCCTCCGGATAACCGCCAGGTCCAACCAATCACCGGTAGGTAGTAGTCCCTCTGCCAGGCTCACCGTCTACTACACAGCGAAACCGTTCTCGCCCCGGGGTACCATACCGGGTCCACCATGTACCCGCAATCGGCCCCATCCGCCTCCTCGAATCGGGTTTCACATGTCGCTCTCAGCACCGAGAAAACACATGGTGGACGCACTGAAATATCCTATCAAGGGTAACCGGGTTTTAAAACAATTACATATTCTCCTTTTGAAACACCCACGATTCCCAAAAACCAGAAATATCATGGAAACAACATATCTCAATGCGTATAATCGGAAAGCATGATGTATGCGACATGTAAAGAAATGTAAGCAACATACACTGAATGCAACAGTACTACAGTGTAGTGACATGGAAATTATCGATGATGAAGTGTGTGAGCCGGCAAACAAGTGTATGTGGAACATACGTATCATCGATAATGGTGCAGGTGTCCTAGCAACATGACTGAAATATATCAACAATACAAGCGATGCAATGCAAATAGCATGAATATGCGGAATCGAATAATAAACGCAACAGTAAAGAACCTGCTTCAATAGATATATCATGCAACCATGCCTTTTGAAATAAGACGAATCAGGGCTTTTGGTAAAATAAGGGCTACGGTGTTTTAAGAAAAGATGCGTCGCTTGAAAATATCCATAGAATCCCTTTTTTCCTATCTTTAAAATATCCACGATTCGTTAGTTTTGAAATAGGTATGACTCGGGTCTAGTCTAACGCCTACTATGCGAACTACGAACCCAACAATCAAGTCAATCGGGAGGGGTATGGAAGCCACCTAAATCTGAGTCGATATACATATATATATATATAGTCGGTGATCTCGCCTCAATAGTATCACGTACGATACAGTATATCATATAACATCCTCGAGTCATGAGTGCGGATCTAACATCAATATAAAGCTCGTACGGTAAATCGTCGTACGGCATCCCAATAGCTGGGTACGGGTCAATATCCCATTCATCTCATCACATATCCGGTATCACTACCATCATATCACATCTCAAATACGAAATCTGTCATATCGCCGAATCTCGCGGCCTCAAACAAACCTCATCGACTCATCTCAATCCCATGTATCATCCTCAATCCCGTATATGAACACACAGTCCTATACCTATGTGTAGATATATGCACCTCTATATGCGCACAGATAGATGAAAGAATGCATGCAAGTATATGTGTACGTGTATGTGTGGGTGTAACCCCTACTCTAGGGTTTCGCACTATACTAAACCAATACATCTTTATCACCAATAATACCATTATTACCATCAATAATCCTAAACAACACATAATAAATATATGTGTGTATACGTATTCTTATACATCACCACGGACTGCGGGGGTGCTATACGCCATCCACCCGACTTCTCCTCGTAGATATAAATCTACTCACCTTGCTTCTCATGTGTCGGTGCCGATGTCGTCATCTTCATCTCTTTTGCCTCAACATATCGTAGGATACCTACAAGTATATCACAACGTTAAAGCACATGAAAATCACATCGGAAAACAAAAATAGCACACGCTACTCGCATAGGTAAAAACCTATCGCCTCGCATGTAAACACGTTCAATATCCACTTGTCGTTGACGTCCAAACGCCACCCGACAGAAACGAATCACCAAGTACCAAAATCCATGCTAAAACAAGTCGTAAACCATACGCCAACTCAAGCAAATCAACCCAGATTTTACCCTAACTGGAATCAGTCAAAACTAGACATATCCAGGGTCAAGACTAGAGGAAATGGGGCCATGCACCAAAATCGAGGCAATTCCCTCCTGCTCTGGCAGCAATTTGCGGCCAGAAGGAAAAAATTGGCGGCCGTACTTTGGAGTTGGGGGCTAGGGTTTGGTGTGGTGGTTCCATGGTGCCTGCACATCTCACTGTCAACTCAGTTTTATTTTTGGGGTCTCGGGGTGATAGCAGATTCTTAAATACGATCACAGATTCACAGTTTTTCTCCATCGTCTCATAAATCCGTATTCTGGTTTCTAGTTCAGGTTTGGGTCCAAATTAGCATGACACAAGGGGTTCTAAGGTCACCACAATCCTCAATTTCATCTTTAATCTCAGATCTCACGTAAACCCTAACTTAAAGTTTCACAAATCCACCAAACGACAACATATCGACATGAAACTAGAATGGATGCAATAAAAATTGAATTACTAAACTAGGGGTGCAGAAATTATCTCCTTTGGCAACTTAAGAATTTTCTTGAGTTGCTCAAAGTCCTCCAAATCCAATCTTGCTAGGTTTAATGTGTAGCTAGTGAGCTTGGGAGCAAGTTTTGTGAAGTGGGAATGGGGTTGATTTCATTATGGATGTAGGGTTTCATGAAGAGGGAGAGAGAGGGAAAGGGAGCAGGAGCAGCAACAGCTCTTCATGAAGAGGGGAGAGAAAAGGAGAAGGAAAATGATGGGTATGGTTCAAAAAGTGGGGTTTGACCTAGTCTCTCTCTCTCTCATCATCATACTTACTTTTTCCTTTTCTTTTCTTTTCCTTCACACTCCAATAGCGAACCCAAATGAACAACCATGGCAATGAAATGTAATACAAGTGTAACAACTATGGAAAATAATATGTGCACATTTTTGCACAAAAATGCTAAAAATCTAATTAGCGACTTTAATCGCGATTAACACTAAATTAGCATATGACTAGTCTTAAAAACTTTAAAATGGCTTAATTCCATAAAATACCTTATTTTAGAATTTTCCATAATTTTTCCCTATTTATTTGTATTTAATTATACCAGAATATTAAAATATTCATTAAAATAATATTAAATTATAAAATTTCCTAAAAATCATATTTTATTATTTTGAAAACGTTACAATATACCCCCCTTAAAGAAATTCGGTCCCCGAATTTAAATTTAAAACCCCCAAATACTAAAACATTTCGATACAAATTCTAAGTCGTCGGGGCTCCGAAATCAGCAATACATAAAACGTATCCTAGCGCAATGCATGCGCATGTGTACTGAGCAGATAACTCAAAAGCAACACTCTATCAAGCATCCTGCAATCATCGGAGTCATGGTAAAGACACAAATGTCAAATCCAATACAAAACCAATATGATATAGATTAGAATTATACATGTAGACATCCAATCTATACATGTAAATAGCTGATGTAAATACATGCCAAATCTTTTTAAGTCGCTGTACGATGCGCGTAACACTGCACAGTGGCGGACGTTTTTCATAAGAAAATAACTATATACGTATATACATATCCTTTGCTTAATAGGTACGTTCCGCCATTTTGAAAACAATTTAGAAGGGTTTCCTTGTTTTTAAAACGTTTCGTGTCATATCGGACACGTAGGTATATATATATATATATCGAGACCATAGCTCGCTCTTTGGAAATCCCTTCGAACTATCAATGCAAGTAAAATATATCAAGGTACTGTCCTCTGACTAGCCCTGCTCAGTATGAAAACAAATATCAAATATCATAGAAATGTACTGCTCCAAAAGGAATAAATCCCAAAAATGCACATAACACCACCCTGTGCGTCTGGTGCGCACGGAAATCAAAATCCATATATGTGCCAAACAGGTGCACAAAACCATATTTACGTGCAACGGGTGTGCACGAAGCATCTGTCATAGGCAACGTGTGTGCTTGACAGCCAAAAATCCGGTGCATCTGACATGCACGATGAATCTCGATTTAGTGCATCGGGTGTGCACCAAAATCGTATCTCAAAACATGCACCCAACATGCGCGAAAATCTAAATCGGTGCATCCATCGTGCATGAATGAAAATCTAAACCCTGCGCACTCAACATGCACGGAACCACAAAATCCAATAGCAAACGTCGAACATGTGTAAGTCCAGTCGAAAGCACAGAGTGCAAAAATCATAAATATCAGGGTCAAGTCGACGATATATAATGCTGCTCAATCAAAATCAAGTGTACCGCGATGGAAAATCTCACAACCGTATGCATCAGCGTGCACAAATCAAATCAAAACACTAAAAGTGCATGAAATCACCATCAATACCTCAAGAATAATAACTATGCGCAAGGTATAAATACCCAGTAGGTGCAATCATGGTGCACAAAATCAAATATCATAGAACTCAGCCATCAAAACCAAATCATGCGAATAGATCGCCCACAATACCGAAATCCAAAGTGACGGACACGTGATAGTCAAATCACAAAATCACAAATCAAAAATCGTAAATACTATCGTCGGTATATCCTCCTTCGAGTCGAGAAGGTGCTGGTACATCCAATGCTAGCAGCGCAAGGTATCTACTTGCCTCATGCTCGCAGCTGGCGTCCTCTGCCTCTGGTTCCTTATCTTCCCTTTGGATTACCAATCTCGCAATCCATCGGCTCATCGGCCCGGTCAGGTGTGCTGACAGGAACGATTCCGTCCTGGCACTTCCCTGGTCATCTCTCGGTCAATCCTCACGATCGCTCGTAACGCAGCACATCTCTGGCGCCGACCTCGGGTCCTCTGAATGCACATCACGCATCTGCTCCTGGTGCAAATCTTATTGCAGCAGTGTACTGGAAGGAATCCTACTCAAGGTCTCTTCTGATCTTGCCTAAGCCAAACTGTACGAAGGCTGGTACTCTGGCATAATCTTTTCTTGCTCTATGGACATCTGCGTCCTTAGTACAACATCTCCTCGGAAGCTGGTCGCATCCCTGCGCCTCTGTATGCATATCCGACCTTTAATCTTAACGGAGTGTAGTAACAGCTCATCTGCATCTCGCACGAACTTCTTGTCCCGCTTGTCTGTATCATCGACCATTCGACATCGCGTCTCTATCTGCGCATTGCAAGGTCCTCGACTACGGTCCCTCCGAAGTCTCTAACACGGACTCGAAATCACGAACTCGGTATCCTCGTCACTCAGTAGAAGATATCTAGCCGATCACGTCCTCAACGTGCGTATCGCATCTCTGATGTCAGCGGAGTGGAACGTCATCTCGTCGGAATCTCATGCGAACTCTTTACTCCACTCTGCTTCAATATCGACTGATTCGGACTCATCTCATCGTGGCTACACAGACTGCGCTCCAACGGCTATGCTCGTATCTGGAGTCTCCCAAGCAGTGTCCCATCACACGATATCCGAATGATATCGAATCGTCCGATCGACTCGTCAGAACCTCATAATCCCACAAGAGCTCAACATCTCGGGTACAGTTTAATAGTATCGAGTACATACCATAGCATCGGTGGTCCAGCCGTAGAAGGGCAAACCCAAGCCTCACTAATGGCGCCGCGGAACTGCCGCAAACCCTAAGGTTCAAAGGCCTTCACACGGTCATTATGTTGAGTTAGGGTTTCATTCTTCTAGAGGGTCCATAGAATCTCTTGCATGTCTTTCCGAATACTTTAAACTTGGAAAAATGGGTTCCTGACATTCGATCGTCTCAATCGACTCTCAACGAATCCGCGTGAAGTCGCCTCTAGCTGGAATCAATCTACCTGATGGCCTCGCATCGGGGTAAGCGAACGGACCAAATGTCCTAGTCATTAATCCTCGGTGACTAGCGACTCACTATCATATCTCCAAGAATATGCTCATGCTGCAGTAGCTCCAATCATCTGGGCGATATCTCATCTTTCGCAGCAACAACTGGCTCTTCCGTCCGTGCGCTGGACAACGCCTCAATCATCCTGGATAGGCGATAATATCAACGGTCATCACATCCTGGCTGGCCTCTATCAGTGGCTCAATCCTCTGGTGCCGATCAGCACATCCGGTAATCTCATAAAAGCGATCAATCCAACGCTCATGTCGCGAAAACACAATAAGACGACTCCTTAATATGCAATCGTATGTCTCCGGAATCACGCCCTGGTCAGTCCTCGTCCACGACGAGCTCATGCTGACGCAACTCGAGCCGTAGCTCACTCTGCCCGTGCAATCTTGGCGGCAAAACCATAACCAGTATCAATGAGGATAGATCATAGGAAGGAATATAATACAGTGCAAGGAAATGTACATCCTAAGGTTTCTTAAGCTGACTGGCGTGTCGTAAGTATGCCGCGGAACATACGTACGGTACGTCCCTCTACTCAAGCTACCTACTCCATCAACCAAGGGTCATCCTATACGACAAAAGTTCGGGTATAATACCCCCTCGACTAAGTCTAAGTTCCGTAAGGTCAAGCCTAAGTTCCGTATATATATAAACGCCCTAGGCTCCACATAGTCAAACTTAGACTCCAACCAAGGTCAACCTAGCGCTCTGATACCAACTTTGTCATGACCTGAAAGAGCACGTGACTGGCCCTTGAACCATATGAAGTCTATAGGACCCCATCTGATCCAAGTAAGCCAAAAGCCCAGAAATCTAAAACCATTTAAAGAGTAAATAAGGAAAACTGGTTTTAAGAAGTAAAGAAATCATGTTTGGAAAATCAAAGTTTTTAAATAACTAAACCGAATATGTATTTTTAAAATGTGTACCCTTTCCTGAAAATTTCGGCAGAGTTTCCTTTGTAAAAACTGGCCCCGAACGGGGTACAACAAGAATAATATATATGAAATGATAAAAGGCATCCCCAAGCGGGAGCTAGCTCTTCGTCAAACGACGGTCACAACCACGCAAGCAATAATAATATACAACGCCAAAGGGCGAGGATCAAAAACCCCAAAAGAAACTCAAACAGCCAGAAAACCGTAATACTACAAGCGCGACTCTAAGGTCGAAATAATACAACACTGTTTTCTAAGTCTGAAACAATATATAAGTTTTGGTTGATGGAATTCTAGATACAACGAATAATACATGTACAATGGCGGTTCTGATACAAAAGAACCCACCTACCTAAGCAAGTCACCCATGAGGAAGCAGTGTGCCAGAAATGCCGCTATGGAATCTGTACGGCAAAACCTGCAAGAACTGTGGCACAACGGGGATGAGTTGCCAACTCGAGAATAGAAAAATATCTACAAGCAGAGATCGAATGCATGACCCATCCTAGGTCAATACGATCAGAAATAAATAAACCTCAATATGAATAGGTCTGAAGCATGCTAAACTGGCCAGGTAATCTCTATGCATGAGTGTAGTGTCAAGTGCTCGTGCCAGTGCCTCAAGTAATAGCATATCATAAATGTGAGGTATAATCAATGTAATCAAATCTGCATGTACGTGGATCCCGTCCACTCGTCACCCAATGACAATAACCATCATGCATGCAAATATCATAAAGCATGTGCATGGAAATAATATGAGGATATAAACCATCTGTGTCCCTCGCGACACGTCAAAATCATGGAACCGGAGTGCCTAGCATCGACACTCGAAAACATCATGAAAACTGTGCCCAGCATCGGCACGTAAATCCTCATAAATCGGGCTCCGTCAGTCCGGATCGGCCCACGGGCTCTGTCTGCGGTATCGGCCCTCGGCCCCGGCAGTACGCCCATATCCATCTATCGACTCTGGTCAGTATCCTCCGGATAACCGCCAGGTCCAACCAATCACCGGTAGGTAGTAGTCCCTCTGCCAGGCTTACCGTCTACTACACAGCAAAACCGTTCTCGCCCTGGGGTACCATACTGGGTCCACCATGTACCCGCAATCGGCCTCATCCGCCTCCTCGAATCGGGTTTCACATGTCGCTCTCAGCACCGAGAAAACACATGGTGGACGCACTGAAATATCATATCAAGGTTAACCGGGTTTTAAAACAATTACATATTCTCCTTTTGAAACACCCACGGTTCCCAAAAACCAGAAATATCATGGAAACAACATATCTCAATGCGTATAATCGGAAAGCATGATGTATGCGACATGTAAAGAAATGTAAGCAACATACACTGAATGCAATAGTACTACAGTATAGTGACATGGCAATTATCGATGATGAAGTGTGTGAGCCGGCAAACAAGTGTACGTGGAACATACGCATCATCGATAATGGTGCTGGTGTCCTAGCAGCATGACTGAAATATATCAACAATACAAGCGATGCAATGCAAATAGCATGAATATGCGGAATCGAATAATCAACGCAACAGTAAAGAACCTGCTTCAATAGATATATCATGCAACCTTGCCTTTTGAAATAAGGCGAATCAGGGCTTTTGGTAAAATAAGGGCTACGGTGTTTTAAGAAAAGATGCGTCGCTTGAAAATATCCGTAGAATCCCTTTTTGCCTATCTTTAAAATATCCCCGATTCGTTAGTTTTGAAATAGGTATGACTCGGGTCTAGTCTAACGCCTATTATGCGAACTACGAACCCAACAATCAAGTCAATCGGGAGGGGTATGGAAGCCACCTAAATCTGAGTCGATATACATATATATATATATAGTCGGTGATCTCGCCTCAATAGTATCACGTACGATACAGTATATCATATAACATCCTCGAGTCATGAGTGCGGATCTAACATCAATATAAAGCTCGTACGGTAAATCGTCGTACGGAAACCCAATAGTTGGGTACGGGTCAATATCCCATTAATCTCATCACATATCCGGTATCACTACCATCATATCACATCTCAAATACGAAATCTGTCGTATCGCCGAATCTCGCGGCCTCAAACAAACCTCATCGACTCATCTCAATCCCATGTATCATCCTCAATCCCGTATATGAACACATAGTCCCATACCCATGTGTAGATATACGCACCTCTATATGTGCACAGATAGATGAAAGAATGCATGCAAGTATATGTGTACATATATGTATGGGTGCAACCACTGCTCTAGGGTTTCGCACTATACTAAACCAATACATCCTTATCACCTATAATACCATTATTACCATCAATAATCCTAAACAACACATAATAAATATATGTGTGTATACGTATTCGTATACATCACCACGGACTGCGGGGGTGCTATACGCCATCCACCCGACTTCTCCCCGTAGATATAAATCTACTCACCTTGCTTCTCATGTGTCGGTGCCGATGTCGCCATCTTCATCTCCTTTGCCTCAACATCTCGTAGGATACCTACAAGTATATCACAACGCTAAAGCACATGAAAATCACATCGGAAAACAAAAATAGCACACGCTACTCGCATAGGTAAAAACCTATCGCCTCGCATGTAAACACGTTCAATATCCACTTGTCGTTGACGTCCAAACGCCACCCGACAGAAACGAATAACGAAGTACCAAAATCCATGCTAAAACAAGTCGTAAACCATACGCCAACTCAAGCAAATCAACCCAGATTTTACCCTAACTGGAATCAGTCAAAACTAGACATACCCAGGGTCAAGACTAGAGGAAATGGGGTCATGCACCAAAATCGAGGCAATTCCCTCCTGCTCTGGCCGCAATTTGCGGCCAGAAGGAATAAATTGGCGGCCGTACTTTGGAGTTGGGGGCTAGGGTTTGGTGTGGTGGTTCCATGGTGCCTGCACATCTCACTGTCAACTCAGTTTTATTTTTGGGGTCTCGGGGTGATAGCAGATTCTTAAATACGATCACAGATTCACAGTTTTTCTCCGACATCGTCTCATAAATCCTTATTCTGGTTTCTAGTTCAGGTTTGGGTCCAAATTAGCATCACACAAGGGGTTCTAAGGTCACCACAATCTTCAATTTCATCTTTAATATCAGATCTCACATAAACCCTAACTTAAAGTTTCACAAATCCACCAAACGACAACATATCGACATGAAACAAGAATGGATGCAACAAGAATTGAAATACTAAACTAGGGGTGCAGAAATTACCTCCTTTGGCAACTCAAGAATTTTCTTGAGTTGCTCAAAGTCCTCCCAATCCAATCTTGCTAGGTTCAATGTGTAGCTAGTGAGCTTGGGAGCAAGTTTTGTGAAGTGGGAATGGGGTTGATTTCATTGTGGATCTAGGGTTTCATGAAGAGGGAGAGAGAGGGAAATGGAGCAGGAGCAGGAGTAGCAACAGCTCTTCATGAAGAGGGGAGAGAAAAGGAGAAGGAAAATGATGGGTATGGTTCAAAAAGTGGGGTTTGACCTAGTCTCTCTCTCTCTCATCATCATACTTACTTTTTCCTTTTCTTTTCTTTTCCTTCACACTCCAATAGTGAACCCAAATGAACAACCATGGTAATGAAATGTAATACAAGTGTAACAAGTGTGGAAAATGATATGTGCACATTTTTGCATAAAAATGCTAAAAATCCAATTAGCGACTTTTAATCGCGATTAACACTAAATTAGCATATAACTAGTCTTAAAAACTTTAAAATGGCATAATTCCATAAAATACCTTATTTTAGAATTTTCCATAATTTTCCCCCATTTATTTGTATTTAATTATACCAGAATATTAAAACATTCATTAAAATAATATTAAATTATAAAATTTCCTAAAAATCATATTTTATTATTTTGAAAACGTTACATATACGAAGTTAAAACTCCGAACGAACCCCGATACGACGAAACGAACCCCTCTCTGGACAATTTTTAAAAACTGTGATTTTTCTGAATTAAAAATACCTAAAAAATCAGCAGGGAATTATAAGAATTACAATGAGATACGGGCCCACAATTCCACTAAGTCACCGCGGAACCGCGGCGAGAACCTGCTTCCTGCGGCGGTTCCGCGGCCGATATTTGGGATTGTGACATGTGGCTTCATGGCAATATCCGTAGGTGCTTGTTGATGCTTCTGGGTAATTTTAGAGTGACTCAAGTTTTGAGTAATCTGGGGTTTATTTTGTAATCGAAGATTCGATCGGAAATTTTAAATTCGTTTTGTTTTCCAGATATTTAGAAACTGTTAAAATGTTCGAGCGGATATCATTAACTCACTTTTTTCCGGCACGAAAAACTTTCAAGTGTTGAATTTTTATCGGGTTTAAATCTTTCGGAAAAATGTGCAAGTAACTCGGTGGACCCTCTAGAAGACAACAAACCTTAACTCGATTATGTGACCGTTTTGAACTGCCTCTAAACCTTAGGGTTTGGGGCAGTACGGCATGCCACATGTGAGGCGTTGGCTTGACCCTTCTACGGCTGGATCATCGGTACTGTGACAAATTCTGGGATTATTTGAACTCCGCTCAAGTGTTGAGCTATTTAGGAAATTTTGGGTATTTGATTATCTGTTCGGAAAGTTTAATACTGTCTATTTATCCGGAATGTGATACAATATGTGGAATTCATACTGTTAGGCATGAAATGCGAAGTATGTGATATTTCGGATTTACGATGTCTGAAGTGATTGTGGATTCCAAATATTGTAGTTTTACAATTTCTTTTCTGTGACCGTAAGTGTAGTATGTAGTTGTATTGCCGGTTTTCATTGCTATACATCAACGACGATCGGTATATGCATAGTTACTTACGTTGATGATATGTGATATTATGTGTTGCTGTGATATGTCATATTGGATGGTCGTATTTTGAATAGCCGGGGGTTTTATGTGAGATGAGGGTTTTTATTTTTCATTCATGTAAAATTCAATTGTATGTAATATTCTTTTATTTGGGGCACTTCCGGGATGAGGTTGATGTCACCAGTGTATATTATTTACTTTTCCGCATTAGGTAGACCCATGGAGGGGAGCACAAGTAACCGGGTTCTAGGGTCCAGTGGGAGGCCATCTCGAGGAGTCGAGACCGGTCTCCTAACCCTAGAATTGACAGTGTTACTTGCCGCTCTCGTAGGGGTCTAGGGATGTGGGTTTGGCTATTCATCGCGACCGTGGAATCCGTGTTTTATACAGGCTCGTATTGAAAACACGGACATCCTAGTATATCCAATATTTCATATATG
Organism: Agapanthus africanus; assembly: GCA_030015575.1. Lineage (NCBI taxonomy): Eukaryota > Viridiplantae > Streptophyta > Magnoliopsida > Asparagales > Amaryllidaceae > Agapanthus > Agapanthus africanus. The sequence goes on along the minus strand of CM057343.1, from coordinate 201,456,345 downwards.
TTTTTCTGCTGCAATGTTCTGTGATGAGATCATATTACTGTCTGAGACAAATGCTTATACTATATATATATATGCTGATATATAAATATTACTGCTTTCGTTTCTTCTGTGATGCTTAGGAAGCATAAGCTGATGGGATTTTATTAATGAGATTAATAAAAAGAAAAGAAACATAAAAATGTTATAGAATCAAAACTTTATAAAAAGGGTAGCTACAGTTTTGCTTTGCAAAGAGGTATATATGATATACCCTGCACCTTATTCGATGAGGAAAGAGCCGAGATCCCTTCACCGGGAGTGACCTCTTTAGCGGAACTGGCAGATGCTACAAACTCGCGGTTTAGTTTTTGACAGCTTATATAGTTTTTGCTTTGCACAGCGGTATATATGATATATCCTGCACCTTATTCGATGGGGAAAGAGCCGAGATCCCTTCACCGGGAGTGACCTCTTTAGCGAAACTAGAAAAGCCTCAAAAAACACTCCTTTTTCAAAAACCACATTATTCTACGACGATATCAAGTTCATTACGCTCAGGGTTTTCTGAAAAACCTGCGTAGCCCTCCGTCATTTCAGATAAGGACTATTTAGTATTCGTGCTACGTTTGTTGGCCTTTGTCAAGGCGTAGTGTGCGGTAGCTAACTGGTACTTATCTGTAAACATGTGATGTGATTGGATTAGGGTATTCGTACGACCTTGTTCGCCTTTGTCAAGGGTCGTGCGGGTGGGTTTATTTCAATCAAGAAATAACGGGTTGAATTTGACTAGCTTCCTATGGTTTGTTGGCCTTTGTCAAGGTCATAGGGGTTAGGGGAAAAAGCATTATCGGGAATTTCAAGTGTTGAAATTTGCAATGAGATTGCAAACCTCCTATGAGATAGTTGGATCCCGATACCCACTGCGAGTAAGTGTTACTCCTGGGAGAGTTTTACACAGGACAATTAGCCGATCAAGTTGGTGTTTAGAAAAGTGTTAACGAGGTTACGCCTCTGGGAAAACGAGGTTTACTTTAATTAAGTCCGTGCGAAAGCACGGGGACCTCCCTCAAAGTACCGACACTGATCTGGCTGAAAGATTGACAAAATTGTAGGGTGTAATTAATCCCGGCTAATCTTACCTTTTAGGGTTTGAAGGTAGATTTGATAAAAACAGTGGGAGACATCCTGATTAGATAAGATAATAACCAATCTAAATCTTGCAAGAGCATACGCTAAAGTGTTTTCTTCTCTCTCTCTCCAGGTAGCGACCGTGTCAGGCCATAATCAAGATAATAATATGGATGTATTAACTGAACCGGCTTATTATACTGAGCAGGGGAACGTTGGTCCCGTTCTTTCTTATAAGAGTTATAAGACTGAACATGGAATAGTAGAATATCTGGATTCTCAAGCCGCCCAAAAGAACATGCATGCTGATGCATCTTCTTCGGGTGTGTTAGTTATTGAGAACTGTTTCTCAGTTCACCCTACGTCCTGGGTATTAGATACCGGATCAGGATCCCACATATGTAAATTGTTACATGAGCTACGAAAAAGTAGAGAACTGGGAAAAGGTGATCATTCCGTTCAAGTAGGGAACGGTGCAAGTATTGTAGCTAAAGCAGTTGGCGAATATCACCTTGTATTGCCAAGTGGTAATACACTGATTCTGAATGAGTGCTATTATATACCGAACATGATGTGCAACGTTATATTAGTTTCTTTATTAAGTAAAGAAGGATATAATTTTGTAGTACAGGATAATGTTATGAACATATTCCTAGATCAAAAGTTGATTGCATCAGGCTCGTTACATAATGGCATATTCATTCTCAATCAAAATACAGTTCTCAATATACAAAACACACACAAGAGGAAAAGTTCAGAAATGAACGAATCCTTCTTTTGGCATTGTAGACTTGGTCATATCAATGCGACACGACTAGCTAAGTTACATAAGGATGGATATTTGAATCCGTTCGAATTATCATCTTATGATACTTGTCATTCATGTCTCAAAGGCAAAATGACCAAAGCTCCGTTTAGTGGACACGGAGAAAGAGTTACCGAACACTTAGGACTGGTACATAGTGATGTATGCGGTCCTATGTCTACGCATGCCAGGAACGGTTCTTCCTACTTTATTGCATTCACTGACGATCTCTCAAGATTCGGATATGTGTTCCTGATGAAACACAAATTTGAAGCTTTTGAGAAATTCAGAGAATATAAGCACGAAGTAGAGAACCAAACGGGTAAAAGTATTAAGATCCTTCGATCTGATCGAGGAGGAGAATACTTCAGCAATGAGTTCCGGGATTATCTAAAAGAGAATGGGATTCTCTCTCAGCTTACTCCTCCTTATACACCACAGCACAACGGTGTATCGGAACAAAGAAATCGCACCCTATTAGATATGGTGCGCTCGATGATGAGTACAGCTGAGTTACCTATTTCCTTCTGGGGGTATGCACTGGAGACAGCAGCATACCTATTGAATCAAGTTCCAACTAAATCCGTACCTACCACACCATATGAGAAACGGACTGGGAAGAGACTATGTCTTAAACGAGTTAAGATATGGGGTTGTCTGGCCTATGTCAAAAGGCAAAATCCAGACAAACTCGAGGCACGGTCAGTTCTATGCAAGTTTGTGGGATATCCCAAACATTCACATGGATATCTTTTCTACCATCGCGAGGAACAAAAGGTGTTTGTTTCTCGACATGCCACCTTTTTAGAAAAGGAATTTCTTGCACAAGAAATTAGTGGCGAAGAGGTAGAACAGGAAGAAATTCTAGCAACACAAACTCAAACTGAAACTAAAGATTTGGTGGAACCAGAGGATTCAGTAGTACCCGACGAACCCCAGCCTCTCCGCCGATCTAGTTGGGTTTTTCGTCCACCTGAGAGATACTACGGTTTTCTCATTGATGGTGGAAGCGAGGATTGCATCATGGAAGATGATGACCCGACTAGTTTCGAGCAGGCCATCACGAGTGGTGACTCTGTGAAATGGCTGGATGCAATGCGATCTGAGATGGAATCCATGTACACCAACAAAGTATGGACTTTGGAAATTTCTCCTGAAGGGCTAAAACCCATTGGGAGTAAGTGGATCTTTAAAAAGAAATTTGGTGTAGATGGAAAAGTTAAGACTTTCAAAGCTAGACTTGTAGCAGAGGGTTTTCGTCAACGACCAGGTGTGGATTATGACGAAACCTTTTCTCCAGTGGCTATTCTTAAGTCCATCCGGATCTTACTTGCCATTGCTGTATACCATGACTAAGAAATCTGGCAAATGGATGTTAAGACCACCTTTCTAAACGGTGATTTAGAAGAGAGCGTGTACATGACTCAGCTAGAGGGATTCGTAGATAGTGGAAGCAGCAGAAAGGTGTGCAAGCTGCTTAAATCCATTTATAGGTTAAAACAAGCATCGCGGAGTTGGAACATCTGTTTTGATGTTGTAGTCAAAGAGTTTGACTTCATCAAAAATATAGATGAACCTTGTATCTGTAAGAAGGTAGCAGAGGGTAAGATTGTCTTCCTCGTATTGTACGTGGATGACATACTCTTGATAGGAAATGATATTCCTATGCTGCAATCAGTCAAGCTCTTCTTATCACAGAGATTCTCAATGAAAGATCTAGGTGATGCCTCCTGCATATTGGGAATCATGATCTATAGAGATAGATCTAAATGGATACTGGGATTGTCCCAATCCAGCTACATTGACACCATACTAAAGAGGTTTAGTATGGAAGAATCCAAGCGTAGGAACCAACCCACGATCTCTGGACTCACTCTCTCCAAAGAGATGTCTCCCAAGACTGATTTGGAGAGAGCTCGCATGCAAAGGATACCCTATGCTTCGGTAGTAGGCTCTATCATGTATGCGATGCTATGTACCAGACCCGATGCAGCATACTCACTAAGTGTAGTGAGTCGGAATCAAGCAGATCCTGGAGAGAGTCACTGGACAGCTGTGAAGAACATTCTCAAGTACTTGCGAAGGACTAAGGAGATGTTCTTGGTGTATGGTAACGGAGAACTCCAGGTGGAGTCCTTTACCGATTCCAGCTTCCAAAGTGATAAGGACGACTCTAAGTCGCACTCGGGATTAGTCTTTACCCTCAATGGAGGGGCGGTATGTTGGAAGAGTTCCAAATAAAATACCGTTGCAGACTCGACGATGGAGGCTGAATACATTGCTGCCAACGATGCTGCCAAAGAGGCTGTCTGGATAAAAAAGTTCATTAGTGAACTTGGTGTGGTTCCATCCATTGAGCATCCAATACCTCTGTATTGCGATAACAATGGAGCTGTGGCTTTGGCCAAGGAACCCAGGTCCCATCAGAAGTCCAGACATATTCTGAGGCGGTATCACCTGATCAGGGAGATAGTTGATCGCCGGGAGATCGAGGTCAGGAGAGTAGATACGAAGGACAACACTGCGGATCCACTCACGAAGGCCATTCCCCAGATACAGTTTGAGAGATTATTCGGGATGCTAGGTATGAGATACTACAGCAGCTGGCCTTAGTGCAAGTGGGAGATTGTTAGTTATGTATATGCCCAAGAGGCTATTGTTGTACATATAATGTATATTATGATGGATGCTTGGATATATATAGAGAGGACTTTCTTGCTCGTCATAATAGTATGCTATTTGGTTTCACTTTATCTTAGCATGTTGACTTGTATTGGTTTACTGTTTTTCTCTCACGTGTTGATAAAGCCCTTAGGATCTGTACTCGACTACTGGGACTATAATGAGATCATACTAGTGGGGCAACGGTAGTCGATGAGTACATCCTATAACTGTTCCTAGTCGAGGGTGTATCGAGACAGGGCATCGATACACCAGAGTAGACTAGCGTATACGCATCTTGACCCATATGATGGGCGATGGATGATACCATATCCATCGGTGTTTGACATCAGAGATGGTGTACGGGTGCTCAGTAGAGACTGGGTACACTGGACGGACTCGCCGAGAACACCCAGATGGTGATATACCACACGTCAGATGGCAGTTCTCCGGTGACACTGGTACAGGGTAGTCTGTAGATCCTCGATCGTCATAGAGTCTTGTGTGATTCCTACTGTGCTTTGATTTCCACCTTACCACGTCCAAGAGGGCGTGCAAAACGGTGGCTTTTGGGTACAGTCCCGAATCACATGGAGGCAATGAGCGATAGGAGGGGATTCGTCTCTCCCGGTATAGGGTGTTGATGTTGTGTTGTGTTCGATTGGCTATAACTGGAAGTCCCTGGCCAGGGCTGATACAGAGATTTACTGGTAAGTGTTACTAGTAGTTTCTCGACCCGTTATGAGCCTCACATCGACACGACTTATCGGTTACTAGGGTCTGACGTATACCGCCCCTAGACTTGATATGCGGCATATCAGACGAACAGACCAGACTGTACGGGAGTGTTACTGATTGGATTCACAGGAGAACGCACAGGCTAGCTTGTTGATCTTCTGATCGCTCAATACCTAGATGGCTGTTACGTTTAGCTGACCGATTGCAGCTTGTGGGTGTTTGATATGATCATCACCTGCTACCGGCGTATTGACAATTCTTTAGAGTCCTACACAGAGGTTTCTTGGCTTAGGCAAAACGGAGTAGTGGCACATATGAGATATGCGCAGGACCGAGGATAATGCGATATGAGATACCGTATTATATTCTCGCGATATTTAGATATGAACCGGGACATCAGATCAAGTGTTGATTCGATGAATCGGTACATGTAATATTAGTCGGTTATATTCGATATAGCCGGATTGTCGGATCAAGTGTTGATTCGATGATTTAATGTATAATAATATATATGATATACTGTATTACATTATCTAATATTGGCTCGCTTTATTATTTTATTTTCTCACTGGATAATACATTGATATATATGCGATATATGTTAATTGTATTATTTTCTTTTGTTGCAAATATATGATATATATGTGAAATATATTATTGTGACATGATATGATTAATAATGAAACATGTTTAGTGATGATTAAACAAGATTAGGGTATGATTAGGGTTAGCTTCTTCTTGCACCTTCTAGAAGCTTTCTCTTTTGTCTTGGTTAAAATATTATGGTTGATATTTATCCATGACTCATTTCTAACCTAACCAAACCCTAGCTCTAGTTTATTCTCTACAAGGGTTATCCTTGTCATAACTAAACTATGGTTACATTATTAATTCATATATGCATTTCATTATTCATGACAAAAGGAATTATCTCATTATTATTCTTCTTCTTCTCTCTTTAGCTTTAAGAAAGCTTACTAGAAATTCCTTTTGTGATGATTTCATATGAGATTATGATATAAAAAGATATCATAAATACTACTCAAACATCCTCATCTAATCTAGCCCATTAGATTAGGGTGTTCACCTCATTAGAGTGAGAGAGCTTCAGTTATAGCAACTTCGACGTAGATCATCGGAGAAACGGAACACTACAAGCTAGCATGGATCGTTCGAGTCGTGGAGCCTCTCTTGAATCCGGGAGATCGTGGATCACGGCGAAGGGACTTCTACTCGGAGCTTATGAAGCAAAGGAGTGGACTACAAAGGTTGTAATCCCTCACTTTTAGTTGTAAAGATGTTTACTTGCATGCTTAACCATAATAATCTAGCAAAGATCCCGGCTTTGGGTTGTTCGGCATGTCTAAATTTTTATTCGGGCATGTTTGATGCCTTATGAACCTTCACATAAGTGCCTAGGAACCCTACATAATGGTGTAGGTGTACTAGCACAGGTATATATAATGCAATGAGAATGACATGAACGTAGCATAAGGTATATCGTAAGAGAAATGCTAAAAGGTATACGTATCTATAATATATCCGAGTCGGTGAAGCTATCAATCGACATCCAGCCTCACAATATCACGTATGGTATAATCTATCGTATGGCATCCTCTAATCAAGGGTATGGATCAATCAAAAGGTAAAACTCATCGCGTACGGTAATCCATCGTACGACGGCATTAAACAATTAGGGATTCTATCAACCTATAAAACAATGAGGGTACGGATCTAAGTCTCATACGGCATATCACTCATTATTCACATCATTATCCATATATATACCTATATCCCAGGTCACATCCATATCAATCTCATATCCGGGGATCGAAAAAGGTATCAATTATCTCATGTCGACTCGCATCTGTATAATGACATATCAACCAAGTCATCATATCTCATCGTATACTCTTTTCATCGCATGTATCTCTCACATCATGTCAATTTACATATACATTCTATCTTATGAATCTCATGTCATGCTACTCTAAATCTCATGCCAATTACATATCTATACATCGTGATTGACATTCACTTTTCCTATCCTTATATATCAATTCGAGACATCATTTCTATCATATCATATCCAAGAGTTATGTCCCTATAGCTTTTATCTCATATCTCGATATATATATTCAATCATTCATATAACCTCTAACTATCTTTTTAACCATACCTATAGTTTTCTAATATAGGTTTCTCCGACTGTATTCTATATATATCCGTTTCCATTCATAATTTGCGGGGGGATATACGCCATCCACCCAACTTCACCCGTAGATATAAATCTACTCACCTATGGAACTCCTCATCTAGGCGTAGTTGATGTGCTTCGTCGTCTCGGAATCCACACGAGCGTACCTACAAATCAACACATATCGCAATGTTATGAAAACCAAGTCCGAAAACCGATACGGCACACGGTGCGCTCATAAGTTAGAATCTATAGCCTACGCATGCAAAAACAACCAAACAACTCTCATCGTTGACGTACAAACGTCCAACGACCAAATACAATATCAAGTCTCAAAACCTAGAATCCCAATACCAGAAAACATAGCCAAAATCCTAACTAGGGTCGCTATTCGTGAAAACCGCCAAGCCTAAATTCCAATCATACCAATCGCTCTTTCACAACACAATATATATCGTAGATGATAATATATATATCATCACAACGTCAATCAAAACCCAATCTAATTATACCGAAAACCTAGAAAGCAACCCAAAGGAGTTTCGATGCAAAACCTCGTGGATTAGCGATCTAGTGGCTACCATATTCATCTAATATCATAATTAGGCTTCATAACTCTTAACTATATTTTAAGCTCACATATCTTCATAGATTCCAAAAACCTAGTTTGCACCATTTAGACAATTTCAAAGCAACAATTTGCAAATTAACAACTAGCTTAGGTTTTTCATGTTTAAACATGTTAAACTATACATATAAACATATCCAATTAATCAAAACCCTTAGTTGAATTCAAAGCCCACTCTTAAATTTCCAAACTTTATATTAAATCCCTATTTAAACACTTAATAAACTAGATTAAAGTAATTAAACAACTATTAAAGCTTAGGGTTAGGATTTTATACCTCACAACTTGATATCAAACTTTCAAATTTGACTGCCAAAATGGCCTTTAAAATGCTAACTTGCTTCTTGATCCAAGCTAGATTAGGCTAATGAAAAATGGGTAGGGATTTGATTTGGAATTTGTGAGATTAAATTTGGATTTTTGATGGATTTTTGGAGATTTTTGAGTTGAAAATGGAGGTGGGGAAATTTTTGGGCTGTCACAAAGAGGCTCGGCCAAGGAGGAAGGGGGGGTTTAGCGCAAGGGTGTGGAATTATCTAGATTAAGACCACCATTAAAGCTTAATTCATGTACCTCACATCAATCTGCCTCTAAATCATTTTCTTTTCTAATTATCTTTTAACCCTAGAAACACCTAGAATCCTTAAGATATTTTGAGAAAAAGAAAACAATGTATAAACTTGTAATTAAGTTGGCATGGTTCATACTTGTATAATTAACCCATTCCAATTTGTAATTACCACTAATTACGTGTATAAAAAAAACATATAATAATATTTTAATTAGGGAAAAATATTCAAGTGAACTAATAATTATAAGCAACTAAATAAATACCGCGTAGTAGCAATTTCTTTATTAAACTAGGTGCATTTAAGTCTATATTGAAAAATGATTATATCCAGGTTTTTACGGAAAACACAAATTATTTACCGATTAACGGAAAATTCGCCTAAACGATTTTTGAAACGTTACAATTTTCCACCCTTAAAGAAATTCGCTTCCCGAATTTAAATTTAAACTCCCAAATACTAAAACATTTCAATAATCAGTTTAAATCCACGAGCTCCAAAATCACGGAAGATATAGAAATACTACAGTGCCTCGTGTGCGCCTGAAAACGGGTACGAAACTCAAAATCGAACTCCGTCAAGCGTAACACAATCACTGGTGTTATAATGGAGATACAAATCTCGAAATCCACTACTGGAATCTAATATTCACTAGTCAAATACTATAATACATATATAGTACGCATCCTTGAAAAAATCTCATAAAACAGAATAAAACACATGGAAAATCCTTCCTGAGTCGCCGTGTGATGCGTAACTCACGGCACAATTGACGGTCGTTTATTGTAAAGTATTAAATATACATTCATATATGTTTTGTTCAAATATACGTTCCGCCCTTTTTGAAATATCCCAAAAGGTTTTCCTTTATAAACGTTTGTGTCGCTCGCGGACACGTAGGAAATAGCGAGACTATAACTTCTTTTTGAAAACCACTTGTTAAACTTTTAATGCATGGAAAATACTCAGGAACTGTCCTCAGATCAGTCATGTTCGTCTACTACATAATATAGTGCCCATCATGAAAACAAAATGATCAAGAGCAAAATCGGCCTCAAAAGGCGTATCTAACAATCACGTACGTCTGCTGTGCACGGAAATCAAATCCAATACAAGTGCTACGATATGCATGAAAGTTAAAACTAAGTGCAACGGGTGTGCACGAAAACATCTGTCTAGTGCAATGGATGTGCATGACAATAATATCATGTGCATCTATAGTGCACAAAAAAAATCTCAACCCAATGCAACTAACATGCACGAATGAAAATCCCAATCGAGTGCACCCGGTGTGCACAAAATCACATCTCATATTATGCGCCCAACATGCGTGAAAATCCAAATCAAGTGCACTCGTCATGCACAAATGAAATCTAAATCAAGTGCATCCGATATGCACGAATAAACCTAACTCAAGTGCATCGATGCACACAAAACCCAATACCAAGCGCCCGACATGCGCAAAAATCCAACCCAAGCGCGTCAAGTCCGTAATAAGAATCTAGTGCAGTAGCATGCACGAAAATTATCATCAAGTACAAACGCGCACAAAAACATAAATCTTGTAAAACGAATGCTCAAAGACATAAATCTGGTGCAACCAATGTACGAAGTTTAAATCTAGTACAACCAATGCACGAAATATCAATCTGGTGCAACAAATGCACGAAACAAAAATCCGGTGCATCCAGTGCACGAAATGTTAGATATGTATGCCCTAGAGGCCTGTATTGTATAGGATGCTAGGTATGTATATGTATAGAAATAATCTTTGCTCGAAATGATAGTATGCTATCTGGTTTGTTTTCATCTTAACGTGTGATGTGTTGTATTTCATATCTTTATATACATGTTGATGAAGCCCTTAGGATTATGCTTGACTGCCAGGATTATGATGGAGATCATACTAGTGGGGCCTGGGCAGTCTACAAGCATATTCTTTAATTGTTCCTAGTCGAGTGTATATCGAGACAGGGCATCAATGTTACCAGAGTAGACTAGTGTGTACGTTCCTTGACCTTTGGAGGGCGATGGATGATCCTATATCCATTGATATTTGACATCAAAGATTGTACACAGGTGCTCATTGAAGAATGGGTACACCGAACAGGACTCGCCGAGAACTCCTAGATGGTATATAAACCTATTGTCAGATAGCAGTTCTCTGGTGACACTTGAACAGGTTAGTCTGTAGACCCGAGATCGTCATGGTGTCTTGTGTGATTCCCACTGTGCTTTGATTTCCACCTTACCACGGCTCTATTAGTCGTACAAACAAGTGGAATTTGGGTACAGTCCCGAATCACATGGAGACAGTGAGCTATAGGTGGGTTTTCGTCTCTACCGGTATATGGAGTTGATGTCGCACTATGTTTGATCGGCTATAACACCCAAATCCCTGGCCAGGGTTCTCGAGGATTACTGATAAGTGCTGTCAGTAGTTCCTCGAACTGTTATGAACCGTAAATCAGCATGACTTATAAAGTTACTGGGGTCTGACATTTACCATCCCTTGACTTCATATGCGACGTATCAGACGAAGAGACCGGACTGTACGGTTAGTGTTGCTTGCAGGCTCGTTGGGGTTATGATGAGTTCGCTCGTCGGCCACCTTTTCGTCATGTACCTGGGTAGCCATTACGCACAGTTAGTGCCGTTGACGTGCTTGAGGCTAAATCCACTACCAGCGTACTGTCGAGTTTTTAGAGTCCCACACAGAGAGTTCCCTCTTTCAGGAGAAAGATGTAGAGGCCGTAAGTTGTTACGGTAGCTGTAAGCTGTTACGGCAGGGTTTCGATTATGTTCGTGTAATTGTTACAGGAATAATAATCGGAAGGATAATACTGGTAGGCTTTGGTTTAAGCCGGATACCGGTATTATATTATTGAATTAATGCTATTCGTATTTTTCGGAATTCGGATATAGGTATACGGTATACGGAGGAACGGTATTCTTGTAATTGTTACAAGAATACCTTCTAGAAGGTGCCACCTCATAATGACATTATTTATTTTATGAAAATAAATAAATGAGGTGGAAATAAGAAAGTCCAAGCATGGTTGCAAGAATAGGTTGTTTAATTTTATATTGTTTTTGAATTACTATTGAAGTATGGTGCTAATTTTATATTATATGCTTAAATTATTTCATTTGCAATATATCATTATTCTCTCATGCTTGAACTCTCTTATTATCAAAAAGACTTCTCTCTCCTTCTTCTCTCCTCCTTCTTCCGCCTAGCTTTAACCCTCACATGTGATTTGAATCCAAAACTTAGGACTTAAGTTAATTCAATACACTAATCTCTACATAATCTTAGTGACCTCTTCTAGAAAACTTGGTCTCTAGGTTAAACTCTTGTGAAGAGTTTCTAGCTTGTACGACAACTCTTGCATGGATCATCTAGGTCTTGGGGTGGCCGGAGATCGAGCACATCGGCAACGTCCAAGGAGCTAAGGAGTTCATCAAAGAAGACCCGAAAGAACGGATCATCATGGTATAACCCCTAACATAGTAGATAGCATCTCATGTTAGGGCTCACTAGTCGTGGTTTAGACTATATCTTGGCAAAAGTGCGTGTTGTATGCAAAGAAAATTTTCTTTTATCACTTCCGCCGCCTCATAAGAGTTGTGGGAGCATGCAACATGAACTAATATGGTATCAGAGCTTAACTAAACCATAATTCGATTGTTAGCCAAAAGTTAGAACCTCGATCGACAATTTTTTCCCCTGAAAACACATTTTCTGCCTTGCTGCTGTCAATTTTTAAAGTGTTCAAAAAATCATATTAGTGCCTTAAAAATACATGCAGGGTTTTCTTAGCTCACTGTAGAAAAACGAGACTCTAACTTGCCAGGAATGCCCCGGATCCGTAGCCAAACTCAGTGTTTGGCCGCTGATTCGCGACCGAGTCGTGGCCGAGTTGACTCGTTTTTCAGCAATTTGCTTAGATTAAGGAAATACTATTTCTGGGATATCAGGAATTTTCAACGGTTTGCTTAGATCGTCGTGATGAATGGCCGGGGGTGTGAGAAGAGCGTTTTTCTTTTCTTTCATTCAATGTAATTTGTAAAAAGCATTATAATATTATTTTGCAGGGCACATCCGAGTTAAGGTTGTAGCCACCGTTGTATAATTTCTTTTTACTGATTTTGCTCCTAGGATAGACCCAAGGTGGGGTGCACAAACTACCGGGTTTTCGAAGTGCCAAGTGGCCTACTCACTTTGTTGAGGGAGGTTGCTTCACTTCGGAAATTTGGCGGGTAGTTTGCCGCACCCGTAGGGGTCTAGGGTGGGGTTTTGGCTATTCATCACGACTGTGGAACCCGTCTTTCCTTAAGGGCTCAATGAAATACGGAATTCCTAGTATATCCAATGTATTCATCTGTGATCTGAAATGGCTATATTTATATATGAGATATATAATAAATGTTGCTTATGCTTTGCACCCACGCTAGTCCAGCCCCCGCTCTGCCATTAGTTAAGTAACCTAACGGTGCATGACGGGGCCCAGAGGCGACTGCGGATGGCATAAGCGTACGTTCTATTTTCGTTTCTTTTCTGTGTTGTTTAGGAAATGTAAATGATGGGTCAGAATTAATGTGATTAATGTTAAGAAAAAGAAACCTAAAAATGTTGTAGAATCAAATTTTTTTAATAAAATGGGTAACTCTAGCTTTTGCTTTGCATCGTAGTATTCTTGAATATCCTGCACCTCATTCGATGAGGAAAGGGCCGAGATCCCTTCACCGGGAGTGACCCCTTTAGCGAAACTAGCAAATATTACAAAGTACTCGATTTGATTTTATAGTTGATCTAATTTTTGCTTTGCATAGTGGTATTTACATATCCAGCACCTTATTCGATAAGGAAAGAGCCGAGATCCCTTCACTGGGAGTGACCTCTTTAGCAAGATTACAAAGATGCTATAAAACCATTCGACTTTTAAAACTGGAGCTTAAACCACTCCTTCTCACTCGATTCTACAACGATAACAAGTTCAAAACGTTAAAGGTTTTCATAAAAACCATTCGTAGCCCTCCCCCATTTCAGCAAGCAGAGTACTTAGTATTCGTGCCACGTTTGTTAACTATAGTTAAGGCGTGGTGTATGGTAGCTAAGAGATGTCTTCCTACAAAGCATTTGATGCAATCGATTAGGACATTTGTATGACTTTGTTGACCATAGTTAAGGGTCATGCGTGTTGGTCTAAATCAGTCTCGAAATGGCGAGTAGAACTTGACTAGTGCTTATGATTTGTTGACCATAGTTAAGGTCATAAGACACTAGGGGTAAAAATCTTATCGGGAATTTCAAGAGTTGAAATTTGCAATGAGACTGTATACCTTCTATTTGATAGTTGGATCCTGACCCACTGTGAGTAAAAGTTACTCCCGGGAGAGTTTGGCACTTTACAATTAGTTAACCCAGTAGGTGTCTAGAAAGGTGTCAACTCCTCTAGGAAAACAAGGTTTATTTTAATTAGGTCCGTGCAAAAGCACGGGGAACCTCTCTTAGAGTACTGACACTGGCCTGGCCGACCGATTAGCGAACTTGTAGATTGCAATTAATCCTTGCTAGTTTTCTTTTTAAAAGGTTTGAAGGAAAATTTGATAAAAAGCAGTGGGAGACATCAATTAGATAAGATTAACAACCAACCTAATTATGTAAGAGCAATCGCTGAGTGTCTTCTTTTCTCTCTCCTAAATGGCGGATACCTATGACTGGAGTTAAGCTTTATTTAGACAAAAATAAACTCACAGACCGAATTACAAAGATTGGCTAAGGAACGTGAATATTGCCCTGACCTATGATAAGGTCGGACACGTCCTGACTACTCCAGCCCCTCCTAGCCCAGGCCCAGATTCTTCAGTTGCGGACAAAGAAATCCCCAAGACATGGGATATAGACTGCGCAACAGCCAAGTGCCTCGCGCTTGCTTTTATGAACAATGAACATCAGAAGCAGCACGAAAAGATGGATGTTCAATCCATCTTTCTCCATACAAAGGAGTTATATGGAGAGCAATCTCGTACTCTCCGATACGAGGCATCTCGAAAGTTGTTTCAGATGTAGATGGCTGCTGGCACGTCTGTAGGTAACTATGTATTGAAGATGATTGGACTTATCGAAGAACTTGAGGACCAGGGTTGGACCATGGAGAACGAGCAGTATGTTGATATTGTTCTACAGTCCCTTCCCCTGCCTTTGCTCAATTCATTGTAAACTTCAACATGCACAACATGGAGAAGTTTTTACCTGAACTCCTCAATATGTTAAGGAGTGCAGAGAGCACACTAAAGGTAGCGAAAACTCCCGCTCTTATTGCTGGGCCATCTTCTTCCTCCGTCCCGAAAGCCAAGGCTAAGGGAAAGAAGAAGAAGAATCCCATCAAGCAGAGTGGCAGAGTGAAAAAGGCACCTGGAAGGGACAAGAAAGGGACTACTGCGACAGGACAAAGGGAATGTTTCCACTGCCACAAGACTGGTGGAAGAGAAACTGCGTTGGATACCTGGCCGACCTCAAGAAGAAGAAGCATGGTGATCCTTCCACTTCAGGTGTGTTTGTAACAGAAAACTGTTTTTCAATTAACTATACTTCCTGGGTGTTAGATACTGGGTCAGGATCTCACATTTGCAATTGTGTACAGGGGCTGAGAAATAGCAGGTTTGTGAAGAAAAGTGATCACACTCTCCGGGTTGGGAATGGTTCCTCGGTACATGCTACTGCAGTGGGAGAGTATCATCTTGGTTTGCCGTCGGATTGTATATTGGTTTTGAACCCATGTTATTTTGTACCTTCGATGTTATGTAATATTATATCTGTATCGTTGTTGGACAATGCTGGATATAATTTTGTATTGCAATCTAATGTTATGAACATTAAGCTTAATCAAGAGTTGATTGGGTATGGTACATTAAATAACAGGATATATATATAGTTTTTCATATACAACATGCAAACAAAAGAAAGGTTTCAGACATAAATGAAGTTTTCATTTGGCATTGTAGACTTGGTCATATTAACGAAACAAGACTAACCAAGCTACATAAAGATAGATAATTGAACCCGTTTGAATATAAATCTCATGCGACTTGCCAGTCTTGTATCAAGGGTAAATTGACCAAAACTCCGTTCACTGGACACGGAGAAAGAGCTACTGAACTCTTAGGCCTCATACATAGTGATGTATGTGGACTAATGTCCACACAAGCAAGAGGTGGTTTTTTGTACTTCATAACTTTCACTGATGATTTATCGAGATTCGGGCATGTGTTCTTGTTGAAACATAAGTCCGAAGCATTCGAAAAATTCAAGGAGTATAAATCTGAAGTAGAAAAACAAACAGGCTTAAGTATCAAGAAACTTCGATCGGATCGAGGAGGTGAGTATCTAAGCTCAGAGTTTCTAGATTTCTTAAAAGAGAATGGGATTCTCTCTCAGCTCACTCCTCCGTACACACCGCAACACAACGGTGTATCGGAAAGGAGGAATCGTACCCTATTAGATATGGTACAATCTATGACCAGTGATGCGAAGTTACCAATATCATTCTGGGGGCACGCATTGGAGATTGCGATTTATCTATTGAAAAAGGGTTCCGAACAAAACCGTGTCTACCACTCCATATGAGATATGGTATGGGAAGAGACCATCTCTTAAAAGAGTTAAGATATGGGGTTGTCCGGCTTATGTGAAAAAGCAGAATACGGACAAACTTGAGTCACGATCGGTTTTGTGTAGATTTGTGGGATATCCAAAACGCTCGTATGGATATTTTTTCTACCATAAGGAGGAACAAAGGGTGTTTGTTTCTCAGTATGCCACATTTTTAGATAATGATTTTTTTACAAATTATACTGCTGGCAAAGCGGTAGAACTGGAAGAAATTCCAGATACCCAAGCAATTACCGATAATTTGGTTGAATCTGAGGTTTCAATAGAACCTAATGAACCTCAGCCACTCCGTAGATCTAGTAAGACTTCTCGCCCACCTGATTGATACTACGGTTTTCTAATTGATGGTGATAGAGAAGATAGCATCATGGATGATGATGACCCTACTAGTTTTCAGCAAGCTATCATAAGTGGTGACTCAGTGAAGTGGCTGGATGCCATGAGATCCGAAATGGAATCCATGCATACCAATAAAGTATGGACTTTTGAGGTTGCACCTTCTGGGGTAAAACCCATAGGGTGCAAATGGATCTTCAAGAGAAAGATCAGTGTGGATGGTCAGGTGGAGACCTATAAAGCTAGGTTGGTAGTAAAAGGATTTCGTCAAAGACCAGGATTAGACTATGATGAAACCTTTTCACCAGTCACGATGCTCAAATCCATTCGGATCCTGCTTGTTATAGCTGCTCACTATGATTATGAGATCTGGCAGATGGATGTTAAAACGACATTTCTAAATGGTGATTTAGAAGAATGCGTTTTTATGGATTAGCCAGAAGGCTTCATTGATAGTAGGAGCAGCGGAAAGGAATGCAGGCTGCTTTAATCCATCTATGGATTAAAGCAGGCATGATGGAGTTGGAACATCTGCTTTGATGATACAATCAAAGAGTTTGGTTTTATCAAAAATGTGGATGAACCATGTATTTATAAAAGGATTATAGAGAGTACTATTACATTCCTCGTATTGTACTTGGACGACATTCTCTTGATAGGAAATGATATTTCTATGCTACAATCAGTCAAACTATTCTTATCGCAGAGGTTCTCCATGAAAGACCTGGGCAATGCCTCGTACATTCTGGGGATTAAGATCTATAGAGATAGATCTGTGAAATTATTGGTATTGTCCCAATCGAGATACATCGACACCATACTAAAGAGGTTTAGTATGGAAGATTCCAAGAGGGGTAATTTACCCGCTTGTCACGGGATCACCCTCTCCAAAGATATGACTCCAAAGACTGATGAGGAGAGGGCTCGCATGAGCATTATACCCTACGCTTCGGTGGTAGGATCTATAATATATGCGATGTTGTGTACTCGCCCATATGTATCTTATGCACTGAGTGCAGTAAGCATGTATCAATCCAACCCAGGGGAGAAACATTGGACTGCTGTGAAGAAGATTCTGAAGTACTTGAGAAGAACTAAAGAAATGTTCTTGGTGTATGGTAACGGAGATCTCTAAATGGAGGGCTTTACCGACTCCAGCTTCCAGAGCGACAAGGATGATAGTAAGTCCATCTCAGGGTTTGTATTTACCCTAAATGGAAGGGCTGTATGTTGGAAGAGTTCCAAGCAAGATACCGTCGCTGACTCAACGATGGAAGCTGAGTATATTGCCGCTAATGATGCCGCGAAAGAGGCAGTCTCGATGAGGAAGTTCATTTCTGAACTTCAGGTGGTTCCATCCATTGCTAATCCAATACCTCTGTATTGCGATAACAATATAGCCATGGCATTGGCGAAGGAACCAAGGTCCCATCAGAAATCCAGACATATCTTGAGGCGGTATCACCTTATCAGGGAGATAGTGGATCGCCGGGACATCGAGGTATGGAGAGTTGTTCATACCATAATATTGTATTATCATATTCCCCTTTCTTATTCGTTTTATAAATAAACAGGTGCTTTTGACGCATGTTTGCTACATATTACAGGTTACAGGTTCTTAGACAGAAAACAGTGATAACGATGAAAAGACGATGCAAAAGTGGACTTTGACCAACAAACAGAAGACTCTTGATCAAGCCTACATCAAAGATAAAATTCACAAAGTACAAGGCAATGCAAGGTCCAAGATTACAAAGCGAACGGTTAAAAGTCCACCGCAATTGTTCAGTGGAGATCTGGAAGAAACATAGAAGCTATTTTAATAAAAGAACCAAAGAATAAGGAACCCCAAAAACAGAAGAGCCAACATAGGAAATTTCAAGGCCCAATACTTCCTTTTAAAGAGATAGAGACATAAAATTTTACCAAAGCTTGAAGTCTACTTTGAATAGGTCTTCCTAAGGATATTTTGGTAAAAGCAGATGTGCGAATCAATTGTAACCTAGGGTTTCCTATCCTCTATAAATAGGAACTCTAAATCATTGTAAAGGCTATGCCTCCCTCATGCCTCCTTTTAATAAAAATTAAGAAATTCTTTAGGAGAGCATCGGTGTTTCTTTTCCATTCAGAAATTCAGATCTGACAACCCTTCATGGATGATTGGAGGGATGCATCTGTAAGTAGATTTAATTTCTCGCCCTAGTTTAGATTTCAATTCTTTGCCCTAGGTAGATTTAATTTCATGCCATAGGAACTTGTTTAGGGTTTAGCTTTGGGGAAGGATTTTGAGAGATGAGATCTCTCATCCCTTTCTTACCCACCAAATATTTACAATAGGACTCCATGCATACGTGCACACACCGCGCCCTACGGCATCCTACCCATGGAGGTAACGATGACACCGTAGTGTAAAAGCCCGGTTGCGCGCGTTTTCCATGGAGGTTAGGGTAAGGATCTCTAAAGGAAGGACAAGAACCTAGAGGAAGGAACACCTTCCCGAATGGATCTAATCCCCTTTATTGATAATTACCATAACTCCTCACACATCTTCATTCGGGTATAGAATGCGTTGAGATTTAATTGCATTTCCAAACCATCCCTAAACCTAACCCTAGCAAGAATAGATCTAGATAATTGCCCTAGCTTAATTAGATTTTTAGATTTAATAATCAGCCGAACACCCTTCGGAATTAACTCGTAAGAACGAATCGGAAATTCACAAAATCCCTGTGGACCGACCCGTACTCACCGGCTAGCTTCTTGCGACGCCGTTCTTGATTGCGGTTAATAGATAGTTTTTGAGAAAAAATCAAATGGCGCCGTTGCCGGGGATGGCGTGTTATTTCCTTTTTGCAATTTCGGGTTAATCTAAATTTAAAAAATCATAAAAATCTAAAAAAATCCAAAAAAATATAAAAAATATATCATTTGTTATTTTTTTGGAAAGGGTACTTTTTTTTTTGTGAATCTTTGCAGGATTGACGGATCTGGAAAAATTCAAAGTTCTAAAAAGAAAAGGATACATCAAAACAGAGAGGTATTGCAAGAACAGAACATCAGAAATTTTTTGGAGACCTAAAGCCTCCATCCCACCGCTAAATCGCGGCCTAAGCACGCTCCCACCGCCTTTCCGCGGCCCTCTTGCATCATCATCGCGAAATTTTTTCCCGGTTTGTTTCCTATTTCTCTCCTATGCAAATCCCCATATATCTTTTGTCAAATCTTCTGCAGGATTCCTTTCGCTTTAAAAATCTTTCTCTTTCCAAATAACAATCTTGTGCAGGATTTTTGCGCCTCATTTAAACTAGAAATTGATTGCAGGTAATCTTTTTTATTGCATATCTTTTCTCGAATATCTTTTTGCAACAATTTTTCCAAATATAGATAAAAAGAAAAAGGAAAATTTTATTACAAAACTTGCTAACTTTTGCCGCAAATAAATCCTTGCACCACCCAACCTTCCTTCTTGTCATCTTTCTTCTAACATGGGTACCCCACATAATAAATCACTTGCCGAACTTTGGTATCCCGAACCCAATTTTGCGTCGTACGTCAATTTGATCGGTCAATTTAAAGACGATCCTTCCTTGCCTAAAAAATCTTTGAAAGATCAAATAGAGACGTCTAGGAGAAACAGTTCGACTTTTCAACCCATTTTGTGTCAACCAAATCAACCTTTACCACCTCCATATGTTGACACCACTTTTTCAACTCCTTCTGTCACTCCTAAGCCGATGTCCATTGCTGAGCATATTGCTCAATCTCATAGTCGATCTTTCACCCCTCTCCACTCATCTAGTTCTAGAGATCCACATGACTATTCACCATTTTATCCATATGTTGACCCTACCCCTATCCAATCACCCACTTCCTACCAGTCCTACTCGACCTTACCAACCTCACTAGACACTGTTTCTATACAGCCTGTTGGAAGTTTTGCATATCCACACCATTTTGAATCTTTTACCGAAACCCCCTCACCACCTAAGTCTAGTTTGGAAGAGTCGTTGGAGGCTTATATTGCAGCAACAAATAAAATGACTAGGAATGTGGAAGCGTCCTTGGCCGCCCTTATGCAACCTACTGAACCGGTAGCTAGTTTCCCGCTAGCTCAAAATTTTTCAATGTATAAGGAGGCGGTTGGACAGAGTGAGAATGTGAGAGGATTTCAAAATCAAACCTACCCTTACCCAATTGAAGCCCACAACTCCGGTTTTCCATCGATTATCCTAACTGACTCACAAGTTGAAAATAAAAACGAGTTGTGTGATTTTGTAGTGCTTGATTTGCCAGATTATGAGGAACCCCTTTCGAGTGAAACCGCACCTAATCCTTTCGATCTTTACACCTCCACTCTAGAACCTAAATCGATAAATATCCATGCTTTTGATGAGGTGTCTAAAGAAATTGATTTTCACTTGATTGAGAATATAGACGCCGGGAATATTTCGGATGATGAACCTGTCGATTTAATTGAGATTTTATATTCAAATCATCATCCCGAGTTATTAAATGTTTCTCCCGAATCTCATATGCGTCTTGACTTTGATGATAATGGCATGGATGAGTTGAATTTTGAGGAGAATTATATGGATAGTATTGAGGAGAGTTTTGAGGACCATATTGAGGTTGAACCATTTTTATTTGATGTGTCTGATTTTCCAATTCATCCACCTAAACCTTTGACTGTTGTATCAACCTCCCTCCTTTCCATCATTCTGACCACGCTTGAAGACTGTGAGCTTGAAATTTTTTCCTTTGAATCTGATACTGTCCTCACAGATGATAACACTTACGAGTGTTTCACTTTTTCGGACGATGTTGATGACTCACCGCCCGAGTTTGAGTCCTTTACATTTTTAGATGAGTTAGTTGAACCATCCGACTCGGTGGCTTACAATAGTTTCGAACCATTAATGGAATCTTTCAAGTTCGAGACAGTTTACGACGGTGAGAATGATACTATCCCTCATTCACTTCCTTTCGTCATTCGTATTGTTCCGACCGTACAAGTGACCGTTATGCTTTCATATCCTATACCAAGTTCGGCGTACCCATGTTTTCTTGAGAATCTTGAGGGATTTGAACCCATTTCTCGACGGGTTAATAGGTTAGCGCAATCGCTTTTAACATATCGGTCATCACATATTGCGCTAATTTATTCACTCGATTTACACCCTTAAGATTGCGCGATCCTTCTTTCTCTTTTCCGTCTTTCTTCTCCTCCACCGAGACCATATTCTACCCTTCTTTCCACACGGTCTCGGGTGCTTCTCATCTCTTTTCTTTCCACCCCATTCTTCCACCGACTAAACCATTACCACGATAAGATTTTTGAATGGTTGGTGCTAACTTTTGGCTTGTGTAAGGCCAAGCTTAAGTTTGGGGGGAACCTTTGTATATATGTATATATATTTTTGTTTTCTTTTTCTATAAAAAAAAATTCAAAACAATAAAAATAAAAAAAATTGTAAATAAATAAACAGGTGAGTGCCGACAATTTTGACCCTCTTGGTGTAGCATGACAGTGAGGACACTGTCAAGTTTAAGTTTGGGGGTATGCTCGGTACGTCTTCTTCCTTCGCATTCATTTGTACATATTTTTGCATTTGCATACTTATTTGAAAACCCATAAAAATTGAAAAATTTCAAAAATTATAAAAATTATTGTATTCAATTTTGGCCTAATTAACTTGAGTTTGACAAATAAGTTAACTGGCTAGGAACAACTAGATCTTAGACTTAGTAAATTAAAAACCCTAAAAATAAGCTTCCTTAAAGTTTAACGGTAGAAAGTATATGCCTTGAAGTTTATTTAGAAATAGGCAAATTTTGGGTTCACTTCTTGGGCTAAGTCGAAACGTAGGAAAAGTATTGATGTTCTTATTAGAGTATAAGTTTGAAAAATAATTTCTAGCTTAAGTCTAGATTCTGAAAATGTATACCCTACAATTTGCACAATCACGCACATTGAAACTTGAAATAGTAGAAGAGACCTTGAAATGCTCTTGTCTAAAGTCCTTAGTACAATGAAAATAAAAGAAAAAAAAGTGAATAAAAAAAAAAAACACTGGTTTTTGTGATTACTTAAGGCTGTAAAAATAGAAAAATATTTAGCGAGGGTGCTTCATCACCTAGTGCCTTAGACCAACTGGTTTGGGAGTCACTGCTAAAAGCCTTGGGTGTTGCAAGACTAGGAATTACGCTTTAAAGTGAAAACATATCTTGTAATCGGTCGTTGGTACCTCAAGAAGTATTAACGGTCGCATGAAGGTTGTGTAAGCAAAATTCAATTAAAAATTCACCAACTAATAAGTACTTTGGACAACGGAGAAGGGTATGATTGCTTGATTTGAATTTCCAAGTGTAGGGGTGAATTATACACACACGTGGGGATATGTGATTGGAGTTTAGATGAGAGAAAGGAGTGAAGAATGGAACTTGTATCTTTAGTAGAGTTGATAGAAATTCCTAAGTGAAGATGGAACCCTAAAAAGAAAACTTAAGAGATGCCGAAAGCTAAGTAGGTCTGTAGAACATATATAATCTTAAGTTAGATGATGAGGAAGTGTGAAGAATATGGGTGGATAATTTGCAAGTCGAAGATAATAGAGTTCCTTGTTAGAAACCCTAATTGGAGAATTAAAGTCGAAAAAGCCAAATTGATAGGATTTTGTGGGTGTAATCCGCTGAAAACACTCAGGAGACAACACTCCTCCTACTAGGGACACCTAGAGGTTTAACGGCTTGTTGCACGAGCTCAGTGCAATCGCGATTCCCTGCGAAAGTACGGTTAGGTTTTTGTAGAGAATAAAAAAAATTAATAAGTTTGCTCGAGGACGAGCAAAAGATAAGTTTGGGGGTATTTGTTCATAACATAATATTGTATTATCATATTCCCCTTTCTTATTCGTTTTATAAATAAACAGGTGCTTTTGACGCATGTTTGCTACATATTACAGGTTACAGGTTCTTGGACAGAAAACAGTGAAAACGATGAAAAGACGATGCAAAAGTGGACTTTGACCAACAAACAGAAGACTCTTGATCAAGCCTACATCAAAGATAAAATTCACAAAGTACAAGGCAATGCAAGGTCCAAGATTACAAAGCGAACGGTTAAAAGTCTACCGCAATTGTTCACTGGAGATCTGGAAGAAACATAGAAGCTATTTTAATAAAAGAACCAAAGAATAAGGAACCCCAAAAACAAAAGAGCCAACAAAGGAAATTTCAAGGCTCAATACTTCCTTTTAAAGAGATAGAGACATAAAATTTTACCAAAGCTTGAAGTCTACTTTGACTAGGTCTTCCTAAGGATATTTTTGTAAAAGTAGATGTGCGAATCAATTGTAACCTAGGGTTTCCTATCCTCTATAAATAGGAACTCTAAATCATTGTAAAGGCTTTGCCTCCCTCATGCCTCCTTTTAATAAAAATTAAGATATTCTTTAGGAGAGCATCGGTGTTTGTTTTCCATTCAGAAATTCAGATCTGACAACCCTGCATGGATGATTGGAGGGATGCATCTGTAAGTAGATTTAATTTCTCGCCCTAGTTTAGATTTCAATTCTTTGCCGTAGGTAGATTTAATTTCATGCCATAGGAACTTGTTTAGGGTTTAGCTTTGGGGAAGGATTTTGAGAGATGAGATCTCTCATCCCTTTCCTACCCACCAAATATTTATAATAGGACTCCATGCATACGCGCACACACCGCGCCCTACGGCATCCTACCCCTCGAGGTAACGATGACACCGTAGTGTAAAAGCCCGGTTGCGCGCGTTTTCCATGGAGGTTAGGGTAAGGATCACTAAAGGAAGGACAAGAACCTAGAGGAAGGAACACCTTCCCGAATGGATCTAATCCCCTTTATTGATAATTACCATAACTCCTCACAGATCTTCATTCGAGTATAGAAAGCGTTGAGATTTAATTGCATTTCCAAACCATCCCTAAACCTAACCCTAGCAAGAATAGATCTAGGTAATTGCCCTAGGTTAATTAGATTTTTAGATTTAATAATCAGCCGAACACCCTTCGG
This sequence comes from Agapanthus africanus, assembly GCA_030015575.1. NCBI lineage: Eukaryota > Viridiplantae > Streptophyta > Magnoliopsida > Asparagales > Amaryllidaceae > Agapanthus > Agapanthus africanus. The sequence goes on along the minus strand of CM057343.1, from coordinate 201,431,583 downwards.
AATTAACTCGTAAGAACGAATCGGAAATTCACAAAATCCCTGTGGACCGACCCGTACTCACCGGCTAGCTTCATACGACGCCGTTCTTGATTGCGGTTAATAGATAGTTTTTGAGAAAAAATCAAGAGTAGACACGAAAGACAACACAGAAGATCCATTCACTGGCCAGGGTTCTCGAGGTTTACTGATAACACCTAAATCCCTGGCCAGGGTTGTCGAGGTTTACTGATAAGTATTGTCTGTAGTTTCTCGAACTGTTATGAGCTGTAAATCAGCATGACTTATAAAGTTACTAGGGTCTGACATTTACCACCCCTAGACTTCATATGCGACGTATCAGACGAAGAGACCGGACTGTACGGTAAGTGTTGCTTGCAGGCTCGTTGGGGTTGTGATGAGTTCGCTCGTCGGCCACCTTTTCGTCATGTACCTTAGTAGCCGTTACGCACAGCTAGTGCCGCTGATGTGCTTGTGGTTAAACCCACTGCCAGCGTACTGTCGAGTCTTTAGAGTCCCACACAGAGGGTTCTCTCGTTCAGGCGAAATATGTAGAGGCCGTAAGATGTTACGGCAGCCGTAAGCTGTTACGGCAGCCGTAAGCTGTTACGGAAGGGTTTCGATTATGTTCGTGTAATAGTTAAAGGAATAATAATCGGAAGGATAATACTGGTAGGCTTTGGTTTAAGCCATATACCAGTATTATATTATTGGATTAATGGTCTTCGTATTTTTCGAAATTCGGATACGGGTATACGGTATACGGCATACGGAAGTAGGGTATTCTTGTAATTGTTACAAGAATTCTTTCTAGAAGGTGCCACCTCATAATGACATTATTTATTTTATGAAAATAAATAAATGAGGTGGAAATAAGAAAGTCCAAGTATGGTTGCAAGAATGGGTTGTTTAATTTTATATTGTTTTAGAATTAGTATTGAAGCATGATGCTAATTTTATATTATATGCTTTAATTATTTCATTTGCAATATATCATTTTTCTCTTATGCTTGAACTCTCTTATTATAAAAAAAACACTTTCTCTCTCCTTCTTCTCTCCTGCTTCTTCTTCCTAGCTTTAACCCTCACATGTGATGTGAATCCAAAGCTTAGGACCTTAAGTTAATCCAATACACTAATCTCTACATAATCCTAGTGACCTCTTCGAGCAAACTTGGTCTCTAGGTTAAACTCTTGTGAAGAGTTTCTAGCTTGTTCGACAACTCTTGTGTGGATCATCTAGGTCTTGGGGTGGCCGGAGATCGAGCACATCGGCAACGTCCAAGGAGCCAAGAAGTTCATCAAAGGAGACCCGAAGGACCGGATCATCGAGGTATAACCCCTAACATAGTAGATAACATCTCTAGTTAGGGCTCACTAGTTGTGGTTTAGACTATATCTTGGCAAAAGTGCGTGTTCTATGTAAAGAAAATTTTCGTTTATCACTTCCGCCACTTCACAAGAGTAGTGGGAGCATGCAACATGAACATACAAGAAATATAAATTCGGCGCATCCAGTGCACGAAATACAAATCTTGTGCAACAAATGCACGGAAACTCATCATTAACTCAAATGCGTATAAAAAGCAACACCGAGTGTACAAAGGTGTATAAAATCATAAATGCATGCAACTGCGTGCACAAAACACGTATCAATGCACTGCAAGCACATGTGATCTATACTGAGTGCATAAATCAAATCGAGCGCGTATCACATGCACAAATCAAATCAACCACATGAAATCCACGAAATCATAACATGTGCTACGAAGGCACACAATCGACATCAAGTGCAATAAGTTTGCATAAATCATAAACCAACACAACGGTGTATAAAGCATATCTCAAGTGCAATAATTATGCACAAAATGTAAATACCCAGCAAGTGCAGCCATGGTGCATGAAAACAATATCATGAACTAAATCATCAAAACTCAACTCCAAGTGATACTCGTTTCACAAACGCAAATCGCAACAAATGACATTGAGGTACACCTCCTACAATGTCAAAAAAATGTTGGTGCGCCCAAAACTGGCAGAGCAAGAACATCCGCTTGCCTCCTACTCACGGTCTGGCGTCCGCAATACCTGGGTCCTCATTTCTTTGTGGATTACCAATCTCGCAATCCATCGGCTCATCGGCCCGGTCAGGTGTGCTAACGGAAACGATTCCGCTCTGGCACTCCTCTGGTCATCTCTTGGCCAATTTGCATGACCACTCGTAAAGCAGCATGTCACTGGCATCGGCCTCTGGCCCTCTGAATACATGTGACACAACTGATCCTCGGTGCAAATCTTATCTCAGCAGTGTCCTGGAAGGAACCTGCTGAGGGTCTCTTCCGATCTTGCCTATGCCGAACTGTACGGAGGCTGGTACATTTGCATAATCTTATCTCGTTTTCTGGACATTTGCATTCTCAACACAACATTTCCTCGGGAACTGGCCGTATCCCAACGCCTCTGTATACATATCAGATCTCTAATCTCAACGGGGAGTAAAAAAAGCTCGTTAACATCTCACACGAACATCTTGTTCCACTCGTCTTTATTTTCGTCCACCTCGACGTCACGTTTTGCTATCTGTGTACTGCAATTGTTCTCAGCTACAGTCAATCTGGAGTTTCTCACACAGACTCAAAATTACGAACTTGGTATCTTCATCACTCTATAGAAGATATCTTTCCGAACACGTCCTCGGGAACTCACCCCAATCATCGAAGGAACATTCTATATTCGTCCGTTCTCGATCAACTCACAATGCATCTGGGAGAGGTCCTCTATCTGAAACTGGTCCACTTACTGATCTCCTATCAGATCATCCAATGAACAACGTCATCTCTGGGTCGATCTACTGTAGATCTGAGTAAGATTCTCCACACTGGAAATCTTCAACTCAACTAGACCTGCGTCGGCGCATCAAATCTGACGAATCACCTTCGTCTCTCAACTCAAGATAGACTAGCCATCATCTGTCGCATCTCTGCCTGAAAGCTCCAGTGATCTCAGCTCATAAAGTCTGGAGGCGACATCCCATCAATTTCAGCAACAGCTTGGTCATCCTACTGCACGGTAGACAACATCACAAACTCTGAGGTAGGCTGTACATCAACAGTCCTCTCACAACAGGCAGCTCTAACAATGGTCCGATCATCTGGTGCAAAACCTAACACTCACCTCAACGAGAGGTCACAACACAAATACTAAATCGATACGTTCCCATGCCACCAGAAAACGCGATGGTCAGTCCTCGTCCATGACGAGCTCGCCCTGACCGCATCACAAGCACCAGCTCAATCTATGCTCAAACCATGGTGACAGGAACCTCAAGCAAGTATCGACGAAAATAGATCAAAGGATGAAAAGAATCAACAAATCCCAAAATGGATACATGATCATAAGGAGGAACGGAATCAGTGAGAGTATGATCATGGAAATGAATAGAATCAAGGATCTCAAATAGATATATGATCAAGGGAACGAAGAGAATCACAGATTTCAAGATATGTACATCCTAAAGGTTTCTTAAGTGGAGTATCGTATCGTAAATATGCCGCGGAACATACGTACGGTATGCCACTCTACTCAAGATACCTACTCTATCAATCAGGGTCAGCCTATGTAACGAAAGGTCGGTTCTAATACCCCCCGTTCAAGTTTATGTTCCGTAAGGTCAAGCCTAGGTTCCGAAATAAATTACGCCCCAGACTCCACATAGTCAAACCTAAACTCGAACCAAGGTTAAACCTAATGCTCTGATACCAACTTTGTCATGACCCGAATCTATTAGCTCATGACCGGCACTTAAATCACGCAACGTCTATAGACGTAATGTAACTTATGTCAACCGAAGCCCAGAAATCTAAAACTTTCAAAAGAAGTAAGTAATGAAAACATTTGGAAACCTTAAGTAAAAATCCTTAAGCGTAAAAATATTTTTCTTAAAAATTTCGGCAGCACCTCCTTTGTAAAAACTAGCCCCGAAATGGGTACAAACATATAATATAACTAAAGCATCCCCAAACAGGAGCAAATCATGCCTAACGGCGGAAATAACCACCACCAGTATATATATGTATCGACGCCCAACGGCGAAGATCAACACAAAGGAAAATGAAAAGAAAGACATCAAACCCACCAAGCGAATATATAACCCATCGCTCTAAGTCTCGTAACTACAAGTCTTGCTAAGTCTTACCATATATACAAATACTAGTTTTCTGATTGATGGAGTTGACTAGATACAATAGGAATAATAATACAAGAGGGGCACGATCCAACATGTACCACCTACCAAAGAAAATCACCCGAATGCAAGCTGGGTGCCAGCGATGCCGCTACTGATCCATGCGGTCAACCTGTAAGAACTGTGGCACAACGAGGGTGAGTTGCCGACTCATGAGTAGAAAACATCAGCAGGTAGAAATCAAAATAAACAACGATTTCTAGGTCAACTATATCATAAAGGTAATACTATGATATCTAGGGTGACCCTATCTGCATTTATGCAAACAATAATCAATGCCTGTATGTATGTGGATATCATCCAACAATATAATCAATGCCTGTATGCATGTGGATATCATCCAACAATATAATCAATGACTGTATGCATGTGGATCTCGTCCACTCGAAACATTATGAAAGCATATGCATGTAAATATATGAGGATATCAAAGAATGTGTGTCAATCAATGACACATCAAATCATGGAACCTAAGTGTCTAACACCGACACTCGAAACATCATGAAACCCGTGTCCAGCATCGACTCGTAAATCCCCATATCTCAGGCGCCGCATCCTCAGATCGGCCCTCAGGCGCCGCCTACTCTGGTCGGCCCTCATATCCATCCCACGACTCCGGTCGATATCCTACGGATAACCGCCGAGTCCAAATACTATCACCGGTAGGTAGTGCTCCCCTGCCAGGATCACCGCCTAACAATACGAGTCTTCTTGCCCCGGGGTACCTCACCGGGTCTACCATGTACCTGCATACGGTGCCTACCGCTCCTCGAATCGGGTTTCTCATGCCAATCTCAGAACCGAGAAAACACATGTTGGACGTCTCGAAATATCATATCAAGAGAAACCGGGTTTTTAAGACAATACATATTTTCCTTTGAAATATAACCACAGTTATCAAATCCAGAATCTCATGAAAACAGTATCTCATTGCGTAATATCATAAAGCATGATGTATGGAACATATCACCGAAATGTGAGCCTATCAAGTATATCATGCAACCAAGTTTAGTGATGTGAGCATGTCAAGTATATCATGCAACCAAGTATAGTGATGTGAGCATAGCAAATATATCATGCCACCAAGTATAGTGATGTGACAATACTGAACAATCAAGAGTAGTAGCATGATGCTGCAATTCTACTGTATAAGTGACATAGCAATTATCGATGATAAAGTGTGTGAGCCGGCCAATTTGTGTTAGTATAACACACGCATCATCGATAATGCTGTAGGTGTACTAGCACAGGTATATGTAATGCAATGAGAATGACATGAACGTAGCATAAGGTACATCGTAAGAGAAATGCTAAAAGGTATACGTATCTATAATATATCCGAGTCGGTGAACCTATCAATCGGCATTCAGCCTCACAATGTCACGTATGGTATAATCCATCATACGGCATCCTCTAATCAAGGGTATGGATCAATCAACAGGTAAAACTCATCGTGTACGGTAATCCATCGTACGACGGAATTAAACAATTTGGGATTCTATCAACCTATAGAACAACGAGGGTATGGATCTAAGTCTCATACGGCATATCACTCATTATTCACATCATTATCCATATATATACCTATATCCCAGGTCACATCCATATCACTCTCATATCCGAGGAACGACAAAGGTATCAATTATCTCATGTCGACTCGCATCTTTATAACGACATATCAACCAAGTCATCATATCTCATTGTATACTCTTTTCATCGCATCTATCTCTCACATCATGTCATTTTACATATACATTCTATCTTATGAATCTCATGTCATGCTACTCTAAATCTCATGCTTAATCTCTTGCAACTACATATCTATACATCGTGATTCACATTCACTTTTCCTATCCTTATATGTCAATTCGAGACATCATTTCTTTCATATCATGTCCAAAAGTCATGTCCCTATAGCTTTTATCTCATATCTCGATATATATATATATATTTAATCATTCATATCACCTCTAACTATCTTTTTAACTATACCTATAGTTTTCTAATATAGGTTTCTCTGACTGTGATCTATATATATCGGTTTCTATTCATAATTTGCGGGGGTGCTATATGCCATCCACCCGACTTTCCCCATAGATATAAATCTACTCACCTGTGGAACTCCTCGTCCAGGCGTTGTCGATGTTCTTCGTCGTCTCGGAATGCACGTAAGGGTACCTACAAATCAACACATATCGCAATGTTATGAAAACCAAGTCCGAAAACCGATAAGGCACACGGTGCGCTCATAGGTTAGAACCTATAGCCTACGCATGCAAAAACAACCAAACAACTCTCGTCGTTGACGTACAAACGTCCAATGACCAAATACAATATCAAGTCTCAAAACCAAGAATCCCAATACCGGAAAACATAGCCAAAACCCTAACTGGATTGCTATTCATGAAAACCGCCAAGCCTAAAACCCAATTGTACCAATTGCTCTCATTCACAACACAATATATATCGTAGAAGATAATATATATATCATCACAACGTCAATTAAAACCCACGTCTAATTCACCCGAAAACGTAGTAAGCAACACAAAGGAGTTTCGGTGCAAAACCTCGTGGATTAGCGATCTTGTGGCTACCATATTCATCTATTATCATAATTAGGCTTCATAACTCTTAACTATATTTTAATCTCACTTATCTTCATAGATTCCAAAAACCTAGTTTGCACCATTTAGACAATTTCAAAGCAACAATTTGCAAACTAACAACTAGCTTAGATTTTTCATGTCTAAACATGTTAATCTATACATATAACCATATCCAATTAATCAAAACCCTAACTTGAATTCAAAGCCCTCTCTTGAATTTGCAAACTTTATATTAAATCCCTATTTAAACACTTAACAAACTAGATTAAAGTAATTAAACAACAATTAAAGCTTAGGATTAGGATCTTATACCTCACAACTTGATATCAAACTTGCAAATTTGCCTACCAAAATGGCCTCCAAAATGCTTACTTGCTTCTTGATACAAGCTAGATTAGGATAATGAAAAATGGGTAGGGATTTTATTTGGAATTTGTGAGATTAAATGTGAATTTTGGATGGATTTTTGGAGATTTTTGAGTTGAAAATGGAGGTGGGGAAATTTTTGTGCTGCCACAAAGAGGCTCGGCCAAGGAGGAAGGGAAGGGGGTTTAGTGCAAGGGTGTGGAATTATCTAGATTAAGACCACCATTAAAGCTTAATTAATGCACCTCACATCAATCTACCTCTAAATCATTTTCTTTTCTAATTATCTTTTAACCCTAGAAACACCTAGAATCCTTAAGATATTTTGAGAAGAAGAAAACAATGTATATACTTGTAATTAAGTTGGCATGGTTCACACTTGCATAATTAACCCATTCCAATTTGTAATTACTACTAATTAAGTGTATAAAAAAAACTTATAATAATATTTTAATTAGGGAAAAATATTCAAGTGAACTAATAATTTTAAGCTACTAAATAAATATCGCAAACTAGCAATTTCCTAGTTAAATCAGGTGTATTCAAGTCTATATTGAAAAGTGATTATATCCCGGTTTTACGAAAAACACAAATTATTTACCGATTAACGGAAAATTCGCCTAAACGATTTCTGAAACGTTACAGAATATGAACTTGAGGGTGGAAAAGGAGTGAATAAATGAGTTGTAATGAACGATGTGTAAAAAGCGATTGTACTAATCTATCAATCCGTTGAGAAAATGGGGTTAAAGCTCTCAAGATTCGTGAGAAAACATGGCTAGACCGAACTTGGTGAACCAGACATAGGAAATAAAAATGATACGGTGTCTTGCAAAGTAGGAACGATGGAAAGGATGGAGAGGAGTGATCGAGGAATGGTATTGTTTAAAGATTCAGAAGGGTGTACACAGTCAATGAAAGGGATAGGATGAATCGGAAAATCTGAATCATCTAATAAAACTGGTTCATCCTCAATTTTATCCTCAAGATTCTCCTCAAAATTAATCTCATCCATGCATTTATCATTAATATCTAGACGCATATGGAGTTCGGGAAAAACTGTTAATGACTCAGGATGATGTCCACACGGAAGTGAAAGGACATGAAGAATTGGTGAGAAAAACTCATCCAAAACTGTGGGTTCATCATTCAAAAAATTCCCAACGTCAATATCCTCAATCAAGTGAAAATCAAATTTCTCAGACACCTCATCAAAAGCATAGATTTTAATCAATTACGGTTCTAGGATGGAGGTGTAGAGGTGAAATGGATTGGGTGTGGTTTCACCTGACAAGGTCCCTTCACAATCGGGTAAATAAAACACTACAAGGTCACACAACTCATCAAACGTTCTATCTTCAATCGGTGAATCGTTTGAGACACTCGATAGAATTTCAAAATCGGAGTTGTGGAATTCAATTTTCAATGGGTAGGTTTGAATTAGAAGGATGTATTTCTCACTTTCACTACTTAAATTCTCATTCTGTCCAATTACCTCATCCATGTATTGAAAATTCGGAGCTAGTTGGAAACTAGCTACCGGGTCACTAGGTTGTATGAGGGCGGCCATGGACGTATTCAAATACATCATCTGTTGGTATGACGCTACCCGAAATTCTTCCAACGACTATTCAAGACTAGACATGGGTTGTGAAGGGGTTTCAGTAAAAGATTCAAACTCGTTTGGATACTTGAAACTCCCAAAAGGTTGTTCAGAAGCAATGTCTAGGGAAGGTGTAAAAGTCGGGTAAGATTGGTAGGAATTGAATGGTTGGACAGGATTAAGATCAACGTTATGATAAGGAGGTGATTGGAATTGTTAATCAAAAGAATTGGAAGTGGTGAAAGGAGTGAAAGATCGGCTACGGGATTGTTTGATTCTGTCCGCAATGGACTTGGGTTTCGGAGTCGCAACATGACTCTCAAAAGGGGTATCAACGTGAGAAGGTGGGGGAGGTTGAAACGGTTGATACGAAGTGGATTGCGGAGTATAATTGTTTGTCCTAGACACGTCTATCCGATCTCTTAAAGAAATTTTGGGCATGGAGGGATCGTTCGAAGTTCGACCAAAGCAAGAACCGTAAGAAGAAATGTCTGGTAGTGGGTACCAATGTTCAACAAGAGTTGGTCTATATGGGGTACCCATGATATGAATAGAAAAAGAAGAAAAGGAGTTGAAAAAAGAATGTGTTTTTTTATTTTTATTTTATTTATTTTATTTTATGTTAGCTATCAACAAAGTTATGAAATATACACATAAAACATAAGAGAAGAAAAATAATCACGACACAATAGCACACACCTAATCGATCTAGGGTTCACCTAGGTCAACTAGACCTGCTCAAGAACTTGATTGTTGAAGTAAAACTGTGTCGAGAAACGGGATCAAGATATACCGATCACGAGGCCAGGTATGTGCAGAGATAAGGGGAGGTTTTCCGACGCTTTCGCAAAGTTCCTTAATTAGAATAACCCTTTCTATTTTGGCGGTTTCGCCGTGAACACTTTCTTAGACACCCTATGAACGATATACCATTAAGCGGTGTTCTAAACACAGTTAACTTCTCCTAATGAGCGCGAAGTCCTTAAAGGCTTAAAGTCTAGTTTCTTTTAAAATTTGTGCGGGTAAACATTATGCTCAATTTCGTGATTGGTGGGCCACGGAAAAGGTGATGAAATCCTTTACCGTATGTTGTGGGGTTCGCTTGCCCTTAAGTCCGTATTTAATGGATGCAATGCCCAAATTAATGAAAAAAATTTCAAAATGTCAAACAATCGTTTTTTATGTTTAGGCACGGACCTGCAACAAATACGGGTTAGTCAGTTTTAGCGTTTGACAACGAACTTCCGAAGAATCCTGCAATGATAGTATATTGGATGCGTCGGATTTGAGAAGAAAGTGTTAGGAAATACGTACCGATAAGTTTTCGGGTTAAGAAAACCTCGTTGAGTTGAATTCGGCTAGCTTTAAACGTTCACTTGCGTGGGTCAAACTACCCAGATTTTTGGCACTGCACGTCGCAATCACCTAAACTTTGAATGTACACTTCGCTCCACACGATCGCAGTTCGCAAATCCGTCAAAATCTGTAAATGTCGGAAAAATGGATTTTTAGTGCGAAAATGCGATATGAATGCCCAAACTCCTGCACACACATAATTAAAAAAATCAAACAATAAAATTGGGATAATAATAGAACAATGGAGCTCAGAACAAAATTTGGGAGCAAACGGAGATGATTAGACCGGCTGCGCCGGACTTTAGGGGGAAGTCGCAGGGCTACTTGGTGAATTTGGGCTCCAAATTTTTTCAGGTATCCTACTGTTTTTCTAGTGTCTCAATGTTATTGTTTAACTTTTCTAATTAGCCCCAAAATGCTAGCAAGTCCAATTTCCACAGAGCAAAAAGTTAGAATCGTTAATTTTTTGTTTTGGTTTATAGAATTTTTTTTTATTTTTTAGTTTGTTTTTAGGATAATGTTAGATTTATAAATAGGATATACAGAGATTAACCCGAAATAATAAGAATAAAAACGTTACCGTCTCTCCGGCAACGGCGCCATTTGATTAGCAGGTCTAATTTCCAGAGAGCAAAAAGATAGAATTGTTAATTTTTTGTTTTCGTTTTTAGAATTTTTTTTATTTTTTAGTTTGTTTTTAGGATAATGTTAGATTTATAAACAGGATATACAGAGATTAACCCGAAATAACAAGAATAAAACCGTTGCCGTCTCCCCGGCAACGGCGCTTTGATCAGCATGTTTTCGCGTGTCGATTTTCATAGAATTTACAGCTATGAATTTAAGTGTGTTTCCAGTATTTTGTTATGAATACCTGTAATCTGTATTTATTAAGCAGACACTGGTTAATAGTATCGATAAATAACAAAATAGATAATGAATGAGATATTAAAATGGAGTTTTCTGAGATGAACAGATGGTACCACTGTTTTATCCCACATTCGGGACTTATTATGACAAGCTCTGTTATATCGTTGTTGTACCCTGATGTTGTACCTTGATCATGATTATGTTGCATTTCACACTATTATACATATGCCATCATGACTGCATACTTAGGATTTGTCGCTTTTCGTGCATGCTTGCAATTACTCGTATGATGCTATTTACTACTCACGAGCTGGAAATTCACCCCCATTGTGCCACAGTGTCTTGCCGGGCTGATCCTCAACATAGTTGCGGCGGGGCACTCTACTTCTTCTATTTCTACAGATACCGCTACTTTTGGGCTTGAGATATTTTGTTGGTGGGCTTTGCGAGTATCCGTATGTTTCTATTTCTATTCTTATTCTTGTATCTAGTATTCTCCATCTACAATATGTATGTATTAACATAGAGACTGTTGGTTATAGTGCCCTCAAGGCAATTATTGTAATCACAGGCAAGTGATTATGATGATTGAGGGAGGACCTATACGGATAGAATAGTCTTACTCAAAATGATAGGATGCTATCTAGTTTGCCTTTATCATCACGTATATGCATTATGTGGCATTACAGATCACTATTACATATTGATAGAGCCCATAGGATTCTTGCTTGACAACCAGCATTATGATGGTGATCATATATGTAGGAGCTGGGTAGTCTATAAGCATATCCTTAAATATCCCTAGTTGAGGGAGTATCGAGACTAGGCATCGATACTCCAGAATAGACTAGTGTATACTTATCGAGACCCTAACGAGGAGCAGTGGCCGGTCTCACAAGCCATTGGTGTCTGTTAGTCACCTAAGATAGTATACAGGTGCTCATTGGGTTATGAGTACACTGGACGGACTCGTCGGGAACATGCTAGTTGGTATTATACCTATTGTTAGATAGCAGTTCCCAGGTGACATGTGTACAGGTTAGTCTGTCGACCTGAGATCATCATTTGTCTCGTCTGAGTTCCCACTGTGCTTTGATTACTACCCTACCACGGCTTAAAGGAGTCGTGCAACTAGGTTTTAGTTAGGTACAGTCCTGAGCCATATGGAGGCAGTGATTGGATCGTCGGGGATTCGTCTCTCCCAGTATTTGGGGTTGATGTCGCGTAGTGCACGGATGGCCATCACCAGAAATCCTTAGCCATAGTGGACGAGAATTAATGATTTGGATCAGTAGTTTCTCAGTTGGTGATAGGCTTCATACCGACACGAAATATCATGTTATTAGAGGTCTGACTTTATCCACCCCCTAAACTCGATATGCGATACTCTTAGACGAACGGACCGGACTGTATGGATATTGTCACGGACAAGCTCAGTAGGGGTTCGGATGAGTTTTCTCGTCGGCCTTCCTTTTGTTCAATACCTGGGCAGGCGTTACGTACAGCTAGTGCCGCTGACGTGCTTGTGGTTAAACCCACTACCAGCGTATTGACGAGTCTTTACTGTCCCACACAGAGGGTTTCCTTCCTTCGGGAAAAACGATGTAGAGGCTGTATGGTTTTACGGCAGGGTTCGATCATATACGTGCACTTGTGCACGTATCATGATTCGGATGGATAATACTAGTGGGCTTTGGTTTAAGCCGGATTCTAGTATTATATGGTTGGATTATTTTCATCTATTTGTATTCGTATTTTTCAGAATACGGATAAGGGTATGTATATACGGTTGAGGGGTATTCTTGTAATTTATTACAAGGATGCTTCTAGAAGATGCCACCTCATTTAGTTTTAACTATTTAGGATTAAATGGTTAATGAGGTGGAGGGATGAGGTGTTCTTTAGCTTTAAATGAAGCATGGCTCACTTGGTGACTCATGGGTTACTATTGTGACATGCTTGATTTATGTTGTGTTGTGTGATATTTTGTGAGGCATGAGTTTTATTGCTTCACAACACTTAGCCATTTTCTTTGGTTTCTTCACTACAACACCCTCATCTCCCTCAAGATTCTTCTTCTACCTCCACCCTAAAAGTCTCATGTGTTGAGAAACCTAGTGTGTTATGAGACAAATCAATCCATCATTAGACTCTACATCCTCTAGGATATCTAGTTTAGTGAACTAGGCACCCTAGTTACCTCGGCTATGAGGTTGGAGCTCGAACTAAAAATCTTCAAGTGGATCATCTTCGATAGAGGGAGACTGGAAGCCAAACCCGATCCAAGATGCCTCAAAGAGCTTATGAAGATGGTAGAAGACCGAAGGACACGGATCATTTGGTATAACACATTTATCACTTAGTTTAGCTCTTTATAGTTACCTAGTATAGGGTTTATGGTTTATTTCGGGTGGGTTTCGTTAGCGCCAAGTTTTTAAACGCCAGTTTATGTTCCGCACAGGCCGCATTTGATGGCCAGAGCGCCGGCGAAACCCAACATGGTATCAGAGTCACCCCATAAACCTTACTAGCTAGTTTGTACAAGGTTAAAATGTCGATCGACTCTTTTTTCCGAATAGTAATTCCATATTGCCATATTTTCCATCGATTTTAAAACTTGTTCAAATTTTTTTAGAGCATCTTAAAAATATGTGCAGGAAAAACAAGAGCTAAGAAAAAAATTTGGGCACTTAACTCCGAAATTCGGCCGCGGAACCGAAGCAAAATGGCACATTTTGCAACTGAACCGCCGTGCTTTTTGGGCTACAGTGCCCCAAATTTTTTCTGGGGCTCTAGTTCATGGAAATATGATTTTTTAAATATATGGTTTTGGCCTAGATTTGTTTGAGTGTTGGATTTGCATTTAGGGCCAATTTGGGAAAGTTTAGTCGATCGAAATTTTAAGTGTGTATTTATCAGTGCATGTGATATATCTGCTACCGTGAATATCGTTTTAGCGGTACAACCCGACTAGTTTCTATATGTTCGACTAGACTGGTTTGCGAACGTGATACTCATATTGATGTTCTGTGATGTGCTGATATTGTGGATCGGTTTGTCATGGTAGATAGCTTGCGGTGCAGTAGTAGTAGTATAGTTCAGATTCATTTGTATATTTGATATTGCAGGGCGAGCATCCGACATGTGGACGACCGTCCCTGCCAGATTGTATATTCTTTTATTGGGGAACGACAGGGTTGAGGTCGATGTCGCCATTGTATATACTTTTCTTTTCTGTACTAGGATTACCCCATGATGGAGTGCTCGAATAGCCAGATTCTAGAGGGCAACGAGCCCGCATCTCATGGCGTTGAGACGTAGGGGACCTCACTCTAGAATTGGTGGGCTATTCGCCGTACTCGTAAGGGGTACAGGTTGACCCACAGAGGGGTGCTCAAGTTACCGGATTCCATGAAGTGCTTGGTGGCCCATTCACTTTGTTGATTGGGGTTGCCTTACTTCTGAATTTGGCGGGTAACTTGCCGCGCTCATAGGGATCCAGGTTTACATTGCACAGGCTATCCACACGACCATGGGAACATCGGGTTTCACTTGCAACTCAAAGGAAACTCGGGGCTCCCAGATTATCCATGATTCTGTTAAGCTTATCGCTTTTCTGTGATGTTGCTTATATCATGCTTGGGACGAATGTTATATATATTTATATATATACTAGTAGTATGTTTTGCACCTGCGCTAGTCCTGCCCCCGCTTTGCCGTTAGTTAAGTAACATAACGGTGCATGACGGGGCCCCGTGGCGAATGCGGATGGCATATACGTACATTGTATTTTCGTTCGTTTCTGGTGTGATATGGTTCAATTGATGGCACTGCATTAATTCTAATTAATGCAAGGAAAACAAACCTATATGATGTTGTTGGAACCAAGTTTTCCAAAACTGACTTTACAAACATTTCCTTTTGCTTTGCACAGATTCAGTTATTAATATCCAGCACCTCATTCAACGAGGCAAGAGCCGAGATCCCTTCACAGGGAGTGACCTCTTGAGAAAAAGTTTGCTTCAGTGTAATAACTTTACTATAGTCGATTCTTTTGCTTTGCATCGAGGTATTCAGTTAGGAATATCCTGCGCCTCATTCGATGGGGAAGGAGCCGAGATCCCTTCACAGGGAGTGACCTCATTAGCAAAAGTTTGCGCCACTATATATTTATAAAACCACTCGGTTCCTTCAACGATATCAAGTTCATTACGTTAAAGGGTTTTCGCCAAAAACCAGCCGTAGCCCTCTGTCGTTTTGAATATGTGGCATATAGTATTCATGCGGTGTTTGTTGGCCAAAGTCAAGGCATTGTGAATGGTAGCTGTGTGTTGCTTATCCTTAGAATTGGTAAATGCATTGGTTTAGGACGGTCGTACCACTTTGTTGGCCAAAGTCAAGGGTGTGTGCGGGTGGGTCTAAATCAATCAGGATAATGACGGGTAGAACTTGACTTGCGTGATATGATTTGTTGGCCAAACTCAAGGTCATAAGAGCTTGGAGTAAAAACCACATCGGGAGTTTCAAACATTTAGGAAACTTGCCAGGCATGCCCATACCTTTTGGAGTGTGGTGACTTGAGTGGTTTCCATCATGTTATCATGCGATGATAGTTGGATCCCGATTCCCACAGATGAGTAGGTGTTACTCCTCGGGTGATTTTAGATGATCCCGACTAATTCTTCTTTCAGGGTTTGAAGGAGAATTTGAGGAAATAGTGCTAGCCATCCTGATTAGATAAAGTGATTAACCAATCTAATCTAGGTTAGAGTGCATGCTGAGTATTTCTTTTCTCTCTCTCTTTAGCAGCGATCATGGCCTGACCCTAAACTAAAACTCGTGAACCAAGTTAACCGAACCTTCTTAAAACACCTTGGCTTTTGGATTGTAACGGAGTCACATATATCATTGCCAATCCTACATCCCCTTTGCATTTCTACAGAATACTTCGTATCACTAGGAAAATCCATATAACTTGGATATTCCATCATATAGTTATATATGAACTCGAAGGATCTTCTTCCAGTTCGAGGATGGATTCTGGTTTTGGGGAAATTGAATAGGATTATTTGGTTGTCTTTTCCTTTTACTTTCTCTCAGGTTGCGAGAGCTCCTAGGATTAGGAGAGTACACCTATTGCGCTTATTGGATAATCTTCTTCCAAACCATAGGCAGGTGCCAAAAGGCGGGGAAGGAAGAAAACAAATTAGCCTAAGTGTGGTGTACAGAAGTTTGTGACTGCTATCATTCAAGACAAAACCGCGTATACCCCTGCCACTCCTACTTCACCTTTGCACTTCTCCAGAACACTTCGTATCACTATGAAAATCCATATTGCTTGGATATTCCATCGTATAGTTACATACGAATTTGAAGGAACTTGTTCCAGTTCGAGGATGGATTCTGGTTCTGGAGAAATAGAATAGGATTATTTAGTTGTCTTTTCTCTTTACCTTCTCTCAGATTGCGAGGGCTCCAGGTATTAGGAAAGAACACCTATTAAGCTTGTGTCAGGACCTACGGGCCAAGGGACAGTCTGAGGTAGACAGTTTCTATGGGGCGTAGGCCTCCCGCTTATTGGATGGTCTTCTTCCAAACCTTAGGCTGGTACCGAAGGGTAGGGAAGGAAGAAAATCAATTAGCCTAAGTATGGTGTACAGAAGGTAATAAGTAAAGACAAATAAAGGGATTGGAGTGAGGGCAAGGAAGTATATGGTTACTGTCATGAATCTGGATTGTGGAAGTGGCATTACTAGGAACACCAGGTTACCCCTTCGAAACATTTTCATGTTTCAGTTTTACTGTGCGGTGTTAATTTAAAACTGTTGTCCCAATTAAAATTCTAACTCCAGGGTATGTATTTACCAGATTTGATTCTCACATCTGTATGGCGTTACAGATGATGAGTGGGAGTAAGATTTTGGGAATTGGATGATTAGATCCTCAATATATATCAGAATTCTATGTAATTGGTGATATTTGAGGAAATCACCTGGGTTTTGCCTAACGACAAATATTTGGTTTTGAATATCTGTTGTTATGCACCAATTTAAAACCGATATATCTATACGTTTATTTTATAAAGTGAGATATAACTTTTTGAAATTATATCTATGACATTTACCTGTATCAGTTGATAGTTTGCTAAGGTGCATTTAACGACGGTGTAATCCTTCTTAACCATAATACAGTTTTCAACCTTCGACGCACAGGGTTTGATTTGTTAAACTTAGTGGATTTATACAAAGTATTGCATGTTGTCCGGTGTCCGTTAGGATAAAGGGGTTAGTACTTGTACTATATTCTGTTTACTCATGACTTCTCTGGTTTCAGACAAGTATTTCGTTGAAATACAAGGTCCAAATTTTGAGTAGTTATAGGTATAAGACTAAGGTAGAGAATCATATGTCGCAAGTATCAGGATTCTTCAGGGTAATTGAAGATGTAGATACTTGTGTTTGGTATTCCGTTGTAAGTAATAGTTTTGAGAACTTGCTTCTCTTTCAAGTTACTCATACGTGGATGTATTCCTGGATGAGTAATGTTGTATGGCCTTCTTCTATTTGGTTGATATGCACTGGAAACGGCTGCATGATTTTTGAATCTGGTTCCAATTAAATTAGTGCCTTTGTTTCTATATTGGATATATAGAATGGATTCATATCTTAATGATGTTAAGATATATGGAGTTGCCGGCTGATGCTTAAAGACAGAATCTGGACAAATTTAAGTCACGTTTCAGTAATGGCAGTTTGTGGGTAATCCCGGTCTTTGACATGGGTTAACTTTCTACCATCAGAAGATCAATAGTTATATTGTTATTGACTCACCAACAGTTTTAGTAAAATGGATTCTTTTCAGAATACATTTGTGGGAGTATGGTAGAACTGGAAGTGATTCCAGAACAACAAACGATTACTAAAAATTTAGTAGAACCTAAAGATTTAAATGGTTTCGACAATCCATTAGCCACTCCGCAGATTTGGTGTGTATCCTCAGCCACCCGAGAGATACTTCGGTCTCCTCAAAGACGGTGACAGGGAGTTTTTTTATTACCCAAATATGACACTACTGCTGTTCTAGACTGTGAGTTCTGGCAGTAGGATGAGTATAATGTCGTTCTAAATTAGTTTTAGAAGTGCACGTGTATATGACTCTGCCAGAGAGTTGTTGTAGTCAGTGTGAACAGCGGAAGCATAGTGGGCAAGTAGCTTATGTCTATTTATAGACTAAAGCAGGTATAGCGGAGATAGATCATCTAGTTTTAATGTGACAGTCATAGAGTTTGATTTCATCAAAATAAGAGATGGACCTGGTAAGAAGGTATAGGGAGAGATGCCCTGGTATTTGGATGCCATGCTCTTGATAGGAAATGATATTCCTATACTACGATTGGTTATACTATGGTTGTCACAAGGTGTTTTCTCCACATAGGATCTGGATAAAATATTAGGGATCCTGGTGACTAGATCTATGGTTTTAGATCTTGATTTGGGAAATGTCCCAATTGAAAGTGTATGTTAGCACCACCACTTGGTTTTACTAGCATTAAGCATGCCAATTTTAAAAAATTAGGGGTGCTAATCAACACTAACCAAGATCTTAAACTAGATGATTAGGGTTTAACTACGATATTAAGAAAACTACACTAAGAGAATGAAACTACAACCTTTGTAGATCATGTCCTTCTCTTCTCAAGCTCTGGGTTGTAGTCCACACGACTCCACTAGGCTCCACTTGAAGATTGAACGAACTTACTTTGATGACCTTCGCGTTGGCTATAATACCTTCAAGTCAATTATTGAATCGCAGACAAGCGATTGCGATGATTAAAAGAGGACCTATACGGATAGAACAGTCTTACTCAAAATGATAGTATGCTATCTGGGTTGTCTTTATCATCATGTACATGCTTTATGTAGTATTACATATCACTATTACATGTTGATAAAGCCCATAGGATTCTTACTTGACTACCAGCATTATGATGGCGATCATATACGTGGGAGCTGGGTGGTCTATAAGTACATCCTTAAATATCCCTAGTCATGGGAGTATCGAGACGAGGCATCAATACTCCAGAGTAGACTAGTGTATACTGATCGAGACCCTGACGAGGGGCGGTGGCAAGGTCTTACAAGCCATTGGTGTTAGTTTGTTCACCTAAGATAGTGTATACTGATCGAGACCCTCACAAGCCATTGTTGTTAGTTTGTTCACCTAAGATAGTATACATGTGCTTATTGGGTTATGAGTACACTAGACGGACTCACCGGGAACCTGCTACTTGGTACTATACATATTGTCAGATAGCAGTTCCTAGGTGACATGTATGCAGGTTAGTCTGTCAACCTGAGATCGTCATTTTTCTCATGTGAGTTCCTACTGTGCCTTGATTACTTCCCTGCCACGGCTCAAAAGAGTCGTGCAAACAGGTTTTAGTTGGGTACAGTCCCGAGCCACATAGAGGCAGTGAGCAGATCGTCGGGGATTCGTCTCTCCCGGTATTGGGGGTTGATGTCTCATTGTGCACGGGTGGCCATCACCAGAAATCCATGGCCAAGGTAGTCCAGAATTACTGATTTTGATCAGTAGTTTCTCAGTTGGTGATGGGCTTCATACCGACACGAAATGTCGCGTTATTAGGGGTCAGACTTTTCCTCGCCCCTAGAATCGATATGCGATACTCATAAACGAATAGACCGGACTGGATGGATATAGTCACGGACAGGCTCAGTAGAGGTTCAGATGAGTTTGCTCGTCGGCCTTCCTTTCGCTCAATACCTGGGTAGCCGTTACGTACAGTTAGTGCCACTGACGTGCTTATGGTTAAACCCACCGACAGCGTATTGATGAGTCTTTAGAGTCCCATACAGAGGGTTTCCTGCTTCGAGCAAAATGATGTAGATGTTGTAAGGTTTTATGGCAGGGTTCGATAATATACGTGCACTTGTACACATATCATGATTCAGACGGATAATACTAGTAGGCTTTGGTTTAAGCCAGATTCTAGTATTATATTATTGGATTATTTAGTCTTTATGTATTCTTATTTTTCGGAATACGGATATGGGTATGTATATACGGGTGAGGGGTATTCTTGTAATTTATTACAAGATTGTTTTTAGAAGATGCCACCTGATTTAGCCTTAACCATTTTGGATTAAATGGTTAATAAGGTGGAGGATGAGGTGTTTATTGCATTAATTGATAGCATGGCTCACTTGGTGACTCATTAGGTGACTCATGGTTACTATTATGGCATGCTTGATATTTGTGTATAGGTGTGAGATATTTTGGAGACTTGAGATATTTTGGAGACTTGAGATATTTATTGGATGCTTCATTATTGCTCACAAGACATAGCCTTTTTCTTGAGTTGCTTCGCACTCTCATCCTCAAGCTTCTTCTTCTTCCTCCACCCTTCAAGTCTCATGTGTCGAGAAACCTAGGGTGTTATGAGACAAATTAATCCACTACTACACTCTATATCCTCTAGGCTATCTAGTTTAGAGAACTAGGTACCCTAGTTATCTCGGCTATTGAGGTAGGAGCTCGGAATACAAATCCTCAGGTGGATCATCTTCGATGGAGGGAGACCGGAGATCAAGCTTGATCATGGAGGCCTCTAGGATCTTGGGATGATGGTTAAAGACCGAAGGACACGGATCATTTGGTATAACCATTCTTGACTCCTTTTACGTTTGCTAGCTTAAGGTTAATGGTCGATCAATATTATGGGGTTGTTCTAGCGTCAGTTTAAGAAAATTTTTGTTCCGCAATCGGCCATAATTTGATGGCTAAGGCGCTTGCATAACCCAACATGGAATCAGAGCCAACCTATAAATCCTAGACTAACAGTTTAAACAGAAACAACTCCGAATCAGTACCTGTAATATTCTAGTTTCTGTCGATTTCAAAATAGTCTTTAAAAATTTTTTAAACAATTGCAGAAGACTACCCTTGTGACTACAAGAACACAGCCCAAAAACGAGGCCCAAAATCCATTGTACGGCCGGCGAGATCGGAAAAAAACCCGGCGCCGCAGGTTCTTCTTCGGAGTTGGGTTTTGTGTTTTGGGTGGTGTTCTGGTCTCTGGAATATTGAGTTTTTGGTATTGTTTGTTTTTGTCCGGATTGCATATTATGTTATCTTTTGTTTGGGGGCAATACGGAGTATTTCGAAGTCACAATTTTTAACTCTGTTTAAAAGTTTTTAGTACATACATTACTATCCGCGATCGTGAATGTCATTAGAGCGGTACAACTCGTCTAATTGCTATATGTCTTTTAGACGGGTTTGCGAACAAGGCATCCACGTTGATGTTTTGTGTTGTGCTGAGGTTGTGGTTGGATCGTCGTGGTGGATAGCCAGTGGTGCAATGGTAGTTGTAGAGTTCAGATTCATTTGTATATTTGATATTGCGGGGCGAGCATCCGACATGTGGACTGCCTTATCTGCTAGTTTGTATATTATTTGTTTGGGGCACGACCGGGTTAAGGTCGATGTCACCTTTGTATAGCCGAGTGCATGAATAGCCGAGTTCTAGAGGGCAACGGGTTCGCATCTCATGGCGTTGAGACGGAGGAGACCTTACACTAGAATTGGCGGGCTGTTTGCCGCACTCGTACGGGGTATAGGTTGACCCACAGAGGGGTGCCTAAGTTACCGGATTCCGTGAAGTGCTGGGTGGCCCATTCACGTTGTTGATTGGTATTGCCTCGCTTCTAGGATTGGCGGGTAACTTTCCGAACTTGTAGGGGTCTAGGTTTTCTTTGCACAGGATATCCACATGACAGGGAATGTCGGGTCTCATTTGCGGCTCAAGTGAAACCCGAGGCTCCAAGATTATCAACCATTCTGTGTTGCTTGCTGAGATTCTGTGATGTTACTTTATATCATATCTAGGACGAATGTTATATATATTTATATATTCTAGTTGATGTTGTATATGTTTTGCACCTGCGCTAGTCCAGCCCCCGCTCTGTCGTTAGTTAAGTAACCTAACGGGTAATGACGGGGCCCAGTGGCGAATGCGGATGGCATATAGGTACATTCTATTTTCATTCTTTCTAGTGTGATATATTTTGACTGATGGGACTGCATTAATTCTGATTAATGCAAGGAAAACAAACCTATATGATGTTGTTGGAACCATGTTTTTAAGAACTGACATTACAGACATTTTCTTTTGCTTTGCACAGTGATATTCGGTTAAGAATATCCAACACCTCATTCGATGAGGCAAGAGCCGAGATCCCTTCATCGGGAGTGACCTCTTGAGCGAAAGTTTGTGTCATTGTAATAACTTCACTTTAGTCAATTCTTTTTTCTTTGCATTGTGGTATTAAGTTTGGAATATCCTGCACCGCATTCGACGAGGAAAGAGCCGAGATCCCTTCACCGGGAGTGACCTCTTTCGAAAAAGTTTTCGCCAATATATATTTTTAAAACCACTCGGTTCCTTCAACGATATCAAGTTCATTACATTAATGGTTTTTCGCCAAAACCAGTCGTAGCCCTCCGTCATTTCTTACAAGTATTACTAAGTATTCATGTTGTGTATGTTGACCACTGTCAAGGCGCAGTGCTTGGTAGCTTAGTAATGCTTATTTGTTTCATAGATATGTGATTATTTAGGAAAGTCGCACGGTCATGTTGACCTCTGTCAAGGGCTTGTCCGGGTGGGTCTAAGTTAATCCAGGACAATGGAAGGTTGAACTTGACTTGCGACTTATAATATGTTGACCTCTGTCAAAGTCATAAGCCGCTTGGGGTAAAAACCACATCGGGAGTTTCAAACATACAGGAAACTTGCCAGGCATGCGCATATCTTCTGGAGTTTAGTGACTTGAGTGGATTCCATCAAGTTATCATGCAAAGATAGTTGGATCCCGATTCCCACTGATGAGTAGGTATTACTCCTTGGGTGATTTTAGATGATCCTGACTAATTATCCTTTTAGGGTTTGAAGGAGAATTCGAGAAAACAATGGGAGTCATCCTGATTAAATAAAGTGATTAACCATTCTGATCTAGGTTAGAGTGCACGCTGAGTGTTTCTTTTCTCTCTCTTTGGCAGCGACCATGGCCTGACCCTAAAACTCATGAACCAAGTTAACCGAACCTTCTTAAAATACATTGGCTTTTGGATTGTCATCGAGTCGCATATATCATTGCCAATCCTACATCCCCTTTGGATTTTTCCAGAATATTTCGTATCACTACGAAAATCCATATTGCTTGGATATTCTATCGTATAGTTACATACGAACTCGAAGGAACTTGTTCCAGTTCGAGGATGGATTATGGTTCTGAAGAAATTGAATAGGATTATTCGGTTGTCTTTTCCCTTTACATTCTCTCAGGTTGCGAGAGCTCATAGTATTAGGAGAGTACACCTATTGCGCTTATTGAATAGTCTTGTTCCAAACCATAGGCAGGTGCCGAAAGGTGGGGAAAGAAGAAAACCAATTAGGCTAAGCGTGGTGTACAGAAGGTAATAACTAAAGACATATGAAGGGATTAAAGTAAGGGCAAAGAAAATTGCGACTACTATCATTCACGACAAAAACGCCTATACCCTTGCCACTCCTACATCACCTTTGCA
Source organism: Agapanthus africanus (assembly GCA_030015575.1). Classification (NCBI taxonomy): domain Eukaryota; kingdom Viridiplantae; phylum Streptophyta; class Magnoliopsida; order Asparagales; family Amaryllidaceae; genus Agapanthus; species Agapanthus africanus. The sequence continues at coordinate 201,407,933 of CM057343.1, read as the reverse complement.
TTTCAATAGAACACTCCGTATCACTATGAAGATCCATATTGATTGGATATGCTATCGTATAGTTACATACGAACTCGAAGGAACTTGTTCCAGTTCGAGGATGGTTTCTGGTTCTGGAGAAATAGAATAAGGATTATTCAGTTGTCTTTTCCCTTTACCTTCTCTCAGGTTGCGAGAGTTCTTAGGATTAGGAGAGTACACCTAATTCGCTTATTAGATAGTCTTCATCCATACCTTAGGCTGGTGCCGAAGGGTAGGGAAGGAAAAAAATCAATTAGCCTAAGTGTGGTGTATAAAAGGTAATAAGTAAAGACATATAAAGGGATTGGAGTGAGGGCAAGGAAGTATACAATTACTCTCATGAATCTGGATAGTGGAAGAGGCATTTCTAGGAATACCCGGCTACCCTTTTGAAATATTTTTCATGTTTCAGTTTTACTGTGCGGTGTTAATTGAAAACTTTTTTTTCCAATTAGATTCTAACTCCAGGGTATGCATTTACCAGATTTGATTCTCACATCTGTATAGAGTTATAGATGTTGAGTGGGAGTAAGATATTGGGAATTGGGTGATTAGATCCTTTATATATCGGAATTAATTGTAATTGGTGATATTTGAGTAAATCAACTGGGTTTTGCCTGACCGCAAATATTTGGTTTTGAATATCCATCGTTATGCACCAATTTCAAACTGATATATCTGTACGTTTATTTTATAAAGTGAGATTTAAATTTTTGAAATTATTTCTATGACATTTACCTCTACCGGTTGATGGTTAGGTAAGGTGCAATCAACAACGGTGTAATTCTACTTAACCATAGTACAGTTTTCAATCTACAATGCACAGGGTTTGAGTTATTGAACTCAGAGGACTTATACAAAGTATTTTATGTTGTCCGATGTCCGTTAGGACAAAGGGGTTGGTACTCATCCTATATTCTGTTTACTCATGACTTCTCCAGTTCTAGACATGTATTTTGTTGAAATACAAGATTCGGATTTTGAGAAGTTATTGCTGGGTTCGCTTAGCACCCCCGCTATGTTTCGGCACAAATCAAGTATGCCATTTCAAAAAATCTAGTGTGCCAAGCGAGTCCGAGCAAGGATCTAACTAGAGAATTAAGGTTTTAAAGCATGCAAACTAACTTTACACTAAGTGAAATAGGAATACAGCCTTTGTAGACCGGTCCTTCACTTCTAAAGCTCCATGTAGTAGTCCCTTAGCTCTAAGTAGTGGTCTTCCAGACTCTCCTTAGGCTCCACTAGGCGAAAGGAACAAGCTTGCTCAAAGATCTTCGAAACCGAAGATGTTCTACCATGAGGAATCTCTAACTCAAGCTACTTCTTCACTAATTGAGGAATTAGTGAAGTAAACAACCTATACTAAATGGCTAGTTTGGTATAGATTGATGAAATAGGAACTTTGCTCACTTTAGAATTACTTTTCTCTCTTTCTTTTCATCACTCTTGAAAACCAAGAGAGCTCCAATGAGATGAAGAAAATGAACAAGTGATCAAACATGGGTGAAGAAAATATCACAATGATATTTGTAGAGACTTAACCATGGCTAAAGATAATGGTTGGGTTAATAAATATCTAGAGTAAAACAAAATTAGTGGACTGAAGTCAAGGCTTCTACATGCTTCCACAAGCATCTTTAGCCATGCTAATTTCCACCTAATTTTGATTTTTCCCTTAATAACTAATCATCCAAATTATCTTTAGTTAGGTATGAGTCTCATACATCCAAGTCCAATGCATCATCTAGCATGACACAAAATGAATACATTAATATATATCACATATATATTTAAATGTATTAGGAGAATAGAAATTCTTAAGTTAGCTAATATTAGTTAATATATATTAATATATTAAACATATAATTATATATTAAATTATTAAATAAACACTTGATTTAATAATCTGGGTATATCACATATAACCGACTAATATCATTTATATCAACTTATCGAATCAACACATGATTCAATAACCGGGCTATATCTCATATAACCGACTGATACACATATCGCGAGATTAGAATACGGTATCATATACACGTACTAATCTCGGTCCCACACATATCACACATGTGCCCTACTTCATTTCGCTTGAGCCAGGAAATCTCTGTGTAGGACTCTAAAGACTCGTCAATACGCCAGCAGTAGGTAATGATCATATCAGTCACCCACAAGCCTTCAGTGGTACTAGCTGGACGTAACGGCTACCCAGGTATTGAGCGATAAAAAGATCAACAAGCAAGCTTGTCCATACTCCCGTGAATCCGGCAAGTAGCATTACCGTACAGTCCGGTCTTTTCGTCTGATGTGTCGTATATCGTGTCTGGGGTTGGTAAACGTCAGACCCCAATAACTTGATAAGTCATTCCGGTGTGAGGCTCATAACGGGTTGAGAAACTACTGATAACACTTACCAGTAAATCTCATCATCAGCCCTGGCCAGTGACTTCCTGTTATATCCAATCAAGCATAGCGCAACATCAACTCCCAATACCGGGAGAGACGAAACCCCTTCTATCGCTCATTGCCTCCATATGACTCGGCACTGTACCCAAAATCCTCCTGTTTGCATGCTTTCTTGAGCATTGTAGGGAGGAAATCAAAGCACAGTAGGAATCACATAAGACTTTTTGACGATCTCGGGTCTACAGACTAACCTGTACCAGTGTCACCAGAGAACTGCTATCTGAAGATAGGTATAATACCATCAAAGAGTTCTCGGCGAGTCCTGTTCGGTGTACCCATTCTCCAATGAGCACCTGTGTACAATCTTTGTTATCAAACATCAATGGTTGTGGGATCAACCATCGCCCCATACAGGATCAAGAAACGTACACACCAGTCTACTCTGGAATCTCGATGCCCTATCTCGATACTCCTACGACTAGGAACAATTAAAGGATGAACTTATGGACTACCCTGGCCCCACTAGTATGATCTACATCATAGTCCTGGAAGTTAAGTACATATCCTAAAGGCTTTATCAACATGTGAGAGAAAAACAATATCACAATACTAGTCTACATGTTAAGATAAAGAGTAACCCGATAGCATACTATCATGTCGAGCAAAAAAGTCCTCTCTATACATGTCCAAGCATCCACAATAATATACAATCATATACAATAATGGCCTCTAGGGATACATACAACTAACAATCTCCCACTTGCAATAGGGTCAGTTGTTGTGGTATCTTATACCCAACATCCCGAAGAGTCACTCAAATTGTATCTAGGGGATGGCCTTGGTGAGTGGATCCAACGTGTTTTTCTTCGTGTCAACTCTCCGGACCTTGGTCTCCCGGAGATCAACTATCTCCCAGATCAGGCGATACTGCCTAAGAATATGTCTGGATCACTGATGGGACCTGGGTTCCTTGGCTAAAGCCACAGCCCCATTTTTATCGCAATACAAAGTTATTGTATGCTCGATGGTAGGGACCTCACCAAGTTCATCTCATTAACTTGTTCATCCAGACAGCCTCTCTGGAAACATCGTTGGTAGCGATGTATTCATCCTTCATCGTTGAGTCTGCTATGGCATCTAGCTTAGAACACTTCCAACATACCGTCCCTCCACTGAGGGTAAAGACAAAACCCGAGACTTACTTTCAGTCGACCTTATCACTTTGGAAGCTCGAATCGGTAAAGGACTCGACAAGGAGTTCATCGTTACAATACACCAAGAATATTTCATTAGTCCTTCTCAAGTACTTAAGAATGTTCTTCACAGCTGTCCAGTGATTCTCCCCAGGATCCGATTGATACCTGCTTACAACACTAAGTGCGTACGCTACATCCGGTCGGGTACATAATATCATATACATGATAGACCCGACTGCCGAAGCATAAGGTATCCCTTGCATGCGAGCCCTCACCAAATCAGTCTTGGGGGACATCTCTTTGGAGAGAGTGATTCTTGAGATTGTGGGTAAATTCGCACGCTTGGAATCTTCTATACTAAACCTCTTTAATATGGTGTCAATGTACCTGGATTGAGACAATCCCAACATCCATTTAGATCTATCTCTATAGATCTTAATCCCCAGGATTTAAGAGGCATCACCCAGATCCTTCATGGTGAACCTTTATGATAAGAAGAGCTTGACCGAGTGCAGCATAGGAACATCATTTCCTATCAAGAGAATGTCTTCTACGTACAATACGAGGAAGACAACCTTACTTTCTACAACCTTTTTGTATATACAAGGTTCATCTAGGTTTTGATGAAGTCAAACTCTTTGATGGCTACATCAAAACAGATGTTCCAACTCCTCGATGCCTTCTTTAATCTGTATACTGATTTAAGCAGCTTGCACACATTTCCGCTGTTCCTACTATCTACGAAACCCTCTGGCTGTGTCATGTACACGTTCTCTTCTAAATCACCATTTATAAAAGCGGTCTTGACATCCAACTGCCAGATTTCATAGTCATGGTATGCAGCGATGGCAAGTAGGATTCGGATGGACTTAAGCATAGCCACTGGAGAAAAGGTTTCATCATAATCCATATCTGGTCGATGATGAAAACCTTTTGCTACAAGTCTAACTTTGAAAGTCTCAACTTTTCCATCTACACCAAGAATCTTCTCAAGATCCACTTGCTCCCGATGGATTTTACCCTTTCAGGAGCAACTTCCGAAGTCCATACTTTGTTGATGTACATGGATTCCATCTCAGATCAAATTGCATCCATCCATTTCACAGAGTCTCCACTCGTGATGGCCTGCTTGAAACTAGTTGGGTCATCATCTTTCATGATGCAATCCTCGCTCCCACCGTCTATGTGAAAACCATAATATCTCTCAGGTGGATGAGGAATCCTACTATATCTGCGGAGTGGCTGAGGTTCGTCGGGGACTATTGAATCCTCCGGTTCCACCAAATCATCAGCTGTTGTTTGTATGGCTGGTACTTCTTCTACCTCATGACCACTAATTTCTTTCATAAGAAATTCCTTTTCTAAAAATGCGGCATTTCGAGAAACAAAACACCTTTTGTTCCTTAGTGTGGTAGAAGATATACCCTCGCGAATGCTTGGGATATCCTACAAACTTACACAGAACTGACCTTGCCTCGAGCTTGTCCGGATTTTGTTTTTTAACATAGGCCGTACAACCCCATATCTTAACTCGTTTAAGAGATGTTCTCTCCCCATTCCATATGTCATATGGAGTGGTAGGCACTGATTTGGTTGGAACTCTATTCAATAGGTATGCGGCTTCTCAAGCGCATAACCCCAAAAGGAAACAGGTAAGTCAGCGTTACTCATCATAGAGCGCAACATATCTAATAGGGTGCGATTCCCCTTCTCCGATACACCATTGTACTGTGGTGTATACGGAGAAGTAAGCTGAGAGAGAATCCCATTCTCTTTTAAATAATCTAGGAACTCCATGCTTAAATATTCTCTTCCACGATCAGATCAAAGGATTTAATATTTTTACCCGTTTGGTTCTCTACTTCGCACTTATATTCCTAGAATTTCTTAAAAGCTTCAGATTTGTATTTCAACAGGAACATATGTCCGAATCTTGAGAGATCATCGATGAATGTAATGAAGTACGAGAAACCATTCCTGGCATGTATGGACATAGGACCGCATACATCACTATGTATTAGTCCCAAGAGTTCAGTAGCTCTTTCTCCGTGTCCAGTAAACGGAGTTTTGGTCATTTTGTCTTTGAGACATGACTGGCAAGTTTGATAAGATGTAAATTCAAATGGGTTTAAGTATCCATCCTTATGTAACTTAGCTAGTCGTGTCGCATTGATATGACCTGGTCTACAATGCCACAAGAAGAATTCGTTCATTTCTGAACTTTTCCTCTTGTGTGTGTTTTGTAAATTAAGAACTGTATTTTGATTCAGAACGTATAAACCGTTACATAACGTACCAAACCCAATCAACACTTGATTTAGGAAAATGTTCATAACATTTTTCTCAACTACAAAGTTATATCCTTCTTTATCTAATAAAGAAACGGATATTTAAATTGCATAACATATTGGGTACGTAATAACAGTTGTTCAGAATCAATGTATTAACTTCTGGTAATAATAGGTGATATTCGCCAACTGTTTTGGCTGCAACCCTTACGCCATTCCCTACTTGGAAAGAATGATCACCTATTCCAAGTTGTCTACCTTTCTTTAGCCCATGTAATATATTACAAATGTGGGATCCTGATCTGGTATCTAATACCCAGGACGTAGAACAAACTGAGAAACAGTTCTCGGTAACGAACACACCCGAAGAAGATGCATCAACATGCTCATTCCTCGTTCGGGTCACGTGGGAATCCGGATATTTCCCTATTTCCTGCTCGGACTTATAACAATTATAAGATAGAGTGGAACCAACGTTCCCCAGCTCAGTATAACAAGTGGGTTCGGTCAATACATCAATATTATTATCTTGATTAAGGCGTGTCATGGTCGCTACCTGGAGAAAGAGAGAGAAAAAACACTTAGCGTATGCTCTTGCAAGATTAGATTGGTTATTATCTTATCTAATCAGGATGGCTCCCACTATTTTCATCAAATCTTCCTTCAAACCCTAAACGGCAAGACTAGTCGGGATTAATTACACTCTACAAGTTCGCCAATTTTTCAGCCAGTCTAGTGTCGGTACTTTGAGGGAGGTTCTCCGTACTTTCGCACGGACCTAATTAAAATAAACCTCGTTTTCCCAGAGTCATAACCCCATTGACACCTTTCTAGACACCTACTGGATTAGCTAATTGTAAAGTGTAAAACTCTCCCAGGAGTAACTCTTACTCGCAGTGGGTATCGGGATCCAACTATCTCATAGAAGGCATGCAATCTCATTGCAAATTTCTACACTTGAAATTCCCAATAATATTTTGCCCCTAGCGTCGTATGATCTTAACGGAGGTCAACAAACCACAGGCTGCTAGTCAAGTTCAACCTGTACATTTCGTGATTAAATTAAACCCACCCTCACGACCTTTGACAAGGTCAACAAGGCCGTACGACTACCCTAATCCAATCGCATCATATGCAGCAGATATGCACTAATTAGCTACCGCACACTACGCCTTAACAAGGTCAACAAACGTAGCACGAATACTAAATAGTACTTATCTGAAATGACGGAGGGCTACAACAGGTTTTTAAGAAAACCTTTTATGTAATGAACTTGATATCGTTGTAGAATCGAGTGATTTAAAAAGGAGTGGTTTAAGCTCCACTTTTAAAATCGAGTTTTTAAAAATAAACCGAGTAGGTGTAGCATCTGCTAGCTTTTGCTAAAGAGATCATTCCCGGAGAAGGGATCTCGTCTCTTTCCTCATCGAATGAGGTGCTGGATATTCATCAAGGAATACCGCTATGCAAAGCAAGAACTAGAGCTACCTTTTTGAAAATTTGATTCTACAACATCTTCAGGTTTCTTTTCTTTCATTAATCTTATTAATGAAGTCCCATCATTTATGCTTCCTAAGCATCACAGATAAAGAAATGAAAATACAACGTACGCTTATGCCATCCGCATTCGCCTCGAGGTCCCGTCATGCACCATTAGGTTAGTTAAGTAATGGCAGAGCGGGGGCGGGACTAGCGCGGATGCAAAACATAAGCAATGTTTATTATATATCATATATATAATATAAAGCATTCGTCTCACGTAGTTATATAATCTCATCATAGAACATTGCAGCAGAAGCCAACATATGAAATATAAGATATACTAGGAGGTCTGTGTTTTAAATCAAGCCAGTAAAAAACACGGATTCCACGGTAATGATGAATAGCCAAACCCACATCCTTAGACTCCTACGAGAGCGGCAAGCAACCTTACCAATTCTAGAGTTAGGAGACCTGGACTCGACTCCTCGAGATGGTCTCCCACTAGACTCTAGACCCGGTTACTTGTGCTCCCCGTCTTTGGTCTATCCTAATGCAGAAAAGTAAATAATATTCATCAATGGTGACATCATCCTCAACCCGGAAGTGTCCCAATAAAAGAATATCACATATAAGTTTTTACATGAATGAAAACGAAAAACTTCCATCTCACCCAAAAACCCCGGCTATTCAAACACGACGATACAATATAGCATATCGCAGCAACACATAACATCACATGTCATCAATGTAAGTAAATATGCGTATCCCAATTATCGTTGACGTATAGCAACGAAACCGGCGATACACCACATATTACACTTACGGTCGTAGAAAAGAAAGCGAAAACTATAATAATTGGAGTCCGCAACATCCTTAGACATCATAAATCCGAAATATCACATATTTTGGATTTCATGCCTAACCATATAAATTCCTTAGACATCATAATTCCGGAATATCACATATTCCGAATTTCATGCCTAACGTTAGAAACCCGGTATTTTAGTCTCAAATTGAAAACACTTTTCAATAACCAGTCAGGCAATTCAACAAGATTCCCGACAAATGATCGAATGCTCGTCGGAAATATTAGTAGACGGCCGCACCCACGATGCCATCTACGAAGTGCATTTAGGAGGAACACCACGGCCGCGAGCACCTGAGCGGATGCTTTTGGTAATTGGGTTCTCCTGCAGTCACTTAGTCGGGGTGATGGGGCGTGGCTATCTATCAGTGTTACTCGGCGAGTGTTCGCGTACTGTACGAGATTGCGACGGAGTTATGATCCGAATCAAAACCCCGCGGCAACCGATCAAAAGAGACTAAATTTCTAGATTTACAAAATACTAATTAGTTTTCACAAAACTAATTATTGTGGATTCCAAATATTATATCACAAATCACAGATATCTAGACGATGTTAAACATTTTGATCGATTTATCAAACACCCAAAATTCCTAGAGACCTCAACACTTGAGTCTCAGTTAAAAATACCTAGAGAGTGCCTCAAGTACCTACGGACCAACACAAGAAGGCACGCTCCCTGCTTCACCAACAGCGCTGTGGAACCGCCGCCAAAAGCATGTTTTGGGCGTACTTCCGCGGTCGTTTGGTCGAGTTGGGCCGTCATTTTTCTTGGGGATCCATAGAAAAACCTGCACAATTTTCTGACTATTTTTAATTTGGAAAAATCCTACTTTTGGAAAAATTTCCAGAGAGTGGGTATTTCGGGTTTCGAAAAGTCGATCGAACAGTTTATCTTCGCCTAGACAACTCCTAATTCTCTAGCTTGGCTCTGATACCACTGCTGGGTTCGCTTAGCACTCCCGCTATGTTTCGGCACACATCAAGTATGCTATTTCAAAAAATCTAGGGTGCCGATCGAGCCCGGCCAAGGATCTAACTTGAGAATTAGGGTTTTTAAGCATGTAAACTAACTTTACACTAAGTGAAATAGGAATACAACCTTTGTAGACCGGCCCTACACTTCTAACGCTCCATGTAATAGTCCCTTAGCTCCAAGCAGTGGTCTCCCGGATTCTCCTTAGGCTCCACTAGGCGAAAGGAACAAGCTTGCTCAAAGATCTTCGAGGCCGAAGATGATCTATCTTGAGGAATCTCTAACTCAAGCTACCTCTTCACTAATTGAGGAATTAGTGAAGTAAACAAGCTATACTAAATGGCTAGTTTGGTATAGATTGATGAAGTAGGAATTTTGCTCACTTTAGAATTATTTTTTTCTCTTTCTTTTCTTCATTCATGAAAACCTAGAAAGCTCCAATGAGATGAAGAAGATGAATAAGTGATCAACCATGGGTGAAGAAAATATCACAATAATATTTTTAGAGAATTAACCATGGCTAAAGATAATGGTTGGGTTAACAAATATCTAGAGTAAAACAAAATTTGTGGACTTAAGTCAAGCCTTCTACATACTTCCACAAGCATCTTTAGCCATGCTAATTTCCACCTAATTTTGATTTTTTCCTTAATAATTAATCATCCAAATTATCTTTAGCTTGGTATGAGTCTCATACACCCAAGTCCAATGCATCATCTAGCATGACACAAAATAATTATATTAATATATATCACATATATATTTAAATGTATTAGTAGAAAAGAAATTCTCAAGTGAGCTAATATTAGTTTATATATATTAATATATCAAATATATAATTATATATTAAATTATTAAATCAACATTTGATTTAATAATCTGGCTATATCATATATAACCGACTAATATTATTTATATCAACTTATCAAATCAACACTTGATTCAATAACCCGGCTATATCTCATATAACCGACTGATATCACATATCGCGAGATTAGAATACGGTATCATATACACGTATTAATCTCCGTCCCGCACATATCACATATGTGTCCTACTTCGTTTCTCTTGTGCCAAGAAACCTCTCTGTAGGACTCTAAAAACTCGTCAATACGCCTAGGTGATGATCATATCAGTCATCCACAAGCCGTCAGCGGTACTAGATGGACGTAACGGCTACCCAGGTATTGAGCAATCAGAAGATCAACAAGCAAGCTTGTCCATACTCCCGTGAATCCAGTAAGTAACACTACCGTACAGTCTGGTCTCTTCTTCTGATATGTCCAATATCGAGTCTGGCGTGGTAAACGTCAGAACCCACTAAGTTGATAAGTCATGCTGATGTGAGGCTCATAACAGGTCGAGAAACTACTGATAACACTTACTAGTAAATCTCATCATCAGCCCTGGCTAGGGACTTCCTGTTATAGCCAATCGAGCATAGCGTAACATCTACTCCCAATACTGGGAGAGACGAAATCCCTCCTATCGCTCATTGCCTCCATGTGGCTCGGGACTGTGCCCAAAATCCACCTGTTTGCACGCTCTCTTGAGTTGAGCGTGGTAGGGAGGAAATCAGAGCACAGTGGGAATCATACAACACTCTATGACGATCTCGGGTCTACAGACTAACCTTTACAAGTATCACCAAAGAACTGCTTTCTGATGATAGGTATAGTACCATCTACGAGTTCTCGGCGGGTCCTGTTCGGTGTACCCATTCTCAAATGAGCACCTGTGTACAATCTTTGATGTCAAACACCAATGGCTGTGAGATCAACCATTGCCCCATACAGGTTCAAGAAACGTACACACTAGTCTACTCTGGAATATCGATGCCCTGTCTTGATACTCTTATGACTAGGAACAATTAAAAGATGAACTTATGGACTACCTTGGCCCCACTAGTATGATCTGCATCATAGTCTTGGTAGTCAAGTACACATCCTAATGGATTTATCAACATGTGAGAGAAAAACAGTATCACAATACTAGTCTATATGTTAAGATAAAGAGTAACCTGATAGCATACTATCATGTCGAGCAAGAAAGTCCTCTATATATATGTCCAAGCATCCACTATAATATACAATGTACAATACTGGCCTCTAGGGCATACATACAACTAATAGTTATAGGTATAAGAATGATGTTGGGAACTATATGTTGCAAGACAAAGGGTTGGTACTCGTACTATATTCTCTTAACTTTCGACTTCTCTAGTTTTAGACAAGTAGTTCGTTGAAATATAGGGTCCAAGTTTTGAGAAGTTATAGGTATAATAATAAAGTAAAGAACCATTTATTGGAAGTATCGGGATTGTTCGAGGTAATCGAAGATGTAGATACTTGTGCTAGGCATTCCGTTGTAAGTAATGGTTTTGAGAACTAGTTTCTCTTTCAGGTTACTCATACATGGGTGTAATCCTTGATGAGTAATACTGTTTGGCCTTCTTTCATTTGGTTGATATGCACTGTAAGCAGTTGCATGATTTTGAATCTGGTTCTAATTAAATTAGTTCCTTTGCTTCTATATTGGATATATAGAATGGATTCATATCTTAAAGATGTTCAGGTATATGGAGTTTTCCGGGTTATTCTTAAAACCAGAAGCCGGAAAAACTTAAGGCACGTTTCTGTGATGGCAGTTTGTGGGTTATCCCGGGCTTTGGCGAGGGTTAACTTTCTACCATTAGGAAGATCAATAGTTATATTGTTCTTGAATCGCCACCTATTTTAATAAAATGGATTCCTTTCAGAAAACATTAGTGTAAGTATGGTAGAACTGGAAGTGATTCCAGAACCACAAACGATTACTGAAAATTTAATAGAACCTAAAGATTCAATTAGTTTCGACGATCCATTACCCACTCCGCAGATTTGGTGGGTAACCTCAGGCACCCGAGAGGTACTTTGGTATCCTCAAAGACAGTGATAGGGAGGTTTATGATTACCCAAACTTGCCACTGTTGCTCTTCTAGACTATGAGGTCTGGAAGGAGGATGAGTATAATGCCGTTCTAAACTAGTTTTAGAAGTGCATGTGTATATGTCCCTGCCAGAGGTTGTTGTAGTCAGTGGGAGCAGTGGAAGCATAGTGGGCAGGTAGCTTATGTCTATTTATAGACTAAAGCAGATATAGCAGAGATAGATCATCTATTTTTGATGTGACAGTCATAGAGTTTGACTTCATCAGAACAAGAGATGGATTAGATAAGAAGGTAGTAGGGAGAGATGTCCTGGTATTTAGATGACATGCTCTTGATAGGAAGTGATATTCCTATACTTCGATCGGTTATACTGTGGTTGTCACAAGAATTTTCTCCACATAGGATCTGGATAAAATATCAGGGTTTCTGGTCACTAGATCTATTGTTTTAGATCTATATTTAGGAAGTGTCCTAATTTGGGTACTTTGACAATATTCTAAAATGTTTTAGAATGGATGACTTCTGGCATTGTGGTGTACCTGCAGGTGATGGAGTCACTCTCTTTAAAGAGATGCCTTCTAGACTGATGAGGAGAGTGATTTGCATGATTGGCATATCACTTGCTTAGGCAATTGAGTCAATCATGGGATGTAAAATACCACACTAGATATTGATTTTGCACGAGCTGGAATAAGTATATATATTATCCAATCTTGGAGAAATGTTGGGAAGCAGTTATGAACATAAGTGGATGTTCATGGGATATAGTAACAGCAGCCTCTTCCGGGAGACGGTTATCATTTCAGGCTTCCAAGATGACCTGGATGACAGAGTGGATGTCTGAGTTATAGTTTTCCCTTTTTTCAGGGACAGTATGTTGGACCGGTGGTCCAAGCGGATCCTTTGGAAGGTATGGCGCAGGATACTGATTAAATTCAGTTGACGATACAGTCTAAGAAGTTTGTTAGATTTGGAGTTCATTTATGAACTGGGTCCTATCAGATATCTAAACAAATTCTAAGAAAGGTATTGCTTATTTAGGTAGATAGTCTTTCTCTGCGAAATTGAGATATAGAGAGATATAGAAAGAAATATTAGAGCGGATCCACTCACTGAGGCTATTTCTCGAACACAATAGTTTCACAAACGAGTTTTGTGAAACAGTTTAGTAGAGAAGTTGGGTGTTTGGTATCACACGAGCTGTGAGTATGCGACAACGCAATAATTATCCTTAAGTGCAAGTAGGAGATTGTCGGCTATTGTGCCCTCAAGTCAATTATTGAATCGCAGGAGGGAGGACCTATACGGATAGAACAATCTTACTCAAAATGATAGTATGCTATCTGGTTTGTCCATATCATCATGTACATGCTTTATATGGTATTACAGATCACTATTACTTGTTGATAGAGCCCATAGGATTCTTGCTTTACTACCAGCATTATGATGGCGATCATATACGTGAGAGCTGGGTGGTCTATAAGCACATCCTTAAATGTCCTTAGTCATGGGAGTATCGAGAATGGGCATCAATACTCCAGAGTAGGCTAGTGTATACTAATCAAGACCCTGATGAGGGGCGGTGGCAAGGTCTCACAAGCCATTGGTGTTAATTTGTTCACTTAAGATAGTATATAGGTGCTCATTGCGTTATGAGTACACTGGATGGACTCGCCGGGAACCTATTAGTTGGTACTATACCTATTGTCAGATAGCAGTTCTCAGGTGACATGTGTACAGGTTAGTCTGTCGACATTAGATCGTCATTTGTCTAGTGTGAGTTCCCACTGTGCTTTGATTACTATCCTACCACGGCTCAAAAGAGTCGTGCAAATAGGTTTTAGTTGGGTACAGTCTCGAGCCACCTGGAGGTAGTGAGCGGATCGTTGGGGATTCGTCTCTCCCGATATTGGGGGTTGATGTTGCATTGTGCACCAGTGGTCATCACCAGAAATCCTTGGCCAAGGTAGTCGAGAATTACTGATTTGGATCAGTAGTTTCTCAGTTGGTGATGGAATTCATACCGACACGAAATGTCGCGTTATTAGGGTTCTGACTTTATCCACCTTCTAGACTCGATATGCGATACTCTTAGACGAAAAGACTGGACTGGACGGATATTGTCATGGGCAGGCTCAGTAGGGGTTCAGATGAGTTTGCTCGTCGGCCTTCCTTTCACTCAATAACTGGGTAGTCGTTACGTACAGTTAGTTCCACTGACGTGCTTGTGGTTAAACCCACTGCCAGTGTATTGACGAGTCTGTAGAGTCCCACACAAAGAGTTTCCCTGCTTCGGGCAAAACGACGTAGAGGCCGTATGGTTTTACGGAAGGGTTCGATCATATACGTGCACTTGAGCACGTATCATGATTCGGACGGATAGTACTAGTGGGCTTTGGTTTAAGCCGGATTCTATTATTATATTGTTGTATTATTTCGTCTCTATATATTCGTATTTTTCGGAATATGGATACGGGTATGTATATACAAATGAGTGGTATTCTGGTAATTTATTATAAGATTGTTTTTACAAGATGCCACCTCATTTATCTTTAACTATTTAGGATTAAATGGTTAATGAGGTGGAGGATGAGGTGTTTATTGCATTAATTGATAGCATGGCTCACTTGGTGACTCATGGGGTGACTCATGGTTACTATTATGGCATTCTTGATATTTGTGTTTGGGTGTGAGATATTTTGGAGACTTGAGATATTTTGGAGACTTGAAATATTTATTGGATGCTTCATTATTGCTCACAAAACATAGCCTTTTTCTTGAGTTGCTTCACACTCTCATCCTCAAGCTTCTTCTTCTACCTCCACCCTTTAAGTCTCTTGTGTTGAGAAACCTAGAGTGTTATGAGACAAATTAATCCATCACCACACTCAACATCCTCTAGGCTATCTAGTTTAGCGAACTAGGTACCCTAGATACCTCGGCTATTGAGGTAGGAGCTCAGAATACAAATTCTCAGGTGGATCATCTTCGATGGTGGGAGACCGGAGATCAAGCTTGATCATGGAGGCCTCTAGGAGCATAGGATGATAGTTAAAGACCGAAGTACACGGATCATTCGGTATAACCATTCTTGACTCCTTTTACGTTTGCTAGCTTTGGGTTAATGGTCGATACGTATTATAGGGTTGTTCTAGTGCCAGTTTTAGAAAATTTTTGTTCCGCCATCGGCCACGGTCTGATGGCCTAGTCGCTTGCAAAACCTAACACTTCGTGCCGAAGATGATCCACCCGAAGTCCGCAAATCCAAGCTACCTCTCCACTAAACTCTTCAGTGAAAGAAACACACTACACTAAAGTACTAATTAAGTGTAGTATGGTGAAGTAGGGGTTTTGTTTACTCACTAGGGTTCTCATAAGCTGAAGGTTTCACAACTCATGTGAGGGATTGAGCTTGGAGGTGGAGGTGAGAAAATGGAAGAGAGCTGGAGAGCAACTCATCACATGAGCTCAAGAAAGAAAAAGAACTAAGTGTGTAACCATCAAGTGAAGAATGGCTTAGATAAAACCCACACATTATTGAAGCAACCCAATTGAATCAATATATAATTGTATCCATACTTCAATAGTGTTAGTTATATGTATGCCCTAGAGGCCATTACTATACATATGATGTATATTATAATGGATGCTTGGACATATATAGGGAGGATTTTCTTGCTCGACATGATAGTATGCTATCTGGTTACTCTTTACCTTAACGTGTATAATGATTGTCTCTCCATTACATGTTGGTAAAGCCCTTAGGATGTGTACTTGACTACCTGGACTATGATGTGGATCATACTAGTGGGGAAATGGTAGTCCATAAGTACATCCTTCAAGGTCCCTAGTCGTGGGTATATCGAGACGGGGCATCGATATACCAGAGTAGACTAGCGTATACCTTCTCGACCCATACAGATGGGCGATGGGTGATCCCATATCCATTGGTGTTTGACATCAGAGATGATATACGGGTGCTCAGTGGAGACTGGGTACACTGGACGGACTCGCCGAGAACTCCCAGATGGTATTATACCTTACGTCAGATGGCAGTTCTCTGGTGACACTGGTACACGTTAGTCTGTAGACCCGAGATCGTCATAGAGTCTTGTGTGATTCCCACTGTGCTTTGATTTCCACCTTACCACGTCCAAGAGGGCATGCAAAACGGTGGTTTTTGGGTACAGTCCCGAGTCATATGGAAGCAATGAGCGATAGGAGGGGTTTCGTCTCACCCGGTATTGGGGGTTGATGTTGCGCTGTGCTCGATTGGCCATAACAGGGAAGTCCCTGGCCAGGGCTAGTTTAGAGATTTACTGGTAAGTGTTACCGGTAGTTTCTCGAACCGTTATGCGCCTCATATCGGCATGACTTATCGATTATTCGGGTCTGCCGTTTACCACCCCTAGACTTGATATGCGACATATCAGATGAAGAGACCGGACTGTAGGGTAGTGTCACTGTCAGGCTTTTACAGGAGTTGGAGCTGGCTTGCTTGCTGATCTTCTGATCGCTCAATACCCGGGTAGCCGTTACGTCCAGCTAGTACCGCTGACGGCTTGTGGGTGCTTGATATGATCATCACCTACTGCCGGCGTATTAACGAGTCTTTAGAGTCCTATATAGAGGTTGTACTGGCTCAGGCAAAACGAAATAGGAGCGCATATGTGATATGTGCGGGACCGAGAATGATGCGAGTATGTGATACCGTATTCAATTCTCGCGATGTTTGTATCGATCGGTTATATGCGATATAACCGGGTTATCGAATCAAGTGTTGATTCGATAAGTCGATACATTGATATTAGTCGGTTATATGCGATATGACCGAATCGTTAAATCAAGTGTTGATTTAATGATTTAATGTATAATTATATATTTGATATATTATTTTACATTAACTAGTATTGGTTCACGTTAGGGTTTTTCTCACAAGAGCACAACTTTAATGTATATATGATATATATTAAAATTGTGTTTTCTTTTTCGTATCATGGTTGTTGATACACACTACATGGGTGTATGAGACATACACCATTATAATTATAATGGTTAGGTTTTTATATTTAAGTAATTCTAAAACAAATGGATAATGAGCTCACATACATGAAGCTTCATGAAGCTTATGGATGCTTTGACTTATTCCACTTGTTTTGTTTTACTTAATATATTAACTAACCTAACCACCATAATTAACAATGGTAAAGTCTCTACATGAGTTAGTATATGATACTTACTCACCATGGTTAGATCATTCTCTCTCTTGATGATTTCTTATTCTCATTTTGAGCTCATCTTCTTCCTCCTTCACTTTCATTCTAGGGTTTGAAAAAGAGAGAAAACCAAAGTGAGAAAAGAAATTCTAAAGTGTACCCATTTCCTATCTCACCATCCTCTACTAGACTAGCACTTTAGTTTAGGGTGTTTGCTTCACTAATTCTTTGGTTAGTGAGGTAGAAGCTTGAGTCCGTATTCCCTCGACGTAGATCATCTTCGGCATCGAAGACTTCAAGTGATCCCGTTGCAATTTCCTCATGGAGCTGCCCGAGAGTCCGGGAGTTGGTTGATCGCAGCGAAAGGACTACATCACGGAGCTTAAGAAGTGAAGGACCGATCTACAAAGGTTGTATTTCGTATTCACTTAGTGTAAAGTTGTTTACTTGTTATCTTTTTCACCTAAACTCTAGTTAACGATGTTGCTTAGGGTTGTTCGGCACCTAAATTTTTTAATCCGGCATGGTCGATGCCTTGTAGAGCTTTGTTAGTGTGCCTAGTAACCGTACAGTGGTATCAGAGCCTAGCTAGAGCATTAGGCGATGTGTTAATGAAGTTAAAACTCCGAACGAACCCAAACACGACAAAATAAAACCCTCTCTGTACATTTTTTAAAATCTGGGATTTTTCTGAATTAAAAATTCCTAAAAAAATCAGCAGGCAATTTTAAGGACACATGTGCAAAACGACAATGTTTGGACTCCAAAGCGCCGCGGAACCGCGGCACGAACATAGCTCGTGCGGCGGTTCCGCGGCCAAAATGTGACATCACTATTGTCATTTTGCTCAGTAATGTTTCTTTTTAATTCCCTGATATTTTGTAGGTATTTTTATCTGACTCAATTGTTGAGTGTTTTGGGGTTTATTTTGTATTCGTTGTTTCGATTGAAAATTTTAATTTCGTTTTGTTTTCCGGATAATTAGAAACTGTTAAAATGTTCGATCGGGTATCAATAGCTCACTTTCTCCCGACCCGGAAAATTTCCAAGTGTTGGATTTTTCCGTTTGTTTAAGAACGTCTAGATCGTGCAAGATACGCGATGGACCCTCTAGAAGACAACAAACCTTAACTCGATTATGTGACCGTCTCGAACTGCCCTTTGAACCTTAGGGTTTGGGACAGTACGGCGTGCCACATGTGAGGCGTTGGCTTGACCCTTCTACGGCTGGACCGTTGGTACTGTGCCGTGAAATGGATGTTTTTAAACTCCCCTCAAGTGTTGAGAACTAATTGGGAAAACTTGGGTGTTTTGATTATTCGATCGAAAAGTTTAACATTGTCTATTTATCTGGAATGTGATACAATATTTGGAATCCACAAGTAGTTATGAGATAACTGATTTGGATGTTATAAACATAGCACTTTAGTCTCATTTGATCGGTTGCCACGGGATTTTGATGTGATCAAAAGTCCGTCGCAATCACGTAGCGTACGCGGATACTTGCCGGGTAAACTTAATAGACAGCCATGCCCCATAGCCCCGACCAAGTGACTGTAGGAGAACCCTGTCGCCAAAAGCATCCGTTCGGGTGCTCGCGGCAGCGGTGTCCGCCTTAGTGCACTTCGTCGACGGCATCCGGGGGTGCGGCCGTCTACTAAACTTTGCGACGAGCATTCGATCACTTATCTGGAAACTTGTTGAATTGCCCGACTTGATATTGAAAAGTGTTTTCGATATGGAGACTAAAATGCGGGATTTATAATTGTTAGGCATGCGATGTCTAAGGAGGTTGCGGATTCCAACTGTTGTAGTTTTACACTTTCTTTTCTGCGACCGTAAGTGTAATATGTGATATCGCCGGTTTCGTTGCTATATGTCAACGGCAATTGGGATGCGCACATTTACTTAAGTTGATGACATGTGATGTTATGTGTTGCTGGATATATTATATTGAATCGTCGCGTTCTGAATAGCCGGGGGTTTTTATGTGAGATGAGAGTTTTTATTTTCATTCATGTAAATTTAAATGTATGTAATATTCTTTTATTGGGGCACTTCCGGATTGAGGTTGCTGTCACCATTTGTATATTATTTACTTTTCCGCACTAGGATAGACCCAAGGAGGGGAGCACAAGTAACCGGGTTCTAGGGTCCAATAGGAGACCAACTCGAGGAGTCGAGTCCGGGTCTCCTAACCCTAAAATTGGAAGGGTTGCTTGCCGCTCTCGTAGGGGTCTAGGGGTGTGGGTTTGGCTATTCATCGCGACCGTGGAATCCGTGTTTTATAGAGGCTCAAAATAAAACACGGACGTCCTAGTATATCCAATGTTTCTTATGTTTCTTCTGCTGCGATATCTGTGATGTGATCATTTGATGTTCTGTGATAAATACTGTATATAGTATACATGATATATTATATAGACGTTACTTATGTTTTACACCCGCGCTAGCCCTGTCCCGCTCTGCCGTTAGTTACCTAACCTAACGGTGCACGAGGGGACATCGAGGCGAATGCAGATGGCATAAGTGTACGTCGTATTTATCTGTGATGTTTAGGTACTTAAATGATGGGACTTCATTAATATGATTAATGAAAGAAAAAGAAACCTAAAAGATGTTGTGGAATCGAATTTTCAAAAACAGGTAGCTACAGTTCTTGCTTTGCATCGCGGTGTTACTTGTAGAACATCCTACACCTTATTCGATGAGGAAAGGGCCGAGATCCCTTCACCGGGAGTGACCCCTTTAGCAATAACTGGCAGATGCTACAACCCTCGGTTTGTCTTTTGATTGCTTCTATAGTTCTTTCTTTGCATAGTGATATATATGATATATCCTGCACCTCATTCGACGAGGAAAGGGCCGACGATCCTTTCACCGGGAGTGACCCCTTTAGCAAAACTAGAAAAGCCTAAAAAACACTCTATTTTAAAATCATTTGATTCTACAACGATATCAAGTTCATTACGCAATAGGTTTTCAGAAAAACCTGTCGTAGCCCTCCGTCATTTCAGATAAGTCCTGCTTAGTATTCATGCTGCGTTTGTTGACCTTGTCAAGGCGCAGTGTGCGGTAGCTGACCAGTATTTATCTGCTTATGCATATGATGCAGATTGGATTAGGGTAGTCGTACGGCCTTGTTGACCTTGTCAAGGGTCGTGCGGGTGGGTTTAATTCAATCAAGAAATTACGGGTTGAACTTGACTTACGGTCTATGGTTTGTTGACTTGTCAAGGTCATAGATCGTTTGGGGTAAAATATTATCGGGAATTTTAAGTGTTGAAATTTGCAATGAGATTGCATACCTTCTATGAGATAGTTGGATCCCGATACCCGCTGCGAGTAATTGTTACTCCTGGGAGAGTTTTACACATTACAATTAGCCGATCAAGTAGGTGTCTAGAAAGGTGTCAACGAGGTTACGCCTCTGGAAAAACGAGGTTTACTTTAATTAAGTCCGTGCGAAAGCACGGGGCACCTCCCTCAAAGTACCGACACTGGCCTGGCTGAAAGATTGGCGAACTTGTAGTGTGTAATTAATCCTGGCTAGTCTTTCCTTTTAGGATTTGAAGGAAGATTTGATAAAAACAGTGGGAGCCATCCTTATTAGATAAAATAATAACCAATCTGATCTTGCAAGAGTGCACGCTGAGTGTTTTCTTCTCTCACTCTCTCCAGGTAACGACCATATCACGCCTTAATCAAGATAATAATACGAATGTAATGGCTGAACCCGCTTGTTATACTGAGCCGGGGAACGTTGGTCCCGCTCCAACTTATAAATGTTATAAAACAGAGCAGGAAATAGGGGATTACTAGAATTCCTGTGCCGCCCAAACGAAGAAAGTGCATGTTGATGCATCTTCTTCGGGTGTGTTCATTACAGAGAACTGTTTCTCAGTATCCTTTACGTCCTGGGTATGTGATACCAGATCAGGATCCCACATATGTAATCTGTTACATGGGCTACAGAAAGGTAGAGAACTGAGAACGGGTGATCAGTTTCATGAGACAGAAAACGGTGCAAGTGTTGCAGCCAAGTCTGTTGGTCACTATCACCCTGTATTACCAGAATACATTGATTCTGAACGAATGTTATTGGATACTGAACCTGATATACAAAATCATATCAGTCTCTTTATTAGTAAAGAAAGGATATAATTTTCTATTGTTGGATAATGTTTTGTACATTTACTATATCAAAAGTTGATCGGTTCAGGCACGTTATCTAAAAGCATTGTTGTTCTAAATCGAACTACAGTTCTTAGTATATAGAACACACACAAGAGGAAGAGTTCAGAAATGAACGAATCCTTCTTGAGGTATTGTAGACTAGGTCATATCAATACGACCCGACTAGCTGAAGTTACATATAGATGCATATTTAAATTAGTTTGAATTTACATCTTGTGAAACTTGCCAGTCATGTCACAGAGATAAGATGACCATAGCTCCGTTTATTAGAAACAGAGAAAGAGTTATTGAACTCTTGGGATGATACATGTTGATGTATAAAGGTCCTATGTCTACACATACCAAGACCGGTTCTTTGTACTTCATTACATTCTCCGATGATCTCTCAAGATTCAGACATATGTTCCTGTTGAAACACAAGTCCGAACCTTTTAAGATATTCACAGAATATAAGGTAGAAGTAGAGAACCAACACGGGTATAAGTATTATGTCCTTTGATGTGATCAGGGAGGAGAATACTTAAGTACAGAATTCCTGGATTATTCTAAAGGAGAATGAGATTCTCTCTCAGCATTACTCCTCCGTATACACCATAGCACAATGGTATATCGGGACGGAGCAACAGCACCCTATATGATATGGTGTGCTCTATGATGAGTACTACTGAGTTTCCTGTTTCCTTTTGGGAGTTATGCACTTATGAAGTTGCATACCTTTTGAATAGGGTTCAAATCAAATCAGTTGCCTACCACTCCATATGAGATATGGTAAGGGAAGAGCCCATATCTTTAGTTTGTTAAGATTTGGGGATGTCCGGCCTATGTCTAAAAAGCAAAATCCGGACAAGCTCGAGGCAAAGTCTGATCTGTAGACGTTTGTTGGATATCCTAAGCATTCGCAAGGGAATATCTTCTACCTAACCGAGGAACAAAAATGTTTTGTTTCTCAACATGCCACCTTTGTGAAAGGGAATTTCTTGTGAAGAAATTAGTGGACATGAGGTAGAACTGGAAGCAGTTCCAGCTATACAAACAACAGCAGATGATTTGGTAGAACCAAAGGATTCAGTAGAATCCAACGAACCTCATCCTCTCCGCCGATCTAGTAGGGTTCCACACCCACCTGAGAGATACTTCGGTTTCTCTATGACTGTGGGAGTGAGGATTGCATCATGAGAAGATGACCCAACTAGTTTCGACCAGGCCATCAGGAGTAGGACTCTGTAAGAGTGGCTGGATGCTTAGCGATCTGAGATGGAATCCTTATACACCAACAAAGTATGGACTTTGGTTGCTTTATCTAAAGGGTTAAATCCCCATCAGGAGCAAGTATATATTGAGGAGATTACTTGGTGTACATGGAAAAGTTGAGACTTTCAAAGCTAGACTTGTCAAAGGTTTGCATCATAGACCAATTGTGGCTAATGATGAAACCTTTTTTGGGGCCTATGCTTAAGTCCATCCAGATCCTACTTGCCACAGCTACATACCATGACTACGATATCTGGTGGTTGGGTGTCATGACTGCTTTTCTAAAATGATGTTTTAGAAGAGAGCGTCTATAAGTACACAGCCAGAGGGATTCGTAGACAGTGGCAGCAGCGGAAACGTGTACAAGCTGCTTTCTAGGATAAAGCAGGCATCGCAGAGTTGGAACGTCTGTTTTGTGGTAGTCAAAGAGTTTGACTTCATCAAAATGGTAGATGAACCTTGTATATACAAAAAGGTAGTAGGGAGTATGGTAATGATCCTCGTAGAGTATGTGGAGGACATATTCTTGATAGGGAAGGAGTTTCCTATGCTACGCTCGGTCAATCTCCGCTTATCACAATGATTCTCCATATAGGATCAAAGTGATACCTACTAATCCTAGGTTTTGGATCTATGAGATAGATCTAATTGGATGTTAGGATGCTCACTAGATGTAGTGAGATGGTATCAATCGATCCTGGGGAGAATCACTGGAAAGGTTCCAGGGTGATAAGGACGACTGAAAGTCAGTCACAGGCATTGACTTTACCCTCAGTAAAAGGATGGTATGTTGGAAGAGTTCCAAGCTAGATACCGTGGCATACTAGACGATAAAGGCTGGATACATCGCTACCAAAGATGCTACCGAAAAGGAAGTCTGGGTGTATATTAGTTCATGAGATGAACTTCGTTCCTACCATTGTGAGACAATGGAGTTGTGGCTTATGTTAAGGAACGCCCGTCCCATCAGTGATCCAGACATATTCTAAGGCAGTGTCACCTGATCGTGGAGATGATTGATCTCCAGGGGATCGAGGTTAGGAGAGCAGACTTAGAGGACAACACGGCGGATCCACTCATAAAGGCTTTTTCCCAGAGAGAGACTATTTCGGGATGGTTGAGTATGAGATACTACAACCACTGTTGTCAGATGGCCCTAGTGCAAGTGGGAGATTGTTAATTATATGTATGCCCTAGAGGCCATTACTATACATATGATGTATATTATAGTGGATGCTTGGACATATATAGGGAGGACTTTCTTGCTCGACATGATAGTATGCTATCTGGTTACTTTTTACCTTAACGTGTATAATGATTGTTTCTCCATTACATGTTGGTAAAGCCCTTAGGATGTGTACTTGACTATCTGGACTATGATGTGGATCATACTAGTGGAGACATGGTAGTCCATAAGTACATCCTTCAAGGTCCCTAGTCTTGGGTATATCGAGACGGGGCAACGATATACCAGAGTAGACTAGCGTATACCTTCTCGACCCATACAGATGGGCGATGGGTTATCCCATATCCATTGGTGTTTGACATCAGAGATGATATACGGGTGCTCAGTGGAAACTAGGTACACTGGACGGACTCGCCGAGATCTCCCGGATGGTATTATACCTTACGTCAGATGGCAGTTCTCTGGTGACACTGGTACAGGTTAGTCTGTAGACCCGAGATCGTCATAGAGTCTAGTGTGATTCCCACAGTACTTTGATTTCCACCTTACCACGTCCAAGAGGGCGTGCAAAACGGTGGTTTTTGGGTTCAGTCCCGAGTCACATTGAGGCAATGAGCGATAGGAGGGGTTTCGTCTCACCCGGTATTGGGGGTTGATGTTGCGCTGTGCTCGATTGGCCATAACAGGGAAGTCCCTGGCCAGGGCTGGTTTAGAGATTTACTGGTAAGTGTTACCCGTAGTTTCTCGACCCGTTATGCGCCTCATATCGGCATGACTTATCGGTTATTGGGGTCTGACGTTTACCAACCCTAGACTTGATATGCGACATATCAGACGAAGAGACCAGACTGTACGGTAGTGTCACTGTCAGGCTTTTACAGGAGTTGGAGCAGGCTTGCATGCTGATCTTCTGATCACTCAATACCGGGGTAGCCATTACGTCAAACTAGTACCGCTGACGGCTTGTCGGTGCTTGATATGATCATCACCTACTGCCGGCGTATTGACGAGTCTTTAGAGTCCTACATAGAGGTTGTACTGGCTCAGGCAAAACGAAATAGGAGCGCATATATGATATGTGCGGGACCGAGAATGATGCGAGTATGTGATACCGTATTCAATTCTCGTGATGTTTGTATCGATCGGTTATATGCGATATAACCGGGTTATCGAATCAAGTGTTGATTCGATAAGTCGATACATTGATATTAGTTGGTTATATGCGATATGACCGGATCGTTAAATCAAGTGTTGATTTAATGATTTAATGTATAATTATATATTTGATATATTATTTTACATTAACTAGTATTGGTTCACTTTAGGGTTTTTCTCACAAGAGCACAACTTTAATGTATATATGATATATATTAAAATTGTGTTTTCTTTTTGGTATCATGGTTGTTGATACACACTACATGGGTGTATGAGACGTACACCATTATAATTATAATGGTTAGGTTTTTATATTTAAGTAATTCTAAAACAAATGGATAATGAGCTCACATACATGAAGCTTCATGAAGCTTATGGATGCTTTGACTTATTCCACTTGTTTTGTTTTACTTAATATATTAACTAACCTAACCACTATAATTAACAATGGTAAAGTCTCTACATGAGTTAGTATATGATACTTACTCACCATGGTTAGATCATTCTCTCTCTTGATGATTTCTTATTCTCATTTTGAGCTCATCTTCTTCCTCTTTCACTTTCATTCTAGGGTTTGAAAAAGAGAGAGAACCAAAGTGAGAAAAGAAATTCTAAAGTGTATCCATTTCCTATCTCACCGTCCTCTACTAGACTAGCACCTTAGTTTAGGGTGTTTGTTTCACTAATTCTTTGGTTAGTGAGGTAGAAGCTTGAGTCCGTATTCTCTCGACGTAGATCATCTTCGGCATCGAAGACTTCAAGCGATCCCGTTTCAATTTCCTCATGGAGCTGTCCGAGAGTCCGGGAGTTGGTTGATCGCAGCGAAGGGACTACATCACGGAGCTTAAGAAGTGAAGGACCGATCTACAAAGGATGTATTTCGTATTCACTTATTGTAAAGTTGTTTACTTGTTATCTTTTTCGCCTAAACTCTGGTTAACGATCTTGCTTAGGGTTGTTCGGCACCTAAATTTTTTAATCCGGCATGGTCGATGCCTTGTAGAGCCTTGTTAGTGTGCCTAGTAACCCTACAAATAGTGTAGTGAGATGAATAAAATAATCACCAAGCTATGCTACACCAATTCCTCCAAAGTCTCCCCATTTTCCACCTCACCATTTCTATTTTCCAAAAATAGAAAATGCCATGCCATGCTTCTTAAATAATATATATATACACACACACACACACACACATATCATATATATATATATATTAATATATATATATATATATTAAGATAAGAAAAGAATTAGTGAGCTAATAATATTAGTTAATACATAATTATATCAAATATAAATATATATCATATTATTAAATCTACACATGATTTAATAATCCGGTTATATCATATATAACTGACTAATATCATTTATCTGTATATCGCATTATCAAATCAACACTTTATTTGATAATCCGATTATATCGCATATAACCTAACCGATAACAAATAACTGCCATATCAGAATACGGTATCACATACTCGTATTTAATCAGGCCCGCGCACGTATCAGCATATATGCCCTACTTCGTATCGCTTGAACCAGGAAACTTCTATGTGGGACTCTAAGGACTCATCAATATGCCAGCAGTAGGTGATGATCACATCAGTCACCGACAAGCCGTCAACAGTACTAGCTGGACATAACGGCTACCCAGGTATTGAGCGAATAGAAGATCAACAAGCAAGCTCGTCCAAACTCCCATGAAGCCTATAGGTAACACTTACCGTAGAGTCCGGTCTCTTCGTCTAATATGTCGCATATTGAGTCTGGGGGTGGAATCGTCAGACCCCATTAACTTGATAAGTCTGTAAGTGCACGGCGGCGCCCCGGCCGTCAATCCGACGGCCAAATGCGGAAACGGTGATAAACTTTAATTTTGCGAACTTAGCAAACCGGCACCACCGCGCACTAAACCCCGGATCGGGCCATTAAACTAGTTCTAGCTAACTACAAGATGGGAAGAGATATACCGAGTGATCCGAGTCCACCGGTCTTCTCGTCGTCATCCCGATCTCTCGCGGAAACTCCGGTCGTCGCCTCCTTGCCGGAAGGGCACCACATCGCCTGCATCTTTTACGGGCTCCCGTCTCTATACCGAGGCAACTCGGGCATGAAGCTGGCAAGTCGACATGCCCAAGATTTGCTGTAGATTGTGTAGGGTTGTGTCTCATTTGGGGTTTATGAGGTTGCCAATTTTTGGAGGAATTTGTGCACAAGAATTTCATGGAAGGATCCTAAGAAAAATGAGCATACCCCCAAAAATATGAGCTCGGCCAAATCCTTTTGTGCTCACTGGAAATCATGAAGCAAGCTCACTGGAAAAAGGAATGTGGTTGAAGTGAATTAATCAAAACCATGCAACAAAGAATTAAAACCCTTCACTGCAAAGCACAAATGGGGGGCTCCACCAATTAAGCATGAAAGAAATTATTCCACTCAAATAAATACTCACTCCAATCCCCAAACAGTGGCCGGCCCATACCTCATGTGTGAGTGGAGAGGGAGAGCATGGTCAAGGTAAGGAGCAACCATTATGAGGTCAAAAAGTCAAGTGATCATGGCATGGAAATATGCAAAGAACCCCTCCACAAGATGTTATTTGCAAACTGCAAATAATACCCTCCAACGAAAAGTCCGGCCGTGAAGGAATAAAAGAAAACCGGCCAGAACGGAAAGCAAACAGGCAACTTCAGAAAACTGGTCCCGTAATAAATCACAGGAAAAACCCCGATACTGTGCATACACACCCGCATCTGTATTTCGACTGAAATACAAATGCAATGAGACAAAATCTACACTGTACTAAACTAGGATCCGGCTTAAACCAAAGCCGGCTAGTAATATCCGTCTGATCTTGATCCGTGCAATACCGCACGTATCTGATCGGACCCTGCCATATCTTCATACGGCCTCTACAGCGTTTCGCCCGAAAGCTTGAGTAACTGAATGTGTGGTGGACTCTAAAGACTCGTCAATACTATGGTTGTGGATTTAACCACTAGCACGTCAGAGGTATAAGCCAATACGTGACGGGCCATCAGCTATTGACCAAAAGGGACGTCGATGAGCGAACTCATCCTGACACTCTACTGAGCCTGTCAGTGACAATATCCGTACAGTCCGGTCCGTTCGTCTATGAGCATCGCATGGCGGGCCTAGGGGGTGGGTAAAAGTCAGACCCCCAAAAGCGGTACAAGTCGTGTCGGAGTGTAGCCCAGAACACCCTGAGATACTACTGGAATACTTACCAGTAAATCTCCTGCCTTGGCCAAGGACTTCGTGTAATGGCTCTCCTAGACACAGCGCGACCTCACCCCCAATACTGGGAGAGACGAACCCCTGAAGATCCCCTCACTGCCTCCATGTGGCTCGGGACTGTACCCAACTAAAACCTGTTTGCACGACTCCTTTGAGCCGTGGTAGGGTAGTAATCAAAGCACAGTGGGAACTCACACGAGACAAATGACGATCCCTAGGTCGATGAACTCACCTGTACACATGTCACCTGGGAACTGCTATCTGACGTCAGGTATAAGACCAACTAGCATGTTCCCGGAGAGTCCTGTCCGGTGTACTCATAACCCAATGAGCACCTGTATACATCTTAGGTGAACCAACTGACACCAGCGGCTTGTGAGACCGGCCACCGCCCCTCGTCGGGGTCTCGACTGTATACACTAGTCTACTCTGGAGAATCGATGCCCTGTCTCGAAACTCCCATGACTAGGGACCTTTAAAGGATGTGCTTGTAGACTCCAGCTCTCACTTATATGATCGCCCTCACACTGCTGGCAGTCAAGCAAGAATCCTAGGGGCTCTATCAACGTGCAATAGCGACCTGTCAGGTCACCTAAAGCAGTACACGATGATAAAGATAAACAAGATAGCATACTATCAACTCGAGTAAGACTGTCATACCGGGATAGGTTCTCCCTCAATCATTGCAATCACGTGCCTGTGATCCAATAATTGACTCTGAGGGCACTATTTCCAACAAAGTCATGCCGATGTAAGGCCTATAACGGTATGAGAAACTACTGATAACACTTACCAGTAGATCTCATCAACAGCCCTAGCCAGGGACTTCCTGTTATAGCCAACTGAGCATAGTGCAACATTAACTCCCTATACCGGGAGAAACGAAACCCCTCCTATCGCTCATTGCCTCCATATGACTCGGGACTGTACCCAAAATACACCTGTTTGCACGACTCCTTTGAACCATGGTAGGGAAGAAATCAAAGCACAGTGGGAACCATACAAGACTCTATGACGATCTCGGGTCTACAGACTAACTTGTACCAGTGTCACCAAAGAACTGCTATCTGACGATAGGTATAGTACCATCTAGCAGTTCTCGGCGAGTCCTGTTCAGTGTACCCATTTTCTAATGAGCACATGTGTACAATCCTTGATGTCAAATACCAATGGATATGGGATCAACCATCGCCCCATACAGGGTCAAGAAACATACACACTAGTCTACTCTGGAATATCGATGCCCTTTCTCGATATTCCCTCAACCAGGAACAATTGAAGGATGTGCTTATGGACTTCCTAGGTCCCATTAGTATGATCCGCATCATAGTCCTGATAGTCAAGCCTACATCCTACGGGCATTATCAACAAGTATATGAGAGAAAATATAATTATACTAGTGAACATGTTAAGATTAAGGCAACCAGATAGCATATTATCATGTCGACCAAGAAAGTCCTCCGTATATATGTTCAAACATCCACTATATCATACAATAATGACCTCTTGGGCATACATATTACTAACAATCTCCCACTTGCACTATGGCCAGTTGCTGTAGTATCTCATACCCAACATCCTAAAAAGTCTCTCGAATAGCATCTGGGGGAAGGCCTTTATGAGTGGATCCGCTGTATTATCCTTCGTGACAACTCTCCTGACCTCGATCTCCCTGCGATTTACTATCTCCCTGATCAGCTGATACAGCCTAAGAATATGTCTGGATCACTGATAGGACCGGGGTTCCTTGGCCAAAGCCACAGCTCCATTGTTATCATAATACATAGGTATTGGATGCTCAATGGATGGAACATCACCAAGTTCATCTTATTAACTTGTTCATCCAGACAGCCTCTTTGGCAGCATCGTTTGCAGTGATGTATTCAGCCACCATCGTCGATTCTGCTACGGTATCTTTCTTGGAACTCTTCTAACATACCGCTCCTCCATTGAGGGTGAAGACAAAACCCGAGACCGAATTACTGTCGTCCTTTTCACTCTGGAAGCTCGAATCGATAAAGGACTCCACCTGGAGTTCACCGTTACCATACACCAAGAACATTTCTTTAGTGCTTCTCAAGTACTTAAGAATGCTCTTCACAGCTGTCCTGTGTTTCTCCCCTGGATCAGATTGATACCTAATCACTACACCTAGCTAGTAAGCTACATCCGTTCTAGTACACAACATCGCATACATGATTGACCCGACTGCTGAAGCATAGGGTATCCCTTGCATGCAAGCCCTCTCCAAATCAGTCTTGGAAGACATCTCTTTGGAGAGAGTGATTCCTGAGCAAGTGGGTAAATTACCATGCTTAGAATCTTCCATACTAAGCCTCTTTAGTATGGTGTCTATGAACCTGGATTAGGACAATCCCAACATCCGTTTAGATCCATCTCTATAAATATTAATCCCCAGGATGTAGGAGGCATCACCAAGATCTTTCATGGAGAACTTGTGTGATAAGAAGAGCTTAACCGAGTCTAGCATAGGAACAGCGTTTCCTCTCAAGAGTATGTAATCCACATACAATACGAGGAAGACAACCTTACTCTCTACAACTTTCTTTTATATACAAGGTTCATCTACGTTTTTGATGAAGTCAAACTTTTTGACATCTTCATCGAAACAGATGTTCCAACTCTGCGATACCTGCTTTAATCCGTATATTGATTTAAGCAGCTTGCACACGCTTCCGCTGCTCCCACTATCTATGAAGCCCTCTGGTTGTGTCATGTGCACGCTCTATTCTAAATCACCATTCAGAAAAGCGGTCTTGACGTACATCTGCCATATTTCGTAGTCATAGTATGTAGCAATGACAAGTAGGATCCTGATGGACTTAAGCATGGCTACAGGAGAAAAGGTTTCATCATAATCGAAACCAGGTCGTTGATGAAAACCTTTTGCTACAAGTCTAGCTTTGAAGGTCTCAATCTTTCCATCTACACCAATTTTCTTCTTAAAGATCCACTTTCTCCCGATAGGTTTTAACCTTTCAGGAGCAACTTCCAAAGTCCATACTTTGTTGGTGTACATGGATTCCATCTCGGATCGCATAGCATCCAACCATTTCACAGAGTCCCCACTTGTGATGGCCTGCTCGGAACTAGTTGGGTCATCATTTTCCATGATGCAATCCTCGCTTCCACCGTCTATAAGAAAATCGTAGTATCTCTCAGGTGGATGAGGAACCCTACAAGATCTACGGAGTGGCTGAGGTTCGTCGGGGACTATTGAATCCTCCGGTTTTACCAAATCGTCAGTTATAGTTTGTGTTGCTGGAACTTCTTCCAGTTCTACCTCATTGCCACCTTTTCTAAAAAAGCGGCATATTGAGAAACAAACACCTTTTGTTCCTCAGTGTGGTTGAAGATATATCCATATAAATCCTTTGGATATCCCACAAACTTGCACAAAACAGACCTTGCCTCGAGCTTGTCCGGATTCTGCTTTTTAACATAGGCCGGACAACCCCATATCTTAACTCGTTTAAGAGATGGTCTCTTCCTATTCCATATCTTATATGGAGTGGTAGGCACGGATTTGGTCGGAACCCTATTCAATAGGTATGCAGCTGTTTCCAGTGAATAACCCCAAAATAAAATCGGTAACTCAGCAACACTCATAATAGAGCGCATCATATATAATAGGGTGCGATTTCTCCACTCCAATACTCCATTGTACTGTGGTGTATATGGAGGAGTAAGCTGGGAGAGAATCCATTTCTCTTTTAAATAGTCCTGGAACTCCGTACTCAAGTATTCTCCTCCCTAATCAGATCAAAGGATTTTAATACTTTTACCCGTCTGGTTCTCTACTTCGTTCTTATATTCTTTGAATTTCTCAAAAGCTTCAGACTTGTGTTTCAACAAGAACATATATCTGAATCTAGGGAGATCATCAGTGAATGTAATAATGTACGTGTAACCACTCCTGGCATGAGTAGATAGGACTGCATACATCACTATGTATCA
Organism: Agapanthus africanus; assembly: GCA_030015575.1. Taxonomy (NCBI): domain Eukaryota; kingdom Viridiplantae; phylum Streptophyta; class Magnoliopsida; order Asparagales; family Amaryllidaceae; genus Agapanthus; species Agapanthus africanus. Next base: position 201,375,524 of record CM057343.1, on the reverse strand, counting down.
ATCCTAAGAGTTCAGTAGCTCTTTCTCCGTGTCCAGTAAACGGAGTTTTGGTCATTTTACCTTTGGGACATGACTCACAAGTTTCATAAGATGTAAATTCCTACGGATTCAAATATCCATCTTTATGTAATTTAGCTAGTCTTGTCACATTGATATGACCTAGTCTACAATGCCACAAGTAGGCTTCGTTCATTTCTGAACTCTTCCTCTTCTGCGTGTTCTGTGTACTTAGAACTGTATTGTGATTTAGAACGTATATACCGTTATATAACGTACCATACCCTATCAACACTTGATTTAGGAAAACATTCACAATATTTTTGGTACGAAATAACAGTCTCTCAGAATCATTATGTTACCACTTGGTAATACAAGGTGATATTCGCCAACTGCTTTGGCTGCAACAATTGCACCATTCCCTACTACTAGAGACTTATCACCCTTTCCCAGTTCTCTACCTCTCTTTAGCCCATGTAACAAATTACATACGTGGGATCCTAATCCGGTATCCAATACCCAGGACGTAGAATCAACTGAGAAACAGTTCTCGGTAACGAACACAACCGAAGAAGATGCATCGGCACACTCCTTCTTCGTTCGGGTAGCTTGGGAATCCAGATATGCCCCTATTTCTTGCTCAGACTTATGACAATCATAAGATAGAGCGGAACCTAGCCTAGTATAATAAACGGGTTCGGTCAATACATCCATATTATTATATTGATTAAGGCATTCCATTGGTCGCTACAAGGAGAGAGAGAAGGATAATCACTTTTGCGTCCTCTCTTTGCAAGATTATATTGGTTATTATTTTATCTAATCAGGATGGCTCCCACTGTTTTTATCAAATCTTCCTTCAAACCCTAAACGGTAAGATTAGCCGGGATTAATTACACCCTGCAAGTTCGCCAATCATTCGGCCTGGCAGGTATTGGTACTCCGAGGGGGTCTCCTCATGTTTTCTCATGGAACTAATTAAATAATCTCGTTTTCACAGGGGCATAACACACCTTTCTTAGACATCTATTTGATCAAGTAATTGTAAAGTGCAAAACTCCCCCAAGAGTAACTCTTACTCGCATTGGGTTTCGGGATCCAACTATTATATAGAAGGCAAGCAATCTCATTGCAAATTTCAACACTTGAAATTCCCAAAAATTATTTTTACCCCTAACGTCCTATGACCTTGATTAAGGCCAACAAACTATAGGACGCTAGTCAAATTCAACCCGTTCATTTCTTGATGAATTAAACCCACCCGCACGACCCTTAACGAAGACCAACAAAGTTGCACGACTACCCTAATCCAATCACATCACATGCCGCAGAAAAGCACTAATCAGCTACCGAACATTACTCCTTCACGAAGGCCAACAAACGTAGCACGAATACTAAATAGTACTTATCTGAAATGACGGAGGGCTACGTCTGGTTTTGAAGAAAACCTTTAACGTAATGAACTTGATATCGTTGTAGAATCTAGTGATTTGAAAAAGGAGTGTTTTTGTAGCTTTTGCTAGTTTCGCTAAAGAGGTCACTCCCGGTGAACGGATCTCGGCTCTTTCCTCAACGAATGAGGTGCTGGATATTCATCACTATGCAAAGCAAGAACTAAAGACGCTATAAAAACCAAACCGAGTAGGTTGTTGCATTTTCTAGTTTTGCTAAAGAGGTCACTCCCGGTGAAGAGATCTCGGCTCTTTCCTCATCGAATGAGGTGCTGGATATTCATCAAGGAATACCATTATGCAAAGCAAGAACTAGAGCTACCTTTTTAAAAACTTTTATTCTACAACATCTTTAGGTTTCTTTTCTTTTCATTAATCTCATTAATGAAGTCTCATCATTTAATGTTTCCTAAACATCACAGAAAATGAAACGAAAATAGAACGTACGCTTATGCAATCTGCATTCTCTACGGGGCCTCGTCATGCACCGTTAGGTTACTTAACTAACGACAGAGCAGGGACTGGACTAGCACGGGTACAAAACATAAGCAACGTTTATTATATATATCATATATATATATATATAGCATTCGTCTCACGCAGTTATATGATCACATCACAGAACCAAGTAGCAGAAGTCAACATATGAAATATTGGATATACTAGGAGGTTCGTGTTTTAAATTAAGCCAATAATGAAAAACACGGATTCCATGGTCGTGATGAATAGCCAAACCCACATCCCTAGACCCCTATGAGAGCAGCAAGTAGCCTTGCTAATTCTAGAGTTAGGAGACCCGGTCTCGACTCCTCGAGATGGTCTCCTACTGGACTCTAGAAACCGGTTACTAGTGCTCACCGCCTTGGGTCTATCCTAATGCGGAAAAGTAAATAATATACATCAATGGTGACATAATCCTCAACCTGGAAGTATCCTAATAAAAGAATATTACATACAAATTTTTACATCAATGAAAATTGAAAAACTCTCATCCCACGCAAAACCCCAGCTATTCTATCACGACGATCCAATATAACATATCACAGCAACACATAACATCACATGTCATCAACGTAAGTAAATACGCGTATCCTAAATTCTGTTGACATATTGCAACGAGATTTGGGATACCCCACATATTACACTTATGGTCGCAGAAAAGAAATGAAAAACTACAATAATTAGAATCCTCATTCCTTAGACAACATAAACCGGAAATATCTCATATTCCGAATTTCATGCCTAACCCTATTAACCATTCATTTTAGTCTTATATCGAAAACATTTTTCAATAACTTAGTCTGGTAATTCAACAAGATTCCCGACTATCCGATCAAATACTCGTCGGGAACTTTAGTAAATGGCCGCACCCCCGATGCTGTCAACCAAGTGCACTTAGACGGAACACCGTGACCGCAAGCACCCGAGTGGATGCTTTTGGCAACGGTGTTCTCCTAAAGTATCACAACACGAAATGGCACGTGACTGGTATTTGAATCATATGAAGTCTATAGGACCCCATCTAATTCAAGTAAGCCAAAATCCCAGAAATCTAAACCATTTAAAACAAGAAAGTGAAGGAAAACTTGTTTAAAATTTTGCGTATAAATTACTTTGAAAGTCGTAGTAAATATTTTTAAAACATCAAGTCTTTTCCGAAAATTTCGGCAGAGTCTCCTTTGTAAATGCTGACCCCAAACAGGTACAACATGAATAATATACATAAATGATAAAAGGCATCCCCAAGCGGAATCTAGCTCTTCGCCAAAAGGCGGTCACAACCACGCAAGCAATAATATACAACGCCGAAGGGCGATAATAAAAACTCAGAAGAAAACCAATGGAAACCATAATAATATAAGCGCAACTCTAAGGTCGATAGAATAAACACTGGTCTTCTAAGTCAATAAATAATACAAGTCTGGTTGATGGAGTTTACTAGATACAACTAAATATAAATAAAAGTACAATGGTGGTTACGGTGCAAGTGAACCCACCTACCAAGCAATCATCCGGAATGAAAGTAGTGTGCCAGCAAGCCGCAACGAAACCTGTACGGCAAAACCTGCAAGAAACTGTGGCACAACGGGGGTGAGGTTCTAACTCGTGAGTAGAAAACATTACCGAGCAGAAATCGCATGTATGACATAATACTAGGTCAATACGATCAGTAATATATAACCTCAAAATGATAAAGCCGGAGCATCTAGTAATGGCATGGGTAAACATCTATACACAAGTGTAATACCAAGTTCTCGTGTCAGTGCCTCAGGTAGCAACATATCATAAATATGAGGTATGAATGCATCAAAGGAAAACAGAATACATCATGAATGAGAAAACTGTTTTCTTTATATAGTGATATTTCTGTATATATATAAATCGAGGTATCATCAATGAAATCAACATAAAAATAGTGTCAAGCATCAACATAAAAATAGTGTCAACATATATCCCAATATCTCAATATCTCAGGCTCCGGCAATCCGGACTGGCCTGAAACCTCGAATCTCAATATCTAGGGCTCCGGCTATCCGGACTGGCCCATATCATCAAATCTCAAAACCTCAGGCTTCGGCTATCCGGACTGGCCTATACTCCGATCGGTATCCTCCGGATATCCGTCGAGTCACAATAAAATTACCGATCGGTAGTGCTCTCCTGCCAGGCTCAACGCCATCATATGCGACCATCTTGCCTCGGGGTACCGCACCGGGTGCACCATGCACCCACAGACGGTTCCTCTTCCTCCTCGAATCGGGTGTATCATATCGCTCAAGAGCCAAGAAAACTCATGGTGGACACCTCTCAAATCATATCATGAGAAAACAGCAACTTTCATTTTAAAATGATAATCAGTTTATAAAATCCTTGCAGTTTCTCCAAATCCAGAAATCTCATGGAAATCCGAAATCCAAATCTCAAGGGTAAATAAACAATGAATTCCATAATGTTGGGCTCCGGCAATCCGGACTGTCCTATAATGTCACGGCAAATGAATATATAAATATGCAAGAAAATCATAGTAATAAATGCAATGTCTAAACTATCATATAAAAGCAAGTGCACTAATACCTTGTCGAAACAATCAGCTATCAATTTATACTAATGAATAGCGTTTTCTAATTTGTACGTGACATAGCAATTACCGATGATGATGTGTGTGAGCCTGCAAACAGGTGTATGTGGAGCATACGCATCATCGGTAATGGTGCTGGTGTCCTGACAGCATTATTTTAATAATAACTAATGAAAACACTATATAAGTATGTATTGCGATGCGAATAGCAAGAATATGCAGAACATGAATAATAACGCATCATGTAAGAATATACATTTATATATATGAGTCATACAGTTTTTTCATTTGAAATAACACGAATAGTGTGTTTAGAAAATAAAGACTACGGTGTTTTTAAGAAAAGGTACGTCCTTTGAAATGTCCGTAGAATCCCTTGGCCTGCCTTTAAAATGCTCACGATTCGTTAGTTTGAAATAGGTATGACTCGAGTCTAGTCTAACATCTATAGGTAAACTACAGGGCTAAACTAACAGACTAATCGAAAGGATAAGGAAAACCACCTAAGTCTAAGTCGATCTATATAACTAGTAGTCGGTGATCCCGCCTCAATAGTATCATGTACGATACAATATATCATATGACATTCTCGAGTAAAGAGTGCGGGTCATTCATCATAATTATATCTCGTATGGTAAATCCATCGTACGGCATCCCAAATCTGGGTACGGGTCGAATATCACATTTATCTCATTATTTATCTGGTATCCTTATCATCATATCATGAACTGGGTACTGATCTAAAGACAAGTATATACTGATACCATTTACATATATATATGCGTGTGTATGAAAACACATCGCCTAAGGACCCGCTATGATATCATGTCGTATCTCATAATACGAACCAAAACATATCACTGATCTCGTGGCATCGCGCCCAATCTCATCGACTCATCTCTAAGTATCATATACTATCCTCATCATCCATGTATATGTATACGTATATATATATATATATACATAGTCCCATACCTATGAGTGTGTGTGTGTGTGTGTGTGTGTTTGTATATACATATCCCTATATACGCACAAGTAATAAAATGTATGCGTGCATGTATGTGCGTGTATATAAACCTTATTCTAGGGTTCACGACTAAGAAAATAACTAAGTTACTTCTAATACACTAAAACCAACCCATGAACATCTAAAATCTTACTTACTAATCCTCTATGTTTTTCAACTCATAATCATATATATCATATATATCGTATACTACACTACGAACTGCGGGGGTGCTATACGCCATCCACCCGACTTCCCCAGTAGATATATATCTACTCACCTGGTCCTTGTCTGCCGAAGTCGATACCGCCATCCTCTTCTTCATCGTCCGAAGTCCATGTGAGAGGTACCTATATGCAAACATATATAATATCGTAAACCGAAATTGCGGACAAAACCAAAACGGTACACAAAACGCGCATAGGTTAAAACCTATGACCCGCTCATGCAAAAGAACCAAATAACACTCGACATCGGCGTACAAACGCCAATTGATCGAGAAAAACCCAAACATACCAATCGTGGTTTCACAACTCACTAATTATAATATGAAATAAGTTGAAACTCATCAAAACCTCAAAATTATTCAAATTGATTTATTTCCAAAAACATAGTAAGCCTCCATTTACCGATTTAGTTCAAAACTTGATGTTTTAACCAACCTAGTGGCCACATTATTCACTAAATAACTTAACCAATTCACACAACCTATAACCATATTTTAATCTCATCAATTATCATTAACCCAAAATTCTAGTTTGCAAAATTATCCAATTTTAACAATTTTAAAGTAACAATGCACAAATCAACAACTAAACAAGGTTTTGCATGACCTAAGGTGTTAAACTACAATTATAATGTTAATGATGTGATTAAAACCCTAACTAGATTTAAATCTCACATTTTTAATTAAATTCTAAAAACCTAGTTTGCTAAACAAAAATTAATTAGAACAATTTTAAAATACAATTAGCAAACTAGCAACTAGATTTGCCTTTGCATGTCTTAAGATCTTAAATACATCACACAACCATGATCCAAATACCAAAAACCCTAACTTGCATTTAAACCCCATTCTTGAATTTCTAAGTTTTGAAATTAAAACGTAATTAAGTATCTAATTAGCTAATATTGAAGTATTATAGCAACAATTAAACAATTTAGTTAGGATTTATACCTCACAAACCATAGATCTAGCTTGCAACTGCCAACCCAAAATGCTCTATTGCTCCCAAAATCCTTGATTGAATGGCTAAGGAAAAATGGTTAAAGGTTTGATTAGGAGTTAATGGAAATTAGTGAGGTTTTGCTTTGGATTTTGATGGAAGTTTTAGGGTTTTCTTTGCACAAGAAAGAGGAAGAAGCAAGGGGGTTTGTTGCAGCAGGGAAAGGGGGGGTTCGACCATTTGGAGGGGAGAGAGAGAGTGTTTGTGTTGAAAAAATATCACAAGCAAACAAATACCCCATACCTTCTTTAAATATTACTTTCCTATTCATTTTTTTTTATTTTCAAGAGAGAGGTGTGTGAGGGGCAGCCACATGGGCTCGGCCAGCAGAAGTTGGGGATGGGTGTGGGTTTGTATGGTGAGGAAAAATGATAAATAGTATACCCCAAGTCAACCTAGAACCATACCTCAATTTCTATTTAGTTATTTTTCACCAATTAAGCCTTTATATTTTATATTTTCTAAAACCATCTTGACGAGTTCTTTTCATTTCAAAAACATGTTACATGTTGTTTTAATGTGTCATGATGCATAAATTTGTATTAACCCATTCCAATTTGTAATTATCGCTAATTAAATGTATTAGTGAAGGCTTAAAAAAATAATATTTAAAATAATTAATTATGGAAAATTTTTAGTAAACCAGAAATTTTATAAGTGACCCATTAAATACCAAATACTAGAAATTACATAGCTAGAATAGGTATATTTAAGTTTATGTTGAAAGATAATTATATCTTGATTTTTACGGAAAACACCAGTTATTTTACCGATTATCCGAAATTTCCCCTAAACGATTTTTAAAACTTTACAATCTTCCCCCCTTAAAGAAATTCGGTCCCCGAATTTAAATTAAAACTTCCCCAAATACTAAAACATTTCTGCAAATCACTCAAATCGTCGGGGCTCTGAAATCATCAATACATAAAACACATCTAAGCGCAATGCATGCGCTTGAAAAACCAGTACATAACTCAAAATCAAAACTCCGTCAAGCATCACGCAATCATCGGAATCACGGTGAAGATACCGATATCAAAGTCCAATACGAAATCAACATGATATACTCAAAACTATAACATGTACGTATAGTACGCATCGTAGTAAAATCGTCCACATATCTGAATAGAGAAGCATGCAAAACCTCCTTTTTCAAATCGCTGTGTGATGCGCGTATCACAGCACAAGTAGCGGACGTTCATTTTAAGGAAAAATAGCTGTACATATATATCTTTTATTTAACATACACATCCCGCCTTTTGAAAATAATTTAGAAGGGTTTCCTTATACAATTCTTTCCGTGTCATCTCAGGCAGGTAGGTAAATACTGAGACTATAGCTCCTTTTTGGAAATCCTTTCGAAAACTATCAATGCATGCGAAAATATATTCAGGTATTGTCCTCGGACTAGTCCTGCTCAGCTACTATACCAAATAGTAAATATCATAAAATATACTGCTCTAAAAGAAATCAATCCCCAAAATGTGTATATGAATGTCACGTGCGTCTGGTACGCACGGAAATCAAAATCCATGAATGTGCCATACATGTGCACAGAAACAAAATCTAAGTGCAATGGGTGTGCACGAAACACCTGTCAAAGGCAACGGGTGTGCCTGACAGCAACATCAGGTGCATCTGATATGCACGAAAAATCCCGATTTAGTGCATCTAGCATGCACCAAAATCGCATCAAGCGCGCCAAGTATGCGGCAAAATCCAAATCTAGTGCACAAGGTGCACGGAAACAAATATCGAATATCGCAATCAAAATCGACGGTATACAACATACATTAATCCAAATCAGGTATACTGTGGTATATAATCTCACAATCATGTGCATCAGCGTGCACAAAATCGAATCAAAATACTAAAGGTGCATAAAAACTATGCCGAAAGCATAAGTCAAATCACATGCATATCATAGGCATGAAATCAAAATCAGCATCTCGAATAACATCAAATCGAAGTCAAGTGCAATTGTGGTGCACAAAATCTCAATCATGAAAATAAATCGTCCAAAATACCGAAATCAAAGATGGCGGAAACAGTCCCGCTCTGGCACATCCTCTAAAGATCTCTGACCAACTGTCACGGTCACTCATAACATGTCTTGTCGACGATGCCTAATTCTGACCTATTGGGTGTGCACAATACGACTGATCCTGGGTCCAAGTCTTCTCGTATAGTATTCCAGAAAGATCTGTCGGGGTCTCTCCCAATCTCGTTTCTGCTGAACTGCCCGGAAATCATCATCCTTTACTAAATCTAATTATTGTTTCGGAACGGCTGCATACTCATCACGACTCCTTCTGGAAGGTATATCCATATTCAATTCCTCTGCATGCGTATCACATCTCAGATGTCAGCGGAGTGGAACGTCATCTGATCAAAATCTCGTACGAACCTCTTACTTCACTTTTCTCTAATGTCGACTGATTCGGACTCGTCTTTTCGTAGCTGTATGGACTGCGCTCCAACGGCTATACTCGTATCTGGAGTCTCCCAAGCAATGTATCCCATCACATGATATCCGAATGACGTCGATGTAACATTTCAGAAAAATAAAATATTATTTTTAGGAATTTTTATAATTAAATAGTAAATATTTTAATAATGCGGTATAATTAAATACCGATAAATTGGAAAATATTTGGAAAGAATTATAGAAATTACTGAAATGAGGGTGCTTTATATGATTTATGCAAAGTATAAATTTTTATGATTAAATGTACACTATTTTAATGCTAATCGCGATTAAATATCGCTAATCTTGTATTAATCCGGTTTTGTGCACATGACATGCACCATGTCACAATTTAACACTTGTTACATTTTCATTCATGGTTTATTTCTTCATTCATGCGTGGTTTTTGTTTTAAAGATAAAGAAAACAAAAGAAAAGAAAAGAAAAGAAAAAGAAATGCATTAAACAATATGGTATGGGCATGAGAGAGACGGTGAGGGGTCAAACCATTGGTCATGGTTCATCTCTCATTCCTTCATTTCTTCATCTTTTTCTCTTCTCTTCATCCCATGGCTCCCCTCATCTCCCTCCTCTTCAACCTCACAAAACACCACCAAAATTAAGTCAATAGTCCATCCCCACTTCATTAAAAACATGCACAAGCTCACAAGCTACACTTTAGACCAGGAATGCAAGGATTTTGGAGACTTGGGGCAACTCAAGAAAATTCTTGAGTTGCCAAATGAGGTACATTCATTGCCATTAGTTTTATATTTCATTCACTTTAGTATCCATATGTGTTTAGAACCGTTTTAGTGTATTTTTAATGGACTTTGAAATTCCTAGAAGAGGGTTGAGGAAGTCTTGAGTTGTGGTGGTTCAATTGAGTCCTAGTAGGGACAATAGAAGCCCTGAAATGATAGGAACCTGAACTGAACCCAAACTAAAACCTGAAACCCAAAATCTGAAGCTTATCATGTCGGTTTGTGAATTTGTAGTGGGTGTGGGGAAATCTGGGATGACCTGAGACGTTTTTGAGTTAACCAAACAATACCAGGGACCAAATTACGACACTAGGAGACCACCCTGACCATACGAGACCCAACAGAGACCCCCAGGCCGAGCAGGCCGGAATTTTAAGGGAGGTGGCCGGCCATGTTGTGGGCAAAAGGGTCGAGGTTCCTTCAGTAGCTCAAATACACCCTATATATCACCCCAGTACTGTTTGTGCACCTTGTTTTCACCAGAACTAAAATCTGGGGTCATTTTCTTGAGTTATTGCCTTGTTTTCCTCGATGTTTTTAAATTGGAGTTTTGATATTTTTGATTTATCTCGGTCGCTTGACGTTTGTACATCTCTATCTACGGTTATTTGGTTTAATTGCGAGAGTAGACCATAAGTTATTACCTATGTGAGATACTTGTGTCGTTTTGGGTTTTCGTGCATGATTTCGATTTACGATACTACGTGTGATGTGTAGGTACCCTCGAGGGGACTTGAAAGACGAGCAATCGCATGGCGACATCGGCAAGCAAAGATCAAGGTGAGTAGATATATATCTACGGGGGAAGTCGGGTGGATGGCGTATAGCACCCCCGAAATTCGAAGTATAGAATATGATATTTGTTATATATATGATATATATATGTGTATTGCGAGATTATTTGTCAATCAAGATGGTTTATAGGTGTACATGTTATAGTTTAGTGTAATTAGGAGTAGCTTGTTTAGCTTCTAGTCGCGAAACCCTAGAGTAAGATTACACCCACACGCATACAAACAATTGAATTCATTTTATACTTGTGCGTATATGGGGATATGTATATATATACACACATAGGTATGGTACTATATGTGTGTGTGTGTGTGTGTATATATATATACGTATACATATACATGGATTATGAGGATAGTACATGGTATTTGGAGATGCGTCGATGAGATTGGGCATGCTTCCATGAGATCGGTGATATGACATAGTTCGTATTATGAGATACGATACGATATTATAGCGGGTTCTTGGACGATGTGATTTATACACACGCATATATATAGATGGTATCAGTATGTACTAGACTTAGATCAGTACCCAGATCATGATGTGATGATAAGGATACCAGATGAATAACGAGATAAATGTGATATTTGACCCGTACCCAGATTTGGGATGTCGTACGATGGATTTACCGTACGAGCTATATTGATGATAGATCTGCACACTTGACTCGAGAATGTAATATGATATATTGTATCGTACGTGATACTATTGAGGTAGGATCACCTACCCTTTTCGATTAGCCTGTTAGTTTAGTCCTGTAGGTTTATTTGTAAATGTAGACTAGACACGAGTCATACCTATTTCAAAACTAACGAGTCGTGAATATTTTAAAGACAGGCCAAAGGATTCTACGGATATTTCAAAGGATGTACCTTTTCTTAAAAAACACCGTAGCCCTTATTTCAAAACACCACGATTCATATCTGTTTCTTGTTCCGCATATTGTGGCTGCATTTTCTTTTCATTGCCATTCATTCAGCTATTCGCATCGCATTGCATACTTAAATGTGTTTATTGTTATATTGAAACCCATGCTGTCAGGACACCAGCACTATTACCGATGATGCGTATGCTCCACGTATAACTGCTTGCCGGCTCACACACATCATCATCGGTAATTGCCATGTCACGTACACATTAGAAAATACTACGTCATTAGTATAAAATGTTAGCTGATAGTTTTGACATAGAACTAGTGAGCTTGCTTTATATGATAGCTTAGACATTGCATTTATTACTGTGATTTTCATGCATATTTATATATTCATTGTCATGCATTATTTAAGGGCCAGTCCGGATAGCCGGAGCCCAGTCTTCATTATTATTGACTTTTATTTTGGATTTCGGATTATCCATGAGATTTAAGTATTTGGAGAAACCGCAAGATTTAATAAACTCATTTATCATTTTAAAAGATAAAAGTGCGGTTTTCTCATGTTATGATTGCGATATGTCCACCATGAGTTTTCTTGGCTCTTGAGCGATATCATACACCCAATTTGAGGAGGAGATGAACCATCTGCGGGTGCACGGTGGACCCGGTGTGGTATCCCGGGACAAGAAGATCGAAGTTGTTCGACGTTGAGCCTATGATAGGGGAGCATTGCTGACCGGTGATTATACTGAGACTCGTCGGATATCCGGAGGATACCAATCGGAGTTCGGCCAGTCCGGATAGCCGAAGCCCAGGGGCCAGTCCGGATAGCCGGAGCCCTAAATATTGATATTGAGGTATTGAGATATTATGATATGGGCCAATCCGGATAGCCGGAGCCCGAGATATTGGATATTGGGATTTATGTTTTGTGTCGATGCTAGACGCTGATTTATATTGATTTATTGATGATACCTCATTTTTAAATATACAGAAATCTCACTAAATTAAGAAAACAGTTTTCTCATACAAGATGCATTCTGTTTTCATATTATCACATTCATACCTCATACACATGATATATTGCTACCTGAGGCACTGACACGAGCACATGGGATTACACTTATGTATAGTTGTTTACCCTTGCCACCTTTTCATGCTTCAGACATTATCATTTTGAGGTTATATATTACTGATCGTATTGACCTAGGATTGAGTCATACATTCGATTTCTGTTCTGTGATGTTTTCTACTCACGAGTTGGCAACTCACCCCCGTTGTGCCACTGTCCTTGCAGGTTTTGCCGTACAGGTTTCGTTGAAGCTTCCTGGTATACTGCTTCCTTTCTTGGTGATTGCTTTAGTATGTGGGTTCACTTGCATCGTGAACACCATTGTATATTTATTTATTTCAGTTGTATCTAGTAAACTCCATCAGCCAGACATGTATATTTATTTGACTTAGAGACCAGATTGTATATTCTTTCAATCATAGAGTCGCGCGTTGTATTATTATGGTTTTCTTGTTGTTTTGAGTTTCCTTTTCAGTTTTGATCCTCGCCATTTGGCGTTGTATATTATATTGCTTGCGTGGTTGTGACCGTCGATTGACGAAGAGCTAGCTCCCGCTTGGGGATGCCTTTTATTCATCATATATATATTATGCTTGTTGTACCTCTTTTTGGGCCTGTGTTTACAAAAGAAACACTGCCGAAATTTTTAGAAAAGACATGAGATTTTAAAAATGCATACTTCGGCTTATTTTAACAAAACACTTCCTTTTAAAATGGTATAGATTTCTAGGATTTTGGCTTACTTGAATTAGATGGGGTCCTATAGACTTCATATGATTCAAGGGCTAGTCACGTGCCATTTCGGGTCATGACAAAGTTGGTATCAGAGCGCTAGGTTAACCTTGGTTCGAGTCTATGTTTGACTATGCGGAGCCTAGGGCGTTTGTATATATACGGAATCTATGCTTGACCTTATGGAACTTGGACTTAGTCGAGGGGGTATTAGACCCGAACTTTCGTCGCATAGGTTGACCTTGGTTGATGGAGTAGGTGACTTAATGAGGCTGACGTACCATGTGTATGTTCCGTGGCATACTTACGATACGCTACTCCGCTTAAGAAGGCTTAGGATGTACATTTCCTTGCACAACATTATATTCATTCATGATCTATCCTCATCGATATCGGTTTATGGTTTTGCTGCCACGATTATACGGGTAGAGAGAGCTACGGCTAGAGTTGCGGTCAGCACGAGCTCGTCATGGACGAAGACTGACCAGGGCATGATTCCAGGGATATACGATTGCATAGAGAGGCATCGTTTTATTGTGTTTTCGCGCCATGAGCATTTGATGGATCACTTTTACGAGATTACTCGGACGTGCAGATCAGCACCAGAGGATTGAGCCACTGGTAAAAGCCAGCCAGAATGTGATGACCATTGATGTATCGCTTATTATTGATGATTGAGGCACTGTTCAGTGCGCAGACGAATGAGCCAATTGTTGCTGCGAACGACGAGATATCGCCCCAGATGTTGGAGCTATTGCAGTACGAGATGTACTTAGAGATATGATAGATGGTCGCTAGTCACCCGAGGATGAATGACTAGGACATGTGGTTCGTTCGCTTATCCCGATGCGAGGTCAATGGATTGATTGTTTTCAGCTGAGAAGACTTCACACAGATACATTGGGAGTCGATAGAGACGTTCGAATGTTAGAAAACCATTTTCCAAGTTCAAAGTATTTGGAGAAAACATGCAAGTAATTCTACGGACCCTCTAGAAGAATGAAACCCTAACTCGACATAATGACCATGAGAACGCCTTTAAACCTTAGGGTTTGCGGCAGTTCAGCGGTGCTATTAATGAGGCTTGGGTTTGCCCTTCTACGGTTGGTCCATAGGTGCTGTGGAATGTACTCGATATTATTAAACCGTACTCAAGATGTTGAGCTCTTGGGGGATTAGAAGGTTTTGACGAATCGATCGAATGGTTCGACATCTTTCGGATATCATGTGATAGGATGCATTGGTTGGGAGACTCCAGATATGAGTATAGCTGTTGGAACACAGCCCATGCAGCCACGAAGAGACGAGTCCGAAGCAGTCGATATTAGAGAAAAGTGGAGTAAGAGGTTCGTACATGATATTGGTGAGATGACGTTCCACTCCGCCGACATCAGAGATGTGATACGCATGCAGAGGAGTTGTATATGGATATATCTTCCAGAAAGAGTCGTGATGAGTATGCAGCCGCTTCGTACCAAGAAACAGATATAGTAAAGGGTGATAACCTCCGGGCAGTTCGGGAAAAACAAGATTTGGGAGAGACCTTGACAGGACCTTTCTGGAATAATTTACGAGGAGACTTGGACCCAGAATCGGTCATATTGTGCACACCCAGTGGGCCAGAGTTCGGCATTGTCGACGAGACATGTTTTGAGTGACCATGACAGTCAGCCAGAGATTCTTAGAGGATGTGCTTGAGCGGGACTATTTCGGCCATCTTTGAGTCTGTAATTTTGGACGATTTATTTGCCTGATTTAGATTTTATGCACCACAGTTGCACTTGACTTCGATTTGATGTCATTCGAGATGTCGATTTAATTTCATACCTATGGTATGCATGCGATTTGACTTATGTTTTCGGCATAGTTTTCATGCACTTTCACCATTTTGATTCAATTTTATGCACACTGATGCACATGATTGTGAGATTATATACCACAGTATACCCGATTTAGAATTAGGATTGAGATGTGTTGTATATCGTCGATTTCGATTGTGATATTCGATATTTTTTTTGTGCACCTTGTGCACTTGATTTGGATCCTTGCGCATACTTGGGCGCTTGATGCGATTTTGGTGCATACCATATGCACTAAATCGAGATTCTTCGTGCATATCTGATGCACCTGATATTGCTGTCAGGCACACCCGTTGCCCTTGACAGATGTTTCGTGCACACCCGTTGCACATAGATTTGGTTTTTGTGCACATGTATGGCACATGCATGGATTTTGATTTCCATGCACACCAGACGCACGTGGCATTCTTATGCACATTTGAGATTGATTCTTATGGAGCAGTACGTTATGATATTTACTATTTATTTTAGTACTGAGCAGGACTAGTCAGAGGACAGTACCTGAGTATATTTTTGCATGCATTGATAGTTATCGAAGGGATTTCTAAAAAGGGGCTATAGTCTCAGTATTTACTTATATGTCCGGGATGACACAAAACATGTTATAAAGGAACCCTTCTAAATTGTTTCCAAAACGGCGGGGCGTGTATATTAAACAAAGGGTATATATATAGTTATTTTCTTACAATAGACGTCCGCCACTATGCAGTGATACGCGCATCGCACAGCGATTTGAAAGGAGTTTGGCATGCGTATCTTTCAGATGTTTTGACGAGCTTAAACCGACGCTTACTATGTACGTGTTATAGTTTTGATGTATATCATGTTGGTTTTCGTTTTGGGCTTTAACATTGGTGTCTTCGCCATAACTCCGATGATTGCGGGATGCTTGATGAAGTTTTGATTTTGAGTTATATACTCGTTTTTCATGCGCATGCATTGCGCTATGATGTGTTTTTCGTATTTATAATTTCGGAACCCCGACGACTTAATCTTTTTACTGAAATGTTTTAGAAATTGGGGGAGTTTAAATTTAAATTCGGGAACCGAATTTCTTTAAGGGGGAAGATTGTAACATTTCAGAAAAATAAAATATTATTTTTCGGAATTTTTATAATTAAATAATAAATATTATGAATATTTTAATAATGCGGTATAATTAAATATCGATAAATTGGAAAACATTTGGAAAAAATTATAGAAATTACTGAAATGAGGGCGCTTTATGTGATTTATGCAAATTATAAATTTTTATGATTAATTGTATACTATTTTAATGCTAATCATGATTAAATATCGCTAATCTTGCATTAATCCGGTTTTGTGGACATGACTTGCACCATGTCACATTTTAACACTTGTTACGTCTTCTTTCATGGTTTATTTCTTCATTCATACATGGTTGTTGTTTTAGAGATAAAGAAAACAAAAAAAAATTAAAGAAAATTAAAAGAAATGCATTAAACAATATGTTATGGGCATGAGAGAAGAGAGAGAGGGTGAGGGGTCAAACCATTGGTCATGGCTTGATTAGTCGAAAATATTGCATCTTTTAGCCGGCAATTTCCTCATCATTTGCATTCATATAGAAGTGTTCGGCATTCATATTTCAGATATTAGCAAAACATTCGTAAAATATCAGATTGCATGTGTTAGAACTTAAAACCGGCATTTCTAGGGAAATTGATTGCATTTCATAGCATGGCATCATTTCTATATATCGCAGCCCGTGTTTCGAAGTCCGTGCAGGAAAATCAGAAGCTTGCTAAAACTTACACCGCTAAAAGATACGCCAACTCAAGGATTTGGAATCTGGTATTGTTCTAAGAAACATTAAGAGAATCAACATATCAGATACATACCCCAAAAGAGGTCCAGAGCAACACAAGAAAGATGCAGCCCCAAGGAGCCCAAATGGCCGCGGAACCGCGGCCTAAGCTGCCTATTGCCGCGTTTCCGAGGCGGTTTGTCGACGTCACCACTTCATCTTTGCACCAAAACACTTCTCTCAGGGCCCACACTTCAGCAAGACATGTCAAATTCCAGAATGTTCCAGAGGCTTCTGCCAGATCAGCAAACTAGGGTTTCTAAGCTTAAACAATCCTAGCTTAAAGCCTAAGCTAAACTCCTAACAAACTATCTTCTAGAAGCCTCAACAAACTTTTGGAGGGAATTGTAATTTCGAACTTAGACCTAGGGTTTGGGGGATCTATAAATAAGACCCTAGGCTCACTTGTAAAAGGATCCCTCCATTAGTTCATTTTAGTAGCCAATCTAGAGCCATTCTACCTCATTCTTCATCTTCTTCTACAAGTCTAGTGAGAAGGCTTGTGTGAAACCCTAACCCTAATTCCAATCAAAAGCTAAGATCCCGAGTACCAAATCAAGCAAGAAGCCCTTCAACCTTTTAAGAGCGGAACCGATCTTCAACAGAGCAAGTGGTCCAAGACGATTCACGACTCACGAAGAAAAGCGAAGCCAATTCAACAATCGAGTTCTTCCTCTTGTAGTTCTTGAGCGACTGTAATGAAATTGTTGATATAAATAAAAGGTGAAATTCTTTTATCTTGTTTTCTTTAAATTCTTGCATCATGATATCTTTTCAATTCTTGAATGCTTTCTGTGTGATGATGTGTGAATAAACTCCGCTCGTCGAGGAGTCGAGACGATCAATAGAATGATGATGTAACATATCTTAAACGATTCTTGAGTCCTACGAGTTTTGTAAACCCTAGCAATTTCAAGAATCGATGACCAAATTTCGTTGCGATACTTTCTTGATTGATATCGCTTGAAATTGGGGAGTTACAATCGTTTCTTGAATTTGGTAGAGGCTAGAAAGTGAATGATGTCGACGAAAGAACAAGGGTTAAAAGCTGAAACCCTAGTTTCACGAGAAAGCCCTAACTCTCGTCGATCATCATCGATCTAGTATCAATTCTTCGAAGGACAAGAACATGATATCTTGAGATTACATCACGTCTATTGATCCAATCGATTCCTACGAGCCTCATTTAGATTCTTGACATTTGGTTGGAAATATCATCGAAACCCGATTCTTGATTGTTTATCATTTTCTTGATTCTTGAATAGAATAGTGACACTTGAAACATTTGATAAATCTTGAATCATGCTTTCTTTTCTTTTCGATTAACTTTTCAAATCAAACAAATCAAACATTGAAACGAATCGTACAATCCCTGTGGATGATCCGCACTCGCTTACGATCTACAACTGACACCGTAATTGATTGCGGTCAAATATAATTCTTTGGTTGTGATTTCTTTATACAATTTTCTAAATACTGATACAAGATACTGTTATCGATCAAATGAAACCGTTATCGGGAAACAATTGATTCGATACTTGCTTTTACATCCAATCAAGAAATTAAGACAATCAAATGGCGCCGTTGCCGGGGACCATTTGATAAACACAACAAAAATCATTCAATCAAATGGCGCCGTTGCCGGGGATTACGTGCTAATTCGTTTCATATTAAAGTTTGAATTGAAAGATTTATTCCATTGTGATTTTTGAGATCAAAATTTTTGCAAACCCTAAATGATTTGTTGTGGTTCATTGCAAGGAAATCTGGAGCTTTCTGCGAATGTGAAATAATTTTTGGAATATACCAGAGAGCAGAGGGAGTCTACAGAGCCTATCTGAAAAATTTTGGTGCAGTGATTCCATCATTCGACCGCGGAAGGGCGGCAATAAAGCCCAATTGCGGCGGAACCGCGGCTAGTTTGAGGGGTCTCTGTGAAAATTTTACTTCAGGTGATTTCTTACTTTCTCCTCTCTCCTCTTTTTAGCTCTAACTAATAATTTTCTACAGGTTTCTTTGCAAATAATCACAGCTCGCAAATTGCAAAAGTAAATTTGTGCGTGATTTTGTTTCTTGATTGTTTGCATTCTAAATACGGATATTAAGGGGCACGGCCAAATCCAAATTAGGTGGGGATTTCATTACCCTTCCTAGGCCCCAAAAATCGCAAAACTTGCATCCGCATTGACCCACATTAACTAAAAAATATCGAGAGATGACTCTAAGGACCGTCGCGCTCACTTAGGATAGAAGAAGGCCGTGGGTAATTCATTGCTTATCCGCGTTTTCTTGTGGTGCCTAGGCAAGTGTGTCGAAGGCTAGTGTTTATTAATTAGGCCCACTACTTACGTAGTGGAGTACCTTCCCACTTACCTGGCACTTACCTGGCCACAGGGAGACAAGGAGGCAGTGGAGGATTCTATCCTGCGACTTGTCTTTTGGCAGTTAGGAGCGGTCTAGAGCCGGACCTAGGTGACCACTAGATTCTAGGGTTTTTTGTTGTTGCATTTGTTTTGTAGCATCATTTTTTCAAAAATCCGTCCCTTTTTCAAAGCAAACACCGCATTCATCATTCCCCTAATTATAAGTCAACGCTGCCACTTGTACTAACCCATTTTAGTGCAAGATAGGCTGGACACGGGATTCTAGTGCCCGTTTAGTCTGCGTACCTCTTATCTGTTAGTGTATATGCCCTAGAGGCCATTACTGTATCATACTAGTTTGTATATTACTTAATGGATGCTTGGGATATTCACCTTGTATATACAATCTTGCTCAAAATAGTAGTATGCTACTTGGTTTGTTTCTACTTCAATGTGTACTTGTGTTTATTTCAGTATATCACTTATACGCATTAGTGGAGCCCTTAGGATCTTTGCTTGATTACCAGCGTTGTGATGGCAGTCACACTAGTGGGGGCTGGGTAATCTATAAGCACATCCTTATTCAGGTCCCTGGTCGCAGGACTATCGAGACAGGGCATCGATACTCCGGAGTAGACCAGCGCATGCGCTTCTCATCCCAGTATGGGAGACGGTCTGTCCCACAGCCGTCAGTATGTCGTACTTGAGATAGTATGCGGGTGCTCGTTAGGTTATGGGTACACTGGACAGGACTCGTCGGGAACTGACTAGTTGGTATTATACCTATCGTCAGTTATCAGTTCCCAGGTGACATGAATACAGCTTAGTCCGCTGACTTGACACTGTCACTTCGCCTCGGGTGTGTTCCCACTGTACTTTGATCACTACCCTACCACGGCTCAAAGGAGTCGTGCAAACAGGTGGTGGTTGGGTGCAGTCCCGAAGCACTTGGAGGCAGTGACGGTTAGACAGGATTCGTCTCTCCCGGTATTGGGGGTTGACATCGCGCTGTGTCTAGGAGAGCCATTACACGAGTAGTCCCTGGTCAGGGCAAACGAGATATACTGGTAGGTTTCTAGTGTTATCTCAGGGTGTATTGGGCTTCACTCCGGCACGACTTGTACCGCTATTGGGGGACTGACGTTTACCGCCCCCTAGGCCCGCCATGCGATGTATCAGACGAACAGACCGGACTGTACGGAGAATGTCACACTCAGGCTCAGTAGGAGTTCAGATGGGTTTCGCCTCGTCGGTCTTCTTATCGGCATTACCTGGGGACCGTTACGCACAGCTAGTGCCGCTTGCGGTCTGTGGTTAAACCCACTGCCAGCGTAGTGTCGAGTCTTTAGAGTCCCACACAGAAAGCTTTTCGCCTTTAGGCAAAAGAGTAGAGGTCGCATGGTATTGCGACAGGTCGCATGGTTTTGCGACGGGGTTCGATCACATCCGTGCACTTGTGCACGTACAGTGTCCGGACAGTTTACACTAGCGGGCTTTGGTTTAAGCCAGATCCTAGTGTACCTTATGGGATTGGATTTATCCAGTTTGCATTCGTGTTCCTCGGAACGCGGATGCGGGTGTGTATGCACAGTTGACAAGGAGGCAGAGGCTGCGGATTCTCATTAGGGTTGTTGACAGTTGACCGTTGACTATTTGACTTTTTGCTCAACCCTAATGAGAATATGATATGTGATTAACTATTATATTAATTAAGTATTATGGTGATATGGTTGTTGACTTGTTGACTTTTGTTGACTTGTTGACTTTGGTGACTTGTTGACTTTTGTTGACTTGTTGACCGGTTGACTAGGTTTGACTAGTTGACCATCATGATAACCATGGTTATCATTTCATGCCAAAGACTTTTTCTTGCTTGCTCATTTGAGTAAAATGAGTGCATGACATGATAAGCTTATGGTTGCTTCTAACCATCACATAAGACTTTTTTGATATGATGAGTTATGATCACTTTGGATTATGAGAGGGTGAAAGACAAAAGAGTTGCTCATTTCTTTCTTGCTCATTCTCTCTCTTGTTCTTGAGCTCTCCTCTTGCTCTCACCCTCAACCTCTTGCTCCCTCTCTTGATCTATGGTTCTCTTGTCTCATGAGTTGAGAATCAAGAACCATAGATAAAATCCCATTCTAAATCATCTCTACTCATTCTAGTTCACTAGGTTTAGCAAACCAAGTGAACTAGTTTCTTCAAAGAACGAAGAAGGAGCTTAAGGTTGGAGCTTTCAAGTGGATCTATCTTCGGCGTACGGAGACAACGAGAAGGAGCCATCGAACCACCATCGGAGCTTGAAGAGAAGGAGTTCAAGTTTAGGTATAACCATCTTCATCCGAGTAGCTAAATATCTTTAGCTTAGTATGCTAGTTTTAGTTTAGGTAAAGATCCCGACTTTGGTTAGTCCATGTTGCCCCTTGCGCTAAAAATTTGATTTTTATACCGTTTCCGCCTCCCCGTAAGAACCGGGGGTCGCAACGTGGACTTACAGTGGTATCAGAGCCTAACTAAACTTAAACTAGCTTGGTAGTGAAGTGTAACGAAGTTCGGAACCGGAAAAATCCAAAAACCAAACTTTTACAAAATCTGAGTTTCTGTTGAAATTTTTTCTTGTCAAAATGAAAAACTTTATACTCCTAAATTCGGCTCAGGGTTTTTTGTGAACACCCAAGAAAAACGATACAGTAATTCGTCCAAACCGCCGCCCTTCCGCCGCGCGAGCTAGGGATCCGCCGCGGAAGCGCCGCGCTTTGTCGTCTTCTCTGCATCGTTTTTCGTGCAGTGTGTGTCTGTGTTGGTTTTGGGATTTTTGATATATATTATATGTGCCCAGATTTTCCAGAAAAGAAATTTCCTTTTGGGGTCCTATAATCCCGTATTTTTTTCCGAACTTCACTGTACTTTGACTATGATGGTTATATCTGTGATGTTTGCATGTATTGAACGTCGGCTAATCGCTATAAGTCGATTGGTCGGGGTTATACATGATCTGTAATGTGCTGGAATGTGTATATAAATATGTTGGATTGTCGCGGGTGAATAGCCGGGGGTTGTGAGACGAGAGTTTTCTTTTCTTGCAATTCATGTAAATTTGTAAATTGATGTAATAATTATTTGTATGGCCGCACAACCGGGTCGGGGTTGTAGCCGTCATTGTATAATTTCTTTTTACTGTTTTTGCTCCTAGGATAGACCCATGGAAGGGTGCACAAACTACCGGGTATGCCGAAGTGTCGAGTGGCCTACTCATAGAGATGAGGGAGGTTGCTACGCTTCGGGTACTTGGCGGGTAGTTTGCCACACCCGTAGGGGTCTTGGGTGGGGTTTTGGCTATTCACCGCGACCGTGTTATCTGTTTTTGTTACAGGCTCGTACAAATTACAGATTCCTAGTATATCCAATGTATTTATCTGTGATCTGAAATGTTTATCATTGCAGTATATCTATATATGATATTATTTAGGCGTTGCTTATGTTTTACAGACGCGCTAGCCCAGCCCCCGCTCTGTCGTTAGTTAAGTAACCTAACGGGTAATGACGGGGCCCCGTGGCGAATGCGAATGGCATAAGCGTACGTCATATTTTGGTTGTTTTCTGCAATGGTAGGTTTAAATGATGGGACGCATTAAAAGAACTAATGCAAGAATATCACGCATTAAAAGAACTAATGCAAGATAATAAACCAAGTTAAAGTCGTTGGAACACTTTCGAAAAACCACTCGGTTCTTTTCAAAACAACTTTTAAATACGGAGCTTGAGCCACTCCTTTTAAAAGCTATCTCGTTCCATCGACCAAATCAAGTTCACTACGTTCACGGTTTTGCCAAAACCATCCGTAGCCCTCCGTCGTTTCATATGAATAGTCAATAGTATTCAAGCTGTGTTTGTTGGCCAAAGTCAAGGCACAGTGATTGGTAGCTATTGGGTATTCATGTGCAGCATAGATAGATGCGTTGGTTTGGAACAGTCGTACTGCCTTGTTGGCCAAAGTCAAGGGTAGGTGCGGGTGGATTCAAATTAACCTGGAGAACGACTGGCAGAACTTGACATGTGACTTATGATTTGTTGGCCAAAGTCAAGGTCATAAGAGCATGGGGCAAAAATCCACATCGGGAGTTTCATAAGTACTGAAACTTGCTAGATTTGCATACCATTTGGAGTGTGATGATTCTGGTAGGATTCCTTCAGTTTCGTCACGCGATGATATTTGGATCCCGATCCTACTGTGAGTATATGCTACTCCTCGGGAAATTTCTCACTTAACGATCAATGCTATAAACCTAGTAGGTGCCTAGAAAGGTGTTAGCGGGGCTACGCCCCCAGGGAAAAGAGGTTCTTTAATTAAGGAACTTCGCGAAAGCGTTGGAAAACCTCCCTCGAAGTACCGACACCGGCCTGGCTGAACGGTTAAGCAAGTATTGTACGGTGGGATTGATCCTGACTAATTCTTCCTTTATGGTTTGAGGAGGGATTCGAGAAACAGTGGGAGCCATCCTGTTTAGACAAACTAAAAACCACTCTAAACTTGCAAGAGCATCATGCTGAGTGTTTCTTCTTCTCTCTCCTAATTGCAGCGACCAATCAACATGACTGGACTTAAGTTACTCCTAGATAAAAACAAACTGACAGGGCCAAACTACAAAGATTGGCTCAGGAATGTCAAGATAGCAATCACTTATGACAAGCTGGGGTATCTTCTTACCACCAAATCTCCCCCTGTCCCTGGTCCAACTTCCAGTGTCGCGGATAAGGAAATCCGCAAGACTTGGGAGATTGATAGCGCGAAGGCCAAGTGCCTCCTGCTTGCCTCGATGGACAACGAACATCAGAGGAGGCATGAGAATATGGACATGGAGTCCATATTGCTCCATACAAAAGAACTGTATGGAGAGCAATCACGTATCGCAAGATACGAAGCGTCGAAAAAGTTATTTTCGACAAGAATGGCCGTCGGATCATCAGTAGCCGAGCATGTGCTAAAGATGATCGGCTACATTGAGGAGCTCGCTGACCTAGGGATCACATTGGAGAGTGAGCTATATACGGATATAGTTCTCCAGTCCCTTCCTTCCACTTACGCCCAGTTTATACTGAACTTCAACCTACAAGAAAAGGAGGTTGAACTATCAGAGCTCCTCAACATGCTGAGGAGCGCAGAGGGCACCCTACAGAAAGGTAGGGAAACATCCACTTTGTTTGTAGGGGGATCATCTTCTTCTAGGTCCAAGGCGAAAGCCAAGGGAAAGAAGAAGAAGGCCCCCGCTAAACCAAGGGGCGGTGTTAATAAAGTGGATACGAAGGGAAAAGCAAAAGCAACAAAGATAGCGGGGAAGCTTGTGGATAAGGAAGAATGCTTCTATTGTCATAAGAAAGGACACTGGAAGAATGATTGCAGGGCCTGGAAGGCCAGAACACAGGAATTGAAGCAGGTTGCAGCTTCAGCTTCAGGTGTGTATGTTATTGAAAACTGTCTTTCAATAAACTCTACTTCCTGGGTATTGGATACCGGATCAGGATCTCATATCTGTAATTCTTTGCAGGCGTTGAGAAACCGTAGGGTTTTGAAGGCAGGTGACATGACCCTCAGAGTTGCAAACGGAGCTAGCATGGATGCTAAAGCCGTGGGGGACTATCACCTGGGAATGTCAGATGGACATGTTTTGGTTTTGCGTAATTGCTTTTTTGTACCCAACGCAACTTGTAATATCATTTCTGTATCTTTAGTTTCTAAAGAAGGTTATGAATTTGCGTTTGTAAGTAATGTTGTAAACATTCACCTTAATCAAGTATTGATTGGGTCAGGTACTCTGAGTAATGGTATATACGTGTTAAACCAACCACAGATTTTTAATGTCCAGAATACACACAAAAGAAAGTCTCCAGAAATAAATCAGACTTTCTTATGGCATTGTAGATTGGGTCACATCAATGAGAGAAGGTTGACGAAGTTACATACAGAAGGGTATTTGAATGCGTTCGAATATCAGTCGTATGCCACTTGTCAATCCTGTCTCAAGGGAAAGATGACAAAGACTCCGTTTACTGGACATGGAGTAAGAGCGAGCGAGCTCTTGGGACTCGTACACAATGACGTGTGCGGTCCAATGTCTACACATGCCCGAAGCGGACATTCTTACTTCATTACTTTTACGGATGACTTCTCAAGGTACGGTTATGTCTTCTTAATGAAACATAAGTCCGAGGCTTTTGGAAAATTCCAGGAGTATAAGAATGAAGTAGAGAAACAGACCGGAAAAAGTATTAAGATTCTAAGATCGGATCGAGGTGGAGAATACTTAAGTGCCGAGTTCCTGGACTACTTAAAAGAGAACGGAATTCTCTCTCAGCTCACTCCTCCATACACCCCGCAACATAACGGTGTATCGGAGAGACGGAACCGCACCCTATTGGATATGGTGCGGTCCATGATGAGTAACGCTGAGTTGCCGCGATCATTATGGGGATATGCGCTAGAATCAGCAGCATACCTTTTGAACCGAGTTCCTACTAAGACCGTGCCTACTACACCATATGAGATATGGTGTGGGAAGAGACCCTATCTTAAGCACATTAAGACATGGGGATGTCCGGCTTTTGTCAAAAAGCAGCATGCGGACAAGCTCGAGGCACGCTCAGTACAGTGCAAGTTTGTGGGATATCCAAAGAATTCCAAAGGATATTTCTTCTACTGTGAAGAGGAACAAAAAGTCCTTGTTTCTCGTCATGCCTACTTCTTGGAAACTGTGTTTTTGGAAACCCAGATAAGTGGGAGCACAGTAGAACTGGAAGAAATTCCAGAACCACAGACTGTTACTGAAAGCTTAGTGGAACCAGAGGGTTCAACAGAACAGGACATTCCTACGCCGCTCCGCAGGAGTACTAGGCAGACTCATCCGCCCGAGAGATACTACGGTTTTCTCATAGACGGGGATAGAGAGGATTGCATCATAGATTATGATGAGCCTACTAGCTTCCAGCAGGCCGTTCAGAGCGTTGACTCAGTGAAATGGCTGGATGCAATGCGGACCGAAATGGAGTCCATATACACCAACAAGGTATGGACGTTGGACATTGCTCCAGACGGGGTAAAACCCGTAGGATGCAAGTGGATCTTCAAAAGGAAGATTGGTGTAGATGGACAGGTTGAGACCTATAAAGCTAGGCTGGTAGCAAAGGGTTTTCTTCAAAGACCTGGCTTGGACTACGACGAAACCTTTTCTCCAGTAGCCATGCTGAAATCCATTCGGATCCTTCTTGCCATTGCTGCCTTCCACGATTATGAGATCTGGCAAATGGACGTAAAGACAGCTTTTCTAAATGGAAATTTAGAGGAGTGTGTCTATATGGACCAGCCAGAGGGTTTCATTCAGAGTGGGAGCAGCGGAAAGGTGTGCAAGTTGCTTAAGTCCATCTATGGACTAAAGCAGGCATCGCGGAGTTGGAACATCTGTTTTGATGAGACGGTCAAAGAATTTGGCTTTATCAAAAAATCCAGATGAACCATGCATCTATAGTAGATTTGTAGCGAGAACTGTAGTATTCCTCGTTTTATACGTGGATGACATTCTCTTAATAGGAAATGACATTCCTATGCTACAATCTGTCAAGGGGTTCTTGTCACACAGGTTCTCCATGAAAGACCTGGGTGATGCCTCATACATTCTGGGTATCCGGATCTACCGTGACAGATCCAAGAGGATATTAGGACTTTCGCAGTCCAGGTACATCGACACCATACTAAAGAGGTTCAGTATGGAAGATTCCAAGCGCGGTAACCTACCGGCTTGTCACGGGATCACCCTCTCTAAAGAGATGTCTCCCAAGACTGATTTAGAGAGGGATCGCATGTCTATTATACCCTACGCTTCTGCGGTAGGCTCTATAATGTATGCGATGTTGTGTACCAGACCGGATGTAGCTTATGCACTGAGTGTGGTAAGCCGGTATCAGTCAAACCCTGGGGAGAAACACTGGATAGCGGTAAAGAACATACTCAAGTACCTGAGAAGGACTAAGGAGATGTTCTTGGTGTATGGCGGAAAAGACCTCCAGATCGAGGCCTTTGCTGACTCCAGCTTCCAGAGTGACAAGGATGATTCCAAGTCCATGTCGGGTTTTGTCTTTACCCTCAATGGAGGGGCGGTGTGTTGGAAGAGTTCCAAACAGGAAACCGTTGCAGACTCGACGATGGAAGTGGAATACATTGCTGCATCTGATGCCGCAAAAGAAGCTGTCTGGATGAGGAAGTTCTTGAAAGAACTTCAGGTGGTTCCGTCCATTGTTGATCCAATACCTCTGTATTATGACAACAACGGGGCTATAGCTTTAGCGAAGGAACCCAGGTCCCATCAGAGATCCAGGCACATCTTGAGGCGGTATCACCTGATCAGGGAGATCGTGGATCGCCAGGAGATCGAGGTTCGGAGAGTCGCTTCAGAAGACAACACTGCAGATCCATTCACCAAGGCCTTGCCCCAGACTCAGTTCGAGCGGCTCATCGAGATGATAGGTCTTCGATACGCCAGTACATGGCCTTAGTGCAAGTGGGAGATTGTTAGTGTATATGCCCTAGAGGCCATTACTGTATCATACTAGTTTGTATATTACTTAATGGATGCTTGGGATATTCACCTTGTATATACAATCTTGCTCAAAATAGTAGTATGCTACTTGGTTTGTTTCTACTTCAATGTGTACTTGTGTTTATTTTAGTATATCACTTATACGCATTAGTGGAGCCCTTAGGATCTTTGCTTGATTACCAGCGTTGTGATGGCAGTCACACTAGTGGGGGCTGGGTAATCTATAAGCACATCCTTATTCAGGTCCCTGGTCGCAGGACTATCGAGACAGGGCATCGATACTCCGGAGTAGACCAGCGCATGCGCTTCTCATCCCAGTGTGGGAGACAGTCTGTCCCACAGCCGTCAGTACGTCGTACTTGAGATAGTATGCGGGTGCTCGTTAGGTTACGGGTACACTGGACAGGACTCGTCGGGAACTGACTAGTTGGTATTATACCTATCGTCAGTTATCAGTTCCCAGGTGACATGAGTACAGCTTAGTCCGCTGACTTGACACTGTCACTTCGCCTCGGGTGTGTTCCCACTGTACTTTGATCACTACCCTACCACGGCTCAAAGGAGTCGTGCAAACAGGTGGTGGTTGGGTGCAGTCCCGAAGCACTTGGAGGCAGTGACGGTTAGACAGGATTCGTCTCTCCCGGTATTGGGGGTTGACATCACGCTGTGTCTAGGAGAGCCATTACACGAGTAGTCCCTGGCCAGGGCAAACGAGATATACTGGTAGGTTTCCAGTGTTATCTCAGGGTGTATTGGGCTTCACTCCGGCACGACTTGTACCGCTATTGGGGGACTGACGTTTACCGCCCCCTAGGCCCGCCATGCGATGTATCAGACGAACAGACCGGACTGTACGGAGAATGTCACACTCAGGCTCAGTAGGAGTTCAGATGGGTTTCGCCTCGTCGGTCTTCTTATCGGCATTACCTGGGGACCGTTACGCACAGCTAGTGCCGCTTGCGGTCTGTGGTTAAACCCACTGCCAGCGTAGTGTCGAGTCTTTAGAGTCCCACACAGAAAGCTTTTCGCCTTTAGGAAAAAGAGTAGAGGTCGCATGGTATTGCGACAGGTCGCATGGTTTTGCGACGGGGTTCGATCACATCCGTGCACTTGTGCACGTACAGTGTCCGGACAGTTTACACTAGCGGGCTTTGGTTTAAGCCAGATCCTAGTGTACCTTATGGGATTGGATTTATCCAGTTTGCATTCGTGTTCCTCGGAACGTGGATGCGGGTGTGTATGCACAGTTGACAGGGAGGCAGAGGCTGCGGATTCTCATTAGGGTTGTTGACAGTTGACCGTTGACTATTTGACTTTTTGCTCAACCCTAATGAGAATATGATATGTGATTAACTATTATATTAATTAAGTATTATGGTGATATGGTTGTTGACTTGTTGACTTTTGTTGACTTGTTGACTTTGGTGACTTGTTGACTTTTGTTGACTTGTTGACCGGTTGACTAGGTTTGACTAGTTGACCATCATGATAACCATGGTTATCATTTCATGCCAAAGACTTTTTCTTGCTTGCTCATTTGAGTAAAATGAGTGCATGACATGATAAGCTTATGGTTGCTTCTAACCATCACATAAGACTTTTTTGATATGATGAGTTATGATCATTTTGGATTATGAGAGGGTGAAAGACAAAAGAGTTGCTCATTTCTTTCTTGCTCATTCTCTCTCTTGTTCTTGAGCTCTCCTCTTGCTCTCACCCTCAACCTCTTGCTCCCTCTCTTGATCTATGGTTCTCTTGCCTCATGAGTTGAGAATCAAGAACCATAGATAAAATCCCATTCTAAATCATCTCTACTCATTCTAGTTCACTAGGTTTAGCAAACCAAGTGAACTAGTTTCTTCAAAGAACGAAGAAGGAGCTTAAGGTTGGAGCTTTCAAGTGGATCTATCTTCGGCGTACGGAGACAACGAGAAGGAGCCATCGAACCACCATCGGAGCTTGAAGAGAAGGAGTTCAAGTTTAGGTATAACCATCTTCATCCGAGTAGCTAAATATCTTTAGCTTAGTATGCTAGTTTTAGTTTAGGTAAAGATCCCGACTTTGGTTAGTCCATGTTGCCCCTTGCGCTAAAAATTTGATTTTTATACCGTTTCCGCCTCCCCGTAAGAACCAGGGGTCGCAACGTGGACTTACATTATCGACTCCGAAGTCGATATTTCTCCATTTACCTTTCCTTTACCCACTACCACACCCACTTCGATGGATCCACCTCCATCAAACTTCTTTAACCCTAATCTGCCGCCGTCCGTTGGTGTGCAGAATCCACCCCGCATCTCTCTCCAGGAGAGGTGCTACCCTATTCGAGGTCCTCTTTCGACCAGCTTATCCACACCACCAGCCAACGGGGATAACTTTGAGATTAAGCCCCAGTATATCAATCTTTTACACAAATTCCACAGACTCGAGACCGAGGACGCTTACGTTTTCATTACCAAATTTGAAAACGTATGCGCAATGATGGGTACGTCACAACTTTCAGTGGATGCTATGCGTTTACGACTTCTTCCATTTACCCTGTGCGATATAGCCGAGAAATAGCTATATAACACTACAGCACACTCTATTACAAATTGGGAAGAATTCGTCGCTGCATTCCTTAAGAAATTTTACCCAATACAAAAGACAGCTCGAATCCTTAGCGAACTGAATCAATTTGCCCAGCTCCCTACTGAACCATTCTCTAAATGCTTTGAACGTTTCAAAGATCTATTGGTTCAATGTCCTCATCACGGCATCCCGAGATGGGAGCTTTGCCGAATCATTTATGAGGGCATTAACCCACTAAACAGAGCCTTGAAAACATGTGTCAAGGTACTTTTATGACCAAAGATGATGGGGAAGCTTGGAAGTATTTAGAAGAGTTCGCTGAAAAATCACTACAGTGGGAGAGTGGAACCCAACTATTGAATATGGGTGGCGTACACCAAATAGATGTGTCCATAGGTGTTCGAGCTGAGATGGCAGCAATGCAAAAGAAGCTCGACGCTATGGAACACAAATTTGCAGCAGCCTCCCTAAACCCAATGTCGCTCCCTAAAACTGTTTGTGGGTGGTGTTCTGATCCGTCTCATTTAACGGAAGAATGTCCATTAAACTCTGCGTTTCAAGGTCACGAGCATTCTAATGCCGCATTTCAAAGACCTCGAAACGATCCATATTCTTCCACGTACAATCAGGGTTAGAGGAATCACCCGAATTTTTCTTGGAACCAAAACCAATCTCAAAACACGGTTCCAAACAAGAATCAATTTCAAAGGGCTCTTCCTCCACCACAGAAACCCCTTCAACTCACTCAGCACCCCTACCAGTCACAAAATTTCCAAAACCAGGTCAACACTCCTGCACAGTCTAATCCTATGCAGTTGACCGGTTCTGACGAGTTCTCTCAATTCACTCAAACCATGAAATCACTTTTGTCAAATTTCATAGAGGTTTCGGCTGAGGTTAGATCTTCCGTTGGTGAGATTAAGAAAAACTCAGTGTCCTAAGCTGAGAGTATCAGAACGATGGAAGCTGAAATCGCATGACTTAAAGCCGAAATGAGCGAGAGAAAAAGGGAAACTTCCCTCTCAACCCCTACAGAATCCTGGGCATTACAATGTAAATGCCGTCACAACATTGAGATCGGGAAGAGTGCTGAACAATCATGTCGGGGAAGGAATTGATGATATTAGAAATCATATCAACACCCCGGCTGAGACCTTTCCACACACACACACTTCTCCTTCTGATCCTTGTTCTTCTACCACACCACCTTCTCGCGAGCCTATTCTCCATTTCCCACTAGGCTCGACACCTCAGTATAGCCCTTCTAGTTCTCCACAGACGGTCCCCACACCTCTTTTGGGATCTCGTCTACCCCCTCTTCCTTCTCCTATGATGGACCCGACGCTTATTGCCAAAGCGCCTTACCCGAATCGGTTAAGGGGTAACAGAACGAGTCCTCATATGGAGAAAATTATGGAAATGTTCAAACAGGTTAACATCAACATCCCTCTCCTAGATGTGATTCAGCAAGTCCCCGCTTATGCGAAAATTCTTAAGGAATGTGCACTAGGAAGAGGAAGACTCAAGTGCCGAAGAAGGTCTTTATGTCTAATAATATTAGCACTGCTTTTATCCCCCAGCTACCAAGAAACGTAAGGACCCAGGATGTCCTACAATATCGATTTCTATTGGGGGTAAAAACATAAATCGTGCTCTTTTAGACCTTGGCGCAAGTGTTAACCTACTTCCATATTCTGTATATGAGCAATTAGGGATTGGAGAGTTGAAACCTGCTCACTGCACTCTCCAAATGGCAGACCGTTCAATCACCAAACCAAGGGGTGAACTAGAGGATGTGTTGATAAAGGTCGGGGAATTTGTTTTCCCTGTAGACTTCATTGTGCTCGATACACAGCCTGTAGCAATCTCCCGGGGCCAAATTCCGGTGATTCTGGGTCGTCCTTTCCTTGCCACTTCCAATGCTGTTATAAACTGTAGAAATGGTTCAATGAACTTATCATTTGGAAATATGACCATTGAACTAAACATCTACAAAGTTGGAAGTCAGCCATCAGAACCCTCTGCTCATATTCTAGATGTGTGCTCTGTCCACGAGATCGCTCCCGAGAGTTATGGAGCTGAGGATCTTTGCTTTCTAGATCTCGACGACATTACCACATCTCTGCTTGATCTCACACATGATCTTAGTGAGGACACTTTTCCTACACTTGAGTCCTGCACTCCTGACCTTTCTCCACCCGAGTCTGTATCTTTCACAGGCTTTGAGCTTCTTTGTAATTCCAAAAATCACTTGATGATCCCTCCTTCTATCATTTCTCCGCCTGAATTAGATCTCAAAATTTTACCTTCTCATCTTAAATATGCTTATTTAGGTGAGAATGAGTCTTTACCGGTTATCATATCCGCTTCTCTAGCATCAGAGCAAGAGAATGCACTTTTATCGGTATTGAGATCTAATAAAGAGGCGTTCGGTTGGAGTATGGCGGACATCAAAGGGATTAGTCCCTTGATTGTTGAACATCATATACATATGATGGATGATGCCAGACCAACCCGAGAACCACAGAGGCGGTTAAATCCCGTCATGAAGGAAGCGGTGATGAAAGAGATCGTCAAATGCCTAGATAATGGTATTATATACCCCATCTCCGATAGCCAATGGGTGAGTCCTCTACATGTCGTCCCTAAGAAATCCGGCATCACTGTTATAACCAATGAGGCAAATGAGTTGATTCAGACATGCACCCAAACTGGGTGGCGTTTATGTATTGATTATAGAAAACTCAATGCTGCCACGAGGAAAGACCACTTTCCTCTACCATTCATTGATCAAATGCTGGAACGCTTAGCGGGACGAGAGTATTATTGTTTTATGGACGGATACTCAGGCTATAATCAGGTCCCCATCGCCAAAAAGGATCAAGATAAAACCACTTTTACTTGTCCTTTTGGTACCTTTGCTTACAGTCGCATGCCCTTTGGGTTATGCAATGCTCCCGCTACCTTTCAGCGGTGTATGATGGGGATATTCTCTGATATGGTAGAGAATTTTCTGGAGATCTTTATGGACGATTTCTCGATTTTTGGAGACTCTTTTTCTGAATGCCTATCGAATCTTGACGCAGTTCTTACTCATTGCAAAGAGAAGAAACTTAACTTTGAACTAGGAAAAATGCCATTTCATGGTCCAAGAAGAAATTGTACTTAGACATGTTATTTCACAGAAAGGTATTGAGGTTGAGAGCTAAGATAGATGTCATTCAAAACCTACCTCATCCCAAAAGCATCAAAGATATTCGATCTTTCCTTGGCCATGTGGGCTTTTATAGGAGATTCATTAAGGATTTTAGCAAAATTGCTAGACCTTTAACTCTTCTCCTGGCCAAGGATACGACCTTCCACTTTGACTCGGACTATGAGACAGCTTTCGACTCACTTAAACACTCACTCACTGCAGCCCCCGTTCTATCGTCTCCAAATTGGGACTACCCCTTTGAGCTGATGTGTGACGCATCCGACTTTGCAGTAGGTGCAGTCTTAAGACAGCACATTGAAAAGATGCCACACGTGATCTACTATGCAAGTAAGACCCTGAACGATGCACAAATCAATTATACAACCACCGAGAAAGAACTTTTAGCGGTTTTATTTGCATTAGAAAAATTCAGGCCTTACTTAATTGGCTCTCCTATAGTTGTGTACACTGACCATTCCGCCTTAAAACATCTTCTGGCGAAGAAAGATGCAAAAGGTCGACTAATACGTTGGATCCTTCTGTTACAAGAATTTGATCTTGTTATCAAAGATAAGAAAGGATGTGAAAACGTAGTAGCCGACCATCTTTCACGCATCTCTTCTTCCCCTGTGACCCTGCCGATCAATGATTCGTTTCCTGACGAACAACTCTTGAGCGTATCCAATGAACCTTGGTTAAAGGATATTGTGAACTATCTTGTCACGAGACTTATACCCAGCGATTGGTCAAAATAGGACAAATACCGTTTTCTATCCTAAGTAAAACACTTTTACTGGGATGATCCCTATCTGTTTAAATGTTGTCCTGATCAGATCATTCGCCGGTGTGTCCCGGAAGAAGAGTTCAAGAGTGTTCTTTCTTTTTGTCATGATCAGGCCTGTGGGGGTCACTTCGGTCCTAAAAAGACGGCGGAAAAGGTTTTGCAATGTGTTTTTTATTCGCCGACCTTATTCAAGGACGCATTTGACTATTGCAAAACCTGTACACAGTGTCAGTACACGGGTAGAATCTCCCGGAGGAATGAAATGCCTCAGCAACCCATTCTGGTTGTTGAAATATTCGATGTTTGGGGCATTGATTTTATGGGTCCCTTTCCCAACTCCATTGGGAATTTGTATATAGTGCTGGCGGTTGATTACATCTCAAAGTGGGTTGAAGCCATTCCATGTCGCACTAATGACAAAAAGGTTATCATTAAGTTCTTAAAAGAGAATATCTTTTCGCGATTTGGACACCCACGCGCTATCATTAGCGACAATGGGACACATTTCTGCAACAGATCTTTCGAGACTCTGATGCGGAAATACGCAATCAACCACCGACTTTCTACACCCTATCATCCCCAAACGAGCGGGCAGACTGAAATTTCAAATAGACAGATCAAACTTATCCTGGAGAAGACTGTTGCAAAGAATAGAAAAGACTGGTCGACAAATTCACGGATGCTCTTTGGGCATTCAGGACTGCATATAAAACCGACATAGGGATGTCTCCATATAGGATAGTGTTCGGGAAGGCATGTCACTTACCCGTTGAGATAGAGCATAAAGCATTGTGGGCTATAAAGGAAATAAATTTTTATCTAAACGAAGCCTGCAACTTTCGGAAGCTGCAACTAAATGAGCTAAGCGAACTCCGTGATGAAGCTTATGATAACGCTGTAATCATAAAGAATAGGACTAAGGTTTTTCACGAAAAAAATATTTTAAGGAAAACATTTTCACCTGGTCAACAAGTCCTTCTTTATGATTCACGATTACACCTTCACGCGGGTAAGCTCCGATCTCGGTGGAAGGGACCTTTTGTTGTGCGGTCTGTATACCCGCACGGGACAGTAAAAGTAGAAAATGTTAAAAACGGCACATTTTTCAAAGTGAATGGACATAGACTAAAGCCGTATTTTTCCACTGACCCCATGGAGGTGCTCTTGTTCTTACAAGAGCCGGTTTATTTGGATTCAAATTCCTCCGTCTCACCTTCATATCCTGTATATCACTGCATCATGTTTTGAATGAAGGTGAGGGAAAAAAATAAGTTTGGGGGTGTTGCGCCACGGCAGCGCCACGGCCGTCTATCCGAGGCCAAAAAGCGGAATCAAAATTTTCTTAACTTTTAAACTGGCGCTACCGCGGACAATATACCCGGATCGAAACCATTAACCGATACTAGCTGATAAGAGAAAAGGTGAGAGATATACCGAGTGATCCGAGTCCTCCGGTCTTCTCGTCATCGTCCCGATCTCCTGCGGAAACTCCGGTCGTCGCCTCCTTGCCGGAAGGGCACCACATCGTCTGCATCTTTTACGGGCTCCCACCTCAATACCGAGGCAACTCGGGCACGAAGCTGGCTAGTCGACGTGCCCAAGCTTTGCTGTAGAATGTAGTGTAGAAGATGCTTGTCTCATATGGGGTAATGAAGTTGCCATTGAATGGAGGGAAGTGAAGAATGAAATGGAGATGAACTTTGGTGTAACCAAATGAGATGATAATTTTCCCCATTTTACCAAATGAAAAATCCCTCATCTCTCATTCTCAAGTGGCCGGCCATATCAAAGTGAGAATGGTGGAGGATAAAACAAAACTCATGAAGGGAGGTGAGTGTAGGATAAAGAGAATGGTGACCATATCCAAACAACATGATTACAAACTTACATCCAAACCATATCCTTTCAAATCTCAATTTAATGCAAGAGAAACAAATGATGGTGGAAAAGAAAAGATGCCATCATAATCAAAACATTTGCAAGAAACCCCTCCACAATGTGTTATTTGCAAACTTGCAAATAACCCCCTCCATCGGAAAAGTCCGGCCGGGAAAGAACAAAGGAAAACCGGCCGGAACGGAATGCAAACTGGCAACTCCAGAAAACTGGTCCCGTAATAAATTACAGGAAAACCCCAATACTGTGCATACACACCCGCATCTGTATTCCGACCGGATACAAATGCAATGAGACAAAATCTACACTGTACTAAACTAGGACCGGCTTAAACCAAAGCCGGCTAGTAATATACGTTCGATCCTAATCCGTGCAATACCGCACGTATCGGATCGAACCCTGCCATATATCCATATGGCCACTAGTACAAACCGTCCGATCCTGATCCGTGCAATACCGCACGTATCTGATCGGACCCTGCCATATCTCCATACGGCCTCTACAGCGTTTCGCCCGAAAGATTGAGTAACTGAAAGTGTGGTGGACTCTAAAGACTCGTCAATACTATGGTTGTGGATTTAACCACCAGCACGTCAGAGGTATAAGCCAATACGTGACGGGCCACCAGCTATTGACTAAAAGGGACGTCGATGAGCGAACTCATCCTGACACCCTACTGAGCCTGTCAGTGACAATATCCGTACAGTCCGGTCCGTTCGTCTATGAGCATCGCATGGCGGGCCTAGGGGGTTGGTAAAAGTCAGACCCCCAAAGGCGGTACAAGTCGTGTCGGAGTGAAGCCCAAAACACCCTGAGATACTACTGGAATACCTACCAGTAAATCTCCTGCCTCGGCCGAGGGCTTTGTGTAATGGCTCTCCTAGACACAGCGCGACCTCACCCCCAATACCGGGAGAGACGAACCCCTGCAGATCCGCTCACTGCCTCCATGTGGCTCGGGACTGTACCCAACTAAAACCTGTTTGCACGACTCCTTTGAGCCGTGGTAGGGTAGTAATCAAAGCACAGTGGGAACTCACACGAGACAAATGACGATCTCAGGTCGATGAACTAACCAGTACACATGTCACCTGGGAATTGCTATCTGACGTCTGGTATAATCCCAACTAGCAGGTTCCCGGCGAGTCCTGTCTAGTGTACTCATAACCCAATGAGCACCTGTATACATCTTAGGTGAACCAACTGACACCAGTGGCTTGTGAGACCGGCCACCGCCCCTCGTCGGGGTCTCGACTGTATACACTAGTCTACTAATGGAGTATCGATGCCCAGTCTTGAAACTCCCACGACTAGGGACCTTTTAAGGATGTGCTTATAGACTACCAGCTCCCACGTATATGATCGCCATCATACTGCTGGTGGTCAAGCAAGAATCCTAGGGGCTCTATCAACGTGTAATAGCGACCTGTCAGGTCACCTAAAGCAGTACACGATGATAAAGATAAACCAGATAGCATACTATCATCTTGAGTAAGACTGTCCTACCGGGATAGGTCCTCCCTCAATCATTGCAATCACGTGCCTGTGATCCAATAATTGACTCTGAGGGCACTATCTCCAACAATCTCCCACTTGCACTCAAGGCTAATTATTGCGATGTTGCATACTCACAGCCCGTGTGATACCGAACACCCAACTCCTCTACTAGTCAGTCTCACAAAGCTCGTTTGCGAAACTATTGCGTTCGAGGAATAGCCTCAGTGAGTGGATCCGCTGTGATGTTTCTTTCAATGTCTCTCTATATCTCAAGTTCGCGGAGAAAACCATCTCCCGAAATGAGCAATACCTGTCTTAGAGTATGTCTGGATATCTGATGGGACCTAGCTCATAAATGAACTCCAAATCCAAACTTCTTAGACTGTATCAATAACTGAACTTAATCAGTACCCAGCGCCATGCCTCCCTCAGTATTGCCTTGGACCACCTGTCCAAAATACTGCCCCTCGTCAAAAGGAGAAACTATAACTCTGACAGCCACTCTGCCATCCATGTCACCTTGGAAGCCTGGAGTGACAACCGTCTCCTAAAAGAGGCTGTCGTTATCACATCCCTAGAACATCAACTTATGTTCTAAAACTGCTTCCGACTATTTCTCCAGGATTGGATTAATATCAGCTTATTGCAGCTACTGCAAGAACAACATCTGGTGTGGTACTTGACATCTCATGATTGACTCAATTGCCTAAGCAAGTTATCTGCCAATCATGCACATCCCTCTCTACTTTAGTCTATAAGACACCTTTAGAGAGGGTGACTCCATTACCTGCAGGTACACTACCATGCCAGGAGTCGTCCATTCTAAATACACTTAGAATGCTGTCAAAGTACCCTGATTGGGAAACCACCCAAATCTAGATCTAAAACCATAGATCTAGTAACAGTATGTCTGATATAATGTCCAAGTCCCATGTGGAGAAAACACTGTGTGACAACCAAAGTATAACCGATCGTATTATAGGAGTTTCCTTTCCTACTCTAGGTATGTCATCCAAAACCAGGACATCACACCCTACTACCTTCTTAACAGATCCATCCCCTATTCTGATGACGTCAAACCTATGACTATCACATCAGAAATAGATGATCTATCTCCGCTATATCTGCTTTAGTCTACAAATAGACATAAGCCTGATGTCCACCAATGCTTCCGCTGCTCCCACTGACTACGACAACCCTCTGGCAGAGTCATATAGACGCGCACTTCTAAAGCTAGTTTAGAACGACGCTATACTCATCCTCCTGCCGGGTCTCGCAGCCTGGAATAACAACAATGGCAAGTGTGGGTAAACAAGAACTTCCCTGTCACCGTCCTTGAGGCTACCGGAGTGCCTCTCGGGTGCCTGAAGTTACCCACCTTATCTGTGGAGTGGCCAATGGAATGTCAAATCAGATTGAATCTTTAGGTTCCTTATCAAATCTTCAGTAATCGTTTGCGGTTCTGGAATCTCTTCCAGTTCTACCATACTCCCACTACTGTTTTTCTGAAAAATAACCATTTCCTTTTAAAATGTGGCGAGTTAAGAACAATATCACTATTGATCTTCCAGATGGTAGAAAGTCAACCTTCGTCATAGCCTGGGTCAACCCACAAACAGCCATTACAGAAACGCGCCTTGAGTTGTCCAGTGTCTGGTTTTAATCATAAGCCGGACAACTCCCCGTACCTTAACATCGTTAAGATATGAACTGTTCTATACCCAATATAGAACCAGAGGCACTGATTTAATTGAACCAGATTCAAATCATGCAGCTGTCTCCAGTGCATGTCAACTAAATGGAAGGAGGCCGATCAGCGTTACCCAACTTAGGAATGCTTCCAATTATGAGTAACCTGAAAGAGAAGCAAGTTCTCATTACTATCAACTGAATACCATACACAAGTATCTACATCTTCGATCACCTTGAAGAATCCCGATACTTGCAATACCTGGTTCTCTACTCTATTCTTATACCAATAACTCCTCAAAACTCAGACCCTGTGTTTCTACGAAACACATGTCTAAGAATTAGAGTAGTTAAAAGTAAACAGAATATAGTATGAGGACCAACCCCACTGTCCTAATGGACACTGGACAATATACAATACTCTGTATAAGTCCCTGAGTCTAACAACTCATTCACTGTGTGTCGTAGGTTGAAAACTGTACTATGGTTAAGAAGAATTACACCGCTGTTCAATACTCCTTAACTAACCATCCACTGATATAGGTAAATGTCATAGACATAATTTCAAAAGGTATATCTCACTCTATAAAAATAGACGTATAGATATATCAATTTGAAATTGGTGCATAATAACGGATATTCAAAACCAAATATTTGCCGACCGGCAAACAGCCCAGGTGATCTCCTCAAATATCACCGATTACAACGAATCCCGATATAATGAGGATGATCACCCTATTCCCAATAACTTACTCCCACTCATCATCTGTAAAACCATACAGATGTGAGAATCAAACCTGGTAAATACATACACTGGAGCAAGTGTCTAATTAGGAAATCAGTTTTCTTTTAACAGTACACAGTTGAACTGAAACATTGAAATGTTTCGATAGGGTATCCTGGTATTCCTAGTAATGCCTCTACCATTATCCAGATTCACAACTGTAACCGTATATCTCTTTGCCATCTGTCCAAATCCCTTTATATGTCTTTAGTCATTACCGTCTGCACACCCTCTTAGGCCAAATGGTTTTCTTCCTTCCCTACCGTTCGGCACCAGCCTATGGTTTGGAAGAAGACTATCCAATAAGCATAATGGGTGTACTGTCCTAATCCTAGGAGCACTCGCAAAGCGAGAGAAGGTGAAGATAAAAGACAACCGAATAAACCTTATTCCTATTTCTCCTGAACCAGAATCCATCCCCGAACTGGAACAAGTTCCTTTCGAGTTCGTATATAACCATACGATGGAGTATCCAAATAAACTGTGGATCTTCGTAGTGATACGGAGTGTCCTGGAGAATTACAAAGGCGATTTAGGATTGGCGAAGAAATACTCGGTTTGGTCGTGAATAGCAGTCGCAATTTACTTTGCCCTCTTACTAATCCCTTTCTTTGTCTTAACTTAATACCTTCTGCACACCATCGTTATGCTAATTGGTTTTCTTCATTCCCTACCGGTCGGCACCAGCCTAAGGTTTGGAAGAAGACTATCCAATTTGCGTAATAGGTGTACTATCTCCTAAACCAAGGAGTACTCGCAACCTGAGAGAAGGTAAAAGGAAAAGACAACTGAATAATCCTATTCGTTTTCTCCAGAACCAGAAACCATCCTCGAAGTCCTTCGAGTTCGTATATAACCATACGATGGTTTTGTCCAATGGAAGTTGACGTTCGTAGTAATACGGGGTGTCCTGGAGAAAAGGGTAAAAGTAGGAGTGGCAATGAGGTTTGCAACTCTGACAATCCAAAAGCCAGTGTTAAGAAGGTTCGGTCAACTTGGTCACTGAGTCATAGTCCACGGTCGGGTCAATGGTCGCTGCCAAAGAGAGAGAGAAAAGAAACACTCAGCGTGCACTCTAACCTAGATCAGAATGGTTATCACTTTATCTAATCTGGAAACCTCCCACTGTAACCTCAAATTCTTCCCCAAACCTGAAAGAAGAATTAGTCGGGGTCACCCGAGGAGTAAACCAACTCATCAGTTGGAATCGGGATCCAACTATCATCGCATGATAACATGACGGAATCCACTCACGTCACCACACTCCAGAAGGTATGCGCATGTCTGGCAAGTTTCAGTTCTTTTGAAACTCCCGATGTGATTTTTACCCCTGGGACCCAAGTGACCTTGACGAATAATCAACAAATCAAAAGGACCCAGTCAAGTTCAGCCCGTCATTATCTTGATTGCGTTAAACCCACCCGCACGACCCTTGACGAATAATCAACAAAGTCGTACGACTGTCCTAACCAATCCACATATCCATGCGACAGAATAGCACAACAAAGCTACCGCACACTACGCCTCGGCGAATAGCAACGACAAACGCAGCGCGAATACTAAGCAATACTGATCTGAAATGACGGAGGGCTACGACTGGTTTTCGGCGAAAAACCTTTAACGTAATGAACTTGATATCGTTGAAGGAACCGGATAATTTTTTTATAAAAATATAGTGACGAAAACCTTTGCTAAAGAGGTCACTCCTGGTGAAGGGATCTCGGCTCTTTCCCCGTAGAATGAGGTGCAGGATATTCCAACTGAATACCACGATGCAAAGCAAAAGTAATCGGCTATAGTGAAGTTAATGCCCTGACGCAAACTTCTGTCCAAGGGGTCACTCCCGGTGAAGGGATCTCGGCCCTTGCCTCGTCGACTGAGGAGCAGGATATTCCAAATGAATACCTCGATGCAAAACAAAAGTGAACGTCCTTGCAATAACAGCTTTTTGAAAAATGTTCCAACAACATCAGAATAGGTTTGTTTAGCTTGCATTGATCCGAATCAACGCAGTCCCATCAATTGATCACACCACAAAGAACGAAAATATACTGATGTACGTATATGCCATCCGCATTCGCCACTGGGTCCCGTCATTACCCGTTAAGTTAGCTAACTAACGACAGAGCGGGGACGGGACTAGCGCGGATGCAAAACATATACAATATCTACTAATATATATGCCAATATATTATATTTCGCTTAAGGCGTGATAAAATGCAACAACACAGAACAATACAGATATCTGGAAGCCCCGGGTTTCACAGAGCCGCTGCTGAAACCCGACGTTCCCCTGGTCGTGTGGATAGCCTGTGTTGGAGATAGTGCCCTCAGAGTCAATTATTGGATCACAGGCACGTGATTGCAATGATTGAGGGAGGACCTATCCCGGTAGGACAGTCTTACTCGAGATGATAGTATGCTATCTGGTTTACCTTTATCATCGTGTACTGCTTTAAGTGACCTTACAGGTCGCTATTACACGCTGATAGAGCCCCTAGGATTCTTGCTTGACTGCCGGCAGTATGATGGCGATCATATACGTGAGAGCTGGTGGTCTATAAGCACATCCTTAAAAGGTCCCTAGTCGTGGGAGTTTCGAGACAGGGCATCGATTCTCCAGAGTAGACTAGTGTATACAGTCGAGACCCCGACGAGGGGCGGTGGCCGGTCTCACAAGCCACTGGTGTCAGTTGGTTCACCTAAGATGTATACAGGTGCTCATTGGGTTATGAGTACACCGGACAGGACTCGCCGGGAACATGCTAGTTGGTCTTATACCTGACGTCAGATAGCAGTTCCCTGGTGACATGTGTACAGGTTAGTTCATCGACCTGAGATCGTCATTTGTCTCGTGTGAGTTCCCACTGTACTTTGATTTCTACCCTACCACGGCTCAAATGAGTCGTGCAAACGGGTTTTAGTTGGGTACAGTCCCGAGCCACATGGAGGCAGTGAGCGGATCTTCAGGGGTTCGTCTCTCTCGGTAATGGGGGTGAGGCCGCGCTGTGTCTAGGAGAGCCATTACACAAAGCCCTCGGCCGAGGCAGGAGATTTACTGGTAGGTATTCCAGTAGTATCTCAGGGTGTTCTAGGCTACGCTCCGACACGACTTGTACCGCT
Source organism: Agapanthus africanus (assembly GCA_030015575.1). NCBI lineage: Eukaryota > Viridiplantae > Streptophyta > Magnoliopsida > Asparagales > Amaryllidaceae > Agapanthus > Agapanthus africanus. Next base: position 201,331,883 of record CM057343.1, on the reverse strand, counting down.
TTTGGGGGTCTGACTTTTACCAACCCCCTAGGCCAGCCATGCGATACTCATAGACGAACGGACCGGACTGTACGGATATTGTCACTGACAGGCTCAGTAGGGTGTCAGGATGAGTTCGCTCATCGACGTCCCTTTTGGTCAATAGCTGGTGGCCCGTCACGTATTGGCTTATACCTCTGACGTGCTAGTGGTTAAATCCACAGCCATAGTATTGACGAGTCTTTAGAGTCCACCACACTTTCAGTTACTCAAGCTTTCGGGCGAAACGCTGTAGAGGCCGTATGGAGATATGGCAGGGTCCGATCAGATACGTGCGGTAATGCACGGATCAGGATCGGACGGTTAGTACTAGTGGCCGTATAGATATATGGCAAGGTTCGATCGGATACGTGCGGTATTGCACGGATCAGGATCGGACGGATATTACTAGCCGGCTTTGATTTAAGCCGGATCCTAGTTTGGTACAGTGTAGATTTTGTCTCATTGCATTTGTATCCGGTCGGAATACAGATGCGGGTGTGTATGCACAGTATCGGGGATTTCCTGTAATTTATTATGGGACCAGTTTTCTGGAGTTGCCAGTTTGCATTCCGTTCCGGCCGGTTTTTCCTTTGTTCTTTTCCGGTCGGACTTTTCCGATGGAGGGGGTTATTTGCAAGTTTGCAAATAACACATTATGGAGGGGTTTCTTGCAAATGTATTAATTATGAAAGAATCTTTTGATACCATTCTTTTCTATCATCATCACTTGCTTTTTGGTGATTTGAGGTGATTAGTAGTTGATGTGAGTTAGTTATGATGATGTTTGGATATGGTCACCCTCTCTCTTTTCCTACACTCACCTCCCTCTTGCTTATGTATTCTTTCCTCCACCATTCTAGCATGATGAGGTTTTCATTTTGGAGAGAAGAAAAAAGATGAGAGTTTCATTCTTGAGAGTGTGGCATTCTTGATCTCATTTTCATGCTAGAAAAATGCAAGCACCATTTTTCTTATCTTGATTCCTCCATCATCTTCAAAGGCAACAAAATCCCAAATGAGACATAGCTTCAACCCTACACATTCTACAGCAAATCTTGGACGTGTCGGCTAGCCTACTTCGCGCCCGAGTTGCCTCGGTATTGAGGTGGGAGCCCGTAAAAGATGCAGACGATGTGGTACCCTTCCGGCAAGGATGCGACGACCGGAGTTTCCGCGGGAGATCGGGACAACGACGAGAAGACCGAAGGACTCGGATCACTCGGTACATCTCTCATCCCATCTCTAGTTAGCTAGTATAGGTTAATGGTTTCGATCCGGGTTTTATTGTCCGCGGTAGCGCCAGAAAATTTTTGATTCCGCATTTTGGCCTCGGTAAGACGGCCGGGGCGCTGCCGTGGCGGAACATGGTATCAGAGCCACGCCATTAACCTTGCCTAGCTTGTTCTAATGCGTTTTACTTATCCGATCGACCAAAATTCCAAAAACCGCGTTTTGCATGCATCAGTTTTCTGTCGATTTTTTCCGGGCTCGAAAATTTTTTCAGGTTGTAGAAAACTGATGTACAAGAAGTTCTAAGAATTCTGGGAAAATTCGACACATTGATCGCTCAGGTAGAGCGCGGAACCGCGGCCAAACCCCACTTTGCGCCGCGGTTCCGCCGCAGATCTGAGGGATCAATGCGTCGAAATTTTCCAGTGGGCTTCTGGGCTGATTTTAGGGGTTTTGGAATATTAAAAATTGGGCCCAAAATTTCTGTGAGTGCTACAGTATTACTTGGGGGCTCACTTGTTAATGTTTGATCGATCGGATATTTTAAACACATTATTTCACAGTATTTACATTATATCTGCCACCGTGAATATCACTTGATCGGTAAATCCTGTCTAACTGCTATAGCCCGGTTAGACGGATTTGCGAACGTGATTTTCACGTTGATGTTCTGTGTTTATGCTGTGTTGTTGCGGATCGGTCGTGGGGGATAGCCTGGATGCAATGCTAGTACTGTTTTGTTTTATATGTACATTTGATATTGCGGGTCGAGCGTCCGACATGTGGACTGCCGTCACTGCCTGTTTGTATTATTCTTTTGGGGGCACGACCTGGTTGCGGTCGATGTACCCGTTTTATGTATATTTTACTTTCTGTACTAGGTTTGCCCCGCGGTGGGGTGCACGGATAGCCGGGTTCTGGAGGGCAACAAGCCCGCATCTCATGGCATTGGGACGGAGGGGGCTTCACTCCAGGATTGGCGGGCTATTCGCTGCACTCGTAGGGGGTACAGGTTGACCCAGGAGGGGTGCCCGAGTTACCGGATTCCGTGAAGTGCTGGGTGGTCCATTCACGTTGCTGAAGGGGGCTGCCTCGCTTCAGGTTTTGGCGGGTGACTTGCCGCGCCCGTAGGGGTATAGGTTTTCATTGCACAGGCTATCCACACGACCAGGGGAACGTCGGGTTTCAGCAGCGGCTCTGTGAAACCCGGGGCTTCCAGATATCTGTATTGTTCTGTGATGCTGTACATTTCTGTGATGTTGCATTTTATCACGCCTTGAGCGAATATAATATATTGGTATATATATTAGTAGATGTTGTATATGTTTTTCATCCGCGCTAGTCCAGTCCCCGCTCTGCCGTTAGTTAGCTAACCTAACGGGTGATGACGGGACCCAGTGGCGAATGCGGATGGCATATACGTACGTCAGTATATTTTCGTTCTTTGTGGTGTGATCAATTGATGGGACTGCGTTGATTCGGATCAATGCAAGTTAAACAAACCTATTCTGATGTTGTTGGAACACTTTTCAAAAAGCTGTTATTGCAAGGACGTTCACTTTTGTTTTGCATCGTGGTATTCATTTGGAATATCCTGCTCCTCAGTCGACGAGGCAAGGGCCGAGATCCCTTCACCGGGAGTGACCCCTTGGACAGAAGTTTGCGTCAGGGCATTAACTTCACTATAGCCGATTACTTTTGCTTTGCATCGTGGTATTCAGTTTGAATATCCTGCACCTCATTCTACGAGGAAAGAGCCGAGATCCCTTCACCGGGAGTGACCTCTTTAGCAAAGGTTTTCGTCACTATATTTTTATAAAAAGTTGTGCAGTTCCTTCAACGATATCAAGTTCATTACGTTAAAGGTTTTTCGCCAAAAACCATTCGTAGCCCTCCGTCATTTCTTATGGGTATTATTTAGTATTCGTGCTGCGTTTGTTGACTCCGTCAAGGCGTAGTGTACGGTAGCTAAGTGGTGCTTGTTTGTTGCATAAATGGGATTGGTTAGGACAGTCGTGCGGCCTTGTTGACTCCGTCAAGGGCACGTACGGGTGGGTTTAATGCAATCCAGATAATGACGGGTTGAACTTGACTAGGACTCTTTGATTTGTTGACTCCGTCAAGGTCACTTGAGTCCTAGGGGTAAAAACAAACATCGGGAGTTTCAAAAGAACTGAAACTTGCCAGGCATGCGCATACCTTCTGGAGTGTGGTGACTTGAGTGGATTCCGTCAAGTTATCATGCGATGATAGTTGGATCCCGATTCCCCCTGATGAGTTGGTTTAATCCTCGGGTGATCCCGACTAATTCTTCTTTCAGGTTTGGAGGAGAATTTGACGGTACAGTGGGAGGTTTCCAGATTAGATAAAGTGATAACCATTCTGATCTAGGTTAGAGTGCACGCTGAATGTTTCTTTTCTCCTCTCTCTGGCAGCGACCATTGACCCGACCCTTAGACTATGACTCAGTGACCAAGTTGACCGAACCTTCTTAACACTGGCTTTTGGATTGTCAGAGTTGCAAACCTCATTGCCACTCCTACTTTTACCCTTTTCTCCAGGACATCCCGTATTACTACGAACGTCCACTTCCATTGGACAAAACCATCGTATGGTTATATACGAACTCGAAGGACTTCGAGGATGGTTTCTGGTTCTGGAGAAAACGAATAGGATTATTCAGTTGTCTTTTTCTTTTACCTTCTCTCAGGTTGCGAGTACTCCATGGTTTAGGAGATAGTACACCTATTATGCAAATTGGATAGTCTTCTTCCAAACCTTAGGCTGGTGCCGAACGGCGGGGAATGAAGAAAACCAATTAGCATAACGGTGGTGTACAGAAGGTATTAAGTTAAGACAAAGCAAGGGATTAGTAAGAGGGCAAAGTAAATTGCGACTGCTATTCACGACCAAACCGAGTATATCTTTGCCAAACCTAAATCACCTTTGTATTTCTCCAGGACACTCCGTATCACTACGAAGATCCACAGTTTATTTGGATACTCCATCGTATGGTTATATACGAACTCGAAAGGAACTTGTTCCAGTTCGGGGATGGATTCTGGTTCAGGAGAAATATGAATAAGGTTTATTCGGTTGTCTTTTATCTTCACCTTCTCTCGCTTTGCGAGTGCTCCTAGGATTAGGACAGTACATCCATTATGCTTATTAGATAGTCTTCTTCCAAACCATAGGCTGGTGCCGAACGGTAGGGAAGGAAGAAAACCATTTGGCCTAAGGGGGTGTGCAGACGGTAATGACTAAAGACATATAAAGGGATTTGGACAGATGGAAAAGAGATATACGGTTACAGTTATGAATCTAGATAATGGTAGAGGCATTACTAGGAATACCAGGATACCCTATCGAAACATTTCAATGTTTCAGTTCAACTGTGTACTGTTAAAAGAAAACTGATTTCCCGATAAGATACTTACTCCAGGGTATGTATTTACCAGGTATGATTCTCACATCTGTATGGTTTTACAGATGATGAGTGGGAATAAGTTATTGGGAATTAGGTGACCATCCTCATTATATCGGGATTCGTTGTAATTGGTGATATTTGAGGAAGCCACCTGGGTTGTTTGCCGGTCGGCAAATATTTGGTTTTGAATATCCGTTGTTATGCACCAATTTCAAATTGATATATCTGTACGTCTATTTTCATAGAGTGAGATATACCTTTTGATATTATGTCGATGACATTTACCTATATCAGTGGATGGTTAGGTAAGGAGCATTAAACAGCGGTGTAATTCTTCTTAACCATAAGTACAGTTTTCAACCTACGACGCACAGTGAAAGAGTTGTTAGACTCAGCGGACTTATACAGAGTATTGTATGTTGTCCAGTGTCCATTAGGACAGAGGGGTTGGTCCTCATACTATATTCTGTTTACTTTTAACTTCTCTAGTTCTTAGACATGTGTTTCGTAGAAACACAGGGTCTATGTTTTGAGGAGTTATAGGTATTTGAATAGAGTAGAGAACCAAGTATTGCAAGTATCGGGATTCTTCAAAGTGATCGAAGATGTAGATACTTGTGTATGGTATTCAGTTGATAGTAATGATAAAGAGAAATTGCTTCTCTTTCAGGTTACTCATAATTGGAAGCATTCCTAAGTTGAGTAACGCTGATCGGCCTCCTTCCATTTAGTTGACATACACTGGAGATAGCTGCATGATTTGAATCTGGTTCATTTAAATCAGTGCCTCTGGTTCTATATTGGATATAGAACAGTTCATATCTTAACGATGTTAAGGTACGGGGAGTTGTCCGGCTTATGATTAAAACCAGACACTGGACAACTCAAGGCACGTTTCTGTAATGGCTGTTTGTGGGTTGACCCAAGCTATGACGAGGGTTGACTTTCTACCATCTGGAAGATCAATAGTGATATTGTTCTTAACTCGCCACATTTTAAAAAGAAATGGTTATTTTTCAGAAAACAGTAGTGGGAGTATGGTAGAACTGGAAGTGATTCCAGAACCGCAAACGATTACTGAAGATTTGATAAGGAACCTAAAGATTCAATCTGATTTGACATTCCATTGGCCACTCCGCAGATACGGTGGGTAACATCAGGCACCCGAGAGGTACTCTGGTAGCCTCAAGGACGGTGACAGGGAAGTTCTTGTTTACCCACACTTGCCATTGCTGTTGTTCCAGGCTGCGAGACCCGGTGGGAGGATGAGTATAGCGTCGTTCTAAACTAGCTTTAGAAGTGCGCGTCTATATGACTCTGCCAGAGGGTTGTCGTAGTCAGTGAGAGCAGCGGAAGCATTGGTGGACATCAGGCTTATGTCTATTTATAGACTAAAGCAGATATAGCGGAGATAGATCATCTATTTCTGATGTGACAGTCATAGGTTAGACGTCATCAGAATAGGGGATGGATCTGTCAAGAAGGTAGTAGGGTGTGATGTCCTGGTATTTAGATGACATACACAGAGTAGGAAGTGATATTCCTATACTACGATCGGTTATTCTTTGGTTGTCACACAGTGTTTTCTCCACATAGGACTTGGATATTATATCAGTAATTCTGGTCACTAGATCTATGGTTTTAGATCTAGATTTGGGTGGTTTCCCAATCTGGGTACTTTGACAGCATTCTATGAGTATTTAGAATGGACGACTCCTGGCACGGTAGTATACCTGCAGGTAATGGAGTCACCCTCTCTAAAGGTGTCTTACAGACTAAAGGGGAGAGGATGTGCATGATTGGCAGATCACTTGCTTAGGCAATTGAGTCAATCATGAGATGTCAAGTACCACACCAGATGTTGTTCTTGCAGTAGATGCAATAAGTTTATATTGATCCAATCCTGGAGAAACAGTCGGAAGCAGTTTTAGAACATAAGTTGATGTTCTAGGAATATGATAGCAGCAGCCTCCTTTAGGAGACGGTTATCATTCCAGGCTTTCAAGGTGACATGGATAGCAGAGTGGCTGTCAGAGTTATAGTTTTTCCTTCTGACGAGGGGCAGTATTTTGGACAGGTGGTCCAAGGCAATACTGAGGGAGGCATGGCGCAGGATACTGATTAAGTTCAGTTGATGATACAGTCTAAGAAGTTTGGATTTGGAGTTCATTTATGAGCTAGGTCCCATCAGATATCCAGACATACTCTAAGACAGGTATTGCTCATTTCGGGAGATGGCTTTCTCTGCGAACTTGAGATATAGAGAGACATAAAAAGAAACATCACAGCGGATCCACTCACTGAGGCTATTCCTCGAACGCAATAGTTTCGCAAACGAGCTTTGTGAGACTGACTAGTAGAGGAGTTGGGTGTTCGGTATCACACGGGCTGTGAGTATGCGGCATCGCAGTAATTAGCCTTGAGTGCAAGTGGGAGATTGTTGGAGATAGTGCCCTCAGAGTCAATTATTGGATCACAGGCACGTGATTGCAATGATTGAGGGAGGACCTATCCCGGTAGGAAAGTCTTACTCGAGATGATAGTATGCTATCTGGTTTACCTTTATCATCGTGTACTGCTTTAGGTGACCTTACAGGTCGCTATTACACGCTGATAGAGCCCCTAAGATTCTTGCTTGACTGCCGGCAGTATGATGGCGATCATATACGTGAGAGCTGGTGGTCTATAAGCACATCCTTAAAAGGTCCCTAGTCGTGGGAGTTTCGAGACAGGGCATCGATTCTCCAGAGTAGACTAGTGTATACAGTCGAGATCCCGACGAGGGGCGGTGGCCGGTCTCACAAGCCACTGGTGTCAGTTGGTTCACCTAAGATGTATACAGGTGCTCATTGGGTTATGAGTACACCGGACAGGACTCGCCGGGAACATGCTAGTTGGTCTTATACCTGACGTCAGATAGCAGTTCCCTGGTGACATGTGTACAGGTTAGTTCATCGACCTGAGATCGTCATTTATCTCGTGTGAGTTCCCACTGTACTTTGATTACTACCCTACCACGGCTCAAATGATTCATGCAAACGGGTTTTAGTTGGGTACAGTCCCGAGCCACATGGAGGCAGTGAGCGGATCTTCAGGGGTTCGTCTCTCCCGGTATTGGGGGTGAGGTCGCGCTGTGTCTAGGAGAGCCATTACACAAAGCCCTCGGCCGAGGCAGGAGATTTACTGGTAGGTATTCCAGTAGTATCTCAGGGTGTTCTGGGCTACGCTCCGACACGACTTGTACCGCTTTTGGGGGTCTGACTTTTACCAACCCCCTAGGCCCGCCATGCGAGACTCATAGACGAACGGACCGGACTGTACGGATATTGTCACTGACAGGCTCAGTAGGGTGTCAGGATGAGTTCGCTCATCGACGTCCCTTTTGGTCAATAGCTGGTGGCCCGTCACGTATTGGCTTATACCTCTGACGTGCTAGTGGTTAAATCCACAGCCATAGTATTGACGAGTCTTTAGAGTCCACCACACTTTCAGTTACTCAAGCTTTCGGGCGAAACGTTGTAGAGGCCGTATGGAGATATGGCAGGGTCCGATCAGATACGTGCGGTATTGCACGGATCAGGATCGGACGGTTAGTACTAGTGGCCGTATAGATATATGGCAAGGTTCGATCGGATACGTGCGGTATTGCACGGATCAGGATCGGACGGATATTACTAGCCGGCTTTGATTTAAGCCGGATCCTAGTTTGGTACAGTGTAGATTTTGTCTCATTGCATTTGTATCCGGTCGGAATACAGATGCGGGTGTGTATGCACAGTATCGGGGATTTCCTGTAATTCATTACGGGACCAGTTTTCTGGAGTTGCCGGTTTGCATTCCGTTCCGGCCGGTTTTTCCTTTGTTCTTTCCCGGCCGGACTTTTCCGATGGAGGTGGTTATTTGCAAGTTTGCAAATAACACATTGTGGAGGGGTTTCTTGCAAATGTATTAATTATGAAAGAATCTTTTGATACCATTCTTTTCTATCATCATCACTTGCTTTTTGGTGATTTGAGGTGATTAGTAGTTGATGTGAGTTAGTTATGATGATGTTTGGCTATGGTCACCCTCTCTCTTTTCCTACACTCACCTCCCTCTTGCTTATGTATTCTTTCCTCCACCATTCTAGCATGATGAGGTTTTCATTTTGGAGAGAAGAAAAAAGATGAGAGTTTCATTCTTGAGAGTGTGGCATTCTTGATCTCATTTTCATGCTAGAAAAATGCAAGCACCATTTTTCTTATCTTGATTCCTCCATCATCTTCAAAGGCAACAAAATCCCAAATGAGACATAGCTTCAACCCTACACATTCTACAGCAAATCTTGGACGTGTCGGCTAGCCTACTTCGCGCCCGAGTTGCCTCGGTATTGAGGTGGGAGCCCGTAAAAGATGCAGACGATGTGGTGCCCTTCCGGCAAGGATGCGACGACCAGAGTTTCCGCGGGAGATCGGGACGACGACGAGAAGACCGGAGGACTCGGATCACTCGGTACATCTCTCACCCCATCTCTAGTTAGCTAGTATAGGTTAATGGTTTCGATCCTGGTTTTATTGTCCGCGGTAGCGCCAGAAAATTTTTGATTCCGCATTTTGGCCTCGGTAAGACGGCCGGGGCGCTGCCGTGGCGCAACAGCCTGTGCAATGAAAACCTAGACCCCTACGGGCGCGGCAAGTCACCCGCCAAAACCTGAAGCGAGGTAGCCCCCTTCAGCGCCGTGAATGGACCACCCAGCACTTCAAAGAATCCGGTAACTTGGGCACCCCTCCTGGGTCAACCTGTACCCCCTACGAGTGCGGCGAATAGCCCGCCAATCCTGGAGTGAAGCCCCCTCCGTCCCAATGCCATGAGATGCTGGCTTGTTGCCCTACAGAACCCGGCTATCCGTGCACCCCACCGCGGGGCAAACCTAGTACAGAAAGTAAAATATACATACACCGGGTACATCGACCGCAACCAGGTCGTGCCCCAAAAGAATAATACAAACAGGCAGTGACGGCAGTCCACATGTCGGACGCTCGCCCCGCAATATCAAAAGTACATATAAAACAAAACAGTACTAGCATTGCATCCAGGCTATCCCCCACGACCGATCCGCAACAACACAGCATAAACACAGAACATCAACGTGAAAATCACGTTCGCAAATCCGTCTAACCGGGCTATAGCAGTTAGACCGGATTTACCGATCGAGTGACATTCACGGTCGTAGATATAATGTAAATACTATGAAATAATGTGTTTAAAATATCTGATCGATCAAACATTAACAAGTGGGCCCCCAAGCAATACTGTAGCACTCACAGAAAATCTGGGCCCAATATTAATATTCCAAAACCCCTATCTTAATCCCAAAAGCCAACTGGAAAAATATGATACAGTGAACACACTAATGCGCGGCGGAACCGCGGCCCAAGGGGGGGTTCGGCCGCGATTCCGCGCTTGAGTGATCGACTGACTGTGTCGAATTTTTCCAGTAGTCTTAGAATTTCCAGTACATTAGTTTTTTACAACCTGAAAAATTTTTCGAGCCCGGAAAAAATCGACAGAAAACTGATGCATGCAAAACGCGGATTTTGGAATTTTGGTCGATCGGATAAGTAAAACGCATTAGAAAAGGCTAGGCAAGGTTAATGGCGTGGCTCTGATACCATGTTGCGCCACGGCAGCGCCCCGGCCGTCTATCCGAGGCCAAAAAGCGGAATCAAAATTTTCTTAACTTTTAAACTGGCGCTACGGCGGACAATATACCCGGATCGAAACCATTAACCGATACTAGCTGATAAGAGAAAAGGTGAGAGATATACCGAGTGATCCGAGTCCTCCGGTCTTCTCGTCATCGTCCCGATCTCCTGCGGAAACTCCGGTCGTCGCCTCCTTGCCGGAAGGGCACCACATCGTCTGCATCTTTTACGGGCTCCCACCTCAATACCGAGGCAACTCGGGCACGAAGCTGGCTAGTCGACGTGCCCAAGCTTTGCTGTAGAATGTAGTGTAGAAGATGCTTGTCTCATATGGGGAAATGAAGTTGCCATTGAATGGAGGGAAGTGAAGAATGAAATGGAGATGAACTTTGGTGTAACCAAATGAGATGATAATTTTCCCTATTTTACCAAATGAAAAATCCCTCATCTCTCATTCTCAAGTGGCCGGCCATATCAAAGTGAGAATGGTGGAGGATAAAACAAAACTCATGAAGGGAGGTGAGTGTAGGATAAAGAGAATGGTGACCATATCCAAACAACATGATTACAAACTTACATCCAAACCATATCCTTTCAAATCTCAATTTAATGCAAGAGAAACAAATGATGGTGGAAAAGAAAAGATGCCATCATAATCAAAACATTTGCAAGAAACCCCTCCACAATGTGTTATTTGCAAACTTGCAAATAACCCCCTCCATCGGAAAAGTCCGTCCGGGAAAGAACAAAGGAAAACCGGCCGGAACGGAATGCAAACTGGCAACTCCAGAAAACTGGTCCCGTAATAAATTACAGAAAAACCCCAATACTATGCATACACACCCGCATCTGTATTCCGACCGGATACAAATGCAATGAGACAAAATCTACACTGTACTAAACTAGGACCGGCTTAAACCAAAGCCGGCTAGTAATATCCGTTCGATCCTAATCCGTGCAATACCGCACGTATCGGATCGAACCCTGCCATATATACATACGGCCACTAGTACAAACCGTCCGATCCTGATCCGTGCAATACCGCACGTATCTGATCGGACCCTGCCATATCTCCATACGGCCTCTACAGCGTTTCGCCCGAAAGCTTGAGTAACTGAAAGTGTGGTGGACTCTAAAGACTCGTCAATACTATGGTTGTGGATTTAACCACCAGCACGTCAGAGGTATAAGCCAATACGTGACGGGCCACCAGCTATTGACTAAAAGGGACGTCGATGAGCGAACTCATCCTGACACCCTACTGAGCCTGTCAGTGGCAATATCCGTACAGTCCAGTCCGTTCGTCTATGAGCATCGCATGGCGGGCCTAGGGGGTTGGTAAAAGTCAGACCCCCAAAGGCGGTACAAGTCGTGTCGGAGTGAAGCCCAGAACACCCTGAGATACTACTGGAATACCTACCAGTAAATCTCCTGCCTCGGCCGAGGGCTTTGTGTAATGGCTCTCCTAGACACAGCGCGACCTCACCCCCAATACCGGGAGAGACGAACCCCTGCAGATCCTCTCACTGCCTCCATGTGGCTCGGGACTGTACCCAACTAAAACCTGTTTGTATGACTCCTTTGAGCCGTGGTGGGGTAGTAAACAAAGCACAGTGGGAACTCACACGAGACAAATGACGATCTCAGGTCGATGAACTAACCTGTACACATGTCACCTGGGAACTGCTATCTGACGTCTGGTATAATCCCAACTAGAAGGTTCCCGGCGAGTCCTGTCCAGTGTACTCATAACCCAATGAGCACCTGTATACATCTTAGGTGAACCAACTGACACCAGTGGCTTGTAAGACCGGCCACCGCCCCTCGTCGGGGTCTCGACTGTATACACTAGTCTAATAATGGAGTATCGATGCCCAGTCTCGAAACTCCCACGACTAGGGACCTTTTAATGATGTGCTTATAGACTACCAGCTCCCACATATATGATCGCCATCATACTGCTGGTGGTCAATCAAGAATCCTAGGGGCTCTATCAACGTGTAATAGCGACCTGTCAGGTCACCTAAAGCAGTACACGATGATAAAGATAAACCAGATAGCATACCATCATCTTGAGTAAGACTGTCCTACCGGGATAGGTCCTCCCTCAATCATTGCAATCACGTGCTTGTGATCCAATAATTGACTCTGAGGGCACTATCTCCAACAGGGGGAAGTTCTTCGCTTATTTATTTTGCCCCAACTAATAATTCCCCCCAGGCTTACAGTTTTTGTAGGTAAAGCGATTGGCAACAGTGAGGACACTGTTGAAATCAAGTTTGGGGGAGGTTTGTGCTTATTTTTGCATCATTTGCATATCATCTGCATAAGTACAAAACATTTCTTTTAAAAATCTATAAAAATTTAAAAATTTTCAAAACCCACAAAAATTTAACAAAAATTTCAAATATAAAAATATTTTAATATTTAAACTTTTTTTGTACATAAATAAGATAATGAACAATTACATCCATGAGATTAGAAAAATTTAAGAAAACTAAGAAAATTAGAAGTTTTCTTACACGAACTAGTAATAAGTAGTTATGAGCCGTTTTCCCAAGGGTTAGTAAGATGAAGGACGTCACTAATCTGAGGATAAAAATAAGTCTGAAAAATAGTTTCTATTCTGAAAGCCAAACATTTTGAACGTTGATACCCTGCTATTCGCACTTATATACGTCTTGAAGCCTGGGATAGTAGAGGATACCTTGAAATGCTCTTGTCTTAAAGCCGATGTATGAAGGAAATAAAAAGAAAAAAAGTGAATAAAAAAATATAAAGTGGTGAGAAAAATGGACACTGGTTTTGTTATCACCGAGGGCAATAAAAAATATATAGCGAAGGTGCCTCTTCACCTAGTGCCCTAAGGCCAACTGGTCTGGGAGTCACTGCTAAGCCTTAGGTGGTGCAAAACGAGGAAAATACACCAAGTAAGCAAGCACAGGAGTAATCGGTCGGTTAGTACCTCAAGAAGTATTAACGGTCGCATGAAAGCGTGTGAGCAAATTCGTCTAAATATTCATTAATTAAAAAGTACTGAGGCTGATGGGCAAGAGTATGATAGCTTGAATTGAATTCTTCGGGTGTAGGGATGTCTTTACACACACGCAAGGTTATATGATCGATGTTTGGAAGAAAAATAGGAATGAAAAATAAAACGATGTTTTATTGAGGGAGGACGTGATTTCTGACATCTTTTCATGACTATTAAGATAGGGCTCATGACAACCGAAAAGCTAGCTTAGTTGGAAACCCTAATTTTCAAGGCTTTTCTTCTACGATTCTTTTCTTTAAATGTAATATTCATGATCTTCCTTTTATTATTGGATTTTGTGGGTGCAATCCGCTGAAAACCCTCAAGAGACAACACTCCTCCTACTAGGGACACCAAGAGGTTTAAAGGCTTGTTGCACATGCTCAGTGCAATCGTGTTGCCTACGAAAGTGTGCTAGTTAGTTTTTCTCTTTCGTTATTTTCTCCTTCTCTTTTTAATAAAAAGTTCGCTCGAGACGATCGAAATTAAGTTTGGGGGAATTTGATTAGTCGAAAATATTGCATCTTTTAGCCGGCAATTTCCTCGTCATTTGCATTCATATAGAAGTGTTCAGCATTCATATTTCACATATTAGCAAAACAGTCGTAAAATATCAGATTGCATGTGTTAGAACTTAAAACCGGCATTTCTAGGGAAATTGACTGCATTTCATAGCATGGCATCATTTCTACATATCGCAACCCGTGTTTCGAAGTCCGTGCAGGAAAATCAGAAGCTTGCTCAAACTTACACTGCTAAAAGATACGCCAACTCAAGGATTTGGAATCTGGTATTGTTCTAAGAAGCATTCAGAGAATCAACATATCAGATACATACCCCAAAAGAGGTCCAGAGCAACACAACAAAGATGCAGCCCTAAGGAGCCTAAATGGCCGCGGAACCGCGGCCTAAGCTGCCTATTGCCGCGGTTCCGCGGCGGTTTGTCGACGTCACCACTTCATTTTTGCACCAAAACACTTCTCTCAGGGCCCACACTTCAGCAAGACATGTCAAATTCCAGAATGTTCCAGAGGCTTCTGCCAGATCAGCAAACTAGGGTTTATAAGCTTAAACAATCCTAGCTTAAACTCCTAACAAACTATCTTCTAGAAGCCTCAACAAACTTTTGGAGGGAATTGTAATTTCAAACATAGACCTAGGGTTTGGAGGATCTATAAATAAGACCCTAGGCTCACTTGTAAAAGGATCCCTCCATTAGTTCATTTTTGTAGCCAATCTAGAGCCATTCTACCTCATTCTTCATCTTCTTCCACAAGTCTAGTGAGAAGGCTTGTGTGAAACCCTAACCCTAATTCCAATCAAAAGCCAAGATCCCGAGTACCAAATCAAGCAAGAAGCCCTTCAACCTTTTATGAGCGGAAACGATCTTCAACAGAGCAAGTGGTCCAAGACGATCTACGACTCACGAAGAAAAGCGAAGCCAATTCAACAATCGAGTTCTTCCTCTTGTAGTTCTTGAGCGACTGTAATGAAATTGTTGATATAAATAAAAGGTGAAATTCTTTTATCTTGTTTTCTTTAAATTCTTGCATCATGATATCTTTTCAATTCTTGAATGCTTTCTGTGTGATGATGTGTGAATAAACTCCGCTCGTCAAGGAGTCGAGACGATCAATAGAATGATGATGTAACATATCTTAAACGATTCTTGAGTCCTACGAGTTTTGTAAACCATAGCAATTTCAAGAATCGACGACCAAATTTCGTTGCGATACTTTCTTGATTGATATCGCTCGAAATTGGGGAGTTACGATCGTTTCTTGAATTTGGTAGAGGCTAGAAAGTGAATGATGTCGACGAAAGAACAAGGGTTAAAAGCTGAAACCCTAGTTTCACGAGAAAGCCCTAACTCTCGTCGATCATCATCGATCTAGTATCAATTCTTCAAAGGACAAGAACACGATATCTTGAGATTACATCACGTCTATAGATCCGATCGATTCCTATGAGGCTCATTTAGATTCTTGACATTTGGTTGGAAATATCATCGAAACCCGATTCTTGATTGTTTATCATTTTCTTGATTCTTGAATAGAATAGTGACACTTGAAACATTTGATAAATCTTGAATCATGCTTTCTTTTCTTTTTGATTAACTTTTCAAATCAAACAAATCAAACATTGAAACGAATCGCACAATCCCTGTAGACGATCAGCACTCGCTTACGATCTACAACTAACACCGTAATTGATTGCGGTCAAATATAATTCTTTGGTTGTGATTTCTTTATACAATTTTCTAAATACTGATACAAGATACTGTTATCGATCAAATGAAACCGTTATCGGGAAACAATTGATTCGATACTTGCTTTTACATCCAATCAAGAAATTAAGATAATCAAATGGCGCCGTTGTCGGGGACCATTTGATAAACACAACAAAAATCATTCAATCATGGCTCATCTTTTCATCTTTTTCTCTTCTCTTCATCCCATGGCTACCCTCATCTCCCTCCTCTTCAACCTCACAAAACACCACCAAAATTAAGTCAAAAGTCCATCCCCGCTTCATTAAAAACATACACAAGCTCACAAGCTACACTTTGGACCAAGAAAGTAAGGATTTTGGAGACTTGGGGCAACTTAAGAAAATTCTTGAGTTGCCAAATGAGGTACTTTCATTTCCATTATCTTTGTATTTTATTCACTTTAGTATCCATATGTGTTTAGAACCGTTTTAGTGTAGTTTTAATAGACTTTGAAATTCCTAGAAGAGGGTTGAGGAAGTCTTGAGTTGTGGTGGTTCAATTGAGTCCTAGTAGTGACCATAAAACCCCTGAAATGATACGAACCCTGAACTAAACCCAAACTAAAACCTGAAATCCAAAATCTGAAGCTTATCATGTCGGTTCGTGAATTTGTAGTGGGTGCAGGGAAATCTGGGATGACCTGAGACGTTTTTAAGCTAACCAAACAAAACCAGGGACCAAATTAGGACACTAGGAGACCACCCTCACCATACGAGCCCCAACAAAGACCCCCAGGCCGAGCAGGCCAAAATTTTAGGGGATGTGGCCGGCCATGTGGTGGGCAATAGGGTCCAGGTTCTTTCAGTAGCTCAAATACACCCTATATATCACCCCAGTACTGTTTGTGCACCTTGTTTTCACCTGAACTAAAATCTATGGTCATTTTCTTGAGTCACTGACTTGTTTTCCTCGATGTTTTTAAATTGGAGTTTTGATATTTTTTATTTATCTCGGTCGCTTGACGTTTGTACGTCTCTATCGAGGTTTATTTGGTTGAATTGCGAGAGTGGACCATAGGTTTTTACCTATGTGAGATACTTGTGTCGTTTTGGGTTTTCGTGCGTGATTTTAATTTACGATACTATGTGTGATGCGTAGGTACCCTCGAGGGGACTTGAATGATGAGCAATCGCATGGCGACATCGGCATGCAAAGATCAAGGTGAGTAGATATATATCTACGGGGGAAGTCGGGTGGATGGCGTATAGCACCCCCGCAGTTCGTTGGATAGAATATGATATTCGTTATATATTTGATATATATATGTGTGTTGCGAGATTATTTGTCGATCAAGAAGGTTTATAGGTGTACATGTTATAGTTTAGTGTAATTAGGAGTAGCTTGTTTAGCTTCTAGTCGTAAAACCCTAGAGTAAGATTACACCCACACGCGCGCGCACACACATGCATTCATTTTATACTTGTGCGTATATGGGGATATGTATATAAATACACACACACATAGGTATGGGACTATGTATATATATATACGTATACATATACATGGATTATGAGGATAGTACATGTTATTTGGAGATGAGTCGATGAGATTGGGCATGCTTCCATAAGGTCGGTGATATGACGTGGTTCGTATTATGAGATGCGACTCGATATTATAGCGGGTCCTTGGGCGATGTGTTTCATACACACGCATATATATGTAGATGGTATCAGTATGTACTAGACTTAGATTAGTACCCAGATCATGATGTGATGATAAGGATACCAGATGAATAACGAGATAAATGTGATATTTGACTCGTACCCAGATTTGGGATGCCGTATGATAGATTTACCGTACGAGCTATATTGATAATAGATCCGCACTCTTGACTTGAGGATGTCATATGATATATTGTATCATACGTGATACTATTGAGGCGGGATCACCGGCTTATATACATACATACATAAATATATACATATATATATATATATCGACTCAGACTTTGGTGGTTTTCCTTACCCTTTTCGATTAGCCTGTTACCTTAGTCCGGTAGTTTATTTGTAGATGTAGACTAGACTCGAGTCATACCTATTTCAAAACTGATGAATCGTGAGTATTTTAAAGAAAGGCCAAAAGATTCTACGGATATATCAAAGGATGTACCTTTTCTTAAACAAGACTGTAGCCCTTATTTCAAAACACCACAATTCGTATTATTTCAAATGGCAAAACGGTATGATACTTATATATAAAAATGTACATTCTTTATTGTTGCGTATTATTCATGTTCCGCCTATTATGGTTTCATTTACGTTTCATTACCATTCATTTTGCTATTCGCATCGCATTGCATGCTTAAATGTGTTTATTGTTATATTGAAACCCATACTGTCAGGACACTAGCACCATTACCGATGATGCGTATGCTCCACGTACACCTGCTTGCTGGCTCACACACATCATCATCGGTATTTGTCGTGTCACATACACATTAGAAAATACTACTTCATTAGTATAAAATGTTAGCTGATAGTTTTGACATGGTACTAGTGAGCTTGCTATATATGATAGCTTAGACATTGCATTTATTACTGTGATTTTCATGAATATTTATATATTCATTTTCATGCATTATTTAAGGGCCAGTCCGGATTACCGGAGCCCAGTATTCATTATTATTGACTTTTATTTTGGATTTCAGATTTTCCATGAGATTTAAGTATTTGGAGAAACAGCAAGATTTAATAAACTCATTTATCATTTTAAAAGAGAAAAGTGCGGTTTTCTCATGTTATGATTGTGATAGGTCCACCATGAGTTTTCTCGGCTCTTGAGCGATATCATACACCGGATTCGAGGAGGAGATGAACCGTCTGCGGGTGCATGGTGGACCCGGTGCGGCACCCCGGGGCAAGAAGATCGCAGTTGATCGGCGTTGAGCCTGTGACAGGGGAGCATTGCTGACCGGTGATTGTATTAAGACTCGTCGGATATCCGGAGGATACCGATCGGAGTTAGGCCAGTCTGGATAGCGGGTGCCCAGGGGCCAGTCCGGATAGCCGGAGCCCAGGGGCCAGTACGGATAGCCGGAGCCCCAGATATTGATATTGAGGTATTGAGATATCATGATATGGGCCAGTCCAGATAGCCGGAGCCTGAGATATTGGATATTGGGATTTATATTTTGTGTTGATATTAGACACTGATTTATATTAATTTATTGATGATACCTCATTTTTAAATATACAGAAATCTCACAAAATTAAGAAAATAGTTTTCTCATTCATGATGCATTCTGTTTTCATATTATCACATTCATACCTCATACACATGATATATTGCTACCTGAGGCACTAACACGAGCACATGGGATTACACTTATATATAGCTGTTTACCCTTGCCACCTTTTCATGCTTCAGACTTTATCATTTTGAGGTTATATATTACTGATCGTATTAACCTAGGATTGAGTCGTACATTCAATTTCTGCTCTGTGATGTTTTCCACTCATGAGTTAGCAACTCATCCCCGGTGTGCCACAGTCTTTGCAGGTTTTGCCATACAGATTTCGTTGCGGCTTCCTGGCACACTGCTTCCTTTCTGGGTGATTGCTTTGGTAGGTGGGTTCACTTGCATCTTGACCACCATTGTATATTTATTTATTTCAGTTGTATCTAGTAAACTCCATCAACAGGACATGTATATTTATTTGATTTAGAGACCAGATTGTATATTCTTTCGACCTTAGAGTCGCGCGTTGTATTATTATGGCTTTCTTGTTGTTTTTAGTTTCATTTTAAGTTTTGATCCTCGCCCTTTGGCTTTGTATATTATATTGCTTGTGTGGTTGTGACCGTCGATTAACGAAGAGCTAGCTCCTGCTTAAGGATGCCTTTTTATTCGTCATATATATATATTATGCTTGTTGTACCCTTTTTGGGGCATGTATTTACAAAGAAAACTCTGCCGAAATTTTCAGAAAAGCCTTGGGATTTTAAAAATGCTTACTTCGACTTATTTTAACAAAAAACTTCCTTTTAAAATGGTTTAGATTTCTGGGATTTTGGCTTACTTGAATTAGATGGGGTCCTATATACTTCATATGATTCAAGGGCCAGTCATGTGCCATTTCGGGTCTTGACAAAGTTGGTATCAGAGCGCTAGGTTAACCTTGGTTCGAGTCTTTGTTTGACTATGCGGAGCCTAGGGCGTTTGTATATATACGGAATCTAGGCTTGAACTTACGGAACTTAGACTTAGTCGAGAGGGTATTAGACCCGAACTTTCGTCGCATAGGTTGACATTGGTTGATGGAGTAGGTGACTTAAGGAGAGTGACGTACCGTGTGTATATTCCGCGGCATACTTACGATATGCTACTCCACTTAAGAAGCCTTAGGATGTACATTTCCTTGCAAAGCATTACATTCATTCATGATCTATCCTTATCGATATCGGTTTATGGTTTTGCTGCCATGATTATACGGGCAGAGAGAGCTATGGCTAGAGTTGCGGTCAGCACGAGCTCGTCACGGATGAGGACTGACTAGGGCGTGATTCTAGGAACATACGATTGCATAGAGAGGCGTCGTTTTATTGTGTTTTCGCACCATGAGCGTTTGATGGATCGATTTTACGAGATTGCTCGGACGTGCAAATCGGCACCAGAGGATTGAGCCACTGATAGAGGCCAGCCAGAATGTGATGACCATTAATGTATCGCTTATTATAGATGATTGGGGCACTGTTCAGCGTGCAGACGAATGAGCTAGTTGTTGCTGCGAACGACGAGATATCGCCCCAGATGTTGGAGCTATTAAAGTATGAGATGTACTTAGAGATATGATAGAAGGTCGCTAGTCACCCGAGGATGAATGACTGGGGCATGTGGTTCGTTCGCTTACCCCGATGCGAGGTCATCAGATTGATTGTTTTCAGCTTGAGAAGACTTCACACAGATACGTTGGGAGTCGATAGAGACGATCGAATGTCAGAATACCATTTTCCAGTTTAAAGTATTTGGAGAAAACATGCAAGTAATTATACAGACATTCTAGAAGAATGAAACCTTAACTCGACATAATGACCATGAGAACGCCTTTAAACCTTAGGGTTTGCGGCAGTTCAGCGGTGCCATTAATGAGGCTTGGGTTTTCCCTTCTACGGTTTGTCCATAGGTGCTGTGGCATGTACTCGATATTATTAAACCATACTCAAGATGTTGAGCACTTGGGGGATTATGAGGTTTTGACGAATCGATCGAATGGTTCAACATCTTTCGGATATCATGTGATGGGATGCATTGCTTGGGAGACTCTAGATACGAGTATAGCCATTAGAGCATAGTCCATGCAGCCATGAAGAGACGAGTCCGAAGCAGTCGACATTAGAGAAAAGTGGAGTAAGAGGTTAGTACGAGATCTTGATGAGATGACGTTCCACTCCGCTGACATCAGAGATGTGATACACATGCAGAGGCGTTGTATATGGATATATCTTCCAGAAGGAGTCGCGATGAGTATGCAGCCGTTCCGGAACAAGAAACAGATATAATAAAGGGTGATAACCTCCGGGCAGTTTGGCAAAAGCAAGATTTGTGAGAGACCTTGACAGGACTTTTCTAGAATAATTTACGAAGAGACTTGGACCCAGGATCGGTCATATTGTGCACACCCAGTAGGCCAGAGTTCGGCATCGTCGACGAGACATGTTTTGAGTGACCATGACAGTCGGCCAGAGATTCTTAGAGGATGTGCTTGAGCGGGACTGTTTCCGCCATCTTTGATTCTGTATTTTGGGCGATTTATTTGCATGATAGAGATTTTGTGCACCATAGTTGCACTTGACTTCGATTTGATGTCATTCGAGATGTCGATTTGATTTCATACCTATGGTATGCATGCGATTTGACTTATATTTTCGGCATAGTTTTCATGCACTTTCATTATTTTGATTCAATTTTGTGCACACGGATGCACATGGTTGTGAGATTATATACCACGGTATGCCTGATTTGGATATGGGATTGAGATGTGTTGTATACCGTCGATTTCGAATGTGATATTCAATATAATTTGGATTCTTGCTCATACTTGAGCGCTTGATGCGATTTTGGTACACACTAGATGCACTAAATCGAGATTCTTCGTGCATATCAGATGCACCTAATATTGCTGTCAGGCACACCCGTTTCCCTTGACAGATGTTTCGTGCATACCCATTGCACGTAGATTTGGTTTATGTGCACATGTATGGAACATGCACGGATTTCGATTTCCGTGCGTACCATACACACGTGGCATTCTTATGCACATTTGAGATTGATTCTTATGGAGCAGTACGTTTTATGATATTTACTATTTGTTTTAGTACTGAGCAGGACTAGTCAGAGGACAGTACCTGAGTATATTTTTGCATGCTTTGATAGTTATCGAAAGGATTTCCAAAAAGGAGCTATAGTCTCAGTATTTACCTATGTGTCCGGGATGACACAAAACATTTTATAAAGGAACCCTTTTAAATTGTTTTCAAAACGGCGGGGCGTGTATATTAAACAAAGGGTATATATATAGTTATTTTCTTACAATAGACGTCCGCCACGGTGCAGTGATACGCGCATCGCACAGCGATTTGAAAAGAGATTGGCATGCGTTTCTTTCTGATGTTTTGATGAGTTTACACCGACGCGTACTATGTACGTGTTATTGTTTTGATGTATATCATGTTGGTTTTCGTTTTAGGCTTTGACATTGGTGTCTTCGCCATAACTCCGATAATTGCGGGATGCTTGATGGAGTTTTGATTTTGAGTTATATACTCGTTTTTCATGCGCATGCATTGCGCTATGATGTGTTTTACGTATTTATGATTTCGGAACCTCGACGACTTGATCTTTTTACTGAAATGTTTTAGCAATTGGGGGAGTTTAAATTTAAACTCGGGAACCGAATTTTTTTAAGGGGGGAAGATTGTAACATTTCAGAAAAATAAAATATTATTTTTAGGAATTTTGATAATTAAATAATAAATATTATGAATATTTTAATAATGCGGTATAATTAAATACCGATAAATTGGAAAATATTTGGAAAAAAATATAGAAATTACTGAAATGAGGGTGCTTTATGTGATTTATGCAAATTATAAATTTTTATGACTAATTGTACACTATTTTAATGCTAATCGCGATTGAATATCGCTAATCTTGCATTAATCCGGTTTTGTGAACATGACATGCACCATGTCACATTTTGACACTTGTTACATTTTCTTTCATGGTTTATTTCTTCATTCATGCATGGTTGTTGTTTTAAAGATAAAGAAAAAAAACAAAAGAAAAGAGAAGAAAAAGAAACGCATTAAACAATATGGTATGGGCATGAGAGAGAGAGGGTGAGTGCTCAAACCATTGGTCATAGCTCATCTCTCATTCCGTCATCTCTTCATCTTTTTCTCTTCTCTTCATCCTATGGAGACACTCATCTCCCTCCTCTTCAACCTCACAAAACACAACCAAAATTAAGTCAAAAGTCCATCCCCACTTCATTAAAAACATGCACAAGCTCACAGGCTACAATTTGGACCAAGAAAGCAAGGATTTTGGAGACTTTGGGCAACTCAAGAAAATTCTTGAGTTGCCAAATGAGGTACTTTCATTCCCATTAGCTTTGTATTTCATTCACTTTAGTATCCATATGTGTTTAGAACCGTTTTAGTGTAGTTTTAATGGACTTTGAAATTTCTAGAAAAGGGTTGAGGAAGTCTTGAGTTGTGGTGGTTCAATTGAGTCCTAATAGTGACCATAGAACCCCTGAAATGATACGAATCCTAAACTGAACCTAAACTAAAACCTGAAACCCAAAATTTGAAGATTATCGTGTCGGTTTGTGAATTTGTAGTGGGTGCAAGGAAATCTGGGATGACCTGAGACGTTTTTGAGTTAACTAAACAATACCAGGGACCAAATTAGGACACTAGGAGACCACCCTGACCATACGAGCCCTAACAGAGACCCCAAGGCTAAGCAAGCCGGAATTTTAGGGGATATGGCCTGCCATGTGGTAGGCAATAGGGTCCAGGTTCCTTCAGTAGCTCAAATACACCGTATATATCACCCCAGTACTGTTTGTGCACCTTGTTTTCACCTGAACTAAAATCTGGGGTCATTTTCTTGAGTCGCTGCATTGTTTTCCTCGATGTTTTTAAATTGGAGTTTTGGTATTTTTGATTTATCTCGGTTGCTTGACGTTTGTACGTCTCTATCGTGGGTTATATGGTTGAATTGCGACTGTAGACCATAGGTTTTTACCTATGTAAGATACTTGTGTCGTTTTGGGTTTTCGTGCGTGATTTCGATTTACGATACTACGTGTGATGTGTAGGTACCCTCGAGGGGACTTGAAAGACGAGCAATTGCGTGGCGACATCGGCAAGCAAAGATCAAGGTGAGTAGATATATATCTACGGGAGAAGTCAGGTGGATAGCGTATAGCACCCCCGCAGGTCGTAGTATAGAATATATATTCGTTATATATATGATATATATATATATATGTGTATTGCGAGATTATTTTTCGATCAAGATGGTTTATAGGTGTACATTTTATAGTTTAGTGTAATTAGGAGTAGCTTGTTTAGTTTCTAGTCGCGAAACCCTAGAGTAAGATTACACCCACCCCCACACACACATGCATTCATTTTATACTTGTCTGTATATGGGGATATGTATATATATACACATATAGGTATAGGACTATTTATATATATACGTATACATATACATGGATTATGAGGATAGTACATGGTATTTGGAGATGAGTCGATGAGATTGGGCATGGTGCCATGAGATCGGTGATACGACGTGGTTCGTATTATGAGATACGACATAATATTATAGCGGGTCCTTGGGCGATGTGTTTCATACACACGCATATATATGTAGATGGTATCAATATGTACTAGATTTAGATCAGTACCCAGATCATGATGTGATGATAAGGATACCAGATGAATAACAAGATAAATGTGATATTTGACCCGTACCCAGATTTGAGATGTCGTATGATGGATTTACCGTATGAGCTATATTGATGATAGATCCACACTTTTGACTCGAGGATGTCATATGATATATTTTATCGTACGTGATACTATTGAGGCGGGATCACCGACTTTTATTTATATATATATATATATATATATATATATATATATCGATTCAGACTTAGGTGGTTTTCCTTACCCTTTTCGATTAGCCTGTTAGCTTAGTCCTGTAATTTATTTGTAGATGTAGACTAGACTCGAGTCATACCTATTTCAAAACTGACGAATCGTGAGTATTTTAAAGACAGGCCAAAGGATTCTATGGATATTTCGAAGGATGTACCTATTCTTAAAAAACACCGTAGCCCTCATTTCAAAACACCACGATTCGTATTATTTCAAATGGAAAAACGGTATAATACTTATATATAGAAATGTAAATTCTTTATTGTTGCGTTTTATTCATGTTCAGCATATTATGGCTGCATTTACTTTTCATTGCCATTCATTCTGCTATTTGCATCGCATCGCATGCTTAAATGTGTTTATTGTTATATTGAAACCCATGCTGTCAGGACACCATCACAATTACCGATGATGCGTATACTCCACATACACCTGCTTGCCGGCTCACACACATCATCATCGGTAATTGCTATGTCACGTACACATTAGAAAATACTACTTCATTAGTATAAAATGTTAGCTGATAGTTTTGACATGGTACTAGTGAGCTTGATTTATATGATAGCTTAGACATTGCATTTATTATTATGATTTTCATGCATATTTATATATTCATTGGTCATGCATTATTTAAGGGCCAGTCCGGATTGCCGGAGCCCAGTATTCATTATTATTGACTTTTATTCTGGATTTCGGATTTTCCATGAGATTTAAGTATTTGGAGAAACCGCAAGATTTAAAAAAATCATTTATCATTTTAAAAGATAAAAGTGTGGTTCTCTCATGTTATGATTATGATTTGTCCACCATGAGTTTTCTCGGCTCTTGAGCGATATCATACACCCGATTCGAGGAGGAGATGAACCGTCTGTAGGTGCATGGTGGACCCGGTGCGATACCCCGGGGCAAGAAGATCGCAGTTGATCGGCGTTGAGCCTATAACAGGGGAGCATTGCTGACCAGTGATTTTATTGAGACTCGTCGGATATGCGGAGGATACCGATCGGAGTTAGACCAGTCCGAATAGCCGGAGCCCAAGGGCCAATCCGGATAGCAGGAGCCCCAGATATTGATATTGTGGTATTAAGATATTATGATATGGGCCAGTCCGGATAGCCGGAGCCCGAGATATTAGATATTGGGATTTATGTTTTGTGTCGTTGCTAGACACTAATTTATATTGATTTATTGATGATACCTCATTTTTAAATATACAGAAATCTCATTAAATTAAGAAAACAGTTTTCTTATATATGATGCATTCTGTTTTCATATTATCACATTCATACCTCATACACATGATATTTTGCTACCTGAGGCACTGACACGAGCACATGGGATTACACTTATGTATAGCTGTTTACCCTTGCCACCTTTTCATGCTTCAGACTTTATCATTTTGAGGTTATATATTACTGATCGTATTGACCTAGGATTGAGTCATACATTCGATTTCTGCTCTGTGATGTTTTCTACTCACGAGTTGGCAACTCACCCCCGTTGTGCCACAGTCCTTGCAGGTTTTGCTGAACAGGTTTCGTTGTACAGGTTTCGTTGCAGCTTCCTGGCACACTGCTTCCTTTCCGGGTGATTGCTTTAGTAGGTGGGTTCACTTGCATCGTGACCACCATTGTATATTTATTTATTTCAATTGTATTTAGTAAACTCCATCAACCAGACATGTATATTTATTTTACTTAGAGACCAGATTGTATATTCTTTTGACCTTAGAGTCGTGCGTTGCATTATTATAGTTTTCTTGTTGTTTTGAGTTTCCTTTTCAGTTTTGATCCTCGCCCTTTGGCGTTGTATATTATATTGCTTGCGTGGTTGTGACCATCGATTGACGAAGAGCTAGCTCCCTCTTGAGGATGCCTTTTATTCATCATATATATATTATGCATGTTGTACCCCTTTTGGGGCCTGTATTTATAAAGGAAACTCTGCCGAAATTTTCAGAAAAGACTTGGGATTTTAGAAATGCATACTTCGGCTTATTTTAACAAAACACTTCCTTCTAAAATGGTTTAGATTTCTAGGATTTTGGCTTACTTGAATTAGATGGGGTCCTATAGACTTCATATGATTCAAGGGACAGTCACGTGCCATTTCGGGTCGTGACAGTCGAACCTTTCGATCTATTCATCAAAGTTCCATAATCCCTCAAGAGCTCAACATCTTGAGTATAGATTAATAGTATTCCAGTACATGCCACAGTACCTTTGGACCAACCGTAGAAGGGCAAACCCAAGTCTCATTAATGGCACCGCGGAACTGCTGCAGACCCTAAGGTTCCAAAGCGTTCTTATGGTCATTATATCGAGTTAGGGTTTCATTCTTCTAGAGGGTCCACGGAATTACTCGCATGGTTTTCCGAATACTTTAAACTTGGAAAAATGGGTTCCTGACATTCGATCATTTCTATCGACTCTCAACGTACCTACGTGAAGTCGTCTCTAGCTGGAATCAATCAATTTGATGACCTCGCATCGGGGTAGGCAACGAATCACATGTCCTAGTCATTCCTCCTTAGGTGACTAGCGATCTTCTATCATATCTCTAAGCATAACTCGTGCGACATTAGCTCCAAACATCTGGGGCGATATCTTGTTATTCGCAGCAACAACTGGCTCATTTGTCCGCACGCTGAACAGTGCCTCAATCATCAAGTAATCGGTGCATTGACGGTCATCACATTCTGGCTGGCCTCTAGCAGTGGCCTAATCCTCTGGTGCTGATCTGCACATCCAAGAAATCTTGTAAAAGCGATCCATCAAATGCTCATGGCGCGAAAACACAATAAAATGACACATCTATACAATCGTGTGTACCTGGAATCACGCCCTGGTCAGTCCTCGTCCATGACGAGCTCGTGCTGACGCAACTCTAGCCGTAGCTCTCTCTGCCCGTGTAATCGTGGTAGCAAAAACCATAAACCGATATCGATGAGGATGGATCATATGAATGAATATAATACTGTGCAAGGAAATGTACATCCTAAGGCTCCTTAAGCGGAGTAGCGTATCGTAAATATGCCGCGGAACATACACACAGTACGTCACTTTCCTTAAGTCACCTGCTCTATCAACCAAGGTCAAACTATGCGACGAAAGTTCGGGTCTAATACCCTTTCGATCAAGTCTATGATCCATAAGGTCAAGCCTAGGTTCCGAATATATATACACCCTAGACTCCACATAGTCAAACATAGACTCGAACCAAGGTTAACCTAGCGCTCTGATACCAACTTTGTCACAACCCGAAATGGCACGTGACTGGCATTTGAATCATATGAAGTCTGTAGGACCCCATCTAATTCAAGTAAGCCAAAATCCCAGAAATCTTAACCATTTAAAAGAAGAAAGTGAAGAAAAACTTGTTTAAAAGTTTGCGTATAAATCACTTTGAAAGTCGTAGTAAATATTTTTAAAACATCAAGTCTTTTCCAAAAATTTCGGCAGAGTCTCTTTTGTAAATACTGACCCCAAACGGGTACAACATGAATAATATACATAAATTATAAAAGGCAACCCCAAGCGGGGGCTAGCTCTTCACCAAAAGGCGGTCACAACCACGCAAGCAATAATATACAACGCTGAAGGGCGAGGATCAAAACACAGAAGAAAACCAATGGAAACCATAATAATACAAGCGCGACTCTAAGGTCGAAAGAATAAACACTGGTCTTCTAAGTCAATAAATAATACAAGTCTGGTTGATGGGGTTTACTAGATACAACTGAATATAAATAAAAGTACAATGGTGGTTACGGTGCAAGTGAACTCACCTACCAAGCAATCACCCGGAATGAAAGTAGTGTGCCAGCAAGCCGCAACGAAACCTGTACGGTAAAACCTGCAAGAAACCGTAGCACAACGGGGGTGAGTTGCCAACTCGTGAGTAGAAAACATCACCGAGCAGAAAAGGCTTTTATGACTCAATCCCAGGTCAATACGATCAGTAATATATAACCTTAAAACGATAAATCCTGAGCATCTAGTAATGGCATGGGTAAACATCTATAGATATGTGTAATACCAAGTGCTTGTGTCAGTGTCTCAGGTAGCAACATATCATAAATATGAGGTATGAATGCATTAATGGAAAACAGAATACATCAGTAATGAGAAAACTGTTTTCTTTATATAGTGAGATTTCTGTATATATATAAATCGATGTATCATCAATGAAATCAACATAAAAACAGTGTCAAGAATCGACACAAAACATATATTCCAATATCTCAATATCTCAGGCACCTGCAATCCGGACTGGTCTGTAACCTCGAATCTCAATATCTAGGGCTCTTGCTATCCGGACTGACCCATATCATCAAATCACAAAACCTCAGGCTCCGGCTATCCGGAATGGCCTATAGTCCGATCGGTATCCTCCGAATATCCGTCGAGTCACAATAAAATCACCGGTCGGTAGTGCTCCCCTGCCAGGCTCAACGCCATCATCTGCTACCATCTTGCCCCGGGGTACCGCACCGGGTCCACCATGCACCCACAGACAGTTCCTCCTCCTCCTCGAATCGGGTGTATCATATCACTCAAGAGCCGAGAAAACTCATGGTGGACACCTCTCAAATCATATCATGAGGAAACCGCAACTTTCGTTTTAAAATGATAATCAGTTTATAAAATCCTTGCAGTTTCTCCAAATCCAGTAATCTCATAGAAATCCGAAATCCAAATCTCAGGGGTAAATAAACAATGAATTCCATAATATTGGGCTCCGGCAATCCGGACGGGCCATAATGTCACGGCAAATGAATATATAAATATGCAAGAAAATCACAGTAATAAATGCAATGTCTAAGCTATCATATAAAAGCAAGCGCACTAATACCATGTCGAAACTATCAGCTAACAATTTATACGAATGAATAATGTTTTCTAATGTGTACATGACATGGAAATTACCGATGATGATGTGTGTGAGCCGGCAAGCAGGTGTATATGGAGCATACGCATCATCGGTAATGGTGCTGGTGTCCTGACAGCATTATTTTAATAATAACTAATGAAAACACTATATAAGCATGCATTGCGATGCGAACAACAAGAATATGCAGAACATGAATAATAACGCAACATATAAGAATATATATATATGAGTCATACAGTTTTTCCATTTGAAATAACACGAATCGTGTGTTTAGAAAATACGGGCTACGGTGTTTTTAAGAAAAGGTACGTCCTTTGAAATGTCCGTAGAATCCCTTGGCCTATCTTTAAAATGCTCACGATTCGTTAGTTTGAAATAGGCATGACTCGAGTCTAGTCTAACATCTATAGGTAAATTACAGGGTTAAACTAACAGACTAATCGAAAGGGTATGGAAAACTACCTAAGTCTGAGTCGATCTGTATAACTAGTAGTCGGTGATCCCTCCTCAATAGTATCACATAAGAAACAATATATCATATGACATCCTCGAGTCAAGAGTGCGGGTCATTCATCATAATTATATCTTGTATGGTAAATCCATCGTACGGTATCCCAAATCTGGGTACGGGTC
Organism: Agapanthus africanus; assembly: GCA_030015575.1. Lineage (NCBI taxonomy): Eukaryota > Viridiplantae > Streptophyta > Magnoliopsida > Asparagales > Amaryllidaceae > Agapanthus > Agapanthus africanus. Next base: position 201,301,515 of record CM057343.1, on the reverse strand, counting down.
GAATATCACATTTATCTCATCATTTATCTGGTATCCTTATCATCATATCATGAACTGGGTACTGATCTAAAGTCTAGTACATACTGATACCATCTATATATATATATGCGTGTGTATGAAAACACATTGCCTAAGGACCCGCTAAAATAACATGTCGTATCTCATAATACGAACCAAAACATATCACCGATCTCGTGGCATCGTGCACAATCTCATCGACTCATCTCCAAGTATCATATACTATCCTCATCATCCATGTATACGTATACGTATATATATATATACATAGTCCTATACCTATGTGTGTATATATATATATACATATCCCCATATACGCACAAGTAATAAAATGTATGTGTGCATGTGTGTGCGTGTATGTAAACCTTATTCTTGGGTTCGCGACTAAGAAAATAACTAAGTTACTTCTAATACACTAAAACTAACCCATGAACATCTAAAATCTTACCTACTGATCCTCCAAGTTTTTCAACTCATAATCATATATATAACATATATATCGTATACTACACTACGAACTGCAGGGATGCTATACGCCATCCACCCGACTTCCCCCGTAGATATATATCTACTCACCTGGTCCTTGTCTGCCGAAGTCAATGCCGCCATCCTCTTCTTCATCGTCCGAAGTCCACGTGAGAGGTACCTATATGAAAACATATATAATATCGTAAACCGAAATCGCGGACAAAACCAAAACGGCACACGAAACGCGCATAGGTTAAAACCTATGACCCGCTCATGCAAAAGAACCAAATAACCTTCGACATCGGCGTACAAACTCCAATTGATCGAGAAAAACCCAAACGTACCAATCGTGGTTTCACAACTCACTAATTATAATATGAAATAAGTTGTAACTCATCAAAACCTCAGAATTATTCAAATCGATTTATTTCCAAAAACTTAGTAAGCCTCCATTTACTGATTTAGTTCAAAACTTGATGTTTTAACCAACCTAGTGGCCACATTATTCACTAAATACCTTAACCAAGTCACACAACCCATAACCATATTTTAATCTCATCAATTATCATTAATCCAAAATTCTAGCTTGCAAAATTATCCAATTTTAACAATTTTAATGTAACAATGCACAAATCAACAACCAGACTAGGTTTTGCATGACCTAAGATGTTAAACTATATTTATAAGGTTAATGATGTGATGAAAACCCTAACTAGATTTAAATCTCACATTTTTAATTAAATTCTAAAAACCTAGTTTCGTAAAAAAAACTTAATTAGAACTATTTTAAAATACAATTAGCAAACTAGCAACTAGCTTTGCCTTTACATGTCTTAAGATCTTAAATACATCACACAACCATGAACCAAATACCCAAAACCCTAACTTGCATTTAAACCCCATTCTTGAATTTTCAAGTTTTGAAATTAAAACCTAATTAAGCATCTAATTTGCTAATATTGAAGTATTAAAGCAACAATTAAACAATTTAGTTAGGATTTATACCTCACAAACCGTAGATCTGGCTTGCAACTTAGCCAACCCAAAATGCTCTATTGCTTCCAAAATCCATGCTTGAATGGCCAATGAAAAAGGGTTAAAGGTTTGATTAGGAGTTAATGGAAATTGGTGAGGTGTTTTCTTTGGATTTTGATGGAAATTTTGGGGTTTCTCTGCAGAAGAAAGAGGAAGAAGCAAGGGGGGCTGTTGCAGCAGGGAAAGGGGGGTTCGGCCATGTAGGGAGGAGAGAGAGAGTGTGTGTTTGTGTTGAAAAAAATATCACAAGCAAACAAATACCCCATACCTCCTTTAAATATTACTTTCCTATTCTTTTCTTTTTTCTTTTTTTTTGATTTTGAAAGAGAAGTATGTGAGTGGCAGCCACATGGGCTCGGCCAGCAGAAGTTGGGTATGAGTGTGGGTTTGTATGGTGAGGAAAAAGGATAAATACTATACCCCAAGTCAACCTAGAACTATACCTCAATTTCTATTTAGTTATTTTTCACCATTTAAGCCTTTATAGTTTATATGTTCTAAAACCATATAAATCGTTCAATGAGAGCTTTACTAAGAATTTGGATGGACTTGTCATTCAATCTCAAGATATAAATCGTGATTTCATGCGTAAAATAAGACTTACTGAGGTTAAAGAAGCTTTGAACAGAATGGGTTTAAGAAAAGCGGTTGGTCCTGACGGGATTCCTATCGAGATTTGGAGATGCTTAGGAGAAATAGGCGTTAAATGGCTGACAGATCTGTTTAATAAGATTTGGCAGACAAAAAAGATGCCAAATGAATGGAGGAAAAGTATCCTTGTACCTATCTACAAGAATAAGGGTGACATTCAAAGTTGCTCAAACTACCGTGGAATAAAATTAATGTGTCACCCATGAAACTTTGGGAAAGAGTGATTGAACACAGGCTAAGGAAGGATATTAAGATAACAGAGAACCAATTTGGGTTCATGCCTGGACGATCGACGACAGAGGCGATTCATTTGCTTCGTCAACTTGTCGAGCGCTTTCGAGAGAGGAGAAGAGATTTGCATATGATATTTATTGATTTAGAAAAAGCGTACGACAAGGTACCTAGAGAGGTATTATGGGGGACAATGATGAAAAAGGGGCTCCCCGTCAAGTATATTGACATAATCAAGGATATGTACGACGGAGTAGTGGCAAATGTCAGAACTTGCGGTGGCTTAACAAGTGATTTTCCGATTACTATTGGTTTACATCAAGGATCTGCATTAAGTCCCTTCCTGTTTACCATCGTGATGGATGAGCTTACTAGAACTATCCAAGATGAGGTCCCTTGGTGTATGCTATTCGCTGATGATATTGTTCTAGTAAATGAGACGAAAGCAGGGGTTAATGCCAAATTGGAATTATGGAGACAAACATTGGAATCTCGGGGATTCAGATTGAGCAGGTCCAAGACAGCATATATGCACTGCAAATTTAGTAGCCAGAGAAGTCAAAACCATATTGGTATAACATTGGAAGGGCAAGAGATATCACCGAGCGACCAGTTTAGATATCTAGGTTCCATCATCCAAAGGAATGGGGAGATCGATAGTGATGTTAATCAAAGGATCCAAGCTGGTTGGTTGAAATGGAGGAGTGCAACAGGGATTTTGTGTGATCGTAACTTTCCGTTAAAATTGAAAGGGAAGTTTTATCGGAGCGCTATTCGGCCTGCCTTATTATATGGTACAGAATGCTGGGCTCCTAAGAAGCATCATACACAGAAGATGCACGTAGCGGAGATGCGCATGCTTCGTTGGATATGCGGTAACACTAGGAAAGACAAGGTGCGAAATGAGGATATTCGTGCAAAAGTTGGTGTGGCACCCGTGGAGGAGAAGATGCGGGAAAACCGACTTAGATGGTTTGGTCATGTGCGACGCAGACCTATGGAAGCACCGGTTCGACGAATAGATACACTCGATATGGGTAATGGCAAAAGGGCAAAAGGGAGACCGAAGAAAACATGGATGGAGGTGATACGAAACGATATGGTTGCCAAAGGACTCAATGAAAGTATATTGTTCGATAGAAGTGAGTGGAGACAGAGGATTCATGTGCTGGACCCGGCGTGATTCTCATGTTGGTTCATGTAGCCTACCCCATATGCTTGGGATAAAAGGCTCAGTTGTTGTTGTATGTTCTAAAACCATCTTGACGACTTCTTTTCATTTCAAAAACAACATGTTACATGTTTATTTAATGTGTCATGATGCACAAATTTGTATTAACCCATTCCAATTTGTAATTATCGCTAATTAAATGTATTAGTGAAGGCTTAAAAAATAATATTTAAAATAATTAATTACGGAAAATTTTTAGTAAACCAGAAATTTTATAAGTGACCCATTAAATATCAAATACTAGCAATTACATAGCTAGAATAGGCATATTTAATTTTATATCTTGGTTTTTACGGAAAACACCAGTTATTTTACCGATTATTCGAAATTTCCCCTAAACGATTTTGAAAACGTTACATAAAGTCACTTGGTCGGGGCTATGGGGCATGGCTACCTAGTAAAGTTATTTGGTGAGTATTCGCGTACGATACGCGATTGCGACGGAGTTTCCATCCGAATCGAAACTCGTGGCAATCGATCAATAGAGACTAACATGCTAGATTTACAAACAAACTAGTTTTCACAAAACTTATTTAATGTGGATTCCAACTACCGTATCACATATCAAACTTAAACCCGAAACGATGTAAAAATTACGACTACGAAACACTCCGATTAGCCCTAACAGAATTGTTAACATCACATGCAAACTGGGCCAACAAAACATAACCATGAAACCTTAAACCCAACATCACAGACCAACAAAAAAATTCTCAGAGTCCATTTTAAAATCAACAGAAACTTGATATTTGGATTTCCGGTTTCGGAGTGTTTCGGTTTCGCAATTCTATATACATCGTATAATCTTCTAGCCTTGGGTTTGATGCCATGAAAGTGTATGTTAGCACCACCACTGGGTTTTACTAGAATCAAGCATGCCAATTTAAAAAAAAATTAGCAGTGCTAATCAACACTAACCAAGATCTTAAACAAGATGATTAGGATTTAACTATGATATTATGAAAACTACACTAAGAGAATGAAACTACAACCTTTGTAGATCGTATCCGTTTCTTCTCAAGCTTTGGGTTGCAGTCCTTGCGACTTCACTAGGCTCCACTTGAAGGTTGAACGAACTTGCTTCGATGACCTTCGGGCGGATGATGATCCACCCGAAGTCCGCTAATCCAAGCTGCCTCTTCACTAAACTCTTTAGTGAAAGAAACACACTGAACTCAGGTGCTAATTAAGTGTAGTATGGTGTAGTAGGGGTTTCGTTTGCTCACTAGGGTTCTCATAAGCTCAAGGTTTCACAATTCAAGTGAGGGACTAAGCTTGGAGGTGAAGGTGAGGAAAAGGGAGAGAGCTAGAGAACAACTTATCACATGAGCTCAAGAAAGAAAAAGAACTAAGTGTGTATCCATCAAGTGAAGAATGGTTTAGATAAAACCCACACATTATTGAAGCAACCCAATTGAATCAATATTCAATTGTAACCATGCTTTAATAGTTTAGTGAGATGAATAAAATAATCACCAAGCCAACCCACACCCATTCCTACAAAGTCTCCCCATTTTCCACCTCACCGTTTATTTTTTCCAAAAATAGAAAATTCCATGCCATACTTATTAAATAATATATATATATATATATATATTAATATATATACATATATCATATATATATATATTAATATATATACATATATCATATATATATATATATTAGGATAAGAAAATAATTAGTGAGCTAATAATATTAGTTAATACATAATTATATCAAATATAAATATATATCATATTATTAAATCAACACTTGATTTAATAATCCAGTTATATCACATATAACCGACTAATATCATTTATCTATATATCGCATTATCAAATCAACACTTGATTCGATAATCCGGTTATATCGCATATAACCTAACCGATAACAAATAACTGCCAGATTAGAATACGGTATCACATACTCGTATTTAATCAGGCCCCGCACATATCAACATATGTGCCTTACTTCGTTTCGCTTGAATAAGGAAATTTCTATGTGGGACTCTAAAGACTCGTCAATATGCCAACTGTAGGTGATGATCATATCAGTCACCCACAAGCCGTCAGCGGTACTAGCTGGATGTAACGGCTACCCAAGTATTGAGTGAATAGAAGATCGCCAAGCAAGCTTGTCCAAACTCCCATAAAGCCTATAGGTAACACTTACCGTACAGTCCGGTCTCTTCGTCTGATATGTCGCATATCGAGTCTGGGGGTGGAATCGTCAGACCCTAATAACTTGATAAGTCATGCCGATGTAAGGCTTATAACTATTAGTTATGTATATGCGCTAGAGGCCATTATTGTACATCTGATGTATATTGTAGTGGACGCTTGGATATATAGAGAGAGGAATTTCTTGCTCGACATGATAGTATGCTATCTGGTTTCACTTTGTCTTAACATGTTGACTTGTATTGGTTTACTGTCTTGCTCTCACATGTTGATAAAGCCCTTAGGATATGTACTTGACTACTATGACTATGATGCAGATCATACTAGTGGGGCCAGGGTAGTCCAAGAGTACATCCTGTAACTGTTCCTAGTCGAGGGTGTATCGAGACAGGGCATCGATACTCCAGAGTAGACTAGCGTATACACATCTTGATCCATATGACGGGCGATGGATGATCCCACATCCATTGGTGTTTAACATCAAAGATGGTGTACGGGTGCTCAGGGGAGACTGGGTGCATTGAACGGACTCACCGAGAACTCCTAGATGGTATTATACCTATCGTCAGATAGCAGTTCTCTGGTGACACTGGTACATGTTAGTCTGTATACCCGAGATCATCATAGAGTCTTGTGTGATTCCCACTGTGCTTTGATTTCCACCTTACCACGTTCACGAGAACGTGCAAAATGGTGCCTTTTGGGTACAGTCCCGAATCACATGGAGGCAATGAGCGATAGGAGGGGTTTCGTCTCTCCCGGTATTTGTAGTTGATGTTGCGCTGTGTTTGATTGGCTATAACTGGAAGTCCCTGGACAGGGCTGATATGGAGATCTACTGGTATGTGTTATCAGTAGTTTCTCAACCCGTTATGAGCCTCACATCGACATGACTTATCGGTTACTGGGGTCTGACGTTTACTACCCCTAGACTAGATATACGACATATCAGACGAAGAGACCGGACTGTAACTCATTGTGTTACTGATTGGATTCACAGGAGAATGTACAGGCTTGCTTGTTGATCTTCTGATCGCTCAATATCCGGGTGGATGTTAAGTTTAGCTGACTGCTTGCAGCTTATGGGTGTTTGATATGATCATCACCTACTGCCGACGTATTGATGAGTCTTTAGAGTCCTACACAGAGGTTTCTTGGCTCAGGCGAAACGGAGTAGGAGCACATATGTGATATGTGCGGGACCGAGACTAATATGTGTATGTGATACCGTATTCTATTCTCGCGATATATGATATTGGCCAGTTATATGTGATATAGCCGGGTTATCGGATCAAATGTTGATTCTATAAAAATTCATTTTATATTAGTCGGTTATATCTAATATAGCCGGATTATTAAATCAAGTGTTGATTTAACAAAATAATGTAGAATTATATATTAGATACATTAACTAAAATATTGCTCACTTAAGTATTTCATTTTATCACTTTGGATACATTTAACATATATGTGATATATGTTTATTGTATTTTTTTTTCTTTGTTACATTAAATATTATATATGTGATATATAATATTGTAACATGCTAGGTTATAAATGCAACTAGAGTTTGTGAGATTAATACGATGGCTAGGTTTATGGTTTGGTTTTTTAATTATCTTAGTTAATTCTAATTGAGTGGATTAATCTTGAGATATTTTCTTGTGTTGACTTAGTCCACCCTTCTTGATATTTCTAAGATATTTATTAATCTAATCTTTAACCCTAGCCCATAGTTTATTTTCTACATGAGTTAGCCCTGACACATTTAACCCATGGTTACATTTCTAGGCTCATAATAATAATTCATTCATCACTTGTTCTTCTTTTTCTTCTTCACAAAAAGGCTTGCTTGTTTTTTTCCAAATGATGAAAGATTGTGAGAAATAGAAAACAAAAGAGAGCAAAATTCCTACTTCATCTTCCTCTTCTATACTAGCCATATAGATTAGTGTGTTAGCTTCACTAATCCATAATTAGTGAAGAGATAGCTTGGTTTTGTTATTCCTCAAGGTAGATCATCTTGGATTGTGCAGACTTCAAGCAATGATGCCTCATTCACCTCATGGAGCCTCTCTAGAGTCTGGGAGCATGATGATCGCAGTGAAGGAACCACAACTCGGAGCTTATGAAATGAAGGAACGGACTACAAAGGTTGTAATCCCTATCACTTAGAAGTAAAGTAGTTTACTTGTTGTTTCTAACCCTAATTCTCTCTTAAAGATCCTTGCTTAGGTTATTTGGCACTTGAAAATTTTAAATACGGCATGTTTGATGCCTTATAGAACCTTGTTCTAGTGCCTAAGAACCTTACAGTGATATCAGAGCATAGCTATAGCATTGGGCGTTGCGTAGGCGGAATTAAAAGTCCGAATGAACTCCGAATAATCAAATTTTCCCACTTTCTGGAAAAAATTTCAAAACTTGAAAATTTTCAAATTAAAAATATTCAGAAAATCATGCGGGCAATTTTATCGAACCTCTTGAAGAACGAGTCCCTAACTCGCTTTAGTGACCGCTGAATCGTGGTCAAAACATGGTTTTGGCGGCGGTTCCGCGGCGCCACTAAGGAGGCAAGGGACGACACTTCTACGGTTGGTCCATTAGTACTGGAGCATGATTTTGGGAATTTTTAAAAGTGCTTAAGTGTTGAGCTCTCTGAGAATTTTGGGACTTCGTTTATTCGATCGAATTGTTTAACGTCGTCTAGCTTTCTGAAATGTGATACAATAATTGGAATCTACAAATTTGTTTGTTGCGTGTAAATCTAAAATTTCGGTCTCGGGTGTAATCGGAAATCTTGTTGAATTATCCGACTTATTTTGAAAAAGCGTTTTCATGGGTGAGACCTAAATGCGAGCTTTACATTGTTAAGTGATCAGTCGAAAATATTGCATTTTTAACACATCAATTTCCCTACTATTTGCAATCATCTAGAGGTGATCGGTATGAATATAGCACATATTAGCAAATTGTCTGTAAAATACCAAATAATATGTGTTATACATTATAACTGATATTTTGAGGGAAATTGAGTGTTTATCATTTGCACGCATTATCTTTTGTATATTGCAACACTTGTCTCGAGATTGTGTGCAGGAAATTCTAGGAAAATAGCCGAAACTGCTGATAAAATACGCCAAGTCCAAGACTTGTGAGCTGACAGTGAACAAGAGAGTATAAAAATATTCCAGATATAAAATAAAGCCCTATGGATCAGCACCAACATTACCATGGAAATTTCATGCACAAAGGCTATCAAAGGGCCGCGGATCCGCGGCTGAATGGCCCTATTGGCGGCGGATCCACGGCCGTGTCATCATGACGTCAGCAAGTTGCCATCTCAGGTTTCTCCATCCAAGATCAAAACATCTTCAAGCCACTTTAAATTCCATAGATCTCCAGAAGCTTCTGTCCGAACAGCCAAGCTTCTTGTATAAGCTAAACACCTCCAAGCTTCTCAAACAAGCTAGCTAAACCTAGAAGGTTCTTCCCAACAACCAAGCTTATCAAGGAAGCTAGTTAACTAACTAACTCTAGAAGCTTCTACCTAACAACCTAGCTTATCTTCTAAAGGAAGCAAATCCTAATCAAGCTTCTAGGGGAAGCTAAAGGAGAGGGCTATAAAAGGGGACCCAAGGCTTCTTCTCAAAAGTTGTTGATCGTTCGACATCAATTCACCCACAAGTTGAGTGACACAACTTGTGCATCCAAACCCTAATCCAATCTCAAAAGCCAATTCAAGATCACCGAGTACAAAATCAAGCAAGAAGCCATCAAGCCTTTTTGAAGCGACGCCGATCTTCAACCGAGCAAGTGATCCAAGACGATCCGCGACTCACGGAGACGATGTGAAGCTAATTCGACGATCGAGTTCTTTCCTCAATTCTTGTAGTTTTTGAGTGAATTGTAACGACATGTTGAATAATGAAAGGTGAAAACTGTTGGAGATAGTGCCCTCAGAGTCAATTATTGGATCACAGGCACGTGATTGCAATGATTGAGGGAGGACCTATCCCGGTAGGACAGTCTTACTCGAGATGATAGTATGCTATCTGGTTCATCTTTATCATCGTGTACTGCTTTAGGTGACCTGACATGTCGCTATTACACGTTGATAGAGCCCCTAGGATTCTTGCTTGACTACCAGCAGTATGATGGCGATCATATACGTGGGAGCTGGTAGTCTATAAGCACATCCTTAAAAGGTCCCTAGTCGTAGGAGTTTCGAGACAGGGCATCGATACTCCATTAGTAGACTGGTGTATACAGTCGAGACCCCGAAGAGGGGCGGTGGCCGGTCTCACAAGCCACTGGTGTCAGTTGGTTCACCTAAGATGTATACAGGTGCTCATTGGGTTATGAGTACACCGGACAGGACTCGCCGGGAACCTGCTAGTTGGTCTTATACCAGATGTCAGATAGCAGTTCCCTGGTGACATGTGTACAGGTTAGTTCATCGACCTGAGATCATCATTTGTCTCGTGTGAGTTCCCACTGTGCTTTGATTACTACCCTACCACGGCTCAAAGGAGTCGTGCAAACAGGTTTTAGTTGGGTACAGTCTCGAGCCACATGGAGGCAGTGAGCGGATCTGCAGGGGTTCGTTCTCCGGGTATTGGGGGTGAGGTCACGCTGTGTCTAGGAGAGCCATTACAGAAAGCCCTCGGCCGAGGCAAGAGATTTACTGGTAGGTATTCCAGTAGTATCTCAGGGTGTTCTGGGCTTCACTCCGACACGACTTGTACCGCCTTTGGGGGTCTGACTTTTACCAACCCCCTAGGCCCGCCATGCGATACTCATAGACGAACGGACCGGACTGTACGGATATTGTCACTGACAGGCTCAGTAGGGTGTCAGGATGAGTTCGCTCATCGACGTCCCTTTTGGTCAATAGCTGGTGGCCCGTCACGTATTGGCTAATACCTCTGACGTGCTAGTGGTTAAATCCACAGCCATAGTATTGACGAGTCTTTAGAGTCCACCACACTTTCAGTTACTCAAGCTTTCGGGCGAAACGCTGTAGAGGCCGTATGGAGATATGGCAGGGTCCGATCAGATACGTGCGGTATTGCACGGATCAGGATCGGACGGTTTGTACTAGTGGCCGTATGGATATATGGCAGGGTTCGATCAGATACGTGCGGTATTGCACGGATCAGGATCGAACGGATATTACTAGCTGGTTTTGGTTTAAGCCGGATCCTAGTATAGTACAGTGTAGATTTTGTCTCATTGCATTTGTATCCGGTCGGAATACAGATGCGGGTGTGTATGCACAGTATGGGGGTTTTCCTGTAATTTATTACGGGACCAGTTTTCTGGAGTTGCCAGTTTGCATTCCGTTCCGGCCGGTTTTCCTTTGTTCTTTCCCGGCCGGACTTTTCCGATGGAGGGTGTTATTTGCAAGTTTGCAAATAACACATTGTGGAGGGTTTTCTTGCAAATGTATTAATTATGAAAGCATCTCTGATACCATGTTGCGCCACGGCAGCGCCCCGGCCGTCTATCCGAGGCCAAAATGCGGAATCAAAATTTTTCCTTACTTGGAAACCGGTGCTACCGTGGACAATAAAAACCCGGATCGTTAAGCACTTCACGGTGCTGAAGGGGGCTGCCTCGCTTCAGGTTTTGGCGGGTGACTTGACGCACCCATAGGGGTCTAGGTTTTCATTGCACAGGCTATCCACACGACCAGGGGAACGTCGGGTTTCAGCAGCGGCTCTGTGAAACCCGGGGATCCCAGATATCTGTATTGTTCTGTGATGCTGTATATTTCTGTGATGTTGCATTTTTATTCACGCCTTGAGCGAAATATAATATATTGGTATATATATTAGTAGATGTTGTATATGTTTTTCATCCGCGCTAGTCCAGTCCCCGCTCTGCCGTTAGTTAGCTAACCTAACGGGTGATGACGGGACCCAGTGGCGAATGCGGATGGCATATACGTACGTCAGTATATTTTCGTTCTTTGTGGTGTGATCAATTGATGGGACTGCATTGATTCGGATCAATGCAAGTTTAAACAAACCTATTCTGATGTTGTTGGAACACTTTTCAAAAAGCTGTTATTGCAAGGACGTTCATTTTTGTTTTGCATCGTGGTATTCATTTGGAATATCCTGCTCCTCAGTCGACGAGGCAAGGGCCGAGATCCCTTCACCGGGAGTGACCCCTTGGACAGAAGTTTGTGTCAGGGCATTAACTTCACTATAGCCGATTACTTTTTCTTTGCATCGTGGTATTCAGTTGGAATATCCTGCACCTCATTCTACGGGGAAAGAGCCGAGATCCCTTCACCGGGAGTGACCTCTTTAGCAAAGGTTTTCGTCACTATTTTTTTATAAAAGGCTATGCAGTTCCTTCAACGATATCAAGTTCATTACGTTAAAGGTTTTTCGCCAAAAACCAGCCGTAGCCCTCCGTCATTTCCTACAGGTATTATTTGGTATTCGTGCTGCGTTTGTTGACCTAGTCAAGACGTAGTGTTCGGTAGCTAAGTGGTACTTGTTTGTTGCATAAGTGGGATTGGTTAAGACAGTCGTGCGGCCTTGTTGACCTAGTCAAGGGCACGTACCGGTGGGTTTAATGCAATCCAGAATAATGACGGGTTGAACTTGACTGGCGGTTTATGGTTTGTTGACCTAGTCAAGGTCATAAACCGCTTGGGGTAAAAATCACATCGGGAGTTTCAAAAGAACTGAAACTTGCCAGGTATGCGCATACCTTCTGGAGTGTGGTGATGTGAGTGGATTCCGTCACGTTATCATGCGATGATAGTTGGATCCCGATTCCCACTGATGAGTTGGTTTACTCCTCGGGTGATCCCGACTAATTCTTCTTTCAGGGTTTGGAGGAGAATTTGAGGTACAGTGGGAGGTTTCCTGATTAGATAAATTGGTAACCATTCTGATCTAGGTTAGAGTGCACGCTGAGTGTTTCTTTTCTCTCTCTCTCTGGCAGCGACCATTGTCCCGACCCTAGACTATGACTCAGTGACCAAGTTGATCGAACCTTCTATAACACTGGTTTTTGGATTGTCAGAGTTGCAGACCTCTTTGCCACTCCTACTTTTACTCTTTTCTCCGGGACACCCCGTATTACTACGAACGTCCACTTCCATTGGACAAAACCATCGTATGGTTATATACGAACTCGAAGGACTTCGAGGATGGTTTCTGGTTCTGGAGAAAACGGATAGGACTATTCAGTTGTCTTTTCTTTTCACCTTCTCTCAGGATGCGAGTACTCCTTGGCTTAGGAGTAGTACACCTATTACGCAGATTGGATAGTCTTCTTCCAAACCTTAGGCTGGTGCCGAACGGTGGGGAATGAAGAAAACCAATTAGCATAACGATTGTGTGCAGAAGGTATTAAGTTAAGACAAAGCAAGGGATTAGTAGGAGGGCAAAGTAAATTGCGACTGATATTCACGACCAAACCAAGTATTTCTTCGCCAATCCTAAATCACCTTTGTATTTCTCCAGGACACTACGTATTACTACGAAGATCCCAGTTTATTGGATAATCCATCGTATGGTTATATACGAACTCGAAAGGAACTTGTTCTAGTTCGGGGATGGATCCTAGTTCAGGAGAAATAGGAATAAAGTACATTCAGGTGTCTTTTCTCTTCACCCTCTCTCGCATTGCGAGTGCTCCTAGGATTAGGACAGTAGACCCATTATGCTTATTGGATAGTCTTCTTCTTCCAAACCATAGGCTGGTGCCGAACGGTAGGGAGGGAAGAAAACCAATTGGCCTAAAGGGGTGTACAGAAGGTAATGACTAAAGACATATAAAGGGATTTGGAGAGGTGGCAAAGAATTATACGGTTATAGTTGTGAATCTGGATAATGGAAGAGGCATTACTAAGAATACCGAAATACCCCACCGAAACATTTCAATGTTTCAGTTTCACTGTGTAATGTTAAAAGAAAACTGTTTTCCCGATTAGATACTTACTCCAGGGTATGTATTTACCAGGTATGATTCTCACATCTGTATGGTTTTACAGATGATGAGTGGGAGTAAGTTATTGGGAATTGGGTGATCATCCTCATTATATCGGGATTCGCTGTAATCGGTGATATTTGAGGAGATCACCTGGGTTGTTTGCCGGTCGGCAAATATTTGGTTTTGAATATTTGCTGTTGTGCACCAATTTCAAATTGATATATCTGTACGTCTATTTTCATAGAGTGAGATATACCTTTTGATATTATGTCGATGACATTTACCTATATCAGTGGATGGTTAGGTAAGGAGCATCAAACAGCGGTGTAATTCTTCTTAACCATAAGTACAGTTTTCAACCTACGACGCACAGTGAAAGAGTTGTTAGACTCAGTGGACTTATACAGAGTATTGTATGTTGTCCAGTGTCCATTGGGACAGAGGGGTTGGTCCTCATACTATATTCTGTTTACTTTTAACTACTCTAATTCTTAGACATGTGTTTCGTAGAAACACAGGGTCTGAGTTTTGAGGAGTTATTGGTATAAGAATAGAGTAGAGAACCAGGTATTGCAAGTATCGGGATTCTTCAAGGTGATCGAAGATATAGATACTTGTGTATGGTATTCAGTTAATAGTAATGAGAACTTGCTTCTCTTTCAGGTTACTCATAATTGGAAGCATTCCTAAGTTGAGTAACGCTGATCGGCCTCTCTCCATTTAATTGACATGCACTGGAGACAGCTGCATGATTTGGATCTGGTTCATTTAAATCAGTGCCTCTGGTTCTATATTGGATATAGAACAGTTCATATCTTAACGATGTTAAGGTACAGGGAGTTGTCCGGCTTATGATTAAAACCAGACACTGGACAACTCAAGGCACGTTTCTGTAATGGCTGTTTGTGGGTTGACCCAGGCTATGACGAGGGTTGACTTTCTACCATCTGGAAGATCAATAGTGATATTGTTCTTAAATCGCCACATTTTAAAAAGAAATGGTTATTTTTCAGAAAACAGTAGTGGGAGTATGGTAGAACTGGAAGTGATTCCAGAACCGCAAACGATTACTGAAGATTTGATAAGGAACCTAAAGATTCAATCTGTTTTGACATTCCATTGGCCACTCCGCAGATATGGTGGGTAACCTCAGGCACTCGAGAGGTACTTCGGTATGCTCAAGGACGGTGGCAGGGAGGTTCTTGTTTACCCAGACTTACCATTGCTGTTGTTCCAGACTGTGAGACCCGGCAGGATGATGAGTATAGCGTCGTTCTAAACTAGCTTTAGAAGTGTACGTCTATATGACTCTGCCAGAGGGTTGTCGTAGTCAGTGGGAGCAGCGGAAGCATTGGTGGACAGTTGGCTTATGCCTATTTATAGACTAAAGCAGATATAGCGGAGATAGATCATCTATTTCTGATGTGAAGTCATAGGTTTGACTTCATCAGAATAGGGGATGGATCTGTTAAGAAGGTAGTAGGGTGTGATGTCCTGGTTTTGGATGACATACACAGAGTAGGAAAGGAAACTCCTATAATACGATCAGTTATACTTTGGTTGTCACACAGTGGTTTCTCCACACAGGACTTGGATATTATATCAGACATTCTGGTTACTAGATCTATGGTTTTAGATCTAGATTTGGGTAGTTTCCTAATCTGGGTACCTTGACAGCATTCTATGAGTATTTAGAATGGACGACTCCAGGCATGGTAGTGTACCTGCAGGTAATGGAGTCACCCTCTCTAAAGGTGTCTTACAGACTAAAGGGGAGAGGGATACGCATGATTGACAGATCACTTGCTTAGGCAATTGAGTCAATCATGAGATGTCAAGTACCACACCAGATGTTGTTCTTGCAGTAGATGCAATAAGTTGATATTAATCCAATCCTGGAGAAACAGTCGGAAGCAGTTTTAGAACATAAGTTGATGTTCTAGGGATATGATAACGACAGCCTCTTTTAGGAGACGGTTATCATTCCAGGCTTCCAAGGTGACATGGATGGAAGAGTGGCTGTCAGAGTTATAGTTTCTCCTTCTGACGAGGGGCAGTATTTTGGACAGGTGGTCCAAGGCGATACTGAGGGAGGCATGGCGCTGGGTACTGATTAAGTTCAGTTATCGATACAGTCTAAGAAGTTTGGATTTGGAGTTCATTTATGAGCTAGGTCCCATCAGATATCCAGACATACTCTAAGACAGGTATTGCTCATTTCGGGAGATGGTTTTCTCCGCGAACTTGAGATATAGAGAGACATAGAAAGAAACATCACAGCGGATCCACTCACTGAGGCTATTCCTCGAACGCAATAGTTTCGCAAACGAGCTTTGTGAGACTGACCAGTAGAGGAGTTGGGTGTTCGGTATCACACGGGCAGTGAGTATGCGACATCGCAATAATTAGCCTTGAGTGCAAGTGGGAGATTGTTGGAGATAGTGCCCTCAGAGTCAATTATTGGATCACAGGCACGTGATTGCAATGATTGAGGGAGGATCTATCCCGGTAGGACAGTCTTACTCGAGATGATGGTATGCTAACTGGTTTACCTTTATCATCGTGTACTGCTTTAGGTGACCTGACATGTCGCTATTAAACGCTGATAGAGCCCCTAGGATTCTTGCTTGACTACCAGCAGTATGATGGCGATCATATACGTGGGAGCTGGTAGTCTATAAGCACATCCTTAAAAGGTCCCTAGTCGTAGGAGTTTCGAGACAGGGCATCGATACTCCATTAGTAGACTGGTGTATACAGTCGAGACCCCGACAAGGGGCGGTGGCCGGTCTCACAAGCTACTGGTGTCAGTTGGTTCACCTAAGATGTATACAGGTGCTCATTAGGTTATGAGTACACCGGACAGGACTCGCCGGGAACCTGCTAGTTGGTCTTATACCAGATGTCAGATAGCAGTTCCCTGGTGACATGTGTACAGGTTAGTTCATCGACCTGAGATCGTCATTTGTCTCGTGTGAGTTCCTACTGTGCTTTGATTACTACCCTACCACGGCTCAAAGGAGTCGTGCAAACAGGTTTTAGTTGGGTACAGTCCCGAGCCACATGGAGGCAGTGAGCGGATCTGCAGGGGTTCGTCTCTCCCGGTATTGGGGGTGAGGTCGCGCTGTGTCTAGGAGAGCCATTACACAAAGCCCTCGGCCGAGGCAGGAGATTTACTGGTAGGTATTCCAGTAGTATCTCAGGGTGTTCTGGGCTTCACTCCGACACGACTTGTACCGCCTTTGGGGGTCTGACTTTTACCAACCCCCTAGGCCCGCCATGCGATACTCATAGACGAACGGACCGGACTGTACGGATATTGTCACTGACAGGCTCAGTAGGGTGTCAGGATGAGTTCGCTCATCGACGTCCCTTTTGGTCAATAGCTGGTGGCCCGTCACGTATTGGCTAATACCTCTGACGTGCTAGTGGTTAAATCCACAGCCATAGTATTGACGAGTCTTTAGAGTCCACCACACTTTCAGTTACTCAAGCTTTCGGGCGAAACGCTGTAGAGGCCGTATGGAGATATGGCAGGGTCCGATCAGATACGTGCGGTATTGCACGGAACAGGATCGGACAGTTTGTATTAGTGGCCGTATGGATATATGGCAGGGTTCGATCAGATACGTGCGGTATTGCACGGATCAGGATCGAACGGATATTCGAACGGATATTACTAGCCGGTTTTGGTTTAAGCCGGATCCTAGTATAGTACAGTGTAGATTTTGTCTCATTGCATTTGTATCCGGTCAGAATACAGATGCGGGTGTGTATGCACAGTATCGGGGTTTTCCTGTAATTTATTACGGGACCAGTTTTCTGGAGTTGCCAGTTTGCATTCCGTTCCGGCCGGTTTTCCTTTGTTCTTTCCCGGCCGGACTTTTCCGATGGAGGGTGTTATTTGCAAGTTTGCAAATAACACATTGTGGAGGGTTTTCTTGCAAATGTATTAATTATGAAAGCATCTTTTGATACCATTCTTTTCTATCATCATCACTTGCTTTTTGGTGATTTGAGGTGATTAGAGGTTGATGTGAGATTGTTATGATGATGTTTTGGATGTGGTCACCACTTGTGCTCCTACCATCACCTCCCTTCATGCTTCATATTCTTTGCTCCACCATTTTCTAAGATAATAAGTTTTTCATACTTGAGAGAAGAAGGAGAGAGGATCATTTTCATTCTTGGAGAGGGAAAATTTGTTCATCTCATTTCATGCTAGAAAAATGCAAGCACCATTTTTCTTATCTTGATTCCTCCATCATCTTCAAAGGCAACAAACCCCAAATGAGACATAGCCTCTACACTACACATTCTACAGCATATCTTGAGCATGTCGAGTTGCCGGCTTCATGCCCGAGTTGCCTCGGTATTGAGGCGGGAGCCCGTAAAAGACGCAGGCGATGTGGTGCCCTTCCGGCGAGGAGGCGACGATGTGGAGACAAGACTTTCCGCGGGAGATCGGGACGATGACGAGAAGACCGGAGGACTCGGATCACTCGGTATACTTCTCTTCCCATCTCTTGTTAGCTAGTATAGGTTAATGGTTAACGATCCGGGTTTTCATTGTCCGCGGTAGCGCCGGTTTCCAAGTAAGGAAAAATTTTGATTCCGCATTTTGGCCTCGGATAGACGGCCGGGGCGCTGCCGTGGCGCAACAAAAACTCTTGATCTTGATTTTCTTTATATTTGAGCATTATGATGAGTTCTCAATTCTTGATTGTTTTCTTTGTCATGATGTTTGAGTAAAAACTCCGCTCGTGGAGGAATCGAGAAAATAGATAGATGATGATGATTACATTCTTGAACGATTCTTAAGTCTTATGAGTTTTGTAAACTTTAGTAAATTGAATCATCGACAACCTAATTTCGAGCGAGATGCTTTCTTGAATGTTTTCGCTCTAATTTAGAGATCAACGATCGATGATTGAATTTCCTAAAGGCTAGAATTTGAATGCTAATCAACGAAAGGACAAGGGATAGAAGGAGAAACACTAGTTTCTTCAATAGACCCTTAATCCTCGTTGATCGTCATCGATCTAGCAACAAATCATCAATAGATAAGAATACATAATCACAAGTCTTCATCATCACTATCGATTGGATCGATTCCTACGAGCCTCATTACAAATCTTGATAATTCATTTGATTTGGACAATTCTTGATTTTTAGTATTTCTTGATATTAGATCTAGTTCTTTACAATTCTTGAAACTAAATTTCAAAATTCTTGAATCATTTTCTTTTCTATCTTTTAATTTTCACTCATCTAAAACAAAAACGATTAAATCTCACTTTTCCTGTGGACAATCCACACTCGCTTACGAACCTACAATTGACACCGTTATTGATTGCCGTTTACAAATTTCTTTGGTTGTGATCTTTACACTTTTCTTATATACACACCGAGATTCATTCAATCAAATGGCGCCGTTGCCGAGAATGTGTGCTATCATGTTCATTTTTGTTATTTGAGTTGAAAAATTATTATTCCATCAGATTTTTTTGATCAAAATACGTAACAAGCGCTTAACGATTTGTTGTGATTTGTTGCGAGGAAATCTGGAATCTGTGGAGCGAGAGGAAAAAAATTTCAGAGAATTTCAGGGAGTTCAGTGAGTGAACAGGAGCATCTGCACGAAATTGTGTGCAGAGATCTCATCATATCACCGCGCTTCCGCGGCCATACTGCGCTTTTCGCGGCGGTTCCGCGGCAGGAAAGCAGCTTCACTGCTTCAAATTCCTCTGGTATAATTCTTACTTTCTTATCTCCTCCCTGCTCTGTCCATTAACCAATTTTTGCAGGATTCTTTGCAAAAATTCGCAGCGCTGCTAAAAAGAAAATTTGTTGCGTGTTTGATCTTGGTTGTTTGCATTTTTAATATGGAAATTAAGGGGCAAAGACCAAATTCAGATTAGGTGGGGAGTTCATTATCCTTCCTATGCCCTAAAAATCACAAAACTGCATCCGCATTACCCTCATTAATAAAAAAATATCTAGATAAAACTCTAAGGACCGTCGCACTCAATTAGGACAGAAGGAGGTCGTGGGTAATCTATTGCTTATCCGCGTTTCTTTTGTGGTGTCTAAGACAAGTGGTTACTTAATTAGGCCCACTGCTTACGTAGTGGAGAACCTCCCACTTACCTGGCACTTACCTGGCCACAGGAGGGGCAAAGAGGCAGTAGAGAATTTATCCTGCGATTTGTCTTCTTGAAGTCTAGGAGCGGTCTAAAGAATTTACCTAGGGGACCATTAGATCTAGGGTTGTGTGTGCATTTTTTTTTTGTGATTTGATTTTTCGAAAATCCGTATTTTTTCAAAACAAACACCAACCATCTTTTCCCTTAATTATCACAACGCTGCCACTTGTGCTAAACCCTTTAGTGCAAGCTCGGCTGGACACGGGATTCTAGTGCCCGTTTTATCCGTGTTTCCCTTATCGACCCCAAAGTCAGTATTTCTACATTTTATTTTTCCCACCACCCACCATGACCGCGATGGCCGGGTTTCCATCAAACTTTAACACCACTATGCCACCGCCCGCAGGTGCGCAGAATCCTCCACGCATTTCTCTCCAAGAGAGATTCTATCCTACACGTGTTCGCCTTCCCACCTGTTTTTCTATACCACCTACCAACGGGCACTATTTCTAAATTAAACCCCAATTCTTCAAACTTTTACCCAAATTTCACGGGCTCGAGTGTGAAGACGCATACGCTTTTATTACCAAATTTGAAAACGTATGTGCTTTGATGGGTAATTCACAACTGTCTATGGATGCTCTGCGTTTACGTCTTCTCCCATTCACTTTGTGCGATTTAGCCGAGAAGTGGCTTTACAACATACCCGCACATTCTATTTCAAAATATGATGAATTTGTTGTAGCATTCCTTAAGAAATTTTATCCCAATAATAAGACCGCCCGTATTCGGAGTGAAATCTTCAAATTTACCCAACTTCCCAATAAACCATTCTGGAAATGCTTTGAACGGCTCAAGGATCTTCTTTTATAATGCCCTCATCATGGAATCCCTAGATGGGATTTGTGTCGAGTTATCTATGAGGGTATTGATTTCACGACTAAAGAGATGCTTGAAACCATGTGTCATTGCCAATTCCTATCTAAAGATGATGGTGAAGCTTGGAAATATCTAGAAGATTTAGCTCAAGACACATTACAATGGGAATGTGTTTGACCACCATTGTTTGGGGAAGGTATCAATCAGCTCGATGTTTCCGTTACAATGAGAGCCGAAATGACTGCAGTACAAAGGAAACTTGACGCTCTAGAAAACAAGTTCTCTTCAGCCTCCCTAAGCCAATACACACTTCCCAAAATCGTGTGTGGCTGCTGTTCAAACCCATCACATTTGACGGAATAAGGTCCTTTGAATGTACCGTTTGAAGGTCACACTAATGCTGCATTTCAGCAAAAACCTGGAAATGATCCTTCTTCTTCCTCATATAATCAAGATTGGAGGAATCACCCCTATCTTTCTTGGATCCAACACCAAACTCAATACACGAATCCAAACCAGAATAACTTTCAATGGGTCCCTCCACAGCAACAACAACCACCACAAATGAGTCAGCACCCTTTCCAAACACAAAATTTTCAAAACCCGGCCAATAATTTTGATCCTTTTTCTGCGAACCAATAACACCTCTGCACTTGAACAAACCAAGAATTTGTTTCTGACAAATTTCATGCAATTTACGGAAAATTTTCAGTCTTCCGTCGATAAAATCCAGAAAAACTCTGACTCCCAAAGTGAGAGTATTAAATCGATAGAAGCACAAATTGCCCGTATAAATGCCAAAATGAGTGCTAGAGAGAAAGGGAATCTTCCAGCTCAACCCCTACCTGATCCTGGACCTTCACATTACACTAATGTGGATGCATTTACCATGTTGAGATCTGGAAGAGTGCTAGACAATCATGTGGGTGAACAAACTGATAATGATGAATTGATCATTAACACCCCGGCTTCCACTTGCACTTCCACTACCACTTCTACTTTTTACCCTATTTCGTCCAATTTACCTTCTTCTTCTTCCAAGCCTATTCTCCGTTTTCTCAAAGGCTCGAACCCTCCACCCACTTCATCCTTTCCACCCCCACAACCTTCTCCATAAATGTTGGACCCATCACTAATTGATAGAGCTCTATTTCCTGAAAAGTTGAGCCCCAACAAACCCAATGCCCAGATGGAGAAGCTTGTGGAAATGTTTAAGCAAGTTAACATCTACATCCCTCTCCTAGATGTTATACAACAAGTTCCGTCCTATGCGAAAATTCTTAAGAACTTGTGCACTAGGAAGAGGAAGACTCAAGTGCCTAAAAAAGTTTTCATGTCGAGTACTGTAGACACGGCTTTTCCCCAACAATTACCAAGAAAACGTAAGGACCCTGGCTGTCCTACTATTTCTATTTCTATTGGGGTTAAACAATTAACCGTGCTTTACTTGACCTTGGCGCTAGTGTTAACTAGCTTCCATATTCAGTCTATGAGCAACTAGGTATCGGAGTGTAAAAACCCTCGAACATAACTCTACAGATGGCCGACCGATCAATCACCAAACATAGGGGTGAACTGGAGGACGTGTTGATAAAAATTAGGGAATTTGTATTCCCTGTGGACTTTATTGTTCTTGATACACAGCCTGTAGTGAACCCACGGAACTAAATTCCGGTGATTCTAGGTCGTCCCTTTTTGGCTACTTCCAACGCTGTAATCAACTGTAGAAATGGCACTATGAACCTATCTTTCGGGAATATGTCAATTGAGCTCAACATTTACAAGTTGGGAAGTCAACCCTCCGATTCTCATGCTCGAGTATGTTCTGTCGAATTAATGGATGTCGACAGCAGCGAATTTGACGAGCCTCATGATACTGATCTAGATTCTTTTCATATGTTGTTGCTTGACCCAACAATGTATCATACATATACGGACTCTTCCTCCGAGTTGTCCGGGTCAACAATTAACACTGATTATGAACCGTTTTTGGAGTCTGAAGATCACCCCGCGCTTTTTGATGACATTATTCTTCGGGGTATCGATGAGAGTTTTGAGGAAATTTTCGCTGATGAGCTCGCATTTTTAGAAAATACGGGTGTTGAGATGAATCATCTCCCAAACAAAGAAATTGAACCTCCACCCCTTCTTCTGGACTATAAAGAGAATGCGAGCAATCCATCACAATCACTGAGTCGTCTCTCCAAAACGAGACGCAAACATAATATATTCCACCACTCACCCTTTCCCTATTTCTTATTCCACCAACCGGTGCACTACACGGATAAAATCTTCGAATGGTTGGTGTTGACTTTCGGTCTTTGCCAACCTTGGCACTGACCAGCAACTTTGACCCCCTCTTATGATTTTCAAAAGAAAAACATTGTTTAACTCAAGTTTGGAGGGGTATATTTGGCTCTTGAAAATAACTGTTGTCCTCAATATTGTGAGCCAAAAAATAAAGTTTGGGGGAGGATTTTAACTTTAATATATTTTTCCCCCGTTAATAAATTTCCTCCCTGGCTTACAGGTTTTTATGAACTAGCAGATGGCAACAGTGAGGACACCGTTGAAAACAAGTTTGGGGGAGGTTTGTGCTTATTTGCGCATTCTTTGCATCATACTTTGCATAAGCACAAAACAAAACATATAAAAAAAATTTAAAATTTTTTTGTACATAAATAAGATAATAAAAGATTAGATAGTGAAAAATTACATCCAAAAGATTGGAAAAAGTTAAGGAAACCAAGAAAATTAGAAGTTTTCTTAAACGGAACTAGTAATAAGTAGTTATGAGCCGTTGTCCCAATAGTTAGTAAGATGAAGGAAGTCACTAATCTGAGGATAAAAATATGTCTGAAAAATAGTTCCTATTCTGGAAGCCAAACATTTGAACGTAGATACCCTACTATTCGCACATACACGCGTCTTGAAACTCGGGATAGTAGAGGATACTTTGAAATGCTCTTGTCTAAAAGCCAAAGTATGAAGGAAATTAAAAATGAATAAAAAATAAATGGTGAAGAAAAAAATGAACACTGGTTTTGTTATCGCCAAGGTAGCAATAAAAAAATATAGCGAGGGTGCTTCATCAGCTAGTGCCTTAGACCAACTGGTCTGGGAGTCACTGCTAAGCCTTAGGTGGTGCAAAACGAGAAAAATACTGATACACCTAATAAGCAAGCACATGAGTAATCGGTCGGTTAGTAACTCAAGAAGTATTAATGGTCGCATGAAAAATGTGTGAGCAAATCCATCTAAATATTCATCAAATTAAAAAGTACTGAAGCAGATGGACAAGAGTATGATAGCTTGAATTGAATTCTTCGAGTGTAGGGATGTCTTTTACACACACGTAGGGGTATATGATCGATGTTTGGAAGAAAGGTAGGAATGAATAATAAAGACGATGTTTTATTGAGGGATGATGTGATTTCTAACATCTTTTCATGACTATTAAGATAGGGCTCATGACAACTGAAAAGCTAGTATTAGTTGGAAACTCTGATTTTCAAAGTCTTTCTTTTATAATTCTTATCTTTATATGTAACTTTCACGGTCTTCCTTTTATTATTGGATTTTGTGGGTGCAATCCGCTGAAAACCCTCAGGAGACAACACTCCTCCTACTAGTGACACCTAGAGATTTAAAAGCTTGTTGCACGTGCTCAGTGAAATCGTGTTGCCTACGAAAGTGTGCTAGTCAGTTTTTCTTTTTCTTTATTTTCTCCTTCTCTTTTTAACAAAACAAGTTTGCACGAGACGACCAAAAATAAGTTTGCGGGAATTTGATTAGTCGAAAATATTGCATTATTAACACATCAATTTCCCTACTATTTGCAATCATCTAAAGGTGTTCGGTATGAATATATCACATATTATCAAATTTTCTGTAAAATACCAAATAACATGTGTTATACATTATAACCGACATTTTGAGGGAAATTGAGTGTTTATCATTTGCACGCATTATCTATTATCTTTTGTATATCGCAACACTTGTCTCGAGATTGTGTGCAGGAAATTCCAGGAAAAGAGCCGAAACTGCTGATAAAATACGCCAAGTCCAAGACTTGTGATCTGGCAGTAAATAAGAGAGTATAAAAATATTCCAGATATAAAATAAAGCCCTATGGATCAGCACTAACATTACCATGGAACTTTCATGCACAAAGGCTATCAAAGGGCCGCGGATCCCCGGCCGCGTCATCATGACGTCAGCAAGTTGCTATCTCAGGTTTCTCCATCCAAGATCAAAACATCTTTAAACCACTTTAAATTCAAGAGATCTCCAGAAGCTTCTGTCCGAACAGCCAAGCTTCTTGTACAAGCTAAACACCTCCAAGCTTCTCAAAAAAGCTAACTAAACCTAGAAGGTTCTTCCCAAAAACCAAGCTTATCAAGGAAGCTAGCTAACTAACTAACTCTAGAAGCTTCTACCTAACAACCTAGCTTAGTTTCTAAAGGAAGCTAATCCTAATCAAGCTTCTAGGGGAAGCTTGTTAGTTATGTATATACCTTAGAGGCCATTGTTGTACATATGATGTATATTATAATGGATGCTTGGATATATATAGGGAGGACTTTCTTGCTCGTCATGATAGTATGCTATTTGGTTTCCCTTTATCTTAACATGCTGACTTATATTAGTTTACTGTCTTACTCTCACATGTTGATAAAGCCCTTAGGATATGTACTCGACTACTGGGACTATGATGTGATCATACTAGAGGGGCCACGGTAGTCGATGAGTACATCCTATAACTGTTCCTAGTCGAGGGTGTGTCTAGACAGGGCATCGATACACCAGAGTAGACTAGCGTATATGCATCTTGACCTATATGATGGGCGATGGATGATCCCATATCCATCGGTGTTTGACATCAAGGATGGTATACGGGTGCTCAGTGGAGAATGAGTACACTGGATGGACTCACCGAGAACTCCCAGATGGTATTATACCTCACGTCAGATGGCAGTTCTCCGGTGACACAGGTACAGGATAATCTGTAGAGCCGAGATCGTCATAGAGTCTTGTGTGATTCCCACTGTGCTTTGATTTCCACATTACCACGTCCAAGAGGGCGTGCAAAACGGTGGCTTTTGGGTACAGTCCCGAATCACATGGAGGCAATGAGCGATAGGAGGGGATTCGTCTCTCCCGGTATAGGGAGTTGATGTTCTGCTGTGTTCGATTGGCTATAACTGAAAGTCCCTGGATAGGGCTGATATAGAGATTTACTGGTAAGTGTTACCAGTAGTTTCTCGACCCGTTATGAGCCTCACATCGACACGACTTATCAGTTACTGGGGTCTGACGTATACCACCCCTAGACTAGATATGCGACATATCAGACGAAGAGACCGGACTGTACGGGAGTGTTACTGATTGGATTCACAGGAGAATGTACAGGCTTGCTTGTTGATCTTCTGATCGCTTAATACCTGGGTGGCTGTTACGTTTAGCTGACCGCTTGCAGGTTGTGGGTGTTTGATATGATCATCACCTGCTACCGGCGTATTGACGATTCTTTAGAGTCCTACACAGAAGTTTCTTGACTCAGGCAAAATGGAGTAGGGGCACATATGTGATATGTGCAGGACCGAGGATAATGCGATATGAGATACCGTATTCTATTCTCGCGATATTTTGATATGAGCCGGGTCATCGGATCAAGTATTGATTCGATGAATCGGTACATGATAATATTAGTCGGTTATATGCGATATAGCCGGATTGTCGTATCAAGTGTTGATTCGATAATATAATGTATAATTATATATGTGATATATTACATTACATTATCTAATATTGGCTCGCTTTATTATTTCATTTTCTCACCGGGTAATACATTGATATATATGTGATATATATTAATTGTATTATTTTATTTTGTTACAAAATATATTATATATGTGATATATAATATTGTAACATGATATGATTACTAATGCAACATATTTAGTGGAGATTAAACATGGTTAGGATTTGATTTGGGTTAGTTCATTCATGAACCTTCTAGAAGGTTTTCTTTTGTTTCTTGCAAAGATATTTTTATGAGATATTTGTAAACCCAAACCACACCCTTAACCCTAGTTAATTCTCTACATGAGTTAGCCCTGTCATAGTTAACCATGGTTGCATTATTAATCATATATCGTTTCATTATTCATCACAAAAGGAATTAATTCATTTTTCTTCTTCTTCTTCAACCTTGAGCTTTGAGAAAGCTTTCTAGGTTTTCATTTTGTGATGATTAAAAGTGAGAATTTGATATAAAAAGAGAGCACAAATACTACTCCATCATCCTCATCTAATCTAGCCAATTAGATTAGGGTGTTTACCTCATTAGAGAGAGAGAGAGATTGAGTTATAGAAACTTCAAGGTAGATCATCGGAGAAAAGGAAGACTACAAGCTAGCATGGATCGTTCGAGTTGTGGAGCCTCTCTTGAGTTCGGGAGATCATGGATCGCGGCGAAGGGACTTCTACTCGGAGCTAATGAAGCGAAGTAGTGGACTACAAAGGTTGTAATCCCTCACTCTTAGTTCTAAAGATGTTTACTTGCATGTTAAACCCTAATAATCTAGCAATGATCCCGGCTTTGGGTTGTTCGGCACGTCTAAATTTTCATTTGGGCATGGTTGATGCCTTATTAACCCTTGTAAGAGTGCTTAGGAACCCTACAGTGGTATTAGAGCCTAGCTAGAGCATTAGGCGACGTGTATACGAAGTTAAAACTCCGATCGAACCATGAAACACCGATTTTGACCCCCTCTCTGGACAATTTTTAAAAATGTGATTTTTTCTGTATTAAAAATACTCAAAAAATTCAGCAGGGAATTATATGTATTACTGTGGAAAACGAGCAGGTAATTCGTACGGACCGCCGTGGAACAGCGGCAATACTTTGCTTGTGCCGCGGATCCGCAGCTGTACAGTCGAATTGTGCTTTGGTTTTGGCACAGTAATATCCGTAGCTGTTAGTGCATATTTCTGGGTATTTTTAATCTGACTCAAGTGTTGAGTGTTCTAGGGATTATTTTGAATTTGTTGATTCGATCGGAAAATTTAATTTCGTTCTTTTTCCAGATAATTTAGAAACTATTAAAATGTTCGAACGGATATCATTAACTCATTTTTTCCCGGCACGAAAAACTTTCAATTGTTGAATTTTTCTTGGGTTTAAATCTTTCGGAAAAACGTACAAGTAACGCGGTGGTCCGTCTAGAAGAACACAAACCTTAACTCGATTATGTGACCGTCTGAATCGCCTCTAAACCTTAGGGTTTGGGGCAGTACGGCGTGCCACATGTGAGGCGTTGGCTTGACCCTTCTACGTCTAGACCATTGGTTCTGTGACATATTCTGGGATTATTTGAACTCCGCTCAAGTGTTGAGCTATTTAGGAAATTTTGGGTATTTGATTATCCGATCGGAACGTTTAATACTGTCTATTTATCTGGAATGTGATACAATATGTGGAATTCATATAGTTAGGCATGAAATGCAAAGTATGTGATATTTCGGATTTACGATGTCTAAAGTGATTGTGGATTCCAAATATTGTAGTTTTACAATTTCTTTTCTGTGACCGTAAGTGTAGTATGTAGTTGTATTGCCGGTTTTCGTTGCTATACATCAACGATGATCGGTGTATGCATACTTACTTACGTTGATGATATGAGATATTATGTGTTGCTGTGATATGTTATATTGGATCCTCGTGTTCTGAATAGCCGGGGGTTTTATGTGAGATGAGGGTTTTTATTTTCATTCATGTAAAATTCATTTGTATGTAATATTCTTTTATTGGGGCACTTCCGGGATGAGGTTGATATCACCAGTGTATATTATTTACTTTTCCGCATTAGGTAGACCCAAGGAGGGGAGCACAAGTAACCGGGTTCTAGGGTCCAGTGGGAGGCCATCTCGAGGAGTCGAGACCGGGTCTCCTAACCTTAGAATTGGCAGTGTTACTTGCCGTTCTCGTAGGGGTCTAGGGATGTGGGTTTGGCTATTCATCGCGACTGTGGAATTCGTGTTTTATACCGGCTCCTATTAAAAACGCAGACATCCTAGTATATCCAATATTTCATATATGTTCTTCTGCTGCAATGTTCTGTGATGAGATCATATTACTGCCTGAGACGAATGCTTATACTATATATATATGCTGATATAGAAATATTACTGCTTTCGTTTCTTCTATGTTGCTTAGGAAGCATAAGCTGATGGGATATATTAATGAGATAAATAAAAAGAAAAGAAACCTAAAAGTTGTTGTAGAATCAAAACTTTATAAAAAGGGTAGCTACAGTTTTGCTTTGCATAGTGGTATATATAATATACCTTGCACCTTATTCGATGGGGAAAGAGCCGAGATCCCTTCACCGGGAGTGACCTCTTTAGCAAAACTGGCAGATGATACAAACTCACGGTTTAGTTTTTGACAGCTTATATAGTTCTTGCTTTGCACAGCGGTATATATGATATACCCTGCACCTTATTCGATGGGGAAAGAGCCGAGATCCCTTTACTGGGAGTGACCTCTTTAGCGAACTAGAAAAGTCTAAAAAAACACTCCTTTTTAAAATCACTTGTTTCTACAACGATATCAAGTTCATTACGCAATAGGTTTTCAGAAAAACCTGTCGTAGCCCTCCGTCATTTCAGATAAGTCCTTCTTAATATTCGTACTACGTTTGTTGACCTCCGTCAAGGCGTAGTGTGCGGTAGCTAACTAGTATTTATCTGTTTATGCATGTGATGCAGATTGGATTAGGGTAGTCGTTCGGCCTTGTTGACCTCCATCAAGGGTCGTGCGGGTGGGTCTGATTTAATCAAGAAATGACGGGTTGAACTTGACTAGCACTCTATGATTTGTTGACCTCCGTCAAGGTCATGGGAGGCTTGGTGCAGAATATTATTGGGAATTTCAAGTGTTGAAATTTGCAATGAGATTGCATACCTTCTATGAGATAGATGGATCCTGATACCCACTACGAGTAAGATTTACTCCTGGGAGAATTTTACACAGGACAATTAGCCGATCAAGTAGGTGTCTAGAAAGGTGTTTACGGGGTTATGCCTCTGGGACGATGAGGTTTATTTTAATTAGGTCCGTGCGAAAGCACGGGGAACCTCCCTCAAGTACCGACACTGATCTGGCTGAAAGATTGACGAAATTGTAGGGTGTAATTAATCCCAGCTAATCTTACCTTTTACGGTTTGAAGGAAGATTTGATAAAAACAATGGGAGACATCCTGATTAGATAAGATAATAACCAATCTAATCTTGTAAGAGCATACGCTAAAGTGTTTCCTTCTCTCTCTCTCCAGGTAGCGATCATGTCAGGACTTAATCAAGATAATAATATGGATGTATTGACTGAAGCCTCTTATTTTACTGAGCAGGGGATCGTTGGTCCCGTTCTTTCTTATAAGAGTTATAAGACTGAGCATGAAACAGGAAAATATCTGGATTCTCACACCGCCCAAATGAAGAACAAGCATGTTGATGCATCTTCTTCGGGTGTGTTAGCTATTGAGAACTGTTTCTCAGTTCACCCTACGTCCTGGGTATTAGATACCGGATCGCGATCCCATATATGTAAATTGTTACGTGGGCTACGTAAAGGTAGAGAACTGGGAAAGGGTGATCATTCCGCACAAGTAGGGAATGGTGCAAGTATTGCAGCCAAAGCAGTTGGCGAATATCACCTTGTATTAACAAATAGCAATACACTGATTCTGAATGAGTGCTATTATATACTGAACATGATGTGGAACATTATATCAGTTTCTTTATTAAGTAAAGAAGGATATAATTTTGTAGTACAGGATAATATTATGAACATCTTCCTAGATCAAAAGTTTATTGGATCAGGCTCGTTACATAATGGCATATTCATTCTTAATCAAAACACAGTCCTTAATATACAAAACACACAAGAGGAAGAGTTCAGAAATGAACGAATCCTACTTATGGCATTGTAGACTTGGTCATATCAATGCGACACGGCTAGCTAAGTTACATAAGGATGGATATTTGAATTCGTTTGAATTATCATCTTATGATACTTGCCATTCATGTCTCAAAGGAAAAATGACCAAAACTCCGTTTAGTGGACACGGAGAAAGAGTTACGGAACTCTTAGGACTGGTATATAGTGTTGTTTGCGGTCCTATGTCTACGCATGCCAGGAACGGTTCTTCCTACTTTATTACATTCACTGACGATCTTTCTATATACGGACATGTGTTCCTGATGAAACACAAGTCTGAACCTTTTGAGAAATTCAGAGAATATAAGCACGAAGTAGAGAACCAAACGAGCAAAAGTATTAAGATCCTTCGATCTGATCGAGGAGGAGAATACTTGAGCAATGATTTTATGGATTATCTAAAAGAGAATGGGATTCTCTCTCACATTACTCTTTCTTATACACCACAGCACAACGGTGTATCGGAACGGAAGAATCGCACCCTATTAGATATGGTGTGCTCTATAATGAGCAATGCTGAGTTGCCTATTTCCTTCTGTGGGTATGCGCTTGAGACAGCGGCACACATTCTGAATAAAGTTCCTACCAAATCTGTGCTTACCACCCCATATGAGATATGGGAAGGGAAGAGACCATATCTTAATTTTGTTAAGATATGGGGTTGCCCGGCCTATGTCAAAAGACAAAAACCGGACAAACTCGAGGCAGGGTCTGTTTTATGTAAGTTTATTGGATATCCCAAGCATTCGCGAGTTTATATTTTCTACCACAGTGAGGAACAAAGGGTGTTTTTTGCTCAACACGCCACCTTTTGAGAAAAGGAATTTCTTGCGAAAGAGATTAGTGGCTCTGAGGTAGAACTGGAAGAAGTTCCAGCAGAACAAACTACAACAAAAGATTTGATGGAACAAAAGGATTCAGTAGTTCCCGACGATCCCCAGCCTCTTCGCCGATCTAGTAGGGTTTCTCATCCACCTGAGAGATACTACGGTTTTCTCATTGATAGTGGGAGCGAGGATTGCATCATGGAAGATGATGACCCGACTAGTTTCGGGCAGGCCATCACAAGTGGTGACTCTGTGAAATGGTTGGATGCAATGCGATCTGAGATGGAATCCATGTACAACAACAAAGTATGGACTTTGGAAAATTCTCCTGAAGGGGTAAATCCCATTGGGAGCAAGTGGATCTTTAAATAGATGGAAAAGTTGAGACTTTCAAAGCTAGACTTGTTGCAAAGGGTTTTCGTCAACGACCAGGTGTGGATTATGACGAAACCTTTTCCCCAGTGGCTATGCTTAAGTGCGTCTTGATCTTATTTGCCATTGCTGCATACCATGACTACGAAATCTGGCAAATGGATGTTAAGACCGTCTTTCTAAACGGTGATTTAGAAGAGTGCGTGTACATGACTCAGCCAGAGGGCTTCGTAGATAGCGGGAGCAGCGGAAAAGTGTGCAAACTGCTTAAATCCATCTATGGGTTAAAGCAAGCATCGCGGAGTTTGAACATCTGCTTTGATGTTGTATTCAAAGAGTTTGACTTCATCAAAAACATAGATGAACCTTGTATATATAGAAAGGTTGCAAAGAGTAAGGTTGTCTTCCTCGTATTGTACGTCGATGGCATACTCTTGATAGGAAATGATATTCCTATGCTGCAGTCAGTCAAGCTTTTCTTATCACAAAGATTCTCAATGAAAGATCTAGGTGATGCCTCCTACATATTGGGAATTATGATCTATAGAGATAGATTTAAATGGATGCTGGGATTGTCCCAATCCAGGTACATTGACACCATACTAAAGAGGTTTAGTATGGAAGAATCCAAGCGTGGGAATATACCCACGATCTCTGGACTCACTCTCTCCAAAGAGATGTCTCCCAAGACTGATTTGGAGAGAGCTCGCATGCAAGGGATACCCTATGCTTCGGCAGTAGGCTCTATCATGTATACGATTCTATGTACCAGACCCGATGTAGCATACTCACTAAGTGTAGTGAGTAGGTATCAAGCAGATCCTGGAGAGAGTCATTGGATAGCTGTGAAGAACATTCTCAAGTACTTGAGAAGAACTAAAGAGATCTTCTTGGTGTATGGTAACGGAGAACTCCAGGTGGAGTCCTTTACCGATTCGAGCTTCCAAAGTGATAAGGACGACTCTAAGTCGCACTTGGGATTTGTCTTTAGCCTCAATGGAGGGCGGTATGTTGGAAGAGTTCCAAATAGGATACCATTGCAGACTCGACGATGGAGGCTGAATACATCGTTGCTAATGATGCTGCCAAAAAGGCTGTCTGGATAAAGAAGTTCATTACTAAACTTGGCGTGGTTCCATCCATTGAGCATCCAATACCTCTGTATTATGATAACAATGGAGCTGTGGCTTTGGCTAAGGAACCCATGTCCCATCAGAAGTCCAGACATATTCTGAGGCGGTATCACCTGATCAGGGAGATAGTTGATCGCCGGAAGATCAAGGTCAGGAGAGTAGATACGAAGGACAACACCGCGGATCCACTCACGAAGGCCATTCCCCAGATATAGTTTGAGAGATTATTCGGGATGCTAGGTATGAGATACGACAACAGCTGGCCTTAGTGCAAGTGAGAGATTGTTAGTTAAGTATATACCCTAGAGGCCATTGTTGTATATATGATGTATATTATTATGGATGCTTGGATATATATAGAGAGGACTTTCTTGCTCGTCATGATAGTATGCTATTTGGTTTCCCTTTATCTTAACATGTTGACTTATATTAGTTTACTGTCTTACTCTCACATGTTGATAAAGCCCATAGGATATGTACTCGACTACTGGGACTATGATGAGATCATACTAGTGGGGCCACGGTAGTCGATGAGTACATCCTATAACTGTTCCTTGTCGAGGGTGTGTCGAGACAGGGCATCGATACACCAGAGTAAACTAGCGTATACGCATCTTGACCCATATGATGGGCGATGGATGATCCCATATCCATCGGTGTTTGGCATCAATGATGGTATACGGGTGCTCAGTGGAGACTAAGTACACTGGACGGACTCGCCGAGAACTCCCAGATGGTATTATACCTCACGTCAGATGGCAGTTCTCCGGTGACACAGGTACAGGGTAGTCTGTAGACCTGAGATCGCCATAGAGTCTTGTGTGATTCCCACTGTGCTTTGATTTCCACCTTACCACGTCCAAGAGGGCGTGCAAAACGGTGGCTTTTGGGTACAGTCCCGAATCACATAGAGGCAATGAGCGATAGGAGGGCATTCGTCTCTCCCGGTATAGGGAGTTGATGTTGTGCTGTGTTCGATTGGCTATAACTGGAAGTCCCTGGCCAGGGCTGATATAGAGATTTACTGGTAAGTTTTACCATTAGCTTCTTGACACAAGCAAAACGGAGTAGGGGCACATATGTGATTTGTTCAGGACCGAGGATAATGCGATATGAGATACCGTATTCTATTCTCGCGATATTTTGATATGAGCCGGGTCATCGGATCAAGTGTTGATTCGATGAATCGGTACATTATAATATTAGTCGGTTATATGCGATATAGCTGGATTGTCGGATCAAGTGTTGATTCGATAATATAATGTATAATTATATATGTGATATATTACATTACATTATCTAATATTGGCTCGCTTTATTATTTCATTTTCTCACCGGGTAATACATTGATATATATGTGTTATATGTTAATTGTATTATTTTATTTTGTTACAAAATATATTATATATGTGATATATAATATTGTAACATGATATGATTACTAATGCAACATGTTTAGTGGAGATTAAACATGATTAGGGTTTGATTTGGGTTAGTTCATTCATGAACCTTCTAGAAGGTTTTCTTTTGTTTCTTGCAAAGATATTTTTGTGAGATATTTGTAAACCCAAACCTCACCCTTAACCCCCGTTAATTCTCTACATGAGTTAGCCTTGTCATAGTTAACCATGGTTGCATTATTAATCATATATCATTTCATTATTCATCACAAAAGGAATTAATTCATTTTTCTTCTTCTTCTTCAATCTTGAGCTTTGAGAAAGCTTTTTAGGTTTTCATTTTGTGATGATTAAAAGTGAGAATTTGATATAAAAAGAGAGCACAAATACTACTCCATCATCCTCATCTAATCTAGCCAATTAGATTTGGGTGTTCACCTCATTAGAGAGAGAGAGCTTGAGTTATAGAAACTTCGAGGTAGATCATCGGAAAAAAGGAAGACTACAAGCAAGCATTGATCGTTCGAGTTGTGGAGCCTCTCTTGAGTCCGGGAGATCATGGATCGCGGCGAAGGGACTTCTACTCGGAGCTTATGAAGCGAAGGAGCGGACCACAAAGGTTGTAATCCGTCACTCTTAGTTTTAAAGATATTTACTTGCATGTTAAACCCTAATAATCAAGCAAAGATCCCGGCTTTGGGTTGTTCGGCACGTCTAAATTTTTATTCGGGCATGGTTGATGCCTTATTAACCCTTGTAAGAGTGCCTAGGAACCCTACAAAGCTGAAGGAGATGGCTATAAAAGGGGACCTAAGGCTTCTTCTCAAAGGTTGTTGATCATTCCACATCAATTCACCCACAAGTTGAGTGACACAACTTGTGCATCCAAACCCTAATCCAATCCCAAAAGCCAATTCAAGATCACCGAGTACAAAATCAAGCAAGAAGCCATCAAGCCTTTTTGAAGCGATGCTGATCTTCAACCGAGCAAGTGATCCAAGACGATCCGCGACTCACGGAGACGATGCGAAGCTAATTCGACGATCGAGTTCTTTCCTCAATTCTTGTAGTTTTTGAGCGAATTGTAACGACATGTTGAATAATGAAAGGTGAAAACTCTTGATCTTGCTTTTCTTTATATTTAAGCATTATGATGAGTTCTCAATTCTTGATTGTTTTCTTTGTCATGATATTTGAGTAAAAACTCCGCTCGTGGAGGAATCGAGATAATAGATAGATGATAATGATTACATTCTTGAACGATTCTTAAGTCTTATGAGTTTTGTAAACTTTAGTAAATTGAATCATCGACAACCTAATTTCGAGCGAGATACTTTCTTGAATGTTTTCGCTCTAAATTAGAGAACAACAATCGATGATTGAATTTCCTAGAGGCTAGAATTTGAATGCTAATCAACGAAAGGACAACGGATAGAAGGAGAAATCCTAGTTTCTTCAATAGATCCCTAATTCTCGTTGATCGTCATCGATCTAGCAACAAATCATCAATAGATAAGAATACGTAATCACAAGTCTTTATCATCACTATCGATTGGATCGATTCCTACGAGCCTCATTACAAATCTTGATAATTCATTTGATTTGCACAATTCTTGATTCTTGATTTTTAGTATTTCTTGATATTAGATCTTGTTCTTTACAATTCTTGAAACTAAATTTCAAAATTCTTGAATCATTTTCTTTTCTATCTTTTAATTTTGACTCATCTAAAACAAAAACGATCAAATCTCACTTTCCCTGTAGACGATCTGCACTCGCTAATGAACTTACAATTGACACTGTTATTGATTGCGGTTTACAAATTTCTTTGGTTGTGATCTTTACACTTTTCTTATATACACACCGAGATTCACTCAATCATTAAGCGTGAAATCTTGGATATGTGATATCCCGGGTGTGTGTTGTCTAAGGGCCGTTACGATTCCAATTGTTGTAGTTTTTCATTTTTCTTTTCTGCGGCTGTAAGTGTAATATGTTGTGTATCGCCGTTTTCGTTGCTATATATCAACGACAATTGGGATACGCATATTTACTTATGTTGATGACATGTGATGTTTGTTGGAGATAGTGCCCTCAGAGTCAATTATTCGATCACAGGCACGTGATTGCAATGATTAAGGGGA
Organism: Agapanthus africanus; assembly: GCA_030015575.1. Taxonomy (NCBI): domain Eukaryota; kingdom Viridiplantae; phylum Streptophyta; class Magnoliopsida; order Asparagales; family Amaryllidaceae; genus Agapanthus; species Agapanthus africanus. Next base: position 201,264,849 of record CM057343.1, on the reverse strand, counting down.
GGACCTGTCCCAATAGGACAGTCTTACTCGAGATGATAGTATGCTATCTGGTTTACCTTTATCATCGTGTACTGCTTTAGGTGACCTGACAGGTCGCTATTGCACATTGATAGAGCCCCTTGGATTCTTGCTTGACTGCCAGCAGTATGAGGGCGATCATATAAGTGAGAGCTGGAGTCTATAAGCACATCCTTAAAAGGTCCCTAGTCGTGGGAGTTTCGAGACAGGGCATCGATTCTCCAGAGTAGACTAGTGTATACAGTCGAGACCCCGACGAGGGGCGGTGGCCGGTCTCACAAGCCACTGGTGTCAGTTGGTTCACCTAAGATGTATACAGGTGCTCATTGGGTTATGAGTACACCGGACAGGACTCGCCAGGAACATGCTAGTTGGTCTTATACCTGACGTCAGATAGCAGTTCCCAGGTGACATGTGTACAGGTTAGTTCATCTACCTGGGGATCGTCATTTGTCTCGTGTGAGTTCCCACTGTGCTTTGATTACTACCCTACCACGGCTCAAAGGAGTCGTGCAAACAGGTTTTAGTTGGGTACAGTCCCGAGCCACATGGAGGCAGTGAGCGGATCTTCAGGGGTTCGTCTCTCCCGGTATTGGGGGTGAGGTCGTGCTGTGTCTAGGAGAGCCACTACACGAAGTCCTTGGCCAAGGCAGGAGATTTACTGGTAGGTATTCCAGTAGTATCTCAGGGTGTTCTGGGCTACACTCCGACACGACTTGTACCGCTTTTGGGGGTCTGACTTTTACCAACCCCCTAGGCCCGCCATGCGATGCTCATAGACGAACGGACCGGACTGTACGGATATTGTCACCGACAGGCTCAGTAGGGTGTCAGGATGAGCTCGCTCATCGACGTCCCTTTTGGTCAATAGCTGGTGGCCCGTTACGTATTGGCTTATACCTCTGATGTGCTAGTGGTTAAATCCACAGCCATAGTATTGACGAGTCTTTAGAGTCCACCACACTTTCAGTTACTCAAGCTTTCGGGCGAAACGCTGTAGAGGCCGTATGGAGATATGGCAGGGTCCGATCAGATACGTGCGGTATTGCACGGATCAGGATCGGACAGTTTGTACTAGAGGCCGTATAGTTATATGGCAGGGTTCGATCTGATACGTACGGTATTGCACGGATCAGGATCGAACGAACATTACTAGCCGGCTTTGGTTTAAGCCGGATACTAGTTTAGTACAGTGTAGATTTTGTCTTTTTGCATTTGTATCCGGACGGAATACATATGCGGGTGTGTATGCACAGTATCGGGGTTTTCCTGTAATTTATTACGGGACCAGTTTTCTGGAGTTGCCAGTTTGCATTCCGTTCCGGCCGGTTTTCCTTTGTTCTTTCCCGGCCGGACTTTTCCGATGGAGGGGGTTATTTGCAAGTTTGCAAATAATATTTGTGGAGGGGTTTTCTTGCATATGGATTAATTATGATACCATTCTTTTCTTTTCCACCATCACTTGCATTAATGGATGGGTATGGGTTGATTATGGTGTAAGCATGGTTGATGTTTGTTTATGGTCACCTTTTTCTTCTCCTACACTTACCTCCCTCTTGTATTTTGTTTTGCTCTCCACCACCATTCCTAAAAAGGCAAGGCCGGCCACATTTTAGAAGAGGGGAGAAAAATGAGAGGCTTCATTTGGTGTGGGAAATTAATCATCCATCTCATTTTTCCTTTGCTACCAAAAACCCCCAAGTTCATATCTTGTTGATTCCTCCATCAAGGCAACTACAAACCCCATTGAGACAAAGCGGATTCTACACTACAACCTACAGTACATCTTGGGCATGTCGACTTGCCAGCTTCATGCCCGAGTTGCCTCGGTATAGAGGCGGGAGCCCGTAAAAGAAACAGGCGATGTGGTGCCCTTCCGGCAAGGAGGCGACGACCGGAGTTTCCGCGAGAGATCGGGACGGTGACGAGAAGACCGGAGGACTCGGATCACTCGGTATATCTCTTCCCTATCTTGTTAGTTAGCTAGAACTAGTTTAATGGCCCGATCCGGGGTTTAGTGCGCGGTGGTGCCGGTTTGCAAAGTTCGCAAAATTAAAGTTTATCACCGTTTCCGTATTTGGCCGTCGGATTGACGACCGGGGCGCCGCCGTGCACTTACAGTGGTATCAGAGCCTCGCCATTAACTTCGTCTAGCTTTGTTTGATGTGTTTTACATTTCCGATCGACCAAAATTCCAAAACTCGCATTTTTGTTCTCATCAGTTTTGTGTTGAAATTTTTTGGTCTCGAAAATTTTTTCAGGTTGTCTCAGAATGATGTGCAGGGAGTTCTAAGAACACTGAAAAAATTCGACAACATGATCCCTTATTAAGAGCGCGGATCCGCGGCCATTAACCTTTCTTAGGCCGCGGATCCGCCGCAGTAATGAGGGCTCATGTCATCATTTTTTGTCAGTGGGCCTGTGGGCTAAAAATAAGGGTTTTGGAATATTAAAATTGGGCCCAGAATTTCTGTGAGTGCTACAGTATTGCTTGGGGGCCCACTTGTTAATTTTTGATCGATCGGATATTTTAAACACATTATTTCACAGTATTTACATTATATCTGCGACCGTGAATGTCACTTGATCGGTAAATCCAGTCTAACTGCTATAGCCCGGTTAGACGGATTTGCGAACGTGATTTTCACGTTGATGTTCTGTGTTTTGCTGTGATGTTGTGGATTGGTCGTGGGGATAGCCTGGATGCAATGCTAGTACAGTTTTGTTGTATTATGTACTTTTGATATTGCGGGGCGAGCGTCCGACATGTGGACTGCCGTCACTGCCTGTTTGTATTATTCTTTTGGGGCACGACCTGGTTGCGGTTGCGGTCGATGTACCCGTTGTATGTATATTTTACTTTCTGTACTAGGGTTACCCCGCGGTGGGGTGCACGGATAGCCGGGTTCTAGAGGGCAACGGGCCCGCATCTCAGGGCATTGAGACGGAGGGGGCTTCAGTCTGGAATTGGCGGGCTATTCGCCGCACTCGTAGGGGGTACAGGTTGACCCAGGAGGGGTGCCCAAGTTACCGGATTCCGTGAAGTGCTGGGTGGTCCATTCACGGTGCTGAAGGGGGCTGCCTCGCTTCAGGTTTTGGCGGGTGACTTGCCGCGCCCGTAGGGGTCTAGGATTTCATTGCACAGGCTATCCACACGACCAGGGGAACGTCGGGTTTCAGTAGTGGCTCTGTGAAACCCGGGGATCCCAGATATCTGTATTGTTCTGTGATGCTGTACATTTCTGTGATGTTGCATTTTATTCACGCCTTGAGCGAAATATAATATATTGGTATATATATTAGTAGATGTTGTATATGTTTTTCATCCGCGCTAGTCCAGTCCCCGCTCTGCCGTTAGTTAGCTAACCTAACGGGTGATGACGGGACCCAGTGGCGAATGCGGATGGCATATACGTACATCAGTATATTTTCGTTCTTTGTGGTGTGATCAATTGATGGGACTGCGTTGATTCGGATCAATGCAAGTTAAACAAACCTATTATGATGTTGTTGGAACACTTTTCAAAAAAAAGCTGTAATTGCAAGGACGTTCACTTTTGTTTTGCATCGTGGTATTCATTTGGAATATCCTGCTCCTCAGTCGACGAGGTAAGGGCCGAGATCCCTTCACCGGGAGTGACCCCTTGGACAGAAGTTTGCGTCAGGGCATTAACTTCACTATAGCTGATTGCTTTTGCTTTGCATCGTGGTATTCATTTGGAATATCCTGCACCCCATTCTACGGGGAAAGAGCCGAGATCCCTTCACCGGGAGTGACCTCTTTAGTAAAGGTTTTCGTCACTATATTTTCTAGAAAGCTATCCGTTCCTTCAACGATATCAAGTTCATTACGTTAAAGGTTTTCGCCAGAAACCATTCGTAGCCCTCCGTCGTTTCAGACGGGTAGCACGTAGAATTCATGCTATGTTTGTTGGCCTTCGTCAAGGCATAGTGTATGGTAGCTGCTTGTTGCCTTTCTGCAGCATAGATAGATGCGTTGGTTTGGGACAGTCGTATAGCCTTGTTGGCCTTCGTCAAGGGCTTGTGCGGGTGGGTTCAAATCAACCTGGAGAATGACGGGTAGAACTTGACATGTGACTTATGATTTGTTGGCCTTCGTCAAGGTCATAAGAGCATGGGGCAGAAATCACATCGGGAGTTTCAAAAGAACTGAAACTTGCCAGATATGCGCATACCTTCTGGAGTGTGGTACCGTGAGCGGATTCCGTCACGTTATCATGCGATGATAGTTGGATCCCGATTCCCACTGATGAGTTGGTTTACTCCTCGGGTGACCCCGACTAATTCTTCTTTCAGATTTGGAGGAGAATTTGAGGTACAGTGGGAGGTTTCCAGATTAGATAAATTGGTAACCTTTCTGATCTTGGTTAGAGTGCACGCTGAGTGTTTCTTTTCTCTCTCTCTGGCAGCGACCATTGTCCCGACCCTAGACTTTGACTCAGTGACCAAGTTGACCGAATCTTCTTAACACTGGCTTTTTGGATTGTCAGAGTTGCAGACCTCATTGCCACTCCTGCTTTTACCCTTTTCTCCAGGACACCCCGTATTACTGCGAACGTCCACTTCCATTGGACAAAGCCATCGTATGGTGAGATACGAACTCGAAGGAATTCGAGGATGGTTTCCGGTTCTGGAGAAAACGGATAGGATTATTCAGTTGTCTTTTCCTTTTTGCCTCCTCTCAAGTTACGAGTACTCCTTAGTATAGGAGATAGTACACCTATTACGCAAATTGGATAGTCTTCTTCCAAACCATAGGCTGGTGCCGACCGGTAGGGAATGAAGAAAACCAATTAGCCTAAACGGTGTGCAGAAGGTATTAAGATTAAGACAAAGCAAGGGATTAGTAAGAGGGCAAAGTAAAATGCGACTGATAGTCACGACCAAACCAAGTATTTCTTCGCCCATCCTAAATCACCTTTGTATTTCTCCAGAACACTCCGTATCACTACGAAGATCCACAGTTTATTGGATACTCCATCGTATGGTTATATACGAACTCGAAAGGAACTTGTTCCAGTTCGGGGATGGATTCTGGTCCAGGAGAAATAGGAATAAGGTTTATTCGGTTGTCTTTTATCTTCACCCTCTCTCGCATTGCGAGTGCTCCTAGGATTAGGACAGTACACCCATTATGCTTATTGGATAGTCTTCTTCCAAACCATAGGCTGGTGCCGAACGGTAGGGAAGGAAGAAAACCAATTGGCCTAAAGGGGTGTGCAGAAGGTAACGACTAAAGACATATAAAGGGATTTGGAGAGGTGGCAAAGAATTATACGGTTATAGTTGTGAATCTGGATAATGGTAGAGGCATTACTAGGAATACCAGGATACCCCATCGAAACATTTCAATGTTTCAGTTCAACTGTGTACTGTTAAAAGAAAACTGATTTCCCGATTAGACACTTGCTCCAGGGTATGTATTTACCAAGTTTGATTCTCACATCTGTATGGTTTTACAGATGATGAGTGGGAGTAAGTTATTGGGAATAGGGTAATCATCCTCATTATATCGACATTCGTTGTAATCGGTGATATTTGAGGAGATCATCTGGGCTGTTTGCCGGTCGGCAAATATTTGGTTTTGAATATCCGCTGTTGTGCACCAATTTCAAATTGATATATCTGTACGTCTATTTTCATAGAGTGAGATATACCTTTTGATATTATGTCGATGACATTTACCTATATCAGTGGATGGTTAGGTAAGGAGCATTAAACAGCGGTGTAATTCTTCTTAACCATAAGTGCAGTTTTCAACCTACGACACACAGTGAAAGAGTTGTCAGACTCAGCGGACTTATACAGAGTATTGTATGTTGTCCAGTGTCCATTAGGACAGAGGGGTTGGTCCTCATACTATATTCTGTTTACTTTTAACTTCTCTAGTTCTTAGACATGTGTTTCGTAGAAACACAGGGTCTAAGTTTTGAGGAGTTATAGGTATTTGAATAGAGTAGAGAACCAGGTGTAGCAAGTATCGGGATTCTTCAAAGTGATCGAAGATGTAGATACTTGTGTATGGTATTCAGTTGATAGTAATGATAAAGAGAAATTGCTTCTCTTTCAGGTTACTCATAATTGGAAGCATTCCTAAGTTGAGTAACGCTGATCGGCCTCCTTCCATTTAGTTGACATGCACTGGAGATAGCTGCATGATTTGAATCTGGTTCAATTAAATCAGTGCCTCTGGTTCTATATTGGATATAGTACAGTTCATATCTTAACATTGTTAAGGTACGGGGAGTTGTCCGGCTTATGATTAAAACCAGACTCTGGATAACTCAAGGCACGTTTCTGTAATGGCTGTTTGTGGGTTGACCCAGGCTATGACGAGGGTTGATTTTCTACCAGAAGAAAGATCAATAGTGATATTGTTCTTGACTCACCACAGTTTTAATAAAAAAGGATTTTTTCAAAAACAGTAGTGGGAGTATGGTAGAACTGGAAGTGATTCCAGAACTGCAAACGATTACTGAAGATTTGATAAGGAACCTAAAGATTCAATCTGATTTGACATTCCATTGGCCACTCCGCAGATAAGGTGGGTAACTTCAGGCACCTGAGAGGTACTCCGGTAGCCTCAAGGACGGTGACAGGGAAGTTCTTGTTTACCCACACTTGCCATTGTTGTTGTTCCAGGCTGCGAGACCCGGCAGGAGGATGAATATAGCGTCGTTCTAAACTAGCTTTAGAAGTGCACGTCTATATGACTCTGCCAGAGGGTTGTCGTAGTCAGTGGGAGCAGCGGAAGCATTGGTGGACATCAGGCTTGTGTCTATTTATAGACTAAAGCAGATATAGCGGAGTTAGATCATCTGTTTCTGATGTGACAGTCATAGGTTTGACGTCATCAGAATAGGGGATGGATCTGTTGAGAAGGTTGTAGGAAGTGATATTCCTATACTACGATCGGTTATATTTTGGTCGTCACACAGTGGTTTCTCCACATGGGACTTGGACATTATATCAGACATACTGGTTACTAGATCTATGGTTTTAGATCTAGATTTGGGTGGTTTCCCAATCAGGGTACTTTGACAGCATTCTAAGAGTATTTAGAATGGACGACTCCTGGCATGGTAGTGTACCTGCAGGTATTGGAGTCACCCTCTCTAAAGGTGTCTTATAGACTAAAGTAGAGAGGGATGTGCATGATTGGCAGATCATTTGCTTAGGCAATTGAGTCAATCATGAGATGTCCAAGTACCACACCAGATGTTGTTCTTGCACTAGATGCAATAAGATGATATTGATCCAATCCTGGAAAAACAATCGGAAGCAGTTTTAGAACATAAGTTAATGTTCTAGGGAATTGATAATGGCAGCCTCCTTTAGGAGACGGTTATCATTCCAGGCTTCCAAGGTGACATGGACGACAAGGATGTTGTCAGAGTTACAGTTTTCCTCCTGACGAGGGGCAGTATTCTGCACAGGTGATCCAGGCAGATACTGAGGGAGGCATGGCGCAGGATACTGATTAAGTTCAGTTGACGATACAGTCTAAGAAGTTTGGATTTGGAGTTCATTTATGAGCTAGGTCCCATCAGACATCCAGACATTCTAAGACAGGTATTTCTCATTTCGGGAGATGGCATTCTCCGCGAACTTGAGATTTAGAGAGACATAGAAAGAAACATCAGAGCGGATCCACTCGCTGAGGCTATTCCTCGAACGCAATAGTTTCGCAAACATGCTTTGTGAGACTGACTAGTAGAGGAGTTGGGTGTTCGGTATCACACGGGCTGTGAGTATGCGACATCGCAATAATTAGCCTTGAGTGCAAGTGGGAGATTGTTGGAGATAGTGCCCTCAGAGTCAATTATTGGATCACAGGCACGTGATTGCAATGATTGAGGGGAGGACCTGTCCCAATAGGACAGTCTTACTCGAGATGATAGTATGCTACCTGGTTTACCTTTATCATCGTGTACTGCTTTAGGTGACCTGACAGGTCGCTATTGCACGTTGATAGAGCCCCTTGGATTCTTGCTTGACTGCCAGCAGTATGAGGGCGATCATATAAGTGAGAGCTGGAGTCTATAAGCACATCTTTAAAAGGTCCCTAGTCGTGGGAGTTTCGAGACAGGGCATCGATTCTCCAGAGTAGACTAGTGTATACAGTCGTGACCCCGACGAGGGGCGGTGGCCGGTCTCACAAGCCACTCGTGTCAGTTGGTTCACCTAAGATGTATACAGGTGCTCATTGGGTTATGAGTACACCGGACAGGACTCGCCGGGAACATGCTAGTTGGTCTTATACCTGACGTCAGATAGCAGTTCCCAGGTGACATGTGTACAGGTTAGTTCATCGACCTGGGGATCGTCATTTGTCTCGTGTGAGTTCCCACTGTGCTTTGATTACTACCCTACCACGGCTCAAAGGAGTCGTGCAAACAGGTTTTAGTTGGGTACAGTCCCGAGCCACATGGAGGAAGTGAGCGGATCTTCAGGGGTTCGTCTCTCCCGGTATTGGGGGTGAGGTCGCGCTGTGTCTAGGAGAGCCACTACACGAAGTCCTTGGCCAAGGCAGGAGATTTACTGGTAGGTATTCCAGTAGTATCTCAGGGTGTTCTGGGCTACACTCCGACACGACTTGTACCGCTTTTGGGGGTCTGACTTTTACCAACCCCCTAGGCCCGCCATGCGATGCTCATAGACGAACGGACCGGACTGTACGGATATTGTCACTGACAGGCTCAGTAGGGTGTCAGGATGAGCTCGCTCATCGACGTCCCTTTTGGTCAATAGCCGGTGGCCCGTTACGTATTGGCTTATACCTCTGACGTGCTAGTGGTTAAATCCACAGCCATAGTATTGACGAGTCTTTAGAGTCCACCACACTTTCAGTTACTCAAGCTTTCGGGCGAAACGCTGTAGAGGCCGTATGGAGATATGGCAGGGTCCGATCAGATACGTGCGGTATTGCACGGATCAGGATCGGACAGTTTGTACTAGAGGCCGTATAGTTATATGGCAGGGTTCGATCTGATACGTGCGGTATTGCACGAATCAGGATCGGACGAACATTACTAGCCGGCTTTGGTTTAAGCCGGATACTAGTTTAGTACAGTGTAGATTTTGTCTCTTTGCATTTGTATCCGGACGGAATACAGATGCGGGTGTGTATGCACAGTATCGGGGTTTTCCTGTAATTTATTACGGGACCAGTTTTCTGGAGTTGCCAGTTTGCATTCCGTTCCGGCCGGTTTTCTTTTGTTCTTTCCCTGCCGGACTTTTCCGATGGAGGGGGTTATTTGCAAGTTTGCAAATAACATTTGTGGAGGGGTTTTCTTGCATATGGATTAATTATGATACCATTCTTTTCTTTTCCACCATCACTTGCATTAATGGATGGGTATGGGTTGATTATGGTGTAAGCATGGTTGATGTTTGTTTATGGTCACCTCTTTCTTCTCCTACACTTACCTCCCTCTTGTATTTTGTTTTGCTCTTCACCACCATTCCTAAAAAGTCAAGGCCGGCCACATTTTAGAAGAGGGGAGAAAAATGAGAGGCTTCATTTGGTGTGGGAAATTAATCATCCATCTTTCCATTGCTACCAAAAACCCCCAAGTTCATATCTTGTTGATTCCTCCATCAAGGCAACTACAAACCCCATTGAGACAAAGCGGATTCTACACTACAACCTACAGTACATCTTGGGCATGTCGACTTGCCAGCTTCATGCCCGAGTTGCCTCGGTATAGAGGCGGGAGCCCGTAAAATAAACAGGCGATGTGGTGCCCTTCCCGCAAGGAGGCGACGACCAGAGTTTCCGCGAGAGATCGGGACGGTGACGAGAAGACCGGAGGACTCGGATCACTCGGTATATCTCTTCCCTATCTTGTTAGTTAGCTAGAACTAGTTTAATGGCCCGATCCGGGGTTTAGTGCGCGGTGGTGCCGGTTTGCAAAGTTCGCAAAATTAAAGTTTATCACCGTTTCCGCATTTGGCCGTCGGATTGACGACCGGGGCGCCGCCGTGCACTTACAATGTTATGTGTTGCTGTGATATGTTATATTGGATCGTCGTGTTTTGAATAGCCGGGGGTTTTATGTGAGATGAGGTTTTTTTTTTATTTTCATTCATGTAAAATTCATTGTATGTAATATTCTTTTATTGGGGCACTTCCGGGTCGAGGATGATGTCACCATTGTATATTATTTACTTTTCCGCATTCGGATAGACCCAAGGAGGAGAGCACAAGCAACCGGGTTCTAGGGTCTAGTGCGAGACCATCTCGATGAGTCGAGACCGGGTCTCCTAACCCTAGAATTGGGAGGGTTACTTACCGCTCTTATAGGGGTCTAGGGTTGTGGGTTTGGCTATTCATCGCGACCGTGTAATTCGTATTTTATATAGGCTCAAAATAAAACACGGACCTCCTAGTATATCCAATATTTTCATATGTTATCTTCTGCTGCTGATATACTGTGATGTGATCATTTTATATGCATGAGACGAATGCTTTATTATTGTATATATGATATATATAATAAACGTTGCTTATGTTTTTCACCCGCGCTAGTCCCGCCCCGGTATGCCATTAGTTAAGTAACCTAACGGTGCATAACGGAACACTGTGGCGAATGCGGATGGCATAAGCGTACGTTGTATTTTCGTTTTTTCTGTGATGCTTAGGAAGCATAAATGATGGGACGTCATTAATGAGATTAATGAAAGATAAAGAAACCTAAAAGATGTTGTAGAATCAAATTTATAAAAAATGGTAGCTCTCGTTTTTGCTTTGCATAGAGGTATTTCTTGTAGAATATCCAGCACCATATTTGATAAGGAAAGAGCCGAGATCCCTTCACCGGGAGTGACCTCTTTAGCAAAACTAGCAGATGCTACAACTCACTCGGTTTTGTTTTTGATTGCTTCTATAGTTCTTGCTTTGCATAGCGGTATTTCTTATAGAATATTCAGCACCTTATTCGACAAGGAAAGAGCCAAGATCCCTTCACCGGGAGTGACCTCTTTAGCGAAACTAGTAAAAGCCTAAAAAAACTCTTTTTCATAAATCACTTGTTTCTAAAACGATATCAAGTTCATTACGAAAAAGGTTTTCTGAAAAACCTAACGTAACCCTCCGTCATTTTAGATAAGTAATATTTAGTATTCGTGCTACGGTAGTTTGGCCTGCGTCAAGGCATAGTGTACGGTAGCTGATTAGTACTTATCTGTAGCATGAGATGCGATTGGATTAGGGTATTTGTACGACGTTGTTTGGCCTGTGTCAAGGGTTGTATGAGTGGGTTTAATTCAAATCAGGAAATGCACGGGTTGAACTTGACTAGCGGACTATGGGTTGTTTGGCCTGCGTTAAGGTCATAAAACGCTAGGGGTAAAAAGTATTATCGGGAATTTCAAAAGTTGAAATTCGTAATGAGATTGCATACCTTCTATGAGATAGTTGGATCCTGATACCCACTGCGAGTAAGAGTTACTCCTGGGAGAGTTTTACACATGACAATTAGCCGATCAAGTAGGTGTCTAGAAAGGTGTTAATAGGGTTATACCTCTGGGAAAACGAGTTTTATTTTAATTAGGTCCGTGTGAAAGCACGGGGAACCTCCCTCAAAGTACCAACACTGGCCTGGCTGAAAGATTGGCGAACTTGTAAAGTGTAATTAATCCCGGCTAGTCTTACCTTTTAGGGTTTGAAGGAAGATTTGATAAAACCAGTAGGAGCCATCCTGATTAGATAAGATAATAACCAATCTAATCTTGCAAGAGCATATGCTAAAGTGTTTTCTTCTCTCTCTCTCCAGGTAGCGACCATGTCATGCCTTAATCAAGATAATAATATGGATGTATTGATGATCCCACTTGTTATACTGAGCAGGGGAACGTTGGTTCCGTTCTTTCTCATAATTGTAATAAGACAGAACAGGAAATAGGGGAATATCCGGAATCCCACGCCGCCCAAGCGAAGAATAAGCATGTTGATGTATTTTCTTCGGGTGTGTTTCTCAGTTCACTCTACGTCCTGGGTATTAGATACCGGATCGGGATCCCACATATGTAACATTTTACACGGGCTACGGAAAGGTAGAGAACTGGGAGAGGGTGATCATTCCATAAGAGTAGGGAATGGTGCAAATGTTGCAGCCAAAGCAGTTGGTCAATATCACCTTGTGTTACCAAATGTTAATACATCGATTCTGAATGAATGCTATTACATTCCGACCCTTATATGAAATATTATATCATTTTCTTTATTGAGTAAAGAAGGATGTAATTTTGTAGTACAGGATAATGTTATGAACATCTTCCTAAATCAAAAGCTGATTGGATCAGGCTCGTTAAATAATGGCATATACGTTCTAAATCAAACTACGGTTCTGTTAGTTATGTATATGCCCTAGAGGCCATTGTTGTACATATGATGTATATTATAGTGGATGGTTGGATATATATAGAGATGAATTTCTTTCTCGATATAATAGTATGCTATCTGGTTTCACTTTATCTTAACGTGTTAACAAATACTGTTTTGTGATCACATATTGATGAAGCCCTTGGGATATGTACTTGACTACTAGGACTATGATAAGATCATACTAGTGGGGACAGGGTAGTCAATGAGTACATCCTATAACTATTCCTAGTAGAGAGTGTATCGAGGCAGGGCATCGATACTCCAGAGTAGACTAGCGTACACGCATGTTGACCCATATGATGGGCGATCGATGATCCCATATTCATTGGTGTTGGACATCAAAGCTGGTGTACGGGTGCTCAGTGGAGACTGGGTACGCTGAATGGACTCGCCGAGAACTCTTGGATGGTTTTATACCTATCGTCAGATAGCAGTTCTCCGGTGACACTGGTACAGGTTAGTCTGTAGACCCGAGATCGTCACAGAGTCTTGTGTGATTCCTACTGTGCTTTGATTTCCACCTTACCACGTCCAAGAGGGCGTGCAAAACGGTGGCTTTTGGGTACAGTCCCGAATCACATGGTGGCAATGAGCGATAGGAGGATTTCGTCTCTCTCGGTAACCGGAGTTGATGTTGTGCTGTGTTCGATTGGCTATAACTGGAAGTCCCTGGCCAGGGCTGATATGGAGATTTACTGGTAAGAGTTATCAGTAGTTTCTCGACCCGTTATGAGCCTTACATCGACACGACTTATCGGTTACTGGGGTCTGACGTTTACCACCCCTACACTAGATATGCAACATATCAGACGAAGAGATCGGACTGTACGGGAGTGTTACTGATTGGATTTGTAGGAGAATGTACAGGCATGCTTGTTGATCTTCTGATTGCTCAATACACGGGTGGCTGTTACGTTTAGCTGACTGCTTGCAACTTGTGGGTGTCTGATATGATCATCACCTGCTGCCGGCGTATTGACGATTCTTTAGAGTTCTACACAGAGATTTCCTGGCTCAGGCAAAACGGAGTAGGAGCACATATGTGGTATGTGCGGGACCGAGAATAATACGATATGAGATACCGTATTCTACTCTCGCGATATGAGATATCGGCCAGATATATTTGTTATGGCCGGGTCGTCGGATCAAGTTTTGATTCGATGAAATGGTACATGTTATATTAGTCGGTTATATGCAATATAGCCGGATTGTCGGATCAAGAGTTGATTCGATAATTTAATGTATAATTATATATGTGATTTATTACATTACGTTAAACTAATATAAGCTCGCTTTATTGATTGATTTTCTCACTGGATAATACATTGATGTATATGCGTTATATGTTAATTGTATTATTTTCTTTTGTTACAAAATATATTGTATATATGATATATAATATTGTAATAAGTTAGGGTTACAAATGCAACAAGGTTGTTTAGTTTAAACAAAGTTAGGTTTTGGATTTGGGTTAGCTTTTGGGTTATCTTTTTCATGAAGCTTCATGAAGCTTTCCTTTTTTTGTTTTCTAGCTTGATATTTTGTGAAGATATTTGTTAACCCAACCCAAACACTTAACTCTTGTTTATTCTCTACATGAGTTAAAAGCCTTTATTATTAACTCATGGTTGCAATTGTAACAATAACAATAATTCATTATTCATCCCAAAATCTTTCTTCTTCTTCTTCTTTCTTTAAAAGCTTTCTAGCTTTTTGTGATTTGATTATTTAAAGTGAGAAATTGAAAACAAAAGAGTGAAAAATTCCTACTTCATCATCCTCATCTATTCTAGCCACTTAGATTAGGGTGTTCACTTCACTAATACTTGATTAGAGAAGTGAAAGATTGATCTTGAGATTCTTCAAGGTAGATAATCTTCGAAAAGGAAGACATCAAGTAAGAATGGATCATTCGACTTGTGGAGCCTCTCTTGAGTCCGGGAGATAATGGATCGTGGCAAAGGGACTACTACTCGGAGCTTATGAAGCGAAGGAACGGATTACAAAGATTGAAATCCCTATCTCGTAGATGTAAAGTTGTTTACATGCAAGTTAACCTTAATTCTCTAGTTAAGATCTTGGTTAGGGTTTGTTTAGCACCCCAAAATTTTAAAGTAGCATATTTGATCCTTGCCAAAACCTTGCTAAGGTGCTAAGCTAACCCTAAAGTGGAATCAGAGCCAAGCTAGAGCATTAGGCGTTGTCTAGACGAAGTTAGAAGTCCGATCGAACTCCGAAATCCTGAAATGACCCCTTTTTTGGAAATTTTTCAAAAAGTTGATATTTTTCATATTAAAAATACTCAGAAAATCATGCAGGGAATTTTATGGACCCGCCTAAAGAAAGAGTCCCTAACTCGCTACAGTGACCGCGTAACCGCGGCCAAAACCTGGTTTTGGCGGCGGTTCCGCGGCGCCACTGTGGGGGCTTGGGACGGGCACTTCAGCGACGATCCATAGGTGCTGGGGCATGCTACTGGGAATTTTTATTTTCTGCTCAAGTGTTGAGCTCACTGGGGTATTTTGGGAATTCGTTGTGTCAGTCGAATTATCTAACTTCGCCTAGTAATCTGTGATGTTTATGTGTTGCTGTGATATGTTATATTGGATTGTTGTGTATTGAATAGCTGGGCGTTTTATCTGAGATGAGAGTTTTCTTTTTCATTCATGTAAAATCCATTTGTATGTAATATTCTTTTATTGGGGCACGTCCGGGTTGAGGATGATGTCACCAATGTATATTATTTACTTTTCCGCATTAGGATAGACCCAAGGCAGAGAGCATATGTAACCGGGTTCTAGGGTCTAGTGGGAGGCCATCTCGAGGAGTCGAGACCGGGTCTCCAAACCCTAGAATTGGCAGGGTTACTTGCCGCTCTCGTAGGGGTCTAGGGATGTGGGTTTGGCTATTCATCGCGACTGTGGAATCCGTGTTTTATATAGGCTCAAAATAAAACACGGATGTCCTAGTATATCCAATATTTCATATGTTGACTTCTGTTGCCATGTTCTGTGATGAGATCATATTACTGCCTAAAATGAATGCTTATACTATATGATGATATATAAATATTGCTGCTTTCGTTTCTTCTGTGATGCTTAGGAAGCTTAAATAATGGGTTTTATTAATGAGATTAATAAAAGAAAACAAACCTAAAAGATGTTGTAGAATCAAATTTTAAAAAAGGATAGCTACAGTTTTGGCTTTGCATAGCGGTATTCCTTGTAGAATATCCTGCACCTTATTCGATGAGAAAAGAGCCGAGATCCCTTCACTGGGGGTGACCTCTTTAGCAAAACTGGCAGATGCTACAAACTCACGGTTTATTTTTTGATTGCTTCTATAGTTCTTGCTTTGCACAGCGGTATTTATGAAATATCCTACACCTTATTCGATGAGGAAAGAGCCGAGATCCCTTCACCGGGAGTGACCTCTTTAGCAAAACAAGAAAAACCTCAAAAACACTCCTTTTCAAAATCACTTATTTCTACAACGATATCAAGTTCATTACGCAATAGGTTTTCTGAAAAAACCTGCGTAGCCCTCCGACATTTTAGATAGATACTATTTAGTATTCGTGCTACGTTTGTTGGCCTGCGTCAAGGCGTAGTGTGCGGTAGCTAACTAGTGCTTATCTGTAACATGAGATGTTATTGGATTATGGTAGTTGTACGACTTTGTTGGCCTGCGTCAAGGGTCATGCGGGTGGGTTTAATTCAATCAAGAAATATACGGGTTGAACTTGACTAGCGGACTATACTTTGTTGTCCTGCGTCAAGGTCATGGGACGCTAGGAGTAAAAGTATTATCGGGAATTTCAAATGTTGAAATTTGCAATGAGATTACATACCTTCTATGAGATAGATGGATCCTGATACCCACTGCGAGTAAGAGTTACTCCTGGGAGAATATAACACAGGACAATTAGCCGATCAAGTAGGTGTCTAGAAAGGTGTTAGCGGGGTTCTGCCTCTGGGAAAATGAGATTTATTTTAATTAGGTCCGTGCGAAAGCACGGGGAACCTCCCTCAAAGTACCAACACTGATCTGGCTGAAAGATTGACGAACTTGTAAGGTGTAATTAATACCGGCTAATCTTACCTTTTGGGGTTTGAAGGAAAATTGGATTAAAACAGCGGGAGCCATCATAATTAGATAAGATAATAACCAATCTAATCTTGAAAGAGCGCACGCTAAAGTATTTTTCCTCTCTCTCTCCAGGTAGCGACCATGTCAGGCCTTAATCAAGATAATAATATGGATGTATTGACCGAACCCGCTTGTTATACTGAGCAGGGGAACGTTGGTTCCGTTCTTTCTTATAATTGTTATAAGACTGAAAAGAAAATAGGGGAATACCAGAATTCACACGCCGCCCAAACGATGAAAAAACATGTTGATGTATCATTTTCAGATGTGTTAGTTACCAAGAACTGTTTCTCAGTTCACTCTACGTTCTGGGCGTTAGATAACGGATCAGGATCCCACATATGCAATATATTGCATGGGATAAAGAAAGGTAGAGAACTGGGAATGGGTGATCATTCTGTAAGAGTAGGGAATGGTACAAATGTTGCAGCCAAAGCAGTTGGCGAATATCACCTTGTATTACCAAGTGGTAATACATTGATTCTGAGCGAATGCTATTATATACCGAACATGATATGCAACATTATTTCAGTTTCTTTATTAAGTAAAGAAGGATATAATTTTGTAATACAGGATAATTTTATGAACATCTTCCTAAATCAAAAGTTGATTAGATCAGGCTCGTTAAATAATGGCATATACGTTCTAAATCAAAACACGGTTCTTAATATACAGAACACACACAAGAGGAAAAGTTCAGAAATGAACGAATCCTTCTTGTGGCATTGTAGACTTGGTCATATCAATGCGACACGACTTGCTAAGTTACATAAAGATGATTATTTAAATACGTTTGAATTATCATCTTATGAAACTTGCTATTCATGTCTCAAAGACAAAATGACCAAAACTCCGTTTAGTGGACACGGAGAAAGAGTTACGGAACTCTTGGGACTGATACATAGTGATGTATGTGTTGGAGATAGTACCCTCATAGTCAATTATTGGATCGCAGGTACGTGATTGCAATGATTGCGGAGGACCTATGCCGGTAGGACAGTCTTACTCGAGATGATAGTATGCTATCTGGTTTGCCTTTATCAGTCGTGTACATGTTCAGGTGACTGATTACATGTTACACTTTGATATAGCCCTTAGGATCTTGCTTTACCACCAACAGTATGATGGCGACCATATACGTGAGAGTTGGGTGGTTTATATGTATATCCTTAATTGTGGTCCCTAGTCGTGGGAGTTTCGAGACAGGGTATCGATACTCCGGAGTAGACTATTGTATACAGTCGAGACCCCGTCGAGGGGCGGTGGCCGGTCTCACAAGCCACTGGTGTCAGTTGGATCACCTAAGATGTATACAGGTGCTCATTGGGTTATGAGTACACCGGACAGGACTCGCCGGGAATCTGCTAGTTAGTACTATATCTATCGTCAGATAGCAGTTTCCTAGTGACATGTGTACAGGTTAGTTCATCGACCTGAGGTCGTCATTTGTCTCGTGTGAGTTCCCACTGTGCTTTGATTTCTACCCTACCACGGATCAAAAGAGTCGTGCAAACAGGTAGTTTTTGGGTACAGTCCCGAGCCATATGGAGGCACGTGAGCGGATCGGCAGGGGATTCGTCTCTCCCGGTATTTGGGGCGAGGTCGTGCTGTGTCTAGGAGAGCCATTACACAAAGTCCATGGCCATGGCAGGAGATTTACTGGTAGGTACTCCAGTAGTATCTCAGGGTGTTATTGGGCTACACTCCGACACGACTTATACTGCTATTGGGGGTCTGACGTTACTAGCCCCTAGGCAGATATGCGATACTCATAGACGAACGGACCGGACTGTATATACATTGTCACTGTTAGACTCAGTAGGGTTTCTGGATGAGTTCGCTCATCAGCCTCCCTTGAGGTCAGTCCATGGGCAGCCGTTACGCATAGCTAGTGCCGCTGACGGTTTGTGGTTAAACCCACTGCTGGGGTACTGACGAGTCATTAGAGTCCCCCACAGACAGTTTCCCAAGTTCGGGCGAAACGTTGTAGAGGCCATATGGTTTTATGGCAGGGTTCGGAAAATGCACGTGCGTTTACGCACGTGTTATTTTTCGGGCAGATGATACTGGTCGGCTTTGGTATAAGCCGGATCCGAGTATTGTATTGAGTAGATATAATATCTTTGTCTCAGTTGTATTTGTATTCGGTCGTAATACAAATGCGGGTATATTTATACAGTTTCGGGGTTTTCCTGAAAGTCGTTTCAGGATCACTTTTGGAAGTTGCCAGTTTCCAGTTTCCAGTTTTCTATCAGCCGTCTTCTAACATTCGGTTAGAGACGGATTTATCTTTTCTTGGATGAGAGTGAGTCATCATTCTAGAAGGTTCTAGAAGTGGTGAGATGGCTAATGAGTCATCTTGACATTAATTGGTGCATTAAAGGCTTGATGATGTGTTATAATGGCTCATGCTTTAAGATTTAATGTTCTTGTTTACTTAAGGATATTTCTTCATGATCTCTGTTTATGGTCACCTCCTTGATTGCTCCTACACTCACCCTCCTCCTCCATATAAGTGGCCGGCCCTCTCTCTCCTCCTCTACTTACTACTTGAGAAAATTATGGTTGCTAAAAAGAAAAGATTAAAGTTTTGGATGCATGGAAATTTCATAGTTCATTTCTTGTTCCATTTCATTTCCATCGGCAACTTCATTAACCGATCGTCCACGGCTTTGGACGAAGTGAGACAAAGTCATCTACTCATTCTCTACATCATTCTTGGTCGTCTCTTTTAGCAAACTTGACGACCGAGTTGCCTCGAGTCAGAGGCGGGAGCCCGTTTAAAGAATCAGAGACGTGGTGCCACTTGGACGAGCAGATAGGAGATCGACGAGATCGGAGCAGCCGCAACGGAGCGTGGGATGATGGTTAAAGAACGAAGGACTTGGATCGTTCGGTATAACCTTTCTACACTCTTTACAGTTTGTTAGTTTAGCAATAATGGAAGATCCGGGTTAAAGTATACGATAGCGCCAGTTAAAAAGTTTTTTGTTCCGCATTTGGCGTCTGTAGACGGCCGGGACGCTAACGTAGACTTACAGTGGTATCAGAGCCTCACCATTTTACTATACTAACTTATGCTAACGCGTTTAAAACATCGATCGAACCGGAAATCAAAAACCGCATTTTTCTTGCTTCACAGTTTCTGTCGATTTTAAATGATGTCCTAAAATTATTCTACATATCTCAGAAAACTGTGCAGGGTTTTATTAGAACACCGTCCAAATTTGGGATCATGATTCGACAAGACTGCCGCGGAAACACGGCCAAACCCATGGTTTGGCCGCGGATCCGTGGCCATTCTGTGTCATCATGCCCCAAATTTGCTCAGTAGGTTCTTCTCTGGAATTTGTGGTTTTTGGTATATATCTTTTGGGCCCAGATTTTGTTACTGTTCACCAGTTGTTCGTGGGGCCCACTTTGTGATATTTAGTCGATCGAAATTTAAACACGTTGGTTTACAGTGCTTACATTATATCTCCGACCGGGAATGTTATTTGATCGGTAAACCGTGTCTGATTGCTATATTTCTTTTAGACGGGTTTGCGAACGTGACATTCGCGTTGATGTTCTGTGTTGTGCTGTGATGTTGCGGATTTGTCGTGGTGGATAGCAGTGTGCAATGGTAGTACAGTTTGAATTTATTTGTACATTTGATATTGCGGGGCGAGCGTCCAACTTGTGGACTGCCGTCACTGCCTGTTGTATAATATTCTTTTGGGGCACGACCAGGTTGCGTTCGATGTACCTGTTGTACTATTTTTCATTACTGTACTAGGTTTTACCCTGCGACGGAGTGCACGGATAGCCGGGTTCTGGAGGGTAACGGGTCCGCATCTCATGGCTTTGAGAGGCAGAGGGGTCCCACTCTAGAATTGGCAGACTATTCGCCGCACTCGTAGGGGGTACAGGTTGACCCAAGGAGGGGTGCTCAAGCTACCGGATTCCGTGAAGTGCCGTGTGGTCCATTCACTATGCTGTAAGGGGCTGCCTCGCTTCAGGTTTTGGCGGGTAACTTGCCGCACCCGTAGGGGTCTAGGTTTCATTGCACAGGCTATCCACACGACAGGGGAACGTCGGGTTTCAGCAGCGGCTCTGTGAAACTCGGGGATCCCAGATTATCTGTATTGTTCTGTGATGCTTATTACTTTTCTGTAATGTTGCATATTATCACGCCTGGAGCGATTATTGTATATTGGTTTATATACTATTAGATGTTGTATATGTTTTACACCCGCGCTAGTCCAGTCCCCGCTCTGTCGTTAGTTAAGTAACCTAACGGGTGACGACGGGACCCAGTGACGAATGCGGATGGCATATACGTACATTTTATTTTCGTTCTTTTCTGGTGTGATTATTGATGGGACTGCATTGATTCTGATCAATGCAAAGTAAAACAAACCTGTTTTCAGTTGTTGGAACAAATTTAAAAAGTGTTATTGCAAAGACGTTTTCTTTTGTTATGCATAGCGGTATTCAGTGGAATATCCTGCACCTCATTCGACGGGGCAAGGGCCGATATCCCTTCACCGGGACTGACCCCTTGGGCAGAAGTTTGCGTCAGGGTAATAACTTCACTATAGTCGATTACAAGTTGCTTTGCATAGCGGTATTCAGTGGAATATCCTGCACCTCATTCCACGAGGAAAGAGCCGAGATCCCTTCACCGGGAGTGACCTCTTTAGCACAGGTTTTCGCCACTATATTTTAAAAAGCTATCAGGTTCCTTCAGCGATATCAAGTTCACTACGTTAAAGGTTTTTCGCCAAAAACCAGCCGTAGCCCTCCGTCACTTCTTTTGGGTATTCAGTAGTATTCAAGCTATGTATTTTGACCAACGCCAAGGCATAGTGTTTGGTAGCTGCTGGGTATTCAATTGTTGCATAGATAGATGAGTTGGTTTGGGACAGTCGTTCTGCCATTTTGGCCAACGTCAAGGGCATGTGCGGGTGGGTTCAAATTGACAAAATAGTGACGGGTAGAACTTGGCATGTGACTTATGACATTTTGACCAACGCCAAGGTTATAAGAGCATGGGGCAAAAATCATATCGGGAGTTTCTAAAGAAACTGAAACTTGCCAAGTATGCGCATACCTTCTGGAGTATGAGTAACGTGGATGCATTCCATCACGTTATCATGCGATGAGAGTTGGATCCCGATTCCCACTGATTAGTTGGTTTACTCTTCGGGTGATCCCGATTGATTCTTCTTTAGGTTTGGAGGAGAATTTGACAGGACAGTGGGAGGTTTCCGGATTAGATAAAGTGATAACCATTCTGATCTAGGTTAGAGTGCACGCAGAGTGTTTCTTTTCTCTCTCTCTTTGGCAGCGACCTTTGACCGACCCTAGACTATGACTCAGTGACCAGGTTGACCGAACCTTCTTAAAATACTGGCTTTTGGATTGTCTATGTTGCATAAGTCATTGCCACTCCTTCTTTTACCCTTTGAATTTCTCAGAACACCCGTATTACTACGGATATCCACTTCCATTGGATAGATCCATCGTATGGTTATATACGAACTCGAAGGGACTTCTTCGAGGATGGATCCAGGTTCCGGAGAAATAGAATTGGTTTATTCAGTTGTCTTTTATTATCACCTTCTCTCAGGTTGCGAGAGCTCCTTGGTTTAGGAGAGTACACCTATTACGCTTATTGGATAGTCTTATTCCAAACCATAGGCAAGTGCCGAAAGGTAGGGAATGAAGAAAACCAATTAGCCTAAGTAGGGTGTGCAGAAGGTAATATGTAAAGACAAAATAAAGGAATTAGAAAGAGGGGAAAGTAAGTTGCGACTGTTATCATTCACGACCAAACCGCGTACTTCATCGCCACTCCTATTTTCACCTTTAAAGGAATAAGGTATTATTCAGTTGTCTTTTATCATCACCTTCTCTCAAGTTGCTAGTACTCCTTGGTTTAGGAGGGTACACCTATTATGCTTACTGGATAGTCTTCTTCCAAACCATAGGCTGGTGCCGAACGGTAGGGAAGGAAGAAAACCATTTAGCCTAACGATGGTGTGCAGAAGGTAACGACTAAAGACAAATAAAGGGATTTGGAGAGATGGCAAAGAAATATACGGTTGAAGTCATGAATTGGATTATGGAAGAGGCATTGCTATGAATACCAGGATACCCCTACGAAACATTTTCATGTTTCAGTGCATTGTTAAAATAAAACTGTTTTCCCAATTAGATACTTATTCCAAGGGTATGTATTTACCAGGTTTCATTCTCATATCTGTATGGTTTTACAGATGATGAGGGGGAGTAAGTTATTGGGAATTAGGTGATTATCCTCATTATATCAGAATTCGTTGTAATTGGTGATATTTTAGGAAATCGTCAGGGTACAGTTTTTAACCTACGACGCACAGGTTTTGAGTTGTTCAACTCAGCGGACTTATACAGAGTATTGTATGTTGTCCAATTGTCCATCAGGACAAAGGGGTAGGTCCTCGTACTATGTTCTGTTTACTTATAACTTCTCTAGTATTTAGACAAGTGTTTCGTAGAAATACAAGGTTTAAGTTTTGAGAAGTTGTGGGTATAAGAATAAAGTAGAAAACCAGGTATCACAAGTATCGGGATTCTTCAAAGAGATCGAAGATGTAGATTCTTGTGATTGGTATTCAGATGATAGTGATGGTTTTGAAACGTGTTTCTCTTTCGGGTTACTCATAATTGGATGGATTTCTAAGTTGAGTAATGCTGATTAGCCTCTTTCCATTAAGTTGATATGCACTGGAGACAGCTGCATGATTTGAATATGGTTCCAATTAAATAAGTGCCAAAGTTTCTATATTGGATATAGAATAGTTCGTACCTTAAAAGATATTAAGGTACGGCGAGTTGTCCAGCTTATGCTTAAAACCAGACTCTGGATAACTCAGGGCACGTTTCTGTAATGGCTGTTTGTGGGTTGACCCTGGCTATGACGAGGGTTGATATTCTACCATTTGGAAGATCAATAGTGATATTGTTCTTGACTCACCACAGTTTTAGTAAAATGGATCTTTTTCAGAAAACAGTAGTGGGAGTATGGTAGAACTGGAAATGATTCCAGAACCGCGAACGATTACAGAAAATTTAATAGGACCTATATATTCAATCAGGTTTGACATTCCAATAGCCACTCCGCAGATATGGTGGGTGACCTCAGACACCCGAGAGGTACTCCGGTAGCCTCAAGGACGGTGACAAGGAGGTTATTGTCTTCCCAGACTTGACACTACTGTTGTTCCAGGATATGAGACCCGGTAGGAGGGTTGTCGTAGTCAGTAGGAGCAGCGGAAGTTTAGTGGGCAAGTAGCTTATGTCTATTTATAGACCTGAGCAGTTATAGCGGAGAAAGATCATCTATTTTTGATGTGACAGTCATGGGTTTGACTTCAATCGGAATAGGGGAGGGATCTGTTAAGAAGGTAGTAGGGTGTGATGTCATGGTATCTGGATGACATACACAGAGTGGGAAGTAAAATTCCTATATTACGATCGGTTGTAATGTGGTCGTCGCATAGTTGTTTCTCCAGACAGGATATGGATATAATATTTGACATTTTGGTTTCTAGATCTATGGTTTTAGATCTGGAATTGGGTAGTTTCCCAATGTGGGTACTTTGACAGATATTCTAATGGTTTTTAGAATAGTTGACTCCTAGCATGGTGGTGTACCTGCAGGTGATGGAGTCACCCTCTCCAAAGGTGTCGTATAAACTAAAGGGGAGAGGGAAGTGCATGATTGGCAGATCACTTGCTTAGGCAATTGAGTCAATCATGAGATGTCAAGTACCACACCAGATATTGTTTTTGCACTAGATGCAATGAGTTTGTATTAATCCAATCCTGGAGAAACATAAGGAAGCAGTTTTAGAACATAAGTACATGTTCTACGGATTTGATGACGGCAGCCTCCTTCGGGAGACGGTTATCATTCCAAGCTTCAAAGGTGACATGGATGACAGAGTGATTGTCAGAGTTATAGTTTTTCCCTCTGACGAAGAGGGACAGTATTATGGACAGGTGGTTCAAGAGGATACTGTGGGTGGCATGGTGCCGGATACTGATTAGGTTCAGTGATCGGTACAGTCTAAGAAGTTTGGATTTGGAGTTCATTTATGAACTATGTCCCATCAGATATCCAGACATATTCTAAGACAGGTATTACTCAATTCGGGAGATGGCTTTCTTCGCGAACTTGAGATTAAGAGAGATATAGAAAGAATCATCTAGGCGGATCCACCCACTGAGGCTATTTCTCGAACACAATAGTTTTACAAACGGGCTTTGTGAAACTGATTAGTAGAGGAGTTGGATGTTCGGTTTCACACGGTCTGTGAGTAGTCGACATTGCAATAATTAGCCTTGAGTGCAAGTGGGAGATTGTTGGAGATAGTGCCATCATAGTCAATTATTGGATCGCAGGTACGTGATTGCAATGATTGCGGAGGACCTATACCGGTAGGACAGTCTTACTCGAGATGATAGTATGCTATCTGGTTTGCCTTTATCAGTCGTGTACATGTTCAGGTGACTGATTACATGTTACACTTTGATAGAGCCCTTAGGATCTTGCTTTACCACCAACAGTATGATGGCGATCATATACGTGAGAGTTGAGTGGTTTATATGTATATCCTTAATTGTGGTCCCTAGTCGTGGGAGTTTCGAGACAGGGCATCGATACTCCAGAGTAGACTAGTGTATACAGTCGAGACCCCGTCGAGGGGCGGTGGCCGGTCTCACAAGCCACTGGTGTCAGTTGGATCACCTAAGATGTATACAGGTGCTCATTGGGTTATGAGTACACCGGACAGGACTCGCCGGGAATCTGCTAGTTAGTACTATATCTATCGTCAGATAGCAGTTCCCTGGTGACATGTGTACAGGTTAGTTCATCGACCTGAGGTCATCATTTGTCTCGTGTGAGTTCCCACTATGCTTTGATTTCTACCCTACCACGGCTCAAAGGAGTCGTGCAAACAGGTAGTTTTTGGGTACAGTCCCGAGCCATATGGAGGCACGTGAGCGGATCGGCAGGGGATTCGTCTCTCCCGGTATTGGGGGCGAGGTCGTGCTGTGTCTAGGAGAGCCATTACACAAAGTCCATGGCCATGGCAGGAGATTTACTGGTAGGTACTCCAGTAGTATCTCAGGGTGTTATTGGGCTACACTCCGACACGACTTATACTGCTATTGGGGGTCTGACGTTACTAGCCCCCTAGGAAGATATGCGATACTCATAAAAGAATGGACCGGACTGTATATACATTGTCACTGTTAGACTCAGTAGGGTTTCTGGATGAGTTCGCTCATCAGCCACCCTTGAGGTCAGTCCATGGGCAGCCGTTACGCATAGCTAGTGCCGCTGACGGTTTGTGGTTAAACCCACTGCCGGGGTACTGACGAGTCATTAGAGTCCCCCACAGACAGTTTCCCATGTTCGGGCGAAACGTTGTAGAGGCCGTATGGTTTTATGGCAGGGTTCGGAAAATGCACGTGCGTTTACGCACGTGTTATTTTTCGGGCAGATGATACTGGTCGGCTTTGGTTTAAGCCGGATCCGAGTATTGTATTGAGTAGATATAATATCTTTGTCTCAGTTGCATTTGTATTCGGTCGTAATACAAATGCGGGTATATTTATACAGTTTCGGGGTTTTCCTGAAAGTCGTTTCAGGATCACTTTTGGAAGTTGCCAGTTTCCAGTTTTCTATCAGCCGTCTTTTAACATTCGGTTAGAGACGGATTTATCTTTTCTTGGATGAGAGTGAGTCATCATTCTAGAAGGTTCTAGAAGTGGTGAGATGGCTAATGAGTCATCTTGACATTAATTGGTGCATTAAAGGCTTGATGATATGTTATAATGACACATGCTTTAAGCTTTAATGTTCTTGTTTACTTAAGGATATTTCTTCATGATGTTTGTTTATGGTCACCTCCTTGATTGCTCCTACACTCACCCTCCTCCTCCATATAAGTGGTCGGCCCTCTCTCTCCTCCTCCACTTACTACTTGAGAAAATTATGGTTGCTAAAAAGAAAAGATTAAAGTTTTGGATGCATGGAAATTTCATAGTTCATTTCTTGTTCCATTTCATTTCCATCGGCAACTTCATTAACCGATCGTCCACGGCTTTGGACGAAGTGAGACAAAGTCATCTACTCATTCTCTACATCATTCTTGGTCGTCTCTTTTAGCAAACTTGACGACCGAGTTGCCTCGAGTCAGAGGCGGGAGCCCATTTAAAGAATCAGAGACGTGGTGCCACTTGGACGAGTAGATAGGAGATCGACGAGATCGGAGCAGCCGCAACGGAGCGTGGGATGATGGTTAAAGAACGAAGGACTCGGATCGTTCGGTATAACCTTTCTACACTCTTTACAGTTTGTTAGTTTAGCAATAATGGAAGATCCGGGTTAAAGTATACGATAGCGCCAGTTAAAAAGTTTTTGTTCCGCATTTGGCGTCTGTAGACGGCCGGGGCGCTAACGTAGACTTACAGTATGCGGTCCCATGTCTACACATGCCAGGAATGGTTCCTCGTAGTTCATTACATTCACTGACGATCTCTCAAGATATGGACATGTGTTCCGGTTGAAACACAAGTCTGAAGCTTTTGGGAAATTCAGAGAATATAAGAACGAAGTATTGAACCAAACAGGTAAAAGTATTAAGATCCTTCGATCTGATCGAGGATGAGAATACTTGAGCAATGAGTTCCTAAATTATCTAAAAGAGAATGGGATTCTCTCTCAGCATACTCCTTCTTATACACCACAGCACAACGGTGTATCGGAGCGGAGGAATCGCACCCTATTAGATATGGTGCGCTCTATGATGGGCACTGTTGAGTTGCCTATTTCCTTCTGGGGGTATGCACTGGAAACAGCTGCAGACCTATTGAATATGGTTCCCACCAAATCTATGCCAATCACTCCATATGAGATATGGAAAGGAAAGAGACCATATCTTAATTATGTTAAGATATGGGGTTGTCCGGCATATGTAAAAACACAAAATCCGGACAAGCTCGGGGCAAGGTCTTTTCTGTGTAAGTTTATTGGATATCCTAAACATTCACGTGGGTTATTTTCTACCACACCGAGAAACAAAAGGTGTTTGTATCTCGGAATGCCACCTTTTTAGAAAAGGAATTTCTTGAAAAAGAAATTAATGGCAATGAAGTAGAACTGGAAGAAGTTCCAGCTACACAAACTGCAACAGAAGATTTGGTAGAACCAGAGGATTCAGTAGTTCCCGACGAACCCCGGCTTCTCCGCCGATCTAGTAGGGTTCCTCAACCACCAGAGAGATACTACAGTTTTCTCATCGATGGTGGGAGCGAGGATTGCATCATAGAAGATGATAACCCGACTAGTTTCGAGCAGGCCATCACGAGTGGTGACTCTGTGAAATGGCTAGATGCAATGCGATCTGAGATGGAATCTATGTAGACCAACAAAGTATGGACTTTGGAAATTGCTCCTGAAGGGGTAAAACCCATTGGGAGCAAATGGATCTTTAAGAAGAAACATGGTGTAGATAGAAAAGTTGAGACTTTCAAAGCTAGACTTGTTGCAAAGGGTTTTCGTCAATGACCAGGTGTGGATTATGATGAAACCTTTTCACCAGTGGCTATGCTTAAGTCCATCCGGATCTTACTTGCCATTGCTGCATACCATGACTACGAAATCTGTCAAATGGACGTTAAGACTGCCTTTCTAAATGGTGATTTAGAAGAATCCGTGTACATGACTCAGCCAGAGGGCTTCGTAGACAGTGGGAGCAGCGGAAAGAGGTGCTAGCTGCTTAAATCCATTTATGTGTTAAAGCAGGCATCGCGGAGTTGGAACATCTGTTTTGATGTGGTAATCAAAGAGTTTGACTTCATCAAAAATATAGATGAACATTGTATATATAAGAAGGTGGCAGAGAGTAAAGTTATCTTCCTCGTATTGTACGTAGATGACATACTCTTGATAGGAAATGATATTCCTATGCTGCACTTGGTCAAGCTCTTCTTATCATATAGATTCTCAATGAAAGATCTAGGTGATGCCTCCTGCATTTTGGGAATTAAGGTCTATAGAGATTGATTTAGACGGATACTGGGATTGTCCCAATCCAGGTACATTGACACCATACTAAAGAGATTTAGTATGGAAGAATCCAAGCGTGGGAACTTACCCACGATCTCTGGACTCACACTCTCCAAAGAGATGTCTCCCAAGACTGATTTGGAATGAACTTTCACGCAAGGGATAACCTATGCTTCGGCGGTAGGCTCTATCATGTATGTGATGCTATGTACCAGACCCGATGTAGCATACTCACTAAGTATAGTGAGTAGGTATCAAGCAGATCCAGGAGAGAATCACTGGACAGCTGTGAAGAACATTCTCAAGTACTTAAGAAGGACTAAAGAGATGTTCTTGGTGTATGGTAACGGAGAACTCCAGGTGGAGTCCTTTACCGATTCGAGCTTCCAGAGTGATAAAGACGACTCTATGTCGCACTTGGGATTTGTCTTTACCCTCAATGGAGGGACGATTTGTTGGAAGAGTTCTAAACAGAAAACCGTGGCAGACTCGACGATGGAGGCTGAATACATCGCTGCCAACGATGCTGCCAAAGAGGCTGTCTGGATAAAGAAGTTCATCACTGAACTTGGTGTTGTTCCATCCATTAAGCATCCAATACCTCTGTATTGTGATAACAATGGAGCTGTGGCTTTGGCCAAGGATCCCAGTGTTAGTTGTATGTATGCCCTAGAGGCCAGTATTGTACAGAATATGTATATTATATTGGATGCTTGGACATATATAGAGATGACTTTCTTGCTCGACATGATAGTATGCTATCTGGTTGCTCTTTATCTTAACATGTACACTAGTCTCTTTATACTGTCTTTGTTGGAGATAGTGCCCTCAGAGTCAATTATTAGGTCACAGGTACGTGATTGTAATGATTGAGGGAGGACCTATCCCGGTAGGACAGTCTTACTCGAGATGATAGTATGCTATCTGGTTTACCTTTATCATCGTGTACTGTTTTAGGTGACCTGACACGTCGCTATTACACGTTGATAGAGCCCCTAGGATTCTTGCTTGACCACCAGCAGTATGAGGGCGATCATATAAGTGGGAGCTGGGGGTCTACAAGCATATCCTTAAAAGGTCCCTAGTCGTGGGAGTTTCGAGACCGGGCATCGATACTCCATTAGTAGACTAGTGTATACAGTCGAGACCCCGACGAGGGGCGGTGGCCGGTCTCACAAGCCACTGGTGTCAGTTGGATCACCTAAGATGTATACAGGTGCTCATTGGGTTATGAGTACACCGGACAGGACTCGCCGGGAACATGCTAGTTGGTCATATACCAGACGTCAGATGGCAGTTCCCTGGTGACATGTGTGCAGGTTAGTTCATCGACCTGGGGATCGTCATTTGTCTCGTGTGAGTTCCCACTGTACTTTGATTACTACCCTACCACGGCTCAAAGGAGTCGTGCAAACAGGTTTTAGTTGGGTACAGTCCCGAGCCACATGGAGGCAGTGAGCGTATCTTCAGGGGTTCGTCTCTCCCGGTATTGGGGGTGAGGTCGTGCTGTGTCTAGGAGAGCCATTACACAAAGTCCTTGGCCAAGGCAAGGAGATTTACTGGTAGGTATTCCAGTAGTATCTCAGGGTGTTCTGGGCTACACTCCGACACGACTTGTACCGCTTTTGGGGGTCTGACTTTTACCAACCCCCTAGGCCCGCCATGCGATGCTCATAGACGAACGGACCGGACTGCACGGATATTGTCACTGACAGGCTCAGTAGGGTGTCAGGATGAGATCGCTCATCGACGTCCCTTTTAGTCAATAGCTGGTGGCCCGTTACGTATTGGCTTATACCTCTGACGGGCTAGTGGTTAAATCCATAGCTATTGTATTGACGAGTCTTTAGAGTCCACCACACTTTCAGTTACTCAAGTTTCGGGCGAAACGCTGTAGAGGCCGTATGGAGATATGGCAGGGTTCGATCAGATACGTGCGGTATTGCACGGATCGTGATCGGACGGTTTTTTACTAGCCGGCTTTGGCTTAAGCCGGATCTTAGTATTTGATAGTGTAGTTTTGTCTCTTTACATTTGTATTTCGGTCGAAATACAAATGCGGGTGTGTATGCACAGTATCGGGGTTTTCCTGTAATTTATTATGGGACCAGTTTTCTGGGGTTGCCAGTTTGCATTCCGTTCCGGCCGGTTTTCTCTTTTTCCTTCCCGGTCAGACTTTTCGTTGGAGGGTGTTAATTGCAAGTTTGCAATTAACATTTTGTTGAGGGGGTTTCTTGCAAAAGGATTATTTATGAAATCTTTTTGGCTTTTCATGCATTTAATTTGACATGATAGAGTATGGTTTTGTGATGGGTAAGATGATGGGCCGGCCACTGTTTGAGGTATGGAGCTTGATATCATGATGTATTAATTTATATTTGTTTACATAAGGAAAAATGAGTATGCAGGAATGGTTTGGTTGATTAAAGTGAGCATGCATTATTTCATTTCAGTAGTGGCTATAAGATTAATTGGCTGCAGAGAGAGGTGTTTCTCTTTTTCATTTTTCCAGTGAGCAAAATCATACTTGGCCGAGCTCCTTTTGAGAGGGCATGCTCTTTTCTCTTAGCATCCATCCATGGAAAAATTCTTGTGCTATATTCCTCCAACTTGGCAACCTCTTTAACCCCTAAAGAGACAAGCTTCTACACTATATCTATAGCAAATCTTGGACGCGTCGGGCAGCCAACTTCGCGCCCGAGTTGCCTCGGTATTGAGGTGGGAGCCCGTAAAAGATGCAGGCGATGTGGTGCCCTTCCGGCGAGGAGGCGACGACCGGAGTTTCCGCAGGAGATCGGGACGACGACGAGAAGACCGGAGGACTTGGATCGTCGGTATATCTCTGATACCACTGTAAGTGCACGGCGGCGCCCCGGCCGTCAATCCGACGCCGGAAAGCGGAAGCGGTGAATAACTTTAATTTTGCGGACTTTGCAAACCGGCACCACCGCGCACTAAACTCCGGATCGTAACCATTAACTAGTCTAGCTAACTACAAGTAAGGGAATAGACACCACCGCGCACTAAACACATTTTTCACAGTATTTACATTATATCTGCGACCGTGAATGTTACTCGATCGGTAAATCCGGTCTAACTGCTATAGCCCGGTTAGTCGGATTTGCGAACGTGACTTTCACGTTGATGTTCTATGTATTTGCTGTGATGTTGCGGATCGGTCGTGGGGGATAGCCTGGATGCAATGCTAGTACAGTTTTGTTGTACATTTGATATTGCGGGGCGAGCGTCCGACATGTGGACTGCCGTCACTGCCTGTTTGTATTATTATTTTGGGGCACGACCTGGTTGCGGTCGATGTACCCGTTGTATGTATATTTTACTTTCTGTACTAGGATTACCCCGCGGAGGGGTGCACGGATAGCCGGGTTCTGGAGGGCAACAAGCCCGCATCTCATGGCATTGAGACGGAGGGGGCTTCACTCTAGGATTGGCAGGGCTATTCGCCGCACTCGTAGGGGGTACAGGTTGACCCAGGAGGGGTGCCCAAGTTGCCGGATTCCGTGAAGTGCTGGGTGGTCCATTCACGGTGCTGGAGGGGGCTGCCTCGCTTCAGGTTTTGGCAGGTGACTTGCCGCGCCCGTAGGGGTCTAGGTTTTCATTGCACAGGCTATCCACACGACCAGGGGAACGTCGGGTTTCAGTAGTGGCTCTATGAAACCCGGGGATCCCAGAAATCTGTATTGTTCTGTGATGCTGTACATTTCTGTGATGTTGCATTTTATTCACGCCTTGAGCGAAATACTATATATTGGTATATATATTAGTAGATGTAGTATATGTTTTGCATCCGCGCTAGTCCAGTCCCCGCTCTGTCGTTAGTTAGCTAACCTAACGGGTAATGACGGGACCCAGTGGCGAATGCGGATGGCATATACGTACATCAGTATATTTTTCGTTTTTTGTGGTGTGATCAATTGATGGGACTGCATTGATTCGGATCAATGCAAGTTAAACAAACCTAATCTGATGTTGTTGGAACACTTTTTCAAAAAGCTGATCGACGAGGCAAGGGCCGAGATCCCTTCACCGGGAGTGACCCCTTGGACAAAAGTTTGCGTCAGGGCAGTAACTTCACTATAGCCGTTTACTTTTGCTTTGCATCGTGGTATTCAGTCGGAATATCCTGCACCTCATTCTACGGGGAAAGAGCCGAGATCCCTTCACCGGGAGTGACCTCTTTAGCAAGGGTTTTCGTCACTATATTTTTTAAAAGCTATCAGTTCCTTCAACGATATCAAGTTCATTACGTTAAAGGTTTTCGCCAGAAACCATTCGTAGCCCTCCGTCGTTTCATATGGATAGTCAATAGTATTCAAGCTGTGTATGTTGGCCAAAGTCAAGGCACAGTGTTTGGTAGCTGTTGGGTATTCATATGCAGTATAGATAGATGCGTTGGTTTGGGACAGTCGTACTGCCATTTTGGCCAAAGTCAAGGGTATGTACGGGTGGGTTCAAATTAACCAGGAAAATGACGGGTAGAACTTGACATGTGACTTATGATATGTTGGCCAAAGTCAAGGTCATAAGAGCATGGGGTAAAATCCACATCGGGAGTTTCAAAAGAACTGAAACTTGCCAGATATGCGCATACCTTCTGGAGTGTGATAACGTGAGCGGGTTCCGTCACATTATCATGCGATGATAGTTGGATCCCGATTCCCACTGATGAGTTGGTTTACTCCTCGGGTATTCCCGGCTAATTCTTCTTTCAGGTTTGGGGAAGAATTTGACGTTACAGTGGGAGGTTTCCAGATTAGATAAAGTGACAACCATTCTGATCTAGGTTAGAGTGCACGCTGAGTGTTTCTTTTCTCTCTCTTTGGCAGCGACCATTGACCCGACCCTAAGACTTTGACTCAGTGACAAAGTTGACCGAACCTTCTTAACACTGGCTTTTGGATTGTCAGAGTTGCAAACCTCATTGCCACTCCTACTTTTACCCTTTTCTCCAGGACACCCCGTTTTACTACGAACGTCCACTTCCATTGGACAAAACCATCGTATGGTTAGATACGAACTCGAAGGAATTCGAGGATGGTTTCCGGTTCTGGAGAAAACGGATAGGACTATTCAGTTGTCTTTTCCTTTTACCTTCTCTCAGGTTGCGAGTACTCCTTGGTTTAGGAGTAGTACACCTATTACGCAAATTGGATAGTCTTCTTCCAAACCTTAGGCTGGTGCCGAACGGTGGGGAATGAAGAAAGCCAATTAGCCTAAATGGTGTACAGAAGGTATTAAGTTCAGACAAAGCAAGGGATTAGTAAGAGGGCAAAGTAAATTGCGACTGCTATTCACGACCAAACCATGTACTTCTTTGTCAATCCTAAATCACCTATGAATTAAGTTCATTCGGTTGTCTTTTATCCTCACCTTCTCTCGCATTGCGAGTGCTCCTAGGACTAGGACAGTACACCCATTATGCTTATTGGATAGTCTTCTTCCAAACCATAGGCTGGTGCCGAACGGTAGGGAAGGAAGAAAACCATTTGGCCTAAAGGGGTGTACAGAAGGTAATGACTAAAGACATATAAAGGGATTTGGAGAGGTGGCAAAGAATTATACGGTTATAGTTGTGAATCTGGATGATGGAGGAGGCATTACTAGGAATACCAGGATACCCCATCGAAACATCTCAATGTTTCAGTTTCACTGTGACTGTTAAATGAAAACTGATTTCCCAATTAGGCACTTGCTCCAGGGTATGTATTTACCAGGTATGATTCTCACATCTGTATGGTTTTACAGATGATGAGTGGGAGTAAGTTATTGGGAATTGGGTGATCATCCTCATTATATCGGGATTCGTTGGAATTGGTGATATTTGAGGAAGCCACCTGGGTTGTTTGCCCGACGGCAAATATTTGGTTTTGAATATCCGTTGTTGTGCACCAATTTCAAATTGATATATCTGTACGTCTATTTTTATAGAGTGAGATATACTTTTTGAAATTATGTCTATGACATTTACCTATATCAGTGGATGGTTAGGTAAGGAGCATTGAACAGCGGTGTAATTCTTCTTAACCAAAAGTACAGTTTTCAACCTACGGCACACAGTGAATGAGTTATCAGACTCAAGGGACTTTTACAGAGTATTGTATATTGTCCAGTGTCCATTAGGACAGAGGGGTTGGTCCTCATACTATATTCTGTTTACTTTTAACTACTCTAATTCTTAGACATGTGTTTCGTAGAAACACAGGGTCTGAGTTTTGAGGAGTTATTGGTATAAGAATAGAGTAGAGAACCAGGTATTGCAAGTATCGGGATTCTTCAAGGTGATCGAAGATGTAGATACTTGTGTATGGTATTCAGTTGATAGTAATGATAAAGAGAAATTGTTTCTCTTTCAGGTTACTCATAATTGGAAGCATTCCTAAGTTGAGTAACGCTGATCAGCCTCTCTCCATTTAGTTGACATGCACTGGAGACAGATGCATGTTTTGAATCTGGTTCAATTAAATCAGTGCCTCTGTTTCTATATTGGATATAGAACAGTTCATATCTTAACGATGTTAAGGTACGGGGAGTTGTCCGGTTTATGATTAAAACCAGACACTGGACAACTCAAGGCACGTTTCTGTAATGGCTGTTTGTGGGTTGACCCAGGCTATGACGCGGGTTGACTTTCTACCATCTGGAAGATCAATAGCAATATTGTTCTTGACTTGCCACAGTTTTAAATTAAAAATGGATTTTTTCAGGAAAACAGTAGTGGGAGTATGGTAGAACTGGAAGTGATTCCGGAACCACAAACGATTACTGAAGATTTGATAAGGAACCTAAAGATTCAATCTGGATTGACATTCCATTGGCCACTCCGCAGATAAGGTGGGTGACTTCAGGCACCCGAGAGGTACTACGGTAGACTCAAGGACGGTGACAGGGAAGTTCTTGTTTTCCCACAATTGCCATTGCTGTTGTTCTAGGTTACGAGACCCGGCGGGAGGATGAGTATAGCGTCGTTCTAAACAAGTTTTAGAAGTGTGCGTCTATATGACTCTGCCAGAGGGTTGTCGTAGTCAGTGGGAGCAGCGGAAGCATTGGTGGACAGGTTGCTTATGTCTATTTATAGACTAGAGCAGATGTAGCGGAGATAGATCATCTATTTCTAACGTGACAGTCATAGGTATGACTTCATCAGAATAGGGGATGGATCTGTTAAGAAGGTAGTAGGGTGTGATGTCCTGGTATTTGATGACATACACAGAGTAGGAAGTGATATTCCTATACTACGATCGGTTATACTTTGGTCGTCACACAGTAGTTTCTCCACATAGGACTTGGATATTATATCAGACATTCTGGTTACTAGATTTATGGTTTTAGATCTAGATTTGGGTGGTTTCCCAATCTGGGTACTTTGACCGCATTCTATGAGTATTTAGAATGGACGACTCCTGGCACGGTAGTGTACCTGCAGGTAATGGAGTCACCCTCTCCAAAGGTGTCTTACAGACTAAAGGGGAGAGGGATGGGCATGATTGGCAGATCACTTGCTCAGGCAATTGAGTCAATCGTGAGATGTCAAGTACCACACCAGATGTTGTTCTTGCACTAGATGCAATAAGTTGACATTAATCCAATCCTGGAGAAACAGTCGGAAGCAGTTTTAGAACATAAGTGGATGTTCTAGGGAGATGATAACGACAGCCTCATTCAGGAGACAGTTATCATTCCAGGCTTCCAAGGTGACATGGACGACAAGGAGGTTGTCAGAGTTATAGTTTTCCTTCTGATGAGGGGCAGTATTTTGGACAGGTGGTCCAAGGCAATACTGAGGGAGGCATGGCGCGCAGGACACTGATTAAGTTCAGTTGTCAATACTGTCTAAGAAGTTTGGATTTGGAGTTCATTATGAGCTAGGTCCCATCAGACATCCAGACATATTCTGAGACAGGTATTGCTCTTTTCGGGAGATGGCTTTCTCCGCGAACTTGAGATATAGAGAGACATAGAAAGAAACAACTAAGCGGATCCACTCACTGAGGCTATTCCTCGAACGCAATAGTTCCGCAAACGAGCTTTGTGAGACTGACTAGTAGAGGAGTTGGATGTTCGGTATCACACGGGCTGTGAGTATGCGACATCGCAATAATTAGCCTTGAGTGCAAGTGGGAGATTGTTGGAGATAGTGCCCTCAGAGTCAATTATTAGGTCACAGGTACGTGATTGTAATGATTGAGGGAGGACCTATCCCGGTAGGACAGTCTTACTCGAGATGATAGTATGCTATCTGGTTTACCTTTATCATCGTGTACTGTTTTAGGTGACCTGACACGTCGCTATTACACGTTGATAGAGCCCCTAGGATTCTTGCTTGACCACCAGCAGTATGAGGGCGATCATATAAGTGGGAGCTGGGGGTCTACAAGCATATCCTTAAAAGGTCCCTAGTCGTGGGAGTTTCAAGACCGGGCATCGATACTCCATTAGTAGACTAGTGTATACAGTCGAGACCCCGACGAGGGGCGGTGGCCGGTCTCACAAGCCACTGGTGTCAGTTGGATCACCTAAGATGTATACAGGTGCTCATTGGGTTATGAGTACACCGGACAGGACTCGCCGGGAACATGCTAGTTGGTCATATACCAGACGTCAGATGGCAGTTCCCTGGTGACATGTGTGCAGGTTAGTTCATCGACCTGGGGATCGTCATTTGTCTCGTGTGAGTTCCCACTGTACTTTGATTACTACCCTACCACGGCTCAAAGGAGTCGTGCAAACAGGTTTTAGTTGGGTACAGTCCCGAGCCACATGGAGGCAGTGAGCGTATCTTCAGGGGTTCGTCTCTCCCGGTATTGGGGGTGAGGTCGTGCTGTGTCTAGGAGAGCCATTACACAAAGTCCTTGGCCAAGGCAAGGAGATTTACTGGTAGGTATTCCAGTAGTATCTCAGGGTGTTCTGGGCTACACTCCGACACGACTTGTACCGCTTTTGGGGGTCTGACTTTTACCAACCCCCTAGGCCCGCCATGCGATGCTCATAGACGAACGGACCGGACTGCACGGATATTGTCACTGACAGGCTCAGTAGGGTGTCAGGATGAGTTCGCTCATCGACGTCCCTTTTAGTCAATAGCTGGTGGCCCGTTACGTATTGGCTTATACCTCTGACGGGCTAGTGGTTAAATCCATAGCCATAGTATTGACGAGTCTTTAGAGTCCACCACACTTTCAGTTACTCAAGTTTCGGGCGAAACGCTGTAGAGGCCGTATGGAGATATGGCAGGGTTCGATCAGATACGTGCGGTATTGCACGGATCGTGATCGGACGGTTTTTTACTAGCCGGCTTTGGCTTAAGCCGGATCTTAGTATTTGATAGTGTAGTTTTGTCTCTTTACATTTGTATTTCGGTCGAAATACAAATGCGGGTGTGTATGCACAGTATCGGGGTTTTCCTGTAATTTATTATGGGACCAGTTTTCTGGGGTTGCCAGTTTGCATTCCGTTCCGGCCGGTTTTCTCTTTTTCCTTCCCGGTCAGACTTTTCGTTGGAGGGTGTTAATTGCAAGTTTGCAATTAACATTTTGTTGAGGGGGTTTCTTGCAAAAGGATTATTTATGAAATCTTTTTGGCTTTTCATGCATTTAATTTGACATGATAGAGTATGGTTTTGTGATGGGTAAGATGATGGGCCGGCCACTGTTTGAGGTATGGAGCTTGATATCATGATGTATTAATTTATATTTGTTTACATAAGGAAAAATGAGTATGCAGGAATGGTTTGGTTGATTAAAGTGAGCATGCATTATTTCATTTCAGTAGTGGCTATAAGATTAATTGGCTGCAGAGAGAGGTGTTTCTCTTTTTCATTTTTCCAGTGAGCAAAATCATACTTGGCCGAGCTCCTTTTGAGAGGGCATGCTCTTTTCTCTTAGCATCCATCCATGGAAAAATTCTTGTGCTATATTCCTCCAACTTGGCAACCTCTTTAACCCCTAAAGAGACAAGCTTCTACACTATATCTATAGCAAATCTTGGACGCGTCGGGCAGCCAACTTCGCGCCCGAGTTGCCTCGGTATTGAGGTGGGAGCCCGTAAAAGATGCAGGCGATGTGGTGCCCTTCCGGCGAGGAGGCGACGACCGGAGTTTCCGCAGGAGATCGGGACGACGACGAGAAGACCGGAGGACTTGGATCGTCGGTATATCTCTATTCCCTTACTTGTAGTTAGCTAGACTAGTTAATGGTTACGATCCGGAGTTTAGTGCGCGGTGGTGCCGGTTTGCAAAGTCCGCAAAATTAAAGTTATTCACCGCTTCCGCTTTCCGGCGTCGGATTGACGGCCGGGGCGCCGCCGTGCACTTACAGTCTTATAGTTACATGTTGGTAAAGCCCTTAGGATTTGTACTTGACTACCTGGACTATGATGCAGATCATACTAATGGGGACATGGTAGTCCATAAGTACATCCTTCAAGGTCCCTAGTCGTGGGTGTATCGAGACGGGGCA
Organism: Agapanthus africanus; assembly: GCA_030015575.1. Classification (NCBI taxonomy): domain Eukaryota; kingdom Viridiplantae; phylum Streptophyta; class Magnoliopsida; order Asparagales; family Amaryllidaceae; genus Agapanthus; species Agapanthus africanus. Next base: position 201,225,692 of record CM057343.1, on the reverse strand, counting down.
TCGATATACCAGAGTAGACTAGCGTATACGCTTCTCGACCCATGTGATGGGCGATGGATGATCCCATATCCATTGGTGTTTGACATCAGAGATAGTATACGGGTGCTCAGTGGAGACTGGGTACACTGGACGGACTCGCCGAGAACTCCCAGATGGTATTATACCTCACGTCAGATGGCAGTTCTCAGGTGACACTTGTACAGGTTAGTCTGTAGACCCGAGATCGTCATAGAGTCTTGTGTGATTCCCACTGTGCTTTGATCTCCACCTTACCACATCCATGAGGGTGTGCAAAACGGTGGTCTTTGGGTACAGTCCCGAGTCACATGGAGGCAATGAGCGATAGGAGGGGTTTCGTCTCTCCCGGTATTGGGGGTTGATGTTGCGCTGTGCTCGATTGGCCGTAACAGGGAAGTCCCTGGCCAGGGCTGATCAGAGATTTGCTGGTAAGTGTTACCAGTAGTTTCTCGACCCGTTATGAGCCTCACATCGGCATGACTTATCGGGTTATTGGGGTCTAACGTATACCACCCCTAGACTTGATATGCGACGTATCAGACGAAGAGACCGGACTGTATAGTAAGTGTTACTGGTCGGATTCGCAGGAGTGTGAGCGGGCTAGCTCGTCGATCTTCTGATCGCTCAATACCCGGGTGGCCGTTACGTTTAGCAGACCGCTTGCGGCTTGTGGGGGCTTGATATGATCATCATCTGCTACCGGCGTATTGACGAGTCTTTAGAGTCCTACACAGAGGTTTCCTGGTTCAAGCGAAACAAAATAGGAGCGCATATGAGATATGTGCAGGACCGAGAATAATGCGTGTATGTGATACCGCATTTCATTCTCGCGATAAATGTTTCGATTGGTTATATTTGATATGACCTAGTTATCGAATCATTGATTCGATAAATCGATACATTGAATACTAGTCGGTTATGTGCGACATGACCGGATCATTGAATCAAATGTTGATTTAATGATTTAATGTATAATTATATATTTGATATATTACTTTGCATTAACTAGTATTGGTTCACTTTATACGGATTTTCTCACTTGATGCACATAGTATATGTGATATGCTTTTGTGCACTTTTTTGTATCATGTTTGATGATACTTGATCATTTAGTTAAGTATATAGAATTAATCTATGGTTAATTTGATAATTAGGGTTTTTGCATATTCATTTATTTATTTATTTGTTTATTTATTTATTTGAAATGGATTAAGATAAGAATGGTGGCTTTATTTGTTTTATGTTGAAGCTTCATGAAGCTTTGACTTTGCTAACCATTCTTGTCTTCATGCTTAACCCTAACCCACTCAAATGACCATGGTTGATTCTCTACACTTAACCCTAGTTTGTGTTATGATAAGTATTGGTTTTCTATTTCTTTTTATTAGAACTTATCATAACCATCATCTTCTTCTTCTTCTTGAAGCTCAAGGTCCATCAATGGCAACTTGAGTTAAAGTGAGATAAATCCAATTCTAAAGTGAACCCACCTCCTATTTCTTCACCCTCTACCTCTTGCCAAGTGGTTTTGGGTGTTTTCTTCACAAGTTTCACTACTTGGTGACGTCGGAGCTTGAACTAGTGCAACCTCGACGTAGATCGTCTTTGACACGAAGCCGTCGAACTATTCCGCTCACTTCTCCGATGAAGCCGTCGCGAGAGTCCGAGGTTCGTGATGGACAGCGAGGGGACGACCACATGGTGCTAAGCAAGTGGATATCCGGATCTACAAAGGTTGTAGTTTCCGACCTTTAGTTTATTTGCTAACTAGTTTAGTTTTTCGCCTAGAATTCTAGTCTACGATCCGTGTTAGGGTTTCTCGGCACCAATAATTTTTTAAATTGGCATGTTCGATGCCTTGTGAGACCTCTATAGGGTGCCTAGGAACCTTTCAATGGTATCAGAGCCTAGCTAGAGCCTTAGGCGAAGTCTAGACGGAGTTTGAAGTCCGAACGAACCCGAAACCCCGATACCCAAGAGCTCTCTGGACATTCTCTGAAATCTGGGAATTTTTGATATTAAAAATGCTTAAAAAATTCACCAAAGAATTCTAAGAATTACTATGTAAAACGTTTCCCAAGAACAGTTCCATGAGCCGCGGAAACGCGGCAGAAGCATGGCTTCTGCCGCTGTTCCGCGGCCATATAGTGACGTCAGCAATGTTTCAGTGCACAGTAATACCTGATAAATTCTGGTGAGTTTTCTGGGTATTTTTAAATTTATTTAAGGGTTGAGTGCTCTGGGGTTATATTGGGAATCGACGATTCGATCGGAATATCAAACTTTGTCTAAGTGTTTTTCCAGATAACTGTAGAATATGTTAAAGAGTTCGACCGGATATAAATACCCAGGTTTTCCCCTGCCGGAATAATTCCAAGTGTTGGATTTTTCTGTGGTTAAAAGACGTTCTGAGTAGTGCAAGTAACGCGATGGTCCCTCTAGAAGACAACAAACCTTAACTCGATTATGTGACCGTCTTGAACTGCCCTTTGAACCTTCGGGTTTGGGGCAGTACGGCGTGCCACATGTGAGGCGTTGGCTTGACCCTTCTACGGCTGGACCGTTGGTACTGAGGTATGAAGTGAATGTCTTTGAACCTATTTCATGTGTTGATCGATGTCGGGAAAACTTGGGTGTTTGAATGTTCGATCGGAAAGTTTAATATATTCTATTTATCCGGAATTGGATACAATAATTGGAATTCACAAACAGTTATGAGATAACTGGATGAATGTTATAAATCTAGCAGTTTAGTCCCATACGATATTGAAAAGAGTTTTCGATAATGAGACTAAAATGCGGGATTTATATCAGTTAGGCATGTGATGTCTAAAGAAGGTTGCGGATTCCAATTGTTGTAGTTTTACACTTTCTTTTCTGTGACCGTAAGTGTAGTATGTTCATATCGCCGGTTTCGTTGCTATACGTCAACGACAATTGGGGTATGCATACTTACTTACGTTGATGACATCTGATGTTATGTGTTGCTGGATATGTTATATTGGATCGTCGTGTTTGAATAGCCGGGGGTTTTTTATGTGAGATGAGTGTTTTTTCATTTTCATTCATGTAAAAACTTGTATGTAATATTCTTTCATTTGGGGCGCTTCCAGGTAGCGGAAGTTGTCACCCTTTGTATATTATTTACTTTTCTGCACTAGGATAGACCCAAGGAGGGGAGCACAAGTAACCGGGTTCTGGGGTCCAGTGGGAGACCAACTCGAGGAGTCGAGTCCGGGTCTCCTAACCCTAGAATTAGCAGGGTTGCTTGCCGCTCTCGTAGGGGTCTAGGGGTGTGGGATTGGCTATTCATCACGACCGTGGAATCCGTGTTTTATACTGGCTCGTATTGAAAACACGGACGTCCTAGTATATCCAATATTTCATATGTTTATTCTGCTGCGATATCTGTGATGTGACTCTGTGATGGATATAGTATATAGTATATATGATATATTATATAGACGTTACTTATGTTTTACACCCGCGCTAGCCCTGCCCTGCTCTGTCGTTAGTTACCTAACCTAACGGTGCACGAGGGGACATCGAGGCGAATGCGGATGGCATAAGTGTACGTCATATCTATCTGTGATGTTTAGGTATTTAAATGATGGGACTTCATTAATGTGATTAATGAAAGGAAAGAAACCTAAGATGTTGTAGAATCGGATTTTAAAATAAAACAGGTAGCTACAGTTCTTGCTTTGCATAGCGGTATATATGATATACCCTGCACCTTATTCGATGAGGAAAGGACCGAGATCCCATCACCGGGAGTGACTCCTTTAGCAATAACTGGCAGATGCTACACACTCGGTTTGCTTTTGATTGTTTTTGAGTTTTGCTTTGCACAGTGATATATATGATATATCCCGCACCTCATTCGACGAGGAAAGGGCCGACGATCCCTTCACCGGGAGTGACCCCTTTAGCGAAACTGGAAAAGCCTCAAAATCACTCCATTTCAAAACTTCATTTGATTCTACAACGATATCAAGTTCATTACGCAATAGGTTTTCAGAAAAACCTGTCGTAGCCCTCCGTCATTTCAGATAAAGACTATTTAGTATTCGTGCTGCGTTTGTTGACCTCTGTCAAGGCGTAGTGTGCGGTAGCTAACTAGTAATTATCTGCAAAACATGTGATGTGATTGGATTAGGGTAGTCGTACGACCTTGTTGACCTCTGTCAAGGGTCGTGCGAGTGGGTTTGATTCAATCAAGAAATGACGGGTTGAACTTGACTAGTGCACTATGATTTGTTGACCTCTGTCAAGGTCATGGCATACTAGGGGCAAAATATTATCGGGAATTTCAAGTGTTGAAATTTGCAATGAGATTGCATACCTTCTATGAGATAGTTGGATCCCGATACCCACTGCGAGTAAGAGTTACTCCTGGGAGAGTTTTACACATTGCAATTAGCCGATCAAGTAGGTGTCTAGAAAGGTGTCAACGGGGTTACGCCTCTGGGAAAACGAGGTTTACAGTAATTAGGTTCGTGCGAAAGCACGGGGTTCTCCCTCAAAGTACCGACACTGGCCTGGCTGAAAGATTGGCGAACCTGTAGTGTGTAATTAATCCCGGCTAGTCTTTCCTTTTAGGGTTTGGAGGAAGATTTGATAAAAAACAGTGGGAGCCATCCTGATTAGATAAGATAATAACCAATCTGATCTTGCACGAGCATACGCTAAAGTGTTTTCTTCTCTCTCTCTCCAGGTAGCGACCAGTTCATGCCTTAATCAAGATAATAATATGGATGTATTGACCGAACCCGCATGTTATACTGTGCTGGGGAACGTTGGTTCCGTTCTTTCCTATAAGAGTTATAGGAATGAACAGGATATAGGGGAATACCAGGATTCCCATGCCACCCGAATGAAGAAAGTACATGTTGATGCATTTTCTTCGGGTGTGTTCGTTACTGAGAACTGTTTCTCTATTTGCTCTACGTCCTGGGTATTGGATACCGGGTCGGGATCCCATATATGTAATCAGTTACATGGGCTAAGGAAAGGTAGAGAACTTGGAGAAGGTGATAAAGACATTAGAGTTGGAAATGGTGCAATTGTTGCAGCTAAGACTGTCGGGGAATATCACCTTGTATTACCAACTGGTAATACATTGGTTCTGAACGAATGCTATTACATGCCGAACCTGATATGCAACATTATATCGGTTTCTTTATTAAGTAAAGAGGGATATAATTTTGTATTACAGGACAATGTTATGAACATTTTCCATAACCAAAAGTTGGTTGGATCAGGCACGTTATGCAATGGCATTTATGTTCTAAATCAATCAACAGTTCTGAGCATAACAAACACACACAAGAGGAAGAGTTCTGAACTCAACGAATCCTTCTTGTGGCATTGTAGACTGGGTCACATCAATGCGACACGACTGGCTAAGTTGCATAAGGATGGGTATTTGAAACCATTCGAATTTTCATCTTATGACACTTGCCAGTCATGTCTCAAAGGCAAGATGACCAAAACTCCGTTTACGGGACACGGAGAAAGAGTTACCGAACTCTTGGGACTAATACATAGTGATGTATGCGGTCCAATGTCTACACATGCCAGGGATGGTTCTTCGTACTTCATTACATTCACTGACGATCTCTCAAGATACGGACATGTGTACTTGATAAGACACAAGTCTGAAGCTTTTGAGAAATTTAGAGAATATAAACAAGAAGTCGAGAAACAAACCGGAAAAAGTATTAAAATCCTTCGATCTGATCGAGGAGGTGAATACTTGAGCAATGAATTCCTGGACTTCCTAAAAGAGAATGGGATTCTCTCTCAGCTTACTCCTCCTTATACACCACAGCACAACGGTGTATCGGAGCGGAGGAATTGCACCCTATTAGATATGGTGCGCTCTATGATGAGTACAGCTGAGTTACCTATTTCCTTCTGGGGGTATGCGCTTGAGACAGCGGCATACCTATTGAATCACGTTCTAACTAAATCTGTACCTACCACACCATATGAGATATGGAGTGGGAAGAGACCATGTCTTAAACGAGTTAAGATATGGGGTTGTCTGGCCTATGTCAAAAGGCAAAATCCAGACAAACTCGAGGCACAGTCAGTTCTATGTAAGTTTGTGGGATATCCTAAACATTCAAATGGATATCTCTTCTACCACAGTGAACAACAAAAAGTGTTTATTGCTCAACATGCCACCTTTTTAGAAAAGGAATTTCTTGCAAAAGAGATTAGTGGCTCTGAGGTAGAACTGGAAGAAGTTCCAGAAACACAAACTATAACTGAAGATTTAGTGGAACCAGAAGATTCGGTAGTACCCGACGAACCTCAGCCTCTCCGCCGATCTGGTAGGGTTTCTCGTCCACCTGAGAGATACTACGGTTTTCTCATTGATAGTGGAAGCGAGGATTGCATCATGGAGGATGATGACCCAACTAGCTTCGAGCAGGCCATCACGAGTGGGGACTCAGTGAAATGGCTGGATGCTATGCGGTCCGAGATGGAATCCATGTACACCAACAAAGTATGGACTTTGGAAGTTGCTCCTGAAGGGGTAAAACCCATTGGGAGCAAGTGGATCTTCAAGAAGAAACTTGGTGTAGATGGGAAAGTGGAGACTTTCAAAGCTAGACTTGTAGCAAAGGGTTTTCGTCAAAGACCAGGTGTGGACTACGACGAAACCTTTTCTCCAGTGGCTATGCTTAAATCCATCCGGATCATGCTTGCCATCGCTGCATATCACGACTACGAAATCTGGCAAATGGATGTTAAGACCGCCTTTCTAAATGGTGATTTAGAAGAGTGCGTGTACATGACTCAGCCAGAGGGCTTTGTAGACAGTGGGAGCAGCGGCAAGGTGTGCAAGCTGCTTAAATCCATTTATGGATTAAAGCAAGCATCGCGGAGTTGGAACATCTGCTTTGACGTCGTTATCAAAGAGTTTGATTTCGTCAAAAATCCAGATGAACCTTGTATCTACAAGAAGGTGGCAGAGAGTAAGGTTGTCTTCCTCGTATTGTACGTGGACGACATACTCTTGATAGGAAATGACATTCCTATGCTGCAATCGGTCAAGCTCTTCTTATCACAAAGATTCTCAATGAAAGATCTTGGTGATGCCTCCTGCATATTAGGAATAAGGATCTATAGAGATAGATCCAAACGGATTTTGGGATTGTCCCAATCCAGGTACATTGACACCATACTAAAGAGGTTTAGTATGGAAGAGTCCAAGCGTGGGAACTTACCCACGATCTCTGGAGTCACTCTCTCCAAAGAGATGTCTCCCAAGACTGATTTGGAGAGAGCTCGCATGCAAGGGATACCCTATGCTTCGGCAGTAGGCTCTATCATGTATGCGATGCTATGTACCAGACCCGATGTAGCATACTCACTAAGTGTAGTGAGCAGGTATCAAGCTGATCCTGGAGAGAGTCACTGGACAGCTGTGAAGAGCATTCTCAAGTACTTGCGAAGGACTAGAGATATGTTCTTGGTGTATGGTAACGGAGAACTCCAAGTGGAGTCCTTTACCGATTCGAGCTTCCAGAGTGATAAGGACGACTCTAAGTCGCAGTCGGGCTTTGTCTTTACCCTTTACGGAGGGGCGGTTAGCTGGAAGAGTTCCAAGCAGGAAACCGTGGCAGACTCGACGATGGAGGCTGAATACATCGCTGCCAACGATGCTGCTAAAGAAGCTGTCTGGATCAAGAAGTTCATTACTGAACTTGGAGTGGTTCCATCCATTGAGCATCCAATACCTTTGTATTGCGATAACAATGGAGCGGTGGCACTGGCCAAGGAACCCAGGTCCCATCAGCGATCCAGGCATATTCTGAGGCGGTATCACCTGATCCGGGAGATAGTTGATCGCCGGGAGATCGAGGTCAGGAGAGTTGACACGAAGAACAACACGGCGGATCCACTCACGAAGGCCATTCCCCAGATACAGTTTGAGAGACTCTTCGGGATGCTCGGTATGAGATACTACAGCAGCTGGCCCTAGTGCAAGTGGGAGATTGTTAGTTGTATGTATGCCCTAGAGGCCAGTATTGTACAGAATATGTATATTATATTGGATGCTTGGACATATATAGAGATGACTTTCTTGCTCGACATGATAGTATGCTATCTGGTTGCTCTTTATCTTAACATGTACACTAGTCTCTTTATACTGTCTTATAGTTACATGTTGGTAAAGCCCTTAGGATTTATACTTGACTACCTGGACTATGATGCAGATCATACTAGTGGGGACATGGTAGTCCATAAGTACATCCTTCAAGGTCCCTAGTCGTGGGTGTATCGAGACGGGGCATCGATATACCAGAGTAGACTAGCGTATACGCTTCTCGACCCATGTGATGGGCGATGGATGATCCCATATCCATTGGTGTTTGACATCAGAGATAGTATACGGGTGCTCAGTGGAGACTGGGTACACTGGACGGACTCGCCGAGAACTCCCAGATGGTATTATACCTCACGTCAGATGGCAGTTCTCAGGTGACACTTGTACAGGTTAGTCTGTAGACCCGAGATCGTCATAGAGTCTTGTGTGATTCCCACTGTGCTTTGATCTCCACCTTACCACGTCCATGAGGGCGTGAAAAACGGTGGTCTTTGGGTACAGTCCCGAGTCACATGGAGGCAATGAGCGATAGGAGGGGTTTCGTCTCTCCCGGTATTGGGGGTTGATGTTGCGCTGTGCTCGATTGGCCGTAACAGGGAAGTCCCTGGCCAGGGCTGATCAGAGATTTGCTGGTAAGTGTTACCAGTAGTTTCTCGACCCGTTATGAGCCTCACATCGGCACGACTTATCGGGTTATTGGGGTCTGACGTATACCACCCCTAGACTTGATATGCGACGTATCAGACGAAGAGACCGGACTGTATAGTAAGTGTTACTGGTCGGATTCGCAGGAGTGTGAGCGGGCTAGCTCGTCGATCTTCTGATCGCTCAATACCCGGGTGGCCTTTACGTTTAGCAGACCGCTTGCGGCTTGTGGGTGCTTGATATGATCATCATCTGCTACCGGCGTATTGACGAGTCTTTAGAGTCCTACACAGAGGTTTCCTGGTTCAAGCGAAACGAAATAGGAGCGCATATGAGATATGTGCAGGACCGAGAATAATGCGTGTATGTGATACCGCATTTCATTCTCGTGATAAATGTTTCGATTGGTTATATTTGATATGACCTAGTTATCGAATCATTGATTCGATAAATCGATACATTGAATACTAGTCGGTTATGTACGACATGACCGGATCATTGAATCAAATGTTGATTTAATGATTTAATGTATAATTATATATTTGATATATTACTTTGCATTAACTAGTATTGGTTCACTTTATACGGATTTTCTCACTTGATGCACATAGTATATGTGATATGCTTTTGTGCACTTTTTTGTATCATGTTTGATGATACTTGATCATTTAGTTAAGTATATAGAATTAATCCATGGTTAATTTGATAATTAGGGTTTTTGCATATTCATTTATTTATTTATTTGTTTATTTATTTATTTGAAATGGATTAAGATAAGAATGGTGGCTTTATTTGTTTTATGTTGAAGCTTCATGAAGCTTTGACTTTGCTAACCATTCTTGTCTTCATGCTAAACCCTAACCCACTCAAATGACCATGGTTGATTCTCTACACTTAACCCTAGTTTGTGTTATGATAAGTATTGGTTTTCTATTTCTTTTTATTAGAACTTATCATAACCATCATCTTCTTCTTCTTCTTGAAGCTCAAGGTCCATCAATGGCAACTTGAGTTAAAGTGAGATAAATCCAATTCTAAAGTGAACCCACCTCCTATTTCTTCACCCTCTACCTCTTGCCAAGTGGTTTTGGGTGTTTTCTTCACAAGTTTCACTACTTGGTGAAGTCGGAGCTTGAACTAGTGCAACCTCGACGTAGATCGTCTTTGACACGAAGCCGTCGAACTATTCCGCTCACTTCTCCGATGAAGCCGTCGCGAGAGTCCGAGGTTCGTGATGGACAGCGAGGGGACGACCACATGGAGCTAAGCAAGTGGATATCCGGATCTACAAAGATTGTAGTTTCCGACCTTTAGTTTATTTGCTAACTAGTTTAGTTTTTCGCCTAGAATTCTAGTCTACGATCCGTGTTAGGGTTTCTCGGCACCAATAATTTTTTAAATTGGCATGTTCGATGCCTTGTGAGACCTCTATAGGGTGCCTAGGAACCTTTCACCCAGGTCCCATCAGATGTCCAAACATATTCTGAGGCGGTATCACCTGATCCAGGCGATAGTTGATCGCCGGGAGATCGAGGTTAGGAGAGTTGATACGAAGGACGACACTGCGGATCGACCCACAAAGGCCATTCCTTAGATACAATTTGAGAGACTCTTCGGGATGTTGGGTATGAGATACTACAACAGCAGTCCTTAGTGCAAGTGGGAGATTGTTAGTTATGTATATGCCCTAGAGGCCATTGTTGTACATATGATGTATATTATAGTTGATGCTTGGATATATATAGAGAGGACTTTCTTGCTCGATATAATAGTATGCTATCTGGTTTCACTTTATGTTAATGTGTTAAAAATACTGTTTTGTGATCACATGTTGATGAAGCCCTTGGGATATGTAATTGACTACTAGGACTATGTTGAGATCATACTAGTGGGGCCAGGGTAGTCAACCTGTACATCCTATAACTGTTCCCAGTCGAGGGTGTATCGAGACAGGGCATCGATACTAGCGTACACGCATCTTGACCCATATGATGGGCGATTGATGATCCCATATCCATTGGTGTTGGACATCAAAGATGGTGTACGGGTGCTCAGTGGAGACTGGGTACACTGAACGGACTCGCCGAGAACTCCTGGATGGTATTATACCTATCGTCAGATAGCAGTTCTCTGGCGACACTGGTACAGGTTAGTCTGTAGACCCGAGATCGTCATAGAGTTTTGTGTGATTCCCACTGTGCTTTGATATCCACCTTACCAAGTCCAAGAGGGCGTGCAAAACGGTGGCTTTTGGGTACAGTCCCGAATCACATGGAGGAAATGAGCGATAGGAGGGGTTTCGTCTCTCCCGGTATAGGGAGTTGATGTTGTGCTGTGTTCGATTGGCTATAAAGGGAAGTCCCTGGCCAGGGCTGATATAGAGATTTACTGGAAAGAGTTATCAGTGGTTTCTCGACCCGTTATGAGCCTTACATCGACACGACTTATCGGTTACTGGGGTCTGACGTTTACCACACTTATACTAGATATACAACATATCAGACGAAGAGATCAGACTGTACGGGAGTGTTACTGATTGGATTTGCAGGAGAATGTCCAAGCTTGCTTGTTGATCTTCTGATTGCTCAATACACGGGTGGCTGTTACGTTTAGCTGACCGCTTGCAGCTTGTGGGTGTTTGATATGATCATCACCTGCTGCCGGCGTATTGACGATTCTTTAAAGACCTACACAGAGGTTTCCTGGCTCAGACAAAATGGAGTAGGAGCATATATGTGATATGTGCGGGGCCGGGTATATTTGATATGGCCGGGTCATCGAATCAAGTGTTGATTCGATGAAATGGTACATGTTATTTTAGTCGGTTATATGCAATATAGCCGGAGGGTCGGATCAAGAGTTGATTCGATAATTTAATGTATAATTATATATGTAATATATTACATCACGTTAAACTAATATAAGATCGCTTTATTGATTCATTTTCTCACTGGATAATACATTGAAGTATATGCGATATATGTTAATTGTATTATTTTCTTTTGTTACAAAATATATTGTATATGTGATATATAATATTGTAACAAGTTAGGGTTACAAATGCAACATTGTTGTTTAGTTTAAACAAAGTTAGGTTTTGGATTTGGGTTAGCTTTTGGGTTAGCTTTTTCATGAAGCTTCATGAAGCTTTCATTTTTTTGTTTTCTAGCTTGATATTTTGTGAAGATATTTGATAACCCAACCCAAACTTAACTCTAGTTTATTCTCTACATGAGTTAAAAGCCTTTATTATTAACTCATGGTTGCAATTGTAACAATAACAATAATTCATTATTCATCACAAAAGCTTTCTTCTTCTTCTTTCTTTAAAAGCTTTCTAGCTTTTTGTGATTTGATGATTTAAAGTGAGAAATTAAAAACAAAAGAGAGCAAAATTCCTACTTCATCATCCTCATCTATTCTATCCACTTAGATTAGGGTGTTCACTTCACTAATACTTGATTAGAGAAGTGAAAGCTTGATCTTGAGATTCTTCAAGGTAGATCATCTTCGAAAAGGAAGACTTCAAGCAAGAATGGATCATTCGACTTGTGGAGCCTCTCTTGAGTCCGGGAGATCATGGATCACGGCAAAGGGACTACTACTCGGAGCTTATGAAGTGAAAGAACGGACTACAAAGGTTGTAATCCCTCTCTCTTAGATGTAAAGTTGTTTACATGCAAGTTAACCTTAATTCTCTAGTTAAGATCTTGGTTAGGGATTGTTTAGCACCCTAAAATTTTAAAGTAGCATGTTTGATGCTTGCCAAAACCTTGCTAAGGTGCTAAGCTAACCGTACATGTTCTTAATATACAGAACACACACAAGAGGAAGCGATCAGAAATGAACGAATCGTTCTTGTGGCATTGTAGACTAGGTCATATCAATGCGACACGACAGGCTAAGTTACTTAATGATGGATATTTGAATCCATTCGAATTTTCATCTTATGACACTTGCCAGTCATGTCTCAAAGGCAAGATGACCAAAACTTCGTTTAGTGGACACGGAGAAAGAGTTATGGAACTCTTGGGACTAACACATAGTGATGTATGCGGTCCCATGTCTACACATGCCAGGAATGGTTATTCGTACTTCATTACATCCACTAACGATCTCTCAAGATACGGACATGTGTTCTTATTGAAACACAAGTCTGAAACTTTTGAGAAATTCAATGAATACAAGCACGAAGTAGAGAACCAAATGGGTAAAAGTATTAAGATCCTTAGATCTGATCGAGGAGGAGAATACTCGAGCAATGAGTTCCGGGACTATCAAAAAGAGAATGAGATTCTCTCTCAGCTTACTCCTCCCTATACACCACAACACAACGGTGTATCGGAACGGAGGTATTGCACCCTATTAGATATGGTGCTCTCTATGATGAGCACCGCTGAGTTACCTATTTCCTTTTAGGGATATGCACTGGAAACTGCTGCAGACCTATTGAATATGGTTCCCACCAAATCTGTGCCTACCACACCATATGAGATATGGAAATGAAAGAGACCATATCTTAATTATGTTAAGATATGGGGTTGTCCGGCAAATGTGAAAATACAAAATCCGGACAAGCTCGAGGCAAGGTCAGTTCTGCGCAAGTTTATAGGATATCCCAAGCATTCATGAGGGTATATCTTTTACCACTCCGAGGAATAAAAGGTGTTTGTTTCTCGACAAGCCGCTTTCTTAGAAAAGGGTTTACTTATGAAACAAATAAGTGGCAATGAGGTAGAACTGGAAGATGTTCCACCAGCATAGGCTACAACTGACGATTCAGTGGAACCAGAGGATTCGATAGCTCCCAACGAACCTCAACCTCTCCGCCGATCTAGTAGGGTTCCTCTACCACCTGAGAGATACTACGGTTTTCTCATTGATGGTGGGAGTGAGGACTGCATCATGGAAGATGGTGACCCGATTAGCTTCGGGCAGGCCATCATGAGTGGGGACTTTGTGAAGTGGTTGGATGCAAAGAGATCTGAGTTGGAATCCATGTACACCAACAAACTATGGACTTTGGAAGTTGCTCCTGAAGGGGTAAAACCCATTGGAGCAAATGGATCTTTAAGAAGAAACTTGGTGTAGATGGAAAAGTTGAGACTTTCAAACATAAACTTGTTGCAAAGGGTTTTCGTCAACGGCCAGGTGTGGATTATGACGAAACCTTTTCTCCAGTGGCTATGCTTAAGTCCATCCGGATCTTACTTTCCATTGCTGCATACCATGACTACGAAATATGGCAAATGGATATTAAGACCGCCTTTCTAAATGGTGATTTAGAGGAGCGTGTATACATGACTCAGCCAGAAGGCTTCGTAGACAGTGGGAGCAGCGGAAAGGTGTGCAAGCTGCTTAAATCCATCTACAGGTTAAAACAGGTATCGCAGAGTTGGAACATCTGTTTTGATGTTGTAGTCAAAGAGTTTGACTTCATTAAGAACGTAGATGAACCTTGTATTTACAAGAAGGTGGAAGAGAGTAAGGTTGTCTTGCTCGTATTATACGTGGATGGCATACTCTCGATAGGAAATGATGTTCCAATGCTGCACTCGGTTAAGCTATTCTTATCACATATATTCTCAATGAAAGTTCTAGGTGATGCCTCCTGCATTTTGGGGATTAAGATCTATAGAGATAGATCTAAGAGGATACTGGGATTGTCCTAATCCAGGTACATTGACACCATAATAAAGAGGTTTAGTATGGAAGAATCCAAGCGTAGGAACCAACCCACGATCTCTAGACTCACTCTCTCCAAAGAGATGTCACCCAAGAACGATTTGGAGAGAGCTCGCATGCAAGGGATACCCTATGCTTCGGCAGTAGGCTCTATCATGTACGCGATGCTATGGACCAGACCCGATGTAGCATACTCACTAAGTGTAATAAGTAGGTATCAAGCAGATCCAGGAGAGAGTCACAGGACAGCTGTGAAGAACATTCTCAAGTACTTGAGAAGGACAAAAGAGATGTTCTTGGTGTATGATAACGGAGAACTCCAGGTGGAGTCCTTTACCGATTCGAGCTTCCGAAGTGATAACGACGACTCTAAGTCGCACTCGGGATTTGTCTTTACCATCAATGGAGGGGCGGTTTGTTAGAAGAGTTCCAAACAGGAAACCGTGGTAGATTCGATGATGGAGGCTGAATACATCGCTGCCAACGATGCTGCCAAAGAGGCTATCTGGATGAAGAAGTTCATAACTGAACTTAGAGTGGTTCCGTACATTGAGCATCCAATACCTTTGTATGGTGATAACAATGGAGCTGTGGCTTTGGCCAAGGAACCCAGGTCCCATCAGAGATCCAGGCATATTCTGAGGCGATATCACCTGATCCGGTAGATAGTTGATCGCCGCGAGATCGAGGTTAGGAGAGTTGACACGAAGGACAACACCGCGGATCAACTCACGAAGGCCATACCCCAGATACAATTTGAGAGACTCTTCGGGATGTTAGGTATGAGATACTACAACAGCTGGCCTTAGTGCAAGTGGGAGATTGTTAGTTATGTATTGCCCTAGAGGCCATTATTGTACATATGATGTATATTGTAGTGGATGCTTGGATATATAGAGAGAGAAATTTCTTGCTCGGCATGATTGTATGCTATCTCGTTTCACTTTGTCTAAACATGTTAACTTGTATTGGTTTACTGTCTTGCTCTTACATGTTGATAAAGCCTTTAGGATATGTACTTGACTACTAGGACTATGATGCAGATCATACTAGAGGGGCCAGGTTAGTCCAAGAGTATATCATATAACTGTTCCTAGTCAAGGGTGTATCGAGACAGGGCATCGATACTCCATAGTAGACTAGCGTATACGCATCTTGATCCATATGATGAGCGATGGATGATTCCACATCCATTGGTGTTTGACATCAAAGATATGGTGTACGGGTGCTCAGTGGAGACTGGGTACACTGAACGGACTCACCGAGAACTCCTAGATGGTATTATACCTATCGTTAAATAGCAGTTCTCTGGTGACACTGGTACAGGTTAATCTGTGGATCCGAGATTGTCATAGTCTTGTGTGATTCCCACTGTGCTTTGATTTCCACCTTACCACGTTGATGAGAATGTGCAAAACGGTGCCTTTTGGGTACAGTCCCGAATCACATAGAGGCAATGAGCGATATGAGTGGTTTCTTCTCTCCCAGTATTGGGAGTTGATGTTGCGCTGTGTTCGATTGGCTATAACTGGAAGTCCCTGGCTAGGGATGATATGGAGATCTACTTGTAAGTGTTATCAGTAGTTTCTCGACTCATTATGAGCCTCACATTGACACGACTTATCGGTTACTGGGGTCTGACTTTTACCACCCCTAGACTGGATATACGACATATCAGACGAAGAGACCGGACTGTACGGTAGTGTTACTGATTGGATTCACAGGAGAATGTACAGGCTTGCTTGTTGATCTTCTGATTGCTCAATACTCGGGTAGCTGTTACGTTTAGCTGGCTGCTTGCAGCTTGTGGGTTTTTGATATGATCATCACCTACTACCGGCGTATTGACGATGTAAGTCTACAGTAGCGCCCCGGCCGTCAATCCGAGGCCAAAATGCGGAAACAAAAACTTTTTCTTAAATTTGAAATCGGCGCTATCGTGTACTTTCACCCGGATCGAACCATTAACCTTAAATTAGCAATCTAGAAGAAGTTAGAAAGGCTATACCGATCGATCCGTGTCCTTCGGTCTTTGGCCACCATCCCAAGCACCTCGCGGCATCTCCGATCTCCGGTCTCCTCGTCGGAAAGGGCACCACATCAGTGAGTCTTTTTACAGGCTCCCGCTTCGTCCGAAGCAACTCGGACACGAAATTTGCTAGCCGACGTGTCCAAGTGATGTAGAGAATGTGTGTGATAATTTTTTCTCAAGCATCTATTGATTCTCAACTCATGAGAGTGTACGGATGGAGGTTGAAGATGATGCCATTAGTGGAAATGGTGAGCTCTAAGAAGAAGAAGAAGAAGAGGTTTTCTTTTGTTATGTGTTGTGTCGATAAAATGAGAGCAAGAATAATAATCCAAGGGCAAACCCCTAGCCTATGGCTGCCCTCTCTCTCTCCATCCATCAATTCAACATAATAAACAAATCCTAATGTGTCATTAGCACAAATAAAGAGACCATGAGTCACTAAACATGTCCATGTCACATTAAATGCACCTCATCATGAACTAAGCTCATAATTTCCACCAAAATAAACAATAACCCAAATGTTTAGTCCAACAAAAATATACGGCAACATCTAAAGTAAACTCGTGACGGATCACAAGGATACCTCTTACCTGTATATACATACCTTCATCCGCATTCCGACTGAATGCGAATGCGATGAGACTAAAGTAATCCAACAAATCTAATATTAGGATCCGGCTTAAACCAAAGCCCACTAGTATGATCCGTCCGATCATGATCCCCGCACTACTGCACGTATATGATCGAACCCTGCCATAATACCATATGACATCTACAACGTTTCGCCCGAAACTTGAGAAACTGTCTGTGGGGGACTCTAAAGACTCGTCAATACTTTGGCTGTGGATTTAACCACTAGCACGTTAGTGGTACTAGCTGTACGTAACGAGCTACCAGGTATTGACCAAAAAGGAGGTCAATGAGCGAACTCATCCTGACACCCTACTGAGCCTGTCAGTGACAATATCCGTACAGTCCGGTCCGTTCGTCTATGAGTATCGCATGTCAGGCCTAGGGGTTAGTAAAAGTCAGACCCCTAAAAGCGGTAGAAGTCGTGTCGGAGTGTAGCCCAGAACACCCTGAAATGCTACTGGAATACCTACCAGTAAATCTCCGGCCTTGGCCAAGGACTTCGTGTAATGGCTCTCCTAGACACAACGCGATCTCACCCCCAATACCGGGAGAGACGAAACCCCTGTCGATCCGCTCACTGCCACCATGTGGCTCGGGACTGTACCTAACTAAAACCTGTTTGCACGACTCCTTTGAGCCGTGGTAGGGTAGTAATCAAAGCACAGTGGGAACTCACACGAGACAAATGACGATCTCATGTCGATGAACTAACCTGTACACATGTCACCAGGGAACTGCTATCTGACGCTAGGTATAAAACCAATTAGCATGTTCCCGGCGAGTCCTGTCCGGTGTACTCATAACCCAATGAGCACCTGTATACGTCTTAGGTGAACCAACTGACACCAATGGCTTGTGAGACCAGCCACCGCCCTTCATCGGGGTCTCGACCCGTGTACACTAGTCTACTCTGGAGTATCGATGCCCTGTCTCGAAACTCCCTCGACTAGGGACCTTTTAAGGATGTGCTTATAGACCCCAGCTCCCACGTAGATGATCGCTATCATATTGCTGGCCGTCAAGCAAGAATCCTAAGGGCTCTATCAATGTGTAATAGTGATCTGTAATATCACCTAAAGCATATACACGATGATAAAGATAAACCAGATACCATATTATCATCTTGAGTAAGACTGTCCTACCGGCATAGGTCCTCCCTCAATCATTGCAATCACGTGCTTGCGATCCAATAATTGACTTTGAGGGCACTATATCCAACATTCTCCCATTTGCACTCAAGGCTAATTATTGCGATGTCGCATACTCGCATCCCGTGTGATACCGAACACCCAACTCCTCTACTGATCAGTCTCACAAAGCCCGTTTGCGAAACTATTGCATTCGATGAATAGCCTCAGTGAGTGGATCCGCCCTGATGTTTCTTTCTATGTCTCTCTTTATCTCAAGTTCTCTGAGAAAACCATCTCCCGAAATGAGCAATACAAGTCTTAGAATATGTCTAGATATCTGATGGGACCTAGTTCATAAACGAACTTCAAATCTAAACTTCTTAGACTGTATCG
The DNA here is from genome assembly GCA_030015575.1 of Agapanthus africanus. Lineage (NCBI taxonomy): Eukaryota > Viridiplantae > Streptophyta > Magnoliopsida > Asparagales > Amaryllidaceae > Agapanthus > Agapanthus africanus. The sequence goes on along the minus strand of CM057343.1, from coordinate 201,207,031 downwards.
TCAACTGAATTTGATCAGTATCCTTCGTCATGCCTCCCTCAGTGTCCGCTTGGATCACCTGTCCAAACTACTGCCCCTTATCAGAGGGAAAACTATAACTCTGACAGTCACTATGTCATCCAGGTCACCTTGGAAGCCTGGAATGACAACCGTCTCCTAAAAGAGGCTTTTGTTATCATATCCCTAGAACATTCACTTATGTTCTAAAACTGCTTCCAAACGTTTCTCCAGGATAGGATTAATATCAACTTATTGTATCTAGTGCAAAAATAACATATGGTGTGGTACTTGACATCTCATGATTGACTCAATTGCCTAAGCAAGTGATATGTCAATCATGCACATCCCTTTCCCCTTTAGTCTATAAGACACCTTTAGAGAGGGTGACTCCATCACCTGCAGGTACACTACCGTGCCAGGAGTCGTCCATTCTAAAACACTTTTAGAATGCTGTCTTAGTACCCTGATTGGGAAACTACCTAAATCTAGATCTAAAACCATAGATCTAGTAATCAGAATGTATGATATTATATCTATATCTTATGTGGAGAAACCACTGTGTGACAACGAAAGTATAACCGATCGTAGTATAGGAATTTCACTTCCTACTATGTGTATGTCATCCATATACCGGGACATCACACCCTACTACCTTCTTAACATATCCATCCCCTATTCTGATGAAGTCAAACCTATGATTGTCACATCAGAAATAGATGATCTATCTCCGCTATATCTGCTTTAGTCTATAAATAGACATAAGCTACTTGCCCACTATTCTTCCGCTGCTCCCACTGACTACGACAACCCTCTTGTAGAGTCATATATACGTGCACTTCTAAAGCTAGTTTAGAACGATGCTATACTCATCCTCCTGCCGGGTTTCATACCCTGGAACAACAGTAGTGTCAAGTCTGGGTAAACAAGAACCTCCCTGTCACCGTCCTTGAGCATACCGAAGTACCTCTCGAGTGCCTGAGGTTACCCACCATATCTACGGAGTGGCTAATGGAATGTCAAACCTGACTGAATCTTTAGGTTCTTATCAAATTTCCAGTAATCGTTTGTGGTTCTGGAATAACTTCCAGTTCTACCATACTCCCACTACTGTTTTCTGAAAAAATCCATTTTTATCAAAACTGTGGCGAGTCAAGAACAATATCACTATTGATCTTCCAGATGGTAGAAAGTCAACCCTCGTCATAGCCCGGGTTAACCCACAAACAGCCATTACAGAAAACGCGCATTGAGTTATCCAGAGTCTGGTTTTAAGGATAAGCCGGACAACTCGCCGTACCGTAACATTGTTAAGATATGAACTATTCTATATCCTAATATAGAAACAGAGGCACTGATTTAATTGGAACCAGATTCAAATCATGCAGCTGTCTCCTGTGCATGTCAATTAAATGGAGAAAGGCCGATCAGCATTACTCAACTTAGGAGTGCATCCAATTATGAGTAACCTGAAAGAGAAGCAAGTTCTCATAATCATTACTATCAACTGAATACCATACACAAGTATCTACATTTTCGATCACCTTGAAGAATCCTGATACTTGCAATACCTGGTTCTCTACTTTATTCATATACCTATAACTTCTCAAAACTTGGATCTTGTATTTCTGTGAAACACATGTCTAAGAACTAGAGAAGTCATAAGTAAATAGAATATAGTACGAGTACCAACCCCTCTGTCCTAATGGACACTGGACAACATACAATATTCTGTATAAGTCCCCTGAGTCTAATAACTCATTACCTGTATGTCGTAGGTTGAAAACTGTACTTATGGTTAAGAAGAATTACACCGCTGTTTAATACTCCTTACCTAACCATCCACTGATATAGGTAAATGTCATGGACATAATTTCAAAAAGTTATATCTCACTTTATAAAAATAAACGTACAGATATATCAATTTGTAATTGGTGCATAACAACGGATATTCAAAACCAAATATTTGTCGTCCGTCAAACAACCCAGGCGATTTCCTCAAATATCACCAATTCTAACGAATCCCGATATAATGAGGATGATCACCCAATTTCCAATAACTTACTCCTACTCATCATCTGTCAAACCATACAGATGTGAGAATCAAATCTGGTAAATACATACCCTGGAGCAAGGGCCAATTGGGAAATCAGTTTTCTTTTAACAATACACAGTGAAACTGAAACATATAAATGTTTCGAAGGGGTATCCGGGTATTCTTAGTAATGCCTTTTCCATTATCAGATTCACAACTGTAACCGTATATTTCTTTGTCATCTCTCCACATCCCTTTATATGTCTTTAGTCATTACCTTCTGTACACCACCTTTAGGCCAAATGGTTTTCTTCCTTCCCTACCGTTCGGCACCAGCCTATGGTTTGGAAGAAGACTATCCAATAAGCATAATGGGTGTACTCCCCTAATCCTAGGAGCACTCTCAATGCGAGAGAAGGTAAAGATAAAAGACAACTGAATAAACCTTATTCCTATTTCTCCTGAACCAGAATCCATCCCCGAACTGGAACAAATTCCTTCGAGTTCGTATATAACCATACAATGGAGTATCCAAATAACTGTGGATCTTCGTAGTGATACGGAGTGTTCTGGAGAAATACAAAGGTGAAGTAGGAGTGGCGATGAAATACTTGGTTTGGTCGTGAATAGCAGTCGCAATTTACTTTGCCCTCTTACTAATTCCTTTATTTGTATTTACTTATTACCTTCTGCACACCTCTCTTAGGCTAATCGGTTTTCTTCATTCCCTAACTTTTGGCACCTGCCTATGGTTTGGATGAAGACTATCCACTTAGTGTAATAGGTGTACCATCCTAATCCAAGGAGCACTCGCAGCCTGAGAGAAGGTAAAAGGAAAAGACAACTGAATAGTCCTATTCATTTTCTCCAGAACCGGAAACCATCCTCGAATCTGGAACAAGTTCTTTCGAGTTCGTATATAACCATACGATGGTTTTATCCAATGGAAGTGGACGTTCGTAGTGATACGAAATGTTCCAGAGAAAAAGGGTAAAAGTAGGAGTGGCAATGAGGTATGCAACTAAGACAATCCAAAAGCCAGTGTTTTAAGAAGGTTCGGTTAACTTGGTCACTGAGTCATAGGCTAGGGTCAGGCCATGGTCACTGTCAAAGAGAGAGAGAAAAGAAACACTCTGCGTGCACTCTAACCTAGATCAGAATGGTTATCAATTTATCTAATCAAGAAACCTCCCACTGTAACCTCAAATTTTCCTCCAAACCTGAAAGAAGAATTAGTCGGGATCACCCAAGGAGTAAACCAACTCATCAGTGGGAATCGGGATCCAACTATCATCGAATGATAACGTGATGCAATCCACTCACGTTATCACACTCCAGAAGGTATGCGCATACCTGGCAAGTTTCAGTTTCTTTAGAAACTCCCGATGTGATTTTTACCCCATGATCTTATGACCTTGACTAAGGCCAACAAATCATAAGTCACATGTCAAGTTCTACCCGTCATTGTCCAGGTTAATTTGAACCCACCTGTACAAGCCCTTGACTAAGGCCAACAAGGCTGTACGACTGTCCGAAACCAACGCATCTATCTATGCAATAGAAAAGTAACAAATAGCTACCATACACTATGCCTTGACTAAGGCCAACAAACATAGAATTGATACTAAGTGCTACTCGTCTGAAATGACGGAGGGCTACGAATGGTGTTTGGCGAAAAACCTTTAACATAATGAACTTGATATCGTTGAAAGAACCGGATAGCTTTTTATAAAAATATAGTGGCGAAAACCTTTGCTAAAGAGGTCACTCCCGGTGAAGGGATATCGGCTCTTTCCCCGTAGAATGAGGTGTAGGATATTCCAACTGAATAACGCGATCCAAAGCAAAAAGTAATCGACTATAGTGAAGTTATTACCCTGACGCAAACTTCTATCTAATGGGTCACTCTCGGTGAAGGGATCCCGGCCCTTGCCTCGTCGACTGTAGTGCTGGATATTCATAACCGAATACCACTGTGCAAAACAAAAGAAAACGTCCTTACAATAACAGCTTTTTGAAAAATGTTCCAACAACATCAGAATAGGTTTGTTTAGCTTGCATTGATCCGAATCAATGCAGTCCCATCAATTAATCACACCACAAAAGAACGAAAATATGATGTACGTATATGCCATCCGAATTCGCCACTGTGTCCCGTCATCACCCGTTAGGTTACTTAATTAACGACAGAGCGGGGACTGGACTAGCGCGGGTGTAAAACATATACAACATCTACTAGTAAATATATCAATATATAATATTCACTCATGGCGTGATAAAATGCAACATCACAGAGAGTAATAAGCATCACAGAACAATACAGATAATCTGGGATCCCCGGGTTTCCTTTGAGCCGCAAGAACCCGACGTTCCCCAGGTCGTGTGGATAGCCTGTGCAATGAAATCCTAGATCCCTACAGGCGCGGCAAGTTACCCGCCAAAACATGAAGCGAGGCAGCCCCCTTCAACAAAGTGAATGGACCACCCAGCACTTCACGGAATCCGGTAACTTGAGCACCCCTCCTTGGGTCAACCTATACCCCCTATGAGTGCGGCGAATAGCCTGCCAATTCTAGAGTGAAGCCCCCTCTATCTCAAAGCCATGAGATGCGGGCCCGTTGCCCTTTAGAACCCGGCTATCCGTGCACCCCACCGCGGGGTAATCCTAGTTCAGAAAATAAAATATGTACAACGGGTGCATCGACCTCAACCCGGTCGTGCCCCAAAAGAATAATATACAAAACAGGCAGTGATGGCAGTCCACATGTCGGACTCTCTTCCCGCAATATCAAATGTACAAATAAAACCAAACTGTACTACCATTTCATCCAGGCTACCCACCACGACAAATCCGCAAAATCACAGCACAACACAAAATATCAACGTGAATGTCACGTTCGCAAATCCGTCTAAAAGAACTCTAGCAATTAGACAAGATTTACCGATCAAATGACATTCACGGTCACAGATAGTAATGTAAGTACTGCGAACTAACTTATTTAAAATTTTGATCGTCAAAATTTCCCGATGTGGGCCCCAAGTACAACTGCAGCACTCAAAATAATCTGGTCCAAAACTAAAAATTCCAGAAACTACATTTTCACACAAAAGACCAGCACAAGAAAAATAGAGCACAGAAGCCACATAACTGCGGCGGAACCGCGCCCAAAACGTGGTTATTGCCGCGGTTCCGAGGCGTTACTGTGGGTTCATGCTACCAAATTTCTACAGAGGTCTTAAAAAAGCCTGCCTGATTTTCTGACATACCCAAAATAATTTTTCGACCACAAAAAAATTTCGACAGAAACTCATAAAATGAAAATCCGGTTTCGGAAATTTTGATCGATCGATGTTTTAAACATGTTAGAACAAGCTAGAAAAGGTTAATGGTGTGGCTCTAATACCACGTAAGTCTACGGTAGCGCCCCGGCTGTCAATCAGAAGCCCAAATGCGGAAACGAAAACTTTTTCTTAAACTTGAAATTCGCGCTATCGTATACGTTCACCCGGATTGAACCATTAACCTTAAACTAGCAATCTAGAAGAATTTAGAAAGGCTATACCGATAGATCCGTGTCCATCGGTCTTTGGCCACCATCCCAAGCTCCTCGCGGCATCTCCGATCTCCGGTCTCCTCATCGGAGAGGGCACCACATCAGTGAGTCTTTTTACGGGCTCCCGTTTCGTCCGAAGCAACTCGGACACGAAGTTTGCTAGCCGACGTGTCCAAGGTGATGTAGAGAATGTGTGTGATAACTTTGTCTCAAGCATCCATTAATTCTCAACACATGAGAGTGTATGGATGGAGGTTGAAGATGATGCCATTAGTAGAAATGGTGAGCTAGAGGAAGAAGAAGAAGAAGAGGTTTTCTTTTGTTATGAGTTGTGTTGATAAAATGAGAGCAAGAATAATAATCCAAGAGAAAACCCCTAGCCTAGGGCTTCCCTCTCTCTCTCCATCCATCAATTCAACATAATAAACAAATCCTAATGTGACATTAGCATAAATAAAGATACCATGAGTCACTAAACATGTCCATGTCACATTAAATGCACCTCATCATGAACTAAGCTCATAATTTCCACCAAAATAAACATTAACCCAAATGTTTAGTCCAACAAAAATATACCGCAACATCTAAAGTAAACTCGTGACGGATCACAAGGATACCCCATACCTGTATATACATACCTGCATCCACATTCCGACTGAATGCGAATACGATGAGACTAAAGTAATCCAACAAATCTAATACTAGGATCCGGCTTAAACCAAAGCCCACTAGTATGATCCGTCCGATCATGATCCACGCACTACTGCACGTATATGATCGAACCCTGCCATAATACCATACAGCCTCTACAACGTTTCACCCGAAACTTGAGAAACTGTCTGTGGGGGACTCTACAGACTCGTCAATACTTTGGCTGTAGATTTAACCACTAGCACGTCAGTGGTACTACCTGTACGTAACGGGCTACCAGGTATTGACCAAAAGGGTGGTCGATGAGCGAACTCATCCTGACACCCGACTGAGCCTGTCAGTGACAATATCCGTACAGTCCTGTCCGTTCGTCTATGAGCATCGCATGTCAGGCCTAGGGGGTTGGTAAAAGTCAGACCCCCAAATGTGGTACAAGTCGTGTCGGAGTATAGCCCAGAACACCCTGAGATACTACTGGAATACCTACCAGTAAATCTCCTGCCTTGGCCAAGGACTTCGTGTAATGGCTCTCCTAGACTCAGCGCGATCTCACCCCCAATACCTGGAGAGAAGAAACCCCTGTCGATCCGCTCACTGCCTCCATGTGGCTCGGGACTGTACCCAACTAAAACCTGTTTGCATGACTCCTTTGAGCCGTGGTAGGGTTGTAATCAAAGCACAGTGGGAACTCACACTAGATAAATGACGATCTCAGGTCGATGAACTAACCTATACACATGTCACCAGGGAACTGCTATCTGACGCTAGGTATAAAACCAACTAGCATGTTCCCGGCGAGTCCTGTCCGGTGTACTCATAACCCAATGAGCACCTGTATACGTCTTAGGTGAACCAACTGACACCAATGGCTTGTGAGACCAGCCACCGCCCTTCGTCAGGGTCTCGACCCATATACACTAGTCTACTCTGGAGTATCGATGCCCTGTCTCAAAACTCCCTTGACTAGGGACCTTTTAAGGATGTGCTTATAGACCCCAGCTCCCACGTACATGATCGCAATCATATTGCTGGCCGTCAAGCAAGAATCCTAAGGGCTCTATCAATGTGTAATAGTGATCTGTAATATCACCTAAAGCATGTACATGATGATAAAGATAAACCAGATAACATAATATCATCTTGAGTAAGACTGTCCTACCGGCATAGGTCCTCCCTCAATTATTGTAATCACGTGCCCGCGATCCAATAATTGACTTTGAGGGCACTATATCCAACAGACGAGTCTTTAGAGTCCTACACAGAGGTTTCCTGGCTCAGGAGAAACAGAGTACGAGCACATATGTGATATGTGCGGGACCAAGACTAATACGTGTATGTGATACCGTATTCTATTCTCGCGATATATGATATCGGCCGGTTATATGTGATATAGCCGGGTTATCGGATCAAGTGTTGATTCAATAAAATGATACATATTATATTAGTCGGTTATATGTAATATAGCCGGATTATTAAATCACGTGCTGATTTAATAATTTAATGTAGAATTATATATTAGATATATTAAATTATATTAACTAATATATTGTTCACTTAAGTATTTCATTTTCTCACTTTGGATACATTTAACATATATATGATATATGTTTATTGTATTCTTTTCTTTGTTACATTAAATATTATATATGTGAGATATAATATTGTAACATGCTATGTTATAAATGCAACCAGGGTTTATGAGATTAATACCATGGCTAGGTTTATGGTTAGGTTTTTTAATTATCTTAGTTAATTCTAATTGAGTGGATTAATTTTGAGATATTTTCTTGTGTTGACTTAGTCCACCCTTCTTGATATTTATTAACCTAACCATTAACCCTAGCCCATAGTTTATTCTCTACATGAGTTAGCCATGACACATTTAACCCATGGTTGCATTTCTAACCCCATAACCATAATTCATTCATCGCTTGTTCTTCTTCACAAAAAGGCTTGCTTGCTTTTTTCCATGTGATGAAAGATTGTGGGAAATGGAAAGAAAAAAAGAGAGCAAAATTCCTACTTCATCATCCTCTTCTATACTAGCCATATAGATTAGTGTGTTAGCTTCACTAATCCATAATTAGTGAAGAGATAGCTTGGGTTTGTGATTCCTCAAGGTAGATCATCTTGGATTGTGAAGACTTTAAGCAAGGATGCCTCATTCACCTCATGGAGCCTCTCTAGAGTCCGGGAGCATGATGATCGCAGTGAAGGGACGACAACTCGAAGCTTATGAAGCGAAGGAACGTATTACAAAGGTTGTAATCCCTATCACTTAGAAGTAAAGTAGTTTACTTGTTGTTTCTAACCCTAATTCTATAGTAAAGATCCTTGCTTAGGTTGTTTGGCAATTGAAAATTTTAAATAAGGCATGTTTGATGCCTTATAGAACCTTGTTCTAGTGCCTAAGAACCTTACAATAACTGTACGAGAAACTACTGATAATACTTACCGGTAAATCTCATCAACACCCCTGGCCAGGGACTTCCTGTTATAGCCAATCAAGCATAGCGCAACATCAACTCCCTATACCGGGAAAGCCGAAACCCCTCCTATCGCTCATTGCCTCCATGTGACTCGGGACTATATCCAAAATCCACCTGTTTTGCATATCTCCTTTGAGCCGTGGTAGAGAGGAAATCAAAGCACGGTGAGAACCATACAAGACTCTATGACGATCTCGGGTCTATGGACTAACCTGTACCAGTGTCACCAGAGAACTGCTATTTGACGATAGATATAGTACCATCTAGGAGTTCTCGTTGACTCCTATTCGGTGTACATATTCTCTAATGAGCACCTGTGTACAATCTTTGATGTCAAACACCAATGGATATGGGATCAACCATCGCCCCATATAGGATCAATAAACGTACACACTAGTCTCCTCTGGAATATCGATGCCCTGTCTCGATATTTCCTCGACTAGGAACAATTGAAGGATGTTCTTGTGGACTACCCAGGTCCCAGTAGTATGATCAGCATCATAGTCCTGGTAGTCAAGCCTACATCTTAAGGGCTTTATCAACATGTATATGAAAGATAGTATAATAACACTAATGAACATGTTAAGATAAAGGCAACCATATAGCATACTATCATGTGGAGCAAGAAAGTCCTCCATATTGTCCAAGCATCCACTATATCATACAATAATGGCCTCTAGGGCATACATATCACTAACACCAATTTGGGTACTTGACACTATTCTAAAGTGTTTTAGAATGGACGGCTCCTGGCATGGTGGTGTACCCGCAAGTGATGGAGTCACCCTCTCTAAAGAGATGTCTATTATACTGATGAGGAAAGGGATTTTCATGATTGGCATATCACTTTCTTAGGCAATTGAGTCAATCATGAGATGTCAAGTACAACACAAGATATTGCTTTTGCACTGGCTGCAATAAGCGTATATATATTAATTCAATCCTGGAGAAATGTTGGGAAGCAGTTATAAACATAAGTAGATGTTCTTGGTATATGGTAACGGCAACCTACTTCTGGAGGCGGATATCATTTAAGGCTTCTAAGGTGACCTGGATGACAGAGTGGCTGTCAGAGTTATGGTTTTCCCTCTTTTTGAGGGGTAGTATGTTGGACAGGTGGTCCAAGCGGATACTGTGAAAGCCATGGCTCAGGATACTGATTAAATCCAGTGGACGATACAGTCTAAGAAGTTTGTTGGATTTGGATTTCATTTGTGAACTGGGTCCCATCAGATATCCAGACAAATTCTAAGATAGGTATTGCTCATTTCAAGAGATAGTCTTTCTCCGCGAAGTTGAGATATAGAAAGATAAAGATAGAAACATTAGAGTGGATCCACTCACTGAGGATATTTCTCGAATGCAATAGTTTCAAAAACGGGCTTTGTGAGACTGATTAGTAAAGGAGTTGGATCTTCAGTATCACGCAGGCTGTGAGTATGCGATACCGCAATTATTAGCCTTAAGTGAATGTGGGAGATTGTTAACTATAGTGCCCTCAAGGCAATTATTGTAATCACAGGCAGGTGATTATGATGATTGAGGGAGGACCTATACAGATAGAACAATCTTACTCAAAATGATAGTATGCTATCTGGTTTGCTTTTATCATCATGTACATGCGTTATGTGGTATTGCAGATCACTATTACATGTTGATAGAGCCCATATAATTCTTGCTTAACTACCAGTATTATGATGGCGATCATATATGTGGGAGCTGGGTGGTCTATAAGCACATCCTTAAATGTCCCTAGTCGAGAGAGTATCGAGACTAGGCAACGATACTCCGGAGTAGACTAGTGTATACTTATCGAGACCCCGATGAGGGGCGGTGGTCGGTCTCACAAGCCATTGGTGTCTGTTAGTCCCCTAAAATAGTATACAAGTGCTCATTGGGTTATGAGTACACTGGACGAACTCGCCGGGAACATACTACTTGGTATTATACTTATTGTTAGATAGCAGTTCCCAGGTGACATGTGTACAGGTTAGTCTGTCGACCTGAGATCGTCATTTGCCTCGTGTGAGTTCCCACTGTTCTTTGATTGCTACCCTGCCACGACTCAAAGGAGTCATGCAAACAGGTTTTAGTTGGGTACAGTCCCGAGCCATATGGAGGCAGTGAGCGGATCTTCGGGGATTCGTCTCTCCCGGTATTTGGGGTTGATGTCGCGTACTGCACGGGTTGCCATCACCAGAAATCCTTGGCCGATGTGGACGAGAATTACTGATTTGGATAAGTAGTTTCTCATTTGGTTAAGGGCTTCATACCGACACGAAATATCTCGTTATTAGGGGTCTGACTTTATCCACCCCCTTAGACTCGATATGCGATACTCTTAGACGAACGAACCGGACTGTACGGATATTGTCACGGATAGGCTCGGTAGAGGTTCGGATTGTTAGTTATATATATTCCCTAGAGGCCATTGTTGTACATATGATGTAGATTATAGTGGATTCTTGGATATATATAGAGAGGACTTTCTTGCTCGATATGATAGTATGCCATCTGGTTTCACTTTATCATAACATGTTCACAAATTCTGTTTTGTGATCATGTGTTGATAAAGCCCTTAGGATATGTACTCGACTACTAGGACTATGATACAGATCATACTAGTAGGGCCAGGGTAGTCTACTATTATATCCTATAACTATTCCTAGTCGAGGGTGTATCGAGACAGGGCATCGATACTCCAGAGTAGACTACCGTATATGCATCTTGACCCATATGATGGGCGATGGATGATCCCATATCCATTGGTGTTGGACATCAAAGATGGTGAACGGGTGCTCAGTGGAGACTGGGTACACAGAATGGACTCGCCAAGAACTCCTGGATGGTATTATACCTATCGTCAGATAGCAGTTCTACGGTGACACTGGTACAGGTTAGTTTGTATACCCGAGATCGTCATAGAGTCTTGTGTGATTCTCACTGTGTTTTGATTTCCACCTTACCACGTCCAAGAGGGCGAGCAAAACAGTGGCTTTTGGGTACAGTCCCGAATCACATGGAGGCAATGAGCGATAGGAGGGGTTTCGTCTCTCCAGGTATAGGGAGTTGACGTTGTGCTGTGTTCGATTGGCTATAACTGGAAGTCCCTGGCCAGGGATGATATGGAGATTTACTGGTAAGTGTTATCAGTAGTTTCTCGACCCGTTATGAGCCTTACATCGACACGAATTATCGGTTACTGGGGTCTGACGTTTACCACCCCTAGACTAGATATGCAACATATCAGGCGAACAGACCGGACTGTATAGTAGTGTTTACTGATTGGATTCACAGGAGAATGTACAGGCTTGCTTGTTGATCTTATGATTGCTCAATACCTGGGTGGCTGTTATGTTTAGCTGACTGCTTGCATCTTGTGGGAGTTTGATATGATCGTCACCTACTTCCGGCGTATTGACGATTCTTTAGAGTCCTACACAGAGGTTTCCTGGCTCAGGCAAAACGGATAGGAGCACATATGTGATATGTGCGGGACCGAGAATAATATTATGTGAGATAACGTATTATATTATCGCGATATGAGATATCGGCCGGGTATATGTGATATATCCGGGTCATCGGATCAAGTGTTGATTCGATGAATTGGTACATGTTATATTAGTCGGTTATATGCAATATAGTCGGATTGTCGGATCAAGAGTTGATTCGATAATTCAATGTATAATTATATATGTGATATATTACATTACGTTAACTAATATAATCTCGCTTTATTGATTCATTTTCTCACAAAATAATACATTGATGTATATGCGATATATGTTAATTGTATTATTTTCTTTTGTTACAAAATATATTGTATATGTGATATATAATATTGTAACAAGTTAGGGTTACAAATGCAACATTGTTGTTAAGTTTAAACAAAGTTAGGTTTTGGATTTGGGTTAGCTTTTTCATGAAGCCTCATGAAGCTTTCTTCTTGTTTTCTAGCTTGATATTTTTTGTAGATATTTGTTAACCCAACCCAAATCCTTAACTCTAGTTTATTCTATACATGATGATCAGTCGAAAATAATGTATTTTTAACACGGCAATTTCCTTATCATTTGCACTCATTTAGAAGTGTTCGGTATTCATATTTTACATATTAGCAAATCAGTCGTTAAATATCAGATTGCATGTGTTAGACTTTAAAACCGGCACTTTAAGGGAAATTGACCGCATTTCATGGCATCGCATCATCTCTGTATTTGCGCAACATTTGTCTCGAGATTTGTGCAGGAAATTGCAGGAGCAAAGTCAAAAGAAGCTGATAAAAAATACACCAACTCCATGTTTTCAGATCTGGTAGCAATCCAAAGGGAGAAATACAATTCAACATATCAAAGAAAGGCCCACAACTTTAGCCCAACAAGCACCAGAAGTCCCAAGCCCTAAAGCCCCCAAAGCGCCGCGGAACCGCGGCGGGAGCCAGCTTATGCCACGGAACCGCGGCGGTTTTGCCACGTCATCGCTTGAATTTTGGTGCATAATTCTTCTCTCAGTGGCTACACCTTATTTTGACACGTCAAATTCCAGAATTCTACATAGTCTTCTGCCAGATCAGCAAAGATCATTAAGCATGCTAATCTTGATTAAGCTCCTAACTAATCACATCTAGAAGCTTCTCCTTTAACTAACTTTTGGAGGGAAATTCAAATTTCCTCAACAAACTTTTGGAGGGAAACTTAAAATTCTAATCCTAGATCTAGGGTTTAGATGTCTATAAATAGGAACCTAGATCTAAGGGTTGAGGGGATTCATTTTAATCAATATTCCATTCATTCCCTCTTACATCATCTTCTTCCACAAGTCTAGTGACAAGGCTTGTGCGAAACCCTAACCCTAATTCCACTCCAAATTCAAGATCCCGAGTACCAATCAAGCGAGAAGCCTTCAACCTTTTATGAGCCGAGCCGGTCTTCAATCGGGCAAGTGATCCAAGCCGATCCGCGACTCAAGGAGACGAACGAAAGCCAAATCGACGATCGAGTTCTTCCTCTTATAGTTCTTGAGCGATTGTAACGAAATTGTTGATATAAATAAAAGGCGAAATTCTTTAATCTTGCTTTCTATTAATTCTTGCATCATGATTAGATCTCAATTTGTGATTGTGGTTCTTGTTGTGATGTTTGAGTAAAACTCCGCTCGTTAAGGGGTCGAGACGATCAATAGAATGATGATGTAACAAATCTTAATACGATTCTTAAGTCCTACGAGTCTTGTAAACCCTAGCAAGTTCAAGAATCGATGACCTAGTTTCGTTGCGATGCTTTCTTGATCATGATCGCTAGAAATTAGGGATCTACGATCGTTTCGTGAATTTACTAGAGGCTAGAATATGAATGAGATCGACGATAGAACAAGGGATAAGATGAAACCCTAGTTTCATAAGAAATCCCTAATTCTCGATCGATCATCATCGATCTAGTATCAATTCATCGAAGGATAAGAATACGTAATTGTAAGATTACATCACATCTATAGATCCGATCGATTCCTACGAGCCTCATTTAGATTCTTGATATTTGGCTTGGAAAAATTATCAAACTATCAATTCTTGATTCTATCTTTTGTTGTTATTAGATTTAGATTTTCTAATTCTTGAACTTGAAATATAAATAATGAATTGTTTTGTTTTGTTTTCTTTAAAGTTTCGACTCATCTAATTGGAAAGACGAACTATTACACTGCCCCTGTGGACGATCCGCACTCACTTACAATCTACATCCGACACCGTAGTTGATTGCGGTCAAATAATTCTTTGATTGTGAATCTTATTCAATATTACCGACACATAGAAACTTATTCGCTTTATTCGATTTACACAAACAAGAACTTCTTTTCAATCAAATGAAATCGTTATCAGGGATCATTTGAGTTGATTTACTTACACAGTCTTGAATTTCATACAATCAAATGGCGCCGTTGCCGGGGATAGTGCGCTAATTGTTCGTATTTTTGAAATTTGAGTTGAAAAGCTTATTCCATCTATATTTTTAGATCAAAATTCGCGCAAACTCTAAACGTGTTGTTGTGATTTGTTGCGAGGAAATCTGGAATTTGTGGAGCTGTGGAAATTTTTTTCAGAGTATTCCAGAGGACTGGGGAAGTGAACAATAGCTTGCTGTTAAATTTTTGTGCAGATAAGAGATTAAACCGCCGCGCATCCACGGCATTAGGAGACTCGTGCGGCTAAACCGCGGTGCTACAGTAGCATCTCAGCACAAAAACTCCTCTGTAAATTTCCTACTTTCTTATCTCCTTCCTCATCTGCTCCAATTAACAATTTGCTGCAGGTTTCTTTACAAATAAATCGCAGTGCCGCAAAAAGCAATAAAAATTGTGCGTGTTTTTGATTTTTGGTTGTTTGCATTTTAATATGGAAATTAAGGGGCAAAGACCAAATCCAGATTAGGTGGGGAGTTCATTACCCTTCCTAAGCCCCAAAAATCACAAAATTGCATCCGCATTACCTTCATTAACTAAAAAAGATCTAGAGATGACTCTAAAGACCGTCGCGCTCACTTAGGACAAGAGAAGGCCGTGGGTAATTCATTGCTTATCCGCGTTTCTTTTGTGGTGTCTAAGGCAAGTGTGTCTAAGGCTAGTGGTTATTAATTAGGCCCATTACTTACGTAGTGGAGTACCTTCCCACTTATCTGGCACTTACCTGCCCACAGGGGAGACAAAGAGGCACTTGAAGATTTATCCTGCGACTTGTCTTTTGGCAGTTAGGAGCGGTCTAGAGCTTTGACCTAGGCGACCAATAGAATTAGGGTTTTTGTGTGTTGCATTTGTTTTGTTGCATCATATTTTCAAAAATCCGTCCAATTTTCAAAACAAACACCGCATTCATATCATTTACCCTAATTATAAATTCACGCAGCCACTTGTACTAACCCTTTTTAGTGCAAGATAGGCTAGACAACGGGATTCTAGTGCCTGTTCAGTCCGCGTCCCCCGATCGACCCTAAAGTCGGTATTTCTACATTTACCCTTTCTTTACCCACCACCACACCCACATCGATGGATCCGTCTCCATCGAACTTCTTTTCCACTACCCTGTCGCCGTCTGTTGGAGCGCAGAATCCACCTCGCATCTCTCTCCAAGAGAGGTGCTATCCTACACGAGGCCCACTTTCCACCTGTCTTTCCATTCCACCAGCCAACGGGGAAAATTTTCAAATAAAACCCCAATACATCAACCTTCTACCAAAATTTCACGGTCTCGAGTCTGAGGACGCATACGTGTTTATCACGAAATTCGAAAATGTATGCGCAATGATGGGTACCTCACAGCTTTCTATGGATGCTTTGAGTCTTCGTCTTCTCCCATTTACGCGAAATCTATCAATTCACCTAGCTTCCAAATGAAACAATTTCAAAATGTCTTGAACGTTTCAAGGATCTGTTAGTCCAATGTCCACATCACGGCATCCCGAGATGGGAACTGTGCCGAATCATTTATGAGGGCATTACTCCTTACACAAGACAGACCCTTGAATCCATACGTCAAGGCAACTTTATGACTAAAGATGATGGGGAAGCCTGGAAATTCCTAGAAGATTTCGCTGAAAAATCTTTACAGTGGGAGGGTGTGAGTCAATCGTCTAGGGATGGCAATGATGTTTCCATAGGAATTAGAGCCGAAATTTCAGCTTTACACAAGAAATTCGACGCTATGGAAAACAAATTTTTAGCCGCCACCCTAAATCAAATGTCACTCTCCAAAACTGTATGTGGCTGCTGTTCTGATCCGTCTCACTTGACGGAAGAATGTCCGTTTCAAGGTCATGAGCATACCAATGCCGCATTTCAAAGACCTAGAAACGATCCATTTTCCTCCACATATGATCAGGGTTGGAGTAATCACCCTAATTTTGCTTGGAACCAATCACAATCTCAAAACACGGTTCCAAACCCGAATCATTTCCAAAGGGTCCCTCCACCACAACAGCAACCACCACAATTGAGTCAGCACCCCTTTCAAGCACAAAATTTTCAAAATCCGGTCAACACTTTTGCACCATCTAGTCCTTTGCAGTTGACCGGGACTGATGAATCCTATTCATTTGCACAATGCATGAATTTGGTCTTAACAAATATCATGCAAGTTTAGGCTGAAATGAAGTCTTCTGTCGATAAAATTGAGAAAAACTCAGCGTCCCAAGCTGAGAGTATCAAATCGATGGAAGCAGAAATTTCACGATTAAGAGCTGAAATAAGTGCAAGAGAGAAAGGGAAACTTCCAGCTCAACCTTTACCCAATCCTGGCTATTCACATCATGTGGATGCAATCATGTTGAGATCTGGAAGGGTGCTTGACACTCACGTTGGAGAAGAGTTTGATGATACTGATAAATCAATCAATAAAACCCCGGCTGAGACCTTTCCTCACACACACACTTCTAATTCTGACCCCAGTTCTTCTACCCCACCACCTTTCTGCGAGCCTATTCTTCGTTTTCCACAAGGCTCGCCACCTCAGCCCATCTCTTCTAGTTCTCCACAGACGATCCCCACTCCTCTTTTGGGATCATGTCTACCCCCACTTCCTTCTCCTATGATGGACCCATCACTTATTGCTAAAGCACCTTATTCTAATCGGTTAAGGGCAAACACACCGAGTCCACATATGGAGAAGATTATGAACATTTTTAAGCAAGTTAACATCA
The DNA here is from genome assembly GCA_030015575.1 of Agapanthus africanus. Lineage (NCBI taxonomy): Eukaryota > Viridiplantae > Streptophyta > Magnoliopsida > Asparagales > Amaryllidaceae > Agapanthus > Agapanthus africanus. The sequence goes on along the minus strand of CM057343.1, from coordinate 201,189,621 downwards.
ACATCCCTCTCATAGATGCCATCCAACAAGTTCCGTCCTATGCGAAAACTCTTAAGAACTTGTGCACTAGGAAGAGGAAGACTCAAGTGCCCAAGAAGATTTTCATGGAAAAGACAGTAGACACGGCTTTCCCCCAACAATTACCGAGGAAACGTAAGGATCCTGGATATCCTACTATTTCCATTTCTATTGGGAAAAAACACATCAACCGTGCTCTACTAGACCTTGGCGCTAGTGTTAACTTGCTTCCATACTCGGTTTACGAGCAGTTAGGGATCGGAGAGTTGAAGCCAACCCATTGCACTCTCCAGATGGCTGACCGATCAATCACCAAACCTACGGGTGAACTGGAGGATGTGTTAATAAAAATCGGGGAATTTATATTCCCTGTGGACTTTATTGTAATTGATACACAGCCTGTAGCGAACCCACGGAATCAAATTCCGGTGATTTTAGGTCGCCCCTTTTTGGCCACTTCCAACGCTATCATCAACTGTCGTAACGGTTCTATGACCCTATCTTTCGGGAATAGGTCAATTGAGCTAAACATTTACAAGTTGGGAAGTGTACCCTCCGAACCTACTGCTCAGGTCTGTTCTGTCGACTTAATGGATGTCGACAGCAGTGAATTTGATGATCCTCCTGATACCGATCTTGACTTTTTTCATATATTATTGTTTGACCCAACTATGTATCATACACATACGGACTCTTCCACCGAGATGTCCGGGTCAACAACTAACACCGATTATGAACTGTTCTTAGAGTCTGAAGATCACTCCGCACTTTGTCATGACATTATTCATCGGGGTATTGATGGAACTTTTAAGGAAATCTTCGCTGATGAACTCGCATTTTTGAATGACACGGGTGTTGAGATGAATCATCTCCCAATCACTGAAATTGAACCTCCACCCCTTCATATGGACTGTAAAAAGATTGCGAGTAATCCATCACATTCACTGCATCGTCTCTCCAAAATGAGACGCACACACATTCTATTCCACCACTTAACCTTTCCCCACTTCTTTTTCCACCAACCAGAGCACTGCATTGACAAAATTTTTGAATGGTTGGAGTTGACATTCGGTCTTTGCAAAGCTTGGCATCGACCAATGATTTTTTTGACCCCCTCATGTGATTTTCAAAGCTTAACACTGCAAAACTCAAGTTTGGGGGGGTATGATCGGGCTCCTGAAAAGAAATTTTTACAAAATTTTGAGCCAAAAATAAGTTTTGGGAAGATCTTCACTTAAATATTTTGCCCCCACTAATAAATTCCTCCCAAGCTTACAGGCTTTTCGAGATTTAGCGGATGGCAACAGTGAGGACACTGTTGAAAACAAGTTTGGGGGAGGTTTGTGCTTATTTTCGCATCATTTGCATATCACTTTGCATAAGCACAAAACATTTTTTTTAAAAAAAACTTATAAAAATTTAAAAATTTTCAAAAAGATAAAAATATTTTTGTACATAAATAAGGTAATAAAAGTTTAGATAGTGAAAAATTACATCCATGAGATTAGAAAAATTTAAGAAAACTAAGAAAATTATAAGTTTTCTTATACGAACTAGTAATAAGTAGTTATGAGCCGTTGTCCCAAGGGTTAGTAAGATGGAGAAAGTCACTAATATGAGGATAAAAATAAGTCTGAAAAATAGTTTCTATTCTGGAAAGCCAAGCATTTTGAACGTTGCTACCCTGCTATTCGCACTTACACACGTCTTGAAGCCTAGGATAGTAGAGGATACCTTGAAATGCTCTTGTCTTAAAGCCAAAAGTATGAAGGAAATAAAAAAATAAAAAAATAAAATAAAAAAATAAAGTGGTGAGAAAAATGAACACTGGTTTTGTTATCACCAAGTGCAATAAAAAATGTATAGCGAGGGTGCCTCTTCACCTAGTGCTCTAAGGCCAACTGCTCTGGGAGTCACTGCTATGCCTGAGGTGGTGCAAGACGAGGAAAATACACCAAGTAAGAAAGCACAGGAGTAATCGGTCGGTTAGTACCTCAAGAAGTATTAACGGTCGCATGAAAGTGTGTGAGCAATCTCATATAAATATTCATTAATTAAAAAGTACTGAGGCTGATGGGCAAGAGTATGATAGCTTGAATTGAATTCTCCGGGTGTAGGGTTGTCCTTTACACACACGCAGGGTGATATGATCGATGTTTGGAAGAAAGATAGGAATGAAGAATAAGACGATGTTTTTTTGAGGGATGACGTGATTTCTGACATTTTTTCATGACCATTAAGATAGGGCTCATGACAACCGAAAAGCTAGCTTAGTTGGAAAACTCTAATTTTCAAAGCTTTTCTTCTACGATTCTTATCTTTAAATGTAATATTCATGATCTTTCTTTTATTATTGGATTTTGTGGATGCAACCCATTGAAAACGCTCAGGAGACAACACTCCTCATACTAGGGACACCTAGATGTTTAAAGGCTTGTTGCACGTGCTCAGTGCAATCGTGTTGCCTACGAAAGTGTGCTAGTTAGTTTTTCTCTTTCTTTATTTTCTCCTTCTCTTTTTAATAAAAAGTTCACTTAAGACGATCGAAAATAAGTTTGGGGGAATTTGATCAGTCGAAAATAATGTATTTTTAACACGGCAATTTCCTTATCATTTGCACTCATTTAGAAGTGTTCGGTATTCATATTTCACATATTAGCAAATCAGTCGTTAAATATCAGATTGCATGTGTTAGACTTTAAAACCGGCACTTTAAGGGAAATTGACCGCATTTCATGGCATCACATCATCTCTGTATTTGCGCAACATTTGTCTCGAGATTTGTGCAGGAAATTGCAGGAGCAAAGTCAAAAGAAGCTGATAAAAAATACACCAACTCCATGTTTTCAGATCTGGTAGCAATTCAAAGGGAGAAATACAATTCAACATATTAAAGAAAGGCCCACAACTTAAGCCCAACAAGCACCAGAAGTCCCAAGCCCTAAAGCCCCCAAAGCGCCGCGGAACCGCGACGCGAGCCAGCTTATGCCGCGGAACCATGGCGCTTTTGCCACGTCATCGCTTGAATTTTGGAGCATAATTCTTCTCTCAGTGGCTACACCTCATTTTGACACGTCAAATTCCAGAATTCTCCAGAGTCTTCTGCCAGATCAACAAAGATCATTAAGCATGCTAATCTTGATTAAGCTCCTAACTAACCACATCTAGAAACTTCTCCTTTAACTTACTTTTGGAGGGAAATTCAAATTTCCTCAACAAACTTTTGGAGGGAAACTTAAAATTCTAATCCTAGATCTAGGGTTTAGATGTCTATAAATAGGAACCCAGACCTAAGGGTTGAGGGGATTCATTTTAATCAATATTCCATTCATTCCATCTTACATCATCTTCTTCCACAAGTCTAGTGACAAGGCTTGTGCGAAACCCTAACCCTAATTCCACTCCAAATTCAAGATCCCGAGTACCAATCAAGCGAGAAGCCTTCAACCTTTTATGAACCGAGCCGATCTTCAATCGGACAAGTGATCCAAGCCGATCCGCGACTCAAGGAGACGAGCGAAGCCAAATCGATGATCGAGTTCTTCCTCTTGTAGTTCTTGAGCGATTGTAACGAAATTGTTGATATAAATAAAAGGTGAAATTCTTTAATCTTGCTTTCTATTAATTCTTGCACCATGATTAGATCTCAATTTGTGATTGTGGTTCTTGTTGTGATGTTTGAGTAAAACTCCGCTCGTTAAGGGGTCGAAACGATCAATAGAATGATGATGTAACAAATCTTAATACGATTCTTAAGTACTACGAGTCTTGTAAACCCTAGCAAGTTCAAGAATCGATGACTTAGTTTCGTTGCGATGCTTTCTTGATCGTGATCGCTAGAAATTAGGGATCTACGATCGTTTCTTGAATTTACTAGAGGCTAGAATATGAATGAGATCGACGATAGAACAAGGGATAAGATGAAACCCTAGTTTCATAAGAAATCCCTAATTCTCGATCGATCATCATCGATCTAGTATCAATTCATCGAAGGATAAGAATACGTAATTGTAAGATTACATCACATCTATAGATCCGATCAATTCCTACGAGCCTCATTTAGATTCTTGATATTTGGCTTGGAAAAATCATCAAACTATCAATTCTTGATTCTATCTTTTCTTGTTATTAGATCTAGATTTTCTAATTCTTGAACTTCTAATATAAATCATGAATTGTTTTGTTTTGTTTTCTATAAAGTTTCGACTCATCTAATTCGAAAGACGAACTATTACACTGTCCCTGTGGACGATCCTCTCTCACTTACAATCTACATCCGACACCGTAGTTGATTGCGGTCAAATAATTCTTTGATTGTGAATCTTATTCAATATTACCAACACATAGAAACTTATTCGTTTTATTCGATTTACACAAACAAGATCTTCTTTTCAATCAAATGAAACCGTTATCAGGGATCATTTGAGTTGATTTACTTACACAGTCTTGAATTTCATACAATCACATGAGTTAATGCCTACATTTATTAACTCATGGTTGTCATTTGTAACCACAACAATAATTCATTATTCATCACAAAAGCTTTCTTCTTCTTCTTCTTCCTTGAAAAAGTTTTCTAGCTTTTTGTGATGTGATGATTTAAAGTGAGAAATTGAAAACAAAAGAGTGCAAAATTCCTACTTCATCATCCTCATCTATTCTAGCCGCTTAGATTAGGGTGTTCACTTTATTAATACTTGATTAGAGAAGTGAGAGCTTGAGTTTGAGATTTTTCAAGGTAGATCATCTTCGAAAAGAAGACTTCTAGCAAGTATGGATCATTCGACTTGTAGAGACTCTCTAGAGTCCGAAAGTTCATGGATCGCGGTGAAGGGACTACTACTCGGAGTTTATGAAGTGAAGGAACGGACTACAAAGGTTGTAATCCCTCTCTCTTAGATGTAAAGTTGTTTACATGCATGTTAACCTTAATTCTCTAGTTAAGATCTTGGTTAGGGTTTGTTTAGCACCCCAAAAATTTTAAAGTAGTATGATTGATGCTTACCAAAACCATCGCAAGGTGCTATGCTAACCCTACAGTGGTATCAGAGCCAAGCTAGAGCATTAGGCGTTGTCTAGAAGTAGTTAGAAATCTAATCGAACCCCGAAACCCCGAAACGGCCCCTTTTCTGGAAATTTTTTCAAAAGTTGAAATTTTTCGTATTAAAAATACTCAGAAAATCATGCAGGGAATTTTATGGACCCACCTAAAGAACGAGTCCCTAACTCGCTATAGTGACCGCGTAACCACGGCCAAAACCTGGTTTTGGCGGCAATTCCGCGACGCCACTGTTGAGGCTTGAGACGGGCCCTTCAGCGACGGTCCATAGGTGCTGGGCATACTACCGGGATTTTTTATTTTTGCTCAAGAGTTGAGCTTACTGGGGTATTTTGGGAATTCGTTTTATCTATCGAATTATCTAACTTTGCCTAGTTATCTTTGATGTTTATGCATTGTTGTGATATGTTATATTGGATCGTTGTGTATTGAATAGCCGTGGGTTTTATGTGAGATGAGAGTTTTCTTTTTCATTCATGTAAAATTCATTTATATGTAATATTCTTTTATTGTGGAACTTCCGGGTTGAGAATGATGACACCATTGTATATTATTTACTTTTCCGCATTAGGATAGACCCAAGGTGGAGAGCACAAGTAACCGGGTTCTAGGGTCCAGTGGGAGGCCATTTCGAAGAGTCGAGACCGGGTCTCCTAACCCTAGTATTGGCAGGGTTACTTGCCGCTGTTGTAGGGGTCTAGGGATGTGGGTTTGGCTATTCATCGCGACTGTGGAATCCATGTTTTATCCAGGCTCAAAATAAAACGCCGACGTCCTAGTATATCCAATATTTCATATGTTGACTTCTGCTGCAATGTTCTGTGATGAAATCATATTACTGGCCGTGACGAATGCTTATACTATATGTATATTTTGATACATATAAATTACTGCTTTCATTTCTTCTGTGATGCTTAGGAAGCTTAATTGATGGGTTTTATTAATGAGATTAATAAAAGAAAAGAAACCTAAAAGATGTTGTAGAATCAAATTTTCAAAAAGGGTAGCTACAGTTTTTGCTTTGCATAGCGGTATTCCTTGTAGAATATCCAACACCTTATTCGATAAGGAAAGAGCCGAGATCCCTTCACCGGGAGTGATCTCTTTAGCAAAACTGGCAGATGCAACAAACTCATGGTTTAGTTTTTGATTGCTTCTATAGTTTTTGCTTTACACAACAGTATTTATGAAATATCCTGCACCTTATTCGATAAGGAAAGAGCCGAGATCCCTTCACCGGGAGTGACCTCTTTAGCAAAACTGGCAGATGCTACAAACTCACTGTTTAGTTTTTGATTGCTTCTATAGTTCTTACTTTGCACAGCGGTATTTATGAAATATCCTGCACCTTATTCGATGAGGAAAGAGCCGAGATCCCTTCACCGGGAGTGACCTCTTTAGTGAAACTAGAAAAGCCTCAAAAACTCTCTTTTTCAAAATCACTTGTTTCTACAAACGATATCAAGTTCATTACGCTCATGGTTTTCAGAAAGAAAACCTGCGTAGCCCTCCGTCATTTCAGATAAGTCCTACTTAGTATTCGTGCTACGTTTGTTGACCTTCGTCAAAGCGTAGTGTGCGGTAGCTGACTAGTATTTATCGCCGGCATGTGATGCGATTGTTTTAGGATAGTCGTACGGTTGGCTTTAATTCAATCAGGAAATGACGGGTTGAACTTGACTAGTAGCCTATGGTTTGTTGACCTCCGTCAAGGTCATAGGACGCTAGGGGTAAAAGATATTATCGGGAATTTCAAGTGTTGAAATTTGCAATGAGATTACATACCTTCCATGAGATAGATAGATCCCAATACCCACTGCGAGTAAAAGTTACTCCTGGGAGAGTTTTACACATGACAAATTGGTCGATCAAGTAGGTGTCTAGAAAAGTGTTAACGGGGTTATGCCTCTGGAAAAACGAGGTTTATTTTAATTAGGTCTATGCGAAAGCACAGGGAACCTCCTTCAAAGTACCAACACTGATCTGGCTGAACGATTGGCGAACTTGTAAGGTGTAATTAATCTCGGCTAATCTTACCTTTTAGGGTTTGAAGGAAGATTCGATAAAAACAGTGGGAACCATCCTGATTAGATAAGATAATAACCAATCTAATCTTGCAAGAGCGCACGCTAAAGTGTTTCGTTCTCTCTCTCTCCAGGTAGCGACCATATCAGGCCTTAATCAAGATAATAATATGAATGTATTGACCGAACTCGCTTGCTATACTGAGCAGGGGAACATTGGTCCCATTCTTTCTTATAAATGTTATAAGACTGAGCAGGGAATAGGAGAATATCCGGATTCTCATGCAGCCCAAACGAAGAATAAGTATGTTGATGCATTTTCTTTGGATGTATTAGTTACCGAGAACTGTTTCTCACTTCACTTTATGTCCTGGGCATTAGATACCGGATCAGGATCCCACATATGCAATATATTGCATGGGCTAAAGAGAGGTAGAGAACTGGAAATGGGTGATCATTCCGTAAGAGTAGGTAATAGTGCAAATGTTGCAGCCAAAGCAATTGGCGAATATCACCTTGTATTACCAAGTGGTAATACATTGATTCTGAACGAATTCTATTATATACCGAACATGATATGCAATATTATATCAGTTTCTTTATTAAGTAAAGATGGATATAATTTTGTAGTCTAGGATAATGTTATGAACATCTTCCAAAATCAAAAGTTGATTGGATCAGGCTCGTTAAATAATGCCATATACGTTCTAAATCAAAACACAGTTCTTAATATACAGAACACACACAAGTGGAAAAGTTCAGAAATGAACGAATCTTTCTTTTGGTATTGTAGACTTGGTCATATCAATGTGATACGACTAGCTAAGTTACATAAAGATGGTTATTTAAATGCGTTCGAATTATCATCTTATGAAACTTGCCATTCATGTCTCAAAGGCAAAATAACCAAAACTCCGTTTAGTGGACACGGAGAAAGAGTTACAGAACTCTTGGGACTGAAACATAGTGATGTATGCGGTCCCATGTCTACACATACCAGGAATGGTTCCTCGTACTTCATTACATTCACTGACGTTCTCTCAAGATACGGCCATGTGTTCCTGTTAAAACACACGTCTGAAGCTTTTGAGAAATTCAGAGAATATAAGAGCGAAGTAGAGAACCAAACGAGTAGAAGTATTAAAATCCTTCGATTGATCGAGGAGGAGAATACTTGAGCAATGAGTTTCTCGATTATCTAAAAGAGAATAGGATTCTGTCTCAGCTTACTCCTCCCTATACACCATAGCACAACGGTGTATCGGAGTGGAGGAATCATACCCTATTAGATATGGTGCACTCTATGATGAGCACTGCTGAGTTACCTATTTCCTTTTGGGGGTATGCGCTTGAGACAGCCATAGACCTATTGAATAGAGTTCCAACCAAATCAGTGTCTACCACTCCATATGAGATATGGGAGGGGAAGAGACCGTGTCTTAATTTCGTTAAGATATGGGGTTGCCCGGCCTATGTTAAAAAGAAAAAACCGGACAAGCTCGGGGCAAGATCGTTTTTTTGCAAGTTTGTAGGATATCCCAAGCATTCGCGAGGACATATCTTCTACCACCCTGAGGAACAAAAGGTATTTGTTGCTCAGCATGCCACCTTTTTATAAAAGGAATTTCTTTTAAAGGAAATTAGTGGCAAGGAGGTAGAACTGGAAGAAGTTCCAGTTACATAAACTGAAACAGAAGATTTAGTAGAACTAAAGGATTCAGTAGTTCCCAATGAACCCCAGCCTCTCCACCGATCAAGTAGGGTTCCTCATCCACCTGAGAGATACTACGGTTTTCTCATTGATGGTGGGAGCGAGGATTGCATCATGGAAGATGATGACCTAACTAGCTTCGAGCAGGCCATCACGAGTGGTGACTCTATGAAATGGCTGGATGCAATGCGATCTGAGATGGAATCCATGTACACCAATAAAGTATGGACTTTGGAAGTTTCTAGTGAAGGGGTAAAACCCATTTGGAGCAAATGGATCTTTAAGAAGAAACTTGGTATAGATGGAAAAGTTAAGACTTACAAAGCTAGACTTGTTGTAAAGGGTTTTCGTAAACGACCAGGTATGGATTATGACGAAACATTTTCTCCAGTGTCTATGCTTAAGTCCATCCGGATCTTACTTGCCATTGCTGCATACCATGACTTCGAAATCAGGCAAATGGATGTTAAGACCGCCTTTCTAAATGGTGATTTCGAAGAGTGCGTGTACATGACTCGGCCAAGAGGGCTTCGTAGACAGTGGGAGCAGCGGAAAGGTGTGCAAGCTGCTTAAATCCATCTATGGGTTGAAGGAGGCATCGCGGAGTTGGAACATATGTTTTGATGTAGTAATCAAAGAGTTTGACTTCACCAAAAACATAGATGAACCTTGTATATATAAGAAGGTGGCAATAAGTAAGGTTGTCTTCCTCGTATTGTACGTGGATGACATACTCTTGATAGGAAATAATATTCCTATGCTGCACTCGGTCAAGCTCTTCTTATCACATAGATTCTCAATGAAAGATTTAGGTGATGCCTCCTGCATTTTGGGAATTTAGATCTATAGAGATAGATTTGGACGGATACTGGGATTGCCCCAATCCAGGTACATTGACACCATACTAAAGCGGTTTAGTATAGAAGAATCCAAGCGTGGGAACTTACCCACGATCTCTGGACTCACTCTCTCCAAAGAGTTGTCTCCCAAGACTGATTTGGAATGTGCTCGCATGCAAGGGATACCCTATATTTCGGCAGTAGGCTCTATCATGTACGTGATGTTATGTACCAGACCCGATGTAGCATACTCACTAAGTATAGTGAGTAGGTATCAAGCAGATCCTGGAGAGAATCACTGGACAGCAGTGAAGAACATTCTCAAGTACTTGAGAAGGACTAAAGAGATGTTCTTGGTGTATGGTAACAGAGAACTCCAGGTGGAGTCCTTTACCGATTCGAACATTCAGAGTGATAAGGACGACTCTAAGTCTCACTCGGGATTTGTCTTTATCCTCAATGGAGGGGCGGTTTGTTGGAAGAGTTCCAAATAGAAAACCGTGGCAGACTCGACGATGGAGGCTGAATACATCGCTGCCAACGATGCTGCCAAAGAGGCTGTCTGGATAAAGAAGTTCATCACTGAACTTGCTGTGGTTCCGTCCTTTGAGCATACAATACCTCTGTGGCTTTGGCCAAGGAACCCAGGTCCCATCAGAAGTCCATACATATTCTGAGGCGGTATCACCTGATCCGGGAGATAGTTGATCGCCGAGAGATCGAGGTCAGGAGAGTTGATATGAAGGACAACACTGCAGATCCACTCACAAAGGCCATTCCTCAAATACAATTTGAGAGACACTTCGAGTTGTTGGGTATGAGATACTACAACAGCTGGCCTTAGTGATAGTGGGAGATTGTTTGTAGCGTTTTGAAAATCGTTTCGGTGAAATTTCGGAAAATCGGTAAAATAAGGGGGTTTTCTGTAAAAAGTCAAAATACAAATATCTTAATACAAAAATTAAATATACATATTCTATCTATGTAATTGCTAGTATTTGGTGTTTATTGAGCCACTGGTGCAATTTCAAATTTTCTGAAAAAAATAATATTTTATTATTATTTTAAGCCGTCACTAATACATTTAATTAGGAAAATTTACAAACTGGAATGGGTTGAAACAAATTTTGTGCATCATAACACATTAAACAAAATTTTATCATATGGTTTTTGAAATGAAATAGTTTGCCAAAACAGTTTAGAAAATATCGAAGAAAAAGGCTTATTTTCCGGTGAAATTAGTGTAATGGAAGTGGGTTACTACACTTATCTCTTTTTCTCACCCAAACAAAACCCACACCCTTTCCCCCAACATACTCTGGCCGGCCCCCCCTTGATCATCCCAACATTCTTGGGCCTCCCATTTCACACAATAAAGCAAAGAAAAGAAAAGGAAATGAAAGAAATTAGATAATGAGGTTTGGGCTTAGTTGACTTTGACCATTCCATTGACCCACACAACACATTCTCTCTCTCCCCCTCCCCATACCAGCCGAAACCTACTGCCCCCCCTCAACAGCAGCCCCTCCCCTTGCTTCTTGCTCTTTCTTGTTCAAAGAAAACCCCAAATTTCCATCAAAAATCCAAAGAAAAACACACAAAATCAAACAAAAATCAAAATGCACCTCCTACCCATTTTTCCTTGGCTACTTTAGCATGGATCTAGGGATCAAGATTTCAATTTGGGAGGCTAAGTGTGCTTGTGGGATCTTCAAATTAATTGGGTATAAATTCTAACCTTTTTGTTTAATGTGTTGTTAATTGCCTTTTTGTTTAATGTGTTGTTAATTGTTTTAAGTTAGCTTAATTAAGTGTTTAATTAGGTTTTTAATTGGTTCAAATTGCATGATTTTAAAATTCAAGAGAGGGGTTTGAAATCAAATTGGGGTTTTGTGTTATGAGAATATGGTTATGTGATGTAATTGACATATTAATGTTATGCTAAAACTAATTTAGTTGCTAGTTGCAAAGGGTTAAATTTAAATTGTTGTAATTTTAAGAAATTGCAAACTAGGTTTTAGTGAAATACATATATAATTGAGATTAAAATGTAATTATGTTTTTCATGACATTATTAACATTATTATGAGTGGTTTAATATCTTAGGTTATGCAAAACCAAGCTTAATTGTTGAATTGTGAATTTTGCTTTAAAAGGTATTAAAAATTGATATTTTTGCAAACTAGGATTTTGGAATTTATGCAAATTGATGAGAATAAATTATAGGAATGGTTTATATGACTTTGTTATGATATTTACTTGATATTGTGGCCGCTAGATTCGTTTATACATCGAGTTTTGTACTAAAACGGTTAATTTTGCTTGCTAGATTTTCAGAAAAATAGCTTTTAAAGTGAGTTTGAGGTTTTTGTGAATTGCAACCTAATTCATATTATAATTAGTGTTTGTGAATGTGTAAATGGGTGTGTTTGGATTTTTCTTTATGGTTTGACGTTTGTACATCGACATCGAGGGTTGCTTTAGCTATTCTTGCATGCGTAGACGATAGGTTTTGACCTCTGCGTGATACGCGTGCCGAATTGGTTTTCGTATACCGTTTCGATTTCGGATTTGGTTTTTATGCGATACGATACGTTGTGATATGTAGGTACCCCCATGTGGACTTCGAGACGACAAGCAAGCGCGTGGCAACGTCGGCACCGCCGAGCGAGGACCAGGTGAGTAGATTTATATCTACGGGGAGAAGTCGGGTGGATGGCGTATAGCACCCCCGCAGTCCGTAGTATAGTTCATATATATATGTTTATATAAGTGTTTTATGATACGAGAATGTTTATTCACGATATGATTATGTGTTCATGGATTAGCTTTGGGTTAGTTGTGAAACCCTAGAGTAGTTGTTATACCCACATACGCACACACAGACTTGCATACATTACTTTCGTGTACGTAGATGGGATGTGTGTATATGTATATATGCGTGGGTATGGGACTATGCATATATACATTCATATACACATGCATGGATGATGAAGATAGTACTTTGGGATTTAAGATGAGTCGATGAGATTTGATTTGAGGCCGTGAGATCGGTGATATGGCAGGGTTCGTATTTGAGATACGACATGACGTTGTAGCGGGTCCTTGACGTAGTGTTTCACACAAGTGCATGCATACATAGGTGGTATCAGTATTGTACTAGACGTAGATCAGTACCCCGATCATGATATTTGATAAAGAGGATACCAGATGAATAGTATGATGAATGTGATATTGACCCGTACCCAGATTTGGGATGCCGTACGACGGATTTACGTACGAGCTATATATTGATGATTGATCCGCACTCTTGACTTGGGATGTCTGATTATAGATATGGTATCGGATATGATATTATTGAGGCAGGATCACCGACTATACATATATAGGTATGTATATGTATCGACTCAGATGATAGGCGGTTTCCTTACCTGTAGTTCAGCTTGTTAGTTCAGCCGTATAGTTTAGTATAGTTGTTAAATTAGATTAGACTTCTACCTATTTCAAAACTAACGGATCGTGGGTATTTTAAAAGACAGGTCAAGGGATCTACGGAAATTTCAAAAGACGTATCCTTTCTTAAAACCACCGTAGCCCTTATTTTCAAAACCCCACGATTCGTGTTATTTCAAATGGCACCATTGTTTAATATTTAGCTCCCGCTCATTTTGGTTGCTCGCTCCGCATCGCATACTTACATTGTTATTTCATATTGCATTGTTGACATTATGCTGTTAGGACACCAGCACCAGTACCGATTTGCGTATGTACCATGTACACTTACTTGCCGGCTCACACACATCTTCATCGGTATTGCCATGTCACGTACACCTTAGAAAATATTATTGCTTAACTTAGCTTGATAGCTAGTAGTTTGACATAATATTAGTGTACTTACCTTATATGCCAGCTTAGATATTGTAGTTATTACTTGTCACTTCATGCATACTGTTATTCATTGTTATGCCGTATTCATGGATTCTCATGCCTATATTCATGGGTTTACATGCTATTGATGATTTGGATTCGGATTTCCATGAGATTTTCTGGATTTGAGGGAAAACCGCAAAACTTGTATAAGCTTCTTTCCTTTCTTTTAAATAAAAAGTGCGGTTTTCCCATGATGTATGAGTCGTCCACCATGAGTTTGCTGATGGATTTCGAGACCCGATTCGAGGAGATGGATGAACCGTTTCGGGTACATGGTGGGCCCGGTGCGGTACCCCGGGGCAAGAAGATCGTGTTGTTGACGTTGAGCCTGTGCAGAGGAGCACGACCGACCGGTGATTTTACCCGACGCGTCGGATATCCGGAGAATACCGTCGTGGTCATGAGATGGATGGTAGGGGCCGGCCTGGACTGACGGCGCCCTAGTCATTATGATTGAGACATTGAGATTTCGAGATATTGAGGTACAGAGACTGCGATACAGAGATATCGAGATATTGGGATTACGTTTTGTGCCGATGCTAGGCACTGTTTTATGCTGATTTCATTATAATACCTCATTTTAAAAATACAGAAATCTCACTAATTTATGAAACCAGTTTTCTTTAGTACATGCATTCTGTTTCATGCATTCATACATCATCCATACGATATATTGCTACCTGAGGCACTGACACGGGCATATGGGATTACACTTGGGTTAGATATTTACCTTAGTCATTGTTATAGACTGTTGGTTATATTTGAGGATTATATATTATGATCGTATGACCTAGGATTGCGTCATACATGCGATTTTTATTCGTAGATGTTTTTCTATTCACGAGTTGGCAACTCACCCCCGTTGTGCCCCAGTTTCTTGTAGTTTTGCCGTACAGGTTTCATTACGGCTTTGCGGGCACAGTTTCGTTCGGGTGACTTGCTACTAGGTGGTTTTTTTTGGTATCGTACCCATCATATTACCTTGTATAATATTATTCAGTTGTATCTAGTAAATTCCATTAACCAAACATGTATTTATTTCAGATAGAGACCAGTGATGTTTATTCTTTCGACCTTAGAGTCACGCGTTGTATTTCTATGGATTTCTTGCTGTTTTGAGTTTCCTTTTGAGTTTTGATCCTCTCCCTTGGCGTTGTATATTATATTGCTTGTGTGGTTATGACCGTCGATTGACGAAGAGCTAGCTCCCGCTTGGGGATGCCTTTTTATTGATTTCGTATACTATTCATATGTATCCCGTTTGGGGGCCAGTATTTACAAAGGAGACTCTGCCGAAATTTTCAGAAAATACTTGATGTTTTTAAACAAAACGCATAATTCGGCTTATGCTTTTAAAACTACTTGTTTTAAGTTGGTTTTCCTTCACTCTACTACTTTTCTTGGTTTGGATTTCTGGGTTTTCGGCTTACTTAGAATACGTACGCCTCGAGACGTTAGTAGTTTAAGTGCCAGTCATGTTCCGTACTTTCGGGACGTGACATTGTTATTTATATATATGCCCTAGAGGCCATTGTTGTATAAATGATGTATATTATAGTGGATGCTTGGATATATATAGATATGACTTTCTTGCTCGATATGATAGTATGCCATCTGGTTTCACTTTATCTTAACATGTTAACAAATACTTTTTTGTGATCACGTGTTGATAAAGCCCTTAGGATATATACTCGAGTACTAGGACTATGATACAGATCATACTAGTGGGGCCAGGGTAGTCTACGAGTACATCCTATAACTGTTCTTAGTCGAGGGTGTATCGAGACAGGGCATCGATACTTCATAGTAGACTAGCGTATACGCATCTTGACCCATAAGATGGGCGATGGATGATCCCATATCCATTGGTGTTGGACATCAAAGATGGTGTATGGGTGCTCAGTGGAGACTGGGTACACATAACGGACTCGCCGAGAACTCTTGGATGGTATTATACCTATCGTCAGATAGCAGTTCTCCGGTGACACTGCTACAGGTTAGTCTGTAGACCCGAGATCGTCATAGAATCTTGTGTGATTCCCACTGTGTTTTGATTTCCACCTTATCACGTCCAAGAGGGCATGCAAAACGGTGGCTTTTGGGTACAGTCCCGAATCACATGGAGGCAATGAACGATAGGAAGGGTTTCGTCTCTCCCGGTATAGGGAGTTGATGTTATGCTGTGTTCGATTGGCTATAACTGGAAGTCCCTGGCCAGGGCTGATATGGAGATTTACTGGTAAGTGTTATCAGTATTTTCTCGACCCGTTATGAGCCTTACATCGACACAACTTATTTGTGACTGGGGTCTGACGTTTACCACCCGTAGACTAGATATGCAACATATCAGGCGAAGAGACCGGATGTACAGTAGTGTTTACTGATTGGATTCACAGGAGAATATACAGGATTGCTTGTTGATCTTCTGATCGCTCAATAACTGGGTGGCTGCTACGTTTAGCGACCGCTTGCAGCTTGTGGGTGTTTGATATGATCGTCACCTACTGCTGGCGTATTGACGATTCTTTAGAGTCCTACACAAGGTTTCCTGGCTCAGGCAAAACGTAGTAGGAGCACATATTTGATATGTGCGGGACCGAGAATTATTCGATATGAGATACCGTATTATATTCTCGCGATATGAGTTATCGGCCGGGTATATGTTATATAGCCGGGTCATCGGATCAAGTGTTGATTCGATAAATTGGTACATGTTATATTAGTCGGTTATATGCAATATAACCGGATTGTCGGATCAAGAGTTGATTCGATAATTTAATGCATAATTATATATGTGATATATTACATTACGTTAACTAATATAAGCTCGCTTTATTGATTCATTTTCTCACTAGATAATACATTGATGTATATGCGATATATGTTAATTGTATTATTTTCTTTCGTTACAAAATATATTGTATATGTGATATATAATATTGTAACAAGTTAGGGTTACGAATGCAACATGGTTGTTAAGTTTAAACAAAGTTAGGTTTTGGATTTGGGTTAGCTTTTTCATGAAGCTTCATGAAGCTTTCCTTTTTGTTTTCTAGCTTGATATTTTGTGTAGATATTTGTTAACCCAACCCCAACCCTTAACTCTAGTTTATTCTCTACATGAGTTAATGCCTTCATTTATTAACTCATGGTTGTCATTTGTAACCACAACAATAATTCATTATTCATCACAAAAGCTTTCTTCTTCTTCTTCCTCCATGAAAAAGCTTTCTAGCTTTTTGTGTTGTGAAGATTTAAAGTGAGAAATTGAAAAGAAAAGAGAGCAAAATTCCTATTTCATCATCCTCATCTATTCTAGTCACTTAGATTAGGGAGTTCACTTCACTAATATTTGATAAGAGAAGTGAGAGCTTGAATTTGAGATTCTTCAATGTAGATCATCTTCAAAAATGAAGACTTCTAGCAAGCATGGATCATTCGACTTGTGGAGCCTCTCTAGAGTCCGGAACTTCATGGATCGCGGCGAAGGGACTACTACTCGGAACTTATGAAGCGAAGGAACGGACTACAAAGGTTGTAATCTCTCTTTCTTAGATGTAAATTTGTTTACATGCATGTTAACCTTAATTCTCTTGTTAAGATCTTGGTTAGGGTTTGTTTAGCACCCCAAAAATTTTAATGTAGCATGATTGATGCTTGCCAAAACCTTTGCAAGGTGCTATGCTAACCCTACATGGATGAGTTTTCTCGTCGGCCTTCCTTTTGCTCAGTATCAGGGTAGTCGTTACGTACAGCTAGTGCCGCTGACGTGCTTGTGGTTAAACCCACTGCCAGCGTATTGATGAGTCTTTAGAGTCCCACACAGAGGGTTTCCCTATTTTGGGCAAAACAATGTACAGGCCGTATGGTTTTACGGCAGGGTTCGATTATATACATGCACTTGTGCACGTATCTTGATTCGGACGGATAATACTAGTTGGCTTTGATTTAAGCCGGATTCTATTATTATATTGTTGGATTATTTTCGTCTCTTTGTATTCATATTTTTCGGAATACGGATACGGGTATGTATATACGGTGTAGGGGTATTGTTGTAATTTATTACAAGGGTGCTTCTGGAAGATGCCACCTCATTTAGTTTTAACCATTTAGGATTAAATGGTTAATGAGGTGGAGGGATGAAGTGTTTGTCACGACCCGAAATATTTGCTCGTGACCGGCACTTAAATCACGCCACGTCTGAAGGCGTGACGTAAATTAAGTAACCCGAAACCAAGAAATCTAAAACCTTTTTAAGGAAAATAGTTGTGGTAGAGTTTTGAAATAAAGGTATGGTGAAAATCAAATCATTTTCTTAAATGCATAATAGTGGGACATGAAAAATGCAAGTGAATTTTACTAGTTAAAAAAAACTTGTTTTGTCTTTTTAAAATTTTGGGCAGCACCTCTTTTTTATATTTTGATCCAAAACCACATATACATAATAATAATAAAGGCATCCCCAAGCGGGAGCTGGCTCTTCGCCAATCGGCGGATTCACAGCTACGCAAGTCACAAAATAAGTATACAACGCCCAACGGCGAAGATCAACACAAAAGATAATAAATAAAGCAAGACATCAACCCAATAAGCGAACATAAAACCCATCGCTCAAGTCTTGCAACTACAAGTCTTGCTAAGTCTTACAACTTATACAAATACTAGTTTCTAATTTGATGGATTTAAGTAGATACAACAGGAATAATAAATACAAGAGGGGTACGATCCAACATGTACCACCTAAAAAAGCAAAACACCCGAATGCAGCTATGTGCCAGCGATACCGCTACTGATCCAAGCGATAAACCTGCAAGAACTGTGGCACAACGGGGGTGAGTTGCCAACTCGTGAGTAGAAAACATCATCAGGTAGAAATCGAATAAAACAACGATTTCCTAGGTCAACTATATCATGAAGGTAATACTATAATATCTAGGGTGACCGTATCTGTATATGTGCCAACAATATAATAATCGATGCCTGTATGCATGTGAATAACATCCAACAATATAATCAATGCCTGTATGCATATGGATCTCGTCAACTCAAAACTTCATAAAAGCATATGCATGTAAATATATGAGGATATCAAATAATGTGTATCCATCAATGACATATCAAATCATGGAACCTGAATGTTCAACACCGACACTCGAAACATCATGAAACCCGTGTCTAGCATCGACACATAAATCCTCATATCTCAGGCGCGGTATCCTCAGATCGGCCCTCAGTATATCGTATGTCATAATTCCCAAACGGTATCCTCCGGTTATCCGTCAGGCTCTATACTATAACCGGTAGGTGGTAGTCCCTCCGCTGAGCTCACCGCCTTTCTATACGAGTCTTCTTGCCCCGGGGTACCTCACCAGGTCCACCATGTACCCGCAGACGGTGCCTACCGCTCCTCGAATCGGGTTTCACATGCCAATCTCAGAACCGAAAAAACACATGGTGGATGTCTCAAAATATCATATCAAGAGAAACCGGGTTTTTAAAGCAATGCATAATTTCCATTGAAATTTGACCACGGTTCTCAAATCCAGAATCTTATGAAATCAGCAAATCTCAGTGCGTATAATCATAAAGCATGATGAGCATACATATAACAGAAATGTGAGCATATTAAGTATATCATGCGACATGGTATGGTGATGTGAACATAGCAAGTATATCATAGCATAGCACGATGTAACAATTCTACTGTGTAAGTGACATAGCAATTATCGATGATGAAGTGTGTGAGCCGGCAATCTATGTAAATGTAACATACGCATCATCGATAATTGTGCAGGTGTACTAGCAAAGGTGTATGTTATGCAATGATAATATCATGGACATGGCATAAGGTGCATCGTAAGCGTAATGCTATCATCTGTATAAAGGCTGAGCTAAGCAGGGTAGACAGAGTTTATCAATATCTATAACATGTCCGAGTCGGAGATTCTATCAATCAAGTCATCAGATCACATCGTATATTCTTTTCATCACATTAAGTCATCTTACAACAAGCCAATTTTATATATACAGTCTACCTTATTAATCTCGTTTCATGCTACTCTAAATCTCCTAGTTATTCTCGTGCCCTACCCATCTATGTGTCATGATTCACGTTCACCTATCATCTCTAACTATCTCTTTAACCCTATTCATAGTTTTCTAATCTAGGTTCCCTTAACCATATTCTATATATCGGTTTCAATCAAAACTTGCGGGGGTGTTATTCTCCATCCACTCGATTTCCCCCGTAGATATAGATCTACTCACCTTGATCCTTGTTTACCGAAGTCGATGACGCCATGCTCCGTCGCCTCGGAATCTATACGAAGGTACCTACAATAAATAAACAATCGCAATCGCTATTAACATCAAGTCTGGAAAACCAATACGGCAGACGGTGCGCTCATAGGTAAGAACCTATAGCCTACGCATGCAAAACAATCAAACAACCCTTGTTGTTGACGTACAAACGCCCAACAATCAAATACAAATCCAAATATAAAAACCAAACATTCCAAAATACGGAAAACATAACCAAAAACCACTAACAACAGCTCCCAAATTCTCTTTCAGGTAAAATGGGATTAAACTACCAAGTATAGGGTGTTGTATATGGAGTATGTGATCTACTGAACAAACCTAGGCACCAAATACCACAACTTGGCCGGCCACATTACCCCAAAATCCAGTGAGCTCGTCCAATACAGCTTGGAATGGGTTCATACTTGCAGGGTGGTCTCCTATTGGTCCAACTAGGTCTCTAGAGTTGTTTGTTTAACTCAGAAACTTCCCAGGTCATCCCAGATTGCGTGTAGGCACACAATTAACTCCAAACCGACACGGGTAATTCTTAAGTCTGTATTCTCTGTTCTAGGCCAGTAAAAACACCACTCAAGTCCTGTAACAGCCCCTAAACATCACCAATTCCACACAATTACCCAAACCATCTCTTGGGATTTCTAACTGCACAATTCCACACTTAATCAACTTCTAAACTAAACTAGAATGCAAGAAACTAAAAACCAAACTAAATGAAAGGAATTATACCTCATTTGGGCAACTCATGAAAACCCTAGCTTCTCAATGTCTCTAAAATCCAAACTTGCAAGGTCCAATGTGTATAGGATGTAGTGGGGATCATTTTTAATGAAGAGGGCGTAGAGTTTTGGGAAGGAAATTGAGATGAATGGAGGGGGATGAGGAAGAAGAAGGAGATGAAGAAACAAATGGGGTGAGGATAGGGTGGCTGCCCCCTTTCTCTCTTCTTATTCTCACCTCACTTTCTCTCATAAGCCATGCCTCAAGTCATGATTTGGTCCCCTCTCTCTCTCCCCTCAATAATACACTCTCATTTCTTTCTTTTCTCACAAAAATAGAACCAAAAGCAACGAACAAACACAAAGGAAAACAATATGTAACAAAATGCAACATGTCATGGTGCATTAGCCATGGAAAACTGTAGAAACACGGATTTGGCTTAATCGCGATCAGTAGTGCGCTAATCGGGTTTAATTTTAAACTGCATATAATTAATTATAAAAATGCCAAATCCAATAAATATATTTTTAAATGAATAAATCATTTTAATATGCAATTATTTCACAATTATTGGTATATATTTATACCATTTTACGAAAACCCCAATTTCGCAAATCGGGTAGTTTCCGCGAAATATATTATTTTAATATTAAATTCCAAAAATAATATTTTATATTTTCTGAAATGTTACAATCTTCCCCCCTTAAATAAATTCGGTCCCCGAATTTAAATTTAAACCCCCAAATACTAAAACATTTCAATAATCAGCTCAAATCAACAGGGTTACGAAATCACGGAAGATATAGAAATGCCACAGCGCATCGCGTGTGCCTGAAAACAAATAAAAAACTCAAATCGAACTCCGTCAAGAGTCACGCAAATTATCGGATTTGCATGCATATCATCGGAGTTACAAAGGACACACAGATCTCGAAATCCACTAATGAAATCCAATATGCACTAGTCAAATACTATAATACGTGTTTGGTACGCATCTTTGGAAAAACTTTCAAAAACTGAATAAAACTCATGCAAAAAATTTTTTTAATCGCCGTGTGATGCGTAACTCATGGCATAAGTGACGGACGCTCATTTGTAAGGAAATAAATATACATTCATATATGTTTTGTTAAAATATACGTTCCGCCCTTTTAAAATATACCAAAAGGTTTTCCTTTGTAAACGTTCGTGTCGCTCGCGGACACGTAGAAAATAGCGAGACTATAGCTTCTTTTTGAAAACCTCTTGTTAAACTTTTTATGTAGGCAAACTACCCAGGTACTGTCCTCAGATCAGTCATGTTCGGCTACTATATAACATAGTGCCCAACATGAAAACAAAGTGCTCAAAAGCAAAATCAGCCTCGAAAGGCGTATCCAATAATCACGTGTGTCTGGTGCGCACAGAAATCAAATCCATTACAAGTGCCACGATATGCACAAAAGCAAAACTATGTGCAATGGGTGTGCAAAAAAGTATCTGTCCAGTGCAACGAATGTGCGCGACAACAATATCAAGTGCATCTAGAGTGCACGAAAATCTGAACCCAGTGCAACTAACATGCATGATGGAAAATCTCAATCGAGTGCATCCGGTGTGCACAAAATCACATCTTATATCATGCGCCCAACATGCAAGAAAATCTAAATCAAGTGCATCCGTCATGCACAAATGAAATCTAAATCAAACGTGTCAGGTCCGTATAAAGCATCCAGTGCAGTAGCATGCACAAAAACGAACATCAAGTGCCAACGCGCACAAAAACACAAATCTGGTAATACAAATGCTCAAAGACATAAATCGGGTGCAACAAAGGTACGAAGTATAAATTCGGTGCAACCAATGCACGAAATACCAAGCTGGTGCAACAAATGTACGGAATGCAATTTTAGTGCATCCAGTGCATGAGATACAGATCCAGTGCATCTAGTGCACGAAATACAAATACAGTGCAATAAATGCACGAAACACAAATACAGTGCATCCAGTGCACGAAATACAAATCTAGTGCAGCAAATGCACGGAAACTCATCAATAACTCAAATGCATATAAAAAGCATCACCGAGTGTACCAAGGTGTATAAAATCATAAACGTGTGCAACTGCGTGCACAAAACACGTATCAATGCACTGCAAGCACATGTAAGCTATACCGAGCGCAAAAATCAAATCGAGTGCGTACCACATGCAAAAAATCAAATCAACTGTATGAAATCCACAAATTCATAAACACGTGCAGCCAAGGCACAAAACCGATCTCAGGTGCAATAGATATGCACAAATCATAAACCGACACAACATTGTGTAAAACGTATATCAAGTACAATAACTATGCACAAAATGTAAATACCCAGTAGGTGCAGCCAAGGTGCACGAAAACAATATCATGAAACTCAATCATCAAAACTCAAATCCAAGCGATATAAGCGTGATACTCGGATCACAAATGCAAATTGCAATAAATGACATTGAGGTACACCTCCAACAATGTTGAAAAATGTCGGTGCTCCCAAAACTGGCAAGGCAAGAAGATCCGCCTGCCTCCTGTTCACGGTCTGGCGTCCTCTGTCTCCGGGTGCTCATTTTCTCTGTAGATTACCAATCTCGCAATCCATCGGCTCGTCGGTCCGGTCAGATGTGCTAATGGAAATGATTCCGCTCTGATACTCCTCTGGTCATCTCTCGGCCAATTAGCATGACCACTCGTAAAGTAGCACGTTACTGGCGTCGGCATTTGGTCCTCTGAATACACGTGACACATCTGATCCTCAGTGCAAATCTTATTGCAGCAGTGTCCTGGAAGTAACCTGCTCAAGGTTTCTTCCGATCTCGCCTATGCCGAACTATACAGAGGCTGGTACTCTTGCATAACTTTTCTCGTCTTCTGGACATCTGCATTCTCAGCACAGCATTTCCTCGGGAACTGGCCGTATCCCAATGCCTCTGTATACATATCAGATCCTTAGGCATCAACAGGGAGTAGCAACAGTTCGTTAACATCTCACACGAACCTCTTGTTCCCTTCGTCTTTATTATCGTCCGCTTTGACGTCACATCATGCTATCTGTGTACCGCAATTGTCCTCGGCTAGCGTCAATCCGGAATCTCTCACACGGACTCGAAATAGTGAACTCTGTATCTTCATCACTCTATAGAAGATATCTAGACGAACACGTCTTCGGGAACTCGTCCATATCATCAGAGGAATATACCTTATTTATCCATTCTCGATCAGCTCACAATGCATCTGGGTGAGTTCCACTATCTGAAGCTGGTCCACTTACTGATTGTTAGGTTTTCTAGCACGGCAGCAAGTTTTCGGGAGGTATCATCCATGCAATTTTTTAAAAATTGCCATATTAGCTAACCCAAACCCTGGAATCGTTACTAGAAAATCCGACGAAACTATATATAAACACTTTACAACTAGGTGAATGAGGGAATACAAATTTTGTAGACCGGTCCTTCACTTCTAAAGCTCCATGTTGTTGTCCTTTCGCTGCGAATGGTGAACTCCCGGACTCCTGAGAGGGTTCACTTGAAAAAACGAACAAGTTTGCTCATGTCTTCGAGGCCGAAGATGATCTACGTCGAGGAGACTCGAGCTCATGCTATCTTTTCACTAATGTTAGATTAGTGAAGCAAACACCCTAAACTAAATGGCTAATATTAGAGGATGATGAAGTAGGAAGTGGGCTCACTTTAGATTTATTTTTCTCACAAAGTTTCATCACTTGGAAAAAACTTGCAAGCTTTTTCTTAAGTGAGGAAAAAGAAGATGAATGAATAATTCATGAGGTTAGAAATGCAACCATGGTGAGTGTATGTCATGCACTAACCATTGTAGAGAATAAACCAAGGCTAAAGGTTAAGGGTTGGGTTAACAAATATCTTAAGCTAGACAAACAAGTGGACTAAGTCAATGTTCTACTAGCTTCTCCAAGCTCATCCATGACTAATTCCAAATGTTTGAATTACTTAAAAAAAATAAAATCCTAACATTAAGCTAGCATGGTGTGAGTCTCATACATACATGTTGCATGTGTAACCTAGCATGACACAACAACATATATCACATATATATTTTGTGCAAAACGAAAACAATACATTTAACATATATCACATATATATATATATATATATATATATATATATATATCAATGTATCATAAGTGAGAAAAAAGAATACTTAAGTGTGCTAATATTAGTTAATATAAATTAATATATCAAATATATAATTCTACATTAAATTATTAAATCAGCACTTGATTTAATAATCAGGTTATATCACATATAACCGACTAATATCAAATGTAACAACGAATCAACACTTGATCTGATAACTTGGTTATATCACATTTAACCTACGATGTCACTAATCACGAGAATAGAATGCGGTATCACATACACGCAATAATCTCGGTCCCGCACATATCATATATGTGCTCCTGCTCCGTTTCACATGAACCGGGAAATCTCTGTATAGGACTGTAAAGACTCGTCAATACGCCGGCAGTAGGTGATGATCATATCAAACATCCACAAGCCGCAAGCGGTCTGCTAAACGTAACGGCAACCCGGTTATTGAGCGATCAGAAAATCAACAAGCAAGCCTGCTCGTACTCCTGCGAATCCACTGAGTAACACTACCGTAGAGTCCGGTCTCTTCGTCTGATATGTCACATATCACAGCCTGGGGGTAGTATAACGTCAGACCCCAATAGCCTCATAAGTCATGCCGATGCAAGGTCCATAACGGTTCGAGAAATTACTGATAACACTTACCAGTAAATCTCAGCAACCCTTGTTAGTTATATGTATGCCCTAGAGGCCATTACTGTATATACGTTGTATATTGTAGTGGATGCTTGGACATATATCGGGAGGACTTTCTTGATCGACATGATAGTATGCTATCTGGTTACTCTGTATCTTAACATGTACTCTGATTGTCTCTATGTCACATGTTGATAAAGCCCTTAGGATGAGTACTTGACTACCAGGACTATGATGCAAATCATACTAGTGGGGACAGTGTAGTCGCCAAGTACATCCTTCAAATGTTCCTAGTCGTAGGAATACCGAGACAGGGCATCGATACTCCAGAGTAGACTAGCGTATGCGCTTCTTGACCCATATGATGGGCGATGGATGATCCCATATCCATTGGTGTTTGACATCAGAGAAGGTATACGGGTGCTCAGTGGAGACTGGGTACACCGGACGGAATCGCCGAGAACTCCCAGATGGTATTATACCTCACGTCAGATGGCAGTTCTCTGGTGACACTGGTACAAGTTAGTCTGTAGACCCGAGATCGTCATAGAATCTTGTGTGATTCCCACTGTGCTTTGATTTCCATCATACCACGTCCAAGTGGGCATGCAAAAAGGTGGCTTTTGGGTACAGTCCCGAATCACATGGAGGCAATGAGCAATACAAGGGGTTTCGTCTCTCCCGGTATAGGGAGTTGATGTTGCGCTGTGTTCGATTGGCTATAACTGGAAATCCCTAGCCAGGGTTGCTGAGATTTACTGGTAAATGTTATCAGTAGTTTCTCGAACTGTTATAGACCTCATATCGACACGACTTATCAAGCAGCTGGGGTCTGACGTTTACCACCCCTAGGCGAGATATGCGACATATCAGACGAAGAGACCGGACTGTACGGGAGTGTTACTGTTTGGATCCGCAGGAGAATGTACAGGCTTGCTTGTTGATCTTCTGATCGCTCAATACCTGGGTGGCTGTTAAGTTTAGCTGACCGCTTGCAGCTTGTGGGTGTTTGATATGATCATCAACTACTGCCAGCGTATTGACGATTCTTTAGAGTCCTATATAGAGGTTTCATGGCTTAGGAAAAATGGAGTAGGAGCACATATGTGATATGTGCGGGACCGAGAACAATATGTGTATGTGATACCGTACTAGATTTTCGTGATATGTGATATCGGCCGGGTATATGTGATATAGCCGGGTCATCGGATCAAGTGTTGATTCGATGAACTGATACAGATTATATTAGTCGGTCATTTGCGAAATAGCCGGATTATCGGATCAAGTGTTGATTCGATAATTTAATGTATAATTATATATTTGATATATTAAATTACATTAACTAATATAAGCTCGCTTAAAGATTCTTTTTCTCACTCGGGTAATACATTGATATATATGTGATATATGTTAAATGTATTATTTTATTTTGTTACAATAAATATTGTATATGTGATATATAATATTATAACATGTTAGGGTTATAAATGCAACATGATTTGTGGAGATTAAACATGATTAGGGTTTGATTTGGGTTAACACTTTCATGAAGCTTCTAGAAGCTTTATCTTTTGTTTTAAGCAAAGATATTTTGTTATGATATTTTTGTAGATATTTATTAACCCAACCCAACCCTTTAAGCATAGTTGATTCTCTACATGGGTTAAGTCTTCATATTTAAACCATGGTTGCATTTCTAACCACACACAATTCATTATTCATCACAAAAGGTTTTGATCTTCTTCTTCTTCTTCCTTTGATGAAAAGCTTTCTAGCTTTTTCATTTGTGATGTTTATATGTGAGAAATTGAAAATAAAAGAGTGCTAAATTCCTACTCCATCATCCTCATCTATTCTAGCCGTTTAGATTAGGGTGTTTGCTTTGCTAATACTTGATTAGAAAAGCAAGAGCTTGGGTTTGAGTTTCTTCAAGGTAGATAATCTTTGTTATTGAAGATCGAAAGCAAGCTTGCATCTTTCTCTTCATGGAGCCCCTCTTGAGTCCGGGTACTTGATGATCGCAGCGAAGGGACCTCAACACGGAGCTTTAGAAGTGAAGGAATGGACTACAAAGGTTGTAATCCCAAACTCTTAGAAGTAAAGTTGTTTACTTGCATGTTTAACCCTAATCTCTAGTCTAAGATCTTGGTTAGGGTTGTTCGGCACGTCTAAATTTTAAGTTGGGCATGGTTGATGCCTTATAGACCCTTGTGAGAGTGCCTAGTAACCCTACAGCGGTATCAGAGCCAAGCTAGAGCTTTAGGCGTTGTCTAGACGAAGTTTAAAGTCCGATCGAACCCCGAAACATCGCATATTACCCCCTCTCTGGAATTTTTTTAAATTGTTAATTTTTTCTGTATTAAAAGTGCTCAGAAAATTAAGCAGTGAATTCTAAGGATTACTGTGAAAAACGACATTTTAATTCTCTCAAAGCGCCGCGGAACTGCGGCAGTACTCCACCTTGCGCGGTGGTTCCGCGGCCGAACAGGGGAATTAGGGTTAGTTCTTTCTACAGTAACATCCGAAGGTACTTTTCCTTGGTTCTGGGAATTTTTATTTCTACTCAAGTGTTGAGTTTTCTAGAGATCTTTAGTATTCGTTGATTCGATCGGAAAGTTTAACTTCGTTTAAGTTCTTTCCGGGTAATTTAGAACGTGTTAAAAAGTTCAAACGGATATCAATAACTCACTTTTTCTCCTACCGGAAAATTTCCAAGTGTTGGATTTTTTCCTTAATTAAAGAAGATTCATAGTCGTGCAAGTAACGCGGTGGACCCTCTAGAAGAACACAAACCTTAACTCGATTATGTGACCGTATGAACCGCCTCTAAACCTTAGGGTTTGTGGCAGTACGGCGATGCCACATGT
Organism: Agapanthus africanus; assembly: GCA_030015575.1. NCBI lineage: Eukaryota > Viridiplantae > Streptophyta > Magnoliopsida > Asparagales > Amaryllidaceae > Agapanthus > Agapanthus africanus. The sequence goes on along the minus strand of CM057343.1, from coordinate 201,161,359 downwards.
GAGGCGTTGGTTTGACCCTTCTACGGCTGGACCATTGGTACTGTGGCATATGATGGATACTTTTTGAACTCCGCTCAAGTGTTGAGCTATTTGGGAAAATCTTCGGTATTTGATTATTCGATCGGAAAGTTTAATATTGTCTATTTATCAGGAATGTGATACAATATTTAGAATCCACAAGTAGTTATGAGATAACTAATTTGAATGTTATAAATCTAGCAGTTTAGTCTCATTTGATCGGTTGCCACGGGATTTTGATGAGATCAAAAGTCCGTCGCAATCACGTAGCATACGCGGACACTCGTCGGGAAAACTTAATAGATAGCCACACCCCATAGCCCCGACCAAGTGACTGTAGGAGAACCCCGTCGCCAAAAGAATCCGTTCGGGTGCTCGCGGCAGCGGTGTTCCTCCTTAGTGCACTTTGTCGACGGCATCCGGGGGTGCGGCCGTCTACTAAAGTTTGCGACGATAATTCGATCAGGATGTCAGGAATCTTTTTGAATTGCCCGACTTGATATTGAAAAGTGTTTTCGAGATCGAGACTAAAATGCGGGGTTTATAATTGTTAGGCATGCGATATCTAAGGAATTCATTTGGTTAGGCATGAGATGTCTAAGCAGGTTGCAGATTCCAACTGTTGTAGTTTTACACTTTCTTTTCTGCGACCGTAACTGTAATATGCTGTATATCGCCGGTTTCGTTGCTATACATCAACGACAATTGGGATACGCATATTTACTTACGTTGATGATATGTGATATTATGTGTTGCTGTGATATGTTATATTGGATAGTCACGTTTTGAATAGCCGGGGGTTTTATGTGAGATGAAGGATTTTATTTTCATTCATCGAAAATTCATTGTATGTAATATTCTTTTATTGGGGCATTTACGGGCTGAGGATCATGTCACCATTGTATATTATTTACTTTTCCGCGTTAGGTAGACCCAAGGAGGGGAGCACAAGTAACCGGGTTCTAGGGTACAGTGGGAGGCCATCTCGAGGAGTCGAGACCGGGTCTCCTAACCCTAGAATTGGCAGTGTTTGCTTTCCGCTCTCGTAGGGGTCTATGGATGTGGGTTTGGCTATTCATCGCGACCGTGGAATCCGTGTTTTATACTGGATCGATATAAAACACGGACATCCTAGTATATCCAATATTTCATATGTTATCTTCTGCTGCAATGTTCTGTGATGAGATCATATTACTGCCTGAGACGAATGCTTATACTATATATATGATATATAAATATTACACCTTTCGTTTCTTCTGTGATGCTTAGGAAGCATAATTGATGGGATTTATTAATGAGATTAATGAAAGAAAAGAAACCTAAAAGATGTTGTAGAATCAAAACTTTATAAAAAGGTAGTTACAGTCTTGCTTTGCACAGCAGTATATATGATATACCCTGCACCTTATTCGATAGGGAAAGAGCCGAGATCCCTTCACCGGGAGTGACCTCTTTAGCAAAACTGGCAGATGCATCAAACTCACTGTTTAGTTTTTGACAGCTTAATTAGTTCTTGCATTGCACCGCGGTATATATGATATACCCTGCACCTTATTCGATGGGGAAAGAGCCGAGATCCCTTCACCGGGAGTGACCTCTTTAGCGAAACTGGATAAGCCTCAAAAACACTCCTTTTCAAAATCACTTGTTTCTACAACGATATCAAGTTCATTATGCTCATGGTTTTTTCTGAAAAACCTGCGTAGCCCTCCATCATTTCAGATAGAGACTATTTAGTATTCGTGTTGCGTTTGTTGGCCTTTGTCGAGGCGTAGTGTACGGTAGCTGACTAGTACTTATCTGTTTAAGCATGTGATGCGATTAGATTAGGGTAGTCGTACGACCTTGTTGGCCTTTGTCAAGGGTCGTGCGGGTGGGTTTATTTCAATCAAGAAATGATGGGTTGAACTTGACTAGCTTCCTATGGTTTGTTGGCCTTTGTCAAGGTCATAGGGGGTTGGGGGCAAAAGCATTATCAGGAATTTCAAGTGTTGAAATTTGCAGTGAGATTGCATGACTTCTATGAGATAGATGGATCCCGATACCCACTGTGAGTAAGAGTTACTCCTGGGAGACTTTTACACAGGACAATTAGCCGATCAAGTAGGTGACTAGAAAGGTGTTAACGGGGTTACGCCTCTGGGAAAACGAGGTTTATTTTAATTAGGTCCGTGCGAGAGCACGGGGAACCTCCCTCAAAGTACCAACACTGATCTGGCTGAAAGATTGGCGAACTCGTAAGGTGTAATTAATCCCGGCTAGTTTTTCCTTTTAGGGTTTAAAGGAAGATTTGATAAAAACAGTGGGAGACAGCCTGATTAGATAAGTTAATAACCAATCTAATCTTGTAAGAGCATACACTAAGTGTTTTCTTCTATCTCTCTCTAGGTAGCGACCATGTCACGCCTTAATCAAGATAATAATACGGATGTATTGACCGAACCCGCTTGTTATACTGCGCTAAGGAACGTTGGTCCCGCTCAAACTTATAATTGTTATAAGACTGAGCAGGAAATAGGGGATTACCAGAATTCCCGTGCCGCCCAAACGAAGAAAGTGCATGCTGATGCATCATCTTCAGGTGTGTTGATTACCGAGAACTGTTTCTCAGTATCCTTTACGTCCTGGGTATGAGATACCGGATCAGGATCCCGCAAATGTAATTTGTTACATGGGCTACTAATAGGCAGAGAACTGAGAACGGGTGATAAGTTTCAAGAGTTGGAAATGATGCAAGTGTTGCGGCCAAGTCTGTTGGCAGTTATCACCCTATATTACCAGAATACATTGATTCTGAACGAATATTATTAGATACCGAACCTGATATACAACATCATATCAGTCTCTTTATTAGTAAAAAAGGATATACTTTTGTATTGTTGGATAATGTTTTGAACATTTCCTGTATCAAGAGTTGATCGGTTCAGGCACGTTATCTAAAAACAAAGACGTTCTAAATCAAAACACAGTTCTTAACGTACAGATTACACATAAGAGGAAGAGTTTAGAAATGAACGAATCCTTCTTGAGGCATTGTAGACTAGGTCATATCAATGCGACCCGACTAGCTGAAGATACATAAAGATGCATATTTAAATTAGTTTGGATTTACATCTTGTAAAACTTGCCAGTCATGTCACAAAGATAAGATGACCACAGCTCCGTTTATTAGAAACAGAGAAAGAATTAGTGAACTCTTGGGATTGATACATGCTGATGTATGAAGGTCCCCTGTCTACACATGCCATGACCGGTTCTTTGTACTTCATTACATTCACTGATTATCTCTCAAGATCCGGACATATGTTCCTGTTGAAATAAAGGTCTGAAACTTTTGAGAAATTCAATGAATATAAGTTAGAATTAGAGAACTAAAAATGGGTGTAAGTATTATGTCCTTTGATGAGATCAAGGAGGAGAATACTTGAGCACGGAATTCCTGGACTATTCTAAAGGAGAATGAGATTCTCTCTCAGCATTACTCCTCCACATGCACCACAGCACGTCGGTGTATCGGGGTGGAACAATCGCACCTTATGTGATATGGTGTGCTATGATGAGCACTACTGAGTTGCATATTTTCTTTTGGGGTTATGCACTTGAGAAGTTGCATACCTATTGAATAGGGTTCCAACCAAATCAAATGCCTACCACTCCATATGTGATATGGTATGGTAAGAGCCCATCTCTTAAAGAAGTTAAGATTTGGGGTTGTCCAGCCTATGTCAAAAGCAAAATCCGGACAAGCTTGAGGCAAGGTCAGTTTTGTGGAAGTTTGTTGGATATCCCAAGCATTCGCAAGGGAATATCTTATACCATACTGAGGAACAAAAGATATTTTATTTCTCGGCACACCACTTTTTGTGAAAAAGGGAATTTCTTGTGAAGAAATTAGTGGTCATGAGGTAGAACTGGAAGGAGTTCCAGCTATACAAACTGCAGCTGATGATTTTGTAAACCCGGAGGATTCAATAGTTTCCAACGAACCTCAGCCTCTCCGCCGAACTAGTAGGGTTCCTCATCCATCTGAGAGATACTTCGGTTTCTTTATGACAGTGGGAGCGAGGATTGCATCATGTGATGATGACCTAACTAGTTTCGAGCAGGCCATCAGGAGTGGGACTCTGTAAGAATGGATGGATGCTTAGCGATCTGAGATGGAATCCTTATACACCAACAAAGTATGGACTTTAGTTGCTTTATCTGAAGGGTTAAATCCCTATCAGGAGCAAGTATATCTTGAGAAGATTACTTGGTGTACATTGAAAAGTTGAGACTTTCAAAGCTATGCTTAAGTCCATCCAGATCCTACTTGCCACGGCTACATACCATGACTACAATATCTGGCGGTTGGGTGTCATGATTGCTTTTCTAAATATTGATTTGGAAAAGAGTGTCTATAAGTACACAGCCAGAGGGCTTCGTAGATAGTGGGGGCAGCGGAAAAGTGTGCAAGATGTTTTATGTGATAAATCAGGTTTCGCGGAGTTGGAACATCTGTTTTGATGTGGTAGTCAAAGGGTTTGACTTCATCAAAATGGTAGATGAACCTTGTATATACAAAAAGGTAGTAGAGAGTATGGTGGTGATCCTCGTAGAGTACGTGGATGACATACTCTTGATAGGGAAGGAGTTTCCTATGCTACGCTCGGTCAATCTCCTCTTATCACAAAGATTCTCCATATAGGATCAAGGTGATACCTCCTAAATCCTGAGTTATTGATCTATGAGATAGATCTAATTGGATGTTAGGATTCTCACTAGTTGTAGTCAGATGGTATCAATCGATCCTGGGGAGAATCACTGGAAAGGTTCCATGGTGATAAGGACGACTGAATGTCAGTCGCAGGCATTGTTTTTAGCCTCAGTGGAGGGACGGTATGTTGGAAGAGTTCCAAGCTAGATACCGTGACTTACTAGATGATTAAAGGAAATATACATCGTTACCAAGGATGCTACCAAAGAGGCAGTCTGGTTATATATATAAGTTCATGAGATGAACTTCGTTCCTGCCATTATGTGACAATGGAGTTGTGGCTTATGCCTAGGAACCCCCGTCCCATCAGAGATCCAGACATATTCATAGGAAGTATCGCCTGATCATGGAGATGGATGATCTACAGGGAGATCAAGGTTAGGAGAGTAGACACAGAGGACAACAGCGCGGATCCACTCACAAAGGCCTATTTCCCAGTAGAGACTTTTACGGGATGGTTGAGTATGAGATACTTCAACCACAGCTGATTGTTGGGTATGAGATACTATAACAGATGGCCCTAGTGCAAGTGGGAGATTGTTAGTTATATGTATACCCTAGAGGCCATTACTGTACATATGTTGTATATTGTAGTGGATGCTTGGACATATATAGGGAGGACTTTCTTGCTCAACATGATAGTATGCTATCTGGTTACTCTTTATCTTAACATGTACTCTAATTGTCTCTATGTCACATGTTGATAAAGCCCTTAGGATGAGTACTTGACTACCAAGACTATGATGAAGATCATACTAGTGGGGACAGTGTAGTCGCCAAGTACATCCTTCAAATGTTCCAAGTCGTAGGAGTACCGAGACAGGGCATCGATACTCCAGAGTAGACTAGCGTATGCGCTTCTTGACCAATATGATGGGCGATGGATGATCCCATATCCATTGGTGTTTGACATCAGAGAAGGTATACGGGTGCTCAGTGGAGACTGGGTACACTGGACGGACTCGCCGAGAACTCCTAGATGGTATTATATGTCACGTCAGATGGCAGTTCTCTAGTGATACTGGTACAGGTTAGTCTGTAGACCCGAGATCGTCATAGAGTCTTGTGTGATTCCCACTGTGCTTTGATTTCCATCATACCACGTCCAATAGGGCGTGCAAAAAGGTGGCTTTTGGGTACAGTCCCGAATCACATGGAGGCAATGAGCGATAGGAGGGGTTTCGTCTCTCCGGGTATAGGGAGTTGATGTTGCGCTGTGTTCGATTGGCTATAACTGGAAATCCCTGCCAGGGTTGCTGAGATTTACTGGTAAGTGTTATTAGTAGTTTCTCGAACTGTTATAGACCTCATATCGACACGACTCTTCAAGCTGCTGGGATCTGACGTTTACCACCCCTAGGAGAGATATGCGACATATCAGACGAAGAGACCGGACTGTACGGGCGTGTTACTGATTGGATTCGCAGGAGAATGTATAGGCTTGCTTGTTGATCTTCTGATCGCTCAATACCTGGGTGGCTGTTACGTTTAGCTGACCGCTTGCAGCTTGTGGGTGTTTGATATGATCATCACTTACTGCCGGCGTATTGACGATTCTTTAGAGTCCTACATAGAGCTTTCCTGGCTCAGGAAAAACGGAGTAGGAGCCCATATGTGATATGTGCGGGATCAAGAACAATACGTGCATGTGATACCGTACTAGATTCTCGCGATATGTGATATCGGCCAGCTATATGTGATATTGCCGGGTCATCGGATCAAGTGTTGATTCGATGAACTGATACAGATTATATTAGTTGGTTATTTGCGAAATAGCCAGATTATCGGATCAAGTGTTGATTCGATAATTTAATGTATAATTATATATTTGATATATTAAATTACATTAACTAATATAAGCTCACTTAAAGATTCTTTTTCTCACTCGTGTAATACATTGATGTATATGTGATATATGTTCAATGTATTATTTTATTTTGTTACAATAAATATTGTATATGTGATATATAATATTGTAACAAGTTAGGGTTATAAATGCAACATGTTTTGTGAAGATTAAACATGATTGGGGTTTGATTTGGGTTAACACTTTCATGAAGCTTCTAGAAGCTTTATCTTTTGTTTTAAGAAAAGATATTTTGTTATGATATTTTTGTAGATATTTATTAACCCAACCCAACCCTTTAACCATAGTTGATTCTCTACATGGGTTAAGTCTTCATATTTAAACCATGGTTGCATTTCTAACCACACACAATTCATTATTCATCACAAAAGGTTTTGATCTTCTTCTTCTTCTTCCTTTGATGAAAAGCTTTCTAGCTTTTTCATTTGTGATGTTTATATGTGAGAAATTGAAAACAAAAGAGTGCTAAATTCCTACTTCATCATCCTCATCTATTCTAACCACTTAGATTAGGGTGTTTGCTTTGCTAATACTTGATTAGCAAAGTAAGAGCTTGGGTTTGAGTTTCTTCAAGATAGATCATCTTTGTTATTAAAGATCGGAAGCAAGCTTGCATCTTTCTCTTCATGGAGCCTCTCTTGAGTCCGAGTACTTGATGATCGCAGTGAAGGGACCTCAACACGGAGCTTTAGAAGTGAAGGAACGGACTACAAAGGTTGTAATCTCAAACTCTTAGAAGTAAAGTTGTTTACTTGCATGTTTAACCCTAATCTCTAGTCTAAGATCTTGGTTCGGGTTGTTCGGCATGTCTAAATTTTAAATCGGGCATGGTTGATACCTTATAGACCCTTGTGAGAGTGCCTAGTAACCCCACAACCCTGGCCAGGGATTTCCTGTTATGGCCAATCGAGCATAGCGCAACATCAACTCCCAATACCGGGAGAAACGAAACCCCTCCTATCGCTCATTGCCTCCATGTGACTCGGGACTGTACCCAAAAACCACCTTTTTGCATGATCTCTTGACCATGGTATGGTGGAAATCAAAGCAAAGTGGGAATCACACAAGACTCTATGACGATCTCGGGTCTACAGACTAACCTGTACCAGTGTCACCAGAGAACTGTTATCCGACGATAGGTATAATACCATCTAGGAGTTCTCGGTGAGTCCGTTCAGTGTACCCAGTCTCCACTGAGCACCCGTATACCATCTCTGATGTGAAACACCAGTGGATATGGGATCATCCATCGCCCATTATATGGGTCGAGAAGCGTATACGCTAGTCTACACTGGAGTATCGATTCCCTGTCTCGATATTCCCATGACTATGAACATTTGAAGGATGTACTTACTGACTACCCATGTCCCCACTAGTATAATCTGCATTATAGTACTGGTAGTCAAGTACTCATCCTAAGAGCTTTATCAACATGTAATAGAAAGACAATAAGTGTACACGTTAAGATAAAGAGCAAACAGATAGCATACTATCATGTTGAGCAAGAAAGTCCTCCCTATATATGTCCAAGCATCCACTACAATATACATCACATGTACAGTAATAGCCTCTAGGGCATACATATAACTAATAATCTCCCACTTGCACTAAGGCCATCTGTTGTAGTATCGAATACCCAACAATATAGCAGTGGTTGTAGTATCCCATACTCAACAATCTCATAGAAGTCTCTCTAGGAGTAATGCCTTTGTGAGTGGATCCGCTGTGTTATCCTTCGTGTATACTTTCCTGACCTCGATCTCTTGGAGATCAACCATCTCCCTGATCAGGTGATACTTGCCTCAGAATATGTCTGGAACGCTGATGGGACCAGTGTTCCGAGGCCAAATCCACAACTCCATTGTTGTCACAATAATAGTTATTGGACGCTCAATGGTAGGAACCTTGTTCATCTCATGAACAAGAAATGTCCAAACAACCACTTTGGCAGCATCCTTGGTAGCAATGTATTTAGCCTTTAACGTCTAGTATGTCACGGTATCTAGCTTGGAACTCTTCCAACATACCGTCCCTCCATTAAGGGTAAAGACAATGCCTGCGACTGACTCTCAGTCGAACTTATCACTCTGGAAGCTGGAACCAAGAACTTTCTTTTAGTGCTTTTCAAGTACTTAAGAATGTCCTCCACATCTTTCCAGTGATTCTCCTAAGATCCGATTGATTCCTAATCACTACACCTAGTAAGTCATCTACATCTAGTCTTGTACATAACATCGCATACATGATAGTGCCTACTGCTGTAATATTTTGAAAATCGTTAAGCGAATTTTTCCTTTTTAGGGTAAAATAGTTAGTTTTTTCCGTAAAAAGCCAGAATGTGATCAAATTTCAGTATAGAATTGACTACACCTAGTTTAACTAGAATAGTGCTACTTTGCGGGTTTTAGTGGTCATTTGGAAGTTTTGGTTCACTTTGATATTTTTCCTAATTATATTATTATTTTAAGTTGTTAATTATGCTTAATTAGTGGTAATTACAATTTTGCTTTGGGTTAATTACTTCTAATGTGAATCTATGCTAATCTAATCACTAGATTAAGCTTAATCCATCCATACTAAAATATATAGATATTTGTGATTTAAATTTAATTTTTAAAAGAAAAGAAAGAGGTGGCATAAGACTTTATTTGCACTAATGAGCATTTATTGCATTTTAGCTAGATTTTTCTATTTCTTTTTCGTAATACCCCCTCATTCTTTGCCTTGGCCGAAACCTCCTTGTTCTGCCACCTCTTCTTCCTTGCTCCATTTTCATCATTTCAAGCTCACTAAAATCATCAAAAATAAAGAATTAATCCCACAAACTCCAATTAAATTCATACCTATTATTCCTTAAGTCTAAACAAGCTTGGATCTTCACTAAAGACATCATTTTGGAGGCTAAAATTTTGGGTGTAGTTGCTATTTGTGATCTAGTTTGTGAGGTATAAACTCTAACCCTAATCTTTAATATTTTTTTAAATCCTTAAAGCTTGCTTATTAGGTGTTTAATTTAGCTTTAATTGCATGTTTAGAATTTTCATGAAAAGGTTATGAAAATCAAGTTAGGGTTATGATGTGTTAAATGGTTAATCATGAAGTGTAAACTTGGAAAAGTTAATTAATTTGTGAGAATGATATTTGTTAAATTCCTAATTTGTCTAATTGAGTTTTTAGCAAACTAAGTTTTTCTAAAATCCTATTTGAGTGAGATTAAAATTGTGGTAATGGTTTGGATAACTAAGTTAAGCTACTTTGTGTTGTTGAAAATCGCTAGAATTGTTAAATTTCTAGACTTGTGCAAAATTTTCGATAAAGTCGCTTACTAGCTTTTCGCTAAAATAAAACGTGGGTGTAACATTTCAGAAAAATAAAATATTATTTTTGGGAATTTTTATAATTTAATATTAATTTTAATGAATATTTTAATATTTCGGTATAATTAAATACCGATAAATGGGAAAAAATTTGGAAAATTATAGAAATTACTAAAAGAGGGCGTTTTATGTGAATTATGCAAATTTTAAGTTTTTATGATTAGTTTGACACTAATTTAGTGCTAATCACGATTAAAAATCGCTAATGGGATTTTTAGCATATTTGTGCAAAACAAGCACCATATCTTTTTACACTTGTTACATATTTTTCCATGGCTTTCCTACATGTTTTATTATGGCATTCTTGCATGGTTGATAATTAGAGAGAATGGGAAAAAGAAAAGAAAAGAAAAAAAAGGAAAATGAATAAAGAAAGGAGTTATGGGCAAGAGAGAGAGAGATGTGAGTGGTCAACCATGGTATGCCTCTTGTCCTCATTGCATTATCTTCATCATTTTCTTCTTCCCTTCCCCTCAAACCTGCTGCCCTCTCTCTCCCTCCCCCTCAAAGACCTCACAACACCATTAAATCCCTTCCAAAACCCCATTCCCACTTCACAAATTTTGTGCACAAGCCTACAAGCCACCCTTTGGACAAAGAAAAATCACATTTTGGTGCTGTAGGGGATTCTTGGGTCCCAAATGAGGTAATCTTTCCATCTTTAAGGTCGAATTTCCATTCCCTTAGCATCCATGTTAGTTTAGAACCGATATTATGTGGTTTTGGTGATCTTTGGAAATTCCAAGTTAAGGTTTAGGGTTTGAATTGATTTCAAAGGTGAATTGAGGTGTAATTAGGGACTATAACCCCTGTTGTGATGTTACATTGGACTAAACTAGAAACTAGAAACCCGGAATACGGAATTAGAAAAACGATATCGGAAGAATTGTGGATTCTGTGATTGTATTTGGAAATCTGCTAACACCCGGGTATCCTGAAAATAACTTTTGCATAGACAGTGATACATGCAGGCACCTAGGAGGCATCACCCAAAACCCTAGCCCCTACCTCCCCAACCAGGCCGCAGATTTAATCCTGATGGCCGCAAATTGCTGCCTGGGTCCTACCATTTTGATTCGTGTTTCTTCTATGGCTCCATCTCAAGTAACTAGACCCTTGGCATATGCAACTTTGGCTGTTTTGACCTAGGGTGAAATCTGGGACCATTTTCAATAGTTGCTGTTTCGATTCGAGTTTCGTTTTGCGTATTTTGCATTCTGGATTTTTGTGTCTGTGTTGTACCTCGATCATTCGAAGTTTGTAAGACGATATCGAGGGTTGCTTGGTGGTTTTGAAAGCGTAGTCTATAGGGTCTAACCTATTGGCCTTAGCGTGATGTTTTGGTATTCCCGATGTGATTTTAATACGAATTCCGATTGTGTTATCTATGTAGGTACCTTCACGTGGGTTTCATACGATGAAGAAGATGAAGGCGAAATCGACACCGACACACAAGAAGCAGGTGAGTAGATTATATCTACGGGGGAAGTCGGGTGGATGGCATATAGCACCCCGCAGTTCGATGTTTAGTATACTATATATACTATATATATATGATAGCTTATAGTGTGTCATGGATATTTGAGATGAGATTAGGTGTACTAGGGTTAGATTAGGGCGTAGGAGTCAACTAGTATAGTTCCTAGTTGCGAACCCTAGAATAGGCTTACATACACATGCACACACCTGCATATTCGTTATACATATACTTAGGTGACGAGGATAGTGTATGATGTTTGGAGATGAGTCGTTTCAGATTGGGCATAGTGCCATGAGATCGGTGATATATTGTGATTCATATTTGGGATACGACATGTGATTTTAGCTGGCCTTTGGATGTATGTTTCACACATGCATCCGTAATTACCTCGATGGTATCGATTTTTACTAGACGTAGATCAACACCCCAGATCATGAGATATGATGATAAGGATACCTGATAATTGATGAGAGGAATGTGATATTGACCCGTACCCAGCTTTTGGGATGCCGTACGATGATTTACCGTACGAGCTTTATATTGATGATAGATCCGCACTCAGGACTTGAGGATGTCATATGATATTGTATCGCACGCAGTACCTTTGAGGCGGGATCACCGACTATTATATATATATATATATATATATATCTGTGTGTGTGTGTATCGACTCAGATTTAGGTGGTTTCCATACCCCTCCTGATTGACTTGTTAGTTAGAGCCGTAGTTTTGCTAGTAAATGTTAGGCTAGGCTAAGGTCATACCTATTTCAAAAAACTAATGAATCGGGAGTATTTTAAAGACATGTAAAGGAATTCTACGGATATTTTCAAAAGTCGCATCTTTTCTTAAAAACACCGTACCCCTTATTTTCCTAAAAACTCCGATTCGTCTTCCTTCAAATGGCAAAACAGTATGATATGGATGCATTGATGTAGCTTCTACACTGTTGTGTTTATTATTCATTTGCTGCATATGCTTACTGTTTGCATCGCAATGCATGATAAAAATGGTTATTGTTATATTAAACCCATGCTGTTAGGACACCAGCACCATTATCGATGATGCATATGTTCCACCTACACCTGCTTGCCGGCTCACACACTTCATCATCGATAATTGCCATGTCACTACACTGTAGTACTGTTGCATTCAGGATATGATCCCTTGCATGGCATACTTGTGTACATACCTATTGTACACCTATACTTACCTACATAAGTATTTGCACATACATAGATGATTCTGGCTTGATTAGATATTTGGGAACCGCAAGATATTCTTTAAAACTGATTCATTTTAAAAGAGCGGTTTTCCCTTAATATGTGCATATTACTATTCCATATTGCATGTTATACTGATATGCTTACATTTCTTTTACATGTCGCATACATCATGCTTTTGATTATACGCATTGAGATATGTTGTTTCCATGATATTTCTAGATTTGGGAACTGTGGATATTTCAAAAAAGATTATATAATTGTTTTAAAAACCCGGTTACCCTTGATATGATATTTCGTGTGTCCACCATGTGTTTTCTCGGTGCTGAGAGCGACATGTGAAACCCGATTCGAGGAGGCGAATGAGGCCAATTGCGGGTACATGGTGAACCCGGTATGGTACCCCGGGACGAGAACGGATCTGCTTTGTAGCTAGACAGTGAACCTGGCAGAGGGACCATTACCTACCGGTGATTGTATTTGAGCTCGGCGGATATCCGGAGGATACCGACCGGAGTTGAGAGATGATATAGGCCGATCCGGACGGATGGGGCCCTATATATATGAGGACTTACGTGCCGATGCTAGGCACAGTTTTCATGATGTTTTCGAGTGTCGATACTTGGCACTCAGGTTTCATGATTTTATAGGTCGCGAGCGACACATGTTGATTTACATCCTCATACTTCCATGCATATGTTTATGATATTTACATGCGTGATGCTTATTGTCATTGGGTGACACGTGAACGATTTCCACATATATTTATTGACATTGATAACATTGATCACATAGTTGGATGATATTCATACTCATAGATTTCCTGATATAGTTGACATTGATTACATTGATCATACCTCATATTTTTGATATGTTACTACCTGAGGCACTGACACGAGCACTTGGTATTACACATAGTATAGATGTTTACCCTTGCCACCTTTTCATGCTTCAGACTTATTCATCTGAGCTTTATATGTATATATCTGATCGTATTGACCTAGGATTATGTCATGCATACGATTTCTACTCTGCGATGTTTTCTACTCACGAGTTGGCAACTCACCCACGTTGTGCCACAGTTCTTGCAGGTTTTGCCGTACAGGTTCCATTGCGGCTTTTCTGGCACACTGCTTACTTTCTACGTGATTTGCTTTGGTAGGTGGATTCTTTTGCATCAGAACCACCATTATATATGTATTATTCAGTTGTATCTAGAAATTCCATCAACCAAACTTGTATATTGTTTCAGACTTAGAAAACCTGTTATGTATTATTTCGGCCTTAGAGTCGCGCGTTGTAGTATTATGGTTTTCATATTGATTTTGAGTTCTTTTGAGTTTTGATCCTCGCATTTTGGCGTTGTATATTATATTGCTTGCGTGGTTGTGACCGTCGATTGACGAAGAGCTAGCTCCCGCTTGGGGATGCTTTTTATCATTGTGTATATATTATTCTTGTGGTACCCCGTTCGGGGCCATTATTTACAAAGGAAACTCTGCCGAAATTTTCAGAAAAGAATATAGATTTTAAAAATGCATATTCGACTTACTTATTTAAAAACCTTGTTTTTAAAACATGTTTTCCTTACTTCTTAAAAACTAGTTCTCTTATTTACTCCTAAAAATGGTTTTAGATTTCTGGGCTTTTGGCTTACTTGAATTAGATGGGGTCCTATAGACTTCATATGATTCAAGTGCCAGTCACGGGCTATTTCGGGTCGTGACAGTGGGTTTTAATTGTCGTGGAGATGACGTATATATTATTATCTACGATAATTATATGTGTTGTGAATGAGTATTGGTACGATTGGGTTTTTGGCGTGGCGGTTTTCATAAATAGCGACCCTAGTTAGGGTTTTGGCTATGTTTTCCGGTATTTGGATTTCTTGGTTTTGCGACTGGATATTGTATTTGGTCATTGGAAGTTTGTACGTCAACGACGAAGGTTGTTTTGCATTCGTAGGCTATAGGTTCTAAGCTATGAGTGCACCGCGTGCCGCATTTGGATTTCGGAATTTTATGTTAATAGCTTTCCGAATTCATATTGATTGTAGGTACCTTCGCGTGGATTTCGAGACGACGAAGCGCATCGACTACGGCTAAGAGAGGAGTTTAGCAGGTGAGTAGATTTATATCTACGGGGGAAGTCGGGTGGATGGCGTATAGCACCCCCGCAAACATTGATATAGAATATCGTTTGATTATTTTATATCGATAAATGATATGCGACGGACAAGATTGTAGGATTTACAAACGATAATATGATAGAAGTTGATGCTAATGGATATATTGACATATGAGAATATAAACGATAAGTGAATCATGATAGGTACGAATTGATTGAGAACAAGTGTGACGTTTATATAATGTGATGCGAGATATTAATGTGATGAACGAGTATACGAGATGATATGATGACTTTTTGTGATATGTCGTTATATGGATTCGATTCGATATGAGATTGTTGATAGCTTTGTAGGTCCCCTGATACGAGTATGACATGGATGTGACCAGAGATATAGGTATATATATATATATATGGATAATGTTTTGCATATTGACTAATATGTCGTACGAGACTTAGATCTGTACCCCGATGTTGTATAGGTTGATAGAATCCTTATTTGTTTAATGCTGCCGTACGGTAGATTACCGTACGCGATGAGTTTTACCTGTTGATTTATCCATACCCTTGTTTAGAGGAGGTCGTACGATGGATTGTACCGTACGTGATGTTGTGAGGCTGGATGCCGATTGATGGATTCACCGACTTGGATATATATATTGTAGACACGTATACCTTATAGATTTTAGCTGATGATGTACTTTATGCTACGATCATGTTATTCTCATTGCATTAAATATACCTGTGCTAGTACACCTACACCGTTATCGATGATGCGTATGTTACACTTACACAGATTTGCCAGATCACACACCTTCATCATCGATAATTGCCATGTCACTATACAGTAGAATTGCTAAATCATACCATGATATATTTGCTATGTTCATATCACTGTTCCACGTTGCATGAGATATACGGACATGCTTGCATCCTTTTAAATGTTGCATACATACTGACATGTACACCCACATACTTGGTTACAGCTACCTGTACTTCATGCATACATACTGTCATGTACACCCACATATCTTGCTATAGCTGCATATACCCCTAAGTGGTATTGTATTGACATGTGATATTGAGACGTTGATTATTGTGCTATTGCGCTTATGAAATACATCATACGTACCTGCTTACATGTAGATACATTTATCTTGCTATAGTTGCATGTACACCTCATATGATACTGCACTTGATTTCGGAGGAATTGGGAACCGCATGATATATTTTAAAACTGGATTCATTTAAAAGAGCGGTTTTCCTTTAATATGCTCATATTGCTGTTTTATGTTGCATATATCAGTTTTTCATGGATTTATGCATTGAGATATGGATTTCATGTGATTTGTGGACTTGAGAACCGTGGGGGTATTTCAAGAAACTATTTATTGTTTGAAAACCCGGTTTCTCTTGATATGATATTTCGGTGCGTGCACCATGTGATTTCTTTGTTCTGAGATTTGTGATATATACCCGATGCGAAGAGCGGAGTGGGCCATGTGCGGGTGCATAGTGGGGCTCGGTATGGTTCCCATCGGCAACAAGATCGTAGTTGATGGCGATGAGCCTGGAAGGCTGGGCAAGTACCTACCGGTGATAGTATTTGGACTCGGCTGTTATTGTGGGGATACCGACCGGAGTGATGTACAGACATGACATCAAGGCCAGTCGTGGGGACGGCGCCCGAGGTATGAGGATTTACGTGTCGGTGCTAGACATGGGTTTCATGATGTTTCGAGTGTCGAGGTTAGACTCTCAGGTTTCCATGATTTTGTTGTGTCGCGAGGGACACACGTTGTTTTATATTCTTATATTTCCTTGCATATGCTTTGATGATATTTACATGCAGGAGTTTGTTGTGTCGGTGGTTGACACGTGGACGAGATCCACTGCATACATACATTGATTATATTATTGGACGAGATCTACTGAATACATGCATTGATTATATTGTTGGACGAGATCCACTGCATACATGCATAGGTTATATTGTTGGACGGAATCCACCTGCATACATGCATTGATTATTTTGTTGGATGATATCCACTTGCTGATTGGAATTTACTTTGTGTTGGCACATATGCTGATACGGTCACCCTAGATATCATAGTATTACCATTATGATATACTTGACCTAGAAATCGTTGTTTATTTCGATTTCTACCCGGTGATGTTTTTCTATTCACGAGTTGGCAACTCACCCCCGTTGTGCCCCAGCTCTTGCAGGTTGACCGCATGGATCAGTAGCGACATCGCTGGCACACGGCTGTTTTCGAATGATTTGCTTCTGGTAGGTGGTACATATTGGATCGTGCCACTCTCGTATTATGATTCCTTTGGTATCTAGTCAACTCCATCGATTCAGAAACTAGTAAATTGTATATGTTGAAGATTTAGAAGACTTGTAGTTGCGAGACTTGAGCGATGGGTTTTATATTCGCTTTTGGGGTTGATGTTTTGCATTACTTTATTTTCTTATGTGGATCTTCGCCGTTGGGCGACGTATATTTGTGCTTGTGGTGGTTGTTTCTGCCCTTGGGCATGATTTGCTCCCATTTGGGATGCTTTATTTATATTTTGTGTTGTACCCATTTTTGGGGCTAGTTTTTATACAGGAGGTGCTGCCCAAATTTTCAAAAGACAAAACAAGATTTATTATACCTTTATTTCAAAGCTTCACCTCTTTATTTCTTAAAAAAGGTTTAGATTTCTGGGTTTCGGCTTATTTGAATTAAATTATGCTTGTAGATGTCGCGTGACTCAAGTGCTGGTCATGAGCTAATATTTCGGGTCGTGACAAAGTTGGTATTAGAGCGCAATGTTTAACCTTAGTTCGAGTCTAGGTTTGACTATGTGGGGTCTAGGGCGTATATATTTTGGAACCTAGGCTTGACCTTACGGAACTTAGACTTGAACAAGGGGCTGTTAGACCCGGATTTTCGTTACATAGGCTGACCCTGGTTGATGGAGTAGGTAGCTTGAGTAGAGTGACGTACCGTACGTATGTTCCGCGGCATATTTACGATACGATGCTCCACTTAAGTGACTTTAAGATGTACATATCTTGAGACTTGTGATTCTTTTCGTTTCCTTGATTTTACATCCATTTGAGATCCTTGCTTCTATTCGTTTACATGATCATACGCTCACTGATTCCGTTCCACCTTACGATTATATATTCATTCAGGATCTGTTGATTCATTTCATCACTTTGATCTTTTTCGTCGATACTTGATTGAGGTTCCTGTCACCATGGATTGAGCGCAGTTTGAGCTGCTGCTAGTGATGCGGTCAGGGCGAGCTCGTCGTGGACAGAGACGGACCATCATGTTTTCTGGTGACATAGGAACGTATCGATGTGGTGTGGTGTTGTGACCTTTCGTTTGAGATTAGTGTGCGGTTTTGTACCGGATGATCAGGCTATTGTTGGAGGCTACCTGCTGTAAGAGGACTGTTGATGTACAACATACCTCAGAGTTTTTGATGTCATCGACCGTACAGACAGATGACCCAACTGTTACTGAGATTGATGTGATGTCGCTTCCAGAGCTTACGAGCTGAGATTGCTGGAGCTTCCAGGCAGAGATGCGACAGGTGATTACTTGTCTATCTTGAGTTGAGAGACGAAAGTGATTTGTCAGATTTGATGCATCGATGCAGGCCCTGTTGAGTTGAAGATTTCCAGTGTGGAGAGTCTTACTCAGAGGTGGAGTAGATCGACCCAGAGATGACGTTGTTCATTGGATGTCCCGATGTGAGATTGGTAAGCTGACCAGTTTCAGATACAGGACCTCACCCAGATGTGCTGTGAGTTGATCGAGAAACATATGAGTTTTGAGTATTCCTCCGATGGTTGGGACGAGTTTCCGAGGAAGTGTTCGGCTAAAGATCTTCTACAGAGTAATGAAGATACCGAGTTTGTGATTTCGAGTCCGTGCGAGAGATTCCGGATTTATTGTCGCCGAAAACAATTGCAGTACGCAGATAGCATGACATGATGTCAAAGTGGACGATAATAAGGACGAGCAGAACAAGAGGTTCGTGTGTGATGCTGACGAGCTGTTGTTACTTCCCGTAGAGTTTAAAGATCTGATATATATGCAGAGGCGTTGGGATACGGCCAGTTTCTGAGAAAATGTTGTGCTGAGAACGCAGATGTCCACAGAATGAGAAAAGATTAGGTAAGTGTACCAGCCTCCGTATAGTTCGGCATAGGCGAGATTGGAAGAGACCTTGAGCAGGTTCTTTCCAGGAAACTGCTACAATAAGTTTTGCACTGAGAATCAGATGTGTCACGTGTATTTAGAGGGCCAAAGGCCGACGCCAGTGACGTGCTGCTTTATGAGTGATCATACTAATTGGCCGAAAGTTGACTTGAGGAGTGCCAGAGCAGAATCGTTTCCGTTAGCACACCTGACCCGGCAGATGAGCCGATAGAGTGCAAGATTGGTAACCCACAGAGAAATGAGGACCCAGAGACAGAAGACACCAGATTGTAAGCAGGAGGCAAGCGGATGTTCTTGCTCTGCCAGTTTGGGCGCACCGACTTTTTCGATATTGTAGGAAGTGTACCTCAATGTCATTTTTTGCGATTTGCGTTTGTGATCCGAGTATCACGCTTATATCGCTTATATTTGAGTTTTGATGATTGAGTTTCATGATATTGTTTTCGTGCACCATGGCTGCACCTACTGGGTATTTACATTTTTGTGCATAGTTATTGCACTTGATATATTTTATAGACCGTGGTGTTGATGTCGATTTTATGCCTTAGCTGCACATGTTTTTGAATTCGTAGATTTCCTACAGAGGATTTGATATTTCGTGCAGTGGATGCACATGATTTGATATTTCGTGCAGTGGATGCACAGGATTTGATATTTCGTGCACTAGATGTTTTTTAAGAAACCGATGCACTTGGGTTGAATTTTTGCGCATATTAGGCGCTTGGAATTGGATTTTGTGCGCATCAGATGCACTTGAGTGAGATTTTACTCGTGCATGTTGGATGCCCTTGATATATATTTTATCCGTGCATATTAGATGCTATTTTATTTGTGCATGTGGGATGCACTTGATTCGATTTTGTTCATGCATGACGGATGCACTTGATTTGTACTTTCACGCACGTTGGGCGCGCGATATGATTTTGTGCACACCTGATGCACTCGATTGGGGTTTTCGTTAGTGCATGTTAGTTGCACTGGATTGAGATTTTCGGGCACTTTTGATGCACTAGTTGTTATTATCGTGCACGCCGGTTACATTGGACAGATGCTTTCGTGCACACCCATTGCACTTAGTCTTACTTTTCTGCATATTGTGGCACCTGTACTTGGATTTGATTTCCGTGCGCAACAGACGCACGTGATGGTTGGACACGCCTTTTGAGACTGATATTGCTTTTGAGCACTTTGTTTTCATGATGAGGCCCTATACTCTGTAGTACCTTAGTAGGACTGATCTGAGGACAGTACCTGTGTACTTTGCATGCATAAAAAGTTTACCAAGTGGTTTTCAAAAATGAGCTATAGTCTCGCTAATTCTTACGTATCTACGAGCGACACGAACGTTTACAAAGGAAAACCTTTTGGGATATTTTAAAAGAGCGGAACGTATATTTTGAGAAGAACTTATATGAAAGTATATTATTACTTTACAAATGAGCATCCGTCATTTGTGCCATGAGTTACACATCACAAGGCGATTCAGAAAAAGATTCTGCATATGTTATTTTAGTTTTTGGAGATTTTTCAAAATGGATGTGTACTATATACATATTATAGCATTTGCTTAGTGTATATTGGATTTCAGTAGTGGATTTCGAGATCTGTATCTCCATTGTAACTCCGATGATATGCGTGTAAGTCCGATGATTTGCGTGATGCTTGAAGGAGTTCGGTTTTGAGTTTCATACACGGCTTCAAGAGCATGAGACGCGCTATGTTATTTCTGTTGCTTCCGTGATTTCGGAGCCCTGTTGATTGAGTTGGATTTTAAAATGTTTTAGTATTGGGTGTTTAAATTTAAATTCGGGGAACGAATTTCTTTAAGGGGGAAGATTGTAAAGTTTTGGAAATCGTTATGCGAATTTTTACGTTTTAGGGTGAAATAGTCGGTGCTTTCCGTAAAAAGCCGGAATGTGATCAAATTTCAGTATAGAATTGACTGCACATAGTTTAACTAGAATAGTGCTAGTTTACGGGTTTTAGTGGTCATTTGGAAGTTTTGGTTCACTTTGATATTTTCCCTAATTATTTTATTATTTTAAGTGGTTAATTATGCACTTAATTAGTGGTAATTACAATTTTGATTTGGGTTAATTACTTCTAATGTGAATCTATGCTAATCTAATCATTAGATTAAGCTTAATCAATCCATACTAAAATATCTAGATATTTGTGATTTAAATTGAATTTTTAAAAGAAAAGAAAGAGGTGGCATAAGACTTTATTTGCACTAATGAGCATTTATTGCATTTTAGCTAGATTTTTCCATTTCTTTTTTACAAAACCCCCTCATTCTTTGCCTTGGCCAAAATTTCCTTATTCTGCCCCCTCTTCTTCCGGCTCCATTTTCATCATTTCAAGCTCACAAAAATCATCAAAAATCAAGAATTAATCCCACAAACTCTAAATTAAATTCATACCCATTATTCCTTAAGCCTAAACAAGCTTGGATCTTCACTAATGACATCATTTTGGAGGCTAAAAGTTTGGGTTTAGTTGCTATTTGTGATCTAGTTTGTGAGGTATAAACTATATTTCCAATCTTTAATTTGTTCTTTAAATCCTTAAAGCTTGCTTATTAGGTGTTTAATTTAGCTTTAATTGCAAGTTTAGAATTTTCATGAAAAGGTTATGAAAATCAAGTTAGGGTTATGATGTGTTAAATGGTTAATCATGAAGTGTAGACTTGGAAAAGTTAATCAATTTGTGAGAATGATATTTGTTAAATTCCTAATTTGTCTAATTGAGTTTTTAGCAAACTAAGTTTTTCTAAAATCCTATTTGGGTGAGATTAAAATTGTGTTAATGTTTTGGATAACTAAGTTAAGCTACTTTATATTGTTGGAAATTGCTAGAATTGTTAAATTTCTAGACTTGTGCTAAATTTTCGATAAAGTCGCTTACTAGCTTTTCGCTAAAATAAAACGTGGGTTTTAATTTTCGTGGAGATGTCGTATATATAATTATCTACGATAATTATATGGGTTGTGATTGAGTATTGGTACGATTGGGTTTTTGGCCTGGCGGTTTTCATAAATAGTCACCCTAGTTAGGATTTTGGCTATGTTTTCCGGTATTTGGATTTCTTGGTTTTGCGACTGGATGTTGTATTTGGTCATTGGACGTTTGTACGTCAACGATGAAGGTTGTTTGGTTGTTTTGCATGCGTAGGCTATAGGTTTAACCTATGAGCGTACCGCGTGCCGTATTTGGATTTCGGAATTTGATGTTAATAGCTTTGCGAATTCATATTGATTGAAGGTATCTTCGCATGAATTTCGAGACGACAAAGCGCAGCAACTACGGCTAAGCGAGGAGTTTAGCAGGTGAGTAGATTTATATCTACGGGGGAAGTCGGGTGGATGGCGTATAGCACCCCCGCAAAAATTGATATGGAATATCGTTTGATTATTTTATCCTGATAAATGATATGCGGCGGACATGATTATAGGATTTACAAACGATAATATAATAGAAGTTGATGCTAATGGACATATTGACATATGAGAATATAAACGATAAGTGAATTATGATAGGTACGAATTGAAAGAGAACAAGTGTGACGTTTATATAATGTGATGCGAGATATTAATGTGATGAACGAGTATACGATATGATATGATGACTTTGTGTGATATGTCGTTATATGGATTCGAGTCGTTATGAGATTATTGATACCTTTGTAGGTCCCCTAATATGAGTTTGACATGGATGTGACCTGAGAGATAGGTATATATATATGGATAATGTTTTGCATATTGAGTGATATGCTATACGAGAATTAGATCCGTACCCCGATGTTGTATAGGTTGATAGAATCCCTATTTGTTTAATGCTGCCGTACGATAGATTACCGTATGCGATGAGTTTTACCAGTTGATTTATCCATACCCTTGTTTAGAGAAGGTCGTACGATGGAATGTACCGTACGTGATATTGTGAGGATAGATGCCGATTGATGGATTCACCGACTCGGATATATATATATATATATATATATTGTAGACACGTATACCTTATAACTTTTAGCTGATGATGTACTTTATGCTACGATCATGTTATTCTCATTGTATTAAATATACCTATGCTAGTACACCTACACCATTATCGATGATGCGTATGTTACACTTACACAGATTTGCCGGTTCACATACCTTCATCATCGATAATTTCCATGTCACTACACAGTAGAATTGCTACATCATGCAATGATATATTTGCTATGTTCATATCACAGTTCCACGTTGCATTAAATATACGGACATGCTTGCATCCTGTTAAATTTTGCATACATACTGACATGTACACCCACATACTTGGTTACAGCTACCTGTACTTCATGCATACATACTGTCATGTATACCCACATATCTTGCTATAGCTGCATATACCCTTAAGTGGTATTGTATTGACATGTGATATTGAGACGTTGATTATTGTGCTATTGCGCTTATGAAATGCATCATACATGCATGCTTACATGTAGATACATTTATCTTGCTATAGTTATATGTACACCTCATATGATGCTGCACTTGATTTCGGTGGAGTTGGGAACCGCGTGATATATTTTAAAACCGGATTCATTTAAAAGAGCGGTTTTCCCTTAATATGGTCATATTGCTGTTTTATGTTGCATATATCAGTTTTTCATGGATTTACGTATTAAGATATGGATTTCATGTGATTTATGGATTTGAGAACCGTGGGGGTATTTCAAGAAACTATTTATTGTTTGATAACCCAGTTTCTCTTGATATAATGTTTCAGTGCGTCCACCATGAGATTTCTTGGTTCTAAGATTTGTAATATATACCCGATGCGAGGAGCGCAGTGGGCCGTGTGCGGGTACATGATGGGGCCTGGTATGGTTCCATTCGGCAAGAAGATCGCAGTCGATGGCGATGAGCCTGGAAGGCTGGGCAAGTAACTACCGGTGATAGTATTTGGACTCGGCTGTTATCGTGGGAATACCGACCGGAGTGTTGTACAGACAGGCATCAAGGCCAGTCGTAGGGACAGCGCCTGTGGCATGAGGATTTACGTGTCGATTCTAGACACGGGTTTCATGATGTTTCGAGTGTCGAGGTTAGACACTCAGGTTTCCATGATATTGTTGTGTCACGAGGGACACACGTTGTTTTATATACTCATATTTGCCTGCATATGCTTCGATGATATTTACATCCAGGAGTTTGTTGTGTCAGTGGTTGACATGTGGACGAGATCCACTGCATACATGCATTGATTATATTGTTAGACGAGATCCACTGCATACATACATTGATTATATAGTTGGACGAGATCCACTGCATACATGCTTTGATTATATTGTTGGACGGGATCCACCTGCATACATGCATTGATTATTTTTTTGGATGATATCCACTTGCTGATAGGCATTTAGTTTGTGTTGGCACATATGCTGATACGGTCATCCTAGATATCATAGTATTACCTTTATGATATAATTGACCTAGGAATCGTTGTTTATTTTGATTTTTACCTGATGATGTTTTTCTATTCACTAGTTGGCAACTCACCCCCGTTGTGCCACAACTCTTGCAGGTTGACCGCATGGATCAGTAGCGGCATCGCTGGCACACAGCTGTTTTCGGGTGATTTGCTTCTGGTAGGTGGTACATATTGGATCGTGCCACTCTCATATTATGATTCCTTTGGTATCTAGTCAACTCCATCAATTCAGAAACTAGTAAATTGTATTTGTTGAAGACTTAGAAGACTTGTAGTTGCGAGACTTGAGCGATGGGTTTTATGTTCGCTTTTGGGGTTGATGTCTTGCTTTACTTTATTTTCTTATGTGGATCTACGCCATTGGGCGTCGTATATTTATGCTCGTGGTGGTTGTTTCTGCCGTTGGGCATGATTTACTCCTGTTTGGAATGCTTTATTTATATTCTGTATTGTACCCGTTTTCGGGGCTAGTTTTTACACAGGAGGTGCTGCCCAAATTTTCGAAAGACAAAACGTGATTTATTATACCTTTATTTCAAAGTTTCACCTCTTTATTTTTTAAAAAGGGTTTAGATTTCTGGGTTTCAGCTTACTTGAATTATGTTACGCCTGTAGACGTCGCGTGACTGAAGTGATGGTCACGAGCTAATATTTCTGGTCGTGACAACTGCCGAAGCATAGGGTATCTCTTGCATACGAGCTCTCTCCAAATCAATCTCGGAAGACATCCTTTTGGAGAGAGTGATTCATAAGTAAATGGACGAACCACCACGCTTAGAATCCTCCATACTAAACCCTTTTAGTATGGTGTTAATGTACCTGAATTTGCGACACTCCTAACATCAACTTAGAACTATCACCATAGATCATAAACTACAAGATGTAGTAGGTATCATCCAAATCTTCTATTGAGAATCCCCGTGATAAGAGGAGCTTGACCGAGTGTAGCATAGGAAACCATTTCCTATCAAGAGTATGTCATCTACGTAAAATACATATAAGAAAATCTTACTCTCTATAACCTTCTTATATATACAAGGTTCATCTACCCTTTTGATGAAGTCAAACTCTTTGACTATCACATCAAAACAGATTTTCCAACTCCGCGATGCTTGCATTGATCCTGATGGACTTAAGCATAGCTTTGAAAGTCTCAACTTTCCCATTTACACCAAGAATATTCTCAAGATCCTTTTGCTCCCAATGGGTTTTACCCCTTCCGGTGCAACATCAAAGTTATACTTTGTTGGTGTACATGGATTCCATCTTTGATCGCATAGCATCCATCCGTTTCACAAAGTCACCATTCCTGATGGTCTACCTGAACCCGGTTGGGCCATCATCTCCTGACGCAATCCTTGCTCCTACTGTTACCGAGAAGACAATAGTATCTCTCAAATGGATGAGGAACCCTACCAGATTCGTGGAGAGGCTGAGGATCGTTGGAGACTATTGAATCCTTTGGTTTCACCAAATCATCAGCTGTTAGTTTGTCAAGCTGGAACACATTCCAGTTCTACCTCATGACCACTAATTTCTTCACAAGAAAGCCCTTTTTAAAAGGGTGGCATGATGAGAAACAAAACACATTTTGCTCCTCATTGTGGTAGAAGATATTCCCTCATGAATATTCGGGATATCCTAACAAACTTGTACAGAACTGACCTTGCCTCGAGCTTGTCCAGATTCTGCCTTTCAACATAGACCGGACAACCTCATTTCGTAACTCGCTTAAGATATGGTCTCTTCCCACACCATATCTTAGATGTAGTGGTAGGCCCTGATTTGGATGGAACCACATTCAATATGTATGCAGCTTCTCAAGTTCATAACACCATAAGGAAACAGGTAACTCAGCAGTACTCATCATAGAGCGCGCCATATCTCACAGGGTGCGATACCTCTGCCCCGATACACCATGGTTATGTAGTGTATACGAAAGAGTAAACTAAGAGAGAATCACATTCTCCTTTTAGAGACTCCAGGAACTCCATGCCCAAGTACTCTCCTCCTCGATCACATCAAAGGATTTTAATACTTCCACCCGTCTGGTTCCCAACTTCAAGCTTATATTCCTTGAATTTCTCAAAAGTTTCAGACTCATGTTTCAACAGGAACACATGTCCGAATCTTGAGAGATAGTCGATGAATGTAATGAAGTACCAAGAACCAACCTTGGCATTTGTAGACATTGGACCATATACATCAGCATGTATGCGTCTCAAGAGTTCACTAACTCTTTCTCTGTTTTCAATAAACGGAGTATTGGTCATTTTACCTTTGAGACAAGACTGGAAAGTATCATAAGATGAAAATTCGAACATCTTCTTATATTCATCCTTATGTAACTTAGCTGGTCGTGTCTTATTGATATGACCTAGTCTACAATGCCACAAGAAGGATTCGTCCAATTCTGAACTACTCCTTTTGTGTGTATTCTATATAATTTGAACTGTGGTTTGATTTAGAACTTATATGCCATTACATAACGTGACTGATCGAATCAACACTTGATTCAGGAAAATGTTCACAACATTATCCTCCAATACATAATTATATCCTTCTTTAACTCAGTAAAGAACATGATGTAATGTTGTATATCAGGTTCGGTATGTAATAACATTTGTTCATAATCAATGAATTAATACATGGTGATATCTGCCAACAGATTTGGCTGCAACAATTGCACCATTCTCTAACACTTAGAGACATATCACCCATTCTCAGTTCTCTACCTTTCTGTAGCCCATGTAACATATTACATATGCGGGATCCTGATCCGGTATCACATACCTAGGACGTAGAGGATACTGAGAAACAGTTCTCGGGAACGAACACACCCGATGAATATGCATCAACATGCTTAATCCTCGATTGGGTGGCATGGGAATTCGGATATTCCCCTATATCTTGCTCGGACTTATAACAATTATAAGTCGGAGCGGAACCAACGTTCCTTAGCTCAGTATAATAGCAGGTTCGGTCAATGCATCCATATTATTATCTTGATTAAGGCGTGACATGATCGCTACCAGGAGAGAGAGAGAAGAAAACACTCTACGTGCGCTCTTGCAAGATCAGATTGGTCATTATTTTATCTAATCAGGATAGCTCCCACTGTTTTAGTCAAATCTACCTTCAAACCCTAAAAGGTAAGACTAGCTGGGATTAATTACACCCTACATGTTCGCCAATCTTTCAAACAGGCCAGTGTCGGTACTTTAAGAGAGGTTCCCCATGCTTTCGCACGGACCTAATTAAAATAAACCTCGTTTTCCCAGGGGCATAAACCCGTCAACACCATTCTAGACACCTACTTGATCGGCTAATTATAATGTGTAAAACTCTCCCAGGAGTAACTCTTACTCGCAGTGGGTATCGGGATCCTATGACCTTGACGCATGCCAACAAAGCATAGTCCGCTAGTCAAGTTCTACCCGTACATTTCATGATTGAATTAATCCCACCCGCACGACCCTTGACGCAGGCCAACAAAGTCGCACGACTACCCTAATCCAATCGCATCGTATGCAGCAGATAAGCACTAGTTAGCTACCGAACAATACGCCTTGACGCAGGCCAACAAACGTAGCACGAATACTAAGTATTACTTATCTGAAATGACGGAGGGCTACGACAGGTTTTTATGAAAACCTTTTGCATAATGAACTTGATCTCGTTGTAGAATCGAGTGATTTTGAAAAGGAGTGTTTTTGAGTCCTTTGCTAGTTTTTCTAAAGAGGTCACTCCAGGTGAAGGGATCTCGGCTCTTTCCTCATCGAATGAGGTGTGGGATATTTCACAAATACCACTATGCAAAGCAAAAACTATAGAAGCTAGCAAAAACAAACCGAGTGGGTTGTAGCCTCTGCTAGTTTCGCTAAAGTGGTTACTCATGGTGAAGGGATCTCGGCTTTTTCCTTATCAAATAAGGTGCTGGATATTTTACAAGGAATACCGCTATGTAAAGAAAGAACTAGAGCTACAAGTTTTTAAACAAGTTTCTACAACATGTTTTAGGTTTCTTTCATTTCAATAATTTCATTAATGAAGTCCCATTTATTTTATGCTTCCTAAGTATCACATAACAAACGAAAACAGCAATATTTATTATATCTCATATATATAATATAGGCATTCGTCTCAGAACATATCAAGTGATCACATCACATAATATCAGTAGCAGAAGAATCACATATGAAATATTGGATATACTAAGAATTCGGTGTTTTTTTATCCAGTAAAAATGCGGATTCCACGGTCGTGATGAATAGCCAAACTGTAAGTCCATGTCACGCACCCCACGAGCTTGCGGGGAGACGAAATATATGAAAAACAATTATCAAAGCTTCGTAACACGGACTTGAGCACACGGATCGTGTCTAAACCATTACTAGCAAACTACGTAAGGTTTAACTACTCTGATTCGAAGTTATACCTCACGTTACTTGTCCTTCGGGTCTTCATCGCTGTCCTCCACCCTTCGTCGGCTCTATAGAACATGGGCACCTCAACGGCCTCCTCGAGTTAAAGACGATCCACCCGAGAGTCTATAGTCCGAGCTCTAATCTCAAATCTGAGATAACTACGGCTTCTAGTTTGCTAATCTAGAAGTCCTAGAGGCTGTAGAGTATTTATATGGATTACTTAGTCACTTAAACCCTAGGTTTCTCAACTTATGAGAGCTATTAGGGTTTGAGGAAGAAGATGAAGACTTGAGGAGAGAGAAAGCTTTTGTGATAATGATATGAATAATAACTCATGAAAGAATATAATGAAGCATACAAATATCTCTTGATCAAATATCTAGAAATATCTTGTGAGCTTAATTTAATACTAAGGGTGAATCATCTCATGAGTTATTAAGCATTTAATGAAAACTTACACCTCATCTCTCCACCTCATTTGTGTTTAATCCAAAAAGAAATAAATACAAATGGGTCATCTTCGTCTAGAAGCTTTCCGACAAATTATGAGACTACCCCTCCCATCCGTATTTCCGAAAAACACGGATAATCTTTGACTGAATAAATCCATCTGTATAATACTAGAATCTGGCTTAAACCAAAGCCCGCTAGTATTATCTGCCCGATCTTAATACGTGCATAAGTGTACGTAAGTGATCGCGGCCCTGCCGTAAAACCATACGGCCTCTACACCTTTTGCCCGGTGCAGGGAAACTCTCTGTGTGGGACTCTAAAGACTCGACACTACGATGGCAGTGGGTTTAACCACAGGCCGCAAGCGGTACTAGCTGTACGTAATGGTCCCCAGGTAGATGTCGATAAGAAGGACGATGAGGAAATCCATCCGAACTCCAACTGAGCCTGATGTGACAATCTCCGTACAGTCCGGTCTGTTCGTCTTGGACTATCGCATATCGGGCCTAGGGGCGGTAAACGTCAGACCCCTAATAGCGGTATAAGTCGTGTCGGAGTGAAGCCCATTACACCTTGAGAAACTACTGGAACCTACCAGTAAATCTCATTTGCCCAGGCCAGGGACTTTGCGTAATGGCTCTCCATATACAGCGCGATATCAACCTCTAATACTGGGAGAGACGAATCCTGTCTAACCGCCACTACCTCCAA
Organism: Agapanthus africanus; assembly: GCA_030015575.1. NCBI lineage: Eukaryota > Viridiplantae > Streptophyta > Magnoliopsida > Asparagales > Amaryllidaceae > Agapanthus > Agapanthus africanus. The sequence continues at coordinate 201,131,213 of CM057343.1, read as the reverse complement.
GTGCTTCGGGACACCACCCAACTACTACCTATTTGCACGACTCCTTTAAGCCGTGGTAGGGTAGTAATCTAAGTACAGTTGAAATACACCGGAGGCGAAGTAGCAGTATCAAGTCGACGGATTAAGCTATACTCATGTCACCTGGGAACTGCTATCTGACGATGGGTATAAAACCAACCTGCAGTTCCTAGCGTGTCCTTTCCGGTGTACCCGTAACCTAATGAGCACCTGCATACTATCTCCTGTACGACGTACTGATGGCTGTGGGACAGACCATCTCCCTATGCTGGGACGAGAAGCGTATACACCAGTCTACTCCGGAGTATCGATGTCCTATCTCGATAATCCTACGACCAAGGACCTGTATAGGATGTTGCTTATAGACTACCCAGCCCCCACTAGTGTGACTGCCATCACAATGCTGGTAATCAAGCAAAGATCCTAAGGGCTCTACTAATATGTATAAGCGATACGTTAAAAGAAACATATGCACATATTAAAGTAGACACAAACCAAGTCGCATACTACCATTTTTAGCAAGACTGTCAATACAACTGTGAATATCCTAAGCTTCCATTAAGTAATATACAAACTAGTATGATACAATAATGACCTCTAGGGCATAAACACTAACAATCTCCCACTTGCACTAGGGCCATGTACTGGCATATCGCAGACCTATCATCTCGAATAGCCTCTCGAACTGCGTCTGAGGAATGACCTTTGTGAATGGATCAGCAGTGTTATTCTCCGTATCTATTCTCATTACCTCGATCTCCCGGCGATCTACGATCTCTATAATCAGGTGATACCGCCTTAAGATGTGTCTGGACTTCTGATGGGACTTGAGTTCCTTCGCTAAAGCTATAGCGCCGTTTTTGTCGCAATACAGAGGTATTGGATCAACACTGGTAGGAACCACCTAAAGTTCTATGAGGAACTTCTTCATCTAGACAGCTTCTTTTGCGGCATCGCAAGCAGCTATGTACTCCGCTTCCATCGTTGAGTCAGCAACGGTGTCCTGCTTGGAACTCTTCGAGCAGACCGCCCCTCCATTAAGGGTAAAGACATAACCTGACATGGACTTGGAGTCATCCTTATCACTCTGGAAGCTGGAGTCGGCAAAGGCCTCGATCTGGAGGTCTTTTCCGCCATACACTAGGATCATCTCCTTAGTCCTCCTCAGGTACTTGAGAATGTTCTTTACTGCTATCTAGTGCTTCTCCCCTGGGTTTGCATGATACCGGCTTACAACACTCAATGTGTATGCTACATCTGGTCTGGTACATAACATCGCATACATTATAGAGCCTACCGCAGAAGCGTAGGGTATAATCGACATGCGAGCCTTTTCCAAATCAGTCTTGGGAGACATCTCTTTGGAGAGGTTGATTCTGTGACAAGCCGGTAGGTTACCGCGCTTAGAATCATCCATACTGAATCTTTTCAATATGGTGTCTATGTACCTGGACTGCGAAAGTCCCAACATCCTCTTTGATCTATCACGATAGATCTGGATCCCCAGAATGTAGGTGGCATCACCCAGGTCCTTCAAGGAGAACTTCTGTGACAAGAATCCTTTGACTGACTGTAGCATAGGAATATCATTTCCTATTAGGAGAATGTCATCCACGTACAAGACGAGGAATACTACAACTCTCCCTACAATCTTCCTGTATATGCATGGTTCATCTGGATTCTTGATAAAGTCGAATTTTTTGACAGTATCATCAAAACAGATGTTCCAACTCCGTGATGCCTGCTTTAGTCCATAAATGGACTTAAGCAACTTGCACACTTTACCGCTGCTCCCACTCTGAATGAATCCCTCTGGCTGATCCATATAGACGAATTCTTCCAAATTACCATTTAGAAAAGCCGTCTTTACGTCCATCTGCCAGATCTCATAATCGTGGAAGGCAGCAATGGCAAGAAGGTCCCGAATGGATTTGAGCATAGCCACTGGAGAAAAGGTTTCGTCATAGTCCAAACCAGGTCTTTGGCGAAAACCCTTTGCAACAAGTCTAGCCTTATAGGTTTCAACCTGTCTATCTACACCAATCTTCTTTCTGAAGATCCATTTGCATCCTACAGGTTTTACCCCATCTGGAGCAATGTCCAAAGTCCATACTTTGTTAGTGTACATGGACTCCATTTCGGTCCGCATTGCATCCAGCCATTTTACCGAGTCGCCGCTCTGAATGGCTTGCTGGAAGCTAGTAGGGCCATCATTGTCAATGATGCAATCTTCTCGATCCGCATCTATGAGAAAACCGTAGTATCTCTCGGGCGGATAAGACTGCCTACTACTTCCTTGGATAGGCACTGGTATGTCCCTTTCTTCTGAAACTTCTGGTTCTACCATACTTTCAGTAACAGCTTGTGGTTCTGGAATTTCTTCCAGTTCTATTGTGCTCCCATTCTTCTGATTTTCTAAAAATTCAGCTTCCAAGAACTGGGCATGACGATAAACAAAAACCTTTTGTTCTTCTGCGTAATAGAAATAATACCCCTTGGAGTTCTTTGGATATCCCGTAAACTTACACTGTACTGAGCATGCTTTGAGCTTGTCCGGATGCTGCTTTTTTACAAAAGCTGGACATCCTTATGTCTTCAGGTACTGAAGATAGGGTTTCTTCCCACTCCACATCTGATATGGTGTGGTAGGCATAGTCTTAGTTGGAACCTTGTTCAAAAGATATGCAGCTGATTCTAGTGCATAACCCCAGAAAGATCACGGTAACTCAGCCTTACTCATCATGGAACGAACCATATCCAATAGGGTTCATTCCTCCTTTCCGATACACCGTTGTGTTGTGGTGTGTATGGAGGAGTAAGCTGAGAGAGAATTCCATTCACTTTTAGGTAACCTAGGAACTCGGCACTTAAGTATTCACCACCTCGATCAGATCTCAGTGTCTTGATACTTTTGCCTGTTTGGTTTTCCACTTCATCCTTGTATTCCTGGAATTTCTCAAAGGCCTCGGATTTATGCTTCATTAAGAAGATATGTCCATACCTAGAGAAATCATCCGTAAAAGTAATGAAGTAGGAATAACCGCCTCGCGCATGTGTAGATATTGGACCACACACATCGCTGTGTATGAGTCCCAAGAGCTCTCTCGCTCTTACTCCATGTCCAGTAAACGGAGTCTTTGTCATCTTTCCCATGAGACAAGATTCACAATTAGCATAAGATTGATATTCGAACGGATTCAAATATCCTTCTCTATGTAACTTAGTCAACCGTGTTTTATTGATGTGACCTAGTCTGCAATGCCATAAGAAAGCCTGATTTACTTCTGGAGACTTTCTTTTTAATGTTTTCTGTATATTGAAAACCTGAGCTTGATTCAATACATATATACCGTCATCTAATGTACTGAACCCAATCAGAACTTGATTTAAGTGGATGTGAACTACATCGCTTACGAATGTAAAAGCATATCCCTCTCATGAAAGTGAGGACACTGATATGATATTAAGTCAAACTAGGTACATATAAACAGTTACATAGTATCAATATATGCCCACTTGTCAAACCTAGGCGATATTCTCCCACGGATTCAGCGTCCACGCTCATTCCGTTCGCAACTCTTAGAGACAAATCGCCTACCCTGATAACTCTACAGTTTCTCAAAGCATGTAATGAATTACAGATATGAGATCCTTCTCCGGTATCTAGTCCCCAGGAAGTAGAGTTAATGGACAAACAGTTCTCAATTACATACACACTTGAGGCCGAAGCCACAATGTAAGACCCGGTCCTTTTTATACGCCTAAAATCCGTATTTCTTTTTTTAAACCAAATTTTGTTACTTAATTATTTTAATAAAACCCACTCCCTATATTTAGCCCCATTTAATTTCCTATTACTCCTAGCACAGCCCATCACCTTTTATTATTTATTCCCAAAATTTTCCCCCAGCAGCCCACCAAGCCCGGCCTCACTCTCTTATCCTTCTTTTAATTTCCAAAATCGAATCCTAAAACCTATCCAATTTCCCTCAGCCATTTGTTTTCCCTCTGCCCATTGGTTTTAAATAAAAATCCTTAAATTTATCCACCCAAGCCCAGCTGCTCACACTAATAATCATTTTATTTTTACTTAAGCCCCGGCCCAGCATTCATTTAACCCAGCCTACTGATCCATTCAGCCCACCCCTCTCTTCTCTTCAATTTCCTTTAAATTTTTTCTAATTATTTTTCCCGGCTCGGCCCACTCCTTCTCCTCTCACTCACGTCTCAACCCGACCCGCTCCTCGACCCGACCCGCCTCCCCTTCTTCTCCAACGGCTCTCCCCTTCTCCCGCCCACGCCATTGATTCCTCGACCCGCTTCCTCCGCCCACACCCACGTCGCAGCGCGCGTTTCCCCACGACTCGCTCCCCAACGCTCACACTTCCAACCCCTCTCGACACCCCCGGGCTCGCCATCGCTCTCCTCTCGTTCTCTCATCCTCAACTCGAGACTCCACCACCACCTACAACTCTCCTGCAACCATTTTCCCGCCGTCGACGACGACGACTAGGACCCCCTAGTTCCTCTCCCTCGCATCTCCCTCCTCTTCAGACCCTACTCCACTCCACCTCATTCAACTACCTCGTCACCCTTCATCGAGACCTCCTCACTGCACCCATCCTAGCTCCCCACTGCCCCTCGCCGTCGACGATCCATCGCCGACGAGTCTCTACTAGCCTTGCCGACGAGCTCCCCACTGCCCGAGCATCACCCCCTCACCATCACCTGAGCTCGAGACGGCCCCTGCACACCCAGCTCCAACTCCCGCACCCACGACGCCGGCAAGCTCTCCGCTGCACCATCGTCGACCACTTCTCTCCCCTCATCTTCTCACCGCCGGCGCCTCCTCCTGCTCACGATCCCCCGATCTGCAACATCTCTCTCTTCCTCTTCCTCTCTCTCACCTTCTCACCTTTCTCTGTTCTCCCTCATTCTCTCTTTCTCCCCTGCATCTCTCTCTCATTCCTCTCTCTCTTTTTCTCACTCAGCTCTCCCTCTCTCCCTCTCTCTCTATCTCATTTCTCTCTCTCTCTCTCTTTCTCTGCCTACTCTCTCTCTCTCATTTCTCTCTCTCTCTCTCTCCAAATCTCACCGTCTTTACATTCTCTATCAACCTACTACCACCACACGACATTGCCCTAGCCCGCAGACATCCCGACGACGCCCGAGCCTCCACTGACTGAGAACAGACCCGAGCTCACCCGGAGCCGTAGCCGTCGCGGTGCTAGCTCGTCGCGCGCCGTACTGTACCACGCTGCCGTTCAACCCCGAGACAAATCCAGGCAAGTATTTTACTTGCTTACATGCTATTTACTTAAGTTACAGTCGTTAATTGCATAGATAATAAAGCTACAAGTCTAAACAAATTATGTACCATACCTGTTCGACGCGTGTTCCCAAAGAAAATACTTTTCTAAATTGATGGAACTGGATTAATTACTTTGGCCCTGGCTATGATGAATACCTTGTGCAAGTTTCGCTGGAAAATATGACCGTTAGTGACCAAAATGACTACCCCCAAGTTTAATCGTAAAACTGTAATTTTATTGTACCTGAAAACCGTTAAATTCACCATAAATCATATACATACTAGAATGATGCGTTCGATGGCTCAAATCGAAGACGACTCGATGAGATTTAACCCTGTGCAAGTTTATAATAGTTTCTTTAATTAAACGGTGTCAATATTTGGATCGGAGTGCGACTCTGGACTGCAGTCCAGAGCGACTCCAGTGGTTGGTTGCTGTTCCGTAATGGGTACCACTTGGTTTACTTAACTCGTGGATTGCGGAACTCCGCTGTTTTTTTATAGGTGAACCTGTTAGCTAGATAACACAATTAGTTTCATCCTGTTTCGTTATCATTTGTTATCTAATCTGTAATTTAAAAGATCGGGACGCATAACAGTCCCAACAGATTCAGAGCTGACCTATTAGAGTTAAACAGAGTATATCTCCTGACGTACAGATAAGATTGAAGATCCGTCTATTGTGTTGAAAACCTTACTGAAAACCCTAGATTTCATCTAACTGTAGCATTGCTAAAATCTGATCCCAATTGGGATTAAAATGCGCTGCGAAATGGATTTCTGATTCTGAAACCGGATTTCCAGCCGCGAGCGCTTAAAATGAAATGGCTATAATTAATGATCCTGGAACCCGATTGGCTTGAAATTAAATTCGATGGATGAACAACTGAACATACTAATTACTACCTGTTTATCGTTTCGCTAAATTATATACGTACGATTCATGATAAATCGTGCAAGTGAAAGAATACTATTTTTGTGACACCTTAATTGTGCTTATATACTGTTCACGCATCATATCATACCCATATCATGGTAGTGATAACCTAGTGATATCGTGCATTTACCCAGTGTTAGATTCTAGTGATGATTGTGGCAAGTACGTCAGTGTTCGTGTATCCGTGAATAAGTGAAAGTGATACGTACTTGTACACAATCAGTGACCCTATTATTCTATTGCATTGTCGACGTCTGTGGGATGCGTGTACGTGTGACTATAAGTGGTATGGGACAGTTATGGAAGCGCTTGCACGGGTGTCACAGATAAGGCATCCGACACTGCCATTTATCTTAGATATTAGTCGGGACATGCTTGATGGAGGTCCTGTCTCCAGTTCTCGCGCAGACTTGTCACGTATCGATTAGTACTTAGGGTTATGGTTAGCGTTTGATGTAGACCACGGGGTGTGGGGTAGTTTAGGTGTGAGTTCAACAGAATCTCGGGAGTCCCATGCCGGCTTATATATTTAGGGAGATATATGGAGATTTACAGGGTATGTGATATACACCGTGGTATACATGTTACATGTTGGGCCCGTGGTCCCTTGCCCTTGGGTTCTACCCTTGGGTGGAGGACACTCGCGAGTGGTTGATTCTCACACTTGGACTGACGATAGGCTTAGTGACCTGTACAGTGAGACTTAGAAACTGATAGGGATACTGGCATTGAGATATTTTATTTACTGTGTTGACATATGTGACATATCGTTCTATTGCTTTACTGTTCCGCTGCATTGATTACTGCTCATTCATATTCATGCCGTCATTGATTTACTGTTTCATATATCTATTACCACTGTTAGAACTGTCATTTGATGTTATATATATTATATTGCTATTGTGTCGCTCTGACGACCTGAGTATGCATGCTCAGTATGAGGAGAAGATTTAGCCTGGACCAGAACTAGACGTGCAATACAGACTTCTTGACTTGCTATTCAGAGTTATATCTTTTGTTTCCCATCAGGTCAGTTCATTTTACTGTTTTATTCCAGTTACTGCATTTCTCATTACCTGCGCATTATTTACTTTTTACCATGATAAACTAGAAGCCGAAGTGTGACTACGGTGGGACTTTTCCTTGACCGTAGGAGCATGGCTGGCCTTTTCTACCCCTCGTATTCCGTATTTTGGGAAGCGGGGCGTGACATGGTTTAGTTGGTATCAGAGCCCAGGTTTTGCTTCGATTGGGATTGCAGTTTTCCGTGTATAGCTTGACAATCTAAGACATTCCTCGGTCTAGGTTGTAAACTTGTCATTCTTGATCCATATTCACATCGTGTGTTCAGCTATTCTTTCGCTAGGGTTTCAAGTAACTTGGCAAAGTTTCATGGTTGTAATTGTGAACTACATCACGATTACACTACCATACTCTGTTTAAGTGACTTGGAATCGTACGGTTGATTCCCCACTTATAATAAATTCAGCACCTCTGATTCTTGAATCTTTGTCCTATCCATATTATATCTTGATTCGAATAGCTTGTGACTTATATCATTCTCAAAATTTTTGTTTCAGGATCATGTCTTCCAATGAATCTTCATCTATATCCGCTCTCCAGAATCAGACCGTTGAGATTCTGAGTGTACTGCAAGGTTTGAAAGAAGCCCAGGAGCGAACAAACGACTTGTTAGATGAAGGACTGAGAAGGCAGGTGAATCAGGCACCGGCGGGAGTCTCCAATCATAGAGGGATCCCTATTAGACAAGGAAAAGAGAAGAAGATGAAGCGCCCATTTGTTCCCCCAAGACAGAAGCAGCAGAAAACCCAAAGTTGTGGGTACTGTATGAGACCAGGACATCTTCAGAGGGATTGCCGCCGCGCCCAAGGGAAATGTCTGATTTGTGGATCCAGCGAGCATCTCATCAACGGTTGCCCAGAAAGGAAAGACCTACAAGGAGGAAACTCGTCCACTCTCCCCACTTCTGCCAAGTTAGGATTATCGCGTAGTTCGAACTTCGACGATAAGGCAGACCTAACGCAGGATTCAACTCACGCGACGAGAATGCAATGTTATAGTAGTCGAGGAAGAATTTTTCATGTTATCTACTTTCAGTAATAATGTTGTTATCTTTTTATGAATATTTCTTTCCGTTTGAAATCTTGTATCCGCTGAACTTTTGATTGAATGCAATAAAATTTGAATCATAATATATGTATCATTCTCATGCTTTCTCTCTATCAAATTCTATTCATTATCACAGTATTTTAAATACTAATCTTTCAATTTTTGCAACCGCATATTTTCCTATACTTCGTACCTTGAGCTTTTTCTTGATGTATTCCACTGTCTAATCATGACTTTTCTTTTCAGACCATGGTCCACCCCGGAGCAGCGCCGCATCTAGATGAGGATGCACAGTCATGTGTTTCCTTAGACCGCACACTGATGGATTCTGACGATGAGATCAACGGTCCCCAAGTCAATTTCGAAAACCACGATCCAGAGGGCGAAGGAGCAGCCGCCCCAGAGTTTGACATGATAGCTGATTCCGACGAAGAAGAAGGATATCCTGAAGAGAACCCTATAGAGGAAGACCCGATGGAGGAAGATCCCGATGAAGACCCGATAGAAGAAAATCCAGTTGAGGAAAATCCCGTGGAAGAAAATCCAGAAGAAGAGAATCACATGGAATCGGACCTCGATGAAGAAGCTCCATCCGAGGAAGAAGGACCAGAAGATTGGGACCCTACTGTGGAAGAACTACCAATTGCGATGCCCGTGAGGCGATATGGAAATGGACGCCCCTACCTGAGTGTGCGAGCCTACCGCAACCTACTGAATCTCCACAACCGCGGCTGACGGAATTTCTTTTGATGTTGTCTTTCTGGCCAAATAAAATGTGTATAGTTTAGGGCCACTTTCCGTCTTTGAGAATGCCTTGTTTCAGATTTTCTTGAATGAAATAAATCTTCTGAATTCGTAAACCTTTTGATTATTGGTTTGCTTGATACTTGTTTATTGCCCATATCCATTTATTTTTTTCTGCTGAATTCCCTGACTGTCCACCCTTACTCATTGTATAGTTTTCACCCCGTTTCGATTAGAAAATACCGCACCCTGATCCTTGGGATGAGCCACCCTTCATCCCTCGTCTGTGCCCCGTTTGAGATCCTTCTGGGAGGAGAACAATTCTTGTGAAACTTCCAAGTTCACTAACTCTTCAAATTTTGATTCGTGTGTTGTACCGACTGTTGTTTCCCCCACACTTTTCCTTTTGTATCTCTTGTTGCTCATACTTACTTCTTGTGCTGACCCTATTCCAATCTCTTTGACCTTCAGTCTAAAACCGCCACACTCCGACCTTCTGATTGAGCCACACATCCTTGTAATCCCTGCCCTAGCTAGCCCTATATATTTTTTTGTGTTTTCTTTTACTATATATATATTTTTGGTACCTTATTATTTGAAATTTGGTTTTCACTATCTTGAACTTGTCGAAAAGTGCGTGTTATTGACTACCTAGTTTTATGTATTTTAAAACACACTACTATTATCCTTATATATACATTTTTCAGTAGCGCAACCATACACCACGCATATTTTGTTCCATATTCTCATTTTCTTTGTGTGAGTTTTCTAGGTTATTTTAAAACTATTCGATCGATAAATTACTTTAAAATGTTTTAACCTACTAACTAGTTTACTCTACATTATTGTCGTTACTTTATTTTCGGGTTTTGTACCTACGATTACTATATAAATAGTTGAGCCTTATACCTATTATTTCTGCTTGTTTTAATAGGCTTAGATGTGCACATACTTGGGTTTCGACTTTTATCGAGTGCGCTTCGAATAATATTGTTCGTTATTGTTGTTATTTATATTTCCGTATTTATATTTGTTCGTATGTATTTATATCTTCAAATTTCTTCGTCCACGGATTTCTAGTAAATCATTATGTGTTAGTTTGCGACGTAGTAGCTTTCACTTAATATTTTATAACTTGTCATTCCTTTTAAATTTCGAGGACGAAATTTTTGTAAGGGTGGTATGATGTAAGACCCGGTCCTTTTTATACGCCTAAAATCCGTATTTCTTTTTTTAAACCAAATTTTGTTACTTAATTATTTTAATAAAACCCACTCCCTATATTTAGCCCCATTTAATTACCTATTACTCCTAGCTCAGCCCATCACCTTTTATTATTTATTCCCAAAATTTTCCCCCAGCAGCCCACCAAGCCCGGCCTCACTCTCTTATCCTCACAATTCTTTTAATTTCCAAAATCGAATCCTAAAACCTATCCAATTTCCCTCAGCCATTTGTTTTCCCTCAGACCATTGGTTTTAAATAAAAATCCTTAAATTTATCCACCCAAGCCCAGCAACTCACACTAATAATCATTTTATTTTTACTTAAGCCCCGGCCCAGCATTCATTTAACCCAACCCACTGATCCACTCAGCCCACCCCTCACTTCTCTTCAATTTCCTTTATATTTTTTCTAATTATTTTTCCCGGCCCGGCCCACTCCTTCTCCTCTCACTCACGTCTTAACCCGACCCGCCTCCCCTTCTTCTCCAACGGCTCTCCCCTTCTCCCGCCCACGCCATTGATTCCTCGACCCGCTTCCTCCGCCCACGCCCACGTCGCAGCGCGCTTTTCCCCACGACTCGCTCCCCAACGCTCGCACTTCCAACCCCTCTCGACACCCCCGGGCTCGCCATCGCTCTCCTCTCTTTCTCTCATCCTCAACTCGAGACTCCACCACCACCTACAACTCTCCTGCAACCATTTTCCTGCCGTCAACGACGACGACTAGGACCCCCTAATTCCTCTCCCTAGCATCTCCCTCCTCTTCAGACCCTACTCCACTCAACCTCATTCAACTACCTCGTCACCCTTCATCGAGACCTCCTCACTGCACCCATCCTAGCTCCCCACTGCCCCTCGCCGTCGACGATCCATCGCCGACGAGTCTCTACTAGCCTTGCCGACGAGCTCCCCACTGCCCGAGCATCACCCCCTCACCATCACCTGAGCTCGAGACGGCACCTGCATACCCAGCTCCAACTCCCGCACCCACGACGCCGGCAAGCTCTCCGCTGCACCATCGTCGACCACTTCTCTCCCCTCATCTTCTCACCGCCGGCGCCTCCTCCTGCTCACGATCCCCCGATCTGCAACATCTCTCTCTTCCTCTTCCTCTCTCTCTCCTTCTCACCTTCCTCTGTTCTCCCTCATTCTCTCTTTCTCCCCTGCATCTCTATCTCTCCCTCTCTCTCTATCTCATTTCTCTCTCTCTCTTTCTCAGTCTACTCTCTCTCTCTCTTTCTTTGCCTACTCTCTCTCTCTCATTTCTCTCTCTCTCTCTCTCTAGCACTCTCTCTCTCTCTCCAAATCTCACCGTCTTTACATTCTCTATCAACCTACTACCACCACACGATATTGCCCTAGCCCGCAGACACCCCGACGACGCCCGAGCCTCCACTGACCGAGAACAGACCCGAGCTCACCCGGAGCCGTAGCCGTCGCGGTGCTAGCTCGTCGCGCGCCGTACTGTACCACGCTGCCGTGCAACCCCGAGACAATTCCAGGCAAGTATTTTACTTTCTTACATGCTATTTACTTAAGTTACAGTCGTTAATTGCATAGATAATAAAGCTACAAGTCTAAACAAATTATGTGTCATACCTGTTCGACGCGTGTTCCCAAAGAAAATACTTTTCTAAATTGACGAAACTGGATTAATTACTTTGGCCCTGGCTATGATGAATACCTTGTGCAAGTTTCGCTGGAAAATATGACCGTTAGTGACCAAAATGACTACCCCCAAGTTTAATCGTAAAACTGTAATTTTATTGTACCTGAAAACCGTTAAATTCACCATAAATCATATACATACTAGAATGATGCGTTCGATGGCTCAAATCGAAGCCGACTCAACGAGCTTTAAACCTGAGCAAGTTTATAATAGTTTCTGTAATTAAACGGTGTCAATATTTGGATCGGAGTGCGACTCTGGACTGCAGTCCAGAGCGACTTCAGTGGTTGGTTGCTGTTCCGTAATGGGTACCACTTGGTTTACTTAACTCGTGGATTGCGGAACTCCGCTGTTTTCTTATAGGTGAACCTGTTATCTAGAGAACACAATTAGTTTCATCCTGTTTCGTTATAATTTGTTATCTAATCTGTAATTTAAAAGATCGGGACGCATAACAGTCCCAACAGATTCAGAACTGACCTATTAGAGTTAAATAGAGTATATCTCCTGACGTACAGATGAGATTGAAGATCCGTCTATTGCGTTGAAAACCTTACTGAAAACCCTAGATTTCATCTAACTGTAGCATCGCTATAATCAGATCCCAATTGGGATCAAACTGCGCTGCGAAATGGATTTCTGATTCTGAAACCGGATTTCCAGCCGCGAGCGCTTAAAATGAAATGGTTATAATTAATGATCCTGGAACCCGATTGGCTTGAAATTAAATTCGATGGATGGACAACTGAACATACTAATTACTACCTGTTTATCGTTTCGCTAAATTATATACGTACGTTTCATGATAAATCGTGCAAGTGATAGAATACTATTTTTGTGACACCTTAATCGTGCTTATATACTGTTCACGCATCATATCATACCAATATCATGGTAGTGATAACCTAGTGATATCGTGCATTTACCCAGTGTTAGATTCTAGTGATGATTGTGGCAAGTACGTCAGTGTTCGTGTATCCGTGAATAAGTGAAAGTGATACGTACTTGTACACAATCAGTGACCCTATTATTCTATTGCATTGTCGACGTCTGTGGGATGCGTGTACGTGTGACTATAAGTGGTATGGGACACTTATGGAAGCGCTTGCACGGGTGTCATAGATAAGTCATCCGACACTGCCATTTATCTTAGATATTAGTCGGGACGTGCTTGATGGAGGACCTGCCTCCAGTTCTCGCGCAGACTTGTCACGTATCGATTAGTACTTAGGGTTATGGTTAGCGTTAGATGTAGACCACGGGGTGTGGGGTAGTTTAGGTGTGAGTTCAACAGAATCTCGGGAGTCCCATGCAGGCTTATATATTTAGGGAGATATATGGAGATTTACAGGGTATGTGATATAAACCGTAATATACATGTTACATGTTGGGCCCGTGGTCCCTTGCCCTTGGGTTCTACCCTTGGGTGGAGGACACTCGCGAGTGGTTGATTCTCACACTTGGACTGACGATAGGCTTAGTGACCTGTACAGTGAGACTTAGAGACTGATAGGAATACTGGCATTGAGATATCTTATTTACTGTGTTGACATATGTGACATATCGTTCTATTGCTTCACTGTTCCGCTGCATTGATTACTGCTCATTCATATTCATGCCGTCATTGATTTACTGTTTCATATATTTATTACCACTGTTAGAACTGTCACTTGATGTTATATATATTATATTGCTATTGTGTCGCTCTGACGACCTGAGTATGCATGCTCAGTGTGAGGAGAAGATTTAGCCTGGACCAGAACTAGACGTGCAATACAGACTTCTTGACTTGCTATTCAGAGTTATATCTTTTGTTTCCCATCAGGTCAATTCATTTTACTGTTTTATTCCAGTTACTCCATTTCTCATTACCTGCGCATTATTTACTGTTTACCATGATAAACTAGAAGCCGAAGTGTGACTACGGTGAGACTTTTCCTTGACCGTAGGAGCATGGCTGGCCTTGTCTACCCCTCGTGTTCCGTATTTTGGGAACCGGGGCGTGACACACAACATGCTTCGTATCCTGGCTACTGGCTTCCAAAACCTTGCAATCCTTCTGCCAATGCCCGTTCCCATAACAATAGGAACATTGTAAGTGCACGGCGGCGCCCCGGCCGTCGATCCGACGCCGGAATGCGGAAACGAAAAACATTGCAAACTAGCAAACCGGCACCACCGCGCACTAAATACCCGGATCGGGCCATTAACCTAGCTACTAGCAAACTAAAAGATGGGTGAAGAAGTATACCAAGCGATCCGTGTCCTTCGGTCTTCGTCTCCACTACGATCTCCCGCGGAAACTCCATTCATCAACTCCTCGTCGGAAAGGGCACCACGTAGCCGAGTTCTTTTACGGGCTCCCACCTCTGGACCGAGGCAACTCGGGCGCGAAGTTGGATAGCCGACACGTCCAAGATATGCTGTAGATGTAGTGTAGAAGGCTATGTCTCTTTTGGGGTTTATGTTTCCATAGATGTGGAGGAATGAAGTCAAGGAAATATGGTTCTTTCATTTTTCCTTGCATGAAAATGAGATAAAGAAAATTGCTAACACTCAAAATGAATCTCTCTCATTTCCCTTTCTCATGTGGCCGGCCCCCTCTCTCTCAAAGAAATGGTGGAGGGAAAAAAAACAAAACAAGAAGAGAGGTGAGTGTAGGAAAAGAGAATGGGTGACCATAAGCAAATATGATGATAACAAAGTCATCTCAATTTCAAATCAACTCTAATCTCAAAAAAGCAAGCCATCATGAAAAAGCAAAGATGCTTAACCTTTCATAATGCCACAAATGCAAGAAACTCCTCCACAAAAAAGTTATTTGCAAACTTGCAAATAACCCCCTCCATCGGAATGTCCGGCCGCGAAGGAACAAAAGAAAACTTGCCGGAACGGAATGCAAACTGGCAACTTCAGAAAACTGATCCCGTAATAAATTACGGGAAAACCCCGCTACTGCATATACATGCCCGCATTTGTATTCCCACTGAACACAAATGCGAAGAGACAAAACTACACTATCAAATAATAGGATCCGGCTTAAGCCAAAGCCGGCTAGTAAAAACCGTCCGATCACGATCCGTGCAATACCGCACGTATCTGATCGAACCCTGCCATATCTCCATACGGCCTCTACAGCGTTTCGCCTGAAACATGAGTAACTGTGTGTGGTGGACTCTAAAGACTCGTCAATACTATGGCTGTGGATTTAACGACTAGCACGTCAGAGGTATTAGCCAAACGTGACGGGCCACCAGCTATTGACCAAAAAGGACGTCGATGAGCGAACTCATCCTGACACCCTACTGATCCTGTCAGTGACAATATCCATACAGTCCGGTCTATTCGTCTATGAGCATCGCATGGCGGGCCTAAGGGGTTGGTAAAAGTCAGACCCCCAATAGCGGTATAAGTCGTGTCGGAGTGTAGCTCAGAACACCCTGAGATACTACTGGAATACCTACCAGCAAATCTCCTGCCTTGGCCAAGGACTTTCCATGTTCTGGCTCTCCTAGACACAGCGCGACCTCACCCCCAATACCGGGAGAGACGAACCTCTGCAGATCCGCTCACTGCCTCCATATGGCTCGGGGCTGTACCCAACTAAAACCTGTTTGCATGTCTCCTTTGATCGTGGTAGGGTAGTAATCAAAGCACAGTGGGAACTCACACGAGACAAATGATGATCTCAGGTCGATGAACTAACCTGTACACATGTCACCAGGGAACTGCTATCTGACGTCTTGTATAATCCCAACTAGCAGGTTCCCGGCGAGTCCTGTCCGATGTACTCATAACCCAATGAGCACCTGTATACATCTTAGGTGAACTAACAAATACCAGTGGCTTGTGAGACCGGCCACCGCCCCTCGTCGGGGTCTCGACTGTATACACTAGTCTACTGTGGAGAATCGATGCCCTGTCTCGAAACTCCCACGACTAGGGACCTTTTAAGGATGTGCTTATAGACCCCAGCTCCCATGTATATGATCACCCTTATACTGCTGGTAGTCAAGCAAGAATCCTAGGGGCTCTATCAACGTGCAATAGTGATCTGTATGGTCACCTAAAGCAGTACACGATGATAAAGATAAACCAGATAGCATACTATCATCTTGAGTAAGACTGTCCTACCGGGATAGGTCCTCCCTCAATCATTGCAATCACGTGCCTGTGATCCAATAATTGACTCTGAGGGCACTATCTCCAACAATCTCCTACTTGCACTCAAGGCTAATTATTGCGATGTCGCATACTCACAGCCCGTGTGATACCAAACACCCAACTCCTCTACTAGTCAGTCTCACAAAGCTCGTTTGCGAAACTATTGCGTTCGAGGAATAGCCTCAGTGAGTGGATCCGCTCTGATGTTTCTTTCTATGTCTCTCTATATCTCAAGTTCGCGGAGAAAGCCATCTCCCGAAATGAGCAATACCTGTCTTAGAATGTCTGGATGTCTGATGGGACCTAGTTCATAAATGAACTTCAAATCCAAACTTCTTAGACTGTATCGTCAACTGAACTTAATCAGTATCCTGCGCCATCCTTCCCTCAGTATCCACCTGGACCACCTGTCCAAAATACTGCCCCTCGTCAGAGGGAAAACTATAACTCTGACGACCAACCTGTCGTCCATGTCACCTTGGAAGCCTGGAATGATAACTGTCTCCTAAAGGAGGCTGTCGTTATCATATCCCGAGAACATCCACTTATGCTCTAAAACTGCTTCCGACTGTTTCCCCAGGATTGGATCAATATCAACTTATTGCATCTACAGCAAGAACAACATCTGGTGTGGTACTTGACATCTCATGATCAACTCAATTGCCTAAGCAAGTGATCTGCCAATCATGCGTATCCCTCTCCCCTTTAGTCTGTAAGACACCTTTAGAGAGGGTGACTCCATCACCTGCAGGTATACTACCGTGCCAGGAGTCGTCCATTCTAAATACTCATAGAATGCTGTCTAAGTACCCAGATTGGGAAACTACCCAAATCTAGATCTAATACCATAGATCCAGTAACCAGAATGTCTGATATAATATCCAAGTCCTATATGGAGAAACCACTGTATGACGACCAAAGTATAACCGATCGTAGTATAGGAATGTCACTTCCTACTCAGTGTATGTCATCTAAATACCAGGACATCATACCCTACTACCTTCTTAACAGATCCATCCCCTATTCTGATAAAGTCAAACCTATGACTGTCACATCAGAAATAGATGATCTATCTCCGCTATATCTGCTTTAGTCTTTAAATAGACATAAGCCACCTGTCCACCAATGCTTCCGCTGCTCCCACTGACCATGACAACCCTCTGGCAAAGTCATATAGACGTACACTTCTAACGCTAGTTTAGAACGACGCTATACTCATCCTCCTGCCGGGTC
This sequence comes from Agapanthus africanus, assembly GCA_030015575.1. NCBI lineage: Eukaryota > Viridiplantae > Streptophyta > Magnoliopsida > Asparagales > Amaryllidaceae > Agapanthus > Agapanthus africanus. Next base: position 201,113,781 of record CM057343.1, on the reverse strand, counting down.
TCACAGTCTGGAACAACAACAATGGCAAGTCTAGGTAAACAAGAACCTCCCTGCCACCATCCCTGAGCATACCGAAGTACCTCTCGGGTGCCTGAGGTTACCCACCATATCTGCGGAGTGGCCAATGGAATGTCAAACCAGATTGAATCTTTAAGTTCTTATCAAATCTTCAGTAATCGTTTGCGGTTATGGAATCACTTCCAATTCTACCGTACTCCCACTACTGTTTTCTGAAAAAATCCATTTTTATTAAAACTGTGGCGAGTCAAGAACAATATCACTATTGATCTTCCAGATGGTAGAAAGTCAACCCTCGTCATTGTAACACCTTAGGTCATGTTTAGGGGTTAATTATATTTTAATAGATAGTTTTTGGTAAAATTTTACCAAATTAAGTTTCAGATATTTTATCCTAATTAATGAATATTTTGATAGAATTTTTCTAGACACACACACACTTGTGCATGTTAACTAGGGTTAAGAGATGGGGTTAAACCATGATTAGCAAGCATGAATAATTAACCCATTCTCTTTTAGTTAATTGGGGTCTCATTTAATTGTGTGTTTTGTTTATTTGAATTTCTTTTCTTTTCTTTTGTTGACTTGGTGCATGAGAGAGGGAGTATGGGCATGGCTTGAGCCATGCTCATTAAATGAAGAGAGAGGGAAAGAGAGAGGGGGTTGTTGACTTGGGGCCTCATTCTCTCACACTCACATCTCATTCTCCCAACTCTCACACACACACACACACTCAGCTGAGAGAGAGAGAGAGAGGCAGCAGCTGCAGAAGAAGCACCAGCAGCAGCAACTAGCAGCAGCAACAGCATCATCATCAGCAGCATCAGCAGCAGCAGGCAGTGGCAGCAGCAACATCAACAGCAGCCCCCAGCAGCTGCAGCAGCACTTCCCATCTTCTCCACCTCCTTTCTCCTTACACTTAGGGTCTTGTAAAGTATAGAATCTGAGCCCAACTTCGTGTTTGCTTAATATATGTGTAGTTTAGCTTCGGTTTGTATAAAAAGTGAGATTTTTGTGCTTGAAGTGGTGATTTGTGTGAACTTATGGTTTAGTGCTGTTAGTATTGGTTAACCTAGCCTAATTAGGTGTTATTAAGACCATGTAAACCTAGTTAGACCCCAGATTACACCAAAATACCATAGGGTTTCTAATTGTGCAAATTTAGTGTTTTTAAGTGAATTTTTTGGATTTCTGTGATCTGCTATAGTCCCGAGTAGTTCAGGTTGAAATTGAGTTAACTGGAGCTTGTATACAAGGTATAGACCACACCACCAGAGCCAGAGACCCCCACCCCATAGCGAGGCCACTGGTTTATTCTTTCTGCCCGCAATTTGCGGCAAGATAGGGGAGATTTTGGGTAATGTTTGCTTGGGTAGGAGTCTGTTGTTATTTTTAGGCCAGTGTTATGTATAGTTTTGTAAGTTGTTAGCCTGGGTAGAATCTGGGACGTTATATCGTATTTCTAGTACGTTTGGTTCGCGCGATACGCGCGATACGTGAGAGGGTTCCATGATTCAGCGTATCGCGGCATGTCGGGGATAGTTTTAGACGCGTGCACACGTTTAGCGTATCGTACACACGCGCGTTTAGTTCGCGACTGTAACACCTTAGGTCGTGTTTAGGGGTTAATTGTATTTTAATAGATAGTTTTTGGTAAAAAGTTTACCAAATTTAGTTTCTGATATTTTATTCTAATTAATGAATATTTTATTAGGATTTTTCTAGACACACACACACTTGTGCATGTTAACTTGGGTTTAGATTTGGGGTTAAAACCATGATTAACAACTATGGTGGGTTAACCTATTTGTATTAGGTGTTTTGGGCTTTAATGGGGTTTTATTTATTTGTGTGTTTTGTTTATTTGAATTTATTTTCTTTTTCTTTTGTTGACTTGGTGCATGAGAGAGGGAGTATGGGCATGGCTTGAGCCATGCTCATTAAATGAAGAGAGAGGGAGAGAGAGGGGGTCTTTGACTTGTGCTCTCATTTCTCTCCTCATTCTCAATCTCCCAACTCTCTCACACACACACACTCAGCTGTGAGAGAGAGAGAGAGAGAGGCAGCAGCTGCAGAAGAGGCAGCAGCAGCAACCAGCAGCAGCAACAGCATCATCATCAGCAGCATCAGCAGCAGCAGGCAGCGGCAGCAGCAACATCAACAGCAGCCCCCAGCAGCTGCAGCAGCACTTCCCATCTTCTCCACCTCCTTTCTCCTTGCACCTAGGGTCTTGTAAGGTATAGAATCTGAGCCCAACTTCTTGTTTGTTGAACGTATGTGTAGTTTAGCTTCGGTTTGTATAAAAAGTGAGATTTTGTGCTTGAAATGGTGAATTGTGTGGACTTATGGTTTAGTGCTGTTAGTATTGGTTAACCTAGCCTAATTAGGTGTTATTAAGACCATGTAAACCTAGTTAGACCCAAGATTACACCAAAATATCATAGGGTTTCTAATTGTCCAAAATTTAGTGTTTTTAAGTGAACTTTTTGGATTTCTGTGATCTGCTATAGGCCCGAGTAGTTCAGGTTAAAATTGAGGAAACTGGAGCACACTAGATATACCCTGACCACACCACCAGAGCCCGAGACCCCCACCCCATAGCGAGGCCGCCGGTTTATTCTTTCTGGCCGCAAATTGCGGCCAGATAGGGGAATTTTTGGGAGATGTTTGCTTGGGTAGGAGTCTGTTGTTATTTCTAGGCCAGTGGTATGTATAGTTTTGTAAGTTGTTAGCCTGGGTAGAATCTGGGACGTTATATCGTATTTCTAGTACGTTTGGTTCGCGCGATACGCGCGATACGCGAGAGGGTTCCATGATTCAGCGTATCGCGGCGTGTCGGGGTTAGTTTTAGACGCGTGCACACGTTTAGCGTATCGTACACACGCGCGTTTAGTTCGCGACACGAGCGTATCGTTTGACTTCGAAACCGCGTTTTGCGAGATAGTTGCTTATATATGGATTCTTGTGTAATTCCATGTTCGCAGGCAGGTACGTCAGACGAAGCTAAGAAAGGGAAGCAGGTGGTCGGCTACGAGTAGCGCACGACCAGGTGAGTAGATTTAACATCTACGGGGAAATCGCCCGTATGGCGTTAAGCGTCAGGGCGAGTCAGGATATTAGATTGTAGATGTTCATATGGACTGTAGTAGCATACATTATTGTTGCATATAGAAATGATAGCATAGAACACTGCACTGTCACTAACGGTTCAAGTCGCACGAGCACGATTGATATGCCACACTCACACCGTTAGTGATTGCCATGACACTCACATTATAGGATTGCTATAAATCATATATCATAATGATTCTACCTCATTGATATTGTCATGATTTTCCGCATAACAGCATATGTTATATCCATATTTAGGCACATATGCATCACATACCCCTACTGGTACTACATACACATATATTGATATGTTCATACCTGCGCACATGCACACTGTATATTCATACCAGTGCACACATATATTGATATGTTTATACCTGTGCACATGCACACTGTATATTCATACCAGTGCACACATATATTGATACTTCATACTTGCTTAGATTACGTATTGAGATATGTTGTTTCCATGTTAATTCTGGATTTGGGGAACCGTGGATATTTCAAAGAGAATAGTTAATTATTTAAAAACCCGGTTTTCCTTGATATGATATTTCGGTCCGTCCACCATGTGTTTTCTCGGTAATAGAGTGATATATATGAACCCGAATTGAGGAGTTGGATGAGGCCGATTACGGGTACATGGTGGACCCGGTATGGTACCCCGGGACGAGAACGGTTTCGCTCTGTAGTAGACGGTGAGCCTGGCAGAGGGACTACTACCTACCGGTGATTGGTTGGACCTGGTGGTTATCTGGAGGATACCGACCAGAGTCGATGGATGGATACGGGACGACTCGTACTGCCGGGGCCGAGGGCCGATACCGCAGACAGAGCCCGTGGGCTGATCCGGACTGACGGATGCCCTATACAGGAGGATTTGCGTGTCGATGCTTGGCATGAGTATTTCTTGATATTTTGGGTGCTGATGTTGGGCACTCACGATTATATGAGATAGTACAGGATTGGAGGACCGAGGAGGATGACGACGCCTGAGTAGTATTAGGATTTGGGTGCATTGATGAGTACCGATTGTACTTTCCACGATGACATTCCGTGTAGATGTTATATTTCCCATGCTCAGTATGTAGTAATTGATATCTCATCATGTATCTATTATACCTGATATAGTACACATGCTTGCGTGATCATTGCATACCCTGTTCATTCTTTATAGGGTAGTTAGACTGCATTGCTATACCTGATCATTGCATACCCTGTTCATTCTATATAGGGTTGTTAGATTGCATTGCTATACCTGATCATTGCACACCCTGTTCATTCTATATAGGGTTGTTAGATTGCATTGCTATACCTGATCATTGCATACCCTGTTCATTCTATATAGGGTTGTTAGATTGCATTACTATACCTGATCATCGCATATCTTGTTCATCACTTGGAGATGTTATTAGATCGCACTTGTTGCATGTTTGAGCATCCAGTTCATCATATAGATGTTATCTGTTGATATAGGTTAGAGTATCGTTGCACGTGCATACACGTGATTACCTTTATATGTTATCTTCTATTCACGAGTTTGCAACTGTTGGAGATAGTGCCCTCAGAGTCAATTATTTGATCACAGGCACGTGATTGCAATGATTGAGGGAGGACCTGTCCCAGTAGGACAGTCTTACTCGAGATGATAGTATGCTATCTGGTTAATCTTTATCATCGTGTACTGCTTTAGGTGACCTGACATGTCGCTATTACACGTTGATAGAGCCCCTAGGATTCTTGCTTGACCACCAACAGTATGAGGGCGATCATATAAGTGGGAGTTGGGGTCTATAAGCACATCCTTAAAAGTTCCCTAGTCGTGGGAGTTTCGAGACAGGGCATCGATACTCCAGAGTAGACTAGTGTATACAGTCGAGACCCCGACGAGGGGTGGTGGCCGGTCTCATAAGCCACTGGTGTCAGTTGGTTCACCTAAGATGTATACAGGTGCTCATTGGGTTATGAGTACACCGGACAGGACTCGTCGGGAACATGCTAGTTGGTCTTATACCTGACGTCAGATAGCAGTTCCCTGGAGACATGTGTACAGGTTAGTTCATCGACCTGAGGATCGTCATTTGTCTCGTGTGAGTTCCCACTGTACTTTGATTACTACCCTACCACGCTCAAAGGAGACGTGCAAACAGGTTTTAGTTGGGCACAGTCCCGAGCCACATGGAGGCAGTGAGCGGATCTTCAGGGGTTCGTCTCTCCCGGTATTGGGGGTGAGGTCGCGCTGTGTCTAGGAGAGCCATTACACAAAGCCCTCGGCCGAGACAGGAGATTTACTGGTAGGTATTCCAGTAGTATCTCAGGGTGTTCTGGGCTACACTCCGATACGACTTGTACCTGTAAGTCCACGTTGCCCACCCCGGTACTTGCGGGGAGGCGGAAAACGGAATAAAAATCGAATTTTTATGAGCTTAGGCAACATGGACTACACTATGAAGGATCTTTGCTAAACAAAAACAAGCTAAAGCTAACTAGAAACTAGCTAAGTGCTAGAAAGGTTATACCTTGGGCTTTATGTCCTTCTCTCCTTGCTCCTTGGAGTGGTGGAAGGAGGTCACCTTTGTCGTCTTCTCTCGTTGAAGAAAGATCCACCCGAAAGCCTCAACATTTGGCTTCAACTCCAAGCTAGAAGTAACTAGGGTGCAAGAAGTGCTAATCCTTGAACCCTAGATGAGAGTAGAGATTATCAAGAGAGGGTTTTTTTCAAGCTCAAGTGTTTCTCAACACATGAGAGGGGAGAGCTTGAGGGAGAGGAAGAACAAGAGAGAGAATGTGAATAATAGAATGAGAGAATAATATGAAGCATTCTCACATATATGTGAATTATTGTAATTAGATAATTAGTGAGATAATTGTCATGGCTAAATCAAGACATGACCATTATCATTTCATTTTTAATGCAAATTGCAAGGATCAAAGAGCATCTTCCAAATGAAATGATGATGGTCAAAGTGTCAACAAGGTCAACAAGTCAAGGTGGGTCAAATGGTCAACAACCATAACCATGCACAATTATTAAACTAATATCAATTAACCATAATACACACATAATCATTAGGGTTAATAAAATGACAATAGTCATTAACCCTAATCAAAGTCCTCTCCCTCTGTCTCAAGCAACTGTGCATACGCACCCGTATTCGTGATCCGAGGAACACGAATACAATGAGAAAAACCAATCCCAAATCATATACTAGGATCCGGCTTAAACCAAGCCCGCTAGTATAAGCTGTCCGGACAGCAAACGTGCACAAGTGCGTGGATGTGAACGAACCCTGTCGCAAAACCATGCGACCTCTACTCATTTTGCCTAAAAGCGAATAGCTCTCTGTGTGGGACTCTAAAGACTCGACACTACGCTGGCAGTGGGTTTAACCACAGACCACAAGCGGCACTAGCTGTACGTAACGGTTCCCAGGTAGATGTCGATAAGAAGACTGACGAGGTGAACCCCATCTGAACTTCTACTGAGCCTGTATGTGACAATCTCCGTACAGTCCTGTCTGTTCGTCTGATACTTCGCATGGCGGGCCTAGGGGGGCGGTGAACGTCAGTCCCCTAATAGCGGTACAAGTCGTGTCGGAGTGTAGCCCAGAACACCCTGAGATAACACTGGAAACCTACCAGTATATCTCTCTTGCCCTGGCCAGGGACTACACGTGTAATGGCTCTCCTGGACACAGCGCGATGTCAACCCCCAATACCGGGAGAGACGAATCCTGTCTGACCGTCACCGCCTCCAAGTGCTTCGGGACTGCACCCAAAAACAACCTGTTTGCACGACTCCTTTGAGCCGTGGTAGGGTAGCAATCAAAGTGCAGTGGGAACACACTCGAGGCGAAGTGACAGTGTCAAGTCAGCGGACTAAGCTGTACTCATATCACCTGGGAACTGATAACTGACGATAGGTATAATACCAACCAACTGTTCCCGACGAGTCCTGTCCAGTGTACTCGTAACCTAACGAGCACCCGCATACTATCTCAAGTACGACGTACTGACGGCTGTGGGACAGACCGTCTCCCATGCTGGGATGAGAAGCGCATACGCTAGTCTACTCCGGAGTATCGATGCCCTGTCTCGATAGTCCAACGACTAGGGACCTGTATAAGAATGTGCTTATAGATCACCTAGCTCCCACGAGTGTGAGCGCCATCACAACGCTGGTAATCAAGCAAAGATCCTAAGGGCTCTACTAATATTTATATCAGCGATATGCTAAAAGAAACACATGCACATATTAAAGCAGAGACAAACCAAGTAGCATACTACCATTTCGAGCAAGATTGTATATACAACTGTGAATATCCCAAGCTTCCATCAAGTAATATACAAACTAGTATGATACAGTAATGGCCTCTAGGGCATATACACTAACAATCTCCCACTTGCACTAAAGCCATGTACTGGCGTATCAAAGACCTATCATCTCGATCAGCCGCTCGAACTGAGTCTAGGGCAAGGCCTTGGTGAATGGATCTGCTGTGTTATCTTCTGAAGCAACCCTCCGAACCTCGATCTCCTGGCGATCCATGATCTCCCTGATCAGGTGATACCGTCTTAAGATGTGTCTGGATTTCTGATGGGACCTGGGTTCCTTCGCTAAAGCTATAGCCCCGTTGTTGTCACAATACAGAGGTATTGGGTCAACAATGGACGGAACCACCTGAAGTTCTCTCAAGAACTTCCTCATCTAGACAGCTTCTTTTGCGGCATCAGATGCAGCGATGTATTCCGCTTCCATAGTCGAGTCAGCAACGGTTTCCTGTTTGGAGCTCTTCCAACACACCGCCCCTCCATTGAGGGTAAAGATAAAACCCGACATGGACTTGGAATCATCCTTGTCACTCTGGAAGCTGGAGTCAGCAAAGGCCTCAATCTGCAGGTCTTTTCCGCCATACACCAAGAACATCTCCTTAGTCCTTCTCAGGTACTTGAGAATGTTCTTTACTGCTATCCAATGTTTCTCCCCAGGGTTTGACTGATACCTGCTTACCACACTCAGTGCATAAGCCACATCCGGTCTGGTACACAACATCGCATACATTATAGAGCCTACCGCAGAAGCGTAGGGTATAATAGACATGCGATCCCTCTCCAAATCAGTCTTGGGAGACATCTCTTTGGAGAGGGTGATCCCGTGACAAGCCGGTAGATTACCGCTCTTGGAATCTTCCATACTGAATCTCTTCTGTATGGTGTCGATGTACCTGGACTGTGAAAGTCCTAATATCCTCTTGGATCTGTCACGGTAGATCCGGATACCCAGAATGTATGAGGCATCACCCAGGTCTTTCATGGAGAACCTGTGTGACAAGAACCCCTTGACAGATTGTAGCATAGGAATGTCATTTCCTATTAAGAGAATGTCATCCACGTATAAAACGAGGAATACTACAGTTCTCGCTACAAATCTACAATAGATGCATGGTTCTTCTGGATTTTTGATAAAGCCAAATTCCTTGACCGTTTCATCAAAACAGATGTTCCAACTCCGCGATGCCTGCTTTAGTCCATAAATGGACTTAAGCAACTTGCACACCTTTCCGCTGCTCCCACATTGAATGAAACCCTCTGGCTGATCCATATAGACACACTCCTCTAAATGTCCATTTAGAAAAGCTGTCTTTACGTCCATCTGCCAAATCTCATAATCGTGGAAGGCAGCAATGGCAAGAAGGATCCGAATGGATTTCAGCATAGCTACTGGAGAAAAGGTTTCGTCATAGTCCAAACCAGGTCGCTGACGAAAACCCTTTGCTACCAGTCTAGCTTTATAGGTCTCAACCTGTCCATCTACACCAATCTTCCTTTTGAAGATCCACTTGCATCCTACGGGTTTTACCCTATCTGGAGCAATGTCCAACGTCCATACTTTGTTGGTGTACATGGACTCCATTTCAGTCCGCATTGCATCCAGCCATTTTACCAAGTCGACGCTCTGAATGGCTTGCAGGAAGCTAGTAGGCTCATCAAAGTCTATGATGCAATCCTCTCTATCCCCGTCAATGAGAAAACCGTAGTATCTCTCGGGCGGATGAGACTGCCTACTACTCCTGCGGAGTGGCGTGGGAATGTCCTGATCTTTCGAACCCTCTGGTTCAACTAAGCTTTCAGTAATAGCTTGTGGTTCTGGAATTTCTTCCAGTTCTATTGCGCTCCCACTTATTTCCTTTTCCAAGAACTGATATTCCAGAAAATGGGCATTACGAGAAACAAGGGCTTTTTGTTCCTCTGCGTAATAGAAAAGATACCCCCTGGAGTTCTTTGGGTATCCCACAAACTTGCACAGTACTGAGCGTGCCTCTAGTTTGTCCGCATGCTGCTTTTTGACATAAGTTGGACATCCCTAAATCTTCAAGTATTGAAGATAGGGTTTCTTCCCACTCCATAACTCATATGGTGTGGTAGGCACAGTCTTAGTGGGAACACGGTTCAAAAGGTATGCAGCTGTTTCTAGCGCATATCCCCAGAACGATCGCGGCAACTCAGCGTTACTCATCATGGACCGTACCATATCCAATAGGGTTCGGTTCCGTCTCTCCGATACACCGTTATGTTGCGGAGTGTATGGAGGAGTAAGCTGAGAGAGAATTCCATTCTCTTTTAAGTATCCCAGGAACTCGGCACTCAAGTATTCACCACCTCGATCAGATCTTAGTGCCTTGATACTTTTGCCTGTTTGTTTTTCTACTTCATTCTTATATTCCTGGAACTTATCAAAAGCTTCGGATTTATGCTTCATTAAGAAGACATGTCCGAACCTTGAGAAATCATCCGTAAAAGTAGTGAAGTATGAATAACCGCTTCGTGCATGTGTAGACATTGGACCGCACACGTCGCTGTGTACGAGTCCCAAGAGCTCGCTCACTCTTACTCCGTGTCCAGTGAACGGAGTCTTTGTCATCTTTCCCTTGAGACAGGATTGACAAGTTGCATACGATTGATATTCGAACGAATCCAAATATCCTTCTGCACGTAACTTAGTCAACCATCTCTCATTGATGTGACCCAGTCTACAATGCCATAAGAAAGTTTTATCGATTTCTGGAGACTTTCTTTTGTGTGTATTCTGGACATTGAAAATCTGTGGTTGGTTTAATACGTATATACCATTGTTCAATGTACCTGACCCAATCAAAACTTGATTAAGGTGAATGTTCACTACATTACTTACAAATGCAAATTCATAACCTTCTTTAGATAATAAAGATACAGAAATGATATTACAGGTTGCATTTGGTATATAATAACAACTACGTAAAACCAAAAAGTGTCCATCCGACAATCCCAGGTGATAGTCCCCCACGGCCTCAGCATCCATGCTAGCACCGTTTGCAACTCTGAGGGTCATGTCACCTGCCTTCAAAACTCTACGCTTTCTCAACGCCTGCAAAGAATTACAGATATGAGATCCTGATCCGGTATCCAATACCCAGGATGTAGAGTTTATTGATAGACAGTTTGTAATAACATACACACCTGAAGCTGAAGCTGCAACTCGCTTCAAATCCTGTGTTCTGGCCTTCCAAGCCTTGCAATCCTGTTTCCAGTGACCACTTTTATGACAATAGAAGCATTCTTCCTTCCCCACCAGGTTTCCCGCTATCTTTGTTGCTTTTCCTTTTCCCTTTGTATCCACTTTACTGACACCGCCTCTTGGTTTGGCGGGGGCTTTCTTCTTCTTGCCCTTGGCTTTCGCCCTGGACCTAGAAGAGGAAGATCCTCCTACAAACAAAGTGGATGTCTCCCTACCCTTCTGTAGGGTGCCCTCAGCACTCCTCAACATATTCAGAAGCTCGGAAAGTTTAACCTCATTTCCTTGCATGTTGAAGTTAAGAATAAACTGGGCGTAAGTGGAAGGAAGGGACTGGAGAATCAAATCAGTATAGAGTTCATTCTCCAACGTGGTCCCAAGGTCCGCGAGCTCCTCAATGTAGCCAATCATCTTAAGCACGTGTTCCGCTACCGATGATCCGACGGCCAACCTTGCCGAAAACAACTTCTTCGACACTTCGTATCTTGCGATACGAGACTGCTCTCCATACAGTTCTTTTGTATGAAGAAATATGGACTCTAGGTCCATATTCTCGTGCCTCCTCTGATGTTCGTTGTCCATCGAGGCTAGTACGAGGCATCTGGCCTTCTCGCAATCTATTTCCCAGGTCTTGTAGATTTCCCTATCTACGATACTGGTTTTGGGACCTGGGACAGGGGGAGATTTGGTGGTAAGGACATACCCCAACTTGTCGTAAGTGATTGCCATCTTGACATTCCTGAGCCAATCTTTGTAGTTCGGCCCTGTCAATATGTTTTTATCTAGTAATAACTTAAGTCCGGTCATGTTGAATGGTCGCTGCAATTAGGAGAGAGAAAAGAAACACTTTAGCATGATGCTCTTGCAAGTTTAGAGTGTTTTTTTTAGTTTGTCTAAACTGGATGGCTCCCACTGTCTCTCGAATCCCTTCTCAAACCGTAAAGAAAGGATTAGTCAGGATCAATCTCACCGTACAATACTTGCTTAACCGTTCAGCCAGGCCAGTGTCGGTACTTCGAGGGAGGTTTTCCAACGCTTTCACGAAGTTCCTTAATTAAGTAACCTCTTTTCCCTGTGGGCGTAGCCCCGCTAACACCTTTCTAGACACCTACTAAGTTTATAGCATTGATCGTTAAGTGAGAGTTTTCCCGAGGAGTAGCATATACTCACAGTAGGATCGGGATCCAAATATCATCGCGTGATAAAACCGAAGGAATCCTACCAGAATTATCACACTCCAAATGGTATGCAGCGCTAGCAAGTTTCAGTACTTATGAAACCCCCGATGTGGATTTTTGCCCCATGCTCTTATGACCTTGGCGTGAGGTCAAAATGTCATAAGTCACATGTCAAGTTCTTCCCATCATTATCCCGGTTAATTTGAACCCACCCGTACCTACCCTTGACGTAGGCCAAAATGGCAGTACGACTGTCTCAAACCAATACATTCTATCTATGCAACAGATAAATATCCGGCAGCTACCAATCACTATGCCTTGGCGTGAGGTCAAAATACATAGCTTGAATACTACCGAATATTTAACTGAAATGATGGAGGGCTACGGATGGTTTTGGCGAAACCATGAACGTAGTGAACTTGCTATAATCGATGGAACGAGATAGCTTTTAAAAAGGATGGTTCAAGCTCCGCGTTTAAAAGTTTAGTTTTGAAAAGAACCGAGTGGTTTTCAAAGTGTTCCGATCGATTTTTACTTGGTTTATTTTCTTGCATTAGTTCTTTTAATGCGTCCCATCATTTAATCCTACCATTGCAGAAAACATCCAAAATATGACGTACGCTTATGCCATTCGCATTCGCCACGGGGCCCCGTCATCACCCGTTAGGTTACTTAACTAACGACAGAGCGGGGGCTGGGCTAGCGCGGCTATAAAACATAAGCAACGCCTAAATAGTTATCATATATAAATATATAGCAATGATAGAAATTACAGATCACAGATGAATACATTGGATATACTAGGAATCCACAATCCGTTCGAGCCTGCAACGAAAAGCGGATTACACGGTCGCGGTGAATAGCCAATACCCCACCCAAGACCCCTACGGGTGCGGCAAACTACCCGCCAAGTACCCGAAGCGAAGCAACCTCCCTCACCACCGTGAGTAGGCCACTCGGCACTTCGAGATACCCGATAGTTTGTGCACCCCCTCCATGGGTCTATCCTAGGAGTAAAAACAATAAAAAGAATTATACAATGACGGCTACAACCCCGACCCGGTTGTGCGGCCAAACAAATAATAATATTACATCAATTTACATATTACAATGAATGAAAGAAAAAGCAACACTCATCTCACATCCACCCCGGCTATTCATCCGCGACAATCCAACCCATTCATATACACATACCATCATCAATCACAGATCATAGATATGTATAACCCCGACTAATCGACATATAACGATTAGCCGACATTCAATACATGTAAACATCACAGATATAACCTTTTAGTCAAAGTGTATTGAAGTTCGGAAAAAATTACGGATTTACAGGCCCCCAAAAAAAAATTTCTATTCTGGAAAATCTGGGCACATATAAACCATCTTAAAAATCCTAAAACCAAGCCAGAAATACACTCCACCAAACTCGACCCAGAGAAGAGCCAAGATGGCCGCGGTTGCGCGGCAATAGCTTGCTATTGCAGCGGAACCGCGGCTCTTTGGTCTAATCTTTGGATCGTTTTTGGTGGCTTTCTTCACAAAACCCTGAGATGATTTTTGGAGTACAACAAATTTTATTTTGAACAGAAAAAAAATTAACAGAAACTTAGGGTTTTGAAAACTCGTTTTTTTGATTTTTCCGATTCGAACTTCGATACACTCTACTACCTAGCTAGTTTAAGTTTAGTTAGGCTCTGATACCACTGTAAGTCCACGTTGCCCAACCCGGTACTTACGGGGAGGCGGAAAACGGAATAAAAATCGAATTTTTATGAGCTTAGGCAACATGGACTACACTATGAAGGATCTTTGCTAAACAAAAACAAGCTAAAGCTAACTAGAAACTAGCTAAGTGCTAGAAAGGTTATACCTTGGGCTTTATGTCCTTCTCTCCTTGCTCCTTGGAGTGGTGGAAGGAGGTCACTTTTGTCGTCTTCTCTCGTCGAAAAAAGATCCACCCGAAAGCCTCAACCTTTGGCTTCAACTCCAGGCTAGAAGTAACTAGGGTGCAAGAAGTGCTAATCCTTGAACCCTAGATGAGAGTAGAGATTATCAAGAGAGGGTTTTTCTCAAACTCAAGTGTTTCTCAACACATGAGAGGGGAGAGCTTGAGGGAGAGGATGAACAAGAGAGAGAATGTGAATAATAGAATGAGAGAATAATATGAAGCATTCTCACATATATGTGAATTATTGTAATTAGATAATTAGTGAGATAATTGTCATGGCTAAATCAAGACATGACCATTATCATTTCATTTTTAATGCAAATTGCAAGGATCAAAGAGCATCTTCCAAATGAAATGATGATGGTCAAAGTGTCAACAAGGTCAACAAGTCAAGGTGGGTCAAATGGTCAACAACCATAACCATGCACAATTATTAAACTAATATCAATTAACCATAATACACACATAATCATTAGGGTTAATAAAATGACAATAGTCATTAACCCTAATCAAAGTCCTCTCCCTCTGTCTCAAGCAACTGTGCATACGCACCCGTATTCGTGATCCGAGGAACACGAATACAATGAGAAAAACCAATCCCAAATCATATACTAGGATCCGGCTTAAACCAAAGCCCGCTAGTATAAGCTGTCCGGACAGCAAACGTGCACAAGTGCGCGGATGTGAACGAACCCTGTCGCAAAACCATGCGACCTTTACTCATTTTGCCTAAAAGCGAATAGCTCTCTGTGTGGGACTATAAAGACTCGACACTACGCTGGCAGTGGGTTTAACCACAGACGGCAAGCGGCACTAGCTCTACGTAATGGTCCCCAGGTAGATGTCGATAAGAAGACTGACGACGTGAACCCCATCTGAACTTCTACTGAGCCTGTATGTGACAATCTCCGTACAGTCCGGTCTGTTCGTCTGATACATCGCATGGCGGGCCTAGGGGGGCGGTGAACGTCAGTCCCCTAATAGCGGTACAAGTCGTGTCGGAGTGTAGCCCAGAACACCCTGAGATAACACTGGAAACCTACCAGTATATCTCTCTTGCCCAGGCCAGGGACTACACGTGTAATGGCTCTCCTGGACACAGCGCGATGTCAACCCCCAATACCGGGAGAGACGAATCCTGTCTAACCGTCACTGCCTCCAAGTGCTTCGGGACTGCACCCAAAAACTACCTGTTTGCACGACTCCTTTGAGCCGTGGTAGGGTAGCAATCAAAGTGCAGTGGGAACACACTCGAGGCGAAGTGACAGTGTGAAGTCAGCGGACTAAGTTGTACTCATGTCACCTGGGAACTGATAACTGACGATAGGTATAATACCAACCAACAGTTCCCGACGAGTCCTGTCCAGTGTACTCGTAACCTAACGAGCACCCGCATACTATCTCAAGTACAACGTACTGATGGCTGTGGGACAGACCGTCTCCCACGCTGGGATGAGAAGCGCATACGCTAGTCTACTCCAGAGTATCGATGCCCTGTCTCGATAGTCCAAAGACTAGGGACCTGTATAAGAATGTGCTTATAGATCACCCAGCTCCCACGAGTGTGAGCGCCATCACAACGCTGGTAATCAAGCAAAGATCCTAAGGGCTCTACTAATATGTATATCAGCGATATGCTAAAAGAAACACATGCACATATTAAAGCAGAGACAAACCAAGTAGCATACTACCATTTCGAGCAAGATTGTATATACAACTGTGAATATCCCAAGCTTCCATCAAGTAATATACAAACTAGTATGATACAGTAATGGCCTCTAGGGCATATACACTAACAGTACCGCTTTTGGGGGTCTGACTTTTACCAACCCCCTAGGCCCGCCATGCGATGCTCATAGACGAACGGACCGGACTGTACAGATATTGTCACTGACAGGCTCAGTAGGGTGTCAGGATGAGTTCGCTCATCGACATCCTTTTTGGTCAATACCTGGTAGCCCGTTACGTATTGGCTTATACCTCTAACGTGCTAGTGGTTAAATCCACAACCAAGGTGTTGACGAGTCTTTAGAGTCCCCCCACATTCAGTTGCTTAAGTTTTCGGGCGAAAGCTGTAGAGGCCGTATGGAGATATGGCAAGGTCCGATCAGATACGTGCGGTATTGCACGGATCAGGATCGGACAGTTTGTACTAGAGGCCGTGTGGAGATATGGCAGGGTTCGATCAGATACGTGCGGTATTGCACGGATTAGGATCGGACAGATATTACTAGCCGGCTTTGGTTTAAGCCGGATCCTAGTATGGTACAGTGTAGATTTTGTCTCATTGCATTTGTATTCAGTCAGAATACAAATGCGTGTGTGTATGCACAGTATCGGGGTTATTCCTGTAATTTATTACGGGACCAGTTTTCTGGAGTTGCCAGTTTGTTTTCCGTTTCGGCCATATTTCTTTGTATCTTTCATTGGCCGAAGATTGGTGGAGGAGGGCTTATTTGCATTTGTGCAAATAAGCATTTATGGAGGGGGTCTTTGCATATTGTTGTGTCATGATCACTTGACTTTCTTTAGTCATCATGGCTAGTCTTGTAGTGTCATGATGGCATGACTTTTTGGTGATGATGATGGATGATGATGGTTGTATGAGTGTTGGATTTACTTGTAATCATTTCTTGATATCATGACCTTTCTCTCTCTCCCTTGCATTATGGTTGTGGTTCTTTCATCCATTGATCTCTCTCTCACTCACTCACTCTCTTGCTAAGAAGAGGCCGGCCACTTGAAGGTAGGGGCTGTCCCAAATTTTCATGGGGGATTTTTGGTCTCATTTGCTTGCAAAATCCCCAAGTTCCCTCTCCAAAAGGTTCACTTCATTTCCTCCACCAAAAGGTGACTTCAAGTAAACCCAAAATGAGACATAGCTCACTACACCATTCTACAGCAAACCTTGGGCATGTCGGCTCGCCAACTTCGTGCCCGAGTTGCCTCGGTATAGAGGTGGGAGCCCGTAAAAGAAGCCGGCGACGTGGTGCCTTTCCGGCGATGAGGTGGAGACTGGACATTCCGCGGGAGATCGGGACGACGACGAGAAGACCGGAGGACACGGATCAGTCGGTATATCTCTCTTCCCTATCTTGTAGTTAGCTAGGACTAGTTAATGGTTCGATCCGGGTTTTAGTGCGCGGTGGTGCCGGTTCAAGAAAAATTAAAGTTAATCTCCGCTTCCGCATTTGGCCTCGGGATGGAGGCCGGGGCGTCGCCGTGCACTTACAGTGGTATCAGAGCCTCGCCATTAACATAGTCTAGCTTTGTCTAATGTGTTTTACATTTCCGATCGAGCAAAAATTCCAAAATCCGCATTTTCAATAGCAACAGTTTTCTGTCGAAATTTTTTTGTCTCGAAATTTTTTTCAGGTTGTATAAAACTCGTGTACTGGAAGTCCTAAGAGTTCTGGGGAAATTCGAGACATTGATCTTTCAGGGTGAGCGCGGAACCGTGGCCAAACCCCACTTGGCGCCGCGGTTCCGCCGCAGTATGGAGGGATCAATGCTTCAAATTTTTCCAGTGGGCTTCTGGGGTGAAAATAGGGTTTCTGGAATATTATTTTTGGCCCCAGATTTCTTGATGTGCTACAGTAGTACTTGGGGCCCACTTGTTAAAATTTAATCGATCGGGTATTTTAAACACATTAGTTCACAGTATTTACATTATATCTGCGACCGTGAATGTTGTTGGAGATAGTGCCCTCAGAGTCAATTATTGGATCACAGGCACGTGATTGCAATGATTGAGGGAGGACCAATCCCGGTAGGACAGTCTTACTCGAGATGATAGTATGCTATCTGGTTTATCTTTATCATCGTGTACTGCTTTAGGTGACCTGACATGTCGCTATTACACGTTGATAGAGCCCCTAGGATTCTTGCTTGAGTACCAGCAGTATGATGGCGATCATATACGTGGGAGCTGGTAGTCTATAAGCACATCCTTAAAAGGTCCCTAGTCGTGGGAGTTTCGAGACTGGGCATCGATACTCCATTAGTAGACTAGTGTATACAGTCGAGACCCCGACGAGGGGCGGTGGCCGGTCTCACAAGCCACTGGTGTCAGTTGGTTCACCTAAGATGTATACAGGTGCTCATTGGGTTATGAGTACACCGGACAGGACTCGCCGGGAACCTGCTAGTTGGTCTTATACCAGATGTCAGATAGCAGTTCTCTGGTAACATGTGTACAGGTTAGTTCATCGACCTGAGATCGTCATTTGTCTCGTGTGAGTTCCTACTGTGCTTTGATTACTACCCTACCACGGCTCAAAGGAGTCGTGCAAACAGGTTTTAGTTGGGTACAGTACCGAGCCACATGGAGGCAGTGAGCGGATCTTCAGGGGTTCGTCTCTCCCGGTATTGGGGGTGAGGTCGCGCTGTGTCTAGGAGAGCCATTATGCAAAGCCTTCGGCCGAGGCAGGAGATTTACTGGTAGGTATTCCAGTAGTATCTCAGGGCGTTCTGGGCTACGCTCCGACACGACTTGTACCGCTTTTGGGGGTCTGACTTTTACCAACCCCCTAGGCCCGCCATGCGATACTCATAGACGAACGGACCGGACTGTACGGATATTGTCACTGATAGGCTCAGTAGGGTGTTAGGATGAGTTCGCTCATCGACGTCCCTTTTGGTCAATAGCTGGTGGCCCGTCACGTATTGGCTAATACCTCTGACGTGCTAGTGGTTAAATCCACAGCCATAGTATTGACGAGTCTTTAGAGTCCACCACACTTTCAGTTACTCAAGCTTTCGGGCAAAACGTTGTAGAGGCCGTATGGAGATATGGCAGGGTCTGATCAGATACGTGCGGTATTGTACGGATCAGGATCGGACGGTTTGTACTAGTGGCCGTATGGATATATGACAGGGTTCGATCAGATACGTGCGGTATTGCACGGATCAGGATCGAACGGATATTACTAGCCGGTTTTGGTTTAAGCCGGATCCTAGTATAGTACAGTGTAGATTTTGTCTCATTGTATTTGTATCCGGACGGAATACAGATGCGGATGTGTATGCACAGTATCTGGGTTTTCCTGTAATTTATTACGGGACCAGTTTTCTGGAGTTGCCAGTTTGCATTCCGTTTCGGCCGGTTTTCCTTTGTTCT
This sequence comes from Agapanthus africanus, assembly GCA_030015575.1. NCBI lineage: Eukaryota > Viridiplantae > Streptophyta > Magnoliopsida > Asparagales > Amaryllidaceae > Agapanthus > Agapanthus africanus. The sequence continues at coordinate 201,094,849 of CM057343.1, read as the reverse complement.
TTCTCGGCCGGACTTTTCCGATGGAGGGGGTTATTTGCAAGTTTGCAAATAACATTTGTGGAGGGGGTATCTTGCATATTGGTGGCATCATGATAGTTTCTCCTGATGAGATCCTTTCTAAGTCTTTTCATTTGCTTTATGTGATTAGAATTGATAAGAATGGTTGATGTGAGCTTTGCTTTTGATATGGTCACCATTTCACTTTCTCCTACACTCACCTCCCTCTTGATTTTGTTTCATATCCCTCCACCATTCTCCTTTTGTGAGGCTCGGCCACATGTTGATGGAGAGAAGAAAAATGAGAGGTTGATTTCATGTGAGAAGAAGAATTCTTATCTCATTTTTCCTTGCTACAAAACATTCTAGCTCCACTTGATAAGTTGATTTCCATTCTATCCCTCCATCACCATGGCAACCAAAACCCAAGTGAGACAAAGCACTACACATTCTACAGCATACCTTGGGCACGTCGACTAGCCAGCTTCGTGCCCGAGTTGCCTCGGTATTGAGGTGGGAGCCCGTAAAAGATGCAGACGATGTGGTGCCCTTCCGGCAAGGATGCGACGACCGGAGTTTCCGCGGGAGATCGGGACGACGACGAGAAGACCGGATCACTCGGTATACTTCTCTTCCTTTCTCTTGATAGCTAGTATAGGTTAATGGTTAACGATCCGGGTTTTATTGTCTGCGGTAGCGCCAGTTTCCAAGTAAGGAAAATTTTTGATTCCGCATTTTGGCCTCGGTAAGACGGCCGGGGCGCTGCCGTGGCGCAACATGGTATCAGAGCCACGCCATTAACCTAGCCTTGCTTTTTCTAATGCGTTTTACTTATCCGATCGACCAAAATTCCAAAATCCGCGTTTTTGCATGCATCAGTTTTCTGTCGATTTTTTCCGGGCTCGAAAGTTTTTTCAGGTTGTAGAAAACTGATGTACATGAAATTCTAAGATAACTGCAAAAATTTAGTACACTGATCCCTTTATAGGACCGCGGAACCGCGGCAATGACCCCTTGTTTGCCGCGGTTCCGCCGCAGTATATTGGTTTCAATTTGCCAATTTTTTTCAGTGGGCTTTTGGGCTTAAGATAGGGGTTTTGGAATATTAAATTTGGGCCCAGATTTTCTGTGACTGCTACAGTATTGCTTGGGGGCCCACTTGTTAGTTGTTTGATCGATCGGATATTTTAAACACATTATTTCACAGTATTTACATTATATCTGCGACCGTGAATGTCACTTGATCGGTAAATCCTGTCTAACTGCTATAGCCCGGTTAGACGGATTTGCGAACGTGACTTTCACGTTGATGTTCTATGTTTATGCTGTGTTGTTGCGGATCGGTCGTGGGGGATAGCCTGGATGCAATGCTAGTACAGTTTCTGTTGTATTATGTACTTTTGATATTGCGGGGCGAGCGTCCGACATGTGGACTGCCGTCACTGCCTGTTTGTATTATTCTTTTGGGGCACGACCTGGTTGCGGTCGATGTACCCGTTGTATGTATATTTTACTTTCTGTACTAGGATTGCCCCGCGGTGGGGTGCACGGATAGCCGGGTTCTGGAGGGCAACGAGCCCGCATCTCATGGCATTGGGACGGAGGGGGCTTCACTCCAGGATTGGCGGGCTATTCGCCGCACTCGTAGGGGGTACAGGTTGACCCAGGAGGGGTGGCCAAGTTACCGGATTCCGTGAAGTGCTGGGTGGTCCATTCACGGTGCTGAAGGGGCTGCCTCGCTTCAGGTTTTGGCGGGTGACTTGCCGCACCCGTAGGGGTCTAGGTTTTCATTGCATATGCTATCCACACGACCAGGGGAACGTCGGGTTTCAGCAGCGGCTCTGTGAAACCCGAGGCTTCCAGATATCTGTATTGTTCTGTGATGCTGTACATTTCTGTGATGTTGCATTTTATTCACGCCTTGAGCGAAATACTATATATTGGTATATATATTAGTAGATGTTGTATATGTTTTTCATCCGCGCAAGTCCAGTCCCCGCTCTGCCGTTAGTTAGCTAACCTAACGGGTGATGACGGGACCCAGTGGCGAATGCGGATGGCATATACGTACGTCAGTATATTTTCGTTCTTTGTGGTGTGATCAATTGATGGGACTGCATTGATTCGGATCAATGCAAGCTAAACAAACCTATTCTGATGTTGTTGGAACATTTTTCAAAAAGTTGTTATTGCAAGGACGTTCACTTTTGTTTTGCATCGTGGTATTCATTTGGAATATCCTGCTCCTCAGTCGACGAGGCAAGGGCCGAGATCCCTTCACCGGGAGTGACCCCTTGGAAAGAAGTTTGCGTCAGGGCATTAACTTCACTATAGCCGATTACTTTTGCTTTGCATCGTGGTATTCAGTTGGAATATCCTGCACCTCATTCTACGGGGAAAGAGCCGAGATCCCTTCACCGGGAGTGACCTCTTTAGTAAAGGTTTTCGTCACTATATTTTTATAAAAGGCTATGCAGTTCCTTCAACGATATCAAGTTCATTACGTTAAAGGTTTTTTGCCAAAAACCAGTCGTAGCCCTCCGTCATTTCAGATTAGTATTACTTAGTATTCGTGCTGCGTATGTCGTGCTTAGCCGAGGCGTAGTGTTCGGTAGCTATGTAGTGCTTTTCTGTTGCATGGATATGAGATTGGTTAGGACAGTCGTGCGGTCATTTTGGCTCAGTCAAGGATTCGTGCGGGTGGGTCTAATGCAATCAAGATAATGACGGGTTGAACTTGACTAGGATCCTTTGATATGTTAGCTCAGTCAAGGTCACTTGGGTCCTAGGGGTAAAAATCACATCGGGAGTTTCAAAAGAACTGAAACTTGCCAGATATGCGCATACCTTCTGGAGTGTGGTGACGTGAGTGGATTCCGTCACGTTATCATGCGATGATAGTTGGATCCCGATTCCCACTGATGAGTTGGTTTACTCCTCGGGTGATCCCGACTAATTCTTCTTTCAGGTTTGGGGAAGAATTTGAGGTTACAGTGGGAGGTTTCCAGATTAGACAAAGTGATAACCATTCTGATCTAGGTTAGAGTGCACGCTGAGTGTTTCTTTTCTCTCTCTCTTTGGCAGCGACTTTTGACCCGACCCTAGACTATGACTCAGTGACCAAGTTGACCGAACCTTCTTAACACTGGCTTTTGGATTGTCAGAGTCGCTAACCTCATTGCCACTCCTACTTTTACCCTTTTCTCCAGGACACCCCGTATTACTACGAACGTCCACTTCCATTGGACAAAACCATCGTATGGTTATATACGAACTCGAAGGACTTCGAGGATGGTTTCCGGTTCTGGAGAAAACGGATAGGTTTATTCAGTTGTCTTTTCCCTTTTACCTTCTCTCAAGTTCTGAGTACTCCTTGGTTTAGGAGTAGTACACCTATTACGCAAATTGGATAGTCTTCTTCCAAACCTTAGGCTGGTGCCGACCGGTAGGGAATGAAGAAAACCAGTTAACCTAAATGGTGTACAGAAGGTATTAAGTTCAGGCAAAGCAAGGGATTAGTAAGAGGGCAAAGTAAAGTGCGACTGCTATTCACGACCAAACCAAGTATTTCTTCGCCAATCCTAAATCACCTTTGTATTTCTCCAGGACACTCCGTATCACTACGAAGATCCACAGTTTATTTGGATACTCCATCGTATGGTTATATACGAACTCTAAAGGAACTTGTTCCAGTTCGGGGGTGGATTCTGGTCCAGGAGAAATAGGAATAAGGATTATTCGGTTGTCTTTTCTCTTCACCTCCTCTCGCATTGCGAGTGCTCCTAGGATTAGGACAGTACACCCATTATGCTTATTGGATAGTCTTCTTCCAAACCATAGGCTGGTGCCGAACGGTAGGGAGGGAAGAAAACCAATTGGCCTAAAGGGGTGTACAGAAGGTAATCACTAAAGACATATAAAGGGATTTGGAGAGGTGGCAAAGAATTATACGGTTATAGTTGTGAATCTGGATAATGGAAAAGGCATTACTAAGAATACCAGAATACCCCACCGAAACATTTCAATGTTTCAGTTTCACTGTGTAATGTTAAAAGAAAACTGATTTCCCGATTAGATACTTACTCCAGGGTATGTATTTACCAGGTATGATTCTCACATCTGTATGGTTTTACAGATGATGAGTGGGAGTAAGTTATTGGGAATTGGGTGATCATCCTCATTATATCGGGATTCGTTGTAATCGGTGATATTTGAGGAAGTCACCTGGGCTGTTTGCCGGTCGGCAAATATTTGGTTTTGAATATCCGCTGTTGTGCACCAATTTCAAATTGATATATCTGTACGTCTATTTTCATAGAGTGAGATATACCTTTTGATATTATGTCGATGACATTTACCTATATCAGTGGATGGTTAGGTAAGGAGCATTGAACAGCGGTGTAATTCTTCTTAACCATAAGTACAGTTTTCAACCTACGACGCACAGTGAAAGAGTTGTTAGACTCAGCGGACTTATACAGAGTATTGTATGTTGTCCAGTGTCCATTAGGACAGAGGGGTTGGTCCTCATACTATATTCTGTTTACTTTTAACTTCTCTAGTTCTTAAACATGTGTTTCGTAGAAACACAGGGTCTAAGTTTTGAGGAGTTATAGGTATTTGAATAGAGTAGAGAACCAAGTATTGCAAGTATCGGGATTCTTCAAAGTGATCGAAGATGTAGATACTTGTGTATGGTATTCAGTTGATAGTAATGATAAAGAGAAATTGCTTCTCTTTCAGGTTACTCATAATTGGAAGCATTCCTAAGTTGAGTAACGCTGATCGGCCTCTTTCCATTTAGTTGACATGCACTGGAGACAGCTGCATGATTTGAATCCGGTTTATTTAAATCAGTGCCTCTGGTTCTATATTGGATATAGAACAGTTCATATCTTAACGATGTTAAGGTACGGGGAGTTGTCCGGCTTATGATTAAAACCAGACACTGGACAACTCAAGGCACGTTTCTGTAATGGCTGTTTGTGGGTTGACCCAGGCTATGACGAGGGTTGATTTTCTACCATCTGGAAGATCAATAGAGATATTGTTCTTAACTCGCCACATTTTTTTAAAAAAAGGAAATGGTTATTTTTCAAAAACAGTAGTGGGAGTATGGTAGAACTGGAAGTGATTCCAGAACCGCAAACGATTACTGAAGATTTGATAAGGAACCTAAAGATTCAATCCGATTTGACATTCCATTGGCCACTCCGCAGATAAGGTGGGTAACTTCAGGCACCCGAGAGGTACTCCGGTAGCCTCAAGGACGGTGACAGGGAAGTTCTTGTTTACCCACACTTGCCATTGTTGTTGTTCCAGGCTGCAAGACCCGGCAGGAGGATGAGTATAGCGTCGTTCTAAACTAGCTTTAGAAGTGTACGTCTATATGACTCTGCCAGAGGGTTGTCGTAGTCAGTGGGAGCAGCGGAAGCATTGGTGGACAGTTGGCTTATGTCTATTTATAGACTAAAGCAGATATAGCGGAGATAGATCATCTGTTTCTGATGTGACAGTCATAGGTTTGACGTCATCAGAATAGGGGATGGATCTGTTGAGAAGATAGTAGGAAGTGATATTCCTATACTACGATCGGTTATACTTTGGTCGTCACACAGTGTTTTCTCCACATGTGACTTGGACATTATATCAGACATTCTGGTTACTAGATCTATGGTTTTAGATCTAGATTTGGGTGGTTTCCCAATCAGGGTATTTTGACAGCATTCTAAGAGTATTTAGAATGGACGACTCCTGGCATGGTAGTGCACCTGCAGTTGATGGAGTCACCCTCTGTAAAGGTGTCTTATAGACTAAAGGGGAGAGGGATACTCATGATTGGCAGATCACTTGCTTAGGCAATTGAGTCAATCATGAGATGTCAAGTACCACACCAGATGTTGTTCTTGCACTAGATGCAATAAGTTGACATTGATCCAATCCTGGAGAAACAGTCGGAAGCAGTTTTAGAACATAAGTTGATGTTCTAGGGATATGATAACGACAGCCTCATTAAGGAGACAATTATCATTCCAGGCTTCCAAGGTGACATGGACGGCAGGGTGATCGTCAGAGTTGTAGTTTTCCCTCTAAACGAGGGGCAGTATTTTGGACAGGTGATCCAAGGCAATACTGAGGGAGGCATAGCGCAGGATACTGATTAAGTTCAGTTATCGATACAGTCTAAGAAGTTTGGATTTGGAGTTCATTTATGAGCTAGGTCCCATCAGATATCCAGACATATTCTAAGACAGGTATTGCTCATTTCGGGAGATGGTTTTCTCCGCGAACTTGAGATATAGAGAGACATAGAAAGAAACATCACAGCGGATCCACTCACTGAGGCTATTCCTCGAACGCAATAGTTTCGCAAACGAGCTTTGTGAGACTGACCAGTAGAGGAGTTGGGTGTTCGGTATCACACGGGCTGTGAGTATGCGACATCGCAATAATTAGCCTTGAGTGCAAGTGGGAGATTGTTGGAGATAGTGCCCTCAGAGTCAATTATTGGATCACAGGCACGCGATTGCAATGATTGAGGGAGGACCTATCCCGGTAGGACAGTCTTACTCGAGATGATAGTATGCTATCTGGTTTATCTTTATCATCGTGTACTGCTTTAGGTGACCTGACATGTCGCTATTACACGTTGATAGAGCCCCTAGGATTCTTGCTTGAGTACCAGCAGTATGATGGCGATCATATACGTGGGAGCTGGTAGTCTATAAGCACATCCTTAAAAGGTCCCTAGTCGTGGGAGTTTCGAGACTGGGCATCGATACTCCATTAGTAGACTAGTGTATACAGTCGAGACCCCGACGAGGGGCGGTGGCCGGTCTCACAAGCCACTGGTGTCAGTTGGTTCACCTAAGATGTATACAGGTGCTCATTGGGTTATGAGTACACCGGACAGGACTCGCCGGGAACCTGCTAGTTGGTCTTATACCAGATGTCAGATAGCAGTTCCCTGGTGACATGTGTACAGGTTAGTTCATCGACCTGAGATCGTCATTTGTCTCGTGTGAGTTCCCACTGTGCTTTGATTACTACCCTACCACGGCTCAAAGGAGTCATGCAAACAGGTTTTAGTTGGGTACAGTCCCGAGCCACATGGAGGCAGTGAGCGGATCTTCAGGGGTTCGTCTCTCCCGGTATTGGGGGTGAGGTCGCGCTGTGTCTAGGAGAGCCATTACGCAAAGCCCTCGGCCGAGGCAGGAGATTTACTGGTAGGTATTCCAGTAGTATCTCAGGGCGTTCTGGGCTACGCTCCGACACGACTTGTACCGCTTTTGGGGGTCTGACTTTTACCAACCCCCTAGGCCCGCCATGCGATACTCATAGACGAACGGACCGGACTGTACGGATATTGTCACTGATAGGCTCAGTAGGGTGTCAGGATGAGTTCGCTCATCGACGTCCCTTTTGGTCAATAGCTGGTGGCCCGTCACGTATTGGCTAATACCTCTGACGTGCTAGTGGTTAAATCCACAGCCATAGTATTGACGAGTCTTTAGAGTCCACCACACTTTCAGTTACTCAAGCTTTCGGGCAAAACGTTGTAGAGGCCGTATGGAGATATGGCAGGGTCTGATCAGATACGTGCGGTATTGTACGGATCAGGATCGGACGGTTTGTACTAGTGGCCGTATGGATATATGGCAGGGTTCGATCAGATACGTGCGGTATTGCACGGATCAGGATCGAACGGATATTACTAGCCGGTTTTGGTTTAAGCCGGATCCTAGTATAGTACAGTGTAGATTTTGTCTCATTGTATTTGTATCCGGACGGAATACAGATGCGGGTGTGTATGCACAGTATCGGGGTTTTCCTGTAATTTATTACGGGACCAGTTTTCTGGAGTTGCCAGTTTGCATTCCGTTCCGGCCGGTTTTCCTTTGTTCTTTCCCGGCCGGACTTTTCCGATGGAGGGGGTTATTTGCAAGTTTGCAAATAACATTTGTGGAGGGGGTATCTTGCATATTGGTGGCATCATGATAGTTTCTCATGATGAGATCCTTTCTAAGTCTTTTCATTTGCTTTATGTGATTAGAATTGATAAGAATGGTTGATGTGAGCTTTGCTTTTGATATGGTCACCATTTCACTTTCTCCTACACTCACCTCCCTCTTGATTTTATTTCATATCCCTCCACCATTCTCCTTTTGTGAGGCTCGGCCACATTTTGATGGAGAGAACAAAAATGAGAGGTTGATTTCATGTGAGAAGAAGAATTCTTATCTCATTTTTCCTTGCTACAAAACATTCTAGCTCCACTTGATAAGTTGATTTCCATTCTATCCCTCCATCACCATGGCAACCAAAACCCAAGTGAGACAAAGCACTACACATTCTACAGCATACCTTGGGCACGTCGACTAGCCAGCTTCGTGCCCGAGTTGCCTCGGTATTGAGGTGGGAGCCCGTAAAAGATGCAGACGATGTGGTGCCCTTCCGGCAAGGATGCGACGACCGGAGTTTCCGCGGGAGATCGGGACGACGACGAGAAGACCGGATCACTCGGTATACTTCTCTTCCTTTCTCTTGATAGCTAGTATAGGTTAATGGTTAACGATCCGGGTTTTATTGTCCGCGGTAGCGCCAGTTTCCAAGTAAGGAAAATTTTTGATTCCGCATTTTGGCCTCGGTAAGACGGCCGGGGCGCTGCCGTGGCGCAACAAATGTCACTTGATCGGTAAATCCTGTCTAACTGCTATAGCCCGGTTAGACGGATTTGCGAACGTGACCTTCACGTTGATGTTCTGTGATTGTTCTGTGATGTTGCGGATTGGTCGTGGGGGATAGCCTGGTTGCAGTGGTAGTACAGTTTTGTTGTATTATGTACATTTGATATTGCGGGGCGAGCGTCCGACATGTGGACAGCCGTCACTGCCTGTTTGTATTATTCTTTAGGGGCTCGACCAGGTTGCGGTCGATGTACCCGTTGTATGTATATTTTACTTTCTGTACTAGGATTGACCCACGGAGGGGTGCACGGGTAGCCGGGTTCTGGAGGGCAACAAGCCCGCATCTCATGGCATTGAGACGGAGGGGGCTTCACTCTAGGATTGGCAGGCTATTCGCCGCACTCGTAAGGGGTACAGGTTGACCCAGGAGAGGTGCCCAAGTTACCGGATTCCGTGAAGTGCTGGGTGGTCCATTCACGTTGCTGAAGGGGGCTGCCTCGCTTCAGGTTTTGGCGGGTAACTTGCCGCGCCCGTAGGGGTCTAGGATTTCATTGCACAGGCTATCCACACGACCAGGGGAACGTCGGGTTTCAGTAGTGGCTCTGTGAAACCCGGGGATCCCAGATATCTGTATTGTTCTGTGATGCTGTACATTTCTGTGATGTTGCATTTTATCACGCCTTGAGCGAAATATAATATATTGGTATATATATTAGTAGATGTTGTATATGTTTTGCATCCACGCTAGTCCAGTCCCCGCTCTGTCGTTAGTTAGCTAACCTAACGGGTAATGACGGGACCTAGTGGCGAATGCGGATGGCATATACGTATATCAGTATATTTTCGTTCTTTTTGGTGTGATCAATTGATGGGACTGCGTTGATTCGGATCAATGCAAGTTAAAAACAAACCTAATCTGATGTTGTTAGAACACTTTTCAAAAAGCTATTATTGCAAGGACGTTCTCTTTTGTTTAGCATCGTGGTATTCAGTTGGAATATCCTGCTCCTCAGACGACGAGGCAAGGGCCGAGATCCCTTCACCGGGAGTGACCCCTTGGACAGAAGTTTGCGTCAGGGCAATAACTTCACTATAGCCGATTACTTTTGCTTTGCACTGTGATATTCAGTTGGAATATCCTGCACCTCATTCTACGGGGAAAGAGCCGAGATCCCTTCACCGGGAGTGACCTCTTTAGCAAAGGTTTTCCTCACTATATTTTTATAAAGCTATCCGTTCCTTCAACGATATCAAGTTCATTACGTTAAAGGTTTTCGCCAGAAACCATTCGTAGCCCTCCGTCGTTTCATATGGGTGATCAATAGTATTCAAGCTATGTTTGTTGGCCAAAGTCAAGGCATAGTGATTGGTAGCTATTGGGTATTCATATGCAGCATAGATAGATGTGTTGGTTTGGGACAGTCGTACTACCTTGTTGGCCAAAGTCAAGGGTATGTACGGGTGGATTCAAATTAACCTGGAGAATGACGGGTAGAACTTGACATGTGACTTATGATTTGTTGGCCAAAGTCAAGGTCATAAGAGCATGGGGTAAAAATCACATCGGGAGTTTCTAAAGAAACTGAAACCTGCCAGATATGCGCATACCTTCTGGAGTGTGATACCGTGAGCGGATCCCGTCACGTTATCATGCGATGATAGTTGGATCCCGATTCCCACTGATGAGTTAGTTTACTCCTCGGGTGATCCCGACTAATTCTTCTTTCAGGTTTGGAGGAGAATTTGACGGTACAGTGGGAGGTTTCCAGATTAGATAAATTGGTAACCATTCTGATCTAGGTTAGAGTGCACGCTGAGTGTTTCTTTTCTCTCTCTCTTCGGCAGCGACCATTGACCCGACCCTAAGATTATGACTCAGAGACCAAATTAACCGAACCTTCTTAACACTGGCTTTTGGATTATCAGGGTTGCAAACCTCATTGCCACTCCTACTTTTACCCTTTTCTCCAGGACAGCCCGTATTACTACGAACGTCCACTTCCATTGGACAAAACCATCGTATGGTTAGATACGAACTCGAAAGAATTTATTCGATGATGGTTTCAGGTATTGGAGAAAACGGATAGGACTATTCAGTTGTCTTTTCCTTTTACCTTCTCTCAGGTTGCGAGTACTCCTTGGTTTAGGAGATAGTACACCTATTACGCAAATTGGATAGTCTTCTTCCAAACCTTAGGCTGGTGCCGACCGGTAGGGAATGAAGAAAACCAATTAGCCTAACGATGGTGTACAGAAGGTATTAAGTTAAGACAAAGCAAGGGATTAGTAAGAGGGCAAAGTAAATTGCGACTACTATTCACGACCAAACCAAATATTTCTTCGCCAATCCTAAATCACCTTTGTATTTCTCCAGGACAATCCGTATCACTACGAAGATCCACAGTTTATTGGATACTCCATCGTATGGTTATATACGAACTCGAAAGGAACTTGTTCCAGTTCGGGGATGGATTCTGGTTCAGGAGAAATAGGAATAAGGTTTATTCGGTTGTCTTTTATCTTCACCTTCTCTCGCGTTGCGAGTGCTCCTAGGATTAGGACAGTACACCCATTATGCTTACTGGATAGTCTTCTTCCAAACCATAGGTTGGTGCCGAACGGTAGGGAAGGAAGAAAACCATTTGGCCTAAAGGGGTGTGCAGAAGGTAATGACTGAAGACATATAAAGGGATTTGGAGAGGTGGCAAAGAATTATACGGTTACAGTCGTGAATCTGGAAGAGGCATTACTAAGAATACCGGATACCCCATCGAAATATTTCAATGTTTCAGTTTCACTAAGGAAAACTGATTTCCCAATTAGTCCTTACTCCAGGGTATGTATTTTCCAGGTATGATTCTCACATCTGTATGGTTTTACAGATGATGAGTGGGAGTAAGTTATTGGGAATTGGGTGATCATCCTCATTATATCGGGATTCGTTGTAATCGGTGATATTTGAGGAAGTCACCTGGGTTGTTTGCCGGACGGCAAATATTTGGTTTTGAATATCCGTTGTTATGCACCAATTTCAAATTGATATATCTGTACGTCTATTTTTATAGAGTGAGATATACCTTTTTTGAAATTATGTCTGTGACATTTACCTATATCAGTGGATGGTTAGGTAAGGAGCATTAAACAGCGGTGTAATTCTTCTTAACCATAAGTACAGTTTTCAACTTACGACACACAGTGAATGAGTTATCAGACTCAAGGGACTTATACAGAGTATTGTATGTTGTCCAGGGTCCATCAGGACAGAGGGGTTGGTCCTCGTACTATATTCGGTTTACTTATGACTTCTCTAGTTTTTAGACAGGTGTTTCGTGGAAACACAGGGTCCGAATTTTGAGAAGTTATGGGTATTTGAATAAAGTAGAGAACCAAGTGTTGCAAGTATCGGGATTCTTCAAGTTGATCGAAGATGTAGATACTTGAGTATGGTATTCAGTTGATAGTAATGATTAAGAGATCTTGCTTCTCTTTCAGGTTATTCATAATTGGAAGCATTCCTAAGTTGAGTAACGCTGATCGGCCTCTTTCCATTTAGTTGACATGCACTGGAGACAGTTGCATGATTTGAATCTGGTTCAATTAAATCAGTGCCTCTGGTTCTATATTGGATATAGAACAGTTCATATCTTAACGATGTTAAGGTACGGGGAGTTGTCCGGTTTATGATTAAAACCAGACTCTGGATAACTCAAGGCACGTTTCTGTAATGGCTGTTTGTGGGTTGACCTAGGCTATGACGAGGGTTGACTTTCTACCATCTGGAAGATCAATAGCGATATTGTTCTAGACTCGCCACAGTTTTAATAAAAATGGATTTTTTCAGAAAACAGTAGTGGGAGTATGGTAGAACTGGAAGTGATTCCAGAACCACAAACAAGTACTGAAGATTTGATAGGAACCTAAAGATTCAATCTGGTTTGACATTCCATTGGCCACTCCGCAGATGTGGTGGGTAACTTCAGGCACCCGAGAGGTACTCCGGTAGCCTCAAGGACGGTGACAGGGAAGTTCTTGTTTACCCACACTTGCCATTGCTGTTGTTCCAGACTGTGAGACCCGGCGGGAGGATGAGTATAGCGTCGTTCTAAACTAGCTTTAGAAGTGTACGTGTATATGATTTTGCCAGAGGGTTGTCATAGTCAGTGGGAGCTGCGGAAGCATTGGTGGACAGGCAGCTTATGTCTATTTATAGACTAAAGCAGATATAGCGGAGATAGATCATCAATTTCTGATGTGAAAGTCATAGGTTTGACTTCATCAGAATAGGGGATGGATCTGTTGAGAAGGTAGTAGGGTGTGATGTCATGGTATTTGGATGACATACACAGAATAGGAAAAGAAACTCCTATACTACGATCGGTTATACTTTGGTCGTCACACAGTGGTTTCTCCACATGGGACTTGGACATTATATTAGACATGCTGGTTACTAGATCTATGGTTTTAGATCCAGATTTGGGTGGTTTCCCAATCAGGGTACTTAGACAGCATTCTAAGAGTATTTAGAATGGACGACTCCTGGCATGGTAGTGTACCTGCAGGTAATGGAGTCACCCTCTCTAAAGGTGTCTTACAGACTAAAGGGGAGAGGGATGTGCATGATTGGCAGATCACTTGCTCAGGCAATTGAGTCAATCATGAGATGTCAAGTACCACACCAGATGTTGTTCTTGCACTAGATGCAATAAGTTGACATTGATCCTATCCTAGAGAAACAGTCGGAAGCAGTTTTAGAACATAAGTAGATGTTCCAGGGATATGATAACGACAGCCTCATTCGGGAGACAGTTATCATTCCAGGCTTCCAAGGTGACCTGGACGACAAGGAGGTTGTCAGAGTTATAGTTTTCCCTCTGACGAGGGGCAGTATTTTGGACAGGTGGTCCAGGTGGATACTGAGGGAAGGATGGCGCAGGATACTGATTGAGTTCAGTTGACGATACAGTCTAAGAGGTTTGGATTTGGAGTTCATTTATGAGCTATGTCCCATCAGACATCCAGACACATTCTAAGACAGGTATTGCTCTTTTCGGGAGATGGCTTTCTCCGCGAACTTGAGATATAGAGAGACATATAAAGAAACATCAAAGCGGATCCACTCACTGAGGCTATTCCTCGAACGCAATAAGTTTCGCAAACGAGCTTTGTGAGACTGACTAGTAGAGGAGTTGGGTGTTCGGTATCACACGGGCTGTGAGTATGCGACATCGCAATAATTAGCCTTGAGTGCAAGTGGGAGATTTTTGGAGATAGTGCCCTCAGAGTAAATTATTGGATCACAGGCACGTGATTGCAATGATTGAGAGTGGACCTGTCCCAGTAGGACAGTCTTACTCGAGATGATAGTATGCTATCTGGTTAATCTTTATCATCGTGTACTGCTTTAGGTGACCTGACATGTCGCTATTACACGTTGATAGAGCCCCTAGGATTCTTGCTTGACCACCAGCAGTATGAGGGCGATCATATAAGTAGGAGCTGGGGTCTATAAGCACATCCTTAAAAGGTCCCTAGTCGTGGGAGTTTCGAGATAGGGCATCGATACTCCAGAGTAGACTAGTGTATACAGTCGAGACGCCGACGAGGGGCGGTGGCCGGTCTCACAAGCCACTGGTGTCAGTTGGTTCACCTAAGATGTATACAGGTGCTCATTGGGTTATGAGTACACCGGACAGGACTCGCCGGGAACATGCTAGTTGGTCTTATACCTGACGTCAGATAGCAGTTCCCTGGTGACATATGTACAGGTTAGTTCATCGACCTGAGGATCGTCATTTGTCTCGTGTGAGTTCCCACTGTACTTTGATTACTACCCTACCACGCTCAAAGAAGACGTGCAAACAGGTTTTAGTTGGGTACAGTCCCGAGCCGCATGGAGGCAGTGAGCGGATCTTAGGGGGTTCGTCTCTCCCGGTATTGGGGGTGAGGTCACGCTCTGTCTAGGAGAGCCATTACACAAAGCCCTCGGCCGAGGCAGGAGATTTACTGGTAGGTATTCCAGTAGTATCTCAGGGTGTTCTGGGCTACACTCCGACACGACTTGTACCGCTTTTGGGGGTCTGACTTTTACCAACCCCCTAGGCCCGCCATGCGATGCTCATAGACGAATGGACCGGACTGTACGGATATTGTCACTGACAGGCTCAGTAGGGTGTCAGGATGAGTTCGCTCATCGACGTCCTTTTTGTCAATACCTGGTAGCCCGTTACGTATTGGCTTATACCTCTGACGTGCTAGTGGTTAAATCCACAACCAAGGTGTTGACGAGTCTTTAGAGTCCCCCCACATTCAGTTGCTCAAGTTTTCGTGCGAAAATCTGTAGAGGCCGTATAGAGATATGGCAAGGTCCGATCAGAAACGTGCGGTATTGCACGGATCAGCATCAGACAGTTTGTACTAGAGGCCGTATGGAGATATGGCAGGGTTCGATCAGATACGTGCGGTATTGCACGGATCAGGATCGGACAGATATTACTAGCCGGCTTTGGTTTAAGCCGGATCCTAGTATGGTACAGTGTAGATTTTGTCTCATTACATTTGTATTCAGTCGGAATACAAATGCGGGTTTGTATGCACAGTATCGGGGTTTTTCCTGTAATTTATTACGGGACCAGTTTTCTGGAGTTGCCAGTTTGTTTTCCGTTTCGGCCATATTTCTTTGTATCTTTCATTGGCCGAAGATTGGTGGAGGAGGGCTTATTTGCATTTGTGCAAATAAGCATTTGTGGAGGGGGTCTTTGCATATTGTTGTGTCATGATCATTTGACTTTCTTTAGTCATCATGGCTAGTGTTGTGGTGTCATGATGGCATTACTTTTTAGTGATGATGATGGATGATGATGGTTGTATGAGTGTTGGATTTACTTGTAATCATTTCTTGATATCATGACCTTTCTCTCTCTCCCTTGCATTATGGTTGTGGTTCTTTCATCCATTGATCTCTCTCTCACTCACTCACTCTCTTGCCAAGAAGAGGCCGGCCACTTGAAGGTGGGGGCTGTCCCTAAATTTCATGGGGGATTTTTGGTCTCATTTGCTTGCAAAATCCCCAAGTTCCCTCTCCAAAAGGTTCACTTCATTTCCTCCACCAAAAGGCGACTTCAAGTAACCCCAAAATGAGACATAGCTCACTACACCATTCTACAGCAAACCTTGGGCACGTCGGCTCGCCAACTTCGTGCCCGAGTTGCCTCGGTATAGAGGTGGGAGCCCGTAAAAGAAGCCGGCGACGTGGTGCCCTTCCGGCGACGAGGTGGAGACTGGACATTCCGCGGGAGATAGGGACGACGACGAGAAGACCGGAGGACACGGATCAGTCGGTATATCTCTCTTCCCTATCTTGTAGTTAGCTAGGACTAGTTAATTGTTCGATCCGGGTTTTAGTGCGCGGTGGTGCCGGTTCATGAAAAATTAAAGTTAATCATCGCTTCCGCATTTGGCCTCAGGATGGAGGCCGGGGCGTCGCCGTGCACTTACAGCAACTCACCCCCGTTGTGCCATAGTGTTTGCAGGTTGCCCTTCGGAGTAGTCGCGGCAGGCTGCGTTCTTGCATCTTTTGACACAGATACCCATACAGTTGGTGTACTAGCTCTTTTGCTGATAGGTGGGTTTTGTACGGTATCTGGTTATCTTTCAGTTATGTACATTGTTGTATCTAGTACTCTCCATCTACCACTTATGTATTGACTTAGAGACCAGTTGTGAGGACGATGTATATTATTTTGTATTCTGGTGTCGAGCTCGTTGTGAGCCGACTCTACTTATGCAGTTTATTCTATCTGTGATATTTTCCACCTGTTGCTCATTTTCTTCGCTACGGCGTCGTATATTGTTATCTTGGTGATTGTCTACTTAAGGTTTCTTGACATCTCAGTAATTAGTTCTATTAAAAGCTTAAATCACTCTATACTTTTACTGGTTTGATTTCTGGGTTTTCGGCTTACTTAGTCGCGTTACGCCTGTAGACGTTACGTGGTTAAGTGCCGGTCACGGGCCAAACTTTGGGTCGTGACAAAGTTGGTATCAGAGCGTAGGTTTTACCTTCGGAGTGTAGGATGACCCAGGTATGATGGAGTAGGTAGCAGCAGCAGAGTGGCGTAGCGTGCGTATGTTCCGCGGCATACTCACGACACGGTACTCCGCCTAAGCGACCTTAGTGTTAGTGTATATGCCCTAGAGGCCATTACTGTATCATACTAGTTTGTATATTACTTAATGGAAGCTTGGGATATTCACCTTGTATATACAATCTTGCTCAAAATAGTAGTATGCTACTTGGTTTGTTTCTACTTCAATGTGTACATGTGTTTATTTTCGCATATCGCCTATACACATTAGCGGAGCCCTTAGGATCTTTGCTTGATTACCAGCGATGTGATGGCCGTCACACTAGTGGGGTTGGGTAATCTATAAGCACATCCTTATGCAGGTCCCTGGTCGCAGGACTATCGAGACAGGGCGTCGATACTCCGGAGTAGACCAGCGCATGCGCTTCTCATCCCAGTGTGGGAGACGGTCTGTCCCACAGCCGTCAGTACGTCGTACTTGAGATAGTATGCGGGTGCTCGTTAGGTTATGGGTACACTGGACAGGACTCGTCGGGAACTGACTAGTTGGTATTATGCCTATCGTCAGTTATCAGTTCCCAGGTGACATGAGTACAGCTTAGTCCGCTGACTTGACACTGTCACTTCGCCTCGAGTGTGTTCCCACTGCACTTTGATTACTACCCTACCACGGCTCAAAGGAGTCGTGCAAACAGGTAGTAGTTGGGTGCAGTCCCGAAGCACTTGGAGGCAGTGACGGTTAGACAGGATTCGTCTCTCCCGGTATTGGGGGTTGACATCGCGCTGTGTCTAGGAGAGCCATTACACGAGTAGTCCCTGGCCAGGGCAAACGAGATATACTGGTAGGCTTCCAGTGTTATCTCAGGGTGTTTTGGGCTTCGCTCCGGCACGACTTGTACCGCTATTGGGGGACTGACGTTTACCGCCCCCTAGGCCCGCCATGCAATGTATCAGACGAACAGACCGGACTGTACGGCGAATGTCACATTCAGGCTCAGTAGGAGTTCAGATGGGTTTCGCCTCGTCGGTCTTCTTGTCGGCATTACCTGGGGACCGTTACGCATAGCTAGTGCCGCTTGCGGTCTGTGGTTAAACCCACTGCCAGCGTAGTGTCGAGTCTTTAGAGTCCCACACAGAAAGCTTTTCGCCTTTAGGCAAAAGAGTAGAGGTCGCATGGTTTTGCGACAGGTCGCATGGTTTTACGACAGAGTTCGGTCACATCCGTGCACTTGTGCATGTACAGTGTCCGGACAGTTTACACTAGCGGGCTTTGGTTTAAGCCAAATCCTAGTGTACCTTTTGGGATTGGATTTATCCAGTTTGCATTCGTGTTCCTCGGAATGCGGATGCGGGTGTGTATGCACAGTTGACGGAGAGACAGAGGCAGCGGATTCTCATTAGGGTTGTTGACAGTTGACCGTTGACTTTTGACTTTTTGCTCAACCCTAATGAGAATATGATATGTGATTAACTATTATATTAATTAAGTATTATGGTGACATGGTTGTTGACTTTTGTTGACTTTGTTGACTTGTTGACTTTTGTTGACTTGTTGACTTTGTTGACCGGTTGACTAGGCTTGACTAGTTGACCATCATGATAACCATAGCCATCATTTCATGGCAAAGACTTTTGCTTGCTTGCTCATTTGTGCAAAATGAGTGCATGAAATGATATGGTTATGGTTGCTTCAACCATCACATAACACTTGATTTGGTATAATGAGTTATGATGGTTTTGGATTATGAGAGGGTGAAAGACAAAAGACTTGCTCATTCTTTCTTGCTCATTCTCTCTCTTGTTCTTGAGCTCTCTTGCTCTTGCTTTCACCCTCTTCCTCTTGCTCCCTCTCTTGACTTTATGGTTCACATATCTCATGAGTTGAGAATCAAGAACCATAGATAAAATCCCATACAAACTCTTCTCTACTCATTCTAGTTCACAAGGTTTAGCAAACCGAGTGAACTAGTTTCTTCAAAGTTCGAAGAAGGAGCCAAAGGTTGGAGCTTTCAGGTGGATCTATCTTCGGCGTACGGAGACGACGGGAAGAAGCCAATCCGGACCACCATCGGAGCTTGAAGACGAAGGAGTTCAAGACAAGCAAGGTATAACCCCTAACCGAGTAGTTAGAAACTCGTAGTTAGGTTGTTAGTTAGATGTTTAACCAAGATCCGGGTTATAGGTCCATGTTACCACCTCTATAAAAATCATTTTTTACCAAATTCCGCATGCCCGAAAGTACCGGGAGAGGTAGCATGGACTTACACTTAGGACTTATTGATTGAATTTCCTTCATGATTGTATACATCCTTGTGATTCGATTTTCGTATCCTCATCGAATCCTACCTTCTTTCCAGCCATTATGCCGCCAAGGACTACGAGGGTGCAGAGAGCGGTCGTGAGAGCCGAGGTTCGAGTTGATTCGTCTAAGACGAGGACTGATCCGAGTAGTACCCCTGTTGTACCAGGACAGATTGTTTTCCCTACGACAGATCAGATCGCTAGACTAGTGGCAGAGATGCAGGGCTTGCGCCAGACAATGAGCTCATTGGTGGAGGTTGTTCAAGCGCAGCGACAGATGGTTGTCACCCCTGTTACCCAGTTGTTCCTTGCGATCATCATGCAGTATTCCGTCCCCTACATAGCATAGGTGGAGGCAGCCCCAGGATACGAGACACGTCTTCCAGAGACCGTGAGAGTTCCGGAACAGTTATGGAATCGTACTGGTGTACCAGCCCAGAGCAGAGGCTTAGGACGAGGACAGTCGTTGGCTTCCATCCCCAGGCAGGACAGCATTCAGCGTGTAGGTGTTTACGATGCGGAAGCCTTCAACACCTCATCAGGCAGTGTTCCTTCACACCACGTCAGGGTCGTATTCTGAGACGTCGTGGACACGGAGGATTTGCACAGAGGGGTCAGGCTAGTAGAGGAGGAGTTCGATCAGTCGCAGATGAAGGACAGGCACAAGTTTTTGCTTCGACTCAACGGGACGCGAGGGCGTCCAATGCGGAGCCAACAGGTACTCTTTCAGTATGTCCTTTTGTTGCACTCGTATGTTTTCACACTTCGTGCCGAGTTTAGGACGAGAGTCGTGCTAGGTAGATCAGCCGTTTGTTGTGTTAACTTCTGTCAGCAATCCTTTTGTTGCGCGACACGTAATTCGGTCGTGTGCACATCGGATAGGAGATAGATATTCGTCTATCATTTTGAACCTCCTAAAGATGTTGGATTTGGCGATCTCCTAGGCACGGACTGGTTAGCTACATGCTAGGCGTTGTGGGCTACCGTGAGGAAATAGTTAGGTTTTGTTTTTCCGGGCAAGTCAGTTCTTGTTGTGCAGGTGGATAGTGGTGCCGCCTCTTGCAGCTTGAATTCAGCCTTGTTCGCTAGTCGGCTCTTAGGAGATGTCGGGAATTCTTGGCGTTTTTCGTGATACCGTAGCCACAGTTGGTGTGTTGGGCCGGTTTTCTCTAGTGGGGAGAGTTTTCCTACGTTGTTTCAGATGAGCCGTCAAAGCTTAAGGAGCTAAGGATCTGCTGCAAAGTTGTTGTTGAGGGAGTTCGTGAGTCTGAGTGTTTCGCATTAGGAATTCCTTTTTCTGTTCGTCAAGGAGAAAGATGACAGATTGAGGTTGTGTATTGATGGATCGTCAATTGAACCGGCTTACGGTGCGGATAGGTATCCCGGACCTCGCATTGACGATTTCTTCGATCAGCGTCAGAGAGCGAGACTTTGTCTAAGTTCGTTTGGGATCGGGTCATCATTGTTGCGGGTCCGGAGTGATAACATTCCGAAGACTGCCTTGTGCGTGCTACGGGCCTTGTGTGTTTTGGGTGTGTCACTGGACTCAGCAATGCTCTAGCAGCATTCGTAGGTGTGATGAACTGGTTTTCTTCGGGCCGTTCCTCGACTAGTTATTGTTGTTTTATTTACGACAACCTAGTCTTTTTAGTGTATCTTGAGGGTTAGGGTAGCACTTGAGGATCTGTTATACGGATACTGGGAAAGCCCCAGCGGTTTACTAGATTCTCGGAGTGTCCCTTTAAGCTTGTTGTGTTGAATCCTAGGTTTTGTAGTTACCGACGACGAATTGGTATGGTTTCGAGGAAGATCGTGGCCGTACAGCTTCGGCCCAGACTTGAGCAGGACGGAGATCCGCAGATTTTTGGGCTTAGTAGGTTTTTACTGCCGTTTCTTCCGGGATTGCTAGTGTAATGCTGCACCGTTGACTAAATTGACTGGAATGGAGGTTCCTTTTCTTTAGACTGAGGCTTGTGTACGGAGTTTCGGCAGTTGAAGACTCGGTTAACAACTGCTTCAGCCCTTTCCTTGCTTTTTGGTTCGGGCGACCTTGTGGTTTAACTGTGATGTTTCTTGAGTAGGACTCGAATGTGTACTGAGGTGACACAATGGAGTTATCGCTTTTGCTTCTTCACATTTGGTGGAAGTACGAGAAGGATATCACACTCATGATCTGGAGATAGCCGCGATGGTTTTGCGTTGGAGATTAGGGACACCACTTTTTTGAGAGTCGTGCCAGATTTTCACGGACCACCAGAGTTAAAGGTACACCTTCCTGCGGCGGAATTTGATTGTTGTGATAGTCCTCCGCAGATTCACAGTTCTTGTGCGATCGTTGAGTACAGCATAAGTTCATCTCTTCTGAGGAGACAGTTTGCTCATGTCCGTGCCCGACCACTTTTCTTAAATCGCTTTCGCGAGACACTACCCGCCGACGCTCGTTCTTCAGAGATATTGGAGCCTACTCGGCTGGGTAATGATTTGGAATCCTTGACTTGTGGCAAGGGTGTGCTGGGTAAGAGACGTAGAATCCTAGGGCAGGCACATCAGTCAACTCTCTCTACTCATTCAAGTACCACCAACTGTTAACGTGACTTGTAAGGTAGTTACGGGTGGGCAGGGATAGAAAAAGAAGTCTTGGGATTCGTTTCAAGGTGTATGTCTTGTTGTGTGCTTGAGTTGAGCAACTGAGACTGACGGGAGAGTTGCAACCTTTAACCGTTCCGAAGAGGGAACGAGAGCAGATCTCCCCAAAATTCGTTATGGTGTCCACCCAGGTTTAGTTAAGATGTGACTCCTTTCGGGTGTTTGTCATCCAGCGATACTCAGTTTACTCAGTAGTTATTGTTAAGTTGTGCGTATGTAGAAATTGTTGTCGGCAGTTGGGGATCGTCGTTTGCCATCGATAGGGTTCTCCTTTTATAACAGTTATCAGAAGACACTCCAATTGGTAACCTTTAGGTTTAGGGGTTAGGTCATGTCGATCACCAGTCTGTTTTCCTAACTCCGTGTTATAGGATTATTGGACCTCAGCTAGTTTAGAAATTTTGGAAATGACTCGGTTGTTTTGGGTCAGGATGAGAACGGTCTATTGCGGATAGAGATCAGATGCTGACCAAGACGGTCACAGATTCGAGTTCGCAATGGCAAATCATGCATTCCCACAGAAATTTCCGATAAATGTCATGTTGAGTTTTGTGGAAGCTTTTCAGGATAGTAAGTCCTTTTAGGATCCCTAAGGCGAGTTGGTTCGTTGCCTTAAGTTGTGCACTTCCACCCAGATTATTGAATATTCATCCCGTATTCCCTGTGTCGATACTTTGCAATTACCCTCATGACCTTTCTCTTTGGATTCAGCGCCAGACTATTTAGTTCGAGCGTGATCCTTCGTTCACCAAACAGCCAGTCGTAAAATTGGACCGGCAGGTGAAGAAACTTCGATCGAAGGTCTTGCCTTCAGAGAAAGCATTTTGGTGCATCCCAAACGGTGAAGAGATCACTTGGGAGGCTGAGGGCGAGATGCGGAAGAAGTTCCCTCATCCCTCTGAAGGTATGAGTAGCTTTGTATTTTAAAATTCGGGGACGAATTTTCTTTAAGGGGGGAAGATTGTAACACCTTAGGTCGTGTTTAGGGGTTAATTATATTTTAATAGATAGTTTTTGGTAAAAAGTTTACCAAATTTAGTTTCTGATATTTTATTCTAATTAATGAATATTTTATTTGGATTTTTCTGGACACACACACACTTGTGCATGTTAACGAGGGTTTAGATTTGGGGTTAAAACCATGATTAACAACCATGGTGGGTTAACCTATTTGTATTAGGTGTTTTGGGCTTTAATGGGGTTTTATTTATTTGTGTGTTTTGTTTATTTGAATTTCTTTTCTTTTTCTTTTGTTGACTTGGTGCATGAGAGAGGGAGTATGGGCATGGCTTGAGCCATGCTCATTAAATGAAGAGAGAGGGAGAGAGAGGGGGTCTTTGACTTGTGCTCTCATTTCTCAACTCATTCTCAATCTCCCAACTCACACACACACACACACTCAGCTGAGAGAGAGAGAGAGAGAGAGAGAGAGAGAGGCAGCAGCTGCAGAAGAGGCAGCAGCAGCAGCAACTAGCAGCAGCAATAGCATCATCATCAGCAGCATCAGCAGCAGCAGGCAGTGGCAGCAGCAACATCAACAGCAGCCCCCAGCAACTGCTGCAGCACTTCCCATCTTCTCCACCTCCTTTCTCCTTGCACCTAGGGTCTTGTAAGGTATAGAATCTGAGCCCAACTTCTTGTTTGTTGAACGTATGTGTAGTTTAGCTTCGGTTTGTATAAAAAGTGAGATTTTGTGCTTGAAATGGTGAATTGTGTGGACTTATGGTTTAGTGCTGTTAGTATTGGTTAACCTAGCCAAATTAGGTGTTATTAAGACCATGTAAACCTTGTTAGACCCAGATTACACACAAATACCATAGGGTTTCTAATTGTGCAAAATTTAGTGTTTTTAAGTGAACTTTTTGGATTTCTGTGATCTGCTATAGGCCCGAGTAGTTCAGGTTAAAATTGAGGAAACTGGAGAACACTAGATATACCCTGACCACACCACCAGAGCCCGAGACTCCCACCCCATAGTGAGGCCGCCGGTTTATTCTTTCTGGCCGCAAATTGCGGCCAGATAGGGGAATTTTTGGGAGATGTTTGCTTGGGTGGGAGTCTGTTGTTATTTCTAGGCCAGTGGTATGTATAGTTTTGTAAGTTGTTAGCCTGGGTAGAATCTGGGACGTTATATCATATTTCTAGTACGTTTGGTTCGCGCGATACGCGAGAGGGTTCCATGATTCAGCGTATCGTGGCGTGTCGGGGTTAGTTTTAGACGCGTGCACACGTTTAGCGTATCGTACACACGCGCGTTTAGTTCGCGACGCGAGCGTATCGTTTGACTTTGATATCGCGTTTTGCGAGATAGTTGCTTATATATGGATTCTTGTGTAATTCCAGGTTCGCAGGCAGGTACGTCAGAAAAAGCTAAGAAAGGGAAGCAGGTGGTCGGCTACGAGTAGCGCATGACCAGGTGAGTAGATTTAACATCTACGGGGAAATCGCCAGTATGGCGTTAAGCATCAGGGCGAGTCAGGATATTAGATTGTAGATGTTCATATGGACTGTAGTAGCATACATTATTGTTGCATATAGAAATGATAGCATAGAACACTTCTTTGTCACTAACGGTTCAAGTCGCACGGGCACGATTGATATGCTACACTCACACCGTTAGTGATTGCCATGACACTCACATTATAGGATTGCTATAAATCATATATCATACTGATTCTACCTCATTGATGTTGTCTTGATTTACCGCATAACAGCATATGTTATATCCATATTTAGGCACATATGCATCACATACCCCTACTGGTACTACATACACATATATTGATATGTTCATACATGCGCACATGCACACTGTATATTCATACCAGTGTACACATATATTGATATGTTCATACCTGCGCACATGCACACTGTATATTCATACCACTGCACACACATATTGATATGTTCATACCTGCGCACATGCACACTGTATATTCATACCAGTGCACACATATATTGATATCTTCATACTTGCTTAGATTACGCATTGAGATATGTTGTTTCCATGTTAATTCTGGATTTGGGGAACCGTGGATATTTCAAAGAGAATAGTTAATTATTTAAAAACCAGGTTTCCCTTGATATGATATTTCGGTGCGTCCACCATGTGTTTTCTCGGTACTAGAGTGAAATATATGAACCCGAATCGAGGAGTTGGATGAGGCCGATTACGGGTACATGGTGGACCCGGTATGGTACCCCCGGGCGAGAATGGTTTCGCCGTGTAGTAGACGGTGAGCCTGGCGGAGAGAGTACTACCTACCGGTGATTGGTTGGACCTGGCGGTTATCCAGAGGATACCGACCAGAGTCGATGGATGGATACGGGACGACTCGTACTGCCGGGGCCGAGGGCCGATACCGCAGACAGAGCCCGTGGGCTGATCTGGACTGACGGATGCCCTATACAGGAGGATTTGCATGTCGATGCTTGGCACGAGTATTTCTTGATATTTTGGGAGCCGATGTTGGGCACTCACGATTATATGAGATAGTACAGGATTGGAGGACCGAGGAGGATGACGACGCCTGAGTAGTATTGGGATTTGGGTGAATTGATGAGTACCAATTATACTTTCCACGATGACATTCCGTGTAAACGTTGTATTTCCCATGCTCAGTATGCAGTAATTGATATCTCATCCTGTATCTATTGTACCTGATATAGTACATATTGCTATACCTGATCACTGCACACCCTGTTCATTCTATATAGGGTTGTTAGATTGCATTGCTATACCTGATCATTGCACACCCTGTTCATTCTATATAGGGTTGTTAGATTGCATTGCTATACCTGATCATTGCATACCCTGTTCATTCTATATAGGGTTGTTAGATTGCATTCCTATACCTGATCATCGCATATCTTGTTCATCACTTGGAGATGTTATTAGATCGCACTTGTTGCATGTTTGAGCATCCAGTTCATCATATAGATGTTATCTGTTGATATAGGTTAGAGTATCGTTGCACGTGCATACACGCGATTACCTTTATATGTTATCTTCTATTCACCAGTTAGCAACTCACCCCCGTTGTGCCATAGTGTTTGCAGGTTGCCCTTCGGAGTAGTCGCGGCAGGCTGCGTTCTTGCATCTTTTAACACAGATACCCCTACAGTTGGTGTACTAGCTCTTTTGCTGATAGGTGGGTTTTGTACGGTATCTGGTTATCTTTCAGTTATGTACATTGTTGTATCTAGTACTCTCCATCTACCTCTTATGTATTGACTTAGAGACCAGTTTTGAGGACGATGTATATTATTTTGTATTCTGGTATCGAGCTCGTTGTGAGCCGACTCTACTTATGCAGTTTATTCTATCTGTGATGTTTTCCACCTGTTGCTCATTTTCTTCGCTACGGCGTCGTATATTGTTATCTTGGTGATTGTCTACTTAAGGTTTCTTGACATCTCAGTAATTAGTTCTATTAAAAGCTTAAATCACTCTATACTTTTACCGGTTTGATTTCTGGGTTTTCGGCTTACTTAGTCGCGTTACGCCTGTAGACCTTACGTGGTTAAGTGCTGGTCACGGGCCAAACTTTGGGTCGTGACAGCGACGCGAGCGTATCGTTTGGCTTCGATATCGCATTTTGCGAGATAGTTGCTTATATATGGATTCTTGTGTAATTCCAGGTTCGCAGGCGGGTACGTCAGACGGAGCTAAGAAAGGGAAGCAGGTGGTCGGCTACGAGTAGCGCACGACCAGGTGAGTAGATTTAACATCTAAGGAGAAATCGCCCGTATGGCGTTAAGCGTCAGGGCGAGTCAGGATATTAGATTGTAGATATTCATATGGACTGTATTAGCATACATTATTGTTTCATAGAACACTGCACTGTCACTAACGGTTCAAGTCGCACGAGCACGATTGATATGCTACACTCACACCGTTAGTGATTGCCATGACACTCACATTATAGGATTGCTATAAATCATATATCATACTGATTCTACCTTACTGATGTTGCCATGATTTGCCGCATAACAGCATATGTTATATCCATATTTGGGCACATATGCATCACATACCCCCACTGGTACTACGTACACATACATTGATATCTTCATACCTGCGCACATGCACACTGTATACCCATATCTGTGCATACATGCATTGATATCTTTATACCTGCGCACATGCACACTGTATACTCATATCTGTCGACACATACATTGATATCTTCATACCTGCGCACATGCACACTGTATACTCATATTTGTGCACACATATATTGATATCTTCATACTTTCTTAGATTACGCATTGAGATATATTGTTTCCATGTTAATTCTGGATTTGGGGAACCGTGGATATTTCAAAAAGAGAATAGTTAATTATTTAAAAACCCGGTTTCCCTTGATATGATATTTCGGTGCGTCCACCATGTGTTTTCTCGGTACTAGAGTGATATATGTGAACCCGAATCGAAGAGTTGGATGAGGTCGATTACGGGTACATAGTGGACCCGGTATGGTACCCCGGGACGAGAACGGTTTTGCTGTGTAGTAGACGGTGAGCTTGGCAGAGGGACTACTACCTACCGGTGATTGGTTGGACCTGGCGGTTATCCGGAGGATACAGACCAGAGTCGATGGATGGATACGGGACGACTCGTACTGCCGGGGCCGAGGGCCGATACCGCAGACAGAGCCCGTGGGCTGATCCGGACTGACAGATGCCCTATACAGGAGGATTTGCGTGTCGATGCTTGGCACGAGTATTTCTTGATATTTTGGGTGCCGATATTGGGCAATCACGATTATATGAGATTTACAGGATTGGAGGACCGAGGAGGATGACGACGCCTGAGTAGTATTGGGATTTGGGTGCATTGATGAGTACCGATTATACTTTCCACGATGACATTCCGTGTAGATTTTATATTTCCCATGCTCAGTATGTAGTAATTGATATCTCATCCTGTATCTATTGTACCTGATATAGTACACATTGCTATACCTGATCATTGCACACCCTGTTCATTCTATAAATGGTTGTTAGATTGCATTGCTATACCTGATCATTGCTCACCCTGTTCATTCTATATAGGGTTGTTAGATTGCATTGCTATACCTGATCATTGCACACCCTGTTCATTCTATATAGGGTTGTTAGATTGCATTGCTATACCTGATCATTGCACATCCTGTTTATTCTATATAGGGTTGTTAGATTGCATTGCTATACTGATCATTGCACACCCTGTTCATTCTATATAGGGTTGTTAGATTGCATTGCTATACCTGATCATTGCACACCCTGTTCATTCTATATAGGGTTGTTAGATTGCATTGCTATACCTGATCATCACATTTCTTGCTCATCACACGGAGATGTTATTAGATCGCACTTGTTGCATGTTTTGAGCATCCAGTTCATCATATAGATGTTATCTGTTGATATAGGTTAGAGTATCATTGCACGTGCATACTCGCGATTACCTTTATTTGTTCTCTTCTATTGATGAGTTGGCAACTCACCCCCGTTGTGCCACAGTGTTTGCAGGTTGCCCTTCGGAGTAGTCGTGGCAGGCTGCGTTCTTGCATCTTTTGACACAGATACCCCTACAGTTGGTGTACTAGCTCTTTTGCTGATCGGTGGGTTTTGTACGGTATCTGGTTATCTTTCAGTTATGTACATTGTTGTATCTAGTACTCTCCATCTACCACTTATGTATTGACTTAGAGACCAGTTGTGAGGACTATGTATATTATTTTGTATTCTGGTGTCGAGCTCGTTGTGAGCCGACTTTATCATGCAGTTTATTCTATCTGTGATGTTTTCCACTTGTTGCTCATTTTCTTCGCTACGGCGTCGTATATTGTTATCTTAGTAATTGGTTCTATCAAAAACTTAAATCACTCTATACCTCTACTGGTTTGATTTCTGGGTTTTCGGCTTACTTAGTCGCGTCACCCCTGTAGACGTTACGTGGTTAAGTGCCGGTCACGGGCTAAACTTTGGGTCGTGACAAAGTTGGTATCAGAGCGTAGGTTTTACCTTCGGAGTGTAGGATGACCCTGGTATGATGGAGTAGGTAGCTGCAGCAGAGTGGCGTAGCGTGCGTATGTTCCGCGGCATACTCACGACACGGTACTCCGCCTAAGTGACCTTAGGACTTATTGATTGAATTTCCATCATGATCGTATATATCCTTGTGATTTGATTTTCGTATCCTCATCGAATTCTACCTTCTTTTCAGCCATTATGCAGCCAAGGACTACGAGGGTGCAGAGAGCGGTCGTGAGAGCCGAGGTTTGAGTTGATTCGTCTGAGACGAGGACTGATCCGAGTAGTACCCCTGTTGTACCAGGACGGATTATTTCCCCTGCGACAGATCAGATCGCTAGACTAGTGGCAGAGATGCAGGGCTTGTGCCAGACGATGAGCTCATTGGTGGAGGTTGTGCAAGCGCAGCGACAGATGGTTGTCACCCCTGTCACCCAGCTGTTCCTTGCGATTATCATGCAGTATTCCATCCCCTACATAGCACCGGTGGAGGCAGCCCCAGTTTACAAGACACGTCTTCCAGAGACCGTGAGTGTTCCGGAACAGTTGTGGAATCGTATGGGTGTACCATCCCAGAGCAGAGGCTTGGGACGAGGACAGTCGTTTGGCTCTCATCCCCAGGCAGGACAGCAGTCAGCGCGTAGGTGTTTACGATGCGGAAGCCTTCAACACCTCATCAGGCAATGTTCCTTCACACCATGTCAGGGTCGTATTCTGAGACGTCGTGGACGTGGAGGGTTTGCACAGAGGAGTCAGGCTAGTAGAGGAGGAGTTCGATCAGTCGCAGATGAAGGACAGGCACAAGTTTTCGCTTCGACTCATCGGGATGCTCAGGCGTCCAACGCTGTGGTTTCAGGTACTCTTTCAATATGTCCTTTCGTTGCACACGTATTGTTTGATCCGGGTTCTTATACTCGTATGTTTCCACACTTCGTGCCGAGTTTAGGACAAGAGTCGTGCTAGGTAGATCAGCCGTTTTTTGTGTTAACTTCTGTCAGCAATCCTTTTGTTGCGCGACACGTAATTCGGTCGTGTGCCCATCGGAAAGGAGATAGAGATTCGTCTGTCATTTTGAACCTCCTAATGATGTTGGATTTGGCGATCTCCTGGGCACGGACTGGTTAGCTACGTGCTAGGCGTTGTGGGCTACCGTGAGGAAACAGTTAGGTTTTGTTTTCCCGGGCAAGTCAGTTCTTGTGGTACAGGTGGATAGTGGTGCCGCCTCTTACAACTTGAATTCAGCCTTGTTCGCTAGTCGGCTCTGAGGAGATGTTGTGGATTCTTGGCGTTTTTAGTGATGCTATAGCCACAGTTGGGTTGTTGGACCGGTTTTCTTTCGTGCGAGAATGTTTCCTACATTGTTCCAGATGAGCCGTCAAGGCTTATGGAGCTTAAGGTCTGCTGCAGAGTTGTTGTTGAGGGAGTTTGTGCGTTTGAGTGTTTCGCATTAGGAAGTTCCTATTTCTGTTCGTCAAGGAGAAAGATGACAGATTGAGGTTGTGTATTGATGGGTCCTCAATTGAACCGGCTTACGGTGTCGATATGTATCCTGTACCTCGCATTGACGATTTCTTCGATCAACGTCAGAGTGCGAGACTTTGTCTAAGTTCGTTTGGGATCGGGTCATCATTGTTGCGGGTCCGGAGTGATGACATTCCGAAGACTGCCTTGTGCGTGCTACGGGCTTTGTGTGTTTTGGGTGTGTCACTGGACTCACCAATGCTCTAGCAGCATTCGTAGGTGTGATGAACCGGTTTTCTTCGGGCCGTTCCTCGACTAGTTATTGTTGTGTTATTTACGACAACCTAGTCTTTTTAGTGTGCCTTGAGGGTTAGGGTAGCACTTGAGGATCTGTTATACAGATACTGGGAGAGCCCCAGCGGTTTACTAGATTCTCGGAGTGTCCCTTTAAGCTTGTTGTGTTGACTCCTAGGTTTTGTAGTTACGGAGACGAATTGGTATGGTTTCGAGGAAGATCGTGGCCGTACAGCTTAGGCCCAAATTTTTGAGCAGGACGGAGGTCCGCAGATTTTTGGCTTAGCAGGTGTTACCGCCGTCTCATGCAGGATTGCTAGTGTGATGCTACCCCGCTGACTAAATTGACTGGAATGGAGGTTCCTTTTGTTTAGACTGAGGCTTGTGTACGGAGTTTCGGCAGTTGAAGACTCGGTTAACAACTGCTTCAGCCCTTTCCTTGCTTTTTGGTTCGGGCGACTTTGTAGTTTAACTGTGATGTTTCGTGAGTAGGACTCGAATGTGTACTGAGGTGACACAATGGAGTTATCGCTTTTGCTTCTTTACATTTGGAGGAAGTACGAGAAGGATATCCCACTCATGATCTGGAGATGGCCGCGATGGTTTTGCGTTGGAGATTAGAGACACCACTTGTTTGAGAGTCGTGTCAGATTTTCATGGACCACCAGAGTTAAAGGTACACCTTCCTGCGGCGGAATTTGATTGTTGTGATAGTCCTCCGCAGATTCACAGTTCTTGTGCGATCATTAAGTGCAGCTTAAGTTCGTCTCTACTGAGGAGACAGCTTGCTCATGTCCGTGCCCGACCACTTTTCTTAAATCGCTTTCGCGAGGCACTGCCCGCCGACGCTCGTTCGTCAGAGATATTAGAGCCTACTCGGCTAGGTAATGAATTGGAATCCTTGACTTGTAGCAATGGTGTGCTAGGGAAGAGACGTGGAATCCTATGGCAGGCACATCGGTCAACTCTCCGTACTCATTCAAGCCCCACCAACCGTTAACGTGACTTGTAAGGTAGTTACGGATGGGCAGGGTTAGAAAGAGAAGTCTCGGGATTCGTTTCAAGGTGTCTGTCTTGTTGTGTGCTTGAGTTGGGCAACTGAGACCGGCTGGAGAGTTGCAACATTTAACCGTTCCGAAGAGGGAACGAGAGCAGATCTCCCTGAAATTCGTTATGGTGTCCACCCAGGAGTTATCAGGATGTGACTCCATTCGGATGCTTGTCATCCGGTGATACTCAGTTGTTCTTGTTAAGTTGCGCGTATCTAGAAATTGTTGTCGGCAGTTGGGGATCGTCACTCGCCATCGTTAGGGTTCTTCGTCGATGACAGTTATCAGGAGACACTCCAATTGGAAACCTTTAGGTTTAGAGGTTAGGTCGTGTCGATCACCAGTCTGTTTTCCTAACTCCGTGTTATAGGATTATTGGACCTCAGCTAGTTTAGAGATTTCGGAAATGACCCTGTTGTTTTGGGTCAAGATGAGAACGGTCTATTGCGGATAGAGATCAGATGCTGACTAAGAGGGTCGCAGATTCGATTTCGCAATGGCAGATCATGTATTGCCACGGAGATTTCCGATAAATGACATGTTGAGTTTTGGGGAAGCTTTTCAGGATAGTAAGTCCTTTTATGGTCCCTAAGGCGAGTTGGTTGGTTGCCTTAAGTTGGGCACTTCCACCCAGATTCTTGAATATTCACCCCGTATTCCCTATGTCGATACTTTGCAATTACCTTCATGACCTCTCTCATTGGATTCAGCGCCAGACCATTTAGTTCGAGCGTGATCCTTCGTTCACCCAACAGCCAGCCGTAATATTGGACCGGCAGGTGAAGAAACTTCGATCGAAGGTCTTTCCATCAGTGATGGTATTTTTGTGCATCCCAAACGGTGAAGAGATCACTTGGGAGGCTGAGGGCGTGATGCGGAATAAGTTCCCTCATCCCTCTGAGGGTATGCGTAGCTTTGTATTTTAAAATTCGGGGACGAATTTTCTTTAAGGGGGGAAGATTGTAACACCTTAGGTCGTGTTTAAGGGTTAATTATATTTTAATAGATAGTTTTTGGTTAAAGTTTGCCAAATTATGTTTCAGATATTTTATCCTAATTAATGAATATTTTGATAGAATTTTTCTAGACACACACACACTTGTGCATGTTAACTAGGGTTAAGAGATGGGGTTAAACCATGATTAGCAAGCATGAAGAATTAACCCATTCTCTTTAAGTTAATTGGGGTTTCATTTAATTTGTTTGTTTTGTTTATTTGAATTTCTTTTCTTTGCTTTTGTTGACTGGGTGCATAAGAGAGGGAGTATGGGCATGGCTTGAGCCATGCTCATTAAATGAAGAGAGAGGGAAAGAGAGAGGGGGTTGTTGACTTGGGGCCTCATTCTCTCACTCTCACTTCTCATTCTCCCAACTCTCTCACACACACACACACTCAGCTGAGAGAGAGAGAGAGAGGCAGCAGCTGCAGAAGAAGCACCAGCAGCATCAACTAGCAGCAGCAATAGCATCATCATCAGCAGCATCAGCAGCAGCAGGCAGTGGCAGCAGCAACATCAACAGCAGCCCCCAGCAGCTGCAACAGCACTTCCCATCTTCTCTAACTCCTTTCTCTTTACACCTAGGGTCTTGTAAGGTATAGAATCTGAGCCCAACTTCGTGTTTGCTTAATATATGTGTAGTTTAGCTTCGGTTTGTATAAAAATTGAGATTTTTGTGCTTGAAGTGGTGATTTGTGTGAACTTATGGTTTAGTGCTGTTAGTATTGGTTAACCTAGCCTAATTAGGTGTTATTAAGACCATGTAAACCTAGTTAGACCCCAGATTACACCAAAATACCATAGGGTTTCTAATTGTGCAAATTTAGTGTTTTTAAGTGAACTTTTTAGATTTCTGTGATCTGCTATAGTCCCGAGTAGTTCAGGTTGAAATTGAGTTAACTGGAGCTTGTATATAAGGTATAGACCACACCACCAGAGCCCGAGACCCCCTCCCCATAGCGTGGCCACCGGTTTATTCTTTTTGGCAGCAATTTGCGGCCAGATAGGGGAGTTTTTGGGTGATGTTTGCTTGGGTAGGAGTCTGTTGTTATTTCTAGGCCAGTGGTATGTATAGTTTTGTAAGTTGTTAGCCTGGGTAGAATCTGGGACGTTATATCATATTTCTAGTACGTTTGGTTCGCGCGATACGCGCGATACGCGAGAGGGTTCCATGATTCAGCATATCGCGGCGTGTCGGGGTTAGTTTTAGACGCGTGCACACGTTTAGCATATCGTACACACGCGCGTTTAGTTCGCGACGCGAGCGTATCGTTTGGCTTCGATATCGCGTTTTGCGAGATAGTTGCTTATATATGGATTCTTGTGTAATTCCAGGTTAGCAGGCGGGTACGTCAGACAGAGCTAAGAAAGGAAAGCAGGTGGTCGGCTACGAGTAGCACACGACCAGGTGAGTAGATTTAACATCTACGGAGAAATCGCCCGTATAGCGTTAAGCGTCAGGGCGAGTCAGGATATTAGATTGTAGATATTCATATGGACTGTAGTAGCATACATTATTGTTGCATATAGAAATGATAGCATAGAACACTGCACTGTCACTAACGGTTCAAGTCGCACGAGCACGATTGATATGCTACACTCACACAGTTAGTGATTGCCATGACACTCACATTATAGGATTGCTATAAATCATATATCTTACTGATTCTACCTTATTGATGTTGTCATGATTTCCCGCATAACAGCATATGTTATATCCATATTTGGGCACATATGCATCACATACCCCTACTGGTACTACGTACACATACATTGATATCTTCATACCTGCGCACATGCACACTGTATACTCATATCTGTGCACACATACATTGATATCTTCATACCTGTGCACATGCACACTGTATACTCATATCTGTGCACACATACATTGATATCTTCATACCTGCACACATGCACACTGTATACTCATATCTGTGCACACATACATTGATATCTTCATACTTGCTTAGATTACGCATTGAGATATATTGTTTCCATGTTAATTCTAGATTTGGGGAACCGTGGATATTTCAAAAAGAGAATAGTTAATTATTTAAAAACCCGGTTTCCCTTGATATGATATTACGGTGCGTCCACCATGTGTTTTCTCGGTACTAGAGTGATATATGTGAACCCGAATTGAGGAGTTGGATGAGGCCGATTATGGGTACATGGTGGACCCGGTATGGTACCCCGGGGCGAGAACGGTTTCGCTGTGTAGTAGACGGTGAGCCTGGCAGAGGGACTACTACCTACCGGTGATTTGTTGGACCTGGCGGTTATCCGGAGGATACCGACCAGAGTCGATGGATAGATACGGGACGACTCGTACTGCCGAGGCCGAGGGCCGATACCGCAGACAGAGCCCATGGGTTGATCTGGACTGACGGATGCCCTATACAGGAGGATTTGCGTGTCGATGCTTGGCATGAGTATTTCTTGATATTTTGGGTGCCGA
Organism: Agapanthus africanus; assembly: GCA_030015575.1. Classification (NCBI taxonomy): domain Eukaryota; kingdom Viridiplantae; phylum Streptophyta; class Magnoliopsida; order Asparagales; family Amaryllidaceae; genus Agapanthus; species Agapanthus africanus. Next base: position 201,059,854 of record CM057343.1, on the reverse strand, counting down.
TGTTGGGCACTCACGATTATTTGAGATTTACAGGATTGGAGGACCGAGGAGGATGACGACGCCTGAGTAGTATTGGGATTTGGGTGCATTGATGAGTACCGATTATACTTTCCACGATGACATTCAGTGTAGATGTTATATTTCCCATGCTCAGTATGTAGTAATTGATATCTCATCCTGTATCTATTGTACCTGATATAGTACACATTGCTATACCTGATCATTGCACACCCTGTTCATTCTATATAGGGTTGTTAGATTGCATTGCTATACCTGATCATTGCACACCCTGTTCATTCTATATAGGGTTGTTAGATTGCATTGCTATACCAGATCATTGCACACCCTGTTCATTGTATATAGGGTTGTTAGAATGCATTGCTATACCTGATCATTGCACACCCTGTTCATTCTATATAGGGTTGTTAGATTGCATTGCTATACCTGATCATTGCACACCCTGTTCATTCTATATAGGGTTGTTAGATTGCATTGCTATACCTGATCATTGCACACCCTGTTCATTCTATATAGGGTTGTTAGATTGCATTGCTATACCTGATCATCACATTTCTTGCTCATCACACGGAGATGTTATTAGATCGCACTTGTTGCATGTTTTGAGCATCCAGTTCATCATATAGATGTTATCTGTTGATATAGGTTAGAGTATCGTTGCACGTGCATACTCGCGATTACCTTTATATGTTATCTTCTATTCACCAGTTGGCAACTCACCCCCGTTGTGCCACAGTGTTTGCAGGTTGCCCTTCGGAGTAGTCCCGGCAGGCTGCGTTCGTGCATCTTTTGACACAGATACCCCTACAGTTGGTGTACTAGCTCTTTTGCTGATAGGTGGGTTTTGTACGGTATCTGGTTATCTTTCAGTTATGTACATTGTTGTATCTAGTACTCTCCATCTACCACTTATGTATTGACTTAGAGACCAGTTGTGAGGACGATGTATATTATTTTGTATTCTGGTGTCGAGCTCGTTGTGAGCCGACTTTATCATGCAGTTTATTCTATCTGTGATGTTTTCCACTTGTTGCTCATTTTCTTCGCTACGGCATCGTATATTGTTATCTTAGTAATTGGTTCTATCAAAAACTTAAATCACTCTATACCTTTACTGGGTTTGATTTCTGGGTTTTCGGCTTACTTAGTCGCGTCACGCCTGTAGACGTTAAGTGGTTAAGTGCCGGTCACGGGCCAAACTTTGGGTCGTGACAGTCATAGCCTGGGTCAACCCACAAATAGCCATTACAGAAACGTTCCTTGAGTTGTCCAGAGTCTGGTTTTAAGCATAAGCCGGACAACTCCCCGTATCTTAACAATGTCAAGATATGAACTGTTCTATATCCAATACAGGAACAGAGGCACTGATTTAATTGAACCAGATTCAAATCATGCAGCTGTCACCAGTGCATGTCAACTAAATGGAAGGAGGCCGATCAGCGTTACTCAACTTAGGAATGCTTCCAATTATGAGTAACCTAAAAAAGAAGCAAGTTCTCTTAATCATTACTATCAACTGAATACCATACACAAGTATCTACATCTTCGATCACTTTGAAGAATCCCGATACTTGCAATACCAGGTTCTCTACTTTACTCATATACCTATAACTTCTCAAAACTTGGACCCTGTGCTTATACAAAACACTTGTCTAAGAACTAAAGAAGTCATAAGTAAACTGAATATAGTACGAGGACCAACCCCTCTGTCCTAATGGACACTGGACAACATACAATACTCTGTATAAGTCCCTTGAGTCTAGTGACTCATTCACTGTGTGTCGTAGGTTGAAAACTGTACTTGTGGTTAAGAAGAATTACACCGCTGTTCAATGCTCTTTACCTAACCATCCACTGATATAGGTAAATGTCATAGACATAATCTCAAAAAGGTATATCTCACTTTATGAAAATAGACGTAAAGATATATCAATTTGAAATTAGTGCATAACAACGGATATTCAAAACCAAATATTTGCCGTCCGGCAAACAACCCAGGTGACTTCCTCAAATATCACCAATTACAACGAATCCCGATATAATGAAGATGATCACCTAATTCCCAATAACTTACTCCCACTCATCATCTGTAAAACCATACAGATGAGAGATCAAACCTGGTAAATACATACCCTGGAGCAAGTGTCTAATTGGGAAATCAGTTTTCTTTTAACAGTACACAGTGAAACTGAAACATTGAGATGTTTCGATGGGGTACCCGGGTATTCCTAGTAATGCCTCTTCCATAATCCAGATTCACAACTGTAACCGTATATTTCTTTGCCATCTCTCCAAATCCCTTTATATGTCTTTAGTCATTACCTTCTGTACACCCCTTTAGGCCAAATGGTTTTCTTCCTTCCCTACCGTTCGGCACCAGCCTATGGTTTGGAAGAAGACTATCCAATAAGCATAATGGGTGTACTGTCCTAATCCTAGGAGCACTCGCAATGCGAGAGAAGGTGAAGATAAAAGACAACCGAATAAATCTTATTCCTATTTCTCCTGAACCAGGATCCATCCCCGAACTGGAACAAGTTCCTTTCAAGTTCGTATATAACCATACGATGGATTATCCAACAAACTTGGGATCTTCGTAGTGATACGGAGTGTCCTGGAGAAATACAAAGGTGATTTAGGATTGGCGAAGAAATATTTGGTATGGTCGTGAATAGCAGTCGCAATTTACTTTGCCCTCTTACTAATCCCTTTCTTTGTCTTAACTTAATACCTTCTGTACACCGTTTTGGCTAATTGGTTTTCTTCATTCCCTTCCGGTCGGCACCTGCCTATGGTTTGGAAGAAGACTATCCAATTTGCATAATAGGTGTACTATCTCCTAAACCAAGGAGTACTCGCAACCTGAGAGAAGGTAAAAGGAAAAGACAACTGAATAGTCTTATTCGTTTTCTACAGAACCGGAAACCATCCTCGAATTCCTTCGAGTTCGTATATAACTATACGATGGTTTTGTCCAATAGAAGTGGACGTTCGTAGTAATACGGGGTGTCCTGGAGAAAAGGGTAAAAGTAGGAGTGGCAATGAGGTCTGCAACTCAAACAATCCAAAAGCCAGTGTTAAGAAGGTTCGGTCAACTTGGTCACTGAGTCATAGTCTAGGGTCGGGTCAATGGTCGCTGCCAAAGAGAGAGAGAAAAGAAACACTCAGCGTGCACTCTAGCCTAGATCAGAATGGTTATCACTTTATCTAATCTGGAAACCTCCCACTGTAACGTCAAATTCTCCACCAAACCTAAAAGAAGAATTAGTCGAGATGTCCCGAGGAGTAAACCAACTCATCAGTAGGAATCGGGATCCAACTCTCATCGCATGATAACGTGACAGAATCTTCTCACGTTATTACACTCTAGAAGGTACGCGCATATCTGGCAAGTTTCAGTTTCTTTAGAAACTCCCGATGTGGATTTTTGCCCTATGCTTTTATGACCTTGACTTTGGCCAACAAATCATAAGTCAAATGTCAAGTTCTACCCGTCATTCTCCAGGTTGATTTGAACCCACCCTCACAAGCCCTTGACTTTGGCCAACAAAGCTATACGACTGTCCCAAACCAACGCATCTATCTATGCTGCATATGAATAACCAACAGCTACCAAACACTGTGCCTTGACTTTGGCCAACAAACACGGCTTGAATACTATTGACTATCTATATGAAACGACGGAGGGCTACGAATGGTTTCTGGCGAAAACCTTTAACGTAATGAACTTGATATCGTTGAAGGAACGGATAGCTTTTTAAAAATATAGTGACGAAAACCTTTGCTAAAGAGGTCACTCCCGGTGAAGGGATCTCGGCTCTTTCCCCGTAGAATGAGGTGCAGGATATTCCAACTGAATACCATGATGCAAAGCAAAAGTAATCGGCTATAGTGAAGTTATTGCCCTGACGCAAACTTTTGTCCAAGGGGTCACTCCCGGTGAAGGGATCTCGGCCCTTGCCTATTCGACTGAGGAGCAGGATATTCTAACTGAATACCACTGTGCAAAACAAAAGAGAACGCCCTTGCAATAACAACTTTTTTTGAAAAGTGTTCCAACAACATCAGAATAGGTTTGTTTATCTTGCATTGATCCGAATCAACGCAGTCCCATCAATTGATCACACCAATAAAGAACGAAAATAATGGCGTACGTATATGCCATCCGCATTCGCCACTGGGTCCCGTCATCACCCGTTAGGTTAGCTAACTAACGACAGAGCGGGGACTGGACTAGCGCGGATGCAAAATATATACAACATCTATTAGTATATATAATATATAATTTTCGCTCAAGGCGTGATAGAATGCAACATCACAGAAATGTAACCAGCATCACAGAACAATACAGATATCTGGGATCCCCGGGTTTCATAGAGCCACTACAGAAACCCGACGTTCCCCTGGTCGTATGGATAGCCTGTGCAATGAGATCCTAGACCCCTACGGGCGCGGCAAGTCACCCGCCAAAACCTGAAGCGAGGCAGCCCCCTTCAACAACATGAATGGACCACCCAGCACTTCACGGAATCCGGTAACTTGGGCACCCCTCCTGGGTCAACCTGTACCCCCTACGAGTGCGGCGAATAGCCCGCCAATTCTAGAGTAAAGCACCCTCCGTCTCAATGCCATGAGATGCGGGCTTGTTGCCCTCTAGAACCCGGCTATCCGTGCACCCCTCCGCGGGGAAATCCTAGTACAGAAAGTAAAATATACATACAACGGGTACAACGACCGCAACCTGGTCGTGCCCCAAAAGATTAATACAAACAGGCAGTGACGGCAGTCCACATGTCGGACGCTCGCCCCGCAATATCAAATGTACATATAAAACAAAACTGGATTTAGCAGATAGACTGGATTTACCGATCGAGTGACATTCACGGTCGCAGATATAATGTAAATACTGTGAACTAGCATGTTTAAAATATCCGATCGATCAAATTTATCGAAGTGGGCCCCAAGCATCACTGTAGCACTCACAGAAAATCTGGGCCAAAAAAGAATATCCCAAAACCCATAATTCCATGTCAGAAGCCCACTGAAAAAAATTGGTGAAATGAAGCCTAAATACTGTGGCGGAACCGCGGCCAAAGTGCGGTTATGGCCGCGGTTCCGCAGCCCTTTTGAAGGATCATGTTACCAAATTTTTCCAGTGATCTTACAAAACCCTGCACATCATTCTGCAACAACCTGAAAAATTTTTGGAGCCAAAAAAATTTCGACAGAAACTGATATACATGAAAATGCGGTTTTGGGATTTTTGTTTGATCGAAGTTTTAAACATACTAGAGCAAGCTAGGAAGGTTAATGGCGTGGCTCTGATACCAATGTAAGTGCACGGCGGCGCCCCGGCCGTCGATCCGACGCCGGAATGCGGAAACGAAAAACTTTGCAAACTAGCAAACCGGCACCACCACGCACTAAACATCCGGATCGGGCCATTAACCTAGCTACTAGCAAACTAAAATATGGGTGAAGAAGTATACCAAGCGATCCGTGTCCTTCGGTCTTCGTCTCTACTTCGATCTCCCGCGGAAACTCCGTTCATCACCTCCTCGTCGGAAAGGGCACCACGTAGCCGAGTTCTTTTACGGGATCCCACCACTGGACCGAGGCAACTCGGGCGCGAAGTTGGCTAGCCGACGCGTCCAAGATATGCTGTAGATGTAGTGTAGAAAACTATGTCTCTTTTGGGGTTTATGTTGCTATGGATGTGGAGGAATGAAGACAAGGAAATATGGTGCTTTCATTTTTCCTTGCATGAAAATGAGATAAAGAAAATTGCTAACACTCAAAATGAATCTCTCTCATTTCCCTTTCTCATGTGGCCGGCCCCCTCTCTCTCAAAGAAATGGTGGAGGGAAAAAAAAACAAAACAAGAAGAGAGGTGAGTGTAGGAAAAGAGAATGGGTGACCATAAGCAAATATGATGATAACAAAGTTATCTCAATTTCAAATCAACTCTAATCTCAAAAAAGCAAGCCATCATGAAAAAGAAAAGATGCTTAACCTTTCATAATGCCACAAATGCAAGAAACCCTCCACAAAAAAGTTATTTGCAAACTTGCAAATAACCCCCTCCATCGGAAAGTCCGGCCGCGAAGGAACAAAAGAAAACTGGCCGGAACGGAATGCAAACTGGCAACTTCAAAAAACTGATACCGTAATAAATTACGGAAAAACCCCGCTACTGCATATACGTGCCGCATTTGTATTCCCACTGAACACAAATGCAAAGAGACAAAACTACACTATCTAATACTAGGATCCGGCTTAAGCCAAAGCCGGCTAGTAAAAACCGTCTGATCATGATCCGTGCAATACCGCACGTATCTGATCGAACCCTGCCATATCTCCATACGGCCTCTGCAGCGTTTCGCCCGAAACATGAGTAACTGTGTGTGGTGGACTCTAAAGACTCGTCAATACTATGGCTGTGGATTTAACCACTAGCACGTCAGAGGTATTAGCCATACATGACGAGCTACCAGCTATTAACCAAAAGGGACGTCGATGAGAGAACTCATCCTGACACCCTACTGAGCCTTTCAGTGACAATATCCGTACAGTCCGGTCCGTTCGTCTATGAGCATCGCATGGCGGGCCTAGGGGGTTGGTAAAAGTCAGACCCCCAATAGCGGTACAAGTCGTGTCGGAGTGTAGCCCAGAACACCCTGAGATACTACTGGAATACCTACCAGCAAATCTCCTGCCTTGGCCAAGGACTTTCCATGTTCTGGCTTTCCTAGACACAGCGCGACCTCACCCCCAATACCGGAAGAGACGAACCCCTGCTGATCCGCTCACTGCCTCCATGTGGCTCGGGACTGTACCCAACTAAAACCTGTTTGCACGTCTCCTTTGAGCGTGGTAGGGTGTAATCAAAGCACAGTGGGAACTCACACGAAACAAATGACGATCTCAGGTCAATGAACTAACCTGTACACATGTCACCAGCGAACTGCTATCTGACGTCTGGTATAATCCCAACTAGCAGGTTCCCGGTGAGTCATGTCCGGTGTACTCATAACCCAATGAGCACCTGTATACATCTTAGGTGAACCAACAGACACCAGTGGCTTGTGAGACCGGCCACCGCCCCTCGTCGGGGTCTCGAATGTATACACTAGTCTACTCTGGAGAATTGATGCCCTGTCTCGAAACTCCCACGACTAGGGACCTTTTAAGGATGTGCTTATAGACCCCAGCTCCCACGTATATGATCGCCCTCATACTGCTGGTAGTCAAGAAAGAATCCTAGGGGCTCTATCAACGTGCAATAGTGATCTGTAAGGTCACCTAAAGCAGTACACGATGATAAAGATAAACCAGATAGCATACTATCATCTCGAGTAAGACTGTCCTACCAGGATAGGTCCTCCCTCAATCATTGCAATCACGTGCCTGTGATCCAATAATTGACTCTGAGGGCACTATCTCCAACAAACATCCCTCCTTACCTACACCAAGTCCCGAAACTTTTGCTCTTCCCTTTCCTTCTACTTCACTGATACCGTATATCGGCTTTGTAGAGGTCTTCTTCTTTTCACCCTTTACTTTTGCCCTGGATGCAGAAGAAGAAGGTCCCCTATTAAGCAGAGCGGGTGTCTCCCTGGTTTCTTTCAGGGTGTAAGTAGAGGGTAGGGACTGTGGAAATAAGTTAGCATATGACCTGTTTCCCAACATAGTCTCCAGGTCCGTGAGCTCATCAATATAGCTAGTCATTGTAAGGACGTCGTCCCTTATAGATGACCCGACAGCCAATCTCGCTTGAAGCAATTCGTTCGAGGTCTCATATCTTGTGATATGAGATTGCTCTCCATATAAATCTTTGTTATGGAGAAATATGGAAACTAAGTCCATCTTCTCGTGCTGGTTCTGGTATATACCATCAGCTGAAGCCAACACGAGGCACTGGGCATTCGCACTATCCTTTTCCCTTGTTTGACCGATATCCATATTCGCGACGGTGGAAACTGGACCGGGGACGGTGGGGGCTTGAGTAGTAATAGGGTGGTCCAGATTGTCATAGGCAATGGACATCTGGACAGACCTTTGCCAATCATATAAGTCAGATTCGGTCAATTTTTTATCTAGATGTAACCTAGTCATGGTCATATGGTCGCTGCAATGAGAGAGAGAGGGAACACTTTAGCATGATGCTCTTGCAAGTTTAGATTGGTTTTCAGTTTATCTAAACTGGATGGCTCCCACTGTTTCTCGAATCCTTCCTCAAACCATAAAAGAAGAATTAGTCAGGACTGATCTCACCGTACAATACTTGCTTAACCGTCCAGCCAGGCTAGTGTCGGTACTTCGAGGGAGGTTTTACGACGCTTTCGCGAAGTTCCTTAATTAAATAACCTCTTTTCTCTGGAGGCGTAGCCCCGCTGACACTGTTCTAGACACCTACTTGGTTTATAGCATTGATCGTTAAGTGATGAATCTCCTCATGAGTAGCTGATACTCACAGTAGGATCGGGATCCAAATATCATCGTGTGATAAAGCTGAAGGAATCCTACCAAAATTATCACACTCCAAATGGTATGCAACTCTATCAAGTTTTAGTTTCTTTAGAAACTCCCGATGTGGATTTTTGCCCCATGCTCTTATGACCTTGACGAAAGCCAACAAATCATAAGTCACATGTCAAGTTCTGCCCATCATTATCCCTATTAATTTGAACCCACCCGTACATACCCTTGACGAAGGCCAACAAGGTAATGCGACTATCACAAACCAATGCATTTATCTATGCTACATATTAATACCCCAGCAGCTACCAAACACTATGCCTTGACGAAGGCCAACAAACATAGCTTGAATACTACTGACCATCCATATGAAATGACGGAGGGCTACGACTGGTTTTGGCGAAACCATGAACGTAGTGAACTTGATATAATCGAAGGAACCTGATGCCTTGACGAAGTCCATGTCACGCACCCCACGAGCTTCCGGGGAGGCGGAATATATGAAAAACAATTATCAAAGCTTCGTAACACGGACTTGAGCACACGGATAGTGTCTAAACCATTACTAGCAAACTATGAAAAGTTTAACTACTCTGATTCGAAGTTATACCTCACGTTACTTGTACTATGGGTCTTCATCGCTGTCCTCCACCCCTCGTCGGCTCTATGGAACATGGGCACCACAACGGCCTCCTCGAGTCAAAGACGATCCACCCGAGAGTCTATAGTCCGAGCTCTAATCTCAAATCTGAGATAACTACGGCTTCTAGTTTGCTAATCTAGAAGTCCTAGAGGGTGTAGAGTATTTAGATGGATTTACTTAGTCACTTAAACCCTAGGTTTCTCAACTCATGAGAGCTATTAGGGTTTGAGGAAGAAGATGAAGACTTGAGGAGAGAGAAAGCTTTTGTGATAATGATATGAATAATAACTCATGAAAGAATATAATGAAGCATACAAATATCCCTTGATCAAATATCTAGAAATATCTTGTAAGCTTCATTTAATACTAAGGGTGAATCACCTCATGAGTCATTAAGCATTTAATGAAAACTTACACCTCATCTCTCCACCTCATTTGTGTTTAATCCAAAAAGAAATAAATACAAATGAGTCATCTTCTTCTAGAAGCTTCCCAACAAATTAAGAGAATGCCCCTCCCATCCGTATTCCTGAAAAACACGGATAATCTTTGACTGAATAAATCCATCTGTATAATACTAGAATCTGGCATAAACTAAAGCCCGCTAGTATTATCTGCCCGATCATAATACGTGCACAAGTGTACATAAGTGATCGCGGCCCTGCCGTAAAACCATACGGCCTCTACACCTTTTGCCCGGTGCAGGAAAACTCTCTATGTGGGACTCTAAAGACTCGACATTACGCTGGCAGTGGGTTAAACCACAGGCCGCAAGCGGTACTATTTGTACGTAACGGTCCCCAGGTAGATGTCGATAAGAAGGACGATGAGGAAACCCATCCAAACTCCAACTGAGCCTGATGTGACAATCTCCGTACAGTCCGGTCTGTTTGTCTATGACTATCGCATATCGGGCCTAGGGGGCGGTAAATGTCAGACCCCTAATAGCGGTATAAGTCGTGTCGGAGTGAAGCCCATTACACCTTGAGAAACTACTGGAACCTACCAGTAAATCTCGTTTGCCCTATCCAGGGACTTTGCATAATGGCTCTCCATACACAGCGCGATATCAACCCCCAATACCGAGAGAGACGAATCCTATCTAACCACCACTGCCTCCAAGTGCTTCGCGACTGCACCCAACTACTACCTGTTTGCACGACTCCTTTGAGCCGTGGTAAGGTAGTAATCTAAGTACAGTGGGAACACACTCGAGGCGAAGTAGCAGTATCAAGTCGACGGACTAAGCTATACTCATGTCACCTGGGAACTGCTATCTGACGATGGGTATAATACCAACCTGCAGTTCCCGGCGAGTCCTATCCGGTATACCCGTAACCTAACGAGCACCTGCATACTATCTCCAGTACGACGTACTGATGGCTGTGGGACAGACATTCTCCCTATGCTGGGACGAGAAGCGTATACACCAGTCCACTCTGGAGTATCGATGCCCTATCTCAGTAATCCTATGACCAGGGACCTGTATAGGATGTTGCTTATAGATAACCCTGCCCCCACTAGTGTGACTGCCATCACAACGCTGGTAATCAAGCAAACATCCTAAGGGCTCTACTAATATGTATAAGCGATACGTTAATAGAAATATATGCACATATTAAAATATGCACAAACCAAGTAGCATACTACCATTTTTAGCAAGACTGTCAATACAACTGTGAATATCCCAAGCTTCCATTAAGTAATATACAAACTAGTATGATACAGTAATGGCCTCTAGGGCATAAACACTAACACAAACCCTTATCCATAGACCCCTACGAGAGCAGCAAGCAACCCTAACAATTCTAGAGTTAGGAGACCCGGTCTCGACTCCTCGAGATGGTCTCCCACTGGATCATAGAACCCAGTTACTTGTGCTCCTTGCCTTTGTTCTATCCTAATGCGGAAAAGTAAATAATATACCATGGTTACATCATCCTCAACCCGTAAGTGCCCCAATAAAAGAATATTACATACAAGCTTTTACATGAATGAAAATGTAAAACTCTCATCTCACATAAAAAAACCCAGCTATTCAAAACACGATGATCCAATATAACATATCACAGCAACACATAACATCACATGTCATCAATGTAAGTAAATATGCGTATCCCAATTGTCGTTGACATATAGCAACGAAACCGGCGATACACCACATATTACACTTACGGTCGTAGAAAAGAAAGTGAAAAACTACAACAGTTGGAATCCACAACCACCTTAGATATCATAAACCAAATGTATCACATACTTTGGATTTCATGCCCGACCAAATGAATTTCTTAGACATCACATGCCTAACAATTATAAACCCCGCATTTTAGACTCGATATTAAAAACTCTTTCCAATAACCTGTCGAGTAATTCAACAAGATTCCCGATAACCCGATCGAATGATCGTCAGAAACATTAGGAGGCGACCGCACCCCCCGATGCCGTCGACGAAGTGCACTAAGGCGGAACACCGCGTCCGCGAGCACCCGAACGGATGCTTTTGGCGACGGGGTTCTCCTATAGTCACTTGGTCGTGGCTTTGTGTCGTGGCTATCTAGTAAGGTTACCCAGCGAGTATCCACGTACACTACGTAATTGCGACAGACATTTGATCCACATCAAAATTCCGTGGCAACCGATCAAATGAGACTAAACTGCAAGATTTATAAAAGTCAAATAGTTATCTCATAACTATTTATGGATTCCAACTATTGTATCACAATCACAGATAGCTAGACGAAATTAAACTTTTCGATTGAATAAGTAAGCACACAAAATTTCCCGACAAGCTCAACACTTGAGCGGACTTCAAAAAGTACCCAGAACATGCCACAGCTCCTATGAACCAGCCGTAGAAGGGTCAACCAATGCCTCACCTGTGGCACTGCTGAACTACCATAAACCCTAGGGTAACATTACCGTACAGTCCGGTGTTTTCGTCTGATATGTCGCATATCACAGCCTGGGGGTGGTAAAACGTCAGACCCCAATAGCCTGATAAGTCATGCCAATGCAAGGTCCATAACGGTTCGAGAAACTACTGATAATACTTACCAGTAAATCTCAGCAACCCTGGCTAGGGATTTCCTTTTATGGCCAATTGAGCATAGCGCAACATCAACTCCCAATACCGAGAGAGACGAAACCCTCGTATCGCTCATTGCCTTCATGTGACTCGGAACTGTACCCAAAAACCACCTTTTTGCACGATCTCTTGACTGTGGTATGGTGGAAATCAAAGCACAGTGGGAATCACACAAGACTCTATGACGATCTCGGGTCTACAGACTAACCTGTACCAGTGTCACCAAAGAACTACTATCCGACGATAGGTATAATACCATCAAGGAGTTCTCGGCGAGTCCGTTCAGTATACCCAGTCTCCACTGAGCACCCATATACCTTCTCTAATGTCAAACACCAATGGATATAGGATCATCCATTGCCTATCACGTGGGTCAAGAAGCGTATACGCTAGTCTACACTAGAGTATCAATGGCCTGTCTCGATACTCCCACGACTAGGAACATTTAAAGGATGTACTTACCGACTACCCATGTCCCCACAAGTATGATCTGCATCATAGTCCTGGTAGTCAAGTACTCATCCTAAGGGCTTTATCAACATGTAATAGAGAGACAATAATTGTACGTGTTAAGATAAAGAGCAACCAGACAGCATACTATCATGTTGAGCAAGAAAGTCCTCCCTATATATGTCCAAGCATCCACTACAATATACATCACATCTACATTAATGGCCTCTAGGGCATACATATAACTAACACCGATCTCCTATCGGATCATCCAACGAACAACGTCATCTCTAGATCGATCTACTCTAGATCTGAGTAAGACTCTCCACACCGGAAATCTTCAACTCAACTGGGTCTGCGTCGGCGCATCAATCTAACGAATCGCCTTCGTCTTTCAACTCAAGATAGACTATCTATCATCTATCGCATCTCTTCTTGGAAGATCCAACGATCTCAGCTCGTAAGCTCTGGAAGCGACATGCCATCAATCTCAGCAACAGCTAGGTCATCTGTCTGCAAGGTAGACGATATCACAATCTCTGAGGTAGGCTGTACACCAACGGTCTTCCTACAACATTCAGCCTCTAACAATGGCTCGTTCATCCGGTGTAAAACCGAACACTCGCCCCAAACAAGAGGTCACAACACAAATACAAAATCGAGACGTTCCCATGTCACCAGAAAACACGATGGTCAGTCATCGCCCATGACGAGCTCGCCCTGACCGTTACACTAGCAGCAGCTCAATCTATGCTCAAACTATGGTGACAGGAACCTCAAGCATGTATCGATGAAGCTAGATCAAAGGAATGAATGGAATCAACAGATCCATAATGGATATATGATCATAAGGAGGAACAGATTCAATGAGAGTATGATCATGGAAACGAATAGAATCAAGGATCTTAAATGGATGTATGATTAAGGGAACGAAGAGAATGACAAGTCTCAAAATATGTACATCCTAAGGTTTCTTAAGTGGAGTATCGTATCGTAAATATGCCGCGGAACATACGTATGGTATGTCACTCTACTCAAGCTACCAATTCCATCAATTAGGGTCAACCTAAGAAACGAAAGTTCGGGTCTAATACCCCCTGTTCAAGTCTAAGTTCCGTAAGGTCAAGCCTAGCTTCCGAAGTATTTATACGCCCAAGACTCCGCATAGTCAAACATAGACTCGAACCAAGTTTAAACCTAGCGCTCTGATACTAACTTTGTCATGACTCGAAATATTTGCTCGTGACCGGCACTTAAATCACGCCATGTCTAAAGGCGTAACGTAAATTAAGTATGCCGAAGCCCAGAAATCTAAAACCTTTTTAAAGAAAATAGAAGAGTTGTAGTTTTGAAATAAAGGTATGGTGAAAATCAAATCATTTTCTTAAATTCATAAATAGTGGGACATGAAAAATGCAAGTGAATTTTATTAGTTAAGAAAAACATGTTTCGTCTTTTTAAAAATTTGGGCAGCACCTCTTTTGTATATTTTGATCTAAAACCACATATACATAATAATGATAAAGACATCCCAAAGTGGGAGCTAGCTCTTCGCCAATCGGCGGATTCGCAACTACGCAAGTCACAAAATAAGTATACGACGCCGAACGACGAAGATCAACATAAAAGATAATGAATAAAGTAAGACATCAACCCAATAAGCGAATATAAAACCCATCGCTCAAGTCTCGCAACTACAAGTCTTTCTAAGTTTTACTACTTATACAAATACTAGTTTCTAATTTGATGGAGTTAACTAGATACAACCGGAATAATAATTACAAGAGGGGTACGATCCAACATGTACTACCTACCGAAGCAAAACACCTGAATGCAGCTATGTGCCAGCGATGCTGCTACTGATCCAAGCGATCAACCTGCAAGAACTGTGGCACAACGGAGGTGAGTTGCCAACTCGTGAGTAGAAAACATCATCAGGTAGAAATCGAATAAAACAACGATTTCCAAGGTCAACTATATCATGAAGGTAATACTATGATATCTAGGGTGACCGTATCTGTATATGTGCCAACAATATAATAATCAATGCTTGTATGCATGTGGATAACATCCAACAATATAATCAATGCCTGTATGCATGTGGATCTCGTCCACTCGAAACATCATAAGAGCATATGCATGTAAATATATGAGGATATGAAAGAATGTGTATCTATCAATGACATATCAAATCATGGAACCAGAGTGTCCAACATCGACACTCGAAGCATCTTGAAACCCGTGTCCAGCATCGACACGTAAATCCTCATATCTCAGGCGCCGCATCCTCAGATCGGCCCTCATTATTGTTGGATATAGTGCCCTCAAGTCAATTATTGGATCACAGGCACGTGATTGCAATGATTGAGGGAGGACCTATACTGGTAGAACAGTCTTAATCGAGATGATAGTATGCTATCTGGTTTGTCTTTATCATCATGTACATGCTTTAGGTGACATTATAGATCACTATTACACGTTGATGGAGCCCTTAGGATTCTTGCTTGCCTACCAGTAGTATGATGGCTATCAAATACGTGAGAGTTGGGCAGTCTATAAGCACATCCTTAAAGTGTCCCTTGTCGTGGGAGTTTCGAGACTGGGCATCGATACTCCGAGAGTAGACTAGTGTATACGGATCGAGACCCCGACGAGGGGCGGTGGCTAGTCTCACAAGCCATTGGTGTCACTTGGTTCACCTAAGATAGTATACAGGTGCTCATTGGGTTATGAGTACACCGGACAGACTCACAGGGGCTCTGTTGATTGGTATTATACCTATCGTCAGGAGCAGTTCCGAGGTGACATGAGTACAACTTAGTCCATTGACTTGACACAGCTACATTGTCTCAAGTGTGTTCCCACTATTCTTTTATTGCTATCCTACCACGGCTCAAAGGAGTCGTGCAAACAGGTAGTAGCTGGGTGCAGTCCCGAAGCACTTGGAGGCGGTGTCGATTAGACAAGATTCGTCTCTCCCGGTATTAGGGGTTGATATCGCGCTATGTCTGGAGAGCCATTACACAAAGTCCTTAGCCAAGGCAGGTGAGATTTACTGGTAGGTATTCCAGTAGTTTTTCAAGGTGTTCTGGGCTACACTCTGATACGACTTATACCGCTATTAGGGGTCACACGTTTACCATCCCCCTAGGCCTGATATGCGATACTCATAGACGAACAGACCGGACTATACAGAGATTGTCACAGATAAGCTTAGTAGGGTTTGAAGATGAGTTCGCTCGTCAGCTTCCCTTTCGCTCAATACATGGGCAGCCGTTACGTACATCTAGTGCCACTAACGTGCTTGTGGTTAAAACCAATGCCAGCGTATTGACGAGTCTTTAGAGTCCCCCACAGAAAGTTTCCCAAGTTCGGGCGAAACGTTGTAGAGGCCGTATGGTTTTATGGCTGGGTTCGATCATATACGTGCACTTGTGTACGGATCTTGATCGGACGGATCATATTAGTGGGCTTTAGTTTAAGCCGGATCCAAATATTAGATTTGCTGGATTACTTTCGTCTCATTGCATTCACATTCAGTCGGAATGTGGATGCAGGTATGTATTTACAGGTGAGGGGTATCCTTGTGATCCGTCACGAGTTTACTTTAGATGTTGCCATTCTCTTTTTTGATTATAAATTTTGGTTTAAATGTTTAGTGGTGGAAATTGTGAGTAAAATCATCATGATGAGTATTTATTGTGGCATGTGCATGGGTGATGACTCATGGTCTTTTTATTTGTGCAAATGTCACCTTTTTGATTGATTAGTATGTTAAAATGATATGAGGAGAGAGAAAGATAGAGGGTAGCCATGAGGCTAAGGGGTTAGTCTTGAGATTATTCTAGGACACTCTCCTATTATCATTCCAACACAATAACAATAGAAAGCTCTTCTTCTTCCTCTATCTTCTTGAGCTCACAATCTCCATTAATGGCTTCATCTTCAACCTCCATCCATACAATCTCATGTGTTGTGAATCAATGGATGTTTAGAGACAAAGTTATCACACACATTCTCTACTTCACTTTAGACATGTCGACTGGCAAACTTCATGTCCGAGTTGCTTCGGTTTGAAGCGGGAGCCCGTAAAAAGAATTCTAGATGTGGTGCCCTTTTCGAAGAGGAGACCGGAGATCGAGCGAGTTCGGAGATGCCGCGAGGTGCTAGGGATGGTGGCTAAAGACTGAAGGTCACGGATGAATCGGTATAGCCGTTCTAACTTCTTGGACATTGCTAGTTAACGGTTAATGGTTCGATCCGGGCTTTTAGTTATGGTAGCGGAAAGTTTTGAAAAGTTTTTGTTCCGCATTTGGCCTCGGATTGGTGGCCGGGGCGCTGCCGTAACCCAACATGGCATCAGAGCCACGCCATTAACCCTTAGCTTGCTTGTTTCGACAATGTTAAACTATCAAAATCGAAACAAACCCGATACACTGCACTGCTGATTTCAGTTTCTGTCAATTTCAAAACTGTCTTCAAAAAGTTTTCAAACACCTGCAGAAGACTACGGACATGACATATAGCCTGCACCCCAAAAATGACACCAACCCCTCGGATTTTTGCCGAGCACATTGCTCCCAAAAGCGAGGAGGACGGCCATTTTGTGTCCCCTGGGCTTCGTTTTTGGGGTGTTGTCTGCTCTCTGGAATCTTGGTTCAGTGGTATTGTTTGTTAAGCCCAGTTTGGATATGGTTTTATCTTGTTGTTTGGGGATTTTCGGGGTTATTTCGAAGTCGATATTTTCTAACATTGTTTAAAGTTTACACTGCATTACATTACTATCTGTGATTGTGAACGTCATTCGAGCGGTAAATCTTGTCTAATTGCTATAGTCGTTTTAGACGGGTTTGCGAACGTGACATTCGCGTTGATGTTCTGTGTTGTGCTGTGATGTTGCGGATTTGTCGTGGTGGATAGCTTGGATGCAATATTAGTACAATTTAGTTTTATTTGTACATTTGATAGTGTGGGGCGAGCGTCCGACATGTGGACTGCCGTCACTGCCTGTTTGTATATTATTCTTATGGGGCACGACTGGGTTGAGGTCGATGTACTCGTTGTACATATTTTTTCGTACTAGGATTAACCCGTGGTGGAGTGCACGGATAGCCGGGTTCTAGACGGCAACGGGCCAGCATCTCATGGCTTTGAGACGGAGGGGGCTTCACTTTAGAATTGGCGGGCTATTCGCCGCACTCGTAGGGGGTAGACATTGACCCACGGAGGGGTACTCAAGTTACCAGATTCCGTGAAGTGTTGGGTGGTCCATTCACTTAGCTGAAGCAGGCTGCCTCGCTTCTGGTTTTGGCGGGTAACTTGTCGCGCCCATAGGGGTCTAGGTTTTCATTGCACAGGCTATCCACACGACTCGGGTTTCAGTTGCGGCTCAAAGGAAACCCGGGGCTTCCAGGTTATCTGTATTGTTCTGTAATGCTTATTACTTTTATGTGATATTGCATTTATCACGCCTGGAGCGATTATTATATATTGATATATATATATATACTAATAGATATTGTATATGTTTTACACCCGCGCTAGTCCAGTCCCCGCTCTGTCGTTAGTTAAGTAACCTAACAGGTGATGACGGGACCCAGTGGCAAATGCGGATGGCTTATACGTACATTATATTTTCGTTCTTTTGTGGTGTGATTAATTGATGGGACTGTGTTGATTCAGATCAATGCAAGGAAAACAGACCTATTCGATGTTGTTGGAACAATTTTCAAAAAGCTGTTATTACAAGGACGTTCTCTTTTGTTTTGCATAGAGATATTCGGTTATGAATATCCAGCACCTCATTCGACGAGGCAAGGGTCGAGATCCCTTCATCGAGAGTGACCCCTTTGGCAGAAGTTTGCGTTAGGGTAATAACTTCACTATAATCGATTACTTTTTGCTTTGCATCGCGGTATTCAGTTGGAATATCCTGCACCTCATTCTACGGGAAATGAGCCGAGATCCTTTCACCGTGAGTGACCTCTTTAGCAAAGATTTTCTCCACTATATATTTATAAAAAGTTATGTGGTTCCTTCAACGATATCAAGTTAATTACGTTAAAAGTTTTTCGCCAAAAACCAGCCATAGCCCTTCGTCATTTCTTACAAGTATAGCTTGTATTCGTGCTGCGTTTGTTGACTGTGTCAAGACGTAGTGTGCGGTAGCTAAGTAGTGCTTGTTTGTGGCATATTAATGCAATTAGTTAGGACAGTCGTACGGCCTTGTTGACTGTGTCAAGGGCTCGTAAGGGTGGGTTTAATGCAATCCAGGATAATGACGGGTTGAACTTGACCAGGACTCTTTGATTTGTTGACTGTGTCAAGGTCACTTGGGTCCTAGGGGAAAAAATCACATCGGGAGTTACTAAAGAAACTGAAAATTACCAGGCATGTGCATACCTTCTGGAGTTTGATAACGTGAGTGGATTCCATCACGTTATCATGCGATGATAGTTTGATCCTGATTCCCACTGATGAGTTGGTTTACTCCTTGGGTGATTTTAGATGATCCCGACTAATTCTTCTTTCAGGTTTGGATGAGAATTTGAGGATATAGTGGGAGACATCGTGATTAGATAAAGTGATAACCATTCTGATCTAGGTTAGAGTGCATGCAGAGTGTTTCTTTTCTCTCTCTCTTTGGCTGCGACCATGTCCCGACCCTACACTATAACTTAGTAACCAAGTTAACCAAACTTTCTTAAAACACTGGCTTTTGTATTGTCTGAGTTGCATATAACATTGTCTCTCCTTCTTTTACCCTTTGTGTTTCTCCAGAACACCCCGTATCACTACGAAGATCCATAGTTTATTGGATAATCCATCGTATGGTTATATACGAACTCGAAGGAACTTTTTCCGGATTCGAGGATGGATTCTTGTTCTGGAGAGAATGAATAGGTCTATTCAGTTGTCTTTTCCTTTTACCTTCTCTCAGGTTGTGAGAGCTCCTAGGATTAGGAGAGGGTACACCTATTGCTCTAATTGGATAGTCTTCTTCCAAAGCATAGGCAGGTGCTGAAAGGTAGGGAAAGAAGAAAACCAATTAGCCTAAGTGTGGTGTATAGAAGGTAATAAGTAAAGACAAATAAATGGATTAGAAAGAGGGCAAAGTAAAATGCGACTGCTATCATTCACGACCAAACCGCATATATCATCGCCACTCCTATTTCACCTTTTCATTTCTCTGGTTCAGGAGAAATTGAATAGGATTATTCAGGTTCCCTTTTATCAATACCTTCTCTCAGATTGCGAGGGCTCCTTGGATTAAGAAGGTACACCTATTATGCATATTGGATAGTCTTCTTCCAAACCATAGGCTGGTGACGAACGGTAGGGAAGGAAGAAAACCATTTAGCCTAAGGGTGGTGTACAGAAGGTAATGAGTAAACACAAATAAAGGGATTTGGAGAGATGGCAAGGAAATATACGGTTACAATCATGAATCTGGATAGTGCAAGAGGCATTACTAGGAATACCCAAATACCCCTACGAAACAATTTAATGTTTCAGTTTCACTGTGTTGTTAATTGAAAACTGATTTTCCAATTAGACCCTTACTCCACGGTATGTATTTACCAGGTATAATTGTCACATCTGTATGGTTTTACAGTTGATAAGTGGGATTAAGTTATATGGAATTAGGTGATCATCCTCATTATATCGGGATTCGTTGTAATTGGTGATATTTGAGGAAATCACCTGGGATTTTTCCGGACGGCAAATGTTTGGTTTTGAATATCCGTTGTTATGCACCAATTTCAAATTGATATATCTGTATGTTTATTTCATAAAGTGAGATATAACTTTTTGAAATTATGTCCATGACATTTACCTATATCAGTTGATGGTTAGGTAAGGAGCATTCAACAGCGGTGTAATTCTTCATAACCATAGTACAGTTTTCAACCTACGATGCACAGGTTATGAGCTATTAAACTCAAGGGACTTATACAAAGTATTGTACGTTTTCCAGTGTCCGTTAGGACAGAGGGGTTTGTACTCGTACTATATTCTGTTTACTTGTGACTTCTCTAGTTTTTAGAGAAGTGTTTCGTAGAAATACAAGGTCTAAGTTTTGAGAAGTTATAAGTACAAGAATAAAGTAGAGAACTACATGATGCAAGTATTGGGATTCTTCAAGGTGATCGAAGATGTAGATACTTGTGTTTGGTATTCAGTTGATAGTAATGGTTTTGAGAAACTTGTTTCTCTTTTGGGTTACTTATATCTGGATGCATTTCTATGTTGAGTAATGATAATCGGCCTCCTTCCATTTAGTTGACATGCACTGGAGACAGCTGCATGATTTGAATCTGGTTCCAATTAAATCAGTGCCTCTATTTCTATATTGTATATAGAATGGTTCATATCTTAACGATGTTAAGGTATGGGGAGTTGTCCGGCTTATGCTTAAAACAAGACTCTGGATAACTCTAGGCACGTTTCTGTAATAGCTGTTTGTGGGTTAACCCGGGCTATGGCGAGGGTTAACTTTCTACCATCTGGAAGATCAATAGTGATATTGTTCTTGACTCATCACAGTTTTAGTAAAATGGACTTTTTCAGAAAATAGTAGTGAGAGTATGGTAGAACTGGAAGTAATTCCTGAACCACAGACGATTACTGAAAATTTAATAAGAACCTAAAGATTCAATCATGTTTGACATTCCATTAGCCACTCCGCAGATATGGTTGGTAACCTCAGGCACCCGAGAGGTACTCAGGAATCCTCAAGGACGGTGATAGGGAGGTTCTTGTTTACCCAGACTTGACACTACTGTTGTTCTAGACTATGAGACCCGACAGGAGGATGAGTATAGCACCGTTCTAAACTAGCTTTAGAAGTGCACGCGTATATGACTCTGCCAGAGGGTTGTTGTAGTCGGTGGGAGCAGCGGAAGCATAGTGGACAGGTAGCTTATGTCTATTTATAGACTAAAGAAGATATAACAGAGGTAGACCATCTATTTTTGATGTGACAGTCATAGGTTTTGACTTCATCAGAATAGGAGATGGATCTGCTAAGAAAGTAGTAGGGTGTGATGTCCTGGTATTTCGATAACATGCACGCTGTAGGAAGTGAAATTCCTATACCACGATCGGTTATACAGTGGTTGTCACACAGTGGTTTCTCCACAAAGGATATATATAAAATATTAGGCATTCTGGTTACTAGATCAATGGTTTTAGATCTAGATTTAGGTAGTGTCCCAATCCGGGTACTTAGACAGTATTCTAAAGGTGTTTTAGAACGGACGACTCCTAGCATGGTGGTGTACCTGCAGGTGATGGAGTCACCCTCTCTAAAGGTGTCTTAAAGACTAAAGGGGAGAGGGATGTGCATGATTGGTATATCACTTGCGCAGGCAATTGAGTCAATCATGAGATGTCAAGTACCACACCAGATGTTGTTTATGCACTTGATGCAATAAGTAGATATATTAATCCAATCCTGGAGAAACGTTCGGAAGCAGTTTTATGAACATAACTATATGTTCTAAGGATTTGATAACGACAGCCTCCTTCGGGTGACAGTTATCATTCCAGGCTTCCAAGGTGACCTGGATGACAGAGTGACTGTCAGAATTATAGTTATCCCTCTCATGAGGTGCAGTAGGTTGGACAGGTGGTCCAAACAGATACTGATGGAGGCATGACACAAGATACTGATTAAATTCAGTTGACGATACAGTCTAAGAAGTTTTCTGGATTTGGAGTTCGTTTGTGAACCGTGTCCCATCAGATATCCAGACATATTCTAAGACAGGTATTGCTAATTTCGGGAGATGGCTTTCTCCGCGAACTTGAGATAAAGAGAGACATAGAAAGAAACATCAGAGCGGATCCACTCACTGAGGCTATTTCTCGAAGGCAATAGTTTTTCAAACGAGCATTGTGAAACTGATTAGTAGAGGAGTTGGATGTTCGGTATCACACGGGCTGTAAATATGTGACATCGCAATAATTAGCCTTAAGTGCTAGTGGGAGATTGTTGGATAGAGTGCCCTCAAGTCAATTATTGGATCACAGGCATGTGATTGCAATGATTGAGGGAGGACCTATACCGGTAGAACAGTCTTACTCGAGATGATAGTGTGCTATCTGGTTTGTCTTTATCATCGTGTACATTCTTTAGGTGACATTACAGATCACTATTACATATTGATGGAGCCCATAGGATTCTTGCTTGACTACCAGCAATATGATGGCGATCATATACATGAGAGTTGGGCAGTCTATAAACACATCCTTAAAGTGTCCCTAGTCGTGGGAGTTTTGAGACTGGGCATCGATACTCTGAGAGTAGACTAGTGTATACGGATCGAGACCCCGACGAGAGGCGGTGGCTAGTCTCACAAGCCATTGGTTTCAGTTGGTTCACCTAAGATAGTATACAGGTGCTCATTAGGTTATGAGTACACCGGACGGACTCACAGGGGCACTGCTGATTAGTACTATACCTATCGTCAGGAGCAGTTCCCAGGTGACATGAGTACAGCTTAGTCCGTTGACTTGGCACTGCAACATTGCCTCAAGTGTGTTCCCACTATTCTTTTATTGCTACCCTACCACGGCTCAAAGGAGTCGTGCAAACAGGTAGTAGTTAGGTGCAGTCCCGAAGCACTTGGAGGTAGTGGCAGTTAGACAGGATTCGTCTCTCCCGGTATTGGGGGTTGATATCGCGCTGTGTCTGGAGAGCCATTACACGGAGTCCTTAGCCAAGGCAAGTGAGATTTACTGGTAGGTATTCTAGTAGTTTTTCAAGGTGTTCTGGGCTACACCCTGACACGAGTTATACCGCTATTAGAGGTCTGACGTTTACCATCCCCCTATGCCCGATATGCGATACTCATAGACGAAGAGACCGGACTGTACGGAGATTGTCACAGATAGGCTCAGTAGGGTTTCAGGATGAGTCCGCTCGTCAGCTTCCCTTTCACTCAATACATGGGCAGCCGTTACGTACAGCTAGTGCCACTGACGTGCTTGTGGTTAAACCCACCGCTAGTGTACTGACGAGTCTTTAGAGTGCCCCACAGAAAGTTTCCCAAGTTCGGGCGAAACGTTGCAGAGATCGTATGGTTTTATGGCTGGGTTTGATCATATACGTGCACTTGTGCACGGATCATGATCGGACGGATCATACTAGTGGGCTTTGGTTTAAGCCGGATTCTAGTATTAGATTTGTTGGATTACTTTCGTCTCATTGCATTCACATTCAGTCGGAATGGGGATGAAGGTATGTATATACAGGTGAGGGGTATCCTTGTGATCCGTC
Organism: Agapanthus africanus; assembly: GCA_030015575.1. Lineage (NCBI taxonomy): Eukaryota > Viridiplantae > Streptophyta > Magnoliopsida > Asparagales > Amaryllidaceae > Agapanthus > Agapanthus africanus. Next base: position 201,035,896 of record CM057343.1, on the reverse strand, counting down.
ATGAGTTTACTTTAGATGTTGCCATTCTCTTTTTAGATTAAACATTTTGGTTTAAATGTTTAGTGGTGGAAATTGTGAGTAGAAATCATCATGAAGAGCATTTATTGTGGCATGTGCATGGGTGATGACTCATGGTCTTTTTATTTGTGCAAATGTCACCTTTTTGATTGATTAGTGTGTTGAAATGATAAGAGGAGAGAGAGAGGGCAGCTATGAGGCTAAGGGGTTGGTCTTGAGATTATTCTAGGACACTCTCTCATTATCATTCCAACACAATAACAATACAAAGCTCTTCTTCTTCCTCTTTGTTCTTGAGCTCACAATCTCCATTAATGGCTTCTTCTTCAACCTCCATCCATACAATCTCATGTGTTGAGAATCAATGGATGTTTAGAAACAAAGTAATCACACACATTCTCTACATCACCTTGGACATGTCGGCTGGCAAACTTCATGTCCGAGTTGCTTCAGTTTGAAGCGGGAGCCCATAAAAAGTCTTTTTGATGTGGTGCTCTTTTCGATGAGGAGACCGGAGATCGAGCGAGATCGGAGATGCCGCGAGGAGCTAGGTATGGTGGCTAAAGACCGAAGGACATGGATCGATCGGTATAGCCATTCTAACTTCTTATAAATTCTTAGACAACGGTTAATGGTTCAATCCAGTGTTTTGGTTATGGTAGCGCCAAGTTTTAAAAAGTTTTTGTTCCATATTTGGCCTCGGATTGACGGCCGGGGCTGCCGTAACCCAACAAGTATATCTCGTGTCATAATTCCCAAACGGTATCCTCCGGATATCCGTCAGGCTCTATACTATCACCGGTAGGTAGTAGTCCCTTGTTCATACCAGAATTTTGCATTTTAATACCGCTCATTCATTATCTATTTTTGGTATATATCGGTACTATTAACCAATGTTTGCTCAGTAATACAGAATAAAGGTATCGGTGACAAAATACTGGAAATACCTTCAAAATCACGGATATATCATTTGTGAGCCAACACTGCAATCAGAACCGCAAACCGATCAATATTTCAAGAGTTTCTTTTTGCAACATGCTTGTGTACACACTTTTTTTCTAAATGGACCAACACAATACAAGTTGTACACAAGTGTGCACTAGGACCTAGGGGGGCTGCCTAAGACACAAGTGGGCATGAGTGTGACATGGATTAAATGCTACAAGATATGTTTTGACTTTAAAGATTCAAGTTTCCCTCCAAAACCCAAACTGCAAACAAGATCAAACCAGAGAAAATAAACTGCACCAATGTGATGCTGGAAACAATACTAACCATCACACGAAGTTCGAGGAACTTCCTCCAAAAACTGGCCGGCCCCACTCCTCCCCTATCCGAGCTCGCCGGCCCCACCTCCTCTGATTGGCTCCATCTTTCTGTGGGCCCCCCTTGATGCCACATCAGATCATTTTTATTGTTTATTTATTCAATTTTTGAGCCTATAAATACAGACCAGAGGCATGAGAAATGGGACACCTTTTGTTTAGTTTTGTATCAAAACTCTTGTAACTTGTAAGTTTGCATTCCTTTGTAATTCTTGAGCTCTTACCCCTTTGCCCTGACCTTGCAACTTCTTCATTGAACTTGCAAGCTTAAGGTTTACGTTCTTGACTTCAAGATTAGTGTAACTTGTTTGTGATTCAATAAAAGTTCTCATTTTTTTTATTACCATGTCTTGTTCTATGTTTACATATTTGAACTTATGAAATTCTCGATTTATTTTGATCTTGCAATCTCTTAAGTGAGCTTGCAACCTTAAAGTTTTGTGTTTGGATTTCACACTTCACCGGGCTTACGAACACATGGAGATATTCGCACTTGGATTCATTGGTTCTCTCTTTTTCTTTCTTTTCTCTTATTTTTCATTATGTTCCTTACTCTTTTCCCTTTTTCTTATTTTTACTTTGTAAATATGTGTGAGTAGTCCATGTACTTGTTAAGGGTGGAATATGTTTAGATTGTATTTGAAGATGTTATTTGCTAAATACCTTAAAAAACCTTAAACTTTGCTATTGAAACTCTTTGCAAATCACTCGCAATTCTGCTCCGCTAGGCATCCTATCCTACCCCGATAACGATGATTCCTAATCGTGACAGGATTGCTACTGGTTTGCCGGAGGCTAGAATCAAGAGATAATAATAAAAGGACAAGGGACAAGAAAGACGGATTTAGCGAAATGCCGTAAATACCTTATTTTAAGTTCCCTAATCCGCGTTGTTACCTATTGCTTTAGTATCAATACCAAAGTTGGGTCTATATGTAAGTCCACGTTACCCGTCCCCGATTCTTTGGGGTTACGGAAATGGTGAAAAACGATTTTTCTTTAGGGGGTAACATGGACTCAAAATACGGATCTTTGTTAAACAACTATCTAACAACCTAACTAGGAGTTTTACCTACTCGGTTAGGGGGTTATACCTTAACTTGAACTCCTTCTTCTTCAACTCCTTGCGGTGGTCGGATCGGCCTCACCTTGCCGTCTCCTTGCGCCAAAGATGGATCCACCCGAAAGCTTCTACCTTTGGCTTCAACTTCAAACTAGAAGAAAACTATAACACTTGGCTTGCTAGACCTTGTGTACTAGGATGAGTAGAGAAGTGTAATGGTTTTTATCTCTATGGTTCTTGCTTCTCAACACATGAGACAATAGAACCATGAACTAAAGAGAGAGCAAGAGGAAGAGGGAGAGCTTGAGCATGAGAGAGAAAGGAAATGAAAGAAAGAGCTTGAGCATGAGAGAGAAAGGAAATGAAAGAATGAGCAAGACTTTTCTCACCCTTGTTCTCATAATAAAAAATAATCATAACACATAATAATAATTGAGTATTATGTGATGGTTGTTATCATATCAAATAGCAATATCATTTCATGCATTAAATGCAATTTGTGAACCATCAAGCAAGCTAAAGTCAATGCCAAGAAATGATAGCCATTATCATGATGGTGGTCAACAAGTCCAACCTAGTCCACTGGTCAACAAAGTCAACAAGGTCAACCTTTCAACGCAACCATGGCACAATAATACTCAATTAATATTATCATTAATCATATTTCTTATTCTCATTAGGGTTTAGCAAACGTCAACAGTCAACAACCCTAATGAAAATCCTCTGCCTCTGTCTCTGTCAACCTGCATACACACCTACATCCGCGTTCTGAGGAACACGAATGCAAACGAGATAAAATCAATCCCAAAACGTATAGTAGGATCTGGCTTAACCCAAAGCCCGCTAGTAATAACTGCCCGGACACCAAACGCGCACAAGTGCGCGGATGTGACCGAACCCTGTCGCAAAACCATGCGACCTCTACTCTTTTGCCTAAAGGCGAATAGCTCTTTGTGTGGGACTCTAAAGACTCGACACTACGCTGGCAGTGGGTTTAACCACAGACCGCAAGCAGCACTAGCTGTGCGTAACGGCCCCCAGGTAGATGCCGATAAGATGATGGACGAGGTGAAACCTATCTGAACTCCTACTGAGCCTGAATGTGACAGTCTCCGTACAGTCCGGTTTGTTCGTCTGAGAATATCGCATGGCAGGCCTAGGGGGCGATAAACGTCAGTCCCCTAATAGCGGTACAAGTCGCGTCGGAGTGTAGCCCAGAACACCCTGAGATAACACAGGAAACCTACCAGCATATCTCCCTTGCCCTGGCCAGGGACGACTATGTGTAATGGCTCTCCATGACACAGCGCGATATCAACTCCCAATACTGGGAGAGATGAATCCTGTCTAACCGTCACTGCCTCCAAGTGCTTCGGGACTGCACCCAACTACTACCTGTTTGCATGACTCCTTTGAGCCGTGGTAGGGTAGTAATCAAAGTACAGTGGAAACACACTCGGGGCGAAGTGACAGTGTCAAGTCAGCGGACTAAGCTGTACTCATGTCACCTGGGAACTGATAACTGACGATAGGTATAGTACCAACCATCAGTTCCCGACGAGTCCTGTCCAGTGTACTCGTAACCTAACGAGCACCCGCATACTATCCCAAGTACGACGTACTTACAGCTGTGGGACAGACCGTCTCCCCTGCTGGGATGAGAAGCGCATATGCTAGTCTACTCCGGAGTATTGATGCCCTGTCTCGATAGTCCTACGACTAGGGACCTGTATAAGGATGTGCTTGTGGATTACCCAGCCCCCACGAGTGTGACTGCCATCACAACGCTGGTAATCAAGCAAAGATCCTAAGGGCTCCACTAATGTGTATAGGTGATATACTGAAAGAAACACATGTACACATTAAAGTAGAAACAAAGCAAGTAGCATACTACCATTTTGAGCAAGATTGTCTATACAACTGTGAATATCCCAAGCTTCCATTAAATAATATACAAACTAGTATGATACAGTAATGGCCTCTAGGGCATATACACTAACACTATAAGGATTCGGCAAACTTCACCTTCATACAAGCTAACCTATTAATACCCTTAACAAGTATTTTTATTATAGATATCCTTGTTGCGACATTTAGTTTAATCAACAAATCAAAATACGTTGTTAACTCGTTAATATAAGGCTAAAAACTTACCATCTCCCTGCGGACAACCCGTACTCATCGCGGCTCCCTACACGCGACATCGTTTTGATTCCGGTAATTTCTAAACTCTTTCTAAAATACGACACGGCAAAAACATAACAATCAAATTGCGCCGATGTCGGGGAGACGGTAACACTTTTTTACTTGTAATCTCAGGTTAATTTGTGCATATTTTTTATAAAAATTAACTTTCTATCACATTCAAACGGATACAACCATTCTTTTTAAAAACCAACACAAATACAAAAATATTCTTTTTTCTTCTCTGGATTTGTAATCTGCTAACACTATGAGGTTTAAAGAAAAAATCAAGTTTTAAAAATAGAATGACATTACTTCACTAAGGAAACACACAAAATTTTAGCCTATTCCCACACAAAAAAACCGGCAACACACCCTGAAAATCCGATCTCGCCATTCTGGTGGGGACATTTCCACTTTTGGTCTTTTGTATTGCTTTCAGTGTTCTAATTGCATCCCATTTTTATTGTTTGATTTTCTTAATTATTTGTGTTCAGAATTTTGGCTATCCATATCGCTTTTTGGCTCAAAAATCCGTATTTTTCCGACATTTGCAAATTTAACGAATTGTGAGCAGCGATCGTGCGGAACAAGGGGGCATTTTCAAGTACATGGGGTGTGAAAACTTTGTGCCAAAGATCCGGGTAGTTGGACCAGCGCAAGCGAACCATTCGACCATTTGGAGGTAATATCGACACGAGTTTTCTTGAACCATTCGCAAGCAAACTTTTGGTACGTATTTCTCTAAACACTTCCTCTTCTCAAACCCGACGCTCCAATATCCTTGTCCTTGCAGGATTCTTAGCAACATCTCCGCAAAAAGCCAAAGAAAAAACTAACCGTATTTGTTGCAGCGCCACATTTAAAGTAAAAAACAAATAGATTGTTTGAAAACAAAACTTTGTTGATTTGCGCATTGCATCATTTAATACGGACTTAAGGGGCTCTAACACCAATCCAGATTGGGTGGGGATTCATCACCCTTCCTAAGACCCCGAAAATCACTAATTGCATAAGTGTCACCTCAATCTTAATAAAAAATATCTAGACTTAGCCAATTAAGGACTTGTCGCGCTCAATAGGACAAAGGAAAATTGAGAGCATTCGGTCGTTTATCTAAACATGACTTTTGTGGTGCCTTTGCTAGACAAGTGAGGAGGTAATTTTAAAAGGCCGGTCTCACGGTGATTCGTGAGCGGAACCCTCCTTACCTCACTTGTGCTTACCTGGCCACAACTGGCTGTAAAGAGGCGATTTGATGGTTATCTCATAGTTTGTCGCTTTGGAACAGTTAAGAGCAGGTCTAGTAGACTTAGAGGACCCTAGTCTAGGTGTTGATTGTGCATTTGTGACTGTGCGTGTTTGTTGAACTATCTTGTCATTTTCCCATTCTTTTGAAACAAACACAAATCGCCATTTTTACTACCATCACCCAATTTTTCTCCACTTTCGTTTTCTTACCCTCACATTCTATGCTTTGACTACACTAAACTCGTTTAGTGTATGTCCGCTTGGACTAGGGACCCAAGTGCCCATTTAGTCCGCGTTTCGTTAGTCCCTATGGACTACACGATCGACTCCAACGTCGAAACTCCCTCCACCCCTTTATTACCCTTACCTTTGCCGGCCAACTCCGACGTTGACCGGGATTCTGTTCATACATCTTCACCCTCCCCATCACCAAATTCTCTTCTGAGATGTCAGGATTTCCTCTTAACATCCTTTTACCTCCCCCGGGACTGATTCCACCTTATCTGGATGCGAATAACCCATAACCTCCTCCTGTTGTAGCACCACAGCGAATCGCGCTCCAGGATCGTTTTTATCCTACCCGCTCTGCACTTCCTACCTGTCTTTCACTTCCGCCGGCCAATGGGGATAATTTCGAAATTAAGCCCTACTTCATCAACATGTTGCCCAAATTCCACGGGCTGGAATCCAAAGATGCCTATATCTTCATCAACAAATTCCAGAACGTCTGTGCAATGATGAAGACAACTCAACTGTCTGACGATGCTATACGGCTACAAGTTATTCCTTTCACTCTGTATGACCTTGCTGAGAAGTGGCTGTATAGCAGCGCATCGCATTCCATAACCAATTGGGTTGAGTTTGTAAAAGCATTTTTGAAAAAATTCTACCCAAATCACAAAACAGCGAGAATCTGAAACGAAATAAACCAATTCTCCCAGCTTTCTACCGAACCTTTTTGGAAATGCTTTGATCGATAGAAGGACCTTCTGGTTCAATGCCTTCATCACGGTATTGAGAGATGGCAACTTTTCCAAACCTTATACGAAGGCCTGAACCAAGCAACGAAGCAGTTGTTAGAAACCATTTGTCAAGGCCACTTCCTATCCAAATCTTACGAGGAAGCTTGGCAATTCTTCGACGATCTTGCGGAACAGACGCTTCAGTGGGAGAGCACTAAACTGAGTGCTTCTTCTTCTTCCACCTCTCCCAGTCAATCTAGGGCAGGCATTCATCAACTCGATATCTCAATTGCAGTGAAGGCCAAGATGGCAGCTATCACACGGAAACTGGAAGCAATTGAGAGCAAATTCTTGTCTCTTTCTCCTGCCCCTGCTCCTCCCCCTCGTACCATCTGCGCTTGTTGTTCTGATCCATCCCATTTGACCGAAGAGTGTCCTTACAACCCACCTTCTCAAGGACAGGAGCAGGTCAATGCTGCCTTTCAGTAAAGACCAAGAAATGATCCATACTCTTCCACCTACAATCCCGGTTGGAGGAACCACCCCAATTACGCCTGGAATCAGAACCAGCATCAATTCCAAGGCCACAACAACTTCCAAAGACCTCCTCCTCCTCAACAACAAGCCCAGCAACAAACTCAACATCAATATCAGCAGCCTTTACAACCCCAATCTTTTCAAAAATCCGACGAACAACTTTGCACCCAACAATTCTTTTCCTCAAACAAATTTGTTCCTTCAAACAACGATAAGGTTTCCTCGCTAGAACTGAGTCTGGAGGCATTTGTAAAGAAATCGACTCAACCCACCGCCAACATCCAGTCTTCCATTCAGTCTTTGGAACAACACACTACCGCCCACGGGCAAAGCATCAAAACAATCGAAGCCCAGATAGCATAGCCGAATACGGCCTTAAGCGAGCGAGAGAAGGGAAAGATTCCATCTCAACCACTCCTAAATCCTGGTCACCCACATAATGTACATGTTGCTCTTGAACAACAAAACCATAATGTGAGTGACGTGACTACATTGAGATCAAGAAGGATGTTGCACAACAACATTGGGACACGGATAGATGATGACACCCCGGCCGCTTCTTCTTCTTCTTCTTCATCTTCTGAGCCTATTTTCCCTTCTTCAAAAAGCTCTTCTTCTTCTTCTACTCTGAACAGACCCACTTCTCACTCCACGAAAACTCCAGCTCGGTGATCCGTTCCAACTCCACAATCTCCTCCATAAGCATTGGACTCAACAAATTTTAAAAACGTTCCATTTCCAAACCGGTTGAGTTCCAATAAAAAAAATCCACAAATGGAGAAGATTCTGGACTTGTTTAAGCAGGTTAACATCAACATTCCCCTTTTAGAAGATGTCCAACAAGTCCCTTCCTACACAAAAATCTTGAAGGACTTGTGCACGAAAAAGAGGAAATCTCAGGTACCCAAGAAAGTTTTCTTAGCTAGTGCTGTGAGTGATGCTCTTACCCAAGCTTTACCTCAAAAACGGAAGGACCCTGGCTGTCCTACGATTTCAATTACCATTGGGGATAAGAACATCAACCGCGTACTTTTAGATCTTGGTCCCAGTGTTAACCTACTTTCGTACTCTGTATATGAGCAACTAGGTGTAGGAGAGCTGGAACCCACACACTGTACTCTCCAAATGGCCAATTGATCTTTCACCCATCCTAGGGGTGCGCTAGAGGATGTGTTAATAAAGGTTGGGGACATCGTATTCCCCGTTGACTTCATTGTCTTAGACACACAACCTGTAGCTAACCCCCAGAATAAAATTCCAGTGATACTCGGTCGTCCATTCCTTGCAACCTCTAATGCTTTGATCAATTGTCAAAATGGTTTGATGAACCTATCTTTTGATTGAACTCAACATTTTCAGGTTGGGGAATCAGCCCACTGAACCTAATGCTCATATACTAGACGTTTGTTCGATCCAGGAGATCACCTCAGAGGACTGTGAATTCGAGCAGTTTGTTTTCGATCACAGCAATCTTGACGCCACTAGTACGTTGCTCTTTGAACCTGCTGCTGCTTCTGCTCCCGATTGTGATTACGAGTGTTTCACTTTCTCGAACGATCTTGGCTAGTCACCACCCGAGTTTGAATCCTTTGAATTTCTGGATGAGTTAACTGAAACCATCCAACTCGGTCGCTTACACTTATTTTGAAGCTCTGCTGGAATCCTTTGAGTTCGAGACCTTTTCACCAATCTTGCCTTCAATCGTTTCACCGCCAACGCTCGAACTCAAGCCATTACCGTCTCACCTTAAGTACGCTTACTTGGGTGAGAACGAGACCCTCCCTGTTATCATCTCGGCTTCTCTAGCTCCAAAGCAAGAGAAACCCCTTCTTACGGTCTTGCACAGCAATCGGCAAGATTTTGGCTGGTCAATGGCGGACATCAAGGGGATTAGTCCCCTGATCGTTGAACATCATATTCATATGATGAATGATGCTAAACCAGCCAGGGATCCACAAAGGAGACTCAACCCAGTCATGAAGGAGGCTGTAAAGAAGGAGATCGTAAAGTGTCTGGATAGTGGTATCATTTACCCTATCTCTGATAGCCAATGGGTTAGCCCCATTCACGTTGTTCCTAAGAAGTCAGGCATAACGGTCATAACCAATTAGGCGAACGAGTTAATCCCCACTCGCACCCAGACTGGGTGGCGAGTATGCATCGATTATAGAAAACTCAACGCCGCAACGCGGAATGACCACTTTCCGCTACCTTTCATTGACCAAATGCTTGAACGATTAGCAGGACACGAGCACTACTGCTTTTTGGATGGATACTCCGGCTATAATCAGATTCCCATCGCCGAAAAATACCAGGACAAGACCACATTGACCTGTCCTTTCGGCAGGTTTGCATACCGCCGCATGCCCTTTGGGTTATGTAATGCGCCCGCTACCTTCCAGTGGTGTATAATGGGAATCTTCTCAGACATGGTGGAAAAATTCTTGGAGATCTTCATGAATGATTTCTCCATTGTCGGCGATTCCTTTGTTGAATGTTTGCTGCATCTTGACGCTGTCCTTACCCGGTGTAAGGATAAGAACCTCACTTTAAACTGAGAGAAGTTCCCCTTCATGGTACGCGAAGGTATTGTCCTGGGACATATCATCTCGCAAAATGGCATTGAGGTAGATAAAGTAAAGATTGAAATCATTTCCAATCTCACTCCTCCCAGATGCGTCAGTCCAAGCCTTCCTTGGCCACGCCGGTTTCTATAAACGGTTTATCAAGGATTATAGCAAGATTGCTAGACCGTTGACCATTCTGCTGGCCAAGGACACCATATTTGACTTCAACTCAAGCTGTGTGACATTGTTCGAATCGCTAAAAAGTACACTCACTTCTGCTCCCGTTCTTTCTTCTCCTGACTGGACGTATCCAATTAAGATTTTGTGCGGTGCATCTGACTTTGCCATCGTGCGGTCCTTGGACAGCACATCGATTAAATGTAACACGTAATCTATTATGCTAGTCGAACCCTGAACGATGCCCAACTGAATTACACAACAACCGAGAAGGAATTCTTGGCTGTTATGTTTGCTCTAGAAAAGTTCAGGCATTACTTGATCGGCTCTCCAGTCATCGTCTACATGGACCATTCAGTTCTTCGCCATCTTTTTGCAAAGAAGGACGCAAAATCTCGGCTGATACGTTGGATCCTCTTATTTCAAGAGTTTGACCTTGTCATCAAAGACAAAAAAGGATGTCAAAACGTAGTCGCCGACCATCTTTCATGACTCCCTTCTTCGCCAACGCATCAACTTCCGATCAACGACGTTTTTCCGGATGAACGGCTCTTGACAGTATCTTGCGAACCCTGGTTCGCAGATATTGTGAACTATTTGGCCACAGGATTACTACCGACTGAATGCTCAAGTCAGGACAGACTTTGATTCTTATCCCAAGTAAAACACTTTTACTGGGACGAACCCTATCTGTTCAAGTACTGTCCTGACCAGATTATTCTTCGGTGTGGCCCTAACAATGAATTCAAGAGTGTGCTGTCGTTTTGCCATGATCAAGCATGTGGCGGACACTTTGGCCCCAGAAAGACAGCCGATAAGATCTTGCAGTGTGGTTTCTACTGGCCATAACTGTTCAAAGACGCTCATGACTACTGCAAGACTTGCTCCCGGTGCCAACACTTGGGCCGGATATCCAGGAGAAATGAGATGCCGCTCGAACCAATCTTGGCTGTGGAGATTTTCGATGTTTGGGGGATTGATTTTATGGGGCCGTTTCCCAGCTCTTTTGGGAACTTATACATTCTTCTCGCTGTTGATTATGTCTCTAAGTGGGTCGAGGCTGTACCCAGCCGGACTAACGACAACAAGGTTTTCGTTAGATTTCTTAAGGAAAACATCTTTTCCCGGTTTGGCCACCCCCGCGCGATCATTAGTGACAATGGAACTCATTTCTATAATAGAACTTTCGAGGCATTGATGCGGAAGTATTCCATTAATCATAAGCTATCAATGCCCTACCACACCCAAACATGTTGGCAAGCCGAGATTTCAAATCGACAAATCAAGCAGATATTGGAGAAGACGGTTTCCATGAACCGTAAGGATTGGTCTTTAAAACTCACTGATGCCCTTTGGGCATTTCGAACTGCTTATAAGACCGATTCGGCTAGTCTCCCTATCGGCTTATTTACGGAAAAACTTGCCACCTTCCAGTGGAAATAGAGCAACGCGCATTTTGGACGATAAAAGAGCTGAATCAATCTCTTGAAGATGCGGGCAGCCATCGGAAGCTGCAGTTAAACGAATTGAGCGAGCTTCGGGATGAGGCTTACGAAAACGCGGTTGTCATTAAGAACCGAACGAAGATGTTTCACGATAAACACCTTTTGCGCAATACTTTCGCACCTGGTCAACAGGTACTGCTTTACGACACCCGGCTACATTTCTATCCAGGTAAGCTCAGATCTCGCTGGAAAGGGCCATTTTTTTGTGGAATGTGTACCCATAAGGCGCTGTGGATTTGGAAAATCCAAAGGACGGTTTGTTTTTCAAAGTAAACGGACACAGACTGAAACCGTACTTTAGCGCTGAACCAACAGAGGAGCTCCTGGTGTTACAGGAGCCGGTTTACCCTGTATAATCTTCCTCTGCCTACCACCAAACTTCGGTTATCCAGCCAAAAACAGTGGACACTGTTTCAAATAAGTTTGGGGGCATGTATATACTGCTTTTTGTATATATATGTGAATATTCTTGTCCGGTGCATATCCATTTTTGACGAGAAATCTGGTCTGGTAATGCTCAGTTCTCAAAAAAAAAAGAGAGAAAAAAAATGTATATATAACCGACGATTTTAACCCTTCAATAAATTTGCCTTCTTGATGTACAATGACAGCAGGGGCACTGTCCAGTTTAAGTTTGGGGTACGCTCGGTACGCATTTCTAACCTTCGCATTTCCTTTGTATATTTTGCATTTGCATACTTATTAAAACCCAAAAAAATCAGAAAATTTTCTAAAAACATAAAAACTTTGTCGTCAAGGTAGCTAGGTGGAGATCTTAGATTCAATATTTCGACGGTTTTGTTTGGTAAGATAGGAACAACTAAATCCTATTTTTAGATTTTGAAAACCTGAAAGATAACCCTCCTTTCATGTTAACTATAGCTAATATATGTCTTTACATCACACTACACGTGTCGTGAGTTTTTGAAAACTAGATGACATGTCTTTTATGTCTGAAAACTTTTAAATTGATAAACTATTTTCTGAGGATCAAATAGGTTTGTTCTTAAATAAGTAATTTCAAGAATAGTTTATGAAGTGAAGCAGATATGAAGGGATGTTATTGATGCATTAATTGAAACTAATTCTAAAGAATAACCCATTTGAAACTTGATTGGAGTGATTACACACCTGACCTACGAAACACGTCTTTTATCCAAAAAAATAATTGAACTACCGGTTATATCTCCGTTCGTATTAACTCATCATGATTTTCACGCTAAATTGGTCTTTTGTTTTAGGGCCTAGGTAACTTGAGTAATTAAGTCCACTGGGGTGTCTTTACACCTAATGCCCTAAAACTAACTGGTTTGGGTGCATTGGCCCAAAGCTCGCTAAGAATCCTAGAAAGTTCAAATTAAAACAAAGTCAAGCAAGTGTTCTCTCCGAGTTAAAATTCCTAACGGTTCTTTGTGTGAGAATAATCTTGACAAAAGACAGGATTTTTATAAAAAAATTTGTTTAATGGAGATATGAAGGTTTTATCCAATGATAAAGACTATTGCAGATTCATAGAGGTGTGTATGAAACGAAAAACAAGAAAAAGGTGGAGTGAAAAATAAGACCTAGTTTCCATTTAAGGAAAATAGAAATTTTGAATTTGAAACCTAACTGGAAAACGAAACTTGAGATGTACTTAACTCTTTATAAAACTTGTGTGATCCTTTTTAAATTTTATCTGGGCTTTATTTTGTGATATGTCGACTTTAATCAATCCTTTCGAAACTTAACGACACTATCTGCACTGCACGTAAGACATATAGAATCTTAAGTTAATAAGAAGCGACGTGTGAAAACTAAAGGTTCGATAGTTCTAAATTCAGGATAATAGAATTGCTAGCTTTAAAACAAAACCTTAGGATTGGAATCATAGTTATTCCGCAAAACTAGCTTGATGGAATTTTGTGGTTGTAATCCGCTGAAAACCCATAGGAGACAACACTCCTCCTACTAGGGACACCTAGAGGTTTAATAGCTTGTTGTATGAGCTCGGTGCAATCGCGTTCCCAGCAAAAATGAGGACTGGATTCTTTTATTTTTTTTGTTTTACTCGGGACGAGCAAAAGATAAGTTTGAGGGTATTTGTTTATACCAGAATTTTGCATTTTAATACCGCTCATTCATTATCTATTTTTTGTATATATCGGTACTATTAACCAATGTTAGCTAAGCAGTGTAGACACGGTTTATCAATATCTATAACATGTCCGAGTCAGAGAATGTAATAATCAAGTCATCAGATCACATCGTATATTCTTTTCATCATATTAAGTCATCTTACAACAATCCAATTTTATATATACAGTCTACCTTATTAATCTCGTTTCATGCTACTCTAAATCTCCTACTTATTCTCGTGCACTACCTATCTATGTGTCGTGATTCATGTTCATCTATCATCTCTAACTATCTCTTTAACCCTATCCATAGTTTTCTAATCTAGGTTCCCTTAACCATATTCTATATATCGGTTTCCATCAAAACTTGCGGGGGTGCTATACGCCATCCACCCGACTTCCCCTATAGATATAGATCTACTCACCTTGATCCTTATTTGCCGAAGTCGAAGACGCCATGCTCCGTCGCCTCGGAATCCACGCAAAGGTACCTACAATAAATACACAATCGCAATCGCTATTAACATCAAGTTCGGAAAACCAATATGGCACACGGTATGCTCATAGGTTAGAACCTATAGCCTACGCATGCAAAACAATCAAACAACCCTTGTTGTTGACGTACAAACGCCCAACAACCAAATAAAAATCCAAACATCAAAATCAAACAATCCAAAATACGGAAAACATAACCAAAACTACTCACAATAGCTCTCAGATTCTCTCTCAGGTAAAATGGGATTAAACTAGCAAGTTTAGGGTGTTGTATATGGAGTATGTGAGCTACTGAACCAACCTAGGCCCTAAATACAACAACTTGGCAGGCCACATTACCCAGAAATCCGGTGAGCTCGGTAAATACTGCTTGGAATGGGTTCGTACTTGCAGGGTGGTCTCCTATTGGTCCAACTAGGTCTCTAGTGTTGTTTGTTTAACTCAGAAACTTCCCATGTCATCCCAGATTCCCTGTAGGCACACAATTATCACAAAACCGACATGGGTAATTCCTAAGTCCGTATTCTCTGTTCTAGGCCAGCAAAAACACTACTCAAGTCTTGTAACAACCCCTAAACATCACTAATTCCACACAGTTACCCAAATCCTCTCTTGGGATTTCTAACTTCATAATTCCACACTTAATCAACTTCTGAACTAAAATAGAATGCAAGAAACTAAAAACTAAACTAAATGAAAGGAATTATACCTCATTTGGGCAACTCAAGAAAAACCCTAGCTTCTCAAAGTCTCTAAAATCTAAACTTGCAAGGTCCAATATGTAGAGGATGAAGTGGGGATCATTTTTAATGAAGAGAGTGTAGGGTTTTGGGAAGGAAATTGAGATGAAGTTTGGGGGTGAAGGTGGAGGGAGATGAGGAAGAAGAAGGTGATGAAGAAACAAATGGGGTTAGGATGGGGTGGCTGCCCTCTCTTTCTCTCCCTTCTTATTCTCACCTCACTCTCTCTCATAAGCCATGCCTCAAGTCATGATGTGGTCCCCTCCCTCTCTCTCCTCAATAACACACTCTCATTTCTTTCTTTTCTCAAAAAAATAGAACCAAAAGTAATGAACAGACAAAAGGAAAACAATATGTAACAAAATGAAACATGTCATGGTGCACTAGCCATGTAAAACTGTAGAAACACGAATTTTGCTTAATCGCGATCAGTAGTGCACTAATCGGGTTTTATTTTCAACTGCATATATTAATTATAAAAATACAAAATCCAATAAATATATTTTTAAATGAATAAATCATTTTAATCTCTAATTATTTCATAATTATTGGTAAATATTTATACCATTTTACGAAAACCCCAATTTCGCAAATCGGGTAGTTTCCGCGAAATATATTATTTTAATATTAAATTCCAAAAATAATATTTTATATTTTCTAAAATGTTACAGTGTTCTTTGGCTTTAAATGAATCATGGCTCACTTGGTGACTCATGGGTATGACTCATGGTTTACTATTGTGACATGCTTGATTTATTGTGTTGTGAGATATTTTGTGAGGCTTGAGTTTTATTGCTTCACAACACCTAGGCATTTTCTTTGGTTGCTTCACTACAACACTCTCATCTCCCTCAAGATTCTTCTTCTACATCCACCCTAAAAGTCTCAAGTGTTGAGAAACCTAGGGTGTTATAAGACAAATCAATCCATCATTAGACTCTATATCCTCTAGGCTATCTAGTTTAGCGAACTAGGTACCCTAGTTACCTCGGCTATGAGGTTGGAGCTCGAACTACAAATTCTCAGGTGGATCATCTTCAATGGAGGGAGACCGGAGGCCAAACACAATCCAAGACGCCTCAAGGCGCTTATGAAGATGGTAGAAGACCGAAGGACACGGATCATTCGGTATAACACTTCTATCACTTAGTTTAGCTGTTTAGTAGTTAGTTAGTATAGGGTTTATGGTTCATTTCGGGTGGGTTTCGTTAGCTCCAAGTTTTTAAACTCCAATTTATGTTCCGCACCGGCCGCATTTGATGGCTAGGGCGCCGGCGAAACCTAACAGAGATGAGACTGAGAGATACAATATTTGTATTATATGCGACTCTGGGTGTCGTGCTCATGTGAGCCGACTTTTGTGCTATGTTGCGATGTTGTTTCTTTTCATATTTGCTTATTTCTTCGCCTTTGGCGTCGTATATCTATTGTGGTTGTGTTCCGCATTTAGGCATTGTAAGTCCACATTACCCCATCCCCGGTTCTTTGGGATTGCGGAAATGGTGTAAAACGATTTTTACGGTGGGGGTAACATGGACTCTAGAAACGGATCTTTGTTAAACAAACTATCTAACAACCTAACTAAGAGTTTAGCTACTAGGTTAGGGGTTATACCTAAACTTGAACTCCTTCTCTTCAACTCCTTGTGGTGGTCGGATCGGCCTCACCTCGTCGTCTCCTTGTGCCGAAGATGTATCCACCCGAAAGCTTCTACCTTTGCCTCCAACCTCAATCTAGAGGAAACTAGAATACTGAACTCGCTAGACCTTGTACACTAAGATGAGTAGAAAAGTGTTTTGGGTTTTATCTCTATGGTTCTTGTTTCTCAACTCATGAGACAACAGAACCATGAGCTAGAGAGAGAGCAAGAGGAAGAAGAGAGGTTTAAGGATGAGAGAGAATCAATATGATAGAATGAAGAAGACTTTTTACCTCCATCCTCTCATAACACCAAATAATCATAATAATAACAATAATTAAGCATCTTGTGATGGTTCATGTCAATGGCATTATCATTTCATGCATTTAATGTATTTTGTGAACAAACAAGCAAGCAAAAGTCATAGCCATGAAATGATAGCCATTGTCATGTTGATGGTCAACAAGTCCAACCTAGTCAACCGGTCAACAAAGTCAACAAGTCAATAAAGTCAACCTTTCAACCCAACCATGGCACAATAATACTTCATTAATATTATTATTAATCATATTTCTTATTCTCATTAGGGTTTGGCAAAAGTCAACAGTCAACAACCCTAATGAGAATTCTCTGCCTCTGTCTCTGTCAACCGTGCATACACACCCGCATCCGCATTCCGAAGAACACGAATACAAACGAGATAAAACAAATCCCAAAACGTATACTAGATTCTGGCTTAAACCAAAGCCCGCTAGTAATAACTGCCCGGACACCAAACGTGCACAAGTGTGCGGATGTGACCGAACCCTGTCGCAAAACCATGCGACCTCTACTCTTTTGCCTAAAGGCGAATAGCTCTCTGTATGGGACTCTAAAGACTCGACACTATGCTGGCAGTGGGTTTAACCATAGACCGCATGCGGCACTAGCTGTGTGTAACGGCCCCCAGGTAGATGCCGATAAGAAGACTGACGAGGTGAAACCCATCTGAACTCCTACTGAACCTGAATGTGACAGTCTCCGTACATTCTGGTCTGTTCGTCTGAGAATATCGCATGGCGGGCCCAGGGGGCGGTAAACGTCAGTCCCCTAATAGCGGTACAAGTCGTGTCGGAGTGTAGCCCAGAACACCCTAAGATAACACTGGAAACCTACTAGTGTATCTCGCTTGCCCTGGCTAGGGACGACGGTGTGTATTGGCTCTCCTTGACACAGCGCGATATCAACTCCCAATACCGGGAGAGACGAATCCTATCTAACCGTCACTGCCTCCAAGTGCTTCGGGACTGCATTTAACTACTACCTATTTGCACGACTCCTTTGAGCCGTGGTAGAGTAGTAATCAAAGTACAGTGGGAACACACTCGAGGTGAAGTGACAGTGTCAAGTCAGCGGACTAAGCTGTACTCATGTCACCTGGGAACTGATAACTGATGAAAGGTATAGTACAAACCAATCAGTTCCCGACGAGTCCTGTCCAGTGTACTCGTAACCTAATGAGTACCCGCATACTATCTCAAGTACGACGTACTGATGGCTGTGGGACAGACCGTCTCCCCTGCTGGGATAAGAAGCGCATACGCTAGTTTACTCCGGAGTATCGATGCCCTGTCTCGATAGTCCTACGACTAGGGACCTGTATAAGGATGTGCTTGTGGATTACCCAGCCCCCACGAGTGTGACTGCTATCACAACGCTGGTAATCAAGCAAAGATCCTAGGGGCTCCACTAATGTGTATAGGCGATATGTTAAAAGAAACACATGTACACACATTGAAGTAGAGACAAACCCAGTAGCATACTATTATTTTGAGCAAGATTGTCTATACAATGGTGAATATCCCAAGCTTCCTTTAAGCAATATACAAACTAGTATGATACAGTAATGGCCTCTAGGCCATATACACTAACAATCTCCCACTTGCACTAAGGCCATGTACTGGCGTATCGAAGGCCTATCATCTCGATCAGCCGCTCGAACTGAGTCTGGGGTAAGGCCTTCGTGAATGGATCAGCAGTGTTATCTTCCGTAGCAACCCTCCGAACCTCGATCTCCTGGCGATCCATGATCTCCCTGATCAGGTGATACCGCCTCAAGATGTGTCTGGACTTCTGATGGGACCTGGGTTCCTTCGCTAAAGTTATAGCCCCGTTGTTGTCGCAATACAGAGGTATTGGATCAACAATAGACGGAACCACCTGATGTTCTGTGAAGAACTTCCTCATCCAGACGGCTTCTTTTGTGGCATCAGCAGCAGTGATATATTCCGCTTCCATCGTCGAGTCAGCAACGGTTTCCTGTTTGGAACTCTTCCAACACACCGCCCCTCCATTGAGGGTAAAGACAAAACCCGACATGGACTTGGAATCATCCTTGTCACTCTAAAAGATGGAGTCAGCAAAGGCCTTGATCTGGAGGTCTTTTCCGCCTTACACCAAGAACATCTCCTTAGTCCTTCTCAGGTACTTGAGAATGTTCTTTACCGCTATCCAGTGCTTCTCCCCAGGGTTTGACTGATACCGGCTTACCACACTCAGTGCATAAACTATATCCGGTCTGGTACACAACATCGCATACATTATAGAGCCTACCGCAGAAGCGTAAGGTATAATGGACATGCGATCCCTTTCCAAATCAGTCTTGGGAGACATCTCTTTGGAGAGGGTGATCTCGTGACAAGCCGGTAGATTACCGCGCTTGGAATCTTCCATACTGAATCTTTTCAGTATGGTGTCGATGTACCTGGAGTACGAGAGTCCTAATATCCTCTTGGAACTATCACGATGGATCCGGATTCCCAGAATGTAAGTGGCATCACCCAGGTCTTTCATGGAGAACCTGTGTGACAAGAACCCATTGACAGATTATAGCATAGGAATGTCATTTCCTATCAAAAGAATGTCATCCACGTATAAAACGAGGAATACGACAGTTCTTGCTAAAAATCGACTATAGATGCATGGTTCATCTGGATTTTTGATAAAGCCAAAATCTTTGACTGTCTCATCAAAACAGATGTTCCAACTCCGCGATACCTGCTTTAGTCCATAGATGGACTTAAGTAACATGCACACCTTTCCGCTGCTCCCACTCTGAATGAAAACCTCTGGCTGGTCTATATAGACACACTCCTCTAAATTTCCATTTAGAAAAGCAGTCTTTACGTCCATCTGCCAAATTTCATAATCGTGGAAGGCAGCAATGGCAAGAAGGATCCGAATGGATTTCAGCATAGCCACTGGAGAAAAGGTTTCGTCATAGTCCAAACCAGGTCTTTGATGAAAACCCTTTGCAACAAGTCTAGCCTTATAGGTCTCAACCTGTCCATCTACACCAATCTTCTTCTTGAAGATCCACTTGCATCCTATGGGTTTTACCCTATCTGGAGCAATGTCCAAAGTCCTTACTTTGTTGGTGTACAAAGACTCCATTTCGGTCCGTATTGCATCCAGCCATTTGACTGAGTCAACGCTCTGAATGGCCTGCTGGAAGCTAGTAGGCTCATCACTATCAATGATGCAATCCTCTCTATCCCTGTCTATGAGAAAACCGTAGTATCTCTCGGGCGGATGAGACTGCCTACTACTCCTGCGGAGCGGCGTAGGAATGTCATGTTCTTTCGAACCCTCTGGTTCTTCTAAGATTTCAGTAATAGCTCGTGGTTCTAGAATTTCTTCCAGTTCTATTGCGCTCGCACTTATCTGATTTTCCAAAAACTCAGTTTCCAAGAAGCTGGCATGACGAGAAACAAAAACCTTTTGTTCCTCTTCGCAATAGAAGAAATATCCCTTGGAGTTCTTTGGATATCCCACAAATTTGCACTGTACTGAGCGTGCCTCGAGTTTGTCCACATGCTGCTTTTTGACAAAAGCTGGACATCCCCATGTCTTAATGTGCTTAAGATAGGGTTTCTTCCCACACCACATCTGATATGGTACTCGGTTCAAAAGATATGCAGCTGATTCTAGTGCATATCCCCAGAATGATTACGGTAACTCATCGTTACTCATCATGGAACGTACCATATCCAATAGGGTCTGGTTCCGTCTCTCCTATACACCGTTATGTTGCGGAGTGTATGGAGGAGTAAGCTGAGAGAGAATTCGATTCTCTTTTAGGTAATCCAGGAACTCGGCACTCAAGTATACACCACCTCGATCAGATCTCAGTGTCTTGATACTTTTGCCGGTTTGTTTTTCTACTTCAATCTTATATTCCTGGAATTTTCCAAAGGCTTCGGATTTATGTTTCATTAAGAAGACATATCTGTACCTTGAAAAGTCATCCGTAAAAGTAATGAAGTAAGAATAACCGCTTCGCGCATGCGTAGACATTGGACCGCACACATCGCTGTGTACGAGTCCCAAGAGCTCGCTCGCTCTTACTCCGTGTCCAGTGAACGGAGTCTTTGTCATCTTTCCTTTGAGACAGGATTGACAAGTTGCATATGATTGATATTCGAACGGATCTAAATATCCTTCTGTATGTAACTTCGTCAACCTTCTCTCATTGATGTGACCCAGTCTACAATGCCATAAGAAAGCCTGATTTGTTTCCGGAGACTTTCTTTTGTGTGTATTCTGGACATTGAAAATCTGTGGTTGGTTTAATACGTATATACCATTGCTTAATGTACCTGACCCAATCAAAACTTGATTAAGGTGAATGTTTACAACATTGCTTACAAATGCAAATTCATAACCTTCTTTGGATAATAAAGATACAGATATGATATTACAAGTTCCATTGGGTACAAAATAATAATCACGCAAAACCAAAATATGTCCATCTGACATTCCCAAGTGATAGTCCCCTACGGACTCAGCATCCATGCCAGCTCCGTTTGCAACTCTGAGGGTCATATCACCTGCCTTCAAAACCCTACGCTTTCTCAGTGCCTGCATGGAATTACAGATATGAGATCCTGATCCGGTATCCAATACCCAGGAAGTAGAGTTTATTGATAGACAGTTTTCAATAACATACACACCTGAAGCCGAAGCCGCAACTTGCTTCGGGTCTTGGTTCTTGGCCTTCCAAGCCCTGCAATCCTTTTTCCAGTGTCCTTTCTTTTGACAATAGAAGCACTCTTCCTTTTCCACAAGCTGCCCCGCTATCTTTGTTCCATTTGCTTTTCCCTTCGTTTTCACTTTACTAACACCGCCCCTTGGTTTGGCGGGGGCTTTCTTCTTCTTTCCCTTGGCTTTCGCCTTGGACTTAGAAGAGGAAGATCCTCCTACAAACAAAGTGGATGTTTCCCTACCTTTCTGTAGGTTGCCCTCTGCACTCCTCAACATGTTGAGGAGCTCCGGAAGATCAATTTCTTTTCCTTGCAAGTTGAAGTTCAGGATAAACTGGGCGTAAGTGGAAGGAAGGGACTGAAGAATCAAGTCCGTATAGAGCTCGTTCTCTAACGTGGTCCCAAGGTCAGCGAGCTCTTCAATGAAGCCAATCATCTTAAGCACGTGTTCCGCTACCGATGATCCGACGGCCAATCTCGTCGAAAACAACTTTTTCGAGACTTCGTATCTGGCGATACGGGATTGCTCTCCATATAGTTCCTTAGTATGGAGAAATATAGATTCTAGGTCCATATTATCGTGCCTCCTCTGATGTTCATTGTCCATAGAGGCAAGCACGAGGCACTTGGCCTTCGTGCAATCGATCTCCCAGGTCTTACGGATTTCCTTATCCGCGACGCTGGAGGTGGGACCAGGGACAGGGGGAGCTTTGGTGGTAAGGAGATACCCCAACCTGTCGTAAGTGATTGCCATTTTGACATTCCTGAACCAATCTTTGTAGTTTGGCCATGTCAGTATATTTTTATCTAGAAGTAACTTAACTCCGGTCATGACGATTGGTCGCTGCAATTAGGAGAGAGAGAAGAAACACTCAGCATGATGCTCTTGCAAGTTTAGAGTGGTTTTTAGTTTGTCTAAACAGGATGGCTCCCACTGTTTCTCGAATCCCTCCTCAAACCAAAAAGGAGGAATTAGTCGGGATCAATCTCACCGTACAATACTTGCTTAACCGTTCAGCCAGGCCAGTGTCGGTACTTCGAGGGAGGTTTTCCAACGCTTTCGTGAAGTTCCTTAATTTAAGAACCTCTTTTCCCTGGGGGCGTAGCCCCGCTAACACCTTTTTAGACACCTACTTGGTTTATAGCATTGATCGTTAAGTGAGAAATTTCCCGAGGAGTAGCATATACTCACAGTAGGATCGGGATCCAAATATCATCGCGTGACAAAACTAAAGGAATCCTACCAGAATCATCACACTCCAAATGGTATGCAGCGCTAGCAAGTTTCTGGTTCTTTAGAAACTCCCGATGTGGATTTTTGCCCCATGCTCTTATGACCTTGACTTTGGCCAACAAATCATAAGTCACATGTCAAGTTCTACCCATCATTCTCCAGGTTAATTTGAACCCACCCGTACCTACCCTTGACTTTGGCCAACAAGGCAGTACGACTGTCCCAAACCAACGCATCTATCTATGCTGCATATGAATACCCAATAGCTGCCAAACACCGTGCCTTGATTTTGGCCAACAAACACAGCTTGAATACTATTGACTATCCATATAAAATGATGGAGGGCTACGAATGGTTTTGGCAAAACCGTGAACGTAGTGAACTTGATATAATCGATGGAACGAGATAGCTTTTAAAGGGAGTGGTTCAATCTCCGCGTTTAAAAGTTGGTTTTTGAAAAGAACCGAGTGGTTTTGAAAGTGTTCCAACGACTTTACTTTCGTTTATTTTCTTGCATTAATTTTAATGCGTCACATCATTTAATCCTACTATTGCAGAAAACGACGAAAATATGACGTACGCTTATGCTATCCGCATTCGCCACGGGGCCCCGTCATTACCCGTTAGGTTACTTAACTAACGACAGAGCGGGGGCTGGACTAGCGCGGATGCAAAACATAAGCAACGCCTAAATAGATATCATATATAGATATATACATTCGTCAGATGCAATGATAGCCATTCCAGATCATAGATGAACACATTGGATATACTAGGAATCCACATTTCGTACGAGCCTGTAACGAAAAGCGGATTACACGGTCGCGACGAATAGCCAATACCCCACCCTAGACCCCTACGGGTGCGGCAAACTACCCGCCAAATACCCGAAGTGAAGCAACCTCCCTCAACAACGTGAGTTGGCCACTCGGCACTTCGAGGTACCCGGTAGTTTGTGCATCCCTCCTTGGGTCTATCCTAGGAGCAAAAACAGTAAAAGAAATTATATAATGGCGGCTACAACCTCATCCCGGATGTGCGGCCATACAAATAATATTACATCAATTACAAATTACATGAATTGAAAGATAAAGAAAACTCTCATCTTACAACCCCCCGGCTATTCTTCCGCGACAATCCAATGAATTCATATACACATACCATCAACATTGCGGATCACAGATATGTATAACCCCCACTAATCGACGTATAGCGATTAGCAGACGTTCAATACATATATCACATCATAGGTATAAACCCGTTAGCTAAAGTCTTTAGAAGTTCGATCAAAATACGGATTTTTAACTACCCCAAAAACAAATTTTGCTTTCTGGAAAATCTGGGCAGAAAAATCATATTCCAAAAATCCCAAAACACCCCACGAAACACACTGCAGCAAAATCGATCCACGGCCGAGTCAACTCGGCTGCGGATCCGCGGCAAGAAGCTCTTCTTGCCGGGTTTCCGCGGTGAGTTGGTCGGCTCAGCGGATCGTTTTTCTGCTGTTTTCACTAAAAACCCTGAGACGATTTTTCAGATGTGTTAAATTATTTTTAGAGCAGAATAAAAATCGACAGAAAGTTTAAAGTTCGGGCATGTTTGGTGATTTTTTCTCCGATCGAACTTCTAGTTACTTTGCTAACATGTTAGATAGTGTTTAACCTGGCTCTGATACCACTGTAAGTCTACATTACCCATCCCCGGTTCTTTGGGGTTGCGGAAATGGTGTAAAACGATTTTTACGGTGGGGGTAACATGGACTCTAGAAACGGATCTTTGTTAAACAAACTATCTAACAACCTAACTAAGAGTTTAGCTACTAGGTTAGGGGTTATACCTAAACTTGAACTCCTTCTCTTCAACTCCTTGTGGTGGTCGGATCGGCCTCACCTCGTCGTCTCCTTGTGCCGAAGATGGATCCATCCGAAAGCTTCTACCTTTGGCTCCAACCTCAATCTAGAGGAAACTAGAATACTTGGCTTGCTAGACCTTGTACACTAGGATGAGTAGAGAAGTGTTTTGGGTTTTATCTCTATGGTTCTTGTTTCTCAACTCATGAGACAATAGAACCATGAGCTAGAGAGAGAGCAAGAGGAAGAGGAGAGCTTTGAGGATGAGAGAGAATCAATATGATAGAATGAAGAAGACTTTTTACCTCCATCCTCTCATAACACCAAATAATCATAATAATAACAATAATTAAGCATCTTGTGATGGGTCATGTCAATGGAATTATCATTTCATGCTTTTAATGCATTTTGTGAACAAACAACCAAGCAAAAGTCATAGCCATGAAATGATACCCATTGTCTTGATGATGGTCAACAAGTCCAACCTAGTCAATCGGTCAACAAAGTCAACAAGTCAACAAAGTCAACCTTTCAACCCAACCATGGTACAATAATACTTAATTAATAATATTATTAATCATATTTCTTATTCTCATTAGGGTTTGGCAAAAGTCAACAGTCAACAACCCCAATGAGAATCCTCTGCCTTTGTCTCTGTCAACCGTGCATACACACCCGCATCCGCATTCCGAGGAACACGAACACAAACGAGATAAAACCAATCCCAAAACGTATACTATGTTCTGGCTTAAACCAAAGCCCGCTAGTAATAACTGCCCGGACACCAAACGTGCACAAGTGTGCGGATGTGACCGAACCCTGTCGCAAAACCATGCGACCTCTACTCTTTTGCCTAAAGACGAATAGCTCTCTGTGTGGGATTTTAAAGACTCGACACTACGCTGGTAGTGGGTTTAACCACAGACCGCAAGCGGCACTAGCTGTACGTAACGACCCCCAGGTAGATGCCGATAAGAAGACTGACGAGGTGAAACCCATCTGAACTCCTACTGAGCCTGAATGTGACAATCTCCGTACAGTCCGGTCTGTTCGTCTGAGAATATCGCATGGAAAGCCTAGGGGGCGGTAAACGTCAGTCCCCTAATAGCGGTACAAGTCGTGTCGGAGTGTAGCCCAGAACACCCTGAGATAACACTGTAAACCTACCAGTGTATCTCGCTTGCCCTGGCCAGGGACGACTGTGTGTAATTGCTCTCCTTGACACAGCGCGATGTCAACTCCTAATACCGGGAGAGACGAATCCTATCTAACCGTCACTGCCTCTAAGTGCTTCAGGACTGCACCCAACTACTACCTGTTTGCACGACTCCTTTGAGCCGTGGTAGGGTAGTAATCAAAGTACAGTGGGAACACACTCGAAGCGAAGTGATAGTGTCAAGTCAGTGGACTAAGCTGTACTCATGTCACCTGGGAACTGATAACTGACGATAGGTATAGTACCAACCAATCAGTTCCCGATGAGTCATGTCCAATGTACTCGTAACCTAACGAGCACCCGCATACTATCTCAAGTACGACGTACTGACGGCTGTGGGACAGACCGTCTCCCCTGCTGGGTTGAGAAGCGCATACGCTAGTCTACTCCGGAGTATCGATGCCCTGTCTCGATAGTCCTACGACTAGGGACCTGTATAAGGATGTGCTTGTGGATTACCCAGCCCCCACGAGTGTGACTGCCATCACAACGCTGGTAATCAAGCAAAGATCCTAAGGGCTCCACTAATGTGTATAGGCGGTATGTTAAAAGAAACACATGTACACACATTGAAGTAGAGACAAACCAAGTAGCATACTACTATTTTGAGCAAGATTGTCTATACAATGGTGAATATCCCAAGCTTCCATTAAGTAATATACAAACTAGTATGATACAGTAATGGCTTCTAGGGCATATACACTAACAGGCATGAGCTTGCTTCTAAGTGGGGATGCTGTTTTATATATATCATGTTTTGTATCCGTTTTCTGATCAGTTTTTACAAAGGAGATGCTACCGAAATTTTAAGCAACAAATTGAGATTTTAAAAAGAGATATGATGTTTTGAAACTAATGTTTTACCACTCTACTTCATTTCACGGTTTAGATTTATGGGTTTCGGCTTACTTGAATTTCGCTACACCTTTGGACGTTGCGTGATTTAAGTGCCGGTTTTGTTCCTAAATTGGGTCGTGACGCACCGTTAGGTTACTTAACTACTTGCAGAGCGGGGGCTGGACTAGCGTGGATACAAAACATATACATCTACTAGTATATATAAATAAATAAATATATATATATATATATAACCATTCGTCACAGGCATGATATAAGCAACATCACAGAATAAAGATAAGTAACATGGAATAGCGGATAATCTAAGAGTCCCGGGTTTCATTTGAGCTGAAAATGAAATTCCACGTTCTCGGGTCGTGTGGATATCCTGTCCAATGTAAATCTAAGACCCCTACGAGTGCGGCATGTTACCCATCAATCCCGGAAGTGAGGCAACCACAATCAACGAAGTAAATGGGCCACGCAGCACTTCACGGAATCCGGTAACTTGAGCACCCCTCTATATGCCATCCTATACCCCTTACGAGTGTGGCGAATAGCCCTCCAATTCTAGAGTAAGGCCCCCTCGGTCTCAACGCCATAAGATTTAAGCACGTTGCCCTCTAGAACCCGGCTATTCGAGCACTCCTCCGCAGGGTAATCCTAGTACAGAAAAGAAAAATATATATACAATGGTGACATTGACCTAAACCCGGTCATGACTCAAAAAAAGAATATACAAACTGGTGGAAATGGCAGTCTATATGTCGGATGCTCGCCCCGCAATAATGAATATACAATTGAATCTAAACTGTACAACTACCATTGCACTAGGGGCTATCCAATACGATAATCCGAATAAACCATCACATATATAAACATCACAGCAGCAGAAAAAAGTGTGCAACCCTGTCTAAATGAAATATAGCAAATAGATGACGTTTGAAAATACATATACCACATCATAGAGATCAACGATGCAAAAGTTTTAAGTTCTAAACTTTCCAACCTGCCCCAAAGCAAAGATAACACTAAGTGAAATATGGGGCAAATCAAACTGTAACGATTCGGAATATTTTAGATAATTAATTAATTAATTAATTTAAAAATGTTATTTTAAATTTTATTTTGATAAAAAAAAGACCTTTTTTATGTGGTTAAGGTATTTAAGTAAAGAGAATAGAGTGTTTAGGTAACTTTAGTGGTCATGAGGGGTTTTTGTGGAAAGTGTGAGTTCTATGTGAGATATGGAGTTGTGTGAGGGTTTATGTGCTAATGTGTTAATATATGGTTAAGACTAGAATAAACCCCATCTACACCACACCATAGGAAGAACATCAAGCCCACACCTCATGCTTGCATACATGCATATCACCTCTTCATGGTGACACCTCCTCCTCCCATTGCTTCCTTCCCATCCGAGGGGGTCTCCCGTATTCCAAAAAGAAAAACTCATATTTTTTCTTTCTCTACAAGACGCATCCTCTCGTTACCGCTACGTAGGTTCTTCGGCGAAATGAAAGCAGCAGAATTCTTTATCTCTCTTCCCTCCCACATGTTCAATCTTCAATTCATATTTCCCCTATTTTATTCAGTTGTCACACAATTTAAATTGAAAAACACTTAGCATAGAAAGCTCTCCATCTCACTTAAGAAAGAAAAAGAATAAAGAAGCTTGTGTCCTTATGTTTTCTTGACTCAATCCATCAAACTAGGCTTCTTATGATCTTGTGCGTCTTTAGAAGAATTAATTCAGTGGATCCTTCAGTTTGGAATAAATCCCAACCATTCAGACCTTAATTTTCAGTACTGGTTAGTATAGAGTTTATGGTATCGGTAATATCGTATTTTGTTAGATCTTAGCTCTGTGTAGAATCTGCTAATTTTTAATAATCCATAACAAAATCTAATAGTACAGTAACCTTATAATCTTGACCAACAGTATACACGAGAAACCCGGACCTATTCCTATACAAGTCGACCGACGAGACTTGCTCTTTTTCCAGCGCTGCCGGCCTTATTGATGACTTCGGTGTTGAGGTTTTTAGGGTAGCTCTCTGTATGTCATGTAGGGTATTTGGTATACTTTCATTTTCTTATATAGGCTTTATATAAAATCTGGAAGCTAATTTCTTACTTTTGGCTATATTTTTAATATACGATACGGATATTTCGTCTCACGTTTCATGTTTTCACAAAATACGAACCGTACTGGAGATAGCTCAGGTTAGCCTAGGTGTTATATAACTCACGATATTTTCACATATCACGTTACGTATGTAAGTTCTTTTAGCTTTCACGTTTTCGCCATAACGGATTTTAGACGTTTTTATATGAAAGTTCTTTTTTATGTTAGGATTGACTGCGGGGACTTCGGAGGCAGCAATGAAGGGAAAGGGATTGATGGAATCCGAAAAGATCATGAATTGTTCCGTTGAGCAGACTAAACATCTACCGGGGACATTGTATGGATGGCATATAGCGCCCGTAATTATAAGTTATGTTACATTTACTTCCATTCATATTGTTTATATAATTAAACCGAGCATTTGCATATTGTGCATCCATACCTATAAAATTGTTGTTGCTTAACACTTGTTAGGAAATTTGCACTATTATCGATGAGTTATGTTTCACTTGCACATACTTACATGTTACACTACACCTCATCGGAATTGACATGTCACGTACAAATTTAGAACTTGCCATGTCACCTATAATCTATTGCACACTGTAAGCATCATTAATAATGGTTATTATGCACCATTGTTATTATTGTGACACATATCATGTCTCACTTTCATTTGCTATTACTTGTATCATAAGACATATTGGATTATGAGGATTTCTTGTTTTGAGTTTTATGCACTACTGGTTATATTCAATGGTTCTTCGTGATTTATGTGATATGTCCACAATAAGTTCTTGTTTTTATGATTTGGTTTTATTCCGAACCGAGTGGGGGAGCTATACGGTTGCGGATTTTTACGTCATACGGACTGAGTGATGGAGTATACAGTCGGATACAGTTGGATCCATGGTGGACCTGGTCGAGACCGAGGGGCAGGAAATCCGCATTAGAGGCGGGGAGCCTTGCAAGGATACTCGATACTGGAGATAGTTGTGAAACACGGTGGATATTTGGAGGATACCGACTGATGTTGCTGATTAACAGGATCGTTCGGGAAAGGATGCCTGCGAAAAATTGATGATTTGTGTCAGTGTTGGACACGGGGAAAATTGAGGATCATTTATGTGACCAATATTTCAAAATACTTGATGAGCATTCTGTTTGGTTTTATACAGTCATTATAGTTACATATTCATATTTCATATTTCATCATATATCATGCTTATTTGATGCATACTTGTAGTCATTATTTATTTAAGGTTATAATGTCAACGGTTGGATGTTCATTTATTTACTGAGTTAGCAACTCACCCCCGTTGTGCCTTAGTTCCTTCCAGGAGACGTGTGGACGCATTGCAGCAGTGCGGACACACTTATCAGCTTTTATCGCTTGTCTTGCTAGGTGGGTTACATATGCAGTAACCGCCTATTTTTGGTATATGTAATTTGGATCTAGTATCACTCAATCAGACCCTGTATATTTGACGTAGAACGTGGCATTCATGTTTATGTTTTGATTCGATTGAGTGAGATCGACTAGTTATGTTAGCTTATGCTTTCTTTACTTTATGCATGTGATTCTTCACTTTTGAGCGTCGTATTGTTATTGCGTGGGTTGTTTCCGCCGATTGGGGTTGATTTTGCTCCCAATTAGGGATGCCACTTATTTAAATGTTTATATAACTGCTTTTATTAAAAATTACAAAGAAGGTGTTGTCGAAATTTTCAATACTAAACTCACTTATTTAAATTTCATTTCTTAAAACCATTCGACATGCTAGCCCATCCTTTTCATTTTTAAAAAGTGAACTTTCTTAATTCCGCAAATAGGTTTTTGATCTTGGTTGTTTGGCTTACTCGGATTGTTTTGGCATCTTTAGATGTCATAAAATCTAAGTGCCGGTCACATGCCAAATTCGTGTCGTAACAAAGTTGGTATCAGAGCTTAGGATTAACCTTACAAAACCTAGAAGTGACTTTGAAGTTAATAGGCACAAAATTCCGTTATTTAGATTGACCCTTTGTTTGATGGAGTAGGTAACTTAGGATGTGTAAAGTACCGTACATATGTTCCACAGCATATTTACGATGCGATACCCCGCCTAAGTAACCTTAGGATGTATATCTTGATTAATCGTTCCTTTGACTGTCTATTATTGTTGTTCCTGTTCGTACACCTTATCAACTCTCGTTTCTTGTTCCAGTTGCCATGGCCATCTGAGATAGGCGAGCCGCAGCCAGGGATGCAGCTCGGACAGATCCGCCAGTGATGGCGACTGACCCACAGGACATCCCGACGGCACAGAGACATGTTGATCCTCCTCTTCCCGATAGACTGACTAGACTAGAGGAGGGCATGTTGGGCTTACAGTAGATGATGGGGTAGTTGGCTGAGGCCACTCGTGTTCAGAGGAAGGATTCAGCATCGACGATGGTAGAGCCCATTGTACAGCCCGTTTAGACTGTCGCACATGTAGTCTCGAGGTTTATGGAGGTATCACTCCTGGAGTTCATGAGGTTGAGGCCTTTGGTGTTTACTGGGACAGACACAGCAGAGGATCCCCAGTCATTTCTTGATTGGATGGCTAGGATCGGTAGGTCCTTGAGATGTTCAGATACGAGGTCGGTGGAGTTGACCAGTTTTCCGTTGGAGGGACTTGCACAGACATGGTGTGACTCGATGGAGAGAGGGCGAGCAGCGGATCTACCTCCGATGCCATGGACAGAGTTTTCTGAGGTTTTCCTTGCTAGATTCCTTCCACAGAGCGTGAGAGACGCCAGAGCCAGCAGTTTTGAGGCATTGTGGAAACCGGCAGACATGTCTGTGGCAGATTATGATTTGCAGTTCACCCAGTTGTCACGCTATGCTCCATACTTAGTTCCCACGGAGGAACTCAGTGTGAAGAGATTTGTGAGGATCCTGGATACACAGTTGTTCCTTGCTATCGGCTCCCAGCATTTCGATACTTATGCACAGGCCATGGACACAGCAATGCGAGTGGAGGAGTGTCTGAACGAGACGACGATTGTTCCAGAATCGAAGAGGGCCAGACCTATTGGGTCAGTTACCAGGCAGTTTGGCAGAGGTCGAGGCAGATTCATTCTAGGCCACAGTATTAGTCGAGGTTGGGCTCAGGGCCAGATGTTTGGCTCATACCGCGAGGAGTAGAGGCTGCCACTGACATGTTTTAGCTGCGGGCATCAAGGGCATTTCGCCAGGGATGGTAGACTCCATGGAGGGACTGTATTTCTACATTTACCCCCTCCACCTTCTACTTCGATGGCATTACTTCCTCTACCAGCTGCTACTATGCGCCAGGACGTTGCACCGCGAGGACATGGTTTTGTCGGACGTACTCAGAGGGGACGAGGAGACCGGGGGAGAGGACGTCAGGATGCGGGTAGGGGTCAGGCTCGGGTTTTTGCTTTGAATCCTCAGGATGCCCAGGCATCCAATGCAGTTGTAACAGGTACACTTTCTGTGTGTTCCTTAGATGCGCATATTTTATTTGATCCCAGTTCTACGCACTCATAAGTGTCTACACACTTTGCACTTTCTCTGGGGAGAGATTCGTCATTGTTGGAGTTACCACTTGTTGTGATTAATCCAGTAGTTGATTCTTTTATAGCCTGACATGTATTCAGGTCATGTTCTATATGGATTGATGATAGAGATTCGTTAGTCGATTTGATTCTTCGCGATATGCTAGATTTTGACGTATTTCTCGGTATGGATTGGCTGGCCACTTGTCATGCTTATGTTGATTAATGGGCAAAAGCAGTTAGATTCTATTTTCCTGGTGAGCTAATTTTTGTTGTGCAGGGAGACTACAGTGTTACTCCTGCCAACCTGATTTCTGCCCTTAGTGCTGGACGGCTCTTGAAGAAGGGGTGTCATGGTTTCTTAGCGTTTATTCAGGAAGTGGGAGCTGCTGAGGTCCAGTTGGACCAGGTTCCGATCGTACAAGAATTTCCTGATGTGTTTCTTGCTGAGTTACCAGGGTTCCCGCCTGAGAGCGATATTGAGTTCTGTATTGACTTGATTCCTGGTGCAGGGCCTATTTCTATACCGTCCTATCAGATGGCCCCGACAGAGCTGAAGGAGCTAAAGAGTCAGTTGTAGGAATTGCTTTATAGAGGACTCTTTCGTTTGAGTGTATTGCCGTGGGGAGCTCCGGTCCTGTTCGTTAATAAGAAGGACGGCAGCATGAGATTGTGTATCGACTACAGGCAGCTGAATTGGGTTACGGTGCGAAATAGGTATCCATTACCTCGTATTGACGACTTGTTCGATCAGCTGCAGGGAGCCGGCTGTTTCTCGAAGATTGATTTACGGTCCGGGTATCATCAATTGAGAGTCCGGAATGATGACATTCCGAAGACTGCTTTTCGGACGCGTTATGGGCATTACAAGTGCCTGGTCATGTCATTCGGACTCACTAATGCACCAGCAGCGTTCATGGATCTGATGAATCGGATCTTCAAGCCATTCCTCGATCTGTTTATCATTCTTTTCATAGACAATATTTTGATCTACTCTAAGAGTCGGGAGGAACACGAGCAGCACTTGAGGGTTGCATTGCAAACTTTGAGAGAGCATCAGTTGTTCGCCAAATTCTCGAAGTGCGCTTTCTGGCTTGACAAGGTGGAATTGTTACGAGAGATGGGATGCAGGTTGATCCGAAGAAGATTGAGGCGGTACAACATTGGCCCAGACCCGTGTTAGTGACGGAGATTCGTAGCTTTTTAGGTTTGACAGGTTATTGTCGTCGCTTTGTACTGGGCTTCTCTCGTATTGCAGCACCTATGAGCAGTTTGACCCGAAAAGGAGTTCCGTTTCTTTGGACTGTGGAGTGTGAGCAGAGTTTATAGATGTTGAAGGCTCGGCTGACGACTGCACCCATTTTATCTTTACCTTTAGGCTCAAGTGGATTTGCGGTATATTATGATGCGTCTCGTATTGGCTTAGGTTGTGTGTTCATGCAGCACGACAGAGTTATTGCTTATGGTTCTCAGCAACTGAAGAAACATGAGCAGAACTACCCTGCACACAATTTGGAGATGGCCGCGGTGGTATTTGCACTGAAGATTTAGAGACACTATTTATATTGAGAATCGTGCCAGATCTTCACAGACCACAAGAGTCTGAAGTACATATTCTAGCAGTGGGATTTGAATTTGAGACAACATCATTGGATGGAGCTGGTTAAAGATTACGACTGTGAGATTCTTTATCATCCGGGCATGGAAAATGTAGTAGCTGACACGTTGAGTAGGAGACGTGGGGTAAGCTTGTCGTATTTGGGTTCGGTTCAGAGACAGTCTTGTACAGATTGGCAGATCTTGTGTGACAGTATAGTGACGTTTCCACTTCCACTGGAGGACAGCTTGCTCATGTCCACGCTCGTCCACTTCTACTTGACCGTATCCGTAAGGCACAACCCGACGATGCTCGGTTGTCTGAGATTTTGGAGCATGTTCGACAGGGTAGAGATTCGGTGTTTGTGATAGATGACCATGGTGTACTATGTTTCGGGACGCGTCTATGTGTACCAGATTCTGAGGGGCTGAGATGCAAGATCCTAGAGCAGGCACATTAGTCAGCATACAGTGTTCACCCCGGTTCCACCAAGATGTATCGAGATTTGAGAGATGTCTACTGGTGGGAAGGGATGAATAGGATGTTTCAGACTTTGTTTCAAGGTGCCTGACTTGCCAGCAAGTCAGGGCTGAGCATCAGATGCCAGCTGGAGAATTGCAGCCTCTACCCATTCTGAAGTGGAAATAGGAGCAGATCTCGTTGGATTTCATTATGGGTTTGCCCAGGCATAGCAGAGGGTATGACTCCATCTGGGTGACTGTGGATCGATTGACGAAAGTGGCTCACTTTCATCCAATGAAGACCACTTTCGGATTTGCACAGTATGCTAAGCTGTACATTGATGAGATTATGCGTTTGCAAGGTGTTCCTACATGCATTGTGTTAGTTGTATGTATGCCCTAGAGGCCATTATTGTACATGATTGTATATTATATTGGTTGCTTGGACATATATAGGGAGGAATTTCTCGATCGACATGATAATATGCTATCTGGTTACTCATTTTCTTAAGATGTATACTTGTACTGTCTCTCTGTTACATGTTGATATAGCCCTTAGGATGTGTACTTGACTACCAGGACTATGATGCAGATCATACTAGTTGGGCAAGGTTATTCCACAAGTACATCCCTTAATTGTTCCTAGTCGAGGGTGTATCGAGACGGGGCATCGACATTCCAGAGTAGACTAACGTATACGCTTCTTGACCCATATGATGGGCGATGGATGATCCAATATCCATTGGTGTTTGACATATAAGATGGTATACGGGTGCTCAGTGGAGATTGGATACACTGAACAGGACTTGCCGAGAACTCCTAGACGGTATTATACCTAACGTCAGAGGGCAGTTCTCTGGTGAGACTGGGTGACACTGGTACAGGTTAGTCTTAGACCCGAGATTGTCCTAGAGTCTTGTGTGATTCCCACTTTTCTTTGATTTTCACCTTACCACGTTCAAGAGAGCGTGAAAAACGGTGGTTTTTTAGTACAGTCCCGAGTCACATGGACGAAATGAGCGATAGGAGGGGATTCGTCTATCTCGGTATTGGGGGTTGATGTTGCGCTGTGCTCGATTGGCTATAATAGGATGTCCCTGGCCAGGGCTGATACTGAGACTTACTGGTAAGTGTTATCAGTAGTTTCTCGACCCGTTATGAGCCTCACATCGGCATAACTTATCAAGTTATTGGGATCTGACGTTTACCACCCCCATACTCGATATGCGACATATGAGACGAAGTGTCCGGACTATACGGTAGTGTTACTGATAGGCTTTACGGGTGTTTAGACAAGCTTTCTTGCTTATCGTATGATCTCTCAATACCCGGTTAGCCGTTACGTCCATCTAGTACCGCTGACAGCTTGTGCGTAACTGATATGATCATTACTTACTGCCGGCGTATTGACGAGTCTTTAGAGTCCTACACAGAGGTTTCCTGGCTCATGCGAAATGAAGTAGGGGACATATATGATATATGCGGGACCGAGATTAATACGTGTATATGATACCGTATTCTTATCTCACGATATGTGGTATCGGTCGGTCATATGTGATATAGCCGCGCTACTGAATCAAGTGTTGATTCGATAAGTTGATATATATGATATTAGTTGGTCGTATGCGATACAGCCGGGTTATTAAATCTAGTGTTGATTTAATAATTTAATGTATGATTATATATTTGATATATTATTATACATTAACTAATATTAGCTCACTTAAGAATTTCTTTTTCTCATCGTACATTTAATATATATTAATGTATTATTTCCTTTATGTCTTGCTTGATGATACATTATACATGGGTGTATGAGACTCATACCATACCATAGATAATTAGGGTGAATAATTATTTAAAGTAAAATCAAAATTAGGTGGAAATGGCTTAGTTTATAAAGCTTGGAGAAGCTTGTGAAAACCATTGACTTAGTCTACTAATTTTGTTTTACTCTAGATATTTATTAACCTAACCATTATCTTTAGCCATGGTTATGTCTCTACATGAGTTCATATATGATATTTTCTCACCCATGGTTACCATTCTTGACCACTTCATCTTCTTCTTCATCTCCTTTGAGCTTGCTGGGTTTTCTTGAGGTGAAGAAAAAGAGTGAGAAACATTATTCTAAAGTGAGCAAAATTCCTACTTCATCAATCTGCACTAGACTAGTCATTTAGTATAGGTTGTTTGCTTCATTAATTCTCAATTAGTGAAGAGGTTGCTTGAGTTAGAGTCTCCTCGACGTAGATCATCTTCGGCCTCAAAGATCTTTAAGCAAGCTCGTTCTTTTTGCCTAGTGGAGCCTAAGAAGAGTCCGGGACACCACTACTAGGAGCGAAGGGAGTACTACAAGGAGCTTTTGAAGTGAAGGACCGGTCTACAAAGGCTGTATTCCTTGTTCACTTCGAGTAAAGATGTTAACTTGCTTTAGTTAAACCCTAATTCTCTAGTTAGATCCTTGGTTTAGGGTTTCTTAGCACTCTAGATTTATAAAATTGCATGCTTGATGCCTTAGAAAACATAGTAAGGATGCTAAGGAACCCAACAGTGGTATCAGAGCCAAGCTAGGGCACCAGGAGTCGTCTAAACGAAGTTAAAGTGTTCGATCGAACTTCAAAATCCCATTTTCCCATGCTCTCTGGATATTTTTCCAAATATTGGATTTTTCCAAGTTAAAAATATTTAAAAAATCATGCAGGGTATTCTATGGACCCCAAGAAAAACGATCTCTTAACTCGACTATACGACCACGGAACCGCAGCCAAACCCTAGGGCTTGCGGCGGTTCCACGACGCTGTTGGTGACGCAAGGAACGAGCTTTCTTCGGTTGGTCCATAGGTACTTAAGGTGCTGTCTGAGTATTTTTAAAACTGTCTTAAGTGTTGAGGTTTCTGGGAAATGTGGGTGTTTATTGATTCGATCGAAATGTTTAACATCATCTAGCTATCTGTGATATGTGATACAATATTTGGAATCTAAAATAATTAGTTTTGTGAAACAAATTAGTATTTTGTAGAACTAGTAATTTAGTCTCTTTTGATCAGTTGCCGCGGGGTTTTGATTCGGATCAAAACCCCGTCGCAATCACGAAGTGTACATGGACACTCGCCGAGTAACATTACTAGATAGCCACATCCTATAGCCCCGACCAAGTGACTGTAGGAGAACCCCGTAACAAAAAGCATCCGTTCGGATGCTTGCGGCCGCGGTGTTCCGCCTAAGTGCACTCCGTCGACGACATCGGGGGTGCGGCCGTCTACTAAAGTTTCCAACGAGCATTCGATCAGGATGCCGGGAATCTTGTTGAATTTCCCTACTATTTATTCAAAAGTTTTTTCAATATCGAACCTAAAATGCGGGGTTTATAATGTTAGGCATGAAATTTGGAATACGAGATATTCCGGGTTTGTGATGTCTAAGGAATTCATTTGGTCAGGCATGAAATCCAAAGTATGTGATATTTCGGATTTATGATGTCTAAGGTAGTTGCGGATTCTAATTATTGTAGTTTTCACTTTCTTTTCTGTGGCCATAAGTGTAATATGTGGTGTATCACCGATTTTGTTGCTATATGTCAACGACAATTGGGATACACATATTTACTTACGTTGATGACAAGTGATCTTATGTGTGTTGGATATATGTATGCCCTAGAGGCCATTATATGATAGTGTATGTATCGGTATGTGTGTATGTCTATATATATATATATATATATATATATATATATATATTCACTACTAAAATAGGGGGTTGCCCCTACGGATATTGAAATCCGTAGGGGCAGATTTATGTTGGCCCTACGGATTAATCCGTAGGGCTAGAAGGTTGCCCTTACGGGCCAAGACGTTCAAGAATAAAAATATTAATTCTTAATTTGGTGTTTGCCCCTACGGAGCCGCAAACCAAGGACCTACGGACAAATCCGTAGGGGCAACTAAATAGCGATTTAATAAAGGCACAGATCGATCGCCTACGCCCGTTATCTCTTTCTTCCTCTCTCGATCGCGCGCGAAACAAATTCTCCAAATCGCCACCGCCGTTCTCGTCATCGCCACTGCCGTTCTCGTCGTCGCCACCGCCGTTCTCGTCCTCGCCGCCATTCTCGTCGTCGCCACCACCGTTCTCGTCGTCGCCACCGCCGTTCAGGTTAGTAAATCTTCAACTAAATTAAAGAAATTTTTGATTATTTAGGGCTAGGGTTCATGGCTAGGGCTGGGGTTGCGGTTGGAGTTGGGGTTCGACAGGGGTTGCAGTCGGGGTTGGGGTTGGGGTTAGGGTTAGGGTTGGGGTTCGGCAGCGGCTGGGGCAGGGGCTGGGGTTAGGGTTTGGCTTAGGGTTGGGGTTGGGGTTTAGCTGGGGCTGCGGTTAGGGTTAGGTTAGGGCGGGGCTGGGCTGGGGCTGGGGCTAGGGTTAGGTTGGGGTTGGGTATCGATGTATATACATGTATCATATCATGAATGATTCATTTTCATTAAATGTGGTAAAATTAAGTGTATAAAATCATGCCATATAAATAGATTGTGTTCGTGAATGACGATCTACTTAGGCGAACCAAAGTGTTGTATTGATGAAAGTTTACCGTAGAGGAAATTACGGCTAGCTCTACGCATTTAACCTGAATGTATCCAGTAATTACTAGCATGTATAGAAAAGTTGGTTTAATTTATGAAAAAATGGGGAGACACCATGCATTTATGAATTTCTTTTTGTTCTTTCTTCTTCTTTTTTTTAATTTAAAAACTGAGTAATTGAGTATCAGGCTTTATTTTATTTATTTATTTATTTTCTTTGAAGAGCGCGCTTTTGTGACAATTATCAGTAGAGTAACATTTTCTATATTTTTATAATCCAATAAATTAATTTTATATCACAGTAAATAACTTTCACTATAGCTACATAACAGCATACAAATATGTTTTTACACATGCTCGAAGGGTTTGAAGCATTAAATCAAATATAGGTAACATCTGCCAATATGCCATATCCAGACCGCAATTTATTTTTGCCTATTGGCTAATATGAAAATATCGGCCCGCGTATATGACATAATCAAAGTTGTTAAATCTTGATACGGTTTGTGTTTCGTTTTTTTATTTATCATATCGTGTATCGTATCTGTTTCATATCGAAAGAAACAAAATTCATATGTTGCTAATCAACTTGTTAATTAGTTACTGTTTTTATAACGTATTTGTCTATATATGTTGACAGTAGCCTTTCTTTTGAATGAACATGTTTTTTTGATGCATGTTTCAGTCATGTGAATTCATATGTTGCGTATAACGCTTTATGATATCGGTATCCTACATTTGTAGTTTTAATTGTTGATTGTTATAGATGAATGCCATTG
This sequence comes from Agapanthus africanus, assembly GCA_030015575.1. Taxonomy (NCBI): domain Eukaryota; kingdom Viridiplantae; phylum Streptophyta; class Magnoliopsida; order Asparagales; family Amaryllidaceae; genus Agapanthus; species Agapanthus africanus. Next base: position 200,996,067 of record CM057343.1, on the reverse strand, counting down.
CAATAATAGTTTTTGGTTGATGAATGCTATTGCAATGTAGGATGATTAGTTCTATCAATCTTGATCTCAATGGTTTAAAATCATGTTACACATACAACACGAATGGACAACAAACGCATAATTAGAGAGCGATTCGAGATGTTCAGGTTAAAACCAATATATGATACTCGATGATAATATGAAACGTTCGTATTCCCATCGATACTCATATATGAAACTAAAAGCGCCACTTAGTCCCCGTCTATCGGTTAACATACGTGCGATGCTCGTCGTGACATAGAACTATACGAAGGTTGTTAAATATCAGACAGTATAGCTCGATACTAACAACCGTCGTATAGTCTACGCGACGAGAAAATTCAATCGTATGGTAACCCATAGATTTGTCCCGTGTGGACAACTTAAGAATGTATAAAGCAAACACCTTCATTCACTTGTGTTTTCATCCGTTTCGAGATATTTCGTCGGTACCTTTCCGCTGGTTCTCCGTGTACAAAGATAGATTAGATGTTCATTTCAACGTTGTTTTACAGCTTTGAAATGATTATCTATTCTATTACAGTGTACTCGGAGAACAGCGGGGAGGTGCTGCCGAAATTTACTCGAAACGGTTGAAAGCACAACTGATGGGTGTTCGCTCTATACATTCTTAATGGGATAGAAGCTTACCCCCGACAGACGGAACACACACATACAACAAGAATACACGACAAACGCATAATTAGAGAGCGATTCGAGATGTTCGGGTTAAAACCACTATATGATAATATGAAACCTTCGTATTCCCATCGATACTCATATATGAAACTAAAAGCGCCACTTAGTCTCCGTCTATCGGTTAACAAACGTGCGATGCTCGTTGTGACATAGAACTATACGAAGGTTGTTAAATATCGGACAGTATAGCTCGATACTAACAACCGTCGTATAGTCTACGCGACGAGAAAATTCAATCGTATGGTAACCCATAGATTTGTCCCGTGTGGACAAGTTAAGAATGTATAAAGCAAACGCCTTCATTCACTTGTGTTTTCATCCGTTTCGAGATATTTCGTCGGTACCTTTCCGCTGGTTCTCCATGTACAAAGATAGATTAGATGTTCATTTCAACGTTGTTTCACAGCTTTGAAATGATTATCTATTCTATTACAGTGTCTCGGAGAACAGCGGGGAGGTGCTGCCGAAATTTACTCGAAACGGTTGAAAGCACAAGTGATGGGTGTTCGCTCTATACATTCTTAATGGAATAGAAGCCTACCCCCGACAGCCGGAATACACACACACAACAAGAATACACAACAAATGCATAATTAGAGAGCGATTCGAGATGTTCGGGTTAAAACCACTATATGATAATATGAAACCTTCATATTCTCATCGATACTTATATATGAAACTAAAAGCGCCACTTAGTCCCCGTCTATCGGTTAACATACGTGCGATAATTTATTCTTTTCAACGACAAACGCACACACAAAGCATATACACGGATTTTCTCCTTTGTCAGTAACTATCCCGTTCTTATATTTCTCAATATAGTCAGCATAACCTACAATTTATATGTTATACAGTCTAACATGGCCCATGAGTACGTCAGAGTTAAGGACTGGATGTATGTGGATTGGAAACAACGTATGCAACCTAAGTTTGTCGCCGGAGTTGTTGCTTTCTTTGAATTTGCATGCGCACATAATAAGATCATAATAGAGAAGATTCTCTGTCCGTGCGCTAGATGTGGTAATAAGTACCGGCCGAAGGTAGAATTGGCAGAGCTTCATATTGTAAAACATGGGTTTACTAGACTTTATACAACTTGGAAATATCACGGGGAAGGAGAAGAATGCAGTACTGCGGCAGAAGAAGTAGAACACGATAATGCGGCAGGAGAAGAAGAAGAATTCGGTAATGCGGCTGAAGGAGAAGGCGGTAATTTATTTCCATCAGAAGAAATGGAGGATATGGTAGAGGCTGCCCTAGGTGAATCTATTCGTACCGAAGATGACATTCCTTCCGGTCAAGGACCGCGTGCGGATAAATATGAAAATTTCATGAATGATGCTAGGAAACCAATTTATAAGAATGCGAAGTATTCCACCCTCTCATGGTTCGTCCAACTTTTCCAGATTAAGTGTCTAAATGGATGGAGCAACAAGTCATTCACAATGCTTCTTTCGTTCTTGAAAGATTCTATGCCTCCGGGAAATAATGTGCCCGACAGCTGGTACGAAGACCAGAAGATGATGTCTGATTTGGGTCTAAAGTGCGAGAAGATTCAAGCATGTCCTAAAAATTGCGTGTTGTATCGGAAAGAGAATTCAGATTTGAAAGAGTGTCCAACATGCGGAGAGGGCAGGAATAAGCCGAAAGATTCTGATAAGAAGCCTGATATACATGTGAAGATAGCACGATACTTTCCATAACACAGAGGCTACAGAGGCTATTCAGGTGCAAGAAAACAGCCGAGGCAATGATTTGGCATCACCGTGCTCCTCCAAATGAAGATGGAAAAATGAGCCATCCAAGAGATTCACCGGTATGGAAGGATTTCGATAGGAGGCACGCAATATTCAGTAGCGATCCTCGCAATGTCCGGCTCGGACTGGCTACTGATGGCTTCTGCCCATTCAACTATATGGCTGGAAGTCACAGCACATGGCCCGTTATAATTATAATTTATAATCTGTCGCCTTGATTGGCTATGGACCAATCATACTTTATGATGCCTCTTCTTATCGACGGACCAAACTCACCGGGAAACAATATCGACGTCTATCTCCGAGCTCTGATTGAGGAGTTGAAATCTTTGTTCGTTGATGGTGTAGAGACATATGATGCAAACACAAATACAACCTTCATACTGCGTGCGGTTTTAATGTGGACAATTAATGACTTTCCTGTGTCTGGAATGCTATCAGGTTGGTCCGTACATGGTCACAAAGCATGTCCTCATTGCCATGAACACACAACATCGAAATTCTTGAATTTTAGCAGGAAGGTTTGTTATTGCGGCCATCGACGTTTCCTGCCTCCAGACCACCCCTATAGGTTAGACACTGTTCACTTTGATGGTCATCAGGAGCTTCTTGGACCTCCATCCCTATTGTCCGGAGAGGACGTGACTGCTAAATGGGATGGTTACAATAACGTGACCTTCGGGATGGATCCGACGAAACAGGTCAAACCACCATATTGGAACAAGTTAAGCATTTTCTTCGAGCTTCCGTACTGGTCTACAAATTCAGTGCGTCATTGTCTGGACGTCATGCATATAGAGAAGGGAGTATCAGAGCACATACTTTACTTGCTTCTTTATAAAGACGGGAAATCTAAAGACAACATGAATGCTCGAATGGATCTACAAGAGTGGGGAATAAGAAGTGAATTGCTCCCTAGACCGGTAGCGGGTAAACCGGGCAAGTTTATACTTCCCAATGCCGCTTATCATATGTCACAACCGGAGAAGAAAAGATTCCGGCAGGTGTTGCATGATTTGAAAGTCCCTACAGGTTTCTCAGGATTATTCAGCAAGAAAATAAAAATTGTGAAAGGCAAGATCGATGGGCTGAAAAGTCATGATCATCATGTTATCTTGGAGCACCTTCTTCCCTTAGCCCTCAGGACTTCTCTCCCCGACTCGGTTGGTTTAGTAATCAACGACCTATGTTGTTTTTTCAGGGAGTTGTATGCTAAAACACTGGAGGTTGTGACGCTGGATAAACTAGAAAATTCTATTGCGTTGATACTTTGCAAGTTTGAGCGTATTTTCCCATCGTCATTCTTCGATATCATAATACACTTGACGGTTCATCTTGCAACTGAGGCAAAATTAGCCGGACCGGTACAATATCGATGGATGTATCCTGTCGAGAGGTACGTGTAATTTTTCGTTTCACGCAATTTAAAAATTTATTGTTGTCCTGTATGCCCGTATTTATTTATTCAACATATTTTCATTAGGTACCTCTACACTCTTAAGAAGTATATACGCAATAAAAATCGACCAGAGGGTTCTATCATGCAAGGTTATCTTTTTGATGAAGCAACCACATTTTGTTCCCACTATCTGGACGAGAACATTGAGACCAGGCTTAACCGACCAGGAAGAATTCAAGACGGACCATATGGTAAAGCCGAGTATAAGAGGGTAGACACTATGTTTATCAACAAGATATACCGGTTTATCTTGCTTAATTGCGAATGTCTTGAACAAATTAGAGAGTAAGTTTTTTTGGATTAATTGTTATATCTGTGTTTGTGTGTGTATGAAATGATATAATATTAATGTCACCATTATTTGTCGAAAACAGAATTCATTTTAACGAGGTACGTGAGGGGCATCCTGATTGGAATGAAGAACAATTGGAAAAATATCATCAGGATAATTTTTGTGATTGGGTCACAGATCATGTAAGTTATTCGAATAACATTTTATTGCTAGAAGTTTTAATCTAAACTAGTATCGTTATGTATTTGTCATAAAATTTATTTTGTTAGATCCACAATCCGAACTTGTCTGCATCATTTGAGAGTGATTGAAGATGTTTAGCTCAATTTCCTAGTATGGAGATTGCATATTACAAAGGATTTGGTGTCCTTGGATACAAATTCGAAGTTAAGGAATTAGAAACATCTAGAACAACTCAGAATAGTGGGATTGTGACGGTAGGATCGGACGGTGTGATTTATTATGGGTACTTAAATTGTATACTCGGCATCCACTATCCCGGACGATCAGAACCCTTTTATATATTCTAGTGTACTTGGTACGATAAGCGAACCGATACGGACAGGTGGAGAAGCAATCTTGGGACTTGGAAAGATGAATATGGATTGACCAGTGTGAACACACTTCGATTTTACTGTCAGGAAGATCCGTTTATCTTTCCGAACCAAGCGTTCCAAGTATACTACTCACAGTGTTTGAAGAATCCGGGGTGGAGTGTTGTATGTCGATGGAAACCCAGAGATGTCTACAATGTCCTAGAATACGTGGACAGCGATGAGGACGAAGAAGAGAGAAGGCTTAAAGTGCTCCGACCGTCTGTTTCGAAGGACGGGTTGTCTTCGACCGATCATGAAGTTACGTGGGTTAGAAATGACATCGACGATGAAATCCAAGTAGATATGTATAATGCGCCCACGAAACGAAAAAGGTTATCAGTAATGTTACATTATTACTTCACATTTTACGCTCTATACATATATAGTCAATACTTTTAATGATTGTCTAATGCGTCCACGAACCGTTTATCTAGATTTGATGACGATGTCGGGAGCAGCGAGGGGCGGCAGGAGCTCCAGCCGCGGCAGAGGCAGAGGCAGAGGCAAAGCGGTTCTGCCGTCCGGAGAGCTTCGTAGGGAGCTTCAGAGGGCCGGTCTTGCACCCAGATCGGAGACCCCTTCGGATGCCTCCTTCCGTGTGGATTTTTCCACACCTCCAGGTATACTGCACGGATATCCATTTTGAAAGTAATATTACAGATATTCATGCATATTTATGTCAAAATTACTTATATTGCCAATGTTTGATTGTCTAGTTGTTGGTGATGCGTCCACATCTGGGACAGAGGCCACTCCCGCTTCTCCAGGTATGTTTATATATCATATAGTGCATGTATATTGATTTAGAATGCTATATCATAAATATACACACATTCCTTTTGCTCTTACTTAGCAATTTTTATTATTGTCTAGCTATAGGTGGTGACACCACCGCACCTGCGGATATGTTTATATATCCTATAGTGCATGCATATTGATTTAGAACATTATATTATTGATCTACACATTCTTTTTGCAATTACTTATATAATCTATTTTTAATTGTCTAATTATAGGTGGTGCGTCCACATCTTCCGCAGGGGCCACTCCTGCCGCTTCCATACCATCCGCGTCGTCTGCAGGTTAGTATGAATAAATATAAAATATTTTTTCATTTTACATATGCTCTATAGAATAAATATGAACTTCATGGAAATTTAGCGTCAATGTTTATTTTCTAGTTGCAGGGGATGCGTCCGCATCCGGGACCCCGGTTGTTCCTCACCGGAGGAACTATCGTCCCGCTCGTGCTGCTGCCCGGGCCCAGGCTCGTGCGATAGTCACCGGAGGTATATATCACACTTTAATTTTCGCTTAAGCTTGATTTCTTAATATAACTTTGTCTTAATATTGATTGTCTTGATATTTCGTGCAGATGCAGGGCCTCCCCATCCCCAGAAGGGGACTCGAGGCCCGAATCAGTCCCATAGGCTGAGGCCTGACAGAGCTAGGGGGGAGGCACCATTCCCCCTCCTTTTTACCCTTGACTATCGCTATACCGGTCCTCATGCCGAGAGGTTCGGCCGGTATATGGGGGATTAGAGCCGGCTAGTGAAGAACTATCCACTTCACGTTGAGTGGGGCGAGCAGCACCGGCGCTCATTCGCCCTCTTCTTTGATCAGGCTCGGGTACGTATTAACGGCCTATTTTCATTTGATTTATCCAATATATTTATTATTAACATTTGCAATCTAATAACAATGTTTTTTTTTGTATTTTCAGTCGGATTACGATTTTCAGCCTGTACCCGACCCTGATCACCCAGGGACGGTGCTCGACCTTCATGCTCTGTGTAAGTCGATGTACAACACCCCACGACTTGCGGGGAGGCGGAAATATGAAAAACGATTTTGTTCTTTGCTTAAACATCGACTAACCGCACGAATCGAAGCTAAACGATAACTAACAAGAAACATAGAATTTCTATACTACTATGTTTAGGGATTATACCTAACGAATCGTGTCCTTCGTCTTTGCGAACTCCTCCTCCTCCTCGGCCTTCTCGAAGTAGTAGACGATCCACCCGAGAGCTTTACTCCAAGATTAGCCTCTAAACTTGAGGCAACTAACCTTCTTTAAGTGCTAATCAAAGAAGCTAGGTGATATAGAGTGAGGGTTATGGTTTAATTAGTCTAACTAATCCTTGTACTCAACACATGAGAGGGGAGGATTAGGGTTTGAAGAGGGAGAGCTTGAGGAGAGAGAAGGTGAAGATAATAATGAAGTGAGAAGAATGAGTTATCATAATATATATCAAGCATTTCTTTTTATCAAGAAAAGAAAAGAAATGAATTTAACAACCATGCTTGATAATATCTAGTGATGATTCACATCCATGAGTCATTAAGCATTTATGATGCATTAATGACATGGATGAATCATCCATATGACTCACTAATCACATTCATTGTATATGCCACCTAAACCTCCTTAGTCACCATCTTCTAGAAGCTTCTCGCGCAATTACGAGAACGCCCCTCCTTTCCGCAAAAAATACGAAAAAACTTTAGACTGTATAAATCCAATAACCGGATACCAGTAACTGGCTTAAACCAAAGCCGACTGGTAAAAACTGTCCGAAAGTCGTACGTGCGTAAACACACGTATGCGTCCGAACCCTTGTCGTAAAACCATACGACCTCTATATCGTTTCGCCTGGAGTAGGGAAACTCTCTGTGTGGGACTCTAGAGACTCGACTACTACGCTGGCAGTGGGTTTAACCACAGACCGCAAGCGGCACTAGCTGTACGTAACGGTCCCCAGGTAAATGTCAATAAGAAGGCCGATGAGGAAACCCATCCGAACTCCTACTGAGCCTGCTGTGACAATCTCCATACAGTCCGGTCCGTTTGTCTTAGACTATCGCATATTGGGCCTAGGGGGCGGCAAGCGTCAGTCCCCTCATAGCGGTATAAGTCGTGTCGGAGGGAAGCCCATTACACCCTGAGAAACTACTGGAACCTACCAGCAAATCTCTCTTGCCCTGGCCAGGGACTTTGCGTAATGGCTCTCTGACACAGCGCGATATCAACCCCCAATACCGGGAGAGACGAATCCTGTGTAACCACCACTGCCTCCAAGTTCTCGGGACTGCACCCAACTGCTACCTGTTTGCACGACTCCTTTGAGTCGTGGTAGGTTAGCAATCTAAGAACAGTGGGACACACTCGAGGCGAAGTAGAGTGTCAAGTCTGCGGACTATGCTGTACTCATGCCACCTGGGAACTGTTCACTGACGACTGGTATAAAACCAACCAACAGTTCCCTATGAGTCCTGTCCGTTGTACCCGTAACCTAACGAGCACCTGCATACTATCTCCAGTACGACGTACTGACGGCTGTGGGACAGACCATCTCCCCAACTGGGATGAGAAGCGTACACACTAGTCTACTCCGGAGTATCGATGCTCTGTCTCGATAATCCAACGACCAGGGACCTGAATAAGGATGTGCTTGTTGACTACCCAGCCCCCACTAGTGTGACTGCCATCACAACGCTGGTAGTCAAGCAAGATCCTAAGAGCTCTATCAATACGTATACTCACATATTAAGATAGAAAAACCAAGTAGCATACTACCATGTTTAGCAAGACTGTTATATACATGTGAATATCCCAAGCTTCCATTAAGTAATATACAAACTAATATGATACGGTAATGGCCTTCTAGGGCATAAACACTAACAATCTCCCACTTGCACTAGGGCCATGTACTGGCGTATCGAAGACCAATGATCTCGAGTAGCCTCTCGAACTGAATCTGAGGTAGGGCCTTCGTGAATGGATCTGCAATGTTCTCTTCAGAAGCAACTCTCCGAACCTCGATCTCCTGACGATCAATGATCTCCCTAATCAGGTGATACCGCCTTAAGATGTGTCTGGACTTCTGATGGGACCTTGGTTCCTTCGCTAAAGCTATAGCTCCGTTGTTGTCGCAATACAGAGGTATTGGATCAACTATGGTAGGAACCACCTGAAGTTCTGTTAGGAACTTCTTCATCCAGACTGCTTCTTTTGCGGCATCGCAAGCAGCTATATACTCCGCTTCCATCGTTGAGTCAGCAACGGTGTCCTGCTTGGAGCTCTTCCAGCACACCGCCCCTCCATTGAAGGTAAAGACATAACCCGACATGGACTTGGAATCGTCCTTATCACTCTGGAAGCCGGAATCAGCAAAGGCCTCCAACCTGAGGTCTTTTCCGCCGTAAACCAAGAACATCTCCTTTGTCCTTCTCAAGTACTTGAGAATGTTCTTTACTGCTATCCAGGGCTTCTCCCCTGGGTCTGACTGATACCGGCTTACCACGCTCAGTGCGTAAGCTACATCTGGTCTGGTGCACAACATCGCATACATTATAGAGCCTACCGCAGAAGCGTAGGGTATAATAGACATGCATTCCCTTTCCAAATCAGTCTTGGGAGACATCTCTTTGGAGAGGGTGATTCCGTGACAAGCCGGTGTAAGTCCACGTTGCGACCCCCGGTTCTTACGGGGAGGCGGAAACGGTATAAAAAACAAATTATTAGCGCAAGGGGCAACATGGACTAAGCAAAGTCGGGATCTTTGACTAAACTAAAACTAGCATACATAGCTAAAGAGAGTTAGCTACTCGGATGGAGATGGTTATACCTAAACTTGAACTCCTTCGTCTCCGAGCTCCGATGGTGGTCCGATGGCTCCTTCTCGTCGTCTCCGTACGCCGAAGATAGATCCACCTGAAAGCTCCAACCTTTAGCTCCTTCTTCGTTCTTTGAAGAAACTAGTTCACTTGGTTTGCTAAACCTAGTGAACTAGAATGAGTAGAGAAGATTTAGAATGGGATTTTATCTATGGTTCTTGATTCTTAACTCATGAGACAAGAGAACCATAGATCAAGAGAGGGAGCAAGAGTTTGAGGGTGAGAGCAAGAGGAGAGCTCAAGAACAAGAGAGAGAATGAGCAAGAAAGAATGAGGCTCTCTTTTGTCTCTCACCCTCTTATAATCCAATGTAATCATAACTCATCATATCAATAAAAGTCTTATGTGATGGTTGAAGCAACCATAACCTTATCATGTCATGCACTCATTTTACTCAAATGAACAAGCAAGTAAAAGTCTTTGGCATGAAATGATAACCATGGTTATCATGATGGTCAACTAGTCAAGCCTAGTCAACCGGTCAACAAAGTCAACAAGTCAACAAAAGTCAACAAGTCAACAAAGTCAACAACCAAGTCACCATAATACTTAATTAATATAATAGTTAATCGCATATCATATTCTCATTAGGGTTGAGCAAAAAGTCAAAAAGTCAACGGTCAACTGTCAACAACCCTAATGAGAATCCGCTGTCTGTGCCTCCCTGTCAACTGTGCATACACACCCGCATCCGCGTTCCGAGGAACACGAATGCAAACTGGATAAATCCAATCCCATAAGATACACTAGGATCTGGCTTAAACCAAAGCCCGCTAGTGTAAACTGTCCGGACACTGTACGTGCACAAGTGCACGGATGTGACCGAACCCTGTCGCAAAACCATGCGACCTGTCGCAATACCATGCGACCTCTACTTTTTTGCCTAAAGGCGAAAAGCTTTCTGTGTGGGACTCTAAAGACTCGACACTACGCTGGCAGTGGGTTTAACCACAGACCGCATGCGGCACTAGCTGTGCGTAACGGTCCCCAGGTAATGCCGACAAGAAGACCGACGAGGCGAAACCCATCTGAACTCCTACTGAGCCTGAGTGTGACATTCTCCGTACAGTCCGGTCTGTTCGTCTGATACATCGCATGGCGGGCCTAGGGGGCGGTAAACGTCAGTCCCCCAATAGCGGTACAAGTCGTGCCGGAGCGAAGCCCAAAACACCCTGAGATAACACTGGAAACCTACCAGTATATCTCGTTTGCCCTGGCCAGGGACTACTCGTGTAATGGCTCTCCTAGACACAGCGCGATGTCAACCCCCAATACCGGGAGAGACGAATCCTGTCTAACCGCCACTGCCTCCAAGTGCTTCGGGACTGCACCCAACCACTACCTGTTTGCACGATTCCTTTGAGCCGTGGTAGGGTAGTGATCAAAGTACAGTAGGAACACACTCGAGGCGGAGTGACAGTGTCAAGTCAGCGGACTAAGCTGTACTCATGTCACCTGGAAACTGATAACTGACGATAGGTATAATACCAACTAGTCAGTTCCCGACGAGTCCTGTCCAGTGTACCCGTAACCTAACGAGCACCCGCATACTATCTCAAGTACGACGTACTGACGGCTGTGGGACAGACCGTCTCCCACACTGGGATGAGAAGCGCATGCGCTGGTCTACTCCGGAGTATCGATGCCCTGTCTCGATAGTCCTGCTACCAGGGACCTGCATAAGGATGTGCTTATAGATTACCCAGCCCCACTAGTGTGACGGCCATCACATCGCTGGTAATCAAGCAAAGATCCTAAGGGCTCTACTAATGTGTATAGGCGATATACAAAAATAAACACATGTACACATTGAAGTAGAAACAAACCAAGTAGCATACTACTATTTTGAGCAAGATTGTATATACAAGGTGAATATCCCAAGCATCCATTAAGTAATATACAAACTAGTATGATACAGTAATGGCCTCTAGGGCATATACACTAACAATCTCCCACTTGCACTAAGGCCATGTACTGGCGTATCGAAGACCTATCATCTCGATCAGCCGCTCGAACTGAGTCTGGGGCAAGGCCTTGGTGAATGGATCTGCAGTGTTGTCTTCTGAAGGGACTCACCGAACCTCGATCTCCTGGCGATCCACGATCTCCCTGATCAGGTGATACCGCCTCAAGATGTGCCTGGATCTCTGATGGGACCTGGGTTCCTTCGCTAATGCTATAGCCCCGTTGTTGTCGCAATACAGAGGTATTGGATCAACAATGGACGGAACCACCTGAAGTTCTTTCAAGACCTTCCTCATCCAGACAGCTTCTTTTGCGGCATCAGATGCAGCGATGTATTCTGCTTCCATCGTCGAGTCTGCAACGGTTTCCTGTTTGGAACTCTTCCAACACACCGCCCCTCCATTGAGGGTAAAGACAAAACCCGACATGGACTTGGAATCATCCTTGTCACTCTGGAAGCTGGAGTCAGCAAAGGCCTCGATCTGGAGGTCTTTTCCGCCATACACCAAGAACATCTCCTTAGTCCTTCTCAGGTACTTGAGAATGTTCTTTACCGCTATCCAGTGTTTCTCCCCAGGGTTAGACTGATACCGGCTTACCACACTCAGTGCATAAGCTACATCCGGTCTGGTACACAACATCGCATACATTATAGAGCCTACCGCAGAAGCGTAGGGTATAATAGACATGCGATCCCTCTCCAAATCAGTCTTGGGAGACATCTCTTTAGAGAGGGTGATCCCGTGACAAGCCGGTAGGTTACCGCGCTTGGAATCTTCCATACTGAACCTCTTCAGTATGGTGTCGATGTACCTGGACTGTGAAAGTCCTAATATCCTCTTGGATCTGTCATGGTAGATCCGGATACCCAGAATGTATGAGGCATCACCCAGGTCTTTCATGGAGAACCTGTGTGACAAGAACCCCTTGACAGATTGTAGCATAGGAATGTCATTTCCTATTAAGAGAATGTCATCCACGTATAAAACGAGGAATACTACAGTTCTCGCTACAAATCTACTATAGATGCATGGTTCATCTGGATTTTTGATAAAGCCAAATTCTTTGACCGTCTCATCAAAGCAGATGTTCCAACTCCGCGATGCCTGCTTTAGTCCATAGATGGACTTAAGCAACTTGCACACCTTTCCGCTGCTCCCACTCTGAATGAAACCCTCTGGCTGGTCCATATAGACACACTCCTCTAAATTTCCATTTAGAAAAGCTGTCTTTACGTCCATTTGCCAGATCTCATAATCGTGGAAGGCAGCAATGGCAAGAAGGATCCGAATGGATTTCAGCATGGCTACTGGAGAAAAGGTTTCGTCATAGTCCAAGCCAGGTCTTTGAAAAAAACCCTTTGCTACCAGCCTAGCTTTATAGGTCTCAACCTGCCCATCTACACCAATCTTCCTTTTGAAGATCCACTTGCATCCTACGGGTTTTACCCCGTCTGGAGCAATGTCCAACGTCCTTACCTTGTTGGTGTACATGGACTCCATTTCGGTCCGCATTGCATCCAGCCATTTCACTGAGTCAACGCTCTGAACGGCCTGCTGGAAGCTAGTAGGCTCATCATAATCTATGATGCAATCCTCTCTATCCCCGTCTATGAGAAAACCGTAGTATCTCTCGGGCGGATGAGACTGCCTACTACTCCTGCGGAGCGGCGTAGGAATGTCCTGTTCTGTTGAACCCTCTGGTTCCACTAACCTTTCAGTAATAGTCTGTGGTTCTGGAATTTCTTCCAGTTCTACTGCGCTCCCACTAATCTCCTTTTCCAAGAACTGGTGTTCTAGAAAGTGGGCATTACGAGAAACAAGGACTTTTTGTTCCTCTGCGTAGTAGAAAAGATACCCCCTGGTGTTCTTTGGGTATCCCACAAACTTGCACAGTACTGAGCGTGCCTCGAGTTTGTCCGCATGCTGCTTTTTGACAAAAGCTGGACATCCCCAGATCTTCAGATATTGAAGATAGGGTTTCTTCCCACTCCACATTTCATATGGGGTGGTAGGCACAGTCTTAGTCGGAACTCGGTTCAAAAGGTATGCAGCTGATTCTAGCGCATACCCCCAGAATGATCGCGGTAACTCAGCGTTACTCATCATGGACCGCACCATATCCAATAGGGTGCGGTTCCGTCTCTCCGATACACCGTTATGTTGCGGGGTGTATGGAGGAGTAAGCTGAGAGAGAATTCCGTTCTCCTTTAAATAGTCCAGGAACTCGGCACTTAAGTATTCTCCACCTCGATCCGATCTTAGAATCTTAATACTTTTGCCGGTCTGTTTCTCTACTTCATTCTTATACTCCTGGAATTTTCCGAAAGCCTCGGACTTATGTTTCATTAAGAAGACATAGCCGTACCTTGAGAAGTCATCCGTAAAAGTAATGAAGTAAGAATGTCCGCTTCGGGCATGTGTAGACATTGGACCGCACACGTCACTGTGTACGAGTCCCAAGAGCTCGCTCGCTCTTACTCCTTGTCCAGTAAATGGAGTCTTTGTCATATTTCCTTTGAGACAAGATTGACAAGCGGCATACGATTGATATTCGAACGCATTCAAATATCCTTCTGCATGCAACTTAGTCAACCTTCTCTCATTGATGTGACCCAATCTACAATGCCATAAGAAAGTCTGATTTATTTCTGGAGACTTTCTTTTGTGTGTATTCTGGACATTAAAAATCTGCGGTTGGTTTAACACGTATATACCATTACTCAATGTACCTGACCCAATCAATACTTGATTAAGGTGAATGTTTACAACATTACTTACAAACGCAAATTCATAACCTTCTTTAGAAACTAAAGATACAGAAATGATATTACAAGTTGCGTTGGGTACAAAAAAGCAATTACGCAAAACCAAAACATGTCCATCTGACATTCCCAGGTGATAGTCCCCCACGGCTTTAGCATCCATGCTAGCTCCGTTTGCAACTCTGAGGGTCATGTCACCTGCCTTCAAAACCCTAAGGTTTCTCAACGCCTGCAAAGAATTACAGATATGAGATCCTGGTCCGGTATCCAATACCCAGGAAGTAGAGTTTATTGAAAGACAGTTTTCAATAACATACACACCTGAAGCTGAAGCTGCAACCTGCTTCAATTCCTGTGTTCTGGCCTTCCAGGCCCTGCAATCATTCTTCCAGTGTCCTTTCTTATGACAATAGAAGCATTCTTCCTTATCCACAAGCTTCCCCGCTATCTTTGTTGCTTTACCTTTTCCCTTCGTATCCACTTTACTAACACCGCCCCTTGGTTTGGCGGGGGCCTTCTTCTTCTTTCCCTTGGCTTTCGCCTTGGACCTAGAAGAAGATGATCCTCCTACAAACAAAGTGGATGTTTCCCTACCTTTCTGTAGGGTGCCCTCTGCGCTCCTCAGCATATTGAGGAGCTCTGAAAGTTCAACCTCTTTTTCTTGTAGGTTGAAGTTCAGTATGAACTGGGCGTAAGTGGAAGGAAGGGACTGGAGAACTATATCCGTATATAGCTCACTCTCCAATGTGATCCCTAGGTCAGCGAGCTCCTCAATGTAGCCGATCATCTTTAGCATGTGCTCGGCTACTGATGATCCGACGGCCATTCTTGTCGAAAATAACTTTTTCGACGCTTCGTATCTTGCGATACGAGACTGCTCTCCATACAGTTCTTTTGTATGAAGCAATATGGACTCCATGTCCATATTCTCATGCCTCCTCTGATGTTCGTTGTCCATCGAGGCAAGCAGGAGGCACTTGGCCTTCGCGCTATCAATCTCCCAAGTCTTGCGGATTTCCTTATCCGCGACGCTGGAAGTTGGACCAGGGACAGGGGGAGCTTTGGTGGTAAGAAGATACCCCAGCTTGTCATAAGTGATTGCTATCTTGACATTCCTGAGCCAATCTTTGTAGTTTGGCCCTGTCAGTTTATTTTTATCTAGGAGTAACTTAAGTCCAGTCATGTTGATTGGTCGCTGCAATTAGGAGAGAGAAGAAGAAACACTCAGCATGATGCTCTTGCAAGTTTAGAGTGGTTTTTAGTTTGTCTAAACAGGATGGCTCCCACTGTTTCTCGAATCCCTCCTCAAACCATAAAGGAAGAATTAGTCAGGATCAATCCCACCGTACAATACTTGCTTAACCGTTCAGCCAGGCCAGTGTCGGTACTTCGAGGGAGGTTTTCCAACGCTTTCGCGAAGTTCCTTAATTAAAGAACCTCTTTTCCCTGGGGGCGTAACCCCGCTAACACCTTTCTAGGCACCTACTAGGTTTATAGCATTGATCGTTAAGTGAGAAATTTCCCGAGGAGTAGCATATACTCACAGTAGGATCGGGATCCAAATATCATCGCGTGACGAAACTGAAGGAATCCTACCAGAATCATCACACTCCAAATGGTATGCAAATCTAGCAAGTTTCAGTACTTATGAAACTCCCGATGTGGATTTTTGCCCCATGCTCTTATGACCTTGGCGTGAGGTCAAAATGTCATAAGTCACATGTCAAGTTCGTCCCATCATTATCCAGGTTAATTTGAACCCACCCGTACATACCCTTGACGTAGGCCAAAATGGCAGTACGACTGTCTCAAACCAACGCATTCTATCTATGCAACAGATAAATATCCGGCAGCTACCAATCACTATGCCTTGGCGTGAGGTCAAAATACATAGCTTGAATACTACCGAATATTTAACTGAAATGATGGAGGGCTACGGATGGTTTTGGCAAAACCGTGAACGTAGTGAACTTGATTTGGTCGATGGAACGAGATAGCTTTTAAATGGAGTGGCTCAAACTCCGTATTTTAAAAGTTTGTTTTGAAAAGAACCGAGTGGTTTTTCGAATGTGTTCCAACGACTTTAACTTGGTTTATTATCTTGCATTAGTTCTTTTAATGCGTGATATTCTTGCATTAGTTCTTTTAATGCGTCCCATCATTTAATCCTACCATTGCAGAAAACAACCAAAATATGACGTACGCTTATGCCATTCGCATTCGCCACGGGGCCCCGTCATTACCCGTTAGGTTACTTAACTAACGACAGAGCGAGGGCTGGGCTAGCGCGTCTATAAAACATAAGCAACGCCTAAATAATATCATATATAGATATACTGCAATGATAAACATTTCAGATCACAGATGAATACATTGGATATACTAGGAATCTGTAATTTGTACGAGCCTGTAACAAAAGACAGATTACACGTTCGCGGTGAATAGCCAAAACCCCACCCAAGACCCCTACGGGTGCGGCAAACTACCCGCCAAGTACCCGAAGCGTAGCAACCTCCCTCATCTCCATGAGTAGGCCACTCGACACTTCGGCATACCCGGTAGTTTGTGCACCCCTCCATGGGTCTATCCTAGGAGCAAAAACAGTAAAAAGAAATTATACAATGACGGCTACAACCCCGACCCGGTTGTGCGGCCATACAAATAATTATTACATCAATTTACAAATTTACATGAATTGAAAGAAAAGAAAACTCTCGTCTCACAACCCCCGGCTATTCACCCGCGACAATCCAACATGTTCATATACACATTCCAGCACATTACAGATCATGTTTAACCCCGACCAATCGACTTATAGCGATTAGCCGACGTTCAATACATGCAAACATCACAGATATAACCATCATAGTCAAAGTGCAGTGAAGTTCGGAAAAAAATACGGAATTATAGGACCCCAAAAGGAAATTTCTTTTCTGGAAAATCTGGGCACATATAATATATTTCAAAAATCCCAAAACCAACACAGACACACAATGCACGAAAAACGATGCAGAGAAGACGACAAACCGCGGCGCTTCCGCGGCACATGCCTACCTCGTGCGGCGGAAGCGCGGCGGTTTGAACGAAACAGTGGACCGTTTTTCATGGGTGTTCACACAAAACCCTGAGCCGAATTTAGGAGTATAAAGTTTTTCATTTTGACCAGAAAAAATTTCAACAGAAACTCAGGTTTTGTAAAAGTTAGGTTTTTGGATTTTTTTCGGTTCCGAACTTCGTTACACTTTACTACCAAACTAGTTTAAGTTTAGTTAGGCTCTGATACCACTGTAAGTCCACGTTGTGACCCCCGGTTCTTACGGGGAGGCGGAAACGGTATAAAAAACAAATTATTAGCGCAAGGGGCAACATGGACTAAGCAAAGTCGGGATCTTTGACTAAACTAAAACTAGCATACATAGCTAAAGAGAGTTAGCTACTCGGATGGAGATGGTTATACCTAAACTTGAACTCCTTCGTCTCCGAGCTCCGATGGTGGTCCGATGGCTCCTTCTCGTCGTCTCCGTACGCCGAAGATAGATCCACCTGAAAGCTCCAACCGTTAGCTCCTTCTTCGTTCTTTGAAGAAACTAGTTCACTTGGTTTGCTAAACCTAGTGAACTAGAATGAGTAGAGAAGATTTAGAATGGGATTTTATCTATGGTTCTTGATTCTCAACTCATGAGACAAGAGAACCATAGATCAAGAGAGGGAGCAAGAGGTTGAGGGTGAGAGCAAGAGGAGAGCTCAAGAACAAGAGAGAGAATGAGCAAGAAAGAATGAGGCTCTCTTTTGTCTCTCACCCTCTCATAATCCAATGTAATCATAACTCATCATATCAATAAAAGTCTTATGTGATGGTTGAAGCAACCATAACCTTATCATGTCATGCACTCATTTTACTCAAATGAACAAGCAAGTAAAAGTCTTTGGCATGAAATGATAACCATGGTTATCATGATGGTCAACTAGTCAAGCCTAGTCAACCGGTCAACAAAGTCAACAAGTCAACAAAAGTCAACAAGTCAACAAAGTCAACAAAAGTCAACAACCAAGTCACCATAATACTTAATTAATATAATAGTTAATCGCATATCATATTCTCATTAGGGTTGAGCAAAAAGTCAAAAAGTCAACGGTCAACTGTCAACAACCCTAATGAGAATCCGCTGTCTGTGCCTCCCTGTCAACTGTGCATACACACCCGCATCCGCGTTCCGAGGAACACGAATGCAAACTGGATAAATCCAATCCCATAAGATACACTAGGATCTGGCTTAAACCAAAGCCCGCTAGTGTAAACAGTCCGGACACTGTACGTGCACAAGTGCACGGATGTGACCGAACCCTGTCGTAAAACCATGCGACCTGTCGCAATACCATGCGACCTCTACTCTTTTGCCTAAAGGCGAAAAGCTTTCTGTGTGGGACTCTAAAGACTCGACACTACGCTGGCAGTGGGTTTAACCACAGACCGCAAGCGGCACTAGCTGTGCGTAACGGTCCCCAGGTAATGCCGACAAGAAGACCGACGAGGCGAAACCCATCTGAACTCCTACTGAGCCTGAGTGTGACATTCTCCGTACAGTCCGGTCTGTTCGTCTGATACATCGCATGGCGGGCCTAGGGGGCGGTAAACGTCAGTCCCCCAATAGCGGTACAAGTCGTGCCGGAGCGAAGCCCAAAACACCCTGAAATAACCCTGGAAACCTACCAGTATATCTCGTTTGCCCTGGCCAGGGACTACTCGTGTAATGGCTCTCCTAGACACAGCGCGATGTCAACCCCCAATACCGGGAGAGACGAATCCTGTCTAACCGTCACTGCCTCCAAGTGCTTCGGGACTGCACCCAACCACTACCTGTTTGCACGACTCCTTTGAGCCGTGGTAGGGTAGTGATCAAAGTACAGTGGGAACACACTCGAGGCGGAGTGACAGTGTCAAGTCAGCAGACTAAGCTGTACTCATGTCACCTGGGAACTGATAACTGACGATAGGTATAATACCAACTAGTCAGTTCCCGACGAGTCCTGTCCAGTGTACCCGTAACCTAACGAGCACCCGCATACTATCTCAAGTACGACGTACTGACGGCTGTGGGACAGACCGTCTCCCACACTGGGATGAGAAGCGCATGCGCTGGTCTACTCCGGAGTATCGATGCCCTGTCTCGATAGTCCTGCGACCAGGGACCTGCATAAGGATGTGCTTATAGATTACCCAGCCCCACTAGTGTGACGGCCATCACATCGCTGGTAATCAAGCAAAGATCCTAAGGGCTCTACTAATGTGTATAGGCGATATACAAAAATAAACACATGTACACATTGAAGTAGAAACAAACCAAGTAGCATACTACTATTTTGAGCAAGATTGTATATACAAGGTGAATATCCCAAGCATCCATTAAGTAATATACAAACTAGTATGATACAGTAATGGCCTCTAGGGCATATACACTAACAGCCGGCAGATTACCGCGCTTAAAATCTTCCATACTGAATCTTTTCAGTACAGTGTCGATATACCTGGACTGCGAAAGTCCCAACATCCTCTTGGATCTATCACGATAGATCCGGATCCCCAGTATGTAAGAGGCATCACCCAGGTCTTTCATGGAGAACTTGTGTGACAAGAATCCTTTGACAGATTGTAGCATAGGAATGTCATTTCCTATCAATAGAATGTCATCCACGTACAAGACAAGGAATACGACACTTCTGGCTACAACTTTACTATATATGCACGGTTCATCTGGATTTTTGATAAAGTCATATTCTTTGACTGTTTCATCAAAACAGATGTTCCAACTCCGCGATACCTGCTTTAGTCCATAAATGGACTTAAGCAGCTTGCATACTTTCCCGCTGCTCCCACTCTGATTGAAACCCTCTGGCTGATCCATATAGACGTACTCTTCTAAATTTCCATTCAGAAAAGCCGTCTTTACGTCCATCTGCCAGATTTCATAATCATGGAAGGCAGCAATAGCAAGAAGGACCCGAATGGATTTGAGCATAGCCACTGGAGAAAAAGTTTCGTCATAGTCCAAACCAGGTCTTTGACGAAAACCCTTTGCAACAAGTCTAGCCTTATAGGTTTCCACCTATCCATCTACACCAATCTTTTTCTTGAAGATCCATTTGCTTCCTATGGGTTTTACCCCATCTGGAGCAAAGTCCAAAGTCCATACTTTGTTGGTGTACATGGACTCCATTTCGGTCCGCATTGCATCTAGCCATCGTACCGAGTCGCCGCTCTGGATGGCCTGCTGGAAGTCAGTAGGTTCATCATCATCTATGATGCAATCCTCTCTATCCTCATCTATGAGAAAACCGTAGTATCTCTCAGGCGGATGAGACGGCCTACTACTCCTGCGGAGGGGTGCGGGAATGTCCTGTTCTTTTTGAACTTCCGGTTCTACCAAACTTTCAGTAGCAGTTTGTGGTTCTGGAATTTCTTCCAGTTCTATTTCGCTCCCACTTGATTCCTTTTCTAAATACTGATGTTCTGGAAAATGGGCATTACGAGAAACAAATACCTTTTGTTCCTCTGCGTAATAGAATAGATATCCCCTGGAGTTCTTTGGATATCCCATAAACTTACACTTTACTGATCGTGCCTCGAGCTTGTCCACATGCTGCTTTTTAACAAAAGCTGGACATCCCCAAATCTTTATATACTGTAGATGGGGTTTCTTCCCGCTCCACATCTGATATGGAGTGGTAGGCACAGTCTTGGTAGGAACCATGTTCAAAAGATATGCCGCTGATTCTAGCGCATAACCCCAGAAAGATCGCGGTAACTCAGCATTACTCATCATGGATCGTACCATATCCAATAGGGTTCGATTCCGTCTCTCCGATACACCATTATGCTGTGGAGTGTATGGAGGAGTAAGCTGAGAGAGAATTCCTTTCTCTTTTAGGTAACCTAGGAACTCGGCACTCAAGTATTCACCACCTCGATCAGATCTAAGTGTTTTGATACTTTTGCCTGTTTGGTTTTCTACTTCATTCTTATACTCTTGGAATTTCTCAAAAGCCTCGGATTTATGTTTCATCGGATAAATGAATCCGTACCTTGAGTAATCATCCGTGAAAGTAATGAAATAGGAAAAACCACCTCTTGCATGTGTAGACATTGGACCGCATACATCGCTGTGTATGAGTCCTAAGAGCTCGCTCGCTCTTACTCCATGTCCAGTAAATGGAGTCTTTGTCATCTTTCCTTTGAGACAAGATTGACAAGTGTCATAAGTTTGATATTCGAACGAGTCCAAATATCCTTCTCTATGCAACTTAGTCAACCTTCTCTCATTGATGTGACCCAGTCTACAATGCCATAAGAAAGCTTTATTTAAATCTGGAGACTTTCTTTTTAGTGTGTTCTGGACATTGAAAATTTGGAGTTGGTTTAAAACATATATACCGTTATTTAGGGTACCGGACCCAATCAAACCATGATTAAGGTGGATGTTAACAACATCTCTTACAAACGTGAAATCATAACCTTTATTTGATAACAAGGAAACTGATATGATATTACACGTTAAGCTTGGTACAAAATAACAGTTATTTAAAACCAAAATGTGTCCACTCGTCAATCCTAGGTGATAATCCCCGACGGACGCAGCTCCCACGCTAGCTCCGTTAGCAACCTTTAGGGTCATATCACCTTCCTTCAGCACTCTACGGTTTCTCAGTGCCTGCAATGAATTGCAAATATGAGATCCTGATCCGGTATCCAATACCCAGGAAGTAGAGTTGATCGACAGACAATTCTCAATTACAAACACACCTGAAGTCGAAGCCACAGCTTGTTTCGGTTCCTGGTTCTTGGCGTTCCACGCCTTGCAATCCTTCTTTCAGTGCCCTTTCCTGTGACAATGGAAGCACTCATCCTGGCCAACTACCGGTACCACAAACTTTTTCTTTCCCTTCCACCTTACTAACACCTCCTCTAGGTTTGTTGGCGGCCTTCTTCTTCCTTCCTTTGGCCCTAGCCTTGGACCCGGAAGAAGATGCACCGCTAACAAACATAGCGGGTGTTTCCCTTGCTTTCTGCAAGGTGCCCTCTGCACTGCTTAACATGTTCAGGAGTTCCGGAAGTTCAACTTCTTTTCTTTGAAGGTTGAAGTTCAGGATAAACTGGGCGTAGGTGTGAGGAAGGGACTGGAGAATAAGGTCTGTATAGAGCTCATTATCCAAAGTCGTCCCAAGGTCTGCGAGCTCTTCAATATAGCCGATCATCTTTAGGACATGTTCTCCTACTGATGACCCAACAGCCAACCTCGCTCGAAACAAGTTCTTAGAGGTCTCGTATCTTGCTATACGAGATTGCTCTCCATAAAGTTCCTTTGTATGGAGAAATATGCCATCTAGGGTCATATCCTCGTGCCTCCTCTGATGTTCATTGTTCATTGAGGCAAGCACGATGCACTTGGCTTTCGCGCAATCTAAATCCCAGGTTTTGCGGATTTCCTTATCCGTATTACTGGATTTGGGACCAGGGACAGCAGGTGCCGTAGCGGTGAGGACGTACCCCAATTTGTCATAGGTCAAAGCCATTTTGACATTCCGCAGCCAATCTTTATAGTTTGGCCCTGTCAGTATATTTTTCTCTAAAAGTAACTTAAGTCCAGTCATTTTCAGGGTCGCTGCAATTAGGAGAGAGAGAAGAAAACTCTTTAGCATGATACTCTTGCAAGTTTAGAGTGGTTTTTAGTTTATCTAAACTGGATGGCTCCCACTGTTTCTCGAATCCTTCCTCAAACCATAAAAGAAGAATTAGCTAGGACTATTCTCACTGTACAATACTTGCTTAACCGTTCAGCCAGGCTAGTGTCGACACTTCGAGGGAGGTTTTCCAACGCTTTCGCGAAGTTCCTTAATTAAATAACCTCTTTTCTCTGGGGGCGTAACCCCGCTGACACCTTTCTTGACACCTACTTGGTTTATAGCATTGATCGTTAAGTGACGAATCTCCTGATAAGTAGCATATACTCACAGTAGGATCGGGATCCAAATATCATTGTATGATAATGTTGAAGGAATCCTACCAACATTCATCAAACTCCAAATGGTATGCAACTCTTTGCAAATTTCAGTTTCTTTAGAAATTCCCGATATATATTTTTGCCCCATGCTCTTATGACCTTGGCGTTAGGTCAAAATGTCATAAGTCACATGTCAAGTTCTACCCATCATTATCTTGTCAATTTGAACCCATCCGTATATATCCTTGACGTTTGGCCAAAATGATAATACGACTATCCCAAACTAACTCATCTATCTTATGCAACAAATGAATACCCAGTAGCTACCAAACACTATGCCTTGGCGTTAGGTCAAAATACATAGCTTGAATACTACTGAATACCCAGATGAAATGACGGAGGGCTACGAATGGTTTTTGGCGAAACCGTGAACGTAGTGAACTTGATATAACCGAAGGAACCTGATAGCTTTTTAAAAGGAGTGGTTAAAGCTCCGCATTTAAAAATATCTGTTTTTAAAATTAACCGAGTGGTTTCTTTTAAATTGTTCCAACGATTAAACTTTGGTTTGTTTTTTCTTTGCATTATAGATAATGCGTCCCATCATTAACCTATCATTGCAGAAAACAACGAAAATACAACGTCCTCTTATGCCATCCGCATTCGCCACGGGGTCCCGTCATCACCCGTTAGGTTACTTAACTAACGACAGAGCGGGGGCTGGGCTAGCGCGGGTGTAAAACATAAGTGACGTCTAAATAGCTATCATATATAGATATTGTACATTCGTCAGACGCAATAATAGGCATTCCAGATCACAGATGAACTTTATTGGATTTGCAAGTAATCCGTGTTTGTTTTGAGCCTGCAACAAAAGACGGATTACACAGTTGTGATGAATAGCCATTACCCCACCCAAGACCCCAACGGGTACGGCAAACTACCCGCTCGGCAGTTTGTGCACCCCACCTTGGGTCTGTCCTAGGAGCAAAAACAGTAAAATGAAATAATACAACGGTGGCTACAACCGCAACCTGGATGTGCCCCGCAAAATAATATTACAACAAATTACATTTACATCAAATGAATTAAATAATAACCCATCACATAACCCCGGCTATACATCACAACAGTCCAACACAGTTCATATCCACAAACAGTAAAAACCATTACAGAAATGTGCAACCCCCTTCCAACCGACATACTAGCAGTTAGGGGATGTTTACGAACACATTATACAAACACAGATATAATCCAACAAGCAAATACTGTAAAATTTCGATCGATTAAACACTTTTAATTTTGCTCCAATACATCTCTGTAAATCTGAAACCTGAGCAAAAATAAAAACTTCCAGAAAATACCAAATATCACAGAGAAGCAACACAGGAAATTTGGGTTCCTGAATCGCCAACTCGGCGGCAGAAGCGCGGCGGATCGGTGCGATCCGCCGCGGTTCCGCGGCACTTTAGACGATTCAGGGGCCCAAATTTCTTGAGTGTTCTTCTACTGTCTTTTTAAGCTTTCTGAACCTCCCTGAAAAATTTTTGGACTTCATTTAAAAATCGACAGAAACTTGTGATTTCGGGTTTTTCCGGTTTCGTTTTTTCCGTTCGAAATTCATATAAATTTCCAAGTAAGTTATTTATTGTTTAGCGAGGCTCTGATACCACTGTTAGTCGATGTACAACACCCCACGACTTGCGGGGAGGCGGAAATATGAAAAATGATTTTGTTCTTTGCTTAAACATCGACTAACAGCACGAATCAAAGCTAAACGATAACTAACAAGAAACATAGAAGTTCTATACTACTATGTTTAGGGATTATACCTAACGAATCGTGTCCTTCGTCTTTGCGAACTCCTCCTCCTCCTCGGCCTTCTCGAAGTAGTAGACGATCCACCCGAGAGCTTTACTCCAAGCTTAGCCTCTAAACTTGAGGCAACTAACCTTCTTTAAGTGCTAATCAAAGAAGCTAGGTGATATAGAGTGAGGGTTATGGTTTAATTAGTCTAACTAATCCTTGTACTCAACACATGAGAGGGGAGGATTAGGGTTTGAAGAGGGAGAGCTTGAGGAAAGAGAAGGTGAAGATAATAATGAAGTGAGAAGAATGAGTTATCATAATATATATCAAGCATTTCTTTTTATCAAGAAAAGAAAAGAAATGAATTTAACAACCATGCTTGATAATATCTAGTGATGATTCACATCCATGAGTCATTAAGCATTTATGATGCATTAATGACATGGATGAATCATCCATATGACTCACTAATCACATTCATTGTATATGCCACCTAAACCTCCTTAGTCACCATCTTCTAGAAGCTTCTCGCGCAATTACGAGAACGCCCCTCCTTTCCGCAAAAAATACGAAAAAACTTTAGACTGTATAAATCCAATAACCGGATACCAGTAACTGGCTTAAACCAAAGCCGACTGGTAAAAACTGTCCGAAAGTCGTACGTGCATAAACACACGTATGCGTCCGAACCCTTGTCGTAAAACCATTCGACCTCTATATCGTTTCGCCTGGAGTAGGGAAACTCTCTGTGTGGGACTCTAGAGACTCGACTACTACGCTGGCAGTGGGTTTAACCACAGACCGCAAGCGGCACTAGCTGTACGTAACGGTCCCCAGGTAGATGTCGATAAGAAGGCCGATGAGGAAACCCATCCGAACTCCTGCTGAGCCTGCTGTGACAATCTCCATACAGTCCGGTCCGTTCGTCTTAGACTATCGCATATCGGGCCTAGGGGGGCGGCAAGCGTCAGTCCCCTAATAGCGGTATAAGTCGTGTCGGAGGGAAGCCCATTACACCCTGAGAAACTACTGGAACCTACCAGCAAATCTCGCTTGCCCTGGCCAGGGACTTTACGTAATGGCTCTCTGACACAGCGCGATATCAACCCCCAATACCGGGAGAGACGAATCCTGTCTAACCGCCACTGCCTCCAAGTGCTCGGGACTGCACCCAACTGCTACATGTTTGCATGACTCCTTTGAGTCGTGGTAGGATAGCAATCTAAGAACAGTGGGACACACTCGAGGCGAAGTAGCAGTGTCAAGTCTGCGGACTATGCTGTACTCATGTCACCTGGGAACTGTTCACTGACGACTGGTATAAAACCAACCAACAGTTCCCTGTGAGTCCTGTCCGGTGTACCCGTAACCTAACGTGCACCTGCATACTATCTCCAGTACGACGTACTGACGGCTATGGGACAGACCATCTCCCCAACTGGGATGAGAAGCGTACACACTAGTCTACTCCGGAGTATCGATGCTCTGTCTCGATAATCTAACGACCAGGGACCTGAATAAGGATGTGCTTGTAGACTACCCAGCCCCCACTAGTGTGACTGCCATCACAACGCTGGTAGTCAAACAAGATCCTAAGAGCTCTATCAATACGTATACTCACATATTAAGATAGAAAAACCAAGTAGCATACTACCATGTTTAGCAAGACTGTTATATACATGTGAATATCCCAAGCTTCCATTAAGTAATATACAAACTAGTATGATACAGTAATGGCCTTCTAGGGCATAAACACTAACACTCTGTACAATGGCCTGATGAAGAACATGCAGACCAAGGTCCGATACAACAGGAATGAGCTGAAGGCCGACTGCTGCTCTCTGTGGATGGCGACCCCTGAGGCATAGAGAGCGGCCCTCCTATCTACTCCGGCGTTTGCGAGAGTTGACGTAGAGACATGGCCTCTATTGTGCGATTATTTCGACTCCCAACACAAACAGGTATGTATTTTAAATGTAATTCATTGTTTATGATATTATTTATTTCTTTGTGTTCCTTAACTAGAAAACTAAATGTTAATGCGTTGTGCAGAAACAGGCCGCTCAGAATACAGAGAACAGGAAGTCGGCGAAGAGGGGTCGCCCCACTTACACAGGTGGCTCGAGGAATATTACTCGAGCCATGGAGTTATCGGTAAATTACAATAGACCGACCTTTCTGAAATTCTGCAATATTAAGAGTTATTTTATAATATTTCTAATATTAAGAGTTATTTTCTAATATTGCAGACAGCTCGGACCGTGGCGCAAGGTGGTACACCGAGCGTGCTGTCCGCATATCTTGCCATCCACGGCACCTCGACAGATCCCGCCACGGGCGAGCTTCGATATCCCGACGTCGCTATCCAGGAGTATTGAGTAAGTGTTAAATATTTATTCTACCCATATTTGAAATTTTAGTTTTGGAAGCTTCAAGTTTAAATTTTATACTTATACTTTACTGCTTAATGTGGGTGTAGGAGCGGGTAGTTGAGCAGGTCGAGGCCTCGGGGATCGATTTTACCGGACAGAACGATCCGAGGCCGCTGACCCCAGTTCTGGACGCCACACACAGAGGGCACCATAGAGGTTGGGAGAGAGGCCGGGGAATGGGCCTTAGCAGGGCCCATATGAGGTTGGACTCCACCCCGGCGGTTACTTCCTCCGTCTCTAGTGAGCGACGTGTCCAGCAGGAACTGGAGAGCTTGAGGGCCACCGTTGAGGAGTTGAAGGAGATGCTGGTATGTATACTACTTTATAGTAAAATATTATGTCATATTATACATATCAACATATCCATAATTAGTACGTAGCTTGAGCTTATTTGGTTTTAGACTTAGGTTTGATTAATCATACATACATATGTAATTAAAATAAACAACGGTTATCCAAACTAGATATCCAAATGGGATTTCGAAATAACTTGATAATAATACGAATTCGAGTAATACATAGTTCTTACACGCTTCTTACACACGTTTGGTCCAGACGCGACAGGGGCAGAGGCATGCATCTCCTTCGGCTGCGGCTCCGCAAGCCACTACATTGGCTGCGGTTCCGCAGACAGCTCCTATAGCTCCACCGCCCGCTCAGACTCTCGCAGCCGCGGCTCCGCAAGCGACTCCCTCGACGGCGGCTGTGCATACCACATCGCCAGCTCCACAGGACGCTCAGACTCCCGCTCGCGCCGAATTGCAAGGTTTATTGACCGAGGAGCAGGCGCGCGTTATTCTATCGTTATTCAGAGGTGGAGCTGGACCGAGCTAAGGTAGCTTTTTAGTTCTTATTTTTTGAAACATGTATTTATTTATATCATACATATTGTACTACATTTTGAAACGATATTGATATTGATATTGGTTTATATTTATATCATATTCAGTATTTGGGTTTCTTTTGTATATTATATGCGTGCGATGTGATTATGAATACTGCGATAAATGTTGTGTGATGATTAATTTTATATTTTATTGATATATATATTATTGTGCACAGGGCGAGAAAAAATAAGGCAGCCCCTTTTTAAAAAAAAACAGATAATGTGTACCTACGGATTAATCCGTAGGTACACATGTTGCCCCTACGGTTTAAACCGTAGGGGCAAAATATCAGCAGGAACTGATATTTCCCCCCTGATCTCAGTGTCAAGGGGGTTGGTCTTGCCCCTACGGATATATCCGTAGGGGCAAACAAAGACCCCTACGGCTATTTCCGTAGGGGCAAAATATCAGGATTCCTGATATTTTGCCCCTACGGATAAGTACCTACGGATTTATCCGTAGGGGATACTAATTGGCCCTACAGATAAATCCGTAGGTACAGTTAATATAATTAAAATAACCATAAATAAAATAACTTTTTTCCCCTACGCCCTAATCCGTAGGTGCAAATGTACCTACACAGAACTCCGTAGGGGCAAGTTTTTGACCGTAGGGGCAAGTTCAGGGCTTCAACTTGCACCTACGGCATTTTCACCTACAGATGAATTTTTTGCCACTACGGATATATCCGTAGGGACAGTGGGTTGCCCCTACGGGTAAATCCGTAGGGGCAACCCTTATTTCTAGTAGTGACTCAGGGGACATTCTTACTCGACATGATAGTATTCTATCTGGTTGCACTTTTATCTTGACATGTTCATTTGATCATACTTTCATTCATTTGGTACATGTTAATATAGCCCTTAGGATATGCAGGACTACTGAGATTATGATGCAGATCATACTAGTAGGACATGTGTAGTGATCAGTCGAAAATATTGTATTTTTAACACGTCAATTTCCCTATCATTTGCACTCATCTAGTAGTGTTCGGTTTGCATATTACACATATTACCAAAACAGTCGTAAAATACCATATTACCTGTGTTGTATACTAAAACCGGTATTTTAAGGGAAATTGTGTATTTATCATGGCACCACATCATTCTTGTGTAGCGCAACACTTGTTTCGGAGTCTGTGCAGGAAATTCCAGGAGAAAAGCCAAAATTGTCATAGTGCTGATCAAAATTATGCCAACTCAAGGACTTGAGATCTGGTAGCAATCTAGAAGGAATTGTGAGAATAAACATATCAGAAAAATACAAAGAATTCAGCAGTAATCAGCATAGGAAATATAAAGCAGTAAACTCCCCACATGACCGCGGAGGAGGCACGAGCCGCGGATCCACGGTGGATATGCCACGTCATCATTTCTAATTTGCTGCATAATACTTCCCTCAGTGCCTACACTTCAGCAAGCTATGTCAAATTCCAGATAACTCTCGAAGCTTCTGCCAGATCAGCAAAGATCATTAAGCAGGCTAATCATGATTAAGCTCCAAACTTCCAAAGCAAGCCAACTAACAACCTAGTTCTAGAAGCTCCCTCCAACAAACTACTTCTAGAAGCCTCTCCCTATAACAAACTTTTGGAGGGAAATTTGAAATTTAAAATCCTAGATCTAGGGTTAGGATGTCTATAAAAGGAAACCTAGATCTTGGGTTAATGGTTAATCTTCATCTCCCCCAAATTCAATACATGTTGAGTGACACAACTTGTAAACCCTAACCCTAATTCCAATTCCAATCCAAGATAAATAATTCTGAGTTCAATCAAAGCAAGAAGCCTAGATCTTTTAGAGAGCGAAGTCGATCTTCATCCGTGCAAGTGATCCAAGCCGATCCGCGACTCAAGGAGCCGAGCGACGCTAAATTCAACGATCAAAGTTCCTTCCTCTTGTAGTTCTTGAGAGTTGTACCTAATTGTTGATATAATAAAGGTGACAATTCTTTTATCTTGCTTATCTTTTGAATTCGAGCATTATGATTCAATCTAGATTCTTGAATGTTTGTTTTGCGATAATGCTTGAGTAAAACTCCGCTCGTAAAGGAATCGAGACGATCGATAGAATGATGATGATTTAGATTCTTTTACAATTCTTAAATCCTATAACGTTTGTAAATTCTTGTGAATCAAGTGATCGATGACCTAGTTTCGATGCGATGCTTTCTTGATTGTGTTCGCTCGAAACTAGAGATCAACGATCGATCATTTGATTTTCTAGAAGCTAGTTTGCGAATGAGATTCATCGAAAGGAAAAAGGATAAGATGAGGAAACCGTAGTTCTTCGCAAGATCCTTAACCTCGATAAATCGTCATCGATCTAGTATCAATTCGTTAATGGATAAGAGTATGTAATCATTAGATCTCATCACATCTATAGATCCGATCTACTCCTACGAGCCACACTTCGAATCTTGATTGTTGATTTGGAAATCATCACATATCAATTCTTGATTTTAATGTTTTCTTAAATCTAGATTTTTTCTAATTCTTGAACTTCAATTTACAAATCATGAATTGTTTGTATTCTTTTCTTTAAAGTTTCAACTCATCTAAATCGAAACACGAACGATTACACTTTCCCTGTGGACGATCCGCACTTACTAACGCGCTACAATCGACACCGTTATTGATTGCGGCCAAATAATTTTTGGTTGTGATTTCTAAACATATTTTCTACCTACACACCGAGATTTCATATCAATCAAATGGCGCCGTTGCCGGGGATCATTTGAACTACACAATTCGAAATCGTTCAATCAAATGGCGCCGTTGCCGGGGATCGTGTGCTAATTGTTCGTATTTTGAAATTTGAGTTGAAAAGTTTATTCCATCTATATTTTTAGATCTAAATTCGCACAAACCCTAAACGTGTTGTTGTGATTTGTTGCGAGGAAATCTGGAATTTGTGGAGCTTTAGAAAAAAATTTCAGAGCTTTCCAGAGAGCTCTTGAGGTGAACAGGAGCTTGTGCACAAATTTCTGTGCAGTGATTCCAAGATCCCATCGCGGAAGCGCGGCAATAGGCGACTCCTGCGGCTGAATCGCGGCGGCCCTGTAGGAACACTGTACCAAAGTTCTCTGGTAATTTCTCAACTTTCATATCTCCTTCCATGTCTGCTCCAAATAACAATTTGCTGCAGGTTTCTTTGCAAATAAATTGTAGCGCCGCAAAAGCAAAGAAAAAGTGTGCGTGTTTTGATTTCTTGGTTGTTTGCATATCAATACGGAAATTAAGGGGCAAAGACCAAATTCAGATTAGGTGGGGAGTTCATTACCCTTCCTAAGCCCCAAAAATCACAAACTTGCATCCGCATTTACCCTCATTAACTAAAAAAGATCTAGAGATGACTCTAAGGACTATCGCGCTCACTTAGGATAGAAGAAGGCCGTGGGTAATTCATTGCTTATCCGTGTTTCTTTTGTGGTGTCTAAGGCAAATGTGTCTAAGGCTAGTGATTATTAATTAGGCCCACTACTTACGTAGTGGAGTACCTTCCCACTTACCTAGCACTTACCTAGCCACAGGGGAGACAAAGAAGCAGTGGAGGATTTATCTTGCGACTTGTCTTTTGGCAGTTAGGAGCGGTCTAGAACTTTGACCTAGGCGACCAATAGAATTAGGGTTTTGCTTGTTGCATTTGTTGTGATCGCATCATTTTTTCAAAAAGCCGTATACTTTTTTCAAAACAAAAACCAAAAAATTCATTCATTTCCCCTAATTATATTTTCACGCTGCCACTTGTACTAACCCTTTTTAGTGCAAGATAGGCTGGACACGGGATTCTAGTGCCCGTTTAGTCTGCGTCCCCCCGATCGACTCCGAAGTCGGTATTTCTACATTTACCTTTTCCTTACCCACCACCACACCCACATTGATGGATCCTTCTCCATCGAACTTCTTTACCACTACTCTGCCGCCGTCCGTTGGTGCGCAAAATCCACCCCGCATCTCTCTCCAAGAGAGGTGCTATCCTGCACGAGGTCCTCTTTCGACCTGTCTCTCCATTCCACCAGCCAACGGGGACAATTTTGAAATAAAACCCCAATACATCAACCTTCTACCAAAATATCACGATCTCGAGTCTGAAGACGCATATTCTTTTATCACCAAATTTGAAAATGTATGCGCAATGATGGGTACTTCACAGCTTTCTGTGGATGCTATGCGTCTTCGTCTTCTCCCATTTACCTTGTGCGATATAGCCGAGATGTGGCTTTACAACACTACCGCACATTCCATTTCAAATTGGGAAGAATTCGTCAAAGCATTCCTTAAGAAATTCTACCCACATCATAAAACAGCTCGAGTCCGTAGCAAAATAAATCAATTCACCCAGCTTCCAAATGAAACATTCTCAAAATGTCTTGAACGCTTCAAAGATCTGTTAGTCCAATATCCATATTACGGAATCCCTAGATGGGAACTGTGCAGAATCATTTATGAGGGCATTAATCCTAACACAAGACAGACCCTTGAATCCATGTATCAAGGCAACTTCATGACCAAAGATGATGGGGAAGCCTGGAATTTTTTAGAAGATTTCGCTGAAAAATCCTTACAGTGGGAGGGTGTGAGTCAATCGTCTAGGGTTGTCAATAACCAATCAGATGTTTCCATAGGAGTTAGAGCTGAAATTTCAGCTATAAATAAGAAACTCGAGAATATGGAAAACAAATTTTTAGTTGCCGCCCTAAATCAAATGTCACTCTCCAAAACTGTATGTGGATGTTGTTCTGATCCTTCTCATCTCACGGAAGAATGTCCACTAAATTCTCCGTTTCAAGGTCACGAGCATACCAATGCTGCTTTTCAAAGACCTAGAAACGATCCATTTTCATCCACATATAATCAGGGTTGGAGGAATCACCCTAACTCTGCTTGGAACCAATCACAAACTCAAAACACGGTTCCAAACCAAAACAATTTCCAAAGGGTCCCTCTACCACAACAGCAACCACCACAATTAAGTCAGCACCCCTTCCAATTACAAAACTTCCAAAATCCGGTCAACACACCCGCACCGTCTAGTCCTTTACAGTTGACCGGAACTGATGAATCCTCTTCATTTGCACAATACATGAATTTGGTCCTAACAAATATCAAGCAAGTTTCGGCTGAGATGAAGTCTTCCGTCGATAAAATTGAGAAAAACTCCACCTCCCAGGTGGAGAGTATCAAATCGATGGAAGCAGAAATTGCAAGATTAAAAACCGAAATGAGTGCAAGAGAGAAAGGGAAAATTCCAGCTTAACCCCTACCCAATCCTAGCTATTCACATCATGTGAATGCAATCACGTTGAGATCTGGAAGAGTGCTTGACAATCACTTTGGGGAAGAGATTGATGACACTGAAAAATCTATCGATGATACCCCGGCTGAGACCTTTCCTTCCACTTCTACTTCTAATTCTGACCCCAGTTCTTCTACCCCACCACCTTCTTGCGAGCCTATTCTTCGTTTCCCACAAGGCTCTCCACCTCAGCCCATCTCTTCTAGTTCTCCACCGACGATCCCCATTTCTATTCTGGGATCGGTTCCACACGTACTTTCTTCTCCTATGATGGACCCAGCACTTATTGCTAAAGCACCTTATCGTAATCGGTTAAGGGCTAACAAATCGAGTCCACATATGGAGAAGATTATGGACATGTTTAAGCAAGTTAACATCAACATCCCTCTCCTAGATGCTATCCAACAAGTTCCGTCCTATGCGAAAACTCTTAAGAACTTGTGCACTAGGAAGAGGAAGACTCAAGTGCCCAAGAAGATATTCATGGCGAATACCGTAGACACGGCTTTCCCCCAACAAGTACCGAGGAAACGTAAGGACCTGGCTTTCCTACTATTTCTATTTCTATTGGGGGAAAACACATTAACCGTGCTCTACTAGACCTTGGCGCTAGTGTTAACTTGCTTCCATACTCGGTTTATGAGCAACTATGTATCGGAGTGTTAAAGCCCTCGAGCATAACTCTCCAGATGGCTGACCGATCAATCACCAAACCTAGGGGTGAACTGGAGGATGTGTTAATAAAAATCGGGGAATTTGTATTCCCTGTGGACTTTATTGTAATTGATACACAGCCTGTAGCGAACCCACAGAATCAAATTCCGGTGATTTTAGGTCGCCCCTTTTTGGCCACTTCCAACGCTATCATCAACTGTCGTAATGGTTCTATGACCCTATCTTTCGGGAATAGGTCAATTGAGCTGACCATTTTCAAGTTGGGAAGTGTACCCTCTGATCCTCATACTCAGGTCTGTTCTGTCGACTTAATGGATGTCGACAGCAGCGAATTTGATGATCCTCATGATACCGATCTTGACTCTTTTCATACGTTGTTGTTTGACCTAACTATGTATCATACACATACGGACATTTCCCCCGAGATGTCCGGGTCAACAACTAACACTGATTATGAACTGCTTTTAGAGTCTGAAGATCACCCCGCACTTTGTGATGACATTATTCTTCGGGGTATTGATGAAACTTTTGAGGAGATCTTCGCTGATGAACTCGCATTTTTGAATGATACGGGTGTTGAGATGAATCATCTCCCAATCAATGAAATTGAACCTCCACCCCTTCTTCTGAACTGTAAAAAGAATGCGAGTAATCCATCACATTCACTGCATCGTCTCTCCAAAACGAGACGCAAACACATTCTATTCCACCATTTACCTTTTCCCCACTTCTTCTTCCACCAACCAGAGCACTGCATTGATAAAATTTTCGAATGGTTGGTGTTAACTTTTGGTCTTTGCAAAGCTTGGCATCGACCAATGATTCTTGACCCCCTCATGTGATTTTCAAAGATTAACATTGCTTAATTCAAGTTTGGGGGGTATAATCTGGCTCTTGAAAAGAAAATTTTTACTGAAAATAATGAGCCAAAAATAAGTTTGGGGAAGGATTTTCACGATCGTATTTTGTTACCCCCATTAATAAATTTCCTCCCAGGCTTACAGGTTTTTCGAGAATTAGCAGAAGGCAACAGAGAGGACACTGTTGAAAACAAGTTTGGGGGAGGTTTGTGCTTATTTTCGTATCATTTGCATCATACTTTGCATAAGAACAAAACATTTTTGAAAACCTATAAAAATTTAAAAAAAATTCAAAAAAATAAAAATATCTTTGTACATAAATAAGATAATAAAAGATTAGATAGTGAAAAATTACATCCATGAGATTGGAAAAATTTAAGAAAACCAAGAAAATTAGAAGTTTTCTTATACGAACTAGTAATAAGTAGTTATGAGCCATTGTCCCAAGGGTTAGTAAGATGAAGAAAGTCACTAGTCAGAGGATAAAAATAAGTCTGAAAAATAGTTCCTATTCTGGAAGCCAAATATTTTGAACGTTGATACCCTATTATTCGCACTTACACACGTCTTGAAGCTCGGGATAGTAGAGGATACCTTGAAATGCTCTTGTCTAAAAGCCAAAAGTATTAAGGAAATAAAAAAAATGAATAAAATATAAAGTGGTGAGAAAAATGAACACTGGTTTTGTTATCGCCAAAGCAGCAATAAAAAAATATAGCGAGGGTGCCTCTTCACCTAGTGCCTTAGACCAACTGGTCTGGGAGTCACTGCTAAGCATTAGGTGGTGTAAGAAGAGGAAAAACACCAAATAAGCAAGCACATGAGTAATCGGTCGGTTAGTACCTCAAGAAGTATTAACGGTCGCATGAAAGTGTGTGAGCAAACTCATCTAAATATTCATTAATTAAAAAGTACTGAGGCAGATGGACAAAAGTATGATAGCTTGAATTGAATTCTCTGGGTGTAGGGATGTCTTTACACACACGTAGGGTTATATAATCGATGTTTGGAAAAAAGATAGGAATGAAGAAGAAAGACGATGTTTTATTGAGAGATGATGTGATTTCCGACATCTTTTCATGACTATTAAGATAGGTCTCATGACAACCGAAAAGCTAGCTTAGTTGGAAACCCTAATTTTCAAAGCTTTTCTCTTACAATTCTTATCTTTAAATGTAATATTCACTATCTTCTTTTTATTATTGGATTTTGTGGGTGTAATCCACTGAAAACCCTCAGGAGACAACACTCCTACTAGGGACACCTAGAGGTTTAAAGGCATGTTGCACGTGCTCAGTGCAATCGTGTTGCCTACGAAAGTGTGTTAGTTAGTTTTTCTCTTTCTTTATTTTCTCCTTCTCTTTTAATAAAACAGTTCGCTCGAGACGACCGAAAATAAGTTTGGGGGAATTTGATCAGTCGAAAATATTGTATTTTTAATACATCAATTTCCCTACTATTTGCACTCATCTAGTAGTGTTCGGTTTGCATATTACACATATTAGCAAAACAGTCGTAAAATACCATATTACCTGTGTTGTATACTAAAACCGGCATTTTAAGGGAAATTGTGTGTTTATCAAGGCACCGCATCATTCTTGTGTAGCGCAACACTTGTTTCGGAGTCTGTGCAGGAAATTCCAGGAGAAAAGCCAAAATTGTCATAGTGCTGATCAAAATTACGCCAACTCAAGGACTTGAGATCTGGTAGCAATCTAGAAAGAATTGTGAGAATAAACATATCAGAAAAATACCAAGAATTCAGCAGTAATCAGCACAGGAAATATAAAGCAGTAAACTCCCCACGTGACTGCGGATCCACGGCCTGAGGAGGCACATGCCGCGGATCCGCGGTGGATATGCCACGTCATCATTTCTTATTTGCTGCATAATACTTCCCTCAGTGCCTACACTTCAGCAAGCTATGTCAAATTCCAGATAACTCTCGAAGCTTCTGCCAGATCAGCAAAGATCATTAAGCAAGCTAATCATGATTAAGCTCCAAGCTTCCAAAGCAAGCCAACTAACAACCTAGTTCTAGAAGCTCCCTCCAACAAACTACATCTAGAAGCCTCTCCCTATAACAAACTTTTGGAGGGAAATTTAAAATTTGAAATCCTTGATCTAGGGTTAGGAGGTCTATAAAAGGAAACCTAGATCTAGGATTAATGGTTAATCTTCATCTCCCCCAAATTCAATACAAGTTGAGTGACACAACTTGTAAACCCTAACCCTAATTCCAATTCCAATCCAAGATCAAGAATTCCGAGTTCAATCAAAGCAAGAAGTCTAGATCCTTTAGAGAGCGAAGCCGATCTTCATCCGAGCAAGTGATCCAAGCCGATCCGCGACTCAAGGAGCCGAGCGACGCCAAATTCAACGATCAAAGTTCCTTCCTCTTGTAGTTCTTGAGAGTTGTAACTAATTGTTGATATAATAAAGGTGACAATTCTTTTATCTTGCTTATCTTTTGAATTCGAGCATTATGATTCAATCTAGATTCTTGAATGTTTGTTTTGCGATAATGCTTGAGTAAAACTCCGCTCGTAAAGGAGTCGAGACGATCGATAGAATGATGATGATTTAGATTCTTTTACAATTCTTAAATCCTATAACGTTTATAAATTCTTGTAAATCAAGTGATCGATGACCTAGTTTCGATGCGATGCTTTCTTGATTGTGTTCGCTCGAAACTAGAGATCAACGATTGATCATTTGATTTTCTAGAAGCTAGTTTGCGAATGAGATTCATCGAAAGGACAAAAGATAAGATGAGGAAACCGTAGTTTCTTCGCAAGATCCTTAACCACGATAAATCGCCATCGATCTAGTATCAATTCGTTAATGGATAAGAGTATGTAATCATTAGATCTCATCACATCTATAGATCCGATCTACTCCTACGAGCCACACTTCGAATCTTGATTGTTGGTTTGGAAATCATCACATATCAATTCTTAATTTTAATGTTTTCTTAGATCTAGATTTTTTCTAATTCTTGAACTTCAATTTAGAAATCATGAATTGTTTGTTTTCTTTTCTTTAAAGTTTCAACTCATCTAAATCGAAACACGAACGATTACACTTTCCCTGTGAACGATCTGCACTTACAAACGCGCTACAATCGACACCGTTATTGATTGCGGCCAAATAATTTTTGGTTGTGATTTCTAAACACATTTTCTACCTACACACCGAGATTTCATATCAATCAAATGGCGCCGTTGCCGGGGATCATTTGAACTACACAATCCGAAATCATTCAATCATGTAGTTTATGAGCATATCCTTGAAATGTTCTTAGTCGTGGGTGTATCGAGACTGGGCATCGATATTACCAGAGTAGACTAGCGTATATGTTGCTTGTCCCATATGATGGGCGATGGATAATCCCATATCCATTGGTGTGGTGACACCAAAGACCGTATACGGGTGCTCAATGAAACTGGGTACACTGAACGGACTCATCGAGAACTCCTATGTAGTATTATATCTATCTTCGGATAGCAGTTCTTAGGTGACACTGGTATAGGTTAGTGTGTATACCCGAGATCATCATAAATTCTTGTATGCCTCCCACTGTACTTTGATCTTCACCCTACCACGGCTCTACTGAGTAGTGCACACAGGTGGATTTTTGTTACAGTCCTGAGGCACATGGAGGCAATGAGCGATAGGAGGGGTTTCGTCTCTCCCGGTATTGGGGGTTGATGTTGCAACATCTACGATTGGCTATAACAGGAAGTCCCTGACCAGGGCTGCTGATATTTACTGATAAGTGTTATCAGTAGTTTTTCGATCTGTTATGAGGCATATACCGGCATGAGTTATTGGGTTATTGAGGTCGACGATACCATCCCTAGAGTCACATATGCAACATATCTGACGAAGAGACCGTACTGTACGGTAAGTGTTATCGGTTGGCTCGACTGGAGTTTTAGCAGGTTTGCTTGTGTTTCTTCTGATCGCTCAATACCTGGAAGCCGTTACGTACAGCTTGTGCCACTGACGGTTTTTGGGCATGTGATGTGATCGCTGCCTGCTGCTAGCGTATTGACGAGTCTTAGAATCCCACAAAGAGGTCTCCTAACTCAGGCGAAAAGATGTGTGGTGCATATGAGATGCACGGGAGCTCGATTAAATGCGTTTATAGGATACCGTATTTTAATCGTGCGTTTTCTATTGGACGGGTCGAATGTGATATGACCGGGTTATTAAATCTAGTGTTGATTTAATATTAAATCCATTAGCTCATTTATTAAAACTTTATGATGCATGCATGAGTGTATGTATATGTTGATATGGATGCACACATGCAAGCATACATGTGTCATGGTTGATCATACAATGATGGTGTGTTCCTATCAGAAAATTGCATTCTAATACCGTTCATTCATTATCTAATTGTTGTATTTATCGGTATTATTGACCAGTGTCTGCTCAGTATTACAGATTAGAGGTATCCATGACAAAATACTGGAAATACATCCAACAGCACGGATATATCACTTGAGGGAAGACACTGCGACCAGAAACGCTAACCAACCGATACTTCAGGAGTTCCTTTATGCAACAAGTTGTGTACACATTTTTTTTTAAATGGTCCAACACAACAAGTGTGTACACAAGACTTTTAAGCACATGTGGATATGATTCTATATGCAATCATCAAGGATATGATTTTATATGAAATCAAGGATATGATTTTATATGCATATGATATTATATGCATTCAAGACTAAAAAGCATGTGTTCAAATCAAAGGCAATCAAACAAATCAGCATGAGCCATAATGGGGCAGATATGAATATTTCTTTCTGAGCCTATAAATAGAGACCAGAGGGAAGAGGAAAGGGTAGCTTTTTCTTTAGTTCTATCTTAGAATTCTTGTAATTTTTCTTTTCATTCTTGAGCTCTTTCCCCTTTGTCTTGACCTTGCAACTTCTCATTTAGAACTTGCAAGCTTAAGGCTTAGGTTCTTGACTTCAAGTTCTCTTGTAACAAGTTTGTTCTTCAATAAAAGTTCGTATTTTTATTACATGTCTTGTTCCACTTTACATGATT
Organism: Agapanthus africanus; assembly: GCA_030015575.1. Classification (NCBI taxonomy): domain Eukaryota; kingdom Viridiplantae; phylum Streptophyta; class Magnoliopsida; order Asparagales; family Amaryllidaceae; genus Agapanthus; species Agapanthus africanus. Next base: position 200,955,817 of record CM057343.1, on the reverse strand, counting down.
TCAATTGTGAAATTCATGCCTTGCTTTGATCTTGCAACCGCTTAAGTGAGCTTGCAACCTTAAAGCTTGGTATTTGGATCTCACACGTTGCCGGGGATTGAACACTGGGAGATAAAACGCTTGAACTCATCGGTTCTCTTTTCCTCTTTATTTCATTGCATGTTTTTATGTATCTTCTCTTTTCTTTCTTGTTAATTTGTAAATATGTGTGAGTAATCTTTTCACTTGTTAAGGGTGTAATATGTTAGATCGTATTCGAAGATTTTATTTGTCCAAACTTTAAAACCTAAAACTTGCCTATTGAAACTTCGTGAAAATCACCCGCAACTCCGCTCACTAGGCATCCTATCCTACCCCGATAGTGATGATTCCTAATCATGACCGGATTGCCCGTGGTTTGCCGAAGGCTAAAATCAAGAGATAACAACGGAAGGACAAGGGACAAGGAAAACGGATTTAGCGAAATACCGCAAATACCGTATTTCAAGTTCCCTAATCCGCGTTGTTACCTATTGCTTTAGTATCAATACCAAGTCGGGGCTATAAGGAATTGGCAAACATCACCTTCATACAATCTAACTTATTACTACCCTTAACAAGCCCTTTTTATTCATATCTTTGTTACGACAATTAGTTAACCAACAAATCAAAACACGGAATTAACTCGTTAAAACAAGCAATAAGAAACTTACCATCTCCCTGCGGACGACCCGTATTCATCGCGGCTCGCTACAAGCGACACCGTTTTGATTGCGGTAATTTCAGAATTCTTTTTAAACACGACACAGTTAGAGCGTGACAATCAAATGGCGCCGTTGCCGGGGAGACGGTAACGCTTTTTATACTTGTAGTTTCGGGTTAAATTTGTGCATATTCTGTATAAAACTAACTTCTAACACATTCAAACAAATAACCATTCTTTTTGAAACCAACCACAAACACAAATAAAATTCTTTTCTTCTCTGGATTTGAATTCTGCTAACACTCTGATTTTCTTAATTATTTGTGTTCAGAATTGTGGTTGTTAATATTGCTTTTTGGCTCAAATATCCGTATTTTTCCAACATATGCAGATTTGACGGATTTTGAGCAGCGATCATACGGAACAAAGGGGCATTTTCAAGTGCAAAGGAGGGTGAACACTCAGTGCCAAAGATCCGGGTAGTTAGACCCGCGCAAGCGAACCATTCGACCACTCGGAGGCAATATCAACACGAGTTTCTGAAACTCGTGCTTTTTGGTACGTATTTTTCTAAACTTCCCCTCTCAAACCCGACGCTCCAATATTCTTGTCTTTGCAGGATTCTTAGCAAAAATCGCCGGAAAAAGCCAAAAAAAAAACTAACCGTATTTGTTGCAGCGCCGCATTAAAAGTAAAAAACGATAACTGATTGCTTGAAAACAAAACTTGGTTGAATTTTGCGCATTGCATCATTTAATACGGATTTAAGGGGCTCTAACACCAATCCAGATTGGGTGGGGATTTCATCACCCTTCCCAGGACCCCAAAAATCACTAAAGTATATGCATTGTCCATTGTAAATTAAAAAGTACTAGACTTCAGCCCTAAGGACTTCGCGCTCATTAGGAGAAGATAAACCGTGTTTAGAACCTCGCTTAACGGTATATTGTTTACGGGGTGTCTAGGAAAGTGTTAAAGGCGCAACCGCCGAAAGAGAAAGGGTTACTTAATTAAGGAACTTCGCGAAAGCGTTGGACAACCTCCCCTTATCTCTGCACTTACCTGGCCTTGTGATCAGTGTATTTTTAAGCCCGTTTCTCGACACTGTTTAACTTCAACAATCAAGTTCTGGAGCAGGTCTAGTAGACCTAGGTTACCCTAGATCTAGGTGTGATTGTGCATATCTTGTTTGTGATTGCTTAAGCCGTATATCCGTACATATTTCTGTAAATCTCCTTCTTAAAAAAAAAGGAAAAATCAAAAACTTTTATAAAAAAAACTTGCCCTTAGTCGCCAAATCCATTTTTCACCCATCACCCATCGCCTTTCTCCATTGATGTTTTCTTACCCTCACCTTCTCCGCTTTGACTATACTAAACTCGTTTAGTGTATGTCCGCTTGGACTCGGGACACTAGCGCCCGTCTAGTCCGCGTTACGTTAGTCGCTACCGACTACGCGATCGACTCCGAAGTCGATACTCCTTCCACTCCTCTTTCATCCCTACCTTTGCCGGCCAACTCCGACGTTGACCGGAATTCTGTTCATACTTCTTCACCTTCACCTTCGCTTTCACCAACCTCTTCTTCCGCGATGTCGGGATTCAATCCGAACATCTCTTTGACCACCCCTGGATTGGCTCCACCTCCTACGGAGACCAATATCCCACCACCTCCGCCTGTTGTAGCGCCGCAGCGAATCGTGCTCCAGGATCGTTTCTACCCCACCCGTTCTGCACTTCCCACCTGCCTTTCTCTTCCTCTGGCCAATGGGGACAACTTTGAAATTAAGCCCCATTTCATCAACATGCTTCCACGTTTTCATGGGCTTGAATCTGAAGATGCCTATATCTTCATCAACAAATTTCAAAACGTCTGTGCCATGATGAAAACCACCCAGCTGTCGGACGATGCTATACGTCTACGGGTCATTCCGTTCACTCTATGCGATCTCGCTGAAAAATGGCTGTATAGCACCGCTTCCCATTCCATAACCAGTTGGGATGAGTTTGTTAAAGCGTTTCTCAAAAAGTTTTATCCAAATCACAAAACTGCAAGGATTCGCAATGAAATCAATCAATTCTCCCAGCTTCCTTCTGAACCCTTCTGGAAGTGCTTTGACCGGTACAAAGACCTTCTTGTTCAGTGTCCTCACCACGGTATAGAGAAATGGCAACTTTGCCAAACCTTATACGAGGGCCTGAACCCAGCAACGAAGCAGTTGTTGGAAACCATCTGTCAGGGCCACTTCCTATCCAAATCTGACGAGGAAGCATGGCAATTCTTTGACGACCTTGCGGAGCAAACGCTACAGTGGGAGAGCACGAGACCGACGACTTCTTCTTCTTCTACCTCCACTTCTACCGGTCAGTCTAGGGTAGGAATTCATCAACTTGACGTCTCTATTGCAATGAAAGCTGAAATGGCTGCAATAACTAGAAAGCTTGAAGCGATAGAGAGCAAATTTTCTTCTCCTGCTCCTAGCCCTGTTCTTCCACTTCGTACCATCTGCGCTTGTTGTTCCGATCCTTCTCATTTAACCGAAGAGTGTCCTTACAATTCTCCATCTCAAGGACAGGATCAGGTTAATGCTGCATTTCAGCAAAGACCAAGGAATGATCCGTACTCTTCCACGTACAATCCCGGTTGGAGGAACCACCCCAATTTCGCCTGGAATCAGAATCAGAATCAATTCCAAGGCAACCACTTCCAAAGGCCCCCTCCACCGCAACAACAAGCGCAACAACAAACTCAACATCAATATCAGCAGCCCTTCCAACCCCAGCCTTTCCAAAACCAGACGAACAACTTTGCACCCAACAACTCTTTTCCACCAAACAACTTTGTTCCGTCAAACAACGATAAGGTTTCCTTGCTCGAGCGAAGTCTGGAGGCGTTTGTTAAACAATCGACTCAATCCACCGCCAATATCCAGTCTTCGATTCAATCTTTAGTGCAACACACTGCCGCACACGGGCAAAGCATCAAGACCATCGAGGCCCAGATTGCACAGCTGAACGCGGCCTTAAGCGAGCGAGAGAAGGGGAAGCTCCCGTCCCAGCCATTTCCAAATCCCGGTCACCCACATAATGCACATGTTGCTCTTGAACAACAAAACCATAATGTGAGTGCCGTGACTACACTGAGATCGGGGAGGATGCTGCAAAACAACATTGGCACACGGATCAACGATGACACCCCGGCCGCTTCTTCTTCTTCTTCTTCTCCTTCTTCTTCTTCATCTTCTGAGCCTATTCTCCGTTCTTCACAAGGCTCTCCTTCCTCTTCTTCTATGAACGGACCCACTTCTCACTCCATGAAAACACCTATTCTGGGATCCGGTCCAACTCCACAATCTCCTCCTCCAGCATTAGACTCAACCAATTTTCAAAATGTTCCATTTCCAAACCGGTTGAGATCTAATAAACAAAATCCTCAAATGGAGAAGATTCTGGAGTTATTTAAGCAAGTTAACATTAACATTCCTCTTTTAGATGCTGTCCAACAAGTCCCGTCTTACGCGAAAATCTTAAAGGACTTGTGCACGAAAAAGAGGAAATCTCAGGTGCCCAAGAAAGTTTTCTTGGCTAGTGCTGTGAGTGATGCCCTTACCCAATCTTTACCACAAAAACGGAAGGACCCTGGCTGTCCTACGATTTCAATTACCATTGGGGATAAGAACATCAACCGCGCACTATTAGATCTTGGTGCCAGTGTTAACTTGCTTCCGTATTCAGTATACGAGCAATTAGGCGTCGGAGAGCTGAAACCCACGCACTGCACTCTCCAAATGGCCGACCGATCGATCACCCATCCTAGGGGTGAGCTAGAGGATGTGTTGATAAGAGTCGGGGACTTCATATTCCCCGTTGACTTCATTGTATTAGATACACAGCCTGTAGCTAACCCCCGGAATCAAATTCCGGTGATACTCGGTCACCCATTTCTCGCAACCTCAAATGCTGTGATCAATTGTCGCAATGGTTCGATGAACCTCTCTTTTGGAAATATGACGATTGAACTCAACATTTTTAGGTTGGGGAATCAGCCCGCCGAACCTAATGCTCATATACTGGACGTCTGCTCGATCCAGGAGATCACCCCGGAAGAGTGTGAATTCGAGGAGTTTCTGTTTGAACGCGATAACCTTGATGCCACTAGTGCGTTTCTCTTCGAACCTGCTGCTGCTTCCGCGCCCGACTACGACTACGAGTGTTTTACGTTCTCACACGATCTTAGCCGCTCACAACCCGAGTTTGAATCTTTTGACTTTCCGGATGAGTTACCTGAACCATCCAACTCGGTAGCTTACGCTCGTTTTGAACCTTTGATGGAATCCTTTGAGTTCGAGACCTTTTCTCCAATCCAGCCTTCAATCATTTCACTTCCAATTCTCGAACTCAAGCCTTTGCCGTCTCACCTTAAGTACGCTTACTTAGGTGAGAACGAGACCCTCCCGGTTATCATTTCGGCTTCTCTTGCTCCCGAGCAAGAGAAAGCCCTTCTTTCGGTCTTACACGGCAATAGGCAAGCTTTTGGCTGGTCCATGGCGGACATCAAGGGGATTAGTCCCCTGATCGTTGAGCATCATATTCATCTGATGGATGATGCCAAACCAGCCCGGGATCCATAAAGACGTCTCAATCCAGTCATGAAGGAGGCTGTGAAGAAGGAGATCGTCAAATGTCTGGATAGTGGTATCATTTACCTTATCTCCGATAGCCAGTGGGTTAGCCCCATTCATGTTGTCCCCAAGAAGTCGGGCATCACGGTCATAACCAACGAGGCGAACGAGTTAATCCCTACTCGCACCCAAACTGGGTGGCGAGTATGCATTGATTACCGAAAACTTAACGCCGCAACGCGGAAAGACCACTTTCCGCTACCTTTTATTGACCAGATGCTCGAACGATTGGCCGGACATGAGTACTATTGCTTTCTTGATGGCTACTCTGGCTATAATCAAATTCCCACCGCCGAAAAAGACCAGGACAAGACTACTTTCACTTGTCCTTTCGGCACGTTTGCATATCGTCGCATGCCCTTTGGGTTATGCAATGCGCCCGCTACCTTCCAGCGGTGTATGATGGGAATATTCTCAGACATGGTGGAGAAATTCTTGGAGATCTTCATGGACGACTTCTCCATCTTTGGCGATTCCTTTGACGAGTGTCTGCTGCATCTCGACGCTGTCCTTACCAGATGTAAGGACAAGAATCTCACTTTGAACTGGGAGAAATGCCACTTAATGGTGCGCGAAGGTATTGTCTTAAGACATATCATCTCGCAGAAAGGCATTGAGGTAGACAAAGCAAAGATTGAGGTCATTTCCAATCTTCCTCCTCCCCGATGCGTCCGAGATATCCGAGCCTTCCTTGGCCACGCTGGTTTCTATAGACGGTTTATCAAGGACTTTAGCAAGATTGCTAGGCCCTTGACTCTTCTACTGGCCAAGGACACGCCATTCGACTTCAGCCCGAGCTGTGTGGCTGCTTTTGAATCATTGAAACACTCACTCACTTCTGCTCCCGTTCTCTCTTCCCCTGACTGGACGCACCCATTCGAGATTATGTGCAATGGATCCGACTCTGCCATCGGTGCTGTCCTTGGACAACACATCAACAAGATACCGCACGTAATCTATTACGCTAGCCGAACCCTGAACGACGCCCAACTCAATTATACAACAACTGAGAAGGAATTCTTGGCTGTTGTATTTGCTTTAGAGAAGTTCAGGCCCTACCTCATCGGCTCTCCAGTCATTGTTTACACTGATCATTCTGCTCTGTGCCATCTTTTTGCGAAGAAAGATGCCAAATCTCGGCTTATACGTTGGATCCTCTTGCTTCAAGAGTTTGACCTTGTCATTAAGGACAAACGAGGATGTGAAAACGTCGTTGCCGACCATCTCTCACGACTTCCTTCTTCGCCGTCGCTTCAAATCCCGATCAATGACGTTTTCCCAGATGAACAACTCTTGACAATATCTCGCGAACCTTGGTTCGCAGATATTGTGAACTATTTGGCCACAGGGTTACTACCAACCGAATGGTCAAGTCAGGACAGACTTCGCTTTTTATCCCAAGTAAAACATTTTTACTGGGACGAACCCTATCTGTTCAAGTACTGTCCTGACCAGATTATTCGTAGGTGTGTCCCTGATGAGGAATTCAAGAGTGTGCTGTCATTTTGCCACGATCAAGCGTATGGCGGGCATTTTGGCCCCAGAAAGACAGCTGAGAAGATCTTGCAATGTGGTTTCTACTGGCCACAACTCTTCAAAGACGCTCATGACTATTGCAAGACTTGCTCCCGGTGCCAACATATGGGCCGGATATCCCGGAGAAACGAGATGCCGCTCCAACCAATCTTAGTTGTGGAGATTTTCGACGTGTGGGGGATAGATTTCATGGGGCCGTTTCCCAGCTCTTTCGGAAACTTGTACATCCTTCTAGCTGTTGATTACGTCTCTAAGTGGGTCGAGGTTGTGCCCAGCCGGACTAACGACAACAAGGTTGTCGTTAGGTTCCTTAAAGAAAACATTTTCTCCCGTTTTGGGCACCCCCGAGCGATCATTAGCGACAATGGAAGTCATTTCTGCAATAAGACTTTCGAGGCCTTAATGCGGAAGTATTCCATTAATCATAAGCTATCCACGCCCTATCACCCCCAAACCTGTGGTCAAGCCGAAGTCTCAAATCGGCAGATCAAGCAGATACTGGAGAAGACGGTTTCCAAGAACCGTAAGGATTGGTCGCTGAAACTAACTGATGCCTTTTGGGCTTTTCGCACTGCTTATAAGACCAACCTTGGCATGTCTCCCTATCGTCTTGTATACGGAAAAGCTTGCCACCTCCCTGTCGAAATAGAGCGTCGCGCATTTTGGGCGATAAAAGAGCTGAATCTATCTCTCGAAGATGCGGGCAGCCATCGGAAGCTGCAACTGAACGAACTGAGCGAGCTTAGGGATGAGGCTTACGATAACGCGGTTGTCGTTAAGAATAGAACGAAGGTGTTTCACGATAAACACCTTTTGCGCAAAACCTTCGTACCTGGTCAGCAGGTACTGCTTTACGACACCAGACTTCATTTCCATCCAGGAAAGCTCCGATCTCGCTGGAAAGGGCCGTACTTTGTGCGGAATGTGTATCCGCAGGGCGCTGTGGATTTGGAAAATCCAAAGGACGGTTCATTTTTCAAAGTGAACGGACACCGACTAAAACCGTACCTTAGCGCCGAACCAACAGAGGAGCTCCTATTCTTACAGGAGCCGGTTTACCCTGCCTGATCTTCCTCTGCCCACCTCCAAACTTCGGTTATCCAGCCAAGAACAGTGGACACTGTTCCAAATAAGTTTGGGGGTATGTATAAAGCCTTTTGTATATATTTGTGAATATTCTTTTCCATTCTTTTTCTTTTTCTTTTCTTTACAAACAAAAACAAATAAAAATTGTGTATCGCTAACCGACAATTTTTGACCCTTCAAATGATCTCTTCATGCAATGACAGTGAGGACACTGTTCAGTTTAAGTTTGGGGGTACGCTCGGTACGCATTTCTTACCTTCGCATTCATATGTATATTTTGCATCTGCATATTAAAATCCATAAAATCCATAAAAATCTGAAAATTTTCTAAAAACATAAAAACTTTTCTGTCAAGTTAGCTAGTGGGAGGACTCTGATTCAACATTTCGACGGTTTTGTTTGATAAAATAAGAATAACTAAATCTTATGTTTAGATTTTGAAAACCTGAAAAATAACTCTCCTTTGAAGTTAACTATAGCTGATATACGTCTTTACATCACATTACACGTGTCGTGAGTTTTTGGGAATTAGATGATAAGTCTTTTATGTCGAAAAACTTTTAAATGGATCAATGATTTTCTGAGGATCAAATAGGTTTGTTCTGAAATAAGTAGTGTCAAGAATAGTTTATGAAGTAAAGCGAATATGAAGGAATGTTATTGATGCCGTAATTGGAACTAAGTCTGAAAAATAACCCATCTGAAACTTGATTGGAATGATTACACACCAAACCCACTAAACACGTCTTTTATCCAAAAAATAATTGAACTGCCGGTTATATCTCCGTTCGTATTAAATCATCTGATTTTCACGCCAAACTGTCTTTTGTTTTTGGACCTGGGTAACTTGAGTAATTAAGTCCGCCGGGGTGTTTCTACACCTAATGCCCTAAAACCAACTGGTGTGGGTGCATTGGCTTAAAGCTCGCTAAGAAGCCTAGAAAGTCCAGATTAAAACAAAGTCAAGCAAGTGTTCTCTCCGAGTTAAAATTCCTAACGGTTCTTTGTGTGAGAATAATCTTGATAAAAGACAGGCTTTTTAAAAAAAATTTAGCGGAGATATGAAGGTTTTATTCTATGATAAAGACTATTGCACGATTCACAGAGGTGTGTATGAAATGAAAACAAGGAAAGGGTGGAGTGAAAAATAAGACCTAGTTTCCTGTTAAGGAAGATAGAAATTCTGAAGTTGAAACTTTTTACTGGAAAACGAAGCTTGAAAAAAATTGCTTAACTCTTTATAAAACTTATGTGATCCTTTTAAAATTTTTATCCGGGCTTAATTGTGTGATATGATGACTTTATTCGACCTTTCGGGAACATAACGACACTATTTGCACTGCGTGTGAAGACATATAAAAGCTGTAGTTAAACAAGAAGCGAGGTGTGAAAAATAAAGGGTCGATAGTCTAGACCTAGGATAATAGAATTGTTATTTTCTGAAACAAAACTTTAGGGTTTGAATCTTAGTTATTTTACAAAACTAGCTTGACCGGATTTTGTGGGTAGTATCCGCTGAAAACCCTCAGGAGACAACACTCCTCCTACTAGGGACACCTAGAGGTTTAACGGCTTGTTGCACTTGCTCAGTGCAATCGCGTTCCCTGCGAAAGTGAGGTTAGGAAATTTTTTGTGAATAAATTGATTTTGCTCGGGACGAGCAATAGATAAGTTTGGGGGTATTTTTTCATATCAGAAAATTGCATTCTAATACCGTTCATTCATTATCTAATTGTTGTATTTATCGGTATTATTGACCAGTGTCTGCTCAGTATTACAGATTACAGGTATCCATGACAAAATACTGGAAATGCATCCAACAGCACGGATATATCACTTGAGGGAAGACACTGTGACCAGAAACGCTAACCAACCGATACTTCATGAGTTCCTTTATGCAACAAGTTGTGTACACATTTTTTTCTAAATGGTCCAACACAACAAGTGTGTACACAAGACTTTTAAGCACATGTGGATATGATTCTATATGCAATCATCAAGGATATGATTTTATATGAAATCAAGGATATGATTTTATATGCATATGATATTATATGCATTCAAGACTAAAAAGCATGTGTTCAAATCAAAGGCAATCAAACAAATCAGCATGAGCCATAATGGGGCAGATATGAATATTTCTTTCTGAGCCTATAAATAGAGACCAGAGGGAAAAGGAAAGGGTAGCTTTTTCTTTAGTTCTATCTTAGAATTCTTGTAATTTTTCTTTTCATTCTTGAGCTCTTGCCCCTTTGTCTTGACCTTGCAACTTCTCATTTAGAACTTGCAAGGTTAAGGCTTAGGTTCTTGACTTCAAGATCTCTTGTAACAAGTTTGTTCTTCAATAAAAGTTCGTGTTTTTATTACATGTCTTGTTCCACTTTACATGATTTCAATTGTGAAATTCATGCCTTGCTTTGATCTTGCAACCGCTTAAGTGAGCTTGCAACCTTAAAGCTTGGTATTTGGATCTCACACGTTGCCGGGGATTGAACACTGGGAGATAAAACGCTTGAACTCATCGGTTCTCTTTTCCTCTTTATTTCATTGCATGTTTTTATGTATCTTCTCTTTTCTTTCTTGTTAATTTGTAAATATATGTGAGTAATCTTTTCACTTGTTAAGGGTGTAATATGTTAGATCGTACTCGAAGATTTTCTTTGTCCAAACTTTAAAACCTAAAACTTGCCTATTGAAACTTCGTGCAAATCACCCGTAACTCCGCTCACTAGGCATCCTATCCTACCCCGATAGTGATGATTACTAATCATGACCGGATTGCCCGTGGTTTGCCGAAGGCTAAAATCAAGAGATAACAACGGAAGGACAAGGGACAAGGAAAACGGATTTAGCGAAATACCGCAAATACCGTATTTCAAGTTCCCTAATCCGCGTTGTTACCTATTGCTTTAGTATCAATACCAAGTCGGGGCTATAAGGAATTGGCAAACATCACCTTCATACAATCTAACTTATTACTACCCTTAACAAGCCCTTTTTATTCATATCTTTGTTACGACAATTAGTTAACCAACAAATCAAAACACGGAATTAACTCGTTAAAACAAGCAATAAAAAACTTACCATCTCCCTGCGGATGACCCGTATTCATCGCGGCTCGCTACAAGCGACACCGTTTTGATTGCGGTAATTTCAGAATTCTTTTTAAACACGACACAGTTAGAGCATGACAATCATGGTGGCAATGCAAGACATACATGGTTACATATTTGTATATTTTGTTTATTTGAGAAAAGCAAAAATGGATTAATAGCATGGTTTAATTACCCATGGTTTTAGCCGATGGTTTTTCTTAACTCAAGTTACAAAATATCTAGATATTTTGTAACCATAGTTTAGCATGGCATGACCCTCACTTACTCTCTTGTATTTAGTTAGAGTTATTCATATTCTCTTGAGCTTAGCTTAAGCCATCTCCTTCTTCCACTCTCTCTCTTCAAAGCTCTCTAGGGATTTAAAAGAAAGAGAAAGAATTAAAAAGAAAAGGTTTTTATGTGAGATCCAAACCCACATCACCATTCCACTTTGTCTAGCCCACTAGTGTGGAGTGTTTGCTTCATCTTCATCCTTGATCAAGTGAAGCTTGGCGCTTGGTGCAAAGGGACTTCGTGGTGGATCATCGTGGACTTGGAAGGACACAAGCCAACCGGTTCAAACCCTACTCGATCCAAGGAATCTCAAGGAGGAGGTCTACAAAGGTTGTATTTTCTCCCCACTTAGTTTTAGACACTATATAGTATATGATACTATAGTTACTCTATTTTTCTAGTTCGATTCATGTTTGGAATTGTTTAGCACCCTCTAGATTTTTATTATAGCATGTGTGATGCAACCCTAAACCTAGTGTGGTGCTAGAGAATCCCTACAGTGGTATCACAGCCAAGCTAGAAACTTAGACGATATTAAATATTACGAAACCGAAACAACTCCGAAAATATGGATTTCTAGAACCCTGAAAAAGTGCTTTCTATCGATTTTTAAAAAGCTTAAAAAAATTATTTAAACAACTGCAGAAGCTTGTATGTACTGTACTGAGAACACAGAACAAATTTGTGGCAATTCCCTCGGAATTTGGCCGAGCACCCCTCCTCAAAACCGAGCAGGCCGGCCCATGTTGCCCAGAATCGCCTCGAATTTTTCCTATGCTCTGGTCTGTAGGTTTTGGGGTTTCAAGTGTAGTTTGTTTAGGCAAAAATTTCATATGATGCTAATTTTGCTTAGGGCCTTATTCGGAGTATTTCGTAGTCATAATATTAACATTGTATTGCTAACTTGGATGATGTTTAACAGTTCAAGGGAACATAAATCACCCCCCATTACCCTCGCTGAAAATTTCCAAGTGCTGGAATTTTCCAAGTTAAAGATATTTTAATGTTCATGCAAGTAACCCAGTGGAACCTCTAGAAGAACAAAACCCTAACTTGATTCTATGACCATGGAACTGCGGTTAAAGCTTAGGGTTTGCCGTAGTTCTATGGCGCCATAGGTGAGGCAAGTGTTGACCCTTCTACGGTTGGTCCATAGACACCGTGGCACGTTTTGAGTATGTTAGCTTTTCTCAAGTGTTGAGGTTCTGGGGTAATTTGTGGGTGTTTGTTGACTCGATAGAAACGTTTAACATTTCCTTGATATCTATGAATGTGATACAATAATTGGAATCTACACTAATTAGTTTTGTGAAAAGTAATTAGTTGCGTGTAAATCTAATATTTTGGCCTCGTTAGAATTGGGAATCTTGTTGAATTACCCGGCTTCTTTTTAAAAGGTGTTTTCATGGTTGAGACCTAAATATAAGATTTGCATTGTTAGGCATGAAATCCTGAATATGTGATATTCCGGGTTTATGATGTCTAAAGGCTGTGTCGATTCCAACTATTGTAGTTTTTCACTTTCTTTTCTGCGACCGTAAGTGTAGTATGTGGTGTATCGCCGGTTTCTGTAACATTTCAGAAAAAAAAATATTTTTGGGAATTTTTATATTTAAATAATAAATACTATGAATATTTAATATTGCGATATAATTAAATACCGTTAAAGTGGAAAATATTTGGAAAATTATAGAAATTTCTGAAATGAGGGTGTTTTATTTGATTTAAGCAAATTACAAATTCTTTATGATTAATTATATTCCACTTTAATGCTAATCGCGAATAAATATCACTAATTTTTCACTAATCGTGCATTAAGCTTGTTTTGTGAATGTGACATGCACCAAGTCATTTTTCACATTTGCTACATTTTTCTACCATGGCTTTTCTTTTTCATTGGATTGGATTTGTTTTAAAATGATATGAGAAGAGAAAAGAAAAGAAAAGAAAAGAAAATGGAATAAAGTATTAGGCATGGGCATGAGAGAGAGAATGGTGAGAGGTGAGGGGTCAAGTTGACCATGGGCATTTCTTCCTCCGTTATTTTTCCTTCATCTTTTTCCCTACTCCCTCACCATGGCTGCCTCCATCTCCTCCCCCCTCTACCTCCTCACTACATCATTAAAAACTCATCAAAACTTCATCTCCACTTCATTAAAAACATGCACAAGCTCCATACAAGCACTTTGGACCAAGAAAAATTGGATTTTGAGCACTGGGGGCAACTAAAGAAAATTCTTGAGTTGCCAAATGAGGTAATTCTTTCACCATTAGCACAGTATTCCATTCACTTTAGCTTCCATGCATGTTTAGAAGTGATATAGTGACGTTCAGTGAGGTTAGAAAATTCCAAGTTAGGGTTTTGGGGAATTCTTGAATTGAGATAGTGTAATTGATTTAGTAGTGACCTTAAACCCCCTTTAGTGATAGTATATTAGACATAAACATGAGATTTAACCCCAGTTCACAAACATAGAAACCCCGATATCGGAAAATTGTTGGTTTTGTGATGAGAATTAGGTATCTACTGCGACCCGGGGCACCTGAAAAATATTTAGCAAACACAGCGAGTCGTGCAGGCCACCTAGATGATAACCCCAAGACTCGAGACCCCAATTCAATTGTCTGGTTAGAGATAAATTAGTTCTGGCCGCAAATTGTAGCCAGGGTAGGGTAGTTTGGCTTCATGCTTGTTCTGCGGCTCCAGTATCTATAAAATAGACCCTCCACATATGCAAAATTGGCTAATTTCACCTAGGGTAAAATCTGGAGCAAGTTTTCTAGTTTCTGATTCCGTTTTGCGGCTTTTAATGAATTGGAATTTGGTGTTTGCGTTTTATCTCGATCACTTGACGTTTGTACGTCGATATCGGGAGTTGGCTGATTATTCTTGCATGCGTAAACTTTAAGTTTTAACCTATGTGTGATTCGTGCGACATTTTGGTTTTCGTGCGTGATTTCTTTTTACGCTACTATATGTCTATATATGTAGGTACCCTCAAGTGGACTTCGGACGATGAAGAAGAGGATGGCGACATCGACTTCGGCAACCGATGATTAAGGTGGGTAGATATATATCTATGGGGGGAGTCGGGTAGATGGCGTATAGCACCCCCGCAGTTCGTAGTGTAGCCTATGTTATATCATGTACATATAAGATATTATGTGTTTTGTGATACGTGGACGATTATCATGATAGGTTTATGTGTTCATGGGTTAGTTTAGTGTTTTAGAAGTAACTTAGTTTAGCTTCTTAGTTGCGAAACTCTAGATTTATGATTTGCATACACGCGCGCACACACACTCGCATATATTTTACTTTCTTGTGCATATATGGGGATATATATATATATACATATATGTTTGTGAGTATGTGTGTATATATATATATGTATACATATACATGGATAATAAGGATAGTACATAGTACTTGGAGATGAGTCGATGAGATTGGGCATGGTGCCACGTGATCGGTGATAAGATTTGGTTCGTATTATGAGATACGCCATGATGTTATAGCGGCTCCTTAGTCATTGTGTTTTCATACACACGCATATATATATATATATGTTGACGGTATCAGAATGTATTAGACTTTAGATCAGTACCCCAGTTCATAATATGATGAAAAGGATACCAGATAAATAATGAGATAAATGTGATATTCGACCCGTACCCAGATTTGGGATGCCGTACGATGGATTTACCGTACGAGATAATTATGATGATTGATCCGCACTCTTGACTCGAGGATGTCATAATATATATTGTATCGTACGTGATACTATTGAGGCGGGATCACCGATTATATATATATATATATATATCGACTCAGACTTAGTTTGTTTTCCTTACCCTTTCGATTTGCCTGTTAGTTTAGTACTGTAGTTTACGTAGTATAAGTTAGACTGGACCCGAGTCATACTTATTTCCAAAAATAACGAATCGTGGGTATTATAAAGACAGGCCAAGGGATGCTACGGATATTTTAAAGAACATACATTTTCTTTAAAACACCGTAGCCCCTATTTTCTAAACACCACGGTTCGTGCTACTTGTTCATGTCAGATTTTTGCATTTTTATATCGCCCATTCTTAATCACATTGCATATAAGTTGGTACTTTTGATCCATGTCTGTTAAATAGTTGCAGGTTATAGGTTCTCAGCTCTTTACATTGAAATTCATGAAAATTCGCAACAAATACAGGACTACGGCCAACTACAGATAAATACGGGTTTCCGCGCACTATTCGTATGATGCCGCCTATTAGTTCAAGAGACAAAATAGAAAATCGTTGGTCACTTCAATGCACAAAGCACAAGGGCAGCACAAGATCCAAGACTTCAACGCGGAAATCAAGGAAAAAGTCCACATCATTTTTGCACTGTTGAAAATCTGAAAGGAAGTTGAAAAGACTCTGAGAAACCAAGTGGATAAATCAGAAGATAAAAGCAACTTGGAGAAGACCTGAAAAGATGGCCCCACAATTCCACCAAATGGCCGCAGAACCACGGCCAAACAGGCACTTCTGCCGCGGTTCCGCGGCCGCGTATGAACATTGTCGGTGGCAGTGTCGGTGCGTTGACTTGGCTCTTTTGGGATAGTTTTGTAAATTCGTGATTGGATCAGAATATAAATCTAGGGTTTTCGTATCTATAAATAGGAGAGCTTAGAGACAAATTAGGTGTGCCTCTTTTTATTAGATCTAGGATTTAAATTCTGGAATTCTTTTTCTTTCTCTATGAAAATTTGTAGTGAGTTTTGAGAGGTTCTCAATAAGAAAAAAGAGTTCTTTTATTTATCTTGCATGCCTATTTATTTTCTGCAATTTATTATCTCTTTTTATTATTTGCTAATCTAGTCATAATATTTAATTGTTTTTTTCTTTTGTTTTTCTTTTTTCTATTTTTCTTTATCATTAAACAACGATGATGCTTGAGTAAGATCCTTGCCTAGGTGAAGTCTCAAATAGCTAGTTGTAAATTCCACTTAACCTAAATTCTTTCTACCTTCCCTTTTGTTTTATTTTTATCTTTTTAATGGGTGAGTAATTTCTCACTTGTTAGGGCAGGAGAATGAAGGTTTGAGAGAAGGAAATTGTCACGTCCCGAAAGTACGGAATATGGCCGGCACTTAAACAACGAAACGTCTCGAGGTGTACGTAGTTTAAGTAAACCGAAAACCCAGAAAACCAAACCAAGAAAAGTAGTGGAGTGAAGGAAAACCAACTAAAAGAAAGTAGTTTTCATAGCATAAGCGGAATTATGCGTTTTTAAAAACATCAAATATTTCCTGAAAATTTCGGCAGAGTCTCCATTATAAATACTGGCCCCCAAATGGGATACAACATGAATAGTATACGAAATCAATAAAAAGGCATCCCCAAGCGGGAGCTAGCTCTTCGTCAATCGACGGTTACAACCACACAAGAAATATAATATACAACGCCAAGGGCGAGGATAAAACTCAAAAGGAAACTTAAAACAGCAAGAAATCCATAGAAGTACAACACGCAACTCTAAGGTCGATAGACTAAACATCAACGGTCTCTATCCCTGAAATAAATACATGTTTGGTTGATGGAACTTCTAGATACAACTGAATAGTAATATACAAAGTATAATGATGGGTACGATACAAATAAAACCACCTACTAGCAAGTCACCCGAAAAGAAACAGTGCCAGCAAAGCCGTAATGAAACCTGTACAGCAAAACTTGCAAGAAACTGTGGCACAACGGTGGTGAGTTGCCAACTCGTGAGTAGAAAACATCTACGAAAAGAAATCGCATGAACAACGCAATCCTAAGTCATACAATCATAATATATCCTCAAATATATAACCAGCAGCCTATAACAATGGCTAAGGTATACCTCTAAACAACGGCAATACCAAGTGCTCGTGTCAGTGCCTCAGGTAGCAATATATCATATGGATGAGGTATGAATGCATGAAACAGAATGCATGTACTGAAGAAAACTACTTTCATAAATTAGTGAGATTTCTGTATCTTTTTAAAAGAGGTATCATAAATAAAATCAGCATAAACAGTGTCTAGCATCGACACAAAACATAAATCTCAATGTCTCAAAATCTCAGTCTCCGGCTATCCGGACTGGCCTGTATCATCAAATCTCAGTACCTCAATAGCTCGAAATCTCAATGTCTCAATCTCAATATCTAGGGTGCAGTCAGTCCAGACCAGCCCCTACCATCCTTCTCAAGACTACGACGGTTTCCTCCGGATATCCGACGCGTCGGGTAAAATCACCGGTCGGTAGTGCTCTCCTGCCAGGCTTAACGTCATCATCTGCGATCCTCTTGCCCCGGGGTACCGTCCCGGGTCCACCATGTACCCGAAACGGTTCCTCCACTCCTCGAACTCGGGTCTCGAAATCCATCAGCAAACTCATGGTGGACGACTCATACATCATGGGAAAACCACACTTTTTATTAAAAAGAGAGAAGAAGTTTGTATAAGTTTTGCGGTTTTCCCCCAAATCCAGAAAATCTCATGGAAATCCGAATCCAAAACCTCAATAGCATGTAAGATAGTGAATATATGCATGAGAATCCATGAATGCGGCATAACAGTGAATAATAACATGCATGAAGTAGCAGGTAATAACTACAATGTCTAAACTAGCATATAAGGCAAGTACACTAATATCATGTCTAAACAATTGGCTAACAGGCTATGTCAATGTAATAGTATTTTCTAAGTGTACGTGACATGGCAATTACTGATGAAGATGTGTGTGAGCCGGCAAGTAAGTGTACGTGTTACATATGCATCATCGGTAATGGTGATGGTGTCCTAACAGCATGATATCAATAATGAAATATGAATTATAATAAGTATGCGATGCGGAGCAACAGCAATAATATGTGCGAGCTGAATACTAGACATAACGATAACTAATCTGCATTACCCTAATATAAGTTCTACAATAGTGCCTTTTGAAATAACACGAATCGCGGTGTTTTGAAAATAAGGGCTACGGTGTTTTTAAGAAAAGATACGTCTTTTGAAATATCCG
This sequence comes from Agapanthus africanus, assembly GCA_030015575.1. Taxonomy (NCBI): domain Eukaryota; kingdom Viridiplantae; phylum Streptophyta; class Magnoliopsida; order Asparagales; family Amaryllidaceae; genus Agapanthus; species Agapanthus africanus. The sequence continues at coordinate 200,937,401 of CM057343.1, read as the reverse complement.
TAGAATCCCTTGACCCGTCTTTTAAAATACCCACGATTCGTTAGTTTTGAAATAGGTAGGAATCTAATCTATTCTAACAACTACACTAAACTATACGACTGAACTAACAAGCTGAACTACAGGTAAGGAAACCGCCTAACATCTGAGTCGATACATATACATACCTGTATATATATTAGCCGGTGATCCCGCCTCAATAATATCATATCCGATACAATATCTATAATCATACATCCCAAGTCAAGAGTGCGGATCAATCATCAATATATAGCTCGTACGTAAATCCGTCGTACGGCATCCCCAAATCTGGGTACGGGTCAATATCATACTCATCACACTGTTCATCTGGTATCCTCTTTATCAAGATCATCATCTGGGGTACTGACCTACGTCTAGTACACTACTAATATCACTATTCACATGGCATTGTCATCCAAAGATCCGCTATAACATCAGGACGTATCTCAAGTACGAATCCTGCCATATCACCGATCTCACGGCCTCAACTCAAATCTCATCGACTCATCTCAATCCCAAGTATCATCCGCAAATCCAGTATGTGAACACCTAGTCCCATAACCAGGTGAACACATAAACACATATCCCCATATACGCACAGGTAATAACAAAGATGTATACATGTATGTGTGCGTGTGTGGGTGTAACAACTACTCTAGGGTTTCGCAACTAACACTAAACTAATCCATGAACACCTAGAATCTACCTTTATCATCAAGTCTCATATCAACATAATATATATAATCAAAATATATGTGTGTATACGTATTCGTATACATCACCACGAATTGCGGGGGTGCTATACGCCATCCACCTAACTTCTTCCCGTAGATATAAATCTACTCTCCTGGTCCTTGGTCGCCGGTGCCGACGTCGCCACGCGCTTGCTTGTCGTCTCAAAGTCCACATGGAGTACCTATATATCATAACGCACCGTATCGCATTAAAATCCGACTCATGACCAAAACGACACACGAATCCCATATAGGTCAAAACCTATGGTTGCTTTCACAATTCAACCCAAAAACCCTCGACGTCGGCGTACAAACGCCAAACCATCGATAAAAACCCAAACACACTCATTTGCACATTCACAAACACTAATTATAATATGAAATAGGTTGCAATTCACAAAAATCTCAAACTCACTTAAAAAGCTATTTTTCCGAAAATCTAGCAAGCAAAATTAACCGTTTTAGTACAAAGCTTGATATTTAAACAAACCAAGCGGCCACAATATCCACTAAATATTATAAATAAGTCATACAACCCTAATTAGATTTTTAATCTTATCAAGTTCATTAAACCCAAAAACTTAGTTTACAAATAGCTTAATTAGGAAAATTTTGAAATAACAATTTGCAACTAGCTACAAGGTTTGATTTTTAGCATTCCATTAACATGTTAAACTCCTCATGAAAACAAAAATCATATGATAAAACCCTCAGAATAGTTTTATCTCACATAAGAAAATATTTTACAAAACCTAGTTTGCACTAGAAATCGAAAAATTGCGCAAACATCGCGGATTTGCGACAAAATGGTCACAACATTGCACAATCACCCAATCCACACTACTAGCTAGCTACAACACTCAAATTAACCCACATGAAATGATTCAATTTCAATTTCTAACATCAACCCTTCTCTTGAATTTCATCACACAAGCAACAACAACCAAATTAACACTTTAAAAGCCTATTTTAGCATAATCAAACTACAAATTAAACATTAGATTAGAATTATACCTCTCAAGTTTGAAACCCTAGATTCTCTAGCCTCCAAAGACGCCTCCTTTCACCATGCTTTAAAACAATTTGAATGTTAGAAGAGGTAGAATAGGGATTAGCTTTGAATTAGTGAAGGAATTGTGGATTTTTTTGATGCGTTTTGAGATGAAATTGAAGCAAAAGAGATGGGAATTTGGGGGAACAAATGGGGCTGCTGCTGGTCATTTTCGGCCATGGGAGGATGTGGGGAGTTGTGAGGGAATGGTGTGAAAAAAAACTAAGTCAAAGCCCCTCCCAATTACCATAATACCCCCACCTACATAAATATATAAAAAAAAACCTTATTTTAACCATTCTTTTCACATGAAAGAAATAAAAAGGAGGGGGAAAGTGAGTGGGCTGCTGTTGGTGGTGTTGGGGACGGCCATGAGTGGGTGAGGATGGGTGAGTGAGAGTACAAGAAAATTCCATGCAAAAAGAACCCCTCAAGTTACCAAATTACGAGTTTTAGTTAAACTATTTAAATTTTAGTTTTCCCCTTAATTATAACCAATTAGAACTTGAAATAAATTGCTAAAAATTTATATTACTAACTAGATTTTAGTTGTCAAGGTTCTATAGTGTGTAATTAGCCTATTCAAATTTGTATTTATCGCTAAATTTAATGTATTTGTGACGGCTTAAAATAATATTAAAATAATTAATTTCGGAAAATTTTTCAGAAAATTAGAAATTTTACCAGTGGCTCAATAAACACCAAATACTAGTAATTACATAGCTAGAATATGTATATTTAATTTTAGATTAAAGATATTTACATTTTGACTTTTTACGGAAAACCCCATTATTTTAACGATTTTCCGAAATTTCACCGAAACGATTTTCAAAACGTTACAATCTTCCCCCTTAAAGAAATTCAGTCTCTGAATTTAAATTAAAACTCCCCCCAAATTCTAAAACATCTAAGCAAAACCATCAAGTCGTCGGGGCTCCGAAATCATAAATACATAAAACAAATCGTAGCGCAGCGCATGCGCATGAAAAATGAGCATATAACTCAAAATAAAAACTCCGTCAAGCATCCCGCAATCATCGGAGTCATGGTAAAGACACAAATGTCAAATCCAATACAAAACCAATATGATATAACTCGAAACTATACACATTAAATATCAAATCTATATAGGTAAATATCTGAAGGAAATGCATGCCAAATCTCTTAAAGTCGCTGTGCAATGCGCATAACACTGTACAGTGGCGGACGGCTATCATAAGAAAATAACCATATACATATATACCTTTTATTTAAAATGTACGTTCCGCCGTTTTGGGAAACAATTTAGAAGGGTTTCCTTGTTTTAAACGTTTCGTGTCATCTCAGAAACGTAGGTAAATACTGAGACTATAGCTTGCTTTTTGGAATTCCCTTCGATAGCTATCAATGCATGCAAAATACATTCAGGTACTGTCCTCTGACTAGTCCTGCTCAGTACGAAAACACATAGCAAATATCATAAAAACGTACTGCTCTATAAGAAATCAATCCCAAAATATGCATATGAATACTACGTGCGTCTGGTGCGCACGGAAATCAAAATCCATGAATGTGCCATACATATGCACAGAAACAACATCTAAGTGCATCGGTTGTGCATGAAACATCTGTTAAGGGCAACAGGTGTGCCTGACAGCAAAACATGTGCATCTGACATGCACGAAGAATCTCGATTTAGTGCATCTGGTGTGCACCAAAATCGTATCTCATAACATGCGCCCAACATGCGCGAAAACCCAAATCAGGAGCATCCATCATGCACGAAATCATGAAATCCAATATCAAGCGCCGAACATGCGCAAAATCCAATCAGGTGCACAAAACCAATATCGAGCATCACAATCGAAATCGAAGTCCGGTGCATCTAAGTGCACAAAATACGTATCACTACACTGCAAGCATATGTGAACTATACCGAGTGCAAAAACCAAATCGTGTGCGTACATATGTACAAAATCATCTCACTGTATGAAACCAATAAATCATAAACATGTGAAACCAAGGCACGAAAACGATATCAGGTGCAACAACTGTGCAAAAATCGTAAATACTCAGTAGGTGCAACCATAGTGCATGAAAACAAATATCATGAAACTCCATCATCAAAATCAATCATGCAAATAGACCACCCAAAATACCGAAATCAAATATGGCGGAATAGTCTCACTCAAGCACATCCTCCAAGAATCTCTGGCCAACTGTCGTGGTCACTCATAGCATGTCTCGTCGACGATCCTGAACCCTGGCCTGCTAGTGTGCGTAACATGACCACTCCTGGGTCCGAGTCTTCTCGTAATTTATTCCAGAAAAGTCCCGTCGAGGTCTATCCTAAATCTCGTCTCTGCCGAACTGTCCCGAAGTCATCGTCCTTTACTATATCTGCTTCTTGTTCCGGAACGGCTGCATACTCATCGCGACTCCTTCTGGAAGGTATATCCAAGTACAATGCCTCGGCATGCGTATCGCATCTCTGATGTCGGCGGAGTGGAATGTCATCTTATCCAGATCTTGTACGAACCTCTTACTCCACTTTTCTCCAATGTCGACTGCTTCGGACTCGTCTCGTCGTGGCTGCATGGACTGAGCTCCAACGGCTATCCTCGTATCTGAAGTCTCCCAAGAAATGCATCTCACCACCTAGCATCCGAAGGAAGTCGAACCCTTTGATCGATTCGTCAAAAGCTCATAATCCCCCAACAGCTCAACATCTTAGGTACAGTTCAATAGTATCGAGTACATACCACAGCATCGGTGGTCCAGCTGTAGAAGGGCAAACTCAAGCCTCACTAATGGCGCCGCGGAACTGCCGCAAACCCTAAGGTTCAAAGTCTTTCACACGGTCATTAAGTCGAGTTAGGGTTTCATTCTTCTAGAGGGTCCATAGAATTGCCTGCATGTCTTTCCGAATACTTTAAACTTGGAATAATAGGTTTCTGACATTCGATCGTCTCTGTCGACTCTCAACGTCTCCGCGTGAGGTCGTCTCTAGCTGGAACCAATCTATCTGATGACCTTGCATCGGGTAGAGAACGAACTACATGTCCAAGTCATTCATCCTCGGTGACTAGCGACCTTTTATCATCTCTTAGTACAACTCGTACTGCAATAGCTTCAACATCTGGGGCGATATCTCATCGTTCGCAGCAACAACCGGCTCACTCGTCTGCACGCTGAACGGTGCCTCAATCATCATGAATACGCAATACATCATCGGTCATCAAAATCTGATTGGCCTCTATCATTGGCTCAATCCTCTGGTGCTGATAAGCACGTCCGAGTAGTCTCATACAGTGATCCATCAAATGCTCGTGGCGCAAAAACACAATAAAAAGACACATCTCTGCAATCGTATGTCGCCAAAATTACGCCCAGGTCAGTCCTCGTCCGTAACGAGCTCGTGCTGACTGCAACTCTAGCCGTAGCTCTCCCTGCCCGTAATCATGGCAGAAAAACCATAACTGGTACCGATGAGGCCAGATCATAGGAAGGAATATAATACTGAGCAAGGAAATGTACGTCCTAAGGCTTCTTAAGCGGAGTAGCGTATCGTAAGTATGCCGCGGAACATATCCACGGTTCGTCACTCTACTTTAGTCACCTATTCCATCAACCAAGGGTCATCCTATGCTCCGAAGGTAAAACCTAATGCTTTGATACCAACTTTGTCACGTCCCGAAAGTACGGAATATGACCTGCACTTAAACTATAAAACGTCTCGAGGCGTACGTAGTCTAAGTAAACCGAAAACCCAGAAAACCAAACCAAGAAAAGTAGTGGAGTGAAGGAAAACCTACTAAAAGCAAGTAGTTTTAATAGCATAAGCCGAATTATGTGTTTTTAAAAACATCAAATATTTCCTGAAAATTTCGGCAGAGTTTCCTTTGTAAATACTGGCCCCCAAACAGGATACAACATGAATAGTATACGAAATCAATAAAAAGGCATCCCCAAGCGGGAGCTAGCTCTTCGTCAATCGACGGTCACAACCACATAAGCAATATAATATACAACGCCAAGGGCGAGGATAAAACTCAAAAGGAAACTTAAAACAGCAAGAAATCCATAGAAGTACAACGCGCGACTCTAAGGTCGAAAGACTAAACATCAACGGTCTCTATCCCTGAAATAAATACATGTTTGGTTGATGGAACTTCTAGATACAACTGAATATTAAAATACAAAGTATAATGATGGGTACGATACAAATAAACCCACCTACTAGCAAGTCATCCGAAAAGAAACAGTGCCAGCAAAGCCGTAATGAAACCTGTACGGCAAAACCTGCAAGAAACTGTGGCACAACGGGCGTGGGTTGCCAACTCGTGAGTAGAAAACATCTACGAAAAGAAATCGCATGAACAACGCAATCCTAAGTCATGCAATCATAATATATCCTCAAATATATAACCAGCAGCCTATAACAATGGCTAGGGTATACCTCTAAACAACGGCAATACCAAGTGCTCGTGTCAGTGCCTCGGGTAGCAATATATCATATGGATGAGGTATGAATGCATGAAACAGAATACATATACAGAAGAAAACTGCTTTCATAAATTAGTGAGATTTCTGTATCTTTTTAAAAGAGGTATCATAAATGAAATCAGCATAAACAGTGTCTAGCATCGATACAAAAAAACATAAATCTCAATGTCTCAAAATCTCAGGCTCCGGCTATCCGGACTGGACTGTATCATCAAATCTCAGTACCTCAATAGCTCGAAATCTCAGTGTCTCAATCTCAATATATAGGACGCCGTCAGTCCAGACCGGCCCCTACCATCCATCTCAAGACTACGACGTTATCCTCCGGATATCCGACGCGTCGGGTAAAATCACCGGTCGGTAGTGCTCCCCTGCCAGGCTCAACGCCATCATCTGCGATCCTCTTGCCCTGGGATACCGTACCGGGTCCACCATGTACCCGAAACGGATCCTCCACTCCTCGAACTCGGGTCTCGAAATCCATCAGCAAACTCATGGTGGACGACTCATACATCATGGGAAAACCACACTTTTTATTAAAAAGAGAGAAGAAGTTTGTATAAGTTTTGCGGTTTTCCCCCAAATCAAGAAAATCTCATGGAAATCCGAATCCAAAACATCAATAGCATGTTAAATAGTGAATATATGCATGAGAATCCATGAATGCGGCATAACAGTGAATAATAACATGCATGAAGTAGCAGGTAATAACTACAATGTCTAAACTAGCATATAAGGCAAGTACACTAATATCATGTCTAAACTATTAGCTAACAGGTTATGTCAATGTAATAGTATTTTCTAAGTGTACGTGACATGGCAATTACCGATGAAGATGTGTGTGAGCCGGCAAGTAAGTGTACGTGGTACATACACATCATCGGTAATGGTGATGGTGTCCTAACAGCATGATATCAATAATGAAATATGAATTATAATAAGTATGCGATGCGGAGCAACAACAATAATATGCGCAAGCTGAATACTAGACATAACGATAACTAATCTGCATTACCCAAATATAAGTCCTACAATAGTGCTTTTTGAAATAACACGAATCGCGGTGTTTTGAAAATAAGGGCTACGGTGTTTTTAAGAAAAGATACGTCTTTTGAAATATCCATAGAATCCCTTGACCCGTCTTTTAAAATACCCACAATTCGTTAGTTTTGAAATAGGTCGGAGTCTAATCTATTCTAACAACTACACTAAATTATACGGCTGAACTAACAAGCTGAACTACAGGTAAGGAAACCGCCTAACATTTGAGTCGATATATATACATACCTGTATATATATTAGTCGGTGATCCCGCCTCAATAATATCATATCCGATACCATATCTATAATCAGACATCCCAAGTCAAGAGTGCGGATCGATCATCAATATATAGCTCGTACGTAAATCCGTCGTACGGCATCCCCAAATCTAGATACGGGTCAATATCATACTCATCACACTGTTCATCTGGTATCCTCTTTATCAAGATCATCATCTGGGGTACTGACCTACGTATAGTACACTACTAATATCACTATTCACATGGCATTGTCATCCAAAGATCCGCTATAACATCAGGACGTATCTCAAGTACGAATCCTGCCATATCACCGATCTCAGGGCCTCAACTCAAATCTCATCGACTCATCTCAATCCCAAGTATCATCCGCAAATCCAGTATAAGAACACCTAGTCCCATACCCAGGTGAACACATAAACACATATCCCCATATACGCACAGGTAATAACATAGATGTATGCATGTGTGCGTGTGCGTGTGCGTGTGTAACAACTACTCTAGGGTTTCGCAACTAACACTAAACTAATCCATGAATACCTAGACTCTACCTTTATCATCGAGTCTCATATCAACATAAAATATATTATCAAAATATATGTGTGTATACGTATTCGTATACATCACCACGAACTGCGGGGGTGCTATACGCCAACCACCCGACTTCTCCCCGTAGATATAAATCTACTCACCTGGTCCTTGCTCGCCGGTGCCGACGTCGCCACACGCTTGCTTGTCGTCTCAAATTCCATATGGAGTATCTACATATCATAACGCACCGTATCGTATTAAAATCTGACTCATGACCAAAACGACACACGAATCCCACATAGGTCAAAACCTATGGTTGCTTTCATAATTCAACCCAAAAACCCTCGACGTCGGCGTACAAACGCATAACCATCGAGAAAAACCCAAACACACTCATTTGCACATTCACAAACACTAATTATAATATGAAATAGCTTGCAATTCACAAAAACCTCAAACTCACTTAAAAAGCTATTTTTCCGAAAATCTAGCAAGCAAAATTAACCGTTTTAGTACAAAGCTTGATATTTAAACAAACCAAGCGGCCACAATATCCACTAAATATTATAAATAAGTCATACAACCCTAATTAGATTTTTAATCTTATCAAGTTCATTAAACCCAAAAACTTAGTTTACAAATAGCTTAATTAGGAAAATTTTGAAATAACAATTTGCAACTAGCTACAAGGTTTGATTTTTAGCATTCCATTAACATGTTAAACTCCTCATGAAAACAAAAATCATATGATAAAACCCTCAGAATAGTTTTATCTCACATAAGAAAATATTTTACAAAACCTAGTTTGCACTAGAAATCGAAAAATTGCGCAAACATCGCGGATTTGCGACAAAATGGTCACAACATTGCACAATCACCCAATCCACACTACTAGCTAGCTACAACACTCAAATTAACCCACATGAAATGATTCAATTTCAATTTCTAACATCAACCCTTCTCTTGAATTTCATCACACAAGCAACAACAACCAAATTAACACTTTAAAAGCCTATTTTAGCATAATCAAACTACAAATTAAACATTAGATTAGAATTATACCTCTCAAGTTTGAAACCCTAGATTCTCTAGCCTCCAAAGACGCCTCCTTTCACCATGCTTTAAAACAATTTGAATGTTAGAAGAGGTAGAATAGGGATTAGCTTTGAATTAGTGAAGGAATTATGGATTTTTTTGATGCGTTTTGAGATGAAATTGAAGCAAAAGAGATGGGAATTTGGGGGAACAAATGGGGCTGCTGCTGGTCATTTTCGGCCATGGGAGGATGTGGGGAGTTGTGAGGGAATGGTGTGAAAAAAAACTAAGTCAAAACCCCTCCCAATTACCATAATACCCCCACCTACATAAATATATAAAAAAAAACCTTATTTTAACCATTCTTTTCACATGAAAGAAATAAAAAGGAGGGGGAAAGTGAGTGGGCTGCTGTTGGTGGTGTTGGGGACGGCCATGAGTGGGTGAGGATGGGTGAGTGAGAGTACAAGAAAATTCCATGCAAAAAGAACCCCTCAAGTTACCAAATTACGAGTTTTAGTTAAACTATTTAAATTTTAGTTTTCCCCTTAATTATAACCAATTAGAACTTGAAATAAATTGCTAAAAATTTATATTACTAACTAGATTTTAGTTGTCAAGGTTCTATAGTGTGTAATTAGCCTATTCAAATTTGTATTTATCGCTAAATTTAATGTATTTGTGACGGCTTAAAATAATATTAAAATAATTAATTTCGGAAAATTTTTCAGAAAATTAGAAATTTTACCAGTGGCTCAATAAACACCAAATACTAGTAATTATATAGCTAGAATATGTATATTTAATTTTAGATTAAAGATATTTACATTTTGACTTTTTACGGAAAAGCCCCTTATTTTATCGATTTTCCGAAATTTCACCGAAACGATTTTCAAAACGTTACAGAAATCTCTCTCACTCGTTTTTTTGCTCAACACCTTAATTCGGACTCCCTTTAATTATACCACAATCCGCTCACTACGGCACCTTATCCTACATGATAGCGGTGATTCCTTAGACCGGTTGTGGTTGAATTAACCGGAGATTAGGGCTAAGAGACAAGAGCGGAAGGACAAGGACTAAAAGGAAGAAACAAAGCATGGAAATCCTATCTTATACTTCCAAGTTCCTTCTTAGTCGTGCTAATCCCCGTTGTTACCAATTACCTTAACACCGATATTATAAAGGGTATTGAAAGAGGTGAGATATTCCTAACTCGAACTAACCTAATCCTAACCCTAGCAAGTCCTTTGTCATCTTTTATCTCGTTAGTAGATCTTAATACAAAACTCAAAATATTTGGATTTAACTCGTTAAATCATAAAGAAAATGATTCCATCTCTTTATGGATCGACCCGTACTCAACCGGCTAGCTACCAAGCGTCACCGTCTTGATTGCGGTAATTAAAAATTTAATCACGCATAGAAAATAGCGAACAAATCAAATGGTGCCGTTGCCGGGGAGATGGTAGTTTATTTCTTTATGTAGTTTTGGGTTAGTTAAAAAAAAATATATAAAAATTATAAAAATTGAAAATTATAAAAAAAATCATATTGATATCTTTGATTAGTTTTTGTGCAATTGTGCGAGCTTGGAGCAAATTCTAGTTCAGTTCTGGGGAAAATTCAGTGAACAAATCAATATTCAGGGGATCTAGATAGAAAGAGGAAAACAAACTCAGCACAGGGAACAACTTTGAAGCAGTCAAACATCTGAACAGCCGCGGAACCGCGGCAGAATCGACAGTTTGACCGCGGAACCGTGGTCAAAGGGTGACGTCAGCAAACCAAAATCTCTGTGAGTATCTTATTTCTCCTCTGAAACCCTCTGAACTCCATAGAAATATTTTTCCTGCATGATTCTTTCCACAGATTCTCTTCCCCTCTCCAATAAACTGATTTTTGTGCAAGATTCTTTGCGCCGCAGCCAATTTTTGAAAGTGTTTTAGATTTTTTGGTTGTTCCCGCTTTGCATAATTAATATAGAATTTAAGAGGCAATAACACCAATTCAGATTGGGTGGGGATTTCATTACCCTTCCTAAGACCCCAAAAATCACTAAAAACATACGTATCACCCTTAAGCTTAATTAAAAAATATCTAGACTCAGCCAACTAAGGATTGTCGTGCTCATTTGGACAGAGGAAGGTTGTGGGCATTCAATCGTTTATCGAAACTTGACTTTATGGTGCCTAGGCTAGACAAGTGAGAATGATAATTTTAAAAGGCCCGTCTGTGATTCGTGAGCGGAACCCTCTTTCTTCATTTGTGCTTACCTGGCCATAATTAGCAGTGAAGAGACGATTTGAGGGTTATCTCACAACTTGTCACATTGGAATAGTTAGGAGCAGTCTAGTGGACTTAGAAGACCGTAGCTCTAGGTTTGATTATGCATGTTTTAACTGTGATTGTTTGAAGTAAGTCCGTACACATTCTTGCAAAACTCTTTTCTAAATAAAAAAGAAAAAAAAACACAAAACAAAAACTTTTATAAAAACTTACCCTTTGTCGCGAGAATCACATTTCATCCACCTTTCATCCGCATTTCTTCATTGACGTTTTCTTACCCTCACATTCTACGCTTTGACTATACTAAACTCGTTTAGTGTATGTCCGGTTGGACTCGGGACACTAGCGTCCGTCTAGTCCGTATTTCATGAGTCGCTACCGACTACGCGATCGACTCCGACATCGAAACTCCCTTCACACATCTTTCACCTTTACCTTTGCCGGCCAACTCCGACATTGACCGGAAATCTGTTCATACATCTTCTCCTTCACCATCGTCATCAACAAATTCTTCTTCTGAGATATCAAGATTTCCTCCAAATATCCCTTTACCTCCCCCGGGACTGATTCCACCTCATCTGGGTGCGAATAACCCATAACCACCTCATGTCGAAGCGCCACAGCGAATCGCGCTCCAGGATCGTTTCTATCCCACCCGCTCCATACTTCCTACCTGTCTTTCACTTCCGCCGGCCAATGGGGATAATTTCTAAATTAAGCCCCACTTCATCAATATGTTGCCTAAATTTCATGGGGTGGAATCCGAAGATGCATACATCTTCATTAACAAGTTCCAGAACGTCTGTGCAATGATGAAGACAACCCAACTGTCCGACGATGCTATACGGCTACGAGTCATTCCTTTCAATTTGTATGACCTAGCTGAGAAGTGGCTGTATAGTACAGCATCGTATTCCATAAACAGTTGTGATGAGTTAATAAAAGCGTTTCTTAAAAAATTATACCCAAATCACAAAACCGTGAGAATACGAAACGAAATTAACCAATTTTCCCAACTTCCTGCCGAACCTTTTTGGAAGTGTTTTGACCGATACAAAGACCTTCTTGTTTAGTGCCCTCATCATGGTATTGAGAGATGGGAACTTTGAGAGACCTTATACGAAGGACTGAACCAAGCAACTAAGCAGTTGCTGGAAACCATTCGTCAAAGTCACTTCTTATCCAAGCCTGACGAGGAAGCTTGGCAATTTTTCGACGATCTCGCGGAGCGAAGGCTTCAGTAGGAAAGCACCAGACCGAACACTTCATCTACTACTTCCTCCGGTCCCTCTAGGGCAGGCGTTCATCAACTTGATCTCTCGATTGCAATTAAGGCCGAAATGGCTGCGATCACACGAAAACTAGAAGCAATTGAGAGCAAATTCTCCTCGCCTTCTCCTACCCCTGCTCATCCCCCTCGTACCATCTGCGCTTGTTATTCAGACCCATCCCATCCGACCGAAGAGTGTCCTTACAACCCACCTGCTTAAGGACAGGATCAGGTCAATGCCGCATTTCAGCAAAGACAAAGAAATGATCCATACTCTTCCACTTATAATCCTGGTTGAAGGAATCACCCCAATTTCGCATGGAATCAAAATCAGCAATAATTCCAAGGCCACAACAACTTCCAGAGGCCTCCTCCTCCTCAACAACAAGCTCAAAATCAATATCAGTGGCCTTTCAAACCCAACCTTTTCAAAATCCGACAAACAATTTTGCACCCAACAATTCTTTTCCTCAAAACAATTTTGTTCTTTCAAACAATGATAAGGTTTCCTCGCTAGAACGAAGTCTGGAGGCATTTGTAAAGCAATCGACTCAATCAAACGCCAACATCCAGTCTTCCTTTCAGTCTTTGGTGCAACACACTTCTGTGCAAGGGCAAAGCATCAAAACCATCAAAGCCCAGATTGCACAACTGATTGCAGCTTTAAGTGAGCGAGAGAAGGGGAAGCTTCTATCTCAACCACTCCCAAAACCTGATCACCCACATAATGCACATGTTGCTCTTGAACAACAAAACCATAATGTGAGTACCATAACTACGTTGAGATCTGGAAGGATGCTACACAACAACGTTGGCAAAAATGATGACACCCCGGCCGCTTCTTCTTCTTCTTCTTCTGAGCCTGTTCTCCATTCTTCAAAAGGCTCTTCTTCTTCTGCTACTCCGAACGGAACCACATTCCATTCCACGAAAACACCAGCACTGGGATCCATTCCAACTCCACAATCTCCTCCAAAAACATTGGACTCAACCAATTTCAAACACATTCCATTTCCAAACCGGTTAAGGTCTAATAAACAAAATCCACACATGGAAAAGATTGTGGAGTTGTTTAAACAAGTTAACATTAACATTCCCCTCTTGGTGCAATCCAACAAGTCCCTTCCTATGCAAAAATTTTGAAGGACTTATGCATTAAGAAGAGGAAATCTCAAGTACCCAAAAAGGTTTTCTTAGCTAGTGCCGTGAGTGATACTCTTACCCAAGCTTTACCCCAAAAACGAAAGGAGCCTGGCTGTCCTACTATTTCAATAACTATTGGAGATAAGAACATCAACCGCGCACTTTTGGATCTTAATGCCAGTGTTAACCTGCTTCCGTATTCGGTGTATGAACAACTAGGTATAGGACAGCTAAAACCCACACACTGTACTCTCTAGATGGCCGACCGATCTATCACCCATCCTAGGGGTGAGCTAGAGGATGTGTTAATAAAGGCAGGGGACTTCATATTCCCTGTTGATTTTATTTCCTTAGACACACAACCCGGAGCTAACCCTCTGAATCAAATTCCGGTGATACTCGGTCGACCATTCCTCGCGACCTCGAATGCTGTGATCAATTGTCGAAATGGTTCGATGAATCTATCTTTTGGAAACATGACAATTGAACTCAACATTTTTAGGTTGGGGAATTAGCCCTCCGAACCTAATGCTTATATACTAGACGTTTGTTCGATCCAGGAGATCGTTCCTGAGGACTGTGAGTTCGAAAAAAATTTATTAGATCACAGCAATCTTGACGCAACTAGTGCGTTCCTCCTTGAATATGATGCTACTCCCGACGGTGATTATGAGTGTTTCGCTTTCTCGAACGATCTTGACTTGTCACCACCCGACCTTGAATCCTTTGAATTTTGGATGCGTTAGTTGAGCCATCTGACTCGGTCGCGTACACTCGTTTTGAGCTGCTGTTAAAATCCTTCAAGTTCGAGACATTTTCGCCGATCTTACCTTCAATCGTTTCACCTCCGGCGCTAGAACTTAACCCATTGCCGTCTCACCTCAAGTATTCTTACTTAGGTGAGAACGAGACCCTCCCTATCAACATCTCGGCTTCTCTAGCTCAAGAGCAAGAGAAAGCCCTTCTGATGGTCATGCAAAGCAATCGGCAAGCTTTTGGCTGGACTATGGAGGACATCAAGGGGATTAGTCCCTTGATCGTTGAACATCACATTCATATGATGGATGATGCCAAACCAGCTAGGGATCCACAAAGGCGACTCAATCCAGTCATGAAGGAGGCTTTGAAAAAAGAGATTGTAAATGTCTTGATAGTGGTATCATTTACCCTATCTCTGATAGCCAGTGGGTCAGTCCGATACATGCTGTCCCCAAAAATTCGGGCATAATGGTCTTCACTAATCAGGCAAATGAGTTAATCCCTACTCGCACTCAAACTGGGTGGCGAGTGTGCATTGATTACAGAAAACTCAATGCCGCAACACGAAAAGACCACTTTCCGCTACCTTTTATTGACCAAATGCTTGAATGATTGGCTGGACACGAGTACTACTGCTTTTTGGATGGCTACTCCGGCTATAACTAGATTCCCATCGCCGAAAAGGACCAAGACAAAACAATGTTCACTTTTCCTTTCGGTACATTTGCTTATCGCCGCATGCCCTTTGGGTTATGCAATGCACCCGCTACCTTCTAGCGGTGTATGATAGGAATTTTCTCAGACATGGTGGAAAAATTCTTGGAGATATTTATGGACGATTTCTCTATTTTCGGCGATTCCTTTGATGAGTGTTTACAGCATCTCGATGCAGTCCTTACCCGGTGTAAGGACAAAAATCTCACTTTGAACTGGGAGAAGTGCCAATTCATGGTACACGAAGGTATTGTCTTAGGACATATCATCTCTCAAAATGGCTTTGAGGTGGATAAAGCTAAGATTGATGTCATTTCCAATCTTCTTCCTCCTAAATGCGTTAGAGACATCCGAGTTTTCCTTGGCCACGCCGGTTTTTAATGACGGTTTATCAAGGATTTTAGCAAAACTGCTAGACCCTTGACACTTCTGTTGGCCAAGGACACTACATTCGATTTCAACTCGAGTTGTGTGACTGCATTTGAATCACTTAAAAGCTCACTCACTTCTGCTCCCGTACTTTCTTCTCCGGACTGGACATATCCCTTTGAGATTATGTGCGATGCATCTGACTTTGCTATTGGTGCGGTCCTAGGACAGCACATTGATAAAAGGCCGCACGTAATCTATTATACTAGCCGAACCCTGAACGATGCCCAACTGAATTACACAACAACCGAGAAGGAATTCTTGGCTGTTGTGTTTGCATTAGAAAAATTCATGCCCTACTTAATCGGCTCTCCAGTCATTGTTTACACAGACCATTCTTCTCTACGCCATCTTTTTACTAAGAAGGATGCAAAATCTCGGCTGATACGTTGGATCATCTTACTCCAAGAGTTTGACCTTGTCATCAAAGACAAACGAGGATGTGAAAACGTAGTGGCCGACCATCTTTCACGACTTCCTTCTTCGCCGATGCTTTCACTTCCAATAAACGACGTTTTTCCGGATGAATAGCTCTTGACAGTATCATGCGAACCCTGATTCGGAGATATTGTGAACTACTTAGCAACAGGATTACTACCAAACAAGTGGTCAAGTCAGGACAGACTTCGATTCTTATCCCAAGTAAAGCACTTTTACTAGGACGAACCATATTTGTTCAAATACTGTCCCGACCAGATTATTCATCGGTGTGTGCCTAATAATGAATTCAAGAGTGTGCTGTCATTTTGCTACGATCAAGCGTGTGGCGGGCATTTTGGCGTAAGAAAAGACAGCCGAGAAGATCTTGCAGTGTGGCTTTTACTGGCCATAACTCTTCAAAGACGCTAATGATTACTGCATGACTTGCTTCCGGTGCAAAAACTTGGGCTGGATATCCAGGAGAAACGAGATGCCGCTCCAACCATTCTTGGTTGTCGAGATTTTCGATGTTTGGGGAATTAATTTTATGGGGCTGTTTCCCAGCTCTTTTAGGAACCTATTGTTAGTTATATGTATGCCCTAGAGGCCATTACTGTACATAGGATGTATATTGTAGTGGATGCTGGGACATATATAGGGAGGACTTTCTTGCTCGACATGATAGTATGCTATCTGGTTACCCTTTACCTTAACGTGTATACTGATTGTCTCTCTGTTACATGTTGGTAAAGCCCTTAGGATCTGTACTTGACTACCTGGACTATGATGCGGATCATACTAGTGGGGACATGGTAGTCCATAAGTACATCCTTCAAAGTCCCTAGTCGTGGGTGTATCGAGACGGGGCATCGATATACCAGAGTAGACTAGCGTATGCCTTCTCGACCCATACAGATGGGCGATGGATGATCCCATATCCATTGGTGTTTGACATCAGAGATGATATACGGGTGCTCAGTAGAGACTGGGTACACTGGACGGACTCGCCGAGAACTCCCAGATGGTATTATACCTCACGTCAGATGGCAGTTCTCTGGTGACACTGGTACAGAGTAGTCTGTTGACCCGAGATTGTCATAGAGTCTTGTGCGGTTCCCACTGTGCTTTGATTTCCATCTTACCACGTCCAAGAGGGCATGCAAAACGGTGGTTTTTGGGTACAGTCCAGAGTCACATGGAGGCAATGAGCGATAGGAGGGGATTCGTCTCTCTCGGTATAGGGAGTTGATGTTGCGCTGTGTTCGATTGGCTATAACAGGAAATCCCTGGCCAGGGTTGCTGAGATTTACTGGTAAGTGTTACCAGTAGTTTCTCGAACAGTTATAGACCTCATATCAACACGACTTATTGAGCTATTGGGGTCTGACGTTTACCACCCCTAGACGAGATATGCGACATATCAGACGATCAGACCGGACTGTACGGTAGTGTTACTGGTCGGATTCACTGGAGTGTGAGCGGGCTTGCTCGTCGATCTTCAGATCGCTCAATACCCGGGTGGCCGTTACGTTTAGCAGACCGCTTGCGGCTTGTGGATATTTGATATGATCATCATCCGCTGCCGGCGTATTGACGAGTCTTTAGAGTCCTACACAGAGGTTTCCTGGCTCAAGCGAAACGAAATAGGAGCGCATATGAGATATGTGCGGGACCGAGAATAATGCGTGTATGTGATACCGTATTCTATTCTCGCAATAAATATATCGAATGGTTGTATGCGATATAACCTAGTTATCGATTCAAGCGTTGATTCGATAAGCCGATATATTGTATACTAGTCGGTTGTGTGCGACATAACCGGGTCATTGAATCAAGTGTTGATTTAATGATTTAATGCATATTTATATATTTGATATATTACTTTGCATCAACTAGTATCGGTTTACTTAAGATGGATTTTCTCACTCGGATGGGCGCATTGTATATGCGATATACTTTTGTGCACTTGATTGTATCATGTTTGATGATACATGTCATGCTAGGGTTCAAGTGTAAAGATTAAACCAAGGTTAAGATGATGGTTAGGGTTTATTATTTATTATTCATTTATCTTATTTAATTATGCTTTTTATTCTTGATAAATGAATAAAAGAAATGAGAAAAAGAATGGTGGCTTCTTTTGTTCTTTAGTTGAAGCTTCATGAAGCTTTGTCAAAGTCAACCATACTTATCTCATCCTTAACCCTAACCATTCCCACTAACCATGATTCATTCTCTACACTTAACTCTAGTTAAAATTATGATAAGAATTCATTTTCTTTTCTTTTTTCTTTTAACTTATCATAATAATAGCTTCTTCTTCTTCCTTGCTTCAAGTGAAGAAGCTTGAGGTCATCAATGGTGGATTGATGTTTTGAGTGAGAAATCCAATTCTAAAGTTAACCCAACTCCTATTTCTTCATCCTCTACCTTTTGCCAAGTAGTAGAGTGTGTTTCCTTCACAAGTTTCATGACTTGGTGAAGTGAGAGCTTGATCTTGCGATGCTTCGACGTAGATCATCTTCGGCATGGACATCGACGACCTAGCTTGCCCATTCTCCGACGAAGCCGATCCTAGAGCCCAGATTCGATTTGGACAGCGGAGACGACCTCGTTGCGGAGCCGTGGAGGTGGAGGACCGGATCTACAAAGGTTGTATTTCCGTATTCTCATTAGTTAATTTGTTAACTAGTTCATTGTTCGCCTAGACATCTAGCAATCGATCCGTAGTTTAGGGTTTGTAGGCACCATATTTTTTGAAATTGCCATGGTTGATGGCTTGGGAGACCTCACTAGTGTGCCTAGGAACCCTACAGTAGTATCAGAGCCTAGCTAGAGCCTTAGGCGAAGTCCAGACGGAAATTGAAGTCCGATCGAACCGAAACCTCACCCGGGAAATTGCTCTCTGTACTTTTTTCAAAAACAGTGATTTTTCCAAATTAAAAATATGCAGAGAACTCAATAGAAAAATATAAGAATTACGGTTGAAAATTGGGGTCATGAACTGTTCATCATAGCGCGGAAGAGCGGCAGATACGTGCATTCTGCGGCGGTTCCGCCGCGCATTGATGACGTCAGCCCTAAATTTTTACACTGTAATTCATTGTTTCTGGTTCTGAGTTCTCTGGATGTTTTGAAATTTTATTCAAGAGTTGAATTTTCTGCAGTTGATTTGGAGCTTCGATGTTTCGATCGGGATATCAAATTTTGTCTGTGTGGCTTTCCGGATAAATTTTAGAATATGTTAAAAAGTTCGACCGGATATAAATACCCAACTTTTCCCCTGTCGGGAAATTTCCAAGTGTTGGATTTTTCCGTAGTTTAACGACGTTCTAAGTAGTGCAAGTAACGCGATGGTCCCTCTAGAAGACAGAAACCTTAACTCGATTATGTGACCGTCTTGAACTGCCCTTTGAACCTTCGAGTTTGGGGCAGTACGGCGTGCCACATGTGAGGCGTTGGCTTGACCCTTCTACGGCTGGACCGTTGGTACTGAGGCATGAACGGAATGTTGTTAGACTTGTTTCATGTGTTGAGCTGTATCGGGAAAACTTGGGTGTTCGATTGTTCGATCGAAAAGTTTAACATTTTCTATTTATCTGGAATGGGATACAATAATTGGAATTCACAATAAGTTATATGATAACTGAATGAATGTTATAAACGTAGCAGTTTAGTCTCACTTGATCGGTTGCCACGGAATTTTGATGTGATCAAAAGTCCGTCGCAATCACGTAGCGTACGCGGATACTCGCCGGGTAAACTTAATAGACAGCCTCACTCCATAACCCCGACCAAGTGACTGTAGGAGAACCCCGTCGCCGAAAGCATCCGTCCGGGTGCTCACGGTAGCGGTGTTCCGCCTTGGTGCACTTCGTCGACGGTACCAGGGGTGCGGCCGCCTACTGAAGTTTGCGACGAGCATTCGATCAGGATGTCGGGAATCTTGTTGAATTGCCCGACTCGATATTGAAAAGTGTTTTCGATAATGAGACTAAAATGCGGGGTTTATAATTGTTAGGCATGAGATGTCTAAGTAATTCATTTGGTCAGGCATGCGATGTCTGAGGAGATTGCGGATTCCAACTGTTGTAGTTTTACACTTTCTTTTCTGTGACCGTAAGTGTAATATGTGATATCGCCGGTTTCGTTGCTATACGTCAACGACAATTGGGATGCGCATATTTACTTACGTTGATGACATGTGATGTTATGTGTTGCTGGATATGTTATATTGGATCGTCGTGTATGAATAGCCGGGGGTTTTTATGTGAGATGAGTGTTTTTCATTTTCATTCATGTAAAAACTTGTATGTAATATTCTTTTATTGGGGCGCTTCCAGGTTGCGGGAGTTGTCACCTGTTGTATATTATTTACTTTTCCGCACTAGGATAGACCCAAGGAGGAGGGCACAAGTAACCGGGTTCTGGAGTCCAGTGGGAGACCAACTCGAGGAGTCGAGTCCGGGTCTCCTAACTCTAGAATTGGCAGGGTTGCTTGCCGCTCTCGTAGGGGTCTGGGGGTGTGGGTTTGGCTATTCATCACGACCGTGGAATCCGTGTTTTATACTGGCTCGTATTGAAAACACGGTCGTCCTAGTATATCCAATATTTCATATGATTCTTCTGCTGCGATATCTGTGATGTGATCATGTGATGTTCTGTGATGGATATAGTATATAGTATATATGATATATTATATAGACGTTACTTATGTTTTACACCCGTGCTAGCCCTGCCCTGCTCTGTCGTTAGTTACCTAACCTAACGGTGCACGAGGGGACATCGAGGCGAATGCGGATGGCATAAGTGTACGTCGTATTTATCTGTGATGTTTAGGTACTTAAATGATGGGACTTCATTAATGTGATTAATGAAATAAAAGAAACCTGAGATGTTGTAGAATCGAATTTCAAAATAAAACAGGTAGCTACAGTTCTTGCTTTGCATAGCGGTATATATGATATATCCTGCACCTCATCCGACGAGGAAAGGACCGAGATCCCTTCACCGGGAGTGACTCCTTTAGCAATAACTGGCAGATGCTACACACTCGGTTTGTCTTTTGATTGCTTTTAAGAGTTTTTCTTTGCACAGTGATATATGTGATATATCCCGCACCTCATTCGACGAGGAAAGGACCGACGATCCCTTCACCGGGAGTGACTCCTTTAGCAAAACTAGAAAAGCCTAAAAAACACTCCATTTCAAAATTCATTCGATCCTACAACGATATCAAGTTCATTACGCAATAGGTTTTCAGAAAAACCTGTCGTAGCCCTCCGTCATTTCAGATAAGTTGTATATAGTATTCGTGCTGCATTTGTTGGCTTTCGTCAAGGTGCAGTGTGCGGTAGCTATATGCTGCTTATCTGCCAGCATACGATGCGATTGGATTAGGGTAGTCGTGCGGCTTTGTTGGCTTTCGTCAAGGGTCGTGCGGGTGGGTTTAATTCGATCAAGAAATGTACGGGTTGAACTTGACTAGCGGGCTATGGTTTGTTGGCTTTCGTCAAGGTCATAGCACGTTAGGGGCAAAACATTATCGGGAATTTCAAGTGTTGAAATTTGCAATGAGATTGCATACCTTCTATGAGATAGTTGGATCCCGATACCCGCTGCGAGTAAGTGTTACTCCTGGGAGAGTTTTATACATTACAATTAGCCGATCAAGTAGGTGTCTAGAAAGGTGTCAACGGGGTTACGCCTCTGGGAAAACGAGGTTTACATTAATTAGGTTCGTGCGAAAGCACGGGGGACCTCCCTCAAAGTACCGACACTGGCCTGGCTGAAAGATTGGCGAACTTGTAGTGTGTAATTAATCCCGGCTAGTCTTTCCTTTTAGGGTTTGAAGGAAGATTTGATAAAAAGCAGTGGGAGCCATCCTGATTAGATAAAATAAAAACCAATCTATTCTTGACAGAGCGCACGCTGAGTGTTTTCTTCTCTCTCTCTCCTGGTAGCGACCATATCACGCCTTAATCAAGATAATAAAACGGATTATTGACCGAACCCGCTTGTTATACTGAGCTGGGGAACGTTGGTCCCGCTCCAACTTATAATTGTTATAAGACAGAGCAGGAAATAGGGAAATACCAGAATTCCTATGCCGCCCAAACGAAGAGAGTGCATGCTGATGCATCATCTTCGGGTGTGTTCGTTATACAAAACTGTTTCTCAGTATTCTTTACGTCCTGGGTATGTGATACCAGATCAGGATCCCAGATATGTAATCTGTTACATAGGGCTATGGAAAGGTAGAGAACTGAGAACGGGTGATAAGTTTCATGAGGCAGAAAACGGGGCAAGTGTTGCAGCCAAGTCTGTCGGTCACTGTCACCCTGTATTACCAATACATTGATTCTGAACGAATGTTATTAGATACCGAACCTGATATACAAAATCATATCAGTCTCTTTATTAGTAAAGAAAGGATATAATTTTGTATTGTTGGATAATGTTTTGAACATTTCCTATATCAAAAGTTGATCGGTTCAGGCACGTTATCTAAAAGCATTAATGTTCTAAATCAAACTACAGTTTTTTTTTGTATACGGAACACACATAAGAGGAAGAGTTCAGAAATGAACGAATCCTTCTTGAGGTATTGTAGACTAGGTCTGATCAATGCGACCCGACTGGCTAGAGTTACATAAAGATATATATTTAAATCAGTTTGAATTTGCATCTTGTGAAACTCGCCAGTCATGTCACAAAGATAAGATGACCATAGCCCTGTTTACTAAGAAACAGAGAAAGAGTTAGTGAACTCTTGGGATGATACATGTTGATGTATGTTAGGTCCCCTGTCTATACATGCCAGGACTGGTTCTTTGTACTTCATTACATTCTCTGATAATCTTTCGAGATTCAGACCCATGTTCCTGTTGAAACACATGTCCGAACCTTTTAAGATATTCACAGAATATAAGTTAGAAGTAGAGAACCAAAATACGGGTATAAGTATTATGTCCTTTGATGAGATCAAGGAGGAGAATACTTGAAGCACGGAATTCCTGGACTTTTCTAAAGGAGAATGAGATTCTCTCTCAGCATCACTCCTCTGTATACACCATAGCACGATGGTATATCGGGGCGGAGCAGATACACCCTATGTGATAAGGTGTGCTCTATGATGAGTACTACTGAGTTACCTATTTCCTTTAGGGAGTTATTCACTTGAGAAGCAGCATACCTATTGAATAGGTTCGAATCAAATCAATGCCTACCACTTCATATGCGATATGGAAAGGGAAGAGCCCATGTCTTAAGTTAGTTAAGATTTGGGGTTGTCCGGCCTATGTCTGAAAGCAAAATCCGGACAAACTCGAGGCAAGGTCTATTATGTAGAACTGGAAATGTTCCAGCTATACAAACTACAGCACATGATTTGATAGAACCAAAGGATTCAGTAGAGACCAACGAACCTCAGCCTCTCCGCCGAACTAGTAGGGTTCCTCACCCACCTGAGAGATACTTCGGTTTCTCTATGACAGTGGGAGCGAGGATTGCATCATGAGATGATGACCTAACTAGTTTCGAGCTGGCCATCGAGAGTAAGACTCTATAAGAATGGCTGGATGCTTAGTGATCTGAGATGGAATCCTTATACACCAGCAAAGTATGGACTTTAGCTGCTAGATCTGAAGGGTTAAATCCCCATCAGGAGCAAGTATATCTTGAGAAGATTACTTGGTGTAGATGGAAAAGTTGAGACTTTCAAAGCTAGACTTGTTAAAGCTTTTCGTCATCGACCAGGCGTGGATAATGATGAAACCTTTTCAAGTGACTATACTTAAGTCCATCCAGATCCTACTTACCACGGCTACATACCATGACTACGATATCTGGTGGTTGGGTGTCATGACTGCTTTTCTAAATAAAGTTTTAGAAGAGTGCGTCTATAAGTACACAGCCAGAGGGCTTCGTAGACAGTGGGAGCAGCGGAAACGTGTGCAAGATGCTTTATAGGATAAAGCATGCATCGCGGAGTTGGAACATCTGTTTTGATGAAGCAGTCAAAGAGTTTGACATCATCAAAATGGTAGATGAACCTTGTATATACAAAAAGGTAGTAGGGAGTATGGTGACGATCCTCGTAGAGTACGTGGATGACATACTCTTGATAAGAAAGGAGTTTCTTATGCTACGCTCGATCAATCTCCGCTTATCACAAAGATTCTCCATATAGGATTAAAGTGATACCTACTAAATCCTGGGTTTTGGATCTATGAGATAGATCTAAATGGATGTTAGGATACTCACTAGATGTAGTGAGATGGTGTCAATCGATCCTGAGGAGAATCACTGGAAGTGTTCCAGGGTGATAAAGATGACTGAATATCAGTCGCAGGCATTGTCTTTACCCTCAGTAAAGGGACGGTATGTTGGAAGAGTTCCAAGCTAGATACCGTGACATACTAGACGATAAAGGCACGATACATCGCTACTTAAGATGCTACCAAAGAGGCTGTTTGGGTGTATATTGGTTCATGAGATGAACTACGTTCCTACCATTGTGAGACAATGGAGCTGTGGCTCATGCCGAGGAACGCCGGTCCCATCAGTGATCCAGACATATTCTAAGGCAGTATCACTTGATCATGGAGATGGTTGATCTCCAGGGAGATCGAGGTTAGGAGAGTAGACTCTAAGGACAACACAGCGGATCCACTCACAAAGGCATGTTCCCAAAGAGAGACTTTTATGGGATGGTTGAGTATGAGATACTACAACCACTGCTACAGATGGCCCTAGTGCAAGTGGGAGATTGTTAGTTATATGTATGCCCTAGAGGCCATTACTGTACATAGGATGTATATTGTAGTGGATGCTGGGACATATATAGGGAGGACTTTCTTGCTCGACATGATAGTATGCTATCTGGTTACCCTTTACCTTAACGTGTATACTGATTGTCTCTCTGTTACATGTTGGTAAAGCCCTTAGGATCTGTACTTGACTACCTGGACTATGATGCGGATCATACTAGTGGGGACATGGTAGTCCATAAGTACATCCTTCAAAGTCCCTAGTCGTGGGTGTATCGAGACGGGGCATCGATATACCAGAGTAGACTAGCGTATGCCTTCTCGACCCATACAGATGGGCGATGGATGATCCCATATCCATTGGTGTTTGACATCAGAGATGATATACGGGTGCTCAGTAGAGACTGGGTACACTGGACGGACTCGCCGAGAACTCCCAGATGGTATTATACCTCACGTCAGATGGCAGTTCTCTGGTGACACTGGTACAGAGTAGTCTGTTGACCCGAGATCATCATAGAGTCTTGTGTGGTTCCCACTGTGCTTTGATTTCCATCTTACCACGTCCAAGAGGGCGTGCAAAACGGTGGTTTTTGGGTACAGTCCCGAGTCACATGGAGGCAATGAGCGATAGGAGGGGATTCGTCTCTCCCGGTATAGGGAGTTGATGTTGCGCTGTGTTTGATTGGCTATAACAGGAAATCCCTGGCCAGGGTTGCTGAGATTTACTGGTAAGTGTTACCAGTAGTTTCTCGAACAGTTATAGACCTCATATCAACACGACTTATTGAGCTATTGGGGTCTGACGTTTACCACCCCTAGGCGAGATATGCGACATATCAGACGATCAGACCGGACTGTACGGTAGTGTTACTGGTCGGATTCACTGGAGTGTGAGCGGGCTTGCTCGTCGATCTTCAGATCGCTCAATACCCGGGTGGCCGTTACGTTTAGCAGACCGCTTGCGGCTTGTGGATATTTGATATGATCATCATCCACTGCCGGCGTATTGACGAGTCTTTAGAGTCCTACACAGAGGTTTCCTGGCTCAAGCGAAACGAAATAGGAGCGCATATGAGATATGTGCGGGACCGAGAATAATGCGTGTATGTGATACCGTATTCTATTCTCGCAATAAATATATCGAATGGTTGTATGCGATATAACCTAGTTATCGATTCAAGCGTTGATTCGATAAGCCGATATATTGTATACTAGTCGGTTGTGTGCGACATAACCGGGTCATTGAATCAAGTGTTGATTTAATGATTTAATGCATATTTATATATTTGATATATTACTTTGCATCAACTAGTATCGGTTTACTTAAGATGGATTTTCTCACTCGGATGGGCGCATTGTATATGCGATATACTTTTGTGCACTTGATTGTATCATGTTTGATGATACATGTCATGCTAGGGTTCAAGTGTAAAGATTAAACCAAGGTTAAGATGATGGTTAGGGTTTATTATTTATTATTCATTTATCTTATTTAATTATGCTTTTTATTCTTGATAAATGAATAAAAGAAATGAGAAAAAGAATGGTGGCTTCTTTTGTTCTTTAGTTGAAGCTTCATGAAGCTTTGTCAAAGTCAACCATACTTATCTCATCCTTAACCCTAACCATTCCCACTAACCATGATTCATTCTCTACACTTAACTCTAGTTAAAATTATGATAAGAATTCATTTTCTTTTCTTTTTTCTTTTAACTTATCATAATAATAGCTTCTTCTTCTTCCTTGCTTCAAGTGAAGAAGCTTGAGGTTATCAATGGTGGATTGATGTTTTGAGTGAGAAATCCAATTCTAAAGTTAACCCAATTCCTATTTCTTCATCCTCTACCTCTTTCCAAGTAGTAGAGTGTGTTTCCTTCACAAGTTTCATGACTTGGTGAAGTGAGAGCTTGATCTTGCGATGCTTCGACGTAGATCATCTTCGGCATGGACATCGACGACCTAGCTTGCCCATTCTCCGACGAAGCCGATCCTAGAGCCCAGATTCGATTTGGACAGCGGAGACGACCTCGTTGCGGAGCCGTGGAGGTGGAGGACCGGATCTACAAAGGTTGTATTTCCGTATTCTCATTAGTTAATTTGTTAACTAGTTCATTGTTCGCCTAGACATCTAGCAATCGATCCGTAGTTTAGGGTTTGTAGGCACCATATTTTTTGAAATTGCCATGGTTGATGGCTTGGGAGACCTCACTAGTGTGCCTAGGAACCCTACACCTATATACTCTTCTAGCTGTTGATTATGTCTCTAAATAGGTCGAGGTCGTATCCAGCCGGACTAACGACAACAAGGTTGTTATTAGATTCCTTAAGGAAATCATCTTTTCCCGGTTTGAACACCCCCGTGCAATCATCAGTGACAATGGAACACATTTCTGTAATAGGACTTTCGAAAATACTCCATTAATCATAAGCTATCGACGCCTTACCACCCTCAAACATGTGGGCAAGCCGAAGTGTCTAATCGTCAAATCAAACAGATTTTGGAGAAAACAGTTTCTAAAAACTGTAAGGATTGATCTTTAAAACTCACTGATGCCCTTTGGGCATTTCGAACTGCATATAAGACTATTCTTGGCATGTCTCCTTATCGGCTTGTTTACGGAAAGGCTTGCCACCTTCCAGTGGAAATCGAGCATAGTGCATTTTGGACGATCAAGGAATTGAATTTATCTCTTGATAATGCGGGCAGCCATCGGAAGCTGCAAATCAATGAACTAAACATGCTTCGGGATGAAGCTTACGAGAACGCGGTTGTCATTAAGAACCAAACGAAGGTGTTTCACGATAAACACCTTATGCGCAAAACTTTCGCACCTGATCAACAGGTGCTTCTTTACGACACCCGGTTACATTTCTATCCCGGGAAGCTCAGATCTCGATAGGAAGGACCATTCTTTGTGCGGACTATAAATCCGCATGGTGCGGTGGATTTGGAAAATCCAGAAGATGGTTCACTATTCAAAGTGACCGGACACAGGTTAAAATTGTTCCTCACCGCTGACCCATCGAAGGAGCTCCTGATGTTGCAGGAGCCGATTTACATCGAATAATCTTAATCCCCTTACCACCAAACTTCGGTTATCCAGCCATAAACAGTGGAAACACTGTTTCAAATAAGTTTGGAGGTATGTAACACTTGTAATTATATAAAAATAAAAAATATAAATAAAAAAAATTCAAGTTTTCGATGGGTATTTTTGTAAATATTCAGTTCTATTAATTAAAAAATAAAAAAATAATAATTTTTTTTACAAACTAAATTCCTCTTTTTAAGAGGTCTTTTGTACAAATAACCAATAACCCCTATAAAAACAACCCGACCCCTCTACTGCATTTACAAAACCCTAAAATTATCCCTCACAGAAACCCTAACTGCCACTTCTGAAATCGCAGAGAGATCGCACCAGGCCACCGCCGAAGCCCCCGTTCGACCGCGCTTCCGCCGCTTCACTGCTGCGTCGCCCTCTGAAAATTTCATAGCAAGTTTGTAATATTTTCTCCCTCTCTGTCAAATTCCTACTTTCAGTATTTTCTCTCTGTAATGGCCCCTACTCTGCAGTTTGAAAGGGATTTCTCACAATTGTTTGCACATAATATTTATGGTAGCTATTTCAGCGATGAGATCCGAAGGCGCGGATGGAACTTTTTGTTATTTAACCAACCGAATGCATTCGCGCTTCCGGATCTAGTTACCCGTTTCTACGAATGTATGGAGGAGGGTTGTCTTGCACTACACGGGTACATTAGATTAATGCGGGGGGATAAGGAAATTTTAATTGATAGGGACTTCATTCACAAAGTCACCTTAATACCACGACTCCCCATTCACGATCAACCCCTCCGATTTGAGGACTACCTACCGTTAATTGGAAACGACTGTTCTAGGGAGCCCCGCAAGGGTATTCAGGCTCGCACGCTTTTTGCGAACGTTTTAACTGTGTGCCGTTGGGCACAAAACAATATTTTTTTTAGTTCGCACAACACAACATTTTTCACACCATCCCTACATATAGTGCACACTTTGATGACACGAAACCCAAGCTATGACATGTGCACTGTATTGCTTCACTCGATTGGCGCCGGCAAACGGGCAGCCAATTATCCATGCCCTTTGTTGGTGACACAACTGTGTCGCCATTTCCTCCCTGTTAAGGAATTTGAATTTTATATGCATGGTGGGATTCCCATTAGACCTCTTCTTGAGGGTGTCTCTACATCCTACACACGTTTACATGATTTATGGTCACGCACCGAGCCGGGCGAGGACGTGATGGCCAAGACCCCTAGCTCGAGCTTCACAGCGAGCGACGAAGAACTTACCCCCGTTGCGCAAGCGCGCTTGATGCGACTAACCTATAGGGGGTAGATCGATTGATAAGGATGATGACCAATTTTGATCAACGAGTGACGGGTCTGGAAGAGGGAATGGTTACCCTACTGGCCAGACAGGAACGATCCCGCTCACGATCGAGGGGACGGGAGGCTGATAGGGGAGAGGCTGGGACTGGTGAGGCCGCGTCTTGTAGACACTGTAAGGAGTAGTGAGGAAACTGCTATTAATAAGTTTGGGGGTGAGGGTATTGTAAATAGTTATCTTTGCATTGCATCTGCATATTTTTATTTTTGTACATATTAGTTTTTTTTTCTTTGCATATTTAATTCCGCATTGCATCTTTATAAATATATATATATATATAATATAAAAAAAATAAAAATTGGAAAATTTTAAAAAAAATTAAAAGAATTGAAAATTTCAATTTTGGTCATATTTGACTTAAGTTCAACATGACTGTTGACTAATTAGGAAAAAATAGATCTTAAGTTTAGTAAATTAAAAACCCTAAAAATAACCTTTCTTAAAGTCTAACAGTAGAAAATATACGTCCTTGTAGTTTATTTAGAAATAGGCAAATTTTAAGTTCAGTTCTTGGGCTAAGTCGAAATAAGGGAAGAGTATTGAAAGCTTTATTTGAAGTATAAGTTTGAAAAATAATTCTGAACCTTAATTTCAAACTCTGAAAATATATACCCTACTATACGCACTTACACACATCTTGAAACATAGGATAGTAGAGGATATCTTGAAATGCTCTTGTCTAAAATCCTTAGTATGAAGGAAAATAAAATAGTAGTATAAGTGGTGAATAAAGAGATAAAAAAATGAACACTGGTTTTGTAATTACTTAAGGCAGCATAAATAAAAAAAAAAGCGAGGGTGCTTTATCACCTAGTGCCTTAGACCAACTAGTTTGGGAGTCACTGCTAGCCTTAGATGTTGCAAGACGAGGAATTACGCCTATATGCGCAAGCACATTTTGTAATCGGTCATTTAGTACCACAAGAAGTATTAACAGTCGCATGAAGGATGTGTGAGCAATTTCATCTAAAATTCACCAATCCAAAAGTATTTAGGAAGATAGACGAGAGCATGATAGCTTGAATTGAATTTTTAAGTGTAGGGGTGATAACTACACACACGTAGGGGTATATGATTGGAGTTTGGAGGAGAGATAAGAATAAAAGATAGGGCTTATATTTTCAGTAGAGATGATAAAAATTAAAGAGTTAAGCCCGCGCCTTAGAAGGAAACTTAGGAGATGCTGAAAACTTTATAAACTGGCAAAATGTATATGATTTTAAGTTAAATGAAAAGGATGTATGAAAAATACGGGTTGATGATTTCTAAGTTGAAGATAATAGACTTCCTCGCTAGAATACTGAATTGAAGAATTAGAGTCAACGGCCAAATTGATCGGATTTTGTGGGTAGTATCCGCTGAAAACCCTCAGGAGACAATACTCCTCCTATTAGGGTCACCTAGAGGTTTAACGGCTTGTTGCACGATCTCAGTGCAATCGCGTTCCCTGCGAAAGTGAGGTTAGGATTTTTCGAGAATAAAATTGGCTTTGCTCAGGACGAGCAAAAGATAAGTTTGGGGGTATTTGTTCATGTCAGATTTTTGCATTTTTATATCGCTCATTCTTAATCACATTGCATATAATTAGGTACTTTTGATCCATGTCTTTTAAATAGTTGCAGTTTACAGGTTCTCAGCTCTTTACAGTGAAATTCATGAAAAGTCGCAACAAATACAGGACTACGCCCAACAACAGATAAATACGGGTTTCCACGCACTATTCGTATAATGCCGCCTACTAGTTGAATAGACAAAATTGAAAATCGTTGGTCACTTCAATGCACAAAGCACAAGGGCAGTACAAGATCCAAGACTTCCATGCGGAGCTCAAGGCAAAAGTCCATATCATTTTTGCACGGTTGAAAATCTGGAAGGAAGTTGAAGAGACTCTGAGAAACCAAGTGGATAAATCAGAAGATAAAAGCAACTTGGATAAGACCTGAAAAGATGGCCCCACAATTCCACCAAATGGCCGCGAAACCGCGGCCAAACATGCACTTCTGCCGCAGTTCCGCGGCTGCGTATGCACATTGTCGGTGGCAGTGTCGGTGCGTTGACTCGGATCTTCTGGGATAGTTTTGTAAATTCGTGATTGGATCAGAATGTAAACCTAGGGTCTTCGTATCTATAAATAGGAGAGCTCAAATCCAAATTAGGTGTGACACTTTTTATTAGATCTAGGATTTAAATTCTGGAATTCTTTTTCTTTCTCTATGAAAATTTGTAGTGAGTTTTGAGAGGTTATCAATAAAAAAAGAGTTCTTTTATTTATCTTGCATGCCTATTTATTTTCTGTAATTTATTATCGCTTTTTATTATTTTCTAATCTAGTCATAATATTTAATTGTGTTTTTCCTTTGTTTTTCACTTTTCTATTTTTCTTTATCATTAAACAACGAAAATACTTGAGTAAGATCCTTGCCTGGGTGAGGTCTTAAATAGCTAGTTGTAAATTCCTCTTAACCTAAATTCTTTCTACCTTCCTTCTTGTTTTATTTTTATCTTTTTAATGGGTGAGTAATTTCTCACTTGTTAGGGCAGGAGAAGGAAGGTTTGAGAGAAGGAAATCTCTCTCACTCCTTTCTTTGCCCAACACCTTAATTCGGACTCCCTTTAATTGAACCACAATCCGCTCACTACGGCACCCTATCCTACATGATAGCGGTGACTCCTTAGTTAGACCGGTTGTGATTGAATTTACCGGAGATTAGGGCTAAGAGACATGAACGGAAGGACAAGGACCAAAAGGAAGAAACTAAGCATGGAAAGCCTAGCTTATACTTGCAAGTTCCTTCCTAGTTGTGCTAATCCCCGTTGTTGCTGATTAGCTTAACACCGATATTGAAAAGGGCATTGAAAGAGGTGAGATATTCCTAACTCGAACTAACCTAATCCTAACCTTAACAAGTCCTTTATCATCTTTTATCTCGTTAGTAGATCATAACACAAAACCCAAAATATTGGATTTAACTCGTTAAAACATAATGAAAAAGATTACATCTCCCTGTGGATCGACCCGTTCTCAACCGGCTAGCTACCAAACGACACCGTATTGATTGCGGTAATTAAAAATTTAAGCACGCATAGAAAATAGCGAACAAATCACTATTTCAATTCCTAAACTGTATAACTCGTTTATATAAATGTATATTCCTTATTGCTGCGTTTACTATTCATTTTCCGCATATTCTTGCAATTCGCATCGCATTGCATGTTTTAATATGTTTTATTGTTATATTAAACCCATGTTATCAGGACAACAGCACCATTAACGATGATGCGTATGTCTACGAATACTTACTTGCCGGCTCACACACATCATCATCGGTAATTGGCATGTCACGTACACATTAGAAAATACTACATCATCTGTATAAGATGTTAGCTGATAGTTTCGACATGGTACTAGTAAGCTTGCTTTTATATGATATCTTAGACATTGCATTTATTACCGATATCTTATAAATATGTATTTTCATTTATCATGCAATGTTATGAGGCTTTATGCCAGTATTCACGGTTTATTGACTTTTGATTATAGGATTCAGATTTTCCATGTGATTTATGGATTTGGAGAAACCGCAAGACTTTATAAACTCATTTTATTTCAAAAGATAAAAAGTGCGGTTTTCTCATGTTATGATGTGAGATTTGTCCACCATGAGTTTTCTCGGCTCTTGAGCGATATCAGACACTCAATTCGAGGGGGAGGAGGAACCGTCTGTGGGTGCATGGTGGACCCGGTGCGGTACCCCGGAGAAAGATGGTCGCAGATGATGGTGTTGAGCCTTGCAGGGGAGCACTACCGACCGGTGATTTTATTGTGACTCGACGGATATCCGGAGGATACCGATAGGAGTATGAGACAGTCCGGATAGCCGGAGCCCTTGATATTGAGGTTTGAGGATACAGGCCAGTCCGGATTGCTGGAGCCTGAGATATTGAGATATTGGGATATATGTTTTGTGTCGATGCTTGACACTGATTCTATGCTGATTTTATTGATGATATCTCGATTTAAATATAAAGAAATCTCACTAAATTAAGAAAACAGTTTTCACATGCATGATATATTCTTTTTTCATTATATTGCATTCATACCTCATATTTATGATATGTTGCTACCTGAGGCACTGACACGAGCACTTGGTATTATACTTATGTATAGATGTTTACCCATGCCATTATTAGATGCTTCAGGATTTATCATTTTGAGGATATATAATATGATCGTATGACCTAGGATTGAGTCATACATATGATTTCTGCTCGGTGATGTTTTGAACTCATAAGTTGGCAACTCACCCCCGTTGTGCCACAGTTTCTTGCAGGTTTTGCCGTACAGGTTTCCTTAGCGGCTTTGCTGGCACACTGTTTCTTTCCGGGTGATTGCTTTGGTAGGTGGGTTCACTCGCATCGTGACCACCATTGTACCTTATTTTATTCAGTTGTATCTAGTAACTCCATCAACCAGACTTGTATATTTATTTGACTTAGAAGACCGGCGTATATTATTTCGACCTTAGAGTCGGGTTTGTATTATTATGGGTTTTCTTGATGATATTGAGTTTCCTTTTGAGTTTTGATTCTCGCCCTTCGGCGTTGTATATTATATTGCTTGTGTGGTTGTGACCGCCAATTAGCGAAGAGCTAGCTTCCGCTTGGGGATGCCCTTATAAATATTTCATGTGTTGTACCCCTTTGGGGCCAGTATTTACAAAGAAAACTCTGCCGAAATTTTCAGAAAAGACTTGAGATTTTAAAAATGCATACTTCGGCTTAGTTTGTTAAACCACTTGCTTTAAAACTAAACTTTTACTTCTTCTTTTAAATGGTTTAGATTTATGGGATTTTGGCTTACTTGAATTAGATGGGATCCTATAGACTTCATATGATTCAAGTTCCAGTCACATTCCATTTCGGATCGTGACAGTTTCGTTGCTATACATTAACGATAATTGGGGTACGCATACTTACTTACGTTGATAATATGTGATATTATGTGTTGCTGAGATATGTTGTGCTGGATCGTCGTGAATGAATAGCCGGGGTTTTTATATAAGATGAGAGTTTTTCTTTTCATTCATGTAAAATTAAATATATGTAATATTCTTTTATTGAGGCACTTCCGGGTTGAGGATGATGTCACCATTATTTTATATTATTTACTTTTCCGCATTAAGACAGACCCAAGGAGGGGAGCACAAGTGACCGGGTTCTACGGTTCAGTGGGAGGCCATATCGAGGAGTCGAGACCGGGTCTCTTAAACTTTAGAATTGGAAAGGTCACTTGCCGCTCTCATAGGGGTCTAGGGGTGGGGGCTTGGCTATTCATCGCGACCGTGGAATCCGTATTTTCTATTGTTGGGTAAATACAAAATACGGACCTCCTAGTATATCCTGTATTTTCATATATGTGCTTCTGCTGTTGTTATTCTGTGATGTGATCACTTTATATGCTGAGACGAATGATGTATTATATATATGTTATATAATAAACGTTGCTTATATTTTGCATCCGAGCTAGTCCCGTCCCGCTATGCCGTTAGTTAAGTAACCTAACGGTACATACCGGGACATTGTGGCGAATACGGATGGCATAAGCGTACGTTCTATTTTCGTTTCTTTCCTGTAATGTATTAAGGACTTAAATGATGGGACTACATTAATATGATTAACGTAAACAAAAGAAACCTAAAAAGAAGTTGTAGAATCAGATTTGAATCCTACTCGGCTTTTTATGAAAAAGCAAGATTTCAAAAGGTGGAGCTTAAGCCACTCCTTTTTAAACCATTAGATTCTACAATGATATCAAGTTTGAATCATTAAAGGTTTTCTTAAAAACTATACGCAGCCCTCCGTCATTTTAGGAAGTAGAGTACTTAGTATTCGTGCTATGTATGTTGATTATAGTCAAGGCGTAGTGTACGGTAGCTAAGTGATGTCTTCCTACACAGCATATGATGCGATTAATTAGGACATTCATGTGATTATGTTGATTATAGCTAAGGGTCATATGGGTGGGTCTAAGTATTCATGAAATGACGGGTAGAACTTGACAAGTACTTATGATATGTACATTATAGTCAAGGTCATAAGTGCTAGGGGTAAAAACCATATCGGGAGTTTCAAGTGTTGAAATTTGCAATGAGATTGCATACCTTTTATGTGATAGTAGGATCCCGATCCCACAGTTAACAATAGTTGCTCCCGGGAGAAATTTGCACTTTAAAATTAGCTAACTCATTAGGTGTCTAGAAAGGTGTCAACGGGGCTACGCCTCTGGGAAAATGAGGTTTATTTTAATTAGGTCCGTGCGAAAGCACGGGAAACCTCCCTCAGAAGTACCGGCACTGGCCTGGGTGAACGGTTAGCGAAATTGTAGAATATAATTAATCCTGGTTAATTTTTTCCTTTTGAGTTTTGAAGTAAAATTTGATAAAAGCAATGGGAGACATCGATTAGATAAGATAATAAACCAATCTGATCTTTGCAAGAGCTTTCGCTGAGCTAATTCTTTTCTCTCTCCTAATGGCAGATAACCATGACTGGACTAAAGCTACTATTAGAGAAAAATAAGCTTAACGGACCGAACTATAAATACTGGTTGAGGAACATTAACATTGCTCTCACATATGATAAAGTATCATATGTTCTCAATGCCTCAGCCCCGCCCAAACCAGGCCCTGAATCTTTTGTTGCAGATAGGAGATCCACAAAATGTGGGATATTTACTGTGCTACCGCCAAATGCCTCGCGCTTGCATCGATGGACAATACACATCAAAAGCGGCATGAGGAGATGGATATACAATCCATCTTTCTCCATACAAAGGATTTGTATGGGGAGCAATCTCATATCTTACGATACGAAACATCTCGAAAGCTGTTTCAGATGCGGATGGCTCCTGTCACTTCACTGGGTGACCATGTTTTGAAGTTGACAGCTCTTATTGAAGAGCTTGAAGGACTCGGATGGACAATGGAAAATGAGCAATATACGGTTATTGTTCTGTAGTCTCTTCCCTCTGCTTTTGCTCCTTTTGTAGTGAACTTCAACATGCACAACATGGAGAAGTCATTACCCGAACTTCTTAATATGTTGAGAAATGCGCAGAGCACGCTTAAGGTGAAGTCTCCCTCTCTCCTTGTTAGACAATCTTTCTCTTCTGTCCCAAAAACCAAGGCCAAGGGAAAGAACAAGAAGAAATCCACCAAGCCGAGAGGTGGAATCAAGAAGGCAAAAGGGAAAAACAAATCCAATGCTGCGGAGTCGGGAAAAGGAGAATGCTTCTACTTCAAGAAGACGGGGCACTGGAAGCAGAACTGTACTGAGTACCTTGGTCTCAAGAAAGGGAAGCATGGTTATGCTTCAGCTTCATGTGTGTTCGTAAATAAGAACTGTTTTTCTATAAACTCTGCTTCCTCGGCATTATATACCAGTTCTGGTTCTCATATCTTCAATTCTGGGCAAGGGCTGAGAAATAGCAGAGTTTTGAAAACAGGTGATCATACTCTCTGGGTTGGAAATGGTTCCAATGTACATGCAGTTTCGGTGGGAGAGTATCATCTAGGGCTGCTATCGGGTTGTATATTGGTTTTAAACCCATGTTATTTTGTACCAAGCATGCTTTGTAATATAATATCCGTTTCTTTGTTAGACAATGAAGGATATCATTTTGTATTGCAGCACAATATTATGAACATTAAACTGAATCAAGAGTTGATTGGTTGTGGTACACTTAATAACGGGATATACATCCTTAATCAACACACAGTTTTCAACATACACCACACAAATAAAAGAAAATTTTCAGATATAAATGAAACTTTTCTTTGGCATTGTAGACTTGGTCATATTAATGAAACAAGACTAAACAAGCTTCATAAAGATGGATACTTAAATTCTTTTGAGTATAAATCTTATGCGACTTGTCAGGCTTGTATCAAAGGGGAAATGACTAAAACTCCGTTTTCTGGACAAGGAGAAAGAGCTACTGAGCTCTTGGGCCTCATATATAGTGATGTATGTGGGCCAATGTCTACGCATGCAAGAAGCGGTTTTTCTTACTTCAGAACTTTTACTGATGATTTCTCAAGATTCGGTCATGTGTTTTTAATAAAGCATAAGTCTGAAGCTTTCAAGAAATTCGATGAGTACAAACTTGAAGTAGAAAAACAAACTGGAATGAGCATCAAAATGCTTCGATCAGATCGAGGTGGTGAGTATCTTAGTACAGAGTTTTCGAACTTCCTAAAAGAGAATGGGATTCTCTCTCAGCTCAATCCCCCTTACACACCACAGCACAACGGTGTGTCAGAGCGGTGGAATCGAACCCTATTAGATATGGAAAGATCCATGATGAGTGATGCTGAGTTGCTCCTCTCCTTTTGGGGGCATGCATTGGAGACTGCAGTTTTTCTGTTGAACAGGGTTCGGACCAAAACCGTGTCTACCACTTCATATGAGATATGGTATGGGAAGAGACCATCTCTTAAGCGAGTTAAGATTTGGGGTTGTCCGGCTTTTGTCAAAAAGAAGAATCCGGAGAAACTCGAGACACCCTGGTAGCACTTCTTACCCACCGGAGAGATAATACGGTTTTCTCGTTGATGGTGATGGAGAAGATTGCATCATGGATGATGATGACCCTACCAGTTTTCAGCAAGCTATCACGAGTGGTGACTCTGTGAAGTGGCTGGATGCCATGATATCCGAAATGGAGTCTATGTACACCAACAAAGTATGGACTTTGGATGTTGTACCCTCTAGGATAAAACCCGTAGGGTGAAAATGGATCTTTAAGAGAAAGATCGGTGTAGATGGGCAGGTGGAGACCTATAAAGAAAGGCTTGTGGCGAAAAGATTTCGACAAAGACCAGGACTAGACTATGACGAAACCTTTTCTCCTATAGCCATGCTTAAATCCTTTCGGATCCTACTTGCTATAGCTGCTCACTACGACTATGAAATCTGGCAGATGGATGTTAAAACGGCTTTTCTAAATGGTGATTTAGAAAAATGCGTTTATATGGATCAACCAGAGGGCTTCATTGATAGTGGGAGCAGCGGGAAAGCATATAGGTTTCTTAAATCATTTATGGATTAAAGCAAGCATCACGGAGTTGGAACATCTGTTTTGATGTTGTTATTAAAGAGTTTGATTTCGTCAAAAATCCAGATGAACCTTGTGTTTATAAGATGATTGTAGGAAGTACTGTCACATTCCTCGTATTGTACGTGAATGACATTCTTCTGATCGGAAACGATGTTCATATGCTACAATTGGTCAAACTGTTCTTATCACAGAGGTTCTCCATGAACGACCTGGGTGATGCCTCATACATATTAGGCAGGAAGATCTATAGGGATAGGTCTAAACGGTTGTTGGGATTGTCCCAAACCAGGTACATTAACACCATCCTAAAGAGGTTTAGTATGGAAGACTCCAAACGGGGTTCCTTACCCGCTAGTCATGGAGTCACTCTCTCCAAGGACTTTTGCCCAAAGTCTGATGAAGAGAGAGCTCGCGTGAGCATTATACCCTACGCTTCGGCTGTAAGATCTATTATTTATGCGATGTTATGTACACGCCCTGATATAGCTTTTGCACTAGGTGTAGTAAGCAGGTTTCAATCCAACCCAGGGGAGAATCACTGGACAGCTGTGAAGAACATTCTTAAGTACTTGTGAAGGACTAAAGAAATGTTCTTGGTGTATGGTAACGGAGATCTCCAAATGGAGGCCTTTACCGATTCGATCTTCCAGAGTGATAAGGATGACAGCAAATCTATCTCAGGGTTTGTCTTTACCCTCAATGGAGGGGCGGTGTGTTGGAAGTGGTCCAAACAAGATACCGTTGCAGACTCCATGATGGAAGCTGTGTTTATTGCTGCAAATGATGCTGCCAAGGAAACCGTCTGGATGAGGAAGTTCATCACGGAGCTAGGAGTAGTTCTGACCATTATTGATCCAATACCATTTTATTGTCATAATAATAGGTATATGGCATTGGCCAAAGATCCCAGGTCCCATCAGCGATCCAGACACATCCTCAGGCGATATCATCGGATCCAGGAGATAGTTGATCGCCGCGAGATCGAGATTCGGAGAGCAGATACAAAAGATAACACCGCGGATCCACTTACCAAGGCCCTCCCTCTGCCACAGCATGAGCGAATTTTTTTTGAGATGTTGGGTATAAGATACGCCAATAATTGGCCTTGGTGCAAGTGGGAGATTGTTGGATATATGTATGCCCTAGAGGCCATTATATGATAGTGTATATACCGGTATGTGTGTGTATGTATGTGTGTATGTATTCAGGGGACATTCTTGCTCGACATAATAGTATGCTATCTGGTTGCACTTTTATCTTGACATGTTCATTTGATCATGCTTTCATTCATTTGGTACATGTTGATATATCCCATAGGATATGCAGGACTACTGAGATTATGATGCGGATCATACTAGTGGGACATGTGTAGTTTATGAGCATATCCTTGAAATGTTCCTAGTTGTGGGTGTATCGAGACTGGGCATTAATATTACCAGAGTAGACTAGAGTATATGTTGCTTGTCCCATATGATGGGCGATGGATGATCCCATATCCATTGGTGTGGTGACACCTAAGACCATATACGGGTGCTCAGTGAGACTGGGTATACTGACGGACTCGCCGAGAACTCCTATGCGGTATTATATCTATCGTCGGATAGCAGTTCTCATGTGACACTGGTACAGGTTAGTCTGTAGACCCGAGATCGTCATAGAGTTTTGTATGCCTCCCACTCTACTTTGATCTCCGCCCTACCACGGTTCTTCTGAGTCATGCAAACAGGTGGATTTTGGGTACAGTCCCGAGGCACATGGAGGCAATGAGCGATAGGAGGGATTTCGTCCCTCCCGGTATTAGGGGTTGATGTTGCACCATGTACGATTGGCTATAACAGGAAGTCCCTGGCCAGGGCTGCTGAGATTTTCTGATAAGTGTTATCAGTAGTTTTTCGATCTGTTATGAGCCATATACCAGCATGACTTATTAGGTTATTGGGGTCGACGATACCATCCCCTGACTCACATATGCAGCATATCTGACGAAGAGACCGTACTGTATGGTAAGTGTTACCGGTGGGCTCGACGGGAGTTTTAGCAGTTTTGCTTGTGTTTGTTCTGATCGATCAATACCTGGGAGCCGTTACGTACAGCTTATGCCACTGACGGTTTGTGGGCATGTGATATGATCACTGCCTACTGCTAGCGTATTGACGAGTCTTAGAGTCCCACAAAAGGGTCTCCTAGCTCAGGCGAAAAGATGTGGGGTGCATATGAGATATGCGCGGGAGCTCGATTAACTGCGTGTATAGGATACCGTATTTTAATCGGGCGTTTTCTATTGGACGGGTCGTATGTGATATGGCCGGGTTATTACTTCAAGTGTTGATTTAATATTAAATCCATTAGCTCATTTATTAAAACCTATTTCTTTATGATGCATGCATGAGTGTATGTATATGTTGATATGGATGCACACATGCAAGCATACATGTGTCATGGTTGATGATATAATGATGGTGGCAATGCAAGACTTACATGGTTACATATTTGTATATTTTGTTTATTTGAGAAAAGCAAAAATGGATTAATACCATAGTTTAATTACCCATGGTTTTAGCCCATGGTTTTGCTTAAAATCAAGTTACAGAATATCTAGATATTTTGTAACCATAGTTTAGCATGGCATGACTCTCACTTACTCTCTTGAGTTTAGTTAGAGTTATTCATATTATTCTCTTGAGTTTAGCTTGAGCCATCTCCTTCTTCCTCTCTCCCTTCAAAGCTCTCTAGGGCTTTAAAAGAAAGAGAAAGAATTAAAAACGAAAAGGTTTTTAAGTGAGATCCAAACCCACATCACCATTCCACTTTAGTCTAGCCCATTAGTGTGGAGTGTTTGCTTCATCTTCATCCTTGATCAAGTGAAGCTTGGAGCTTGGTGCAAAGGAACATCGTGGTGGATCATCGTGGACTTAGAAGGACACAAGCCAACCAGTTCAAACCCTACTCGATCCAAGGAGTCTCAAGGAGGAGGTCTACAATGGTTGTATTTTCTCCCCACTTAGTGTTAGACACTATATAGTATATGATACTATAGTTTGTTACTCTATTTTTCTAGTTCGATTCATGTTTGGAATTGTTTAGCACCCTCTAAATTTTTATTATAGCATGTGTGATGCAACCCAAAACCTAGTGTGGTGCTAGAGAATCCCTACAATGTGTTGTTGTGATATATTATATTGGATTGTCGTGTTTGAATAGCCGGGTTTTTTTTGCATGAGATGAGAGTTTTTCATTTTCATTCATGTAAAAACTTGTATGTAATATTCTTTTATTGGGGCACTTCCGGGTTGAGGATGATGTCACCATTGATGTATATTATTTACTTTTCCGCATTAGGATAGACCCAAGACGGGGAGCACAAGTAACCGGGTTCTAGAGTCCAGTGGGAGACTATCTCGAGGTGTCGAGACCGAGTCTCCTAACTCTAGAATTGGTAGGGTTGCTTGCCGCTCTCGTAGGGGTCTAGGGATATAGGTTTGTCTATTCATCACGACCGTAGAATCCGTGTTTTTTACTGGCTTAATTTAAAACACGGACCTCCTAGTATATCTAATATTTCATATGTTGACTTCTGCTGCAATGTTCTGTGATAAGATCATATAACTGCGTGAGACGAATGCTTTATATTATATATATGATATATAATAAACGTTGCTTATGTCTTACATCCGCACTAGTCCTGCCTCCGCTCTGCCGTTAGTTAACTAACCTAACGGTGCATGACGGGACCTTATGACGAATGCGGATGGCATAATAGTACGTTGTATATTCGTTTCATTATCTGTGATCCTTAGGAAGCATAAATGATGGGACTTCATTAATGAGATTAATGAAAATGAAAGAAACCTAAAGATGTTGTAGAATCAAATTTTCAAAAAGGGTAGCTCTAGTTTTTACTTTGCATAGTGGTATTCCTTGATGAATATCCAGCACCTCATTCGATGAGGGAAGAGCCGAGATACCTTCACCGGGAGTGACCTCTTTAGCAAAACTAGCAAATGCTATAATCAACTGGGTTTTGTCTTTTGATTGCTTCTCTAGTTCTTGCTTTGCATAGTGGTATTCTTTGATGAAGATCCAACACCTTATTCGAAGAGGAAAGAGCCGAGATCCCTTCACCGGGAGTGACCTCTATAGCGAAACTAGTAAAAGCCTAAAAAACACTTCCTTTCAAAATGACTCGATTCTACAACGATATCAAGTTCATTACGCAAAAGGTTTTCTTAAAAACCTATCGCAGCCCTCAGTCATTTCAGATAAGGACTATTTAGTATTCGTGCTACGTTTGTTGACCATAGCCAAGGCATAGTGTGAGGTAGCTAATTAGTGCTTATCTGCAAGCATATGTTCCAATTGGATTAGGGTAGTCGTACAGCTTTGTTGACTATAGCCAAGGGTCGTATGGGTGGGTTTAATTCAATCAGGAAATGACGGGTTGAATTTGGCTAGCGCTTATGATTTGTTGACCATAGCCAAGGTCATAAGTTGCTAGGGGCAAAATATTATTGGGAATTTCAAGTGTTGAAATTTGCAATAAGATTGCATGCCTTCTATAAGATAGTCGGATCCCGATACCCACTATGAGTATGTCACGACCAGAAATGGCACGTAACTGGCACTTGAATCATGTGAAGTCTATAGGACCCTACCTAATTCAGGTAAGCCAAAAGGAAAGAAATCTAAACCATTTTTAATGAAAAGAGTGAAGGAAAACTTGTTTTAAAGCAAGTGGTTTTAACAAAATACGTGGCATTGAACATTTAAAAGCAACATCATATTTTCCCGAAAATTTCGGCAGAGTCTCCATTGTAAATACAGGCTCCCAAACGGGTACAACACATGAGATACATAAATAATGAATAAGGGCATCCCCAAGCGGGAGCTAGATCTTCGCCAATTGGCGGAAACAACCACGCAAAAAATATAATATACAACGCCGAAGAGCGAGGATCAAAACTCAGAAAGGAATCCAACATCCTCAAGAAAACCAAAGAGACCAATAATAATACAAGCGCGCAACTCTAAGGTCGAAAGAATATACTACTGGTCTTCTAGCCTACCAAATAATACATGTCCGGTTGATAGAGTTACTAGATACAACTGGAGTAAATAAGGTAAAACAGTGTCCCGATATAAGTGAACCTACTTACCAAAGTAATCACCCAGAAGGAAGCAGTGTGCCAGCAAGACGCAACGAAACCTGTATGGCTAAACCTATAAGAAACTGTGGCACAACGGGGGTGAGCTGCCAACTCGTGAGTAAAAAACATCACCGAGTAGAAATCACATGCATGACTCTCTCCTAGGTCATACAATAAAATACACAATACTACAAAAGGGTAATAGTATATCATAAGTATGATATCAAAGTACTCGTG
Source organism: Agapanthus africanus (assembly GCA_030015575.1). Taxonomy (NCBI): domain Eukaryota; kingdom Viridiplantae; phylum Streptophyta; class Magnoliopsida; order Asparagales; family Amaryllidaceae; genus Agapanthus; species Agapanthus africanus. The sequence goes on along the minus strand of CM057343.1, from coordinate 200,893,517 downwards.
TCTGTGCCAAGAATAATAATATATCGATGCATGACATGTACTAATGCATCATCCAACGTGTGTCCAGCAACGACACACAAATCATGATAAAAGCCGAGTGCCCAGCATCGACACTCAAGACATCATGAAATCCGTGTCCAACAGCCATACATAATACTCAAATCTCGGGCTTCGCATAATCAGGATCGGCCCATATCCATCTCTCTCATCTCGGGCTCCGCATAATCAGGATCGGCCAATAACTCCGAACGGTATCCTCCGGATATCCATCGAGTTTCCAGACAATCACCGGTCGGTAGTGCTCCCCTGCCGGGCTCAACGCCTTTCTGTATGATCTTCTTTTCCCGGGATACCGCACCGGGTCTACCATGCACCCGTAGACGGTCCCTCCCCTACCTCAAATCGGGTGTATGATGTTAGTTATATGTATGCCCTAGAGGCCATTATTGTACATGTGATGTATATTATAGTGGATGCTTGGATATATATAGAGAGAACTTTCTTGCTCGACATGATAGTATGCTATCTGTTTGCTCTTTATCTTAACATGTTGACTTGTATATGTGATGCTGTCTTACTCTCACATGTTGATAAAGCCCTTAGGTTGTGTACTTGACTACCAGGACTGTGATGGAGATCATACTGTAGGTCTACGGTAGCGCCCCGGCCGTCTGTCCGAGGCCAAAATGCGGAAATGAAAACTTTTTCAAACTAGAAACCGGCGCTATCGTATGCTTAAAACCCGGATCGAACCATTAACCTACAACTGGCTATCTAGAGAGAGGGTTGGAAAGCTATACCGATCGATCCGTGTCCTTCGGTCTTTGGCCACCATCCCAAGCTCCCCACGGCAACTCCGGTCTCGATCTCCTCGTCGGAAAGGGCACCACATCTACGAGTCTTTTTACGGGCTCCCGCATCATCCGTTGCAACTCGGGCACGAAGTGTGCTAGCCGACGTGTCCAAGGTGATATAGAGAATGTTTGTGATCACTTTGTCGCTTGCATCCATTGATTTGGATGGAGGTTAGAGGTGTTGCCATTAATGGAGATTTTGAGCTAGAGGAGGAAGAAGAATAAGAAGCTTTCTTTTTCCTTTTGTGATGGAATGATAATGAGAGCGAGAGAGTGTGAGAATAATACAAGAGCCAAAACTATATATGGCAGCCCCCCCTCTCTCTCTCCTTATCATATCAAGCATAAATCAAACACTAATGTGACATTTTTCACAAAAAAAGAGACCATGAGTCACTATATATGTCCATGTCACATTTAATGCATCTCATGATGAATTCTAGCTCATTATTTCCATATGCAAACATTAATCCAAATGTTTGCAACAATAAAAAGATACGGCAATATCTAAAGTAAACTCGTGACGGATCACAAGGATACCCCTCACCTGTATATATATACCTGCACCCGCATTCCGACTGAATGCGAATGCGATGAGACTAAAGTAATCCAACAAATCTAATACTAGGATCCGGCTTAAACCAAAGCCCACTAGTATTATCCGCCCGATCATGATCCGTGCACTACCGCACGTATATGATCGGACCCTGCCATATATCATATGGCCTCTACAACGTTTCGCCCGAAACTTAAGAAACTGTCTGTGGGGGACTCTAAAGACTCGTAAATACTTTGGCTGTGGATTTAACTACTAGCACGTCAGAGGTACTAGCCGTACGTAACGGGCCACCAGGTATTGACCAAAAGGGAGGTCGATGAGCGAACTCATCCTGACACCCTACTGAGCCTGTCAGTAACAATATCCGTACAGTCCGGTCCGTTCGTCTATGAGCATCACATGTCGGGCGTAGGGGCTTGGTGAAAGTCAGGCCCCTAAAAGCGGTACAAGTCGTGTCGGAGTGTAGCCCAGAACACCCTGAGATACTACTGGAATACCTACCAGTAAATCTCCTGCCTTGGCCAAGGACTTCGTGTAATGGCTCTCCTAGACACAGCGCGATCTCACCCCCAATACCGGGAGAGACGAAACCCCTGCCGATCCGCTCACTGCCTCCATGTGGCTCAGGACTGTACCCAACTAAAACCTGTTTGCACGACTCCTTTGAGCCGTGGTAGGGTAGTAATCAAAGCACAGTGGGAACTCACACGAGACAAATGACGATCTCAGGTCGATGAACTAACCTGTACACATGTCACCAGGGAACTGCTATCTGACGTCAGGTATAATACCAACTACCATGTTCCCGGCGAGTCCTGTCCAGTGTACTCATAACCCAATGAGCACCTGTATACATCTTAGGTGAACCAACTGACACCAATGGCTTGTGAGACCAGCCACCGCCCCTCGTCGGGGTCTCGACTGTATACACTAGTCTACTAATGGAGTATCGATGCCCAGTCTCGAAACTCCCACGACTAGGGACATTTTAAGGATGTGCTTATAGACTACCCAACTCTCACGTATATGATCGCCATCATACTGCTGGTAGTCAAGCAAGAATCCTAAGGGCTCTATCAACGTGTAACAGCGACCTGTAAGGTCACCTAAAGCAGTACACGATGATAAAGACAAACCATGGTAGCATACTATTCTCTATCAACGTGTAATAGTGAACTACAATGTCACCTACAGCATATACACGATGATAAAGGCAAGCCAGATAGTATACAAACCTCTCGAGTAAGACTGTCCTACCGGTACAGGTCCTCCCTCAATCATTGCAATCACGTGCCTGCGATCCAATAATTGACTCTGAGGGCACTATATCCAACACATACTAGTGGGGCCAAGGGTAGTCCGCAAGTACACCCTAAAATTGTTCCTAGTCGAGGGTGTATCGAGATAGGGCATCGATATTTCAGAGCAGACTAGCGTATACGTATCTTGACCCATATGATGGGCTATGGATGATCCCACATCCATTGGTGTTTGACATCAAAGATGGTGTACGGGTGCTCAGTGGAGACTGGGTACACGAACGGACATGCCGAGAACTCCTAGTTGGTATTACACCTATCGTCAGATAGCAGTTCTCTGGTGACCCTAGTATAGGCTAGTCTGTAGACCCGAGATCGTAATAGAGACTTGTGTGATTCCCACTCTGCTTTGATTCCCACCTTACCACATTCAACAGAACGTGCAAAACGGTGGCTTTTGGGTATAGTCCCGAATCACATGGAGGCAATGAGCGATAGGAGGGATTTGTCTCTCCCGATATTGGGGGTTGATGTTGCGCTGTGCTCAATTGGCCATAACGATAAGTCCCTGGCCAGGGCTGCTACGGAGATATACCGATAAGTGTTATTAGTAGTTTCTCGACCCGTTATGAGCCGCACATCAGCATGACTTATCGGTTATTGGGGTCAGACGTTTACCACCCCTATACTAGATATGCGACATATCAGGTGAAGAGACCGGACTGTAGGTAGTGTTACTGACAGGCTTTTGCAGGAGTTAGAGCGGGCTAGCTTGTTGATCTTCCGATCGTTCAATACCTGGGTAGCCGTTACGTCCAGCTAGTACCGCTGACGGCTTATGGGTGCTTGATATGATCATCACCTACTGCCGGCGTATTGATGAGTCTTTAGAGTCCTACACAGAGGTTTCACTGGCTCAGGCAAAACAAATTAGGAGCACACATGTGATATGTGCGGGACCGAGACTAAGAAGAGTCTATGATACCGTATTCTATTCTTTCGATATGAGATATCGATCGGTTATATGAGATATAGCTGGGTTATCAAATCAAGTGTTGATTCGATAAGTCGATACCGTATCAGTCGGTTATATGAGATATAGCCGGTTTATCGAATCAAGTGTTGTTTCGATAAGTTGATACAAATAATATTAGTCATTCATATGGGATATAACTGGATTATTAAATCAAGTGTTGATTTGATAATTTAATGTATAATTGTATATATGATATACTAGATTACATTAACTAATATTAGCTCACTTAAATGTTTCTTTTCTCACTTATGTGCATAAGTATATATGTGATATATATTAATGTACATTTTTGTGTGTCATGGTTGATGATACATGCAACATGGGTGTATGAGACTTACACCATACTAATGATAATGAAGGGTTTATTTATTTAGTGTAATTCAATTATTGGTTGGATAATGGTCACATGGCATGAACCTTTGAGAAGCTTGGAGAACCATTGACTAGTCCACTAGTTTTGTCTTAATACTAGATATTTGTTAACCCAACCATTATCTAAACTTATGGTTAAGTCTCTACATGAGTGATATTAGATATTTTCTCACCCATAGTCGCCATTCACTCTCTCATCTTTCATTGGCTTCATCTTCATCAAGATCAAGATAGAGCTCTCTAGGTTTTTGAGAGAAGAAGAAAAAGAGTGAGAAAAGTAATTCTAAAGTGAGCAAAAATCCTACTTCATCATCCTCTACTAGATTAGCACTTTGGTATAGGGTGTTAGCTTCACTAATCCCATATTAGTGAAGAGGTAGCTTGGGTTAGTGACTCCTCGACGTAGATCATCATCGGCCTCGAAGACTTCGTCCATGCTCATTGCTTTCTTCTTGTGGAGCCGTTCAAGAGTCCGGGAGTTCAATGATCGCAGCGAAAGGACCACTACAAGGAGCTATAGAAGTGAAGGACCGGAATATAAAGGTTGTAATCCTTACTCACTTAGTTGTAAAGTAATTTACACATTGTATTGTCTAAATCATTAGTTAAGATTCTAGGGTTAGGATTGTTTTGTATGGAAATTTTTTTAAAATGGCATGGATGATGCTTCCCGAAACCTTGTTGTCGTGCCGAACATTCCTACATATGATACAGCTCAAGAACCGAGAAAACCCATGGTGGACATCACAAATATCATATCACGAGAACACCGCAAATTTCTATTTTTAAGAAATGATAATGAGTTTATAAATCCTTGCGGTTTCTCCAAATCCAGAAATCTCATGGAAAATCCGAATCCCATAATCAAAAGTCAATAAACAGTGAATACCAGCATAAAGCCCCACGATATTGCATAACAGAATAAATGCATAAATGCATGAAGTATTTGAGTAAGAAATGCAGTATGAAAACTAGCATATGAAGGCAAGCATACTAGTACTATGTTGAAACTACAAGCTACCAATTTATACAAATGAAGTAATGTTTTCTAATGTGTACGTGACATGGAAATTACCAATAATGATGTGTGTGAGCCGGCAAGCAAGTGTACGTGGAGCATACGCATCATCGGTAATGGTGCTGGTGTCCTGACAACAGGGGTTCATAATAACTAAAGAAACACATTTATAAGCATGCAATACGATGAGAACAGCATGAATATACAGAAAAGATGTAGTAACCGCAACATTTAAGAATATACCTTTCCAAATACGAGTCATACAGTTCTTGGTGTTTGAAATAGCACGAATCATGGTTTAGAAAAATAGGGGCTATGGGGTCTTTGAGAAAAGATACGTCATTTGAAAATTCGGTAGAATCCCTCGGCCTGTCTTTAAAATAATCACGATTCTTTGGTTTTGAAAATAAGTATGACTAGATCGCAGTCTAAAGGATAAGGAAAATCTGCCTAAATTCCGACTCGATATATCTAGTAGTCGGCAATCCCGCCTCAGTAGCGTCACGTACAGTAAAAATACATAGTACGACATCCTCGAGTCAAGAGTGCGGATCAATCATCATATCTATATCTTGTACGGTAAAATCCATCGTACGGCATCCCAAAATCAGGGTACGGGTCAAATATCACATAAACCACATTATCCATATAGTATCATTATCGTAAAATCATGAATTAGGGGTACCATTCTAAAATCTAGTATATTCCCATATCATCAAACATATATTCTCGTGTGTATGAAAACACACCGCCCAACGATCCGCTATAATATCATGTCGTATACCATATCACGACCCAATCATATATCACAATCTCACGGCATCATGCCCAATCATATCGGCTCATCTCCAAGTATCATATACTAGGCTCATCATCTGTGTATATGTATATGTATATATATATCTGTGTGTATGTGTGTGTGTGTATACACACCAACGCATCAATACACACACACACACACACATAAGCGTATACACCCAAAAATCAATATCACGTATGTGCATGTGTGTGCGCGTCAACATTACTCTAGGGTTTTGATTGTTACGTTTTTGCGTATTTTTAATTACCGCAATCAAGACGTTTTCGCTTGGTAGCTATCCGGTTGAGTACGGGTCGATCCATATGGAGATGGAATCTTTTCCTTTATGTTTTAACGAGTTAATCCGATTAAGTCGGTTTTTGTTTTAAGATCTATGAATGAGATAAAAGGTGATAAAATACTTGCTAGGGTTAGGATTAGGTTGGTTCGAGTTTAGGAATTTCTCACTTCTTTCAATGCCTTAGTTACAAATATCGGTGTTAAGGTAATCGGCAACAACGGGAATTAGCACGACTAGGAAGAAACTTACAAGTCTAAGCTAGGCTTTCCATGCTTAGTTTCTTTCTTTTGGGCCCTGTCCGTCTGTTCTTGGCTCTTAGCCCTAACCTCCAGTTAATTCAACCACAACCGCTCTAACTAGGGACTCACCGCTATCATGTAGGATATGGTGCCTTAGTGAGCGAATTATGGTTCAATTAAAGGGAGTCCGAATTTAATGTGTCGTGCAAAGAAAGGAGTGAGAGAGATTTCCTTCTCTCAAACCTTCCTTCTCCTGCCCTAACAAGTGAGGAATTACTCACTCATTAAAAAAATAAAAATAAAACAAAAGGGATAGTAGAAAGAATTTAGGTTTAAAAAGGATTTTTACAACTAGCTATTTGAGACCTCACCTAGGCAAGGATCTTACTCAAGCATCATTGTTGTTAAAAAGAAATATAAAAGAATAAAAGACAAGAAAAACACAAATTTAATTCTACGTCTAAGTTGACAAATGAAAATTGCAGATAAAAAATGCGAGACAAATAAAAATAAAGACTTACTTTTTATTGATAACCTCTCAATGATCCCTACAATTTTTGAATTGATAAAGAACAAAATTAAAATTCTAGATCTAAAAATAAAAAGAGGCATCCTAAGAAAGGCGCCTTAAAAGAGGCACGCTAATTTGGCTTTGAACCCTCCTATTTATAGATAGGAAAACCCTAGGTTTAAATTTTGATTCATACACTAAATTACCGAACTACCCCTAGAGAGCCGAGTCAATGCACCGACACTGCCACTGACACATGCATTGCACTGCCACGGAACGCGTCCGCGGTTCCACTGTAGAAGTGCCTGATTGGCCGCGGTTCCGCGGCCAATTGGTGGAATCGTGGGGCCATCTTTTCAGGGCTTCTCCATGTTGCTTATATCTTCTGTTTTATTACCTTGGTTTCTCAGAATCTCTTCGATTTCCTTCCAGATTTCCAACAGTGCAGAATGATGTGGACTTTTGCCTTGAGCTCCGCGTTGAAGTCTTGGATCTTGTGCTGCCCTTGTGTTTTGTGCATTGAAGTGCCTAACGATTTTCCATTTGTCCCTTGAACTGGTAGGCGACATCATATGGATAGTGCACGGAAACCCGTATTTATCTGTTGTGGCCGTAGTCCTGCATTTGTTGCTACTTTTCATGAATTTCACTATAAAGAGCTGAGAACCTGTAACCTGCAACTATTTAGAAGACATGAATCAGAAGTACCTACTTATATGCAATGTGATTAAGAATGGGCGATATAAAAATGCAAAAATCTGATATGAACAAATACCCACAAACTTATCTTTTGCTCGTCCCGAGCAAACCCAATTTTATTCTCAAAAAGTCTTATCCTCACTTTCGCAGGGAACGCGATTGCACTGAACTCGTGCAATAAGCCGTTAAACCTCTAGGTGTCCCTAGTAGGAGGAATGTTGTCTCCTGAGGGTTTTCAGCGGATACTACCCACAAAATCCGATCAATTTGGCCGTTGACTCTAATTCTTCAATTTGGTATTCTAGCGAGGAAATCTATTATCTTCAACTTAGAAATCATCAACCTGTATTCTTCACACTTCTTTTTCATTTAACATAAGATCTTATAAGTTTTGCAAGTTTATAAAGCTTTCAGCATCTCTGTAACATTTCAGAAAAATAAAATATCATTTTTAGGAATATTTACAATTAAATAATATTATATTGAATATTTTAATATTGCGGTATAATTAAATACCGATAAATTGGGAAAATTTTGGAAAATTATAGAGATTACTAAAAAGAGGGTACTTTATGTGATTTAAGCTAATTATGAGAGTTTATGATTTATCTGACACTAATTTTGTGCTAATCACGATTAAATATCGCTAATCGCGTATTAAGCTTGTTTTGTGCAAAAGATGCACCATATCATTTTTACACTTGTGTCACATATTCCTACATGATTTTTGGGTGTATGTTGTTTGTTTTGGGTTTACTATTGAGGAGAGAAGAAGGGAAAATGAAAAGAAAAGAATTGAAATCAATAAAGAAAAGAAAGTCAAGAGTTATGGGGGGTAGTTAGGAGGCATGGTGCTTGACCTCGGACACTCTCTCTCTCTCTTTCCCTCACTCCCACCCAAGACTCCAGCAGCAGCCCTCCCTTTCCCCTTCTCCTTCTTCTTCTTCTTCTCTTCACTCAAGCTTCAAAACACCTCAAAACCCCATTCCCACTTCACAAAAGTTGTGCACAAGCTCACAAGCTACCCGTTGGACCAAGAAAGTTCGCATTTTGGTGCTGTAGAGGATTCTTGAGTGTCAAATGAGGTATATCTTTCACATTAATTGTAGTATTCCTTTTGTTTTAGCCTCTATTCAAGTTTAGTTTCAATTTCGGGTAGTTTGGTGAACTTTGAAGATTTCTAGAGAGGGTTGTGGGAATTTTGAGTTGTGGTTGTATAATTGGACTTTAGTAGTGACCTTAAACTCCCCAATTGTCTAAAACCCAGACCTAACGAAACCTGAAACCCTAAAATACTGATTTACAGAACTTTGCAATGTCGGTTTGTGAACTTTGAGTGTGCAAGCAAATCTGGAAGGAACTGAGATTTTTACTGGAAAAATAAACAGCTCCAGAGACCAAATTGAGACCATAAGAACCCACTGTTGCAAGACAAACCACAATGGGGACCCCCAGGCCGGCGAGATCGGATTTTTTGGGTAGGGGCTCGGCCACTTGGTGAGGGGGTGGGTCCAGATTTCTTATGTAGGTCACATATACCGTATATATCACCCTAGTCTTGTTTGCTTACCTAGTTTTGACCTGAACAGAAATCTGGGATATTTCTTTGTGTTGCTGCTTTGATTTGAGTTATGGTTTTCCGTATTTTAAATCCTGAATTTTGGTGTTTGTGCTTTATCTCGATCACGTGATGTTTGTACGTCTATATCGAGTGATATCGGGTTGATTTGCGAGAGCTAACCATAGGTTTTGACCTATATGAGTTTCGTGCGTCGTTTTGGCTTTGATTTGGATTTTAATGCAGCACGATACGTTATGATGTGTAGGTACCTTCGCGAAGATTTCGAGACGACAAGCAAGCACATGGCGATGTCGGCAACGGAAAACGAAGAGCAAGGTGTGTAGATTATATCTACGGGGGAAGTCGGGTGGATGGCATATAGCATCCCGGCAGTTCGATATTTAGTATGCTATATATAATATTTATATATATATATATATATATATGATAGCTTTATGTGTGACATAGATATTCAAGATATGATTAGGTGTTAAATGGTTAGATTAGGGTTATTAGAAGTGAACTAGTATAGCTTCTTAGTCACGAACCCTAGAATAGGTTTACACTCACACGCGCACACATGCTTACTGTTATACTTGTGCGTATTTGGGAAGAGATATATATACATACATATAGGTATGAGACTGTGTATATATATATACTCGTATACCTACACTTGGATGATGAGTATAGTGGATGATATTTGAAGATGAGTCGATGAGTTTGGGCATGGTGCCATGAGATCGGTGATATGATGTGGTTCGTATGATGAGATACGACATGGGATTTTAGCGGACCTTTGGGCGTGTGTTTTACACATGCATATATATATATATATATATATATATATAGGTGGTCTCAGTTTGTATTAGACTTAGATCAGTACACCTGTTCATTAGATATGATGATAAGGATACCAGATAAAGGATGAGATGAATATGATACTGACCCGTACCCAGTTTTGGGATGCCGTACGATGGATTTACCGTACGAGCTTTATATTAATGATTGATCTGCACTCTTGACTCGAGAATGTCATATTGTATACCGTATCATATGTGATACTATTGAGGCAGGATCACCGACTATTATATTTATATATTTATCGACTTAGATTTTGGTGGTTTCCATACCCTTCGATTAGCTTGTTAGTTAGATCTGTAGCTTACTTGTAGATGTTAGAATAGACCCGAGTCATACCTATTTCAAAACTAACGAATCGTGAGTATTTTAAAGACAGGGTAAGGGATTCTACGGATATTTTCAAAAGACGCATCTTTTCTTAAAAAAACCGTAGCCCTTATTTTTCTAAAAACCCCGATTCGTCTTATTTCAAATGGCAAATCTGTAGGACATTTACATATTGTCGCAGATTCTTGACTGTTGCGTTTATTGTTCGATTTCGGCATATTCTTGCTATTCGCATCGTATTGCATGTGTAAATGTGTTTATTTTTATAATAAACCCATGCTGTCAAGACACCAGCACCATTATCGATGATGCATATGTTCCACGTACACCTGCTTGCCGGCTCACACACTTCATCATTGATAATTGCCATGTCACTACACAGTAGGATTGTTGTATCAGAATATGACTTATTGTACATCTATATTGGCCCACAGACATATTGTACCCTCATACTTGCATATACATATTTGCACATACATAGATGATTCTGGCTATATTTTGGAGATTTGGGAACCGCAAGATATATTTTAAAACTGGGTTCATTTAAAAGAGCGGTTTTCCCCTCGATGTGTGCATATTACTGTTTTATGTTGCATGATATACGGATATGCTTACATTTCTATCCTATGTCGCATATACCCTGCTTTATGATTTTATGCAATGAGATATGTTGTTTCCATGGTATTTCTGGATTTGGGAACCGTGGGTATTTCAAAAGAGAGTATGTATTGTTTTAAAAACCCGGTTACCCTTGATATGATATTTCAGTGCGCCCACCATGAGTTTTATCGGTTCTGATGTATATATATATCCCATGCAAGGAGAAGTTGTGAGCCGTGTGCGGGTATATGGTGGGGCCCGGTATGGTACCCCGGGGCAAGAAAGGGATGCTGTGTATACATACGCTGAGCCTGGCAGAGGGACTACTACCTACCGGTGATTGTATTTGGGCTTGCCGGATATCCGGGGGATACCGACCGGAGTCGAGAGATGATATGGGCCGATCCGGACTGACGGAGCCGTGGGCCGATCCGGACTGACAGAGCCCGATATATGAGGATTTACGTGCCGATGCTGGGCACAGGTTTCATGATGTTTTTGAGTGTCGATGCTGGACACTCAGGTTCCATGATTTTGATGTGTCGCGAGGGACACACGTTGATTTATATCCTCATACTTCCATGCAAATGCTTTATGATATTTACATGCATGATGTTTTGGTATCATTGGTTGACCCGTGGACGAGATCTACATACATACAGAAATTGATTACATAGTTGGATGATATCCACATACTTATAGACTTCATGATATAGTTGACATTGATTCATATTGATTACATTGATCATACCTCACATTTATGATATGTTGCTACCTGAAGCACTGGCACGAGCCCTTGGTATTACACTGATGTATAGATGTTTAACCTTACCACCTTATCATGCTTCAGACTTATTCATATTTAGGATATATTATTGCTAATCGTATTGACCTAGGATTGAGTCATACATACGATTTCTGCTCTGTGATGTTTTCTATTTACGAGTTGGCAACTCACCCCCGTTGTGCCACAGTTCTTGCAGGTTTTGCCGTACAGGTTTCATTGCGGCTTTCTGGCACACTGCTTCCTTTCTGGGCGATTGCATGGGTAGGTGGGTTCACTCGCATTGTGACCACCAATGCACTTATTTATTTTCATTGTTGTATCTAGAAATTCCATCAACTAAACTTGTATATTTATTTCGACCTTAGAGTCGCGCGTTGTAGTATTATGGTTTTCTTGATGATTTTGAGTTCCCATTTGAGTTTTGATCCTTGTCCTTCGGCGTTGTATATTATATTGCTTGCGTGGTTATGACCAACGATTGACGAAGAGTTAGCTCCCGCTTGGGGATGCCTTTTATCACTGTGCATATATTTATTATGTTGTACCCCGTTCGGGGCCAGTATTTACAAAGGAAACTCTGCCGAAATTTTTAGAAATGATTGGGGATTTTTTTTTAAAATGCAATATTCGGCTTACTTATTTAAAAACCTTGTTTTTAAAACATGTTTTCTTCACTTCTTTAAAACTAGTTTTCCTTCATTTATTATTTAAAATGGTTTTAGATTTCTGGGCTTTTGGCTTACTTGAATTAGATGGGGTCCTATAGACTTCATATGATTCAAGGGCCAGTCACATGCTATTTCGGGTCATGACAAAGTTGCTATCAGAGCACTAGGTTAACTTTGGTTCGAGTCTAAGTTTGACTATACGGAGCCTAGAGCGTTTGTATATATACGGAACTTAGGCTTGACCTTACGGAGCTTAGACTTAGTCGACGGGGTATTAGACCCGAACTTTTGTCGCGTAGGTTGACCTTGGTTGATGGAGTAGGTGACTTAAGTAGAGTGACGTACCGTGTGTATGTTCCACGGTATACTTACGATACGCTACTCCGCTTAAGGAGCCTTAGGATATATATTTCCTTGCACAGTATTATATTCATTCCTATAATCTATCTTCATCAATGTTGGTTATGATTTTGCTGCCACGATTGCACGGGCAGAGAGAGCTACGGCTAGAGTTGCGGTCAGCACGAGCTCGTCATGAACGAGGACTAACCAGGGCATGATTCCAGGGAGATACGATTGCATATAGAGGCGTCGTTTTATTGTGTGTTCGCGCCATGAGCGTTTGATGGATCACTCTTACGGGATTTCTCGGACGTGCAGATCAGCACCAGAGGATCAGGCTACTGATAGAGGACAGACAGAATGTGATGACCATTGATGTATCGCTTATTCATGATGATTGAGGCACTGTTCAGCGTGCAGACGAATGAGCCAGTTGTTACTGTGAACGACGAGATATCGCCCAGATGTTGGAGCTACTGCAGCATGAGTATATACTTAGAGATATGATGGAAGGTCGCTAGTCACCCGAGGATGAATGACTAGGACATGTGGTTCGTTCGCTTACCCGATGCGAGGTCATCAGATAGATTGATTCCAGCTAGAGACAACTTCACGCAGGTACGTTGAGAGTCGATGGAGACGATCGAATGTCAGGAACCCAATTCCAAGTTTAAAGTATTCGAAAAGACGTGCAAGAAATTCTATGGACCCTCTAGAAGAATGAAACCCTAACTCGACATAATAACCGTGTGAGAGCCTTTGAACCTTAGGGTTTGTGGCAATTCCGCGGTGCCATTAGTGATGCTTGGGTTTGCCCTTCTACGGCTGGTCCACCGATGCTGTGGTATGTACTCGATACTATTAAACTGTACCCAAGATGTCGAGCTCTTGGGGGATTATGAGGTTTTGACGAATCGATCGAAAGGTTCGACATCTTTTGGATATCATGTGATGGGATGCATTGCTTGGGTGACTCTAGATATGAGTATAGCCGTTGGAGCACGGTCTATGCAGCCACGAAAGGACGAGTCCGAAGCAGTCGACAGCAGAGAAAAGTAGAGTAAGAGGTTCGTACGAGATCTTGACGAGATGACGTTCCACTCCGCTGACATCAGAGATGCGATACGCATGCAGAGGCGTTGATTATTGATATATCTTCCAGAAGGAGTCACGATGGGAATGCAGCCGTTTCGGAACAAGAAACGGGTAAAGTAAATAGTGGTAACTTCCGGGCAATTCGGCAGAAACGAGATTTGAGAGGGACATCGACAGGACCTTTCTGGAATACTATACGAGAAGCCTTGGACCCAGGAGTGGTCATATTGCGCACACCCTGCAGGCCAGAATTCAGCATCGTCGACGAGATAGTCGGCCAGAGATCTGTAGAGGATATGCCAGAGCAGGACTGTACCGTCGTCATTCCATATTGGGCCGTTGAGCCGAGGAGCTATATATCTAGCAATGCAGAGTGAGAGACAAGAGCCTAAAAGCACTAGGCGTCAGACCATGAACAGGAGGCAAGTAAATACCTTGCTCTGCTACCATCGGATGCACCGACACCTTCTCGACTTGGAAGTAGGAAATATTGACGACGGTATTTATGATTTGTGATTTGGTGATTCGATTATCACGCATCTGTCACCTTGGATTTTGGTATTTTGGGCAATTTATTCGCATGATTTAGTCTTGATGACTGAGTTTTATGATATTTGTTTTCATGCACCATGGTTGCACCTACTGGGTATTCATATTTTGTGCATAGTTATTACCCTTGAGATATGCTTTATACACTGTTGTGTTGATTTATGATTTGTGCACAGTGATTGCACTTAATATCGTTTTGTGCCTTAGTCGCACATGTTTATGATTTCATACAGTTGGGTTGATTTTGTGCACATGGTATGCACACAATTTGGCTTTTGCACTCGGTATAGCTTATATGTGCTTGTAGTGCATTGATATGTGTTTTGTGCAAGCAGTTGCACACGTTTATGATTTTTACACCTTGGTACACTCGGTGTTGCTATTTACGCATTTGAGTTATTGTTGGAATTTTGTGCACAGGATGCACTGTATTGATATTTCTTGCACAGGATGCACCAGATTTATATTTCGTGCACTTGTTGCACCGTATATATTTCGTGCGTTTGTTAGACTGGGTTTACATTTCATGCACCACGGTTGCACCTGACTTCGGTTTGATTTCATTCAATATGTTGATTTGATTTCATGCCTATGTCTTGTACGTGTGATTTAATTTATGCTTTCGGCATAGTTTTCATACACTTTTAGTGTTTTGATTTGATGTGTGCAAGCATATGCACATAGTTGTGAGATTATATACCGCGGTATACCTGATTTGGATTGATCTTTATAGTATACCGTCGATTTCGATTCTGATATTGATATTGATTTCTTGCACTCCGTGCATTTGATTTGGATTCATGCGCATATTTGGTGCGCTTGGGTTAGATTTTGCGCATGTTCGGCGTTTGATATTGGATTTCGTGATTTCGTGCATGTCGGATGCACATGATTTAGATTTTATTCCTTCACGATGGATACACCTGATTTGGATTTTTGCGTATGTTGGGCGCATGTTATGAGATGCGATTTTGGTGCATACTAGATGCACTAAACCGAGATTCTTCATGCATATCAGATGCAACTGATATTGTTGTCAGGCACACCCGTTGCCTTTGACAGGTGTTTCGTGCACACCCGTTGTACTTAGATGTTGTTGTTAGTGTATATGCCCTAGAGGCCATTACTGTATCATACTAGTTTGTATATTACTTAATGGATGCTTGGGATATTCACCTTGTATATACAATCTTGCTCAAAATAGTAGTATGCTACTTGGTTTGTTTCTACTTCAATGTGTACATGTGTTTATATTTTGTATATCGCCTATACACATTAGTGGAGCCCTTAGGATCTTTGCTTGATTACCAGCGATGTGATGGCCGTCACACTAATGGGGCTGGGTAATCTATAAGCACATCCTTATGCAGGTCCCTGGTCGCAGGACTATCGAGACAGGGCATCGATACTCCGGAGTAGACCAGCGCATGCGCTTCTCATCCCAGTGTGGGAGACGGTCTGTCCCACAGCCGTCAGTACGTCGTACTTGAGATAGTATGCGGGTGCTCGTTAGGTTACGGGTACACTGGACAGGACTCGTCGGGAACTGACTAGTTGGTATTATACCTATCGTCAGTTATCAGTTCCCAGGTGACATGAGTACAGCTTAGTCCGTTGACTTGACACTGTCACTTCGCCTCGAGTGTGTTCCCACTGTACTTTGATCACTACCCTACCACGGCTCAAAGGAGTCGTGCAAACAGGTAGTGGTTGGGTGCAGTCCCAAAGCACTTGGAGGCAGTGACGGTTAGACATGATTCGTCTCTCCCGGTATTGGGGGTTGACATCGCGCTGTGTCTAGGAGAGCCATTACACGAGTAGTCCCTGGCCAGGGCAAACGAGATATACTGGTAGGTTTCCAGTGTTATCTCAGGGTGTTTTGGGCTTCGCTCCGGCACGACTTGTACCGCTATTGGGGGACTGACGTTTACCGCCCCCTAGGCCCGCCATGCGATGTATCAGACGAACAGACCGGACTGTACGGAGAATGTCACACTCAGGCTCAGTAGGAGTTCAGATGGGTTTCGCCTCGTCGGTCTTCTTGTCGGCACTACCTGGGGACCGTTACGCACAGCTAGTGCCGCTTGCGGTCTGTGGTTAAACCCACTGCCAGCGTAGTGTCGAGTCTTTAGAGTCCCACACAGAAAGCTTTTCGCCTTTAGGCAAAAGAGTAGAGGTCGCATGGTATTGCGACAGGTCGCATGGTTTTGCGACAGGGTTCGGTCACATCCGTGCACTTGTGCGCGTACAGTGTCCGGACAGTTTACACTAGCGGGCTTTGGTTTAAGCCAGATCCTAGTGTACCTTATGGGATTGGATTTATCCAGTTTGCATTCGTGTTCCTCGGAACGCGGATGCGTGTGTGTATGCACAGTTGACAGGGAGGCAGAGGCAGCGGATTCTCATTAGGGTTGTTGACAGTTGACCGTTGACTATTTGACTTTTTGCTCAACCCTAATGAGAATATGATATGTGATTAACTATTATACTAATTAAGTATTATGGTGACATGGTTGTTGACTTTTGTTGACTTTGTTGACTTGTTGACTTTTGTTGACTTGTTGACTTTGTTGACCGGTTGACTAGGCTTGACTAGTTGACCATCATGATAACCATAGCCATCATTTCATGGCAAAGACTTTTACTTGCTTGCTCATTTGTGTAAAATGAGTGCATGAAATGATATGGTTATGGTTGCTTCAACCATCACATAAGACTTTTGTTAGTATGATGAGTTATGATTGCTTTGGATTATGAGAGGGTGAAAGACAAAAGAGAGCCTCATTCTTTCTTGCTCATTCTCTCTCTTGTTCTTGAGCTCTCCTTTTGCTCTCACCCTCTTGCTCCTTTTTCCTCTCTTTAATCTATGGTTCTCTTGTCTCATGAGTTGAGAATCAAGAACCATAGATAAAATCCCACACAAAGTATTCTCTACTCATTCTAGTTCACTAGGTTTAGCAAACCAAGTGAACTAGTTTCTTCAAAGAACGAAGAAGGAGCTAAAGGTTGGAGTTTTCAGGTGGATCTATCTTCGGCGTACGGAGACGACGAGAAGAAGCCAATCGGACCACCACCGGAGCTTGAAGACGAAGGAGTTCAAGACAAGCAAGGTATAACCCCCTAGCCGAGTAGCTAGAAACTCATAGTTAGGTTGTTAGATAGATGTTTAACCAAGATCCGGGTTATAGGTCCATGTTACCACCTCCGTAAAAATTGTTTTTTACCAAATTCCGCATTCCCGAAAGTACCGGGAGAGGTAGCATGGACTTACAGTGGTATCAGAGCCTAGTTAAACTCTATCTAACATGTTAGCAAGTAACTAGAAGATCGATCAACGAAAAAGTCCCGAAACGAACCCCGGAATTTTAAACTTTCTGTCGATTTTAAAAGTGCTGGAAAACATTTTTGAAATACACATAAAATCGACTCAGGCTTTTTTAAAGAAACTGCAAAATTTTGGGCCCCTGACTCGATCAAAGCGCCGCGTTTCCGCGGCGGGAGCACGCTCCCGCCGCGGAAACGCGGACGAGTTGACTCGGTCAGGGGTTTTCTTTTTTGCAGTTTACTAGTGGGGGTATTTTGGGATTTTTGGTATATATATTTTCAACCCAGATTTTCCAGAACGAAAATTTTACTTTGGGGTCCTGAAAATCCGTATTTTTGATCGAACTTCTAAAAGACTTAAGCTAACGGGTTTTTCTGTAATGTGATATTTGTATTGAACTTCTACTAATCGCTATATGTCGATTAGTGGGGGTTATACAAATCTGTGATCTGTAATGTTGCTGGAATGTGTATATGAATATGTTGGATTGTCGCGGGTGAATAGCCGGGGGTTGTGAGACGAGAGTTTTCTTTTCTTTCAATTCATGTAAATTTGTAAATTGATGTAATAATTATTTGTATGGCCGCACAACCGGGTCGGGGTTGTAGCCGTCATTGTATAATTTCTTTTTACTGTTTTTGCTGCTAGGATAGACCCATGGAGGGGGTGCACAAACTACCGGGTATGCCGAAGTGTCGAGTGGCCTACTCATGGAGATGAGGGAGGTTACTACGCTTCGGGTACTTGGCGGGTAGTTTGCCGCACCCGTAGGGGTCTTGGGTGGGGTATTTGGCTATTCACCGCGACCGTGTAATCTGTCTTTTGTTACAGGCTCGTACAAATTACAGATTCCTAGTATATCTAATGTATTCATCTGTGATCTGAAATGTTTATCATTGCAGTATATCTATATATGATATTATTTAGGCGTTGCTTATGTTTTACAGACGCGCTAGCCCAGCCCCCGCTCTGTCGTTAGTTAAGTAACCTAACGGGTAATGACGGGGCCCCGTGGCGAATGCGAATGGCATAAGCGTACGTCATATTTTGGTTGTTTTCTGCAATGGTAGGATTAAATGATGGGACGCATTAAAAGAACTAATGCAAGAATATCACGCATTAAAAGAACTAATGCAAGATAATAAACCAAGTTAAAGTCGTTGGAACACTTTCGAAAAACCGCTCGGTTCTTTTCAAAACCAACTTTTAAATGCGGAGCTTAAGCCACTCCTTTTAAAAGCTATCTCATTCCATCGACTATATCAAGTTCACTACGTTCACGGTTTTGCCAAAACCATCCGTAGCCCTCCGTCGTTTCACATGAATAGTCAATAGTATTCAAGCTGTGTATGTTGGCCAAAGTCAAGGCACAGTGATTGGTAGCTATTGGGTGTTCATGTGTAGCATAGATAGATGCGTTGGTTTGGGACAGTCGTACTGCCATTTTGGCCAAAGTCAAGGGTAGGTACGGATGGATCCAAATTAACCTGGATAATGACGGGTAGAACTTGACATGTGACTTATGATATTTTGGCCAAAGTCAAGGTCATAAGAGCATGGGGCAAAAATCCACATCGGGAGTTTCATAAGTACTGAAACTTGCTAGATTTGCATACCATTTGGAGTGTGATGATTCTGGTAGGATTCCTTCAGTTTCGTCACGCAATGATATTTGGATCCCGATCCTACTGTGAGTATATGCTACTCCTCGGGAAATTTCACACTAAACGATCAATGCTATAAACCTAGTAAGTGCCTAGAAAGGTGTTAGCGGGGCTACGCCCCCAGGGAAAAGAGGTTCTCTAATTAAGGAACTTCGCGAAAGCGTTGGAAAACCTCCCTCGAAGTACCGACACCGGCCTGGCTGAACGGTTAAGCAAGTATTGTGCGGTGGGATTGATCCCGGCTAATTCTTCCTTTATGGTTTGAGGAGGGATTCGAGAAACAGTGGGAGCCATCCTGTTTAGACAAACTAAAAACCACTCTAAACTTGCAAGAGCATCATGCCGAGTGTTTCTTCTTCTCTCTCCTAATTGCAGCGACCAATCAACATGACTGGACTTAAGTTACTCCTAGATAAAAACAAACTGACAGGGCCAAACTACAAAGATTGGCTCAGGAATGTCAAGATAGCAATCACTTACGACAAGCTGGGGTATCTTCTTACCACCAAAGCTCCCCCTGTCCCTGGTCCAACTTCCAGCGTCGCGGATAAGGAAATCCGCAAGACTTGGGAGATTAATAGCGCGAAGGCCAAATGCCTCCTGCTTGCCTCGATGGACAACGAACATCAGAGGAGGCACGAGAATATAGACATGGAATCCATATTGCTTCATACAAAAGAACTGTATGGAGAGCAATCTCGTATCGCAAGATACGAAGCGTCGAAAAAGTTATTTTCGACAAGAATGGCCGTCGGATCATCAGTAGCCGAGCACGTGCTAAAGATGATCGGCTACATTGAGGAGCTCGCAGACCTAGGGATCACATTGGAGAGTGAGCTATATACGGATATAGTTCTCCAGTCCCTTCCTTCCACTTACGCCCAGTTTATACTGAACTTCAACTTACAAGAAAAAGAGGTTGAACTTTCAGAGCTCCTCAACATGCTGAGGAGCGCAGAGGGCACCCTACAGAAAGATAGGGATACATCCACTTTGTTTGTAGGAGGATCATCTTCTTCTAGGTCCAAGGCGAAAGCCAAGGGAAAGAAGAAGAAGGCCCCCGCCAAACCAAGGGGCGGTGTTAGTAAAGTGGATACGAAGGGAAAAAGTAAAGCAACAAAGATAGCGGGGAAGCTTGTGGATAAGGAAGAATGCTTCTATTGTCATAAGAAAGGACACTGGAAGAATGATTGCAGGGCCTGGAAGGCCAGAACACAGGAATTGAAGCAGGTTGCAGCTTCAGCTTCAGGTGTGTATGTTATTGAAAACTGTCTTTCAATAAACTCTACTTCCTGGGTATTGGATACCGGTTCAGGATCTCATATCTGTAATTCTTTGCAGGCGTTGAGAAACCGTAGGGTTTTGAAGGCAGGTGACATGACCCTCAGAGTTGTGAACGGAGCTAGCATGGATGCCAAAGCCGTGGGGGACTATCACCTGGGAATGTCAGATGGACATGTTTTGGTTTTGCGTAATTGCTTTTTTGTACCCAACGCAACTTGTAATATCATTTCTGTATCTTTAGTTTCTAAAGAAGGTTATGAATTTGCGTTTGTAAGTAATGTTGTAAACATTCACCTTAATCAAGTTTTGATTGGGTCAGGTACATTGAGTAATGGTATATACGTATTGAACCAACCACAGATTTTTCAATGTCCAGAATACACACAAAAGAAAGTCTCCGGAAATAAATCAGACTTTCTTGTGGCATTGTAGACTGGGTCACATCAATGAGAGAAGGTTGACTAAGTTACATGCAGAAGGATATTTGAATGCGTTCGAATATCAATCGTATGCCACTTGTCAATCTTGTCTCAAAGGAAAGATGACAAAGACTCCGTTTACTGGACATGGAGTAAGAGCGAGCGAGCTCTTGGGACTCATACACAGTGACGTGTGCGGTCCAATGTCTACACATGCGCGAAGCGGCCATTCTTACTTCATTACTTTTACGGATGACTTCTCAAGGTACGGTTATGTCTTCTTAATGAAACATAAGTCCGAAGCCTTTGGAAAATTCCAGGAGTATAAGAATGAAGTAGAGAAACAGACCGGCAAAAGTATTAAGATTCTAAGATCGGATCGAGGTGGAGAATACTTAAGTGCCGAGTTCCTTGACTATTTAAAAGAGAACGGAATTCTCTCTCAGCTTACTTCTCCATACACCCCGCAACATAACGGTGTATCGGAGAGACGGAACCGCACCCTATTGGATATGGTGCGGTCCATGATGAGTAACGCTGAGTTGCCGCGATCATTCTGGGGATATGCGCTAGAATCAGCCGCATACCTTTTGAACCGAGTTCCCACTAAGACTGTGCCTACTACGCCATTTGAGATGTGGTGTGGGAAGAGACCCCATCTTAATCACATTAAGACATGGGGAAGTCCAGCTTTTGTCAAAAAGCAGCATGCGGACAAGCTCGAGGCACGCTCAGTACTGTGCAAGTTTGTAGGATATCCAAAGAATTCCAAGGGATATTTCTTCTACTGTGAAGAGGAACAAAAAGTTCTTGTTTCTCGTCATGCCCACTTTCTAGAACATCAGTTCATAGAAAAGGAGATAAGTGGGAGCGCAGTAGAAATGGAAGAAATTCCAGAACCACGGACTATTACTGAAAGTTTAATGGAACCAGAGGGTTCGGAAGAACAGGACATTCCTACGCCGCTCCGCAGGAGTAGTAGGCAGTCTCATCCGCCCGAGAGATACTGCGGTTTTCTCATAGACGGGGATAGAGAGGATTGCATCATAGATTATGATGAGCCTACTAGCTTCCAGCAGGCCGTTCAGAGCGTTGACTCAGTGAAATGGCTGGATGCAATGCGGACTGAAATGGAGTCCATGTACACCAACAAGGTATGGACGTTGGACATTGCTCCAGACGGGGTAAAACCCGTAGGATGCAAGTGGATCTTCAAAAGGAAGATTGGTGTAGATGGACAGGTTGAGACCTATAAAGCTAGGCTGGTAGCAAAAGGTTTCCGTCAAAGACCTGGCTTGGACTACGACGAAACCTTTTCTCCAGTAGCCATGCTGAAATCCATTCGGATCCTTCTTGCCATTGCTGCCTTCCATGATTATGAGATCTGGCAAATGGACGTAAAGACAGCTTTTCTAAATGGAAATTTAGAGGAGTGTGTCTATATGGACCAGCCAGAGGGTTTCATTCAGAGTGGGAGCAGCGGAAAGGTGTGCAAGTTGCTTAAGTCCATCTATGGACTAAAGCAAGCATCGCGGAGTTGGAACATCTGCTTTGATGAGACGGTCAAAGAATTTGGCTTTATCAAAAATCCAGATGAACCATGCATCTATAATAGATTTGTAGCGAGAACTGTAGTATTTCTCGTTTTATACGTGGATGACATTCTCTTAATAGGAAATGACATTCCTATGCTACAATCTGTCAAGGGGTTCTTGTCGCACAGGTTCTCCATGAAAGACCTGGGTGATGCCTCATACATTCTGGGTATCCGGATCTACCGTGACAGATCCAAGAGGATATTAGGCCTTTCACAGTCTAGGTACATCGACACCATACTGAAAAGATTCAGTATGGAAGATTCCAAGCGCGGTAACCTACCGTCTTGTCACGGGATCACCCTCTCTAAAGAGATGTCTCCCAAGACTGATTTGGAGAGGGATCGCATGTCTATTATACCCTACGCTTCTGCGGTAGGCTCTATAATGTATGCGATGTTGTGTACCAGACCGGATGTAGCTTATGCACTGAGTGTGGTAAGCCGGTATCAGTCAAACCCTGGGGAGAAACACTGGATAGCGGTAAAGAACATTCTCAAGTACCTGAGAAGGACTAAGGAGATGTTCTTGGTGTATGGCGGAAAAGACCTCCAGATCGAGGCCTTTGCTGACTCCAGCTTCCAGAGTGACAAGGATGATTCCAAGTCCATGTCGGGTTTTGTCTTTACCCTCAATGGAGGGGCGGTGTGTTGGAAGAGTTCCAAACAGGAAACCGTTGCAGACTCGACGATGGAAGCGGAATACATCGCTGCATCTGATGCCGCAAAAGAAGCTGTCTGGATGAGGAAGTTCTTGAAAGAACTTCAGGTGGTTCCGTCCATTGTTGATCCAATACCTCTGTATTGCGACAACAACGGGGCTATAGCTTTAGCGAAGGAACCTAGGTCCCATCAGAGATCCAGGCACATCTTGAGGCGGTATCACCTGATCAGGGAGATCGTGGATCGCCAGGAGATCGAGGTTCGGAGAGTCGCTTCAGAAGATAACACTGCAGATCCATTCACCAAGGCCCTGCCCCAGACTCAGTTCGAGCGGCTGATCGAGATGATAGGTCTTCGATACGCCAGTACATGGCCTTAGTGCAAGTGGGAGATTGTTAGTGTATATGCCCTAGAGGCCATTACTGTATCATACTAGTTTGTATATTACTTAATGGATGCTTGGGATATTCACCTTGTATATACAATCTTGCTCAAAATAGTAGTATGCTACTTGGTTTGTTTCTACTTCAATGTGTACATGTGTTTATATTTTGTATATCGCCTATACACATTAGTGGAGCCCTTAGGATCTTTGCTTGATTACCAGCGATGTGATGGCCGTCACACTAGTGGGGCTGGGTAATCTATATGCACATCCTTATGCAGGTCCCTGGTCGCAGGACTATCGAGACAGGGCATCGATACTCCGGAGTAGACCAGCGCATGCGCTTCTCATCCCAGTGTGGGAGACGGTCTGTCCCACAGCCGTCAGTATGTCGTACTTGAGATAGTATGCGGGTGCTCGTTAGGTTACGGGTACACTGGACAGGACTCGTCGGGAACTGACTAGTTGGTATTATACCTATCGTCAGTTATCAGTTCCCAGGTGATATGAGTACAGCTTAGTCCATTGACTTGACACTGTCACTTCACCTCGAGTGTGTTCCCACTGTACTTTGATCACTACCCTACCACGGCTCAAAGGAGTCGTGCAAACAGGTAGTGGTTGGGTGCAGTCCCGAAGCACTTGGAGGCAGTGACGGTTAGACAGGATTCGCCTCTCCCGGTATTGGGGGTTGACATCGCGCTGTGTCTAGGAGAGCCATTACACGAGTAGTCCCTGGCCAGGGCAAACGAGATATACTGGTAGGTTTCCAGTGTTATCTCAGGGTGTTTTGGGCTTCGCTCCGGCACGACTTGTACCGCTATTGGGGGACTGACGTTTACCGCCCCCTAGGCCCGCCATGCGATGTATCAGACGAACAGACCGGACTGTACGGAGAATGTCACACTCAGGCTCAGTAGGAGTTCAGATGGGTTTCACCTCGTCGGTCTTCTTGTCGGCACTACCTGGGGACCGTTACGCACAGCTAGTGCCGCTTGCGGTCTGTGGTTAAACCCACTGCCAGCGTAGTGTCGAGTCTTTAGAGTCCCACACAGAAAGCTTTTCACCTTTAGGCAAAAGAGTAGAGGTCGCATGGTATTGCGACAGGTCGCATGGTTTTGCGACAGGGTTCGGTCACATCCGTGCACTTGTGCGCGTACAGTGTCCGGACAGTTTACACTAGCGGGCTTTGGTTTAAGCCAGATCCTAGTGTACCTTATGGGATTGGATTTATCCAGTTTGCATTCGTGTTCCTCGGAACGCGGATGCGGGTGTGTATGCACAGTTGACAGGGAGGCAGAGGCAGCGGATTCTCATTAGGGTTGTTGACAGTTGACCGTTGACTATTTGACTTTTTGCTCAACCCTAATGAGAATATGATATGTGATTAACTATTATACTAATTAAGTATTATGGTGACATGGTTGTTGACTTTTGTTGACTTTGTTGACTTGTTGACTTTTGTTGACTTGTTGACTTTGTTGACCGGTTGACTAGGCTTGACTAGTTGACCATCATGATAACCATAGCCATCATTTCATGGCAAAGACTTTTACTTGCTTGCTCATTTGTGTAAAATGAGTGCATGAAATGATATGGTTATGGTTGCTTCAACCATCACATAAGACTTTTGTTAGTATGATGAGTTATGATTGCTTTGGATTATGAGAGGGTGAAAGACAAAAGAGAGCCTCATTCTTTCTTGCTCATTCTCTCTCTTGTTCTTGAGCTCTCCTTTTGCTCTCACCCTCTTGCTCCTTTTTCCTCTCTTTAATCTATGGTTCTCTTGTCTCATGAGTTGAGAATCAAGAACCATAGATAAAATCCCACACAAAGTATTCTCTACTCATTCTAGTTCACTAGGTTTAGCAAACCAAGTGAACTAGTTTCTTCAAAGAACGAAGAAGGAGCTAAAGGTTGGAGTTTTCAGGTGGATCTATCTTCGGCGTACGGAGACGACGAGAAGAAGCCAATCGGACCACCACCGGAGCTTGAAGACGAAGGAGTTCAAGACAAGCAAGGTATAACCCCCTAACCGAGTAGCTAGAAACTCATAGTTAGGTTGTTAGATAGATGTTTAACCAAGATCCGGGTTATAGGTCCATGTTACCACCTCCGTAAAAATTGTTTTTTACCAAATTCCGCATTCCCGAAAGTACCGGGAGAGGTAGCATGGACTTACAGTTGTTTCCGTGCACATGTATGGCACATTTGTTGATTTCGATTCCCGTGCACACCAGACGCACAGGGTATTCTTATATACATTTTGGGATTTATTTCTTATGGAGAAGTACATTTTTATGATATTTACTATTGCTATAGTAGCTGGGCAGGACTAGTCAGAGGACAGTACCTGGATATATTTTGCATGCATTGATAGTTATCGAAGGGATTTCCAAAAAGGGAGCTATAGTCTCAATATTTTCATACGTGTCCGATACGACACGAAACGTTTAAAACAAGGATACCCTTCTAAATTGTTTTCAAACGGCGGAACGTACATATTCAGCAAAAGATATATACATATATGGTTATTTTCATACAATAAGAGTCCGCCACTGTGCAGTGTTATGCGCATCGCACAGCGACTTAAAAAGGTTTGGCATCATTTTCTTCAGATATCTACATGCATAAATTTGATGTTTACATGTATAGTTCTGATTTATATCATATTGGTTTTCCTATTGGATTTGACATTTGTGTCTTCACCATGACTTCGATGATTACGAGATGCTTGACGGAGTTTTGATTTTGAGTTATCTGCTCATTGTTCATGCGCATGCATTGCGCTATGATGCGTTTTATGTATTGATGATTTCAGAGCCCCGGCGACTTAGACTTTTTACTGAAATGTTTTAGTATTTGAGGGGTTTAAATTTAAATTCGGGGACCAAATTTCTTTAAGGGGGAAAGATTGTAACATTTCAGAAAAATTAAATATCATTTTTGGGAATTTTTACAATTAAATAATATTATATTGATTATTTTAATATTGCGGTATAATTAAATACCGATAAATTGGGAAAAATTTGGAAAAATATAGAAATTACCAAAAAGAAGGTACTTTATGTGATTTAAGCAAATTATGAGAGTTTATGATTTATTTGACACTAATTTTGTGCTAATCGCGATTAAATATCGCTAATCGCGCATTAAGCTTGTTTTGTGCAAAACATGCACCATATCATTTTTACACTTATGTCACATATTCCTACATGATTTTTGGGTGTATGTTGTTTGTTTTGGGTTTACTATTGAGGAGAGAAGAAGGGAAAATGAAAAGAAATGAAATGAAATCAATAAAGAAAAGAAAGTCAAGAGGTATGGGGGGTAGTTAGGAGGCATGGTGCTTGACCTTAGACACTCTCTTTCCCTCACGCCCTCCCAAGACTCCAGCAGCAGCCCTCCCTTTCCCCTTCTCCTTCTTTTTCTTCTTCTCTTCACTCAAGCTTCAAAACACCTCAAAACCCCATTCCCACTTCACAAAAGTTGTGTACAAGCTCACAAGCTACCCTTTGGACCAAGAAAGTTCGCATTTTGGCGCTGTAGAGGATTCGTGAGTGTCAAATGAGGTATATCTTTCACATTAATTGTAGTATTCCCGTTGTTTTAGCCTCTATTCAAGTTTTGTTTCAATTTCGGGTAGTTTGGTGAACTTTGAAGATTTCTAGAGAGGGTTGTGGGATTTTTGAGTTGTGGTTGTGTAATTGGACTATAGTAGTGACCTTAAACTCCCCAATTGTCCAAAACCCAGACCTAACCAAACCTGAAACCTAAAAATATGGATTTACAGAACTTTGCAATGTTAATTTGTGAACTTTGAGTGTGTATGCAAATCTGGAATGAACTGAGATTTTTACTGGAAAAATAAACAGCTCCAGAGACCAAATTGAGACCATAGGAACCCACTGTAGCAAGACGAACCACAATGGGGACCCCCAGGCCGGCGAGATCGGATTTTTTGGGTAGGGGCTCGGCCACTTGGTGAGAGGGTGGGTCCAGATTTCTTCTGTAGGTCACATATACCCTATATATCACCCTAGACTTGTTTGCTTACCTAGTTTTGACCTGAACAGAAATCTGGGACTATTTCCTTGTGTTGCTGCTTTGATTTGAGTTATGGTTTTCCGTATTTTAAATCCTGAATTTTGGTGTTTGTGCTTTATCTCGATCACGTGATATTTGTACGTCTATATCGAGTGATATCGAGTTGATTTGCGAGAGCTAACCATAGGTTTTGACCAATGTGAGTTTCGTGCGTCGTTTTGGCTTTGATTTGGATTTTAATGCGGCACGATACGTTATGATGTGTAGGTACCCTCGTGATGATTTCGAGACGACAAGAAAGCACATGGCGACGTCGGCAACGGAAAGCGAAGAGCTAGGTGAGTTGATTATATCTACGGGGGAAGTCGGGTGTATGGCGTATAGCACCCCCGCAGTTCGATGTTTAATGTGCTATATAATATATATATATATATATATATATATATAATATATATATATATATGATAGCTTTATGTGTGACATGGATATTCAAGATATGAATAGGTGTTAAATGGTTAGATTAGGGTTATTAGAAGTGAACTAGTATAGCTTCTTAGTCGCGAACCCTAGAATAAGTTTACACTCACGCGCACACACATGCTTACTGTTATACTTGTGCGTATTTGGGAAGCGATATATATATACACACACATAGGTATGGAACTGTGTATATATATAAATACTCGTATACCTACACTTGGATGATGAGGATAGTGGATGATATTTGGAGATGAGTCAATGAGTTTGGGCATGGTGCTATGAGATCGGTGATATGAGGTAGTTCGTATAATGAGATACGACATGAGATTTTAGCGGGCCTTTAGGCGTGTGTTTTACACACGCATATATATATATATATATATATATATATATATATATTTATAGGTGGTATCAGTTTGTACTAGACTTAGATCAGTACCCATGTTCATGAGATATGTGATAAGGATACCAGATAAAGGATGAGATGAATGTGATACTGACCC
Source organism: Agapanthus africanus (assembly GCA_030015575.1). Taxonomy (NCBI): domain Eukaryota; kingdom Viridiplantae; phylum Streptophyta; class Magnoliopsida; order Asparagales; family Amaryllidaceae; genus Agapanthus; species Agapanthus africanus. The sequence continues at coordinate 200,864,713 of CM057343.1, read as the reverse complement.
GTACCCAGTTTTGGGATGCCGTACGATGGATTTACCGTACGAGCTTTATATTGATGATTGATCCGCACTCTTGACTCGTGGATGTCATATTATATACCGTATCGTATGTGATACTATTGAGGCAGGATCATCGACTATTATATTTATATATAGATCGACTCAGTTTTAGGTGGTTTCCATACCCTTCGATTAGCTTGTTAGTTAGATCTGTAGCTTACTTGTAGATGTTAGACTAGACCCGAGTCATACCTATTTCAAAACTAACGAATCGTGAGTATTTTAAAGACAGGCTATGGGATTCAACGGATATTTTCAAAAGACGCATCTTTTCTTAAAAACACCATAGCCCTTATTTTTCTAAAAACCCCGATTCGTCATATTTCAAATGGAAAAACTGTAGGACATTTACATATTGACGCAGATTATTCACTGTTGCGTTTATTGTTTGATTTCTGCATATTCTTTCTATTCGCATCGCATTGCATGTGTAAATGTGTTTATTGTTATATTAAACCCATGCTGTCAGGACACCAGCACCATTATCGATGATGCATATGTTCCACGTACACCTGCTTATTGTTATATTAAACCCATTATCTTTCACATTAATTATAGTATTCCCGTTATTTTAGCCTCTATTCGAGTTTTGTTTCAATTTCGCGTAGTTTGGTGAACTTTGAAGATTTCTAGAGAGGGTTGTGGGATTTTTGAGTTGTGGTTGTGTAATTGGACTATAGTAGTGACCTTAAACTCCCCAATTGTCCAAAACCCAGACCTAACCAAACCTGAAACCTAAAAATATGGATTTAAAGAACTTTTCAATGTTAATTTGTGAACTTTGAGTGTGTATGCAAATCTGGAATGAACTGAGATTTTTACTGGAAAAATAAATAGCTCCAGAGACCAAATTGAGACCATAGGAACCTACTGTAGCAAGACGAACCACAATGGGGACCCCCAGGCCGGCGAGATCGGATTTTTTAGGTAGGGGCTCGGCTACTTGGTGAGAGGGTGGGTCCAGATTTCTTCTGTAGGTCACATATACCCTATATATCACCCTAGACTTGTTTGCTTACCTAGTTTGACCTGATCAGAAGTCTGGGACTATTTCCTTGTGTTGCTGCCTTGATTTGAGTTATGGTTTTCCGTATTTTAAATCCTGAATTTTGGTGTTTGTGCTTTATCTCGATCACGTGACATTTGTACGTCTATATCGAGTGATATCGAGTTGATTTGCGAGAGATAACCATAGGTTTTTACCTATGTGAGTTTCGTGCGTCGTTTTGGCTTTGATTTAGATTTTAATGTGGCACGATACGTTATGATGTGTAGGTACCCTCGCGATGATTTCGAGACGACAAGAAAGCACGTGGCGACGTCGGCAATGGAAAGCGAAGAGCAAGGTGAGTAGATTATATCTACGGGGGAAGTCGGGTGTATGGCGTATAGCACCCCCGCAGTTCGATATCTAGTATGCTATATAATATATATATATATATATATGATAGCATTATGTGTGACATGGATATTCAAGATATGAATAGGTGTTAAATGGTTAGATTAGGGTTATTAGAAGTGAACTAGTATAGCTTCTTAGTCGCGAACCCTAGAATAAGTTTACACTCACGCGCACACACATGCTTACTGTTATACTTGTGCGCATTTGGGAAGCGATATATATATATACACACACATAGGTATGGAACTGTGTATATATATATATACTCGTATACCTACACTTGGATGATGAGGATAGTGGATGATATTTGGAGATGAGTCAATGAGTTTGGGCATGGTGCTTTGAGATCGGTGATATGAGGTGGTTCGTATGATGAGATACGACATGAGATTTTAGCGGGCCTTTGGGCGTGTGTTTTACACACGCATATATATATATATATTTATAGGTGGTATCAGTTTGTACTAGACTTAGATCAGTACCCATGTTCATGAGATATGATGATAAGGATACCAGATAAAGGATGAGATGAATGTGATACTGACCCGTACCATGTTTTGGGATGCTGTACGATGGATTTACCGTACGAGCTTTATATTGATGATTGATCCGCACTTTTGACTCGTGGATGTCATATTGTATACCGTATCGTATGTGATACTATTGAAGCAGGATCATCGACTATTATATTTATATTTATATCGACTCAGATTTAGGTGGTTTCCATACCCTTCGATTAGCTTGTTAGTTAGATCTGTAGCTTACTTGTAGATGTTAGACTAGACCCGAGTCATACCTATTTCAAAACTAACGAATCGTGAGTATTTTAAAGACAGGCTATGGGATTCTACGGATATTTTCAAAAGACGCATCTTTTCTTAAAAACACCGTAGCCCTTATTTTTCTAAAAACCCTGATTCGTCTTATTTCAAATGGCAAAACTGTAGGACATTTACATATTGACGCAGATTCTTCACTGTTGCGTTTATTGTTCGATTTCTGCATATTCTTTCTATTCGCATCGCATTGCATGTGTAAATGTGTTTATTGTTATATTAAACCCATGCTGTCAGGACACCAGCACCATTATCGATGATGCATATGTTCCACGTACACCTGCTTGCCGGCTCACACACTTCATCATCGATAATTGCTATGTCACTACACGGTAGGATTGTTGCATCAGATTATGACTTATTGTACATCTATATTGGCGCACAGACATATTGTACACTCATGCTTGCATATATACTCATGCATAGATGATTCTAGTTGTATTTTGGAGATTTGGGAACCGCAAGATATATTTTAAAACTGGGTTCATTTAAAAGAGCGGTTTTCCCCTCGATGTGTGCATATTACTGTTTTATGTTGAATGATATACGGATATACTTACATTTCTTTCATATGTCGCATATACCCTGCTTTATGATTTTACGCATTGAGATATGTTGTTTCCATGGTATTTCTGGATTTGGGAACCGTGGGTATTTCAAAAGAGAGTATGTATTGTTTTAAAAACCCGGTTACCCTTGTTATGATATTTCAGTGCGCCCACCATGAGTTTATCGGTTCTGATGTATATATATACCCCATGCGAAGAGGAGTCGTGAGCCGTGTGCGGGTACATGGTAGGGCCCGGTATGGTACCCCAGGGCAAGAAAGGGATGCTGTGTATACAGACGCTGAGCCTGGTAGAGGGACTACTACCTACCGGTGATTGTATTTGGGCTCGGCGGATATCCGGAGGATACGTACCAGAGTCGAGAGATAATATGGGCCGATCCGGACTTATGGAGCCCGTAGGCCGATCCGGACTGACGGAGTCCGATATATGAGGATTTACGTGCCGATGCTGGGTACAGGTTTCATGATGTTTTCGAGTGTCGATGCTGGACACTCAGGTTCCATGATTTTGATGTGTCGCGAGGACACACGTTGATTTATATCCTCATACTTCCATGCAAATGCTTTATGATATTTACATGCATGATGTTTTTGTGTCATTGGTTGACCCATGAACGAGATCCATATACATACAGACATTGATTACATAGTTGGATGATATCCACAAACTTATGGACTTCATGATATAGTTGACATTGATTCATGTTGATTACATTGATCATACCTCATATTTTTGATATGTTGTTACCTGAGGCACTGACACGAGCACTTGGTATTACACTGATTTTTAGATGTTTACCCTTGCCACCTTATCATGCTTCAGACTTATTCATATTGAGGATATATTATTACTGATCGTATTGACCTAGGATTGAGTCATACATACGATTTCTGCTCTGTGATGTTTTCTATTCACGAGTTGCAACTCACCCCCGTTGTGCCACAGTTCTTGCTGGTTTTGTCGTACAGGTTTCATTGCGGCTTTCTGGCACACTGCTTCCTTTCTGGGCAATTGCTTGTGTAGGTGGGTTCGCTCGCATCGTGACCACCATTGTATTTATTTATTTTCATTATTGTTTCTAGAAATTCCATCAACCAAACTTGTATATTTATTTCGACCTTAGAGTCGCGCGTTGTTGTATTATGGTTTTCTTGATGATTTTGAGTTCTCTTTTGAGTTTTGATCCTCGCCCTTCGGCGTTGTATATTATATTGCTTGCATGGTTGTGACCGTCGATTGACGAAGACCTAGCTCCTGCTTGGGGATGCCTTTTATCACTGTGCATATATTTATCATGTTGTACCCGTTCGGGGCCAGTATTTACAAAGGAAACTCTGCCGAAATTTTTAGAAATGACTGGGGATTTTTTTTTAAAATGCAATATTCGGCTTACTTATTTAAAAACCTTGTTTTTAAAACATGTTTTCTTCACTTCTTTAAAACTAGTTTTCCTTCATTTATTATTTAAAATGGTTTTAGATTTCTGGGCTTTTGGCTTACTTGAATTAGATGGAGTCCTATAGACTTCATATGATTCAAGGGCCAGTCACGTGCTATTTCGGGTCGTGACAATCTTCTAAGTTTTCCTTCTAAGGTGCAATCTTAACTCATGAATTTTTATCATCTCTACTAAAGATATAAGCCCTATCTTTTATTCCTATCTCTCCTCCAAACTCCAATTATAACCCCTACGTGTGTGTAATTATCACCCATACACTTGGAAATTCAAGTCAAGCTATCATACTCTTGTCTATCTTCTAAAATAGCTTTAGTTGGTGAATTTTAGATGAAATTGGTCACACATCCTTCATGCGACCGTTAATACTTCTTGAGATACTAAACGAACGATTACAAAATGTGCTTGCGCATTTAGGCGTAATTCCTCGTCTTGCAATACCTAAGGCTTTGCAGTGACTCCCAAACCAGTTGGTCTAAGGCACTAGGTGATAAAGCACCCTCGCTATATTTTTTATTTATGCTTCCTTAAGTAATTACAAAAGCAGTGTTCATTTTTTTTATCTTTTTATTCACCACTTATACTTTTATTTTATTTTCCTTCATACTAAAGATTTTAGAAAAGAGCATTTCAAGGTATCCTCTACTCTCCTAAGTTTCAAGATGTGTGTTAGTGCGTAAAGTAGGGTATATATTTTCAGAATTTGCACTTAAGGTTCAGAATTATTTTTCAGACATATATTTCAAATAGAGCTTTCAATACTCTTCCCTTATTTCGATGTAGCCCAAGAACTGAACTCAAAATTTGTCTATTTCTAAATAAACTACAAGGACGTATATTTTATATAGTTAAACTTAAAGAAAGGTTATTTTTAGGGTTTTTAATTTACTAATTTTAGGATCTAGTTTTTCCTAACTCGTCAACCGTTATGTTGAACTTAAGTCAAATATGGCCAAAATTGAATTTTTCAATTTTTATAATTTTTAAATTTTTTGCTCTTTATGGATTTAAAAATAAGTATGCAAATGCAAAAATATACACATTAATGCGAAGGAAGAAAACATACCGAGCACACCCTCAAACTTAAACTTGATAGTGCCCTCACTGTCAGGCTACACCAAGAGGGTCAAAATTGTCAGCGCTTCCATGTTTGTTTATTTATTATTATTTATTTATTTTTTATTATAATTATCAGAAAAAGAAAACAAAATATATATACAAAAAAAGGTCCCCCCCAACTAAAGTGAAACAGTGTTTCCACTATTTAATCGTTAATGTTCAGAGTTAGTGGTGAGAAAAACATAGTATCAAGCTATACAAGGCCTCACACAGGCCAAAAGTTAGCACCAACATTCAAAAAATTTATCGTTATAAAGCGGCGGTTGGTGAAAGAAAGGAGTGTAAGGAAAAGAAATGAGAAACACACGAGACCGTGTGGAGATAGAAGTGGTATACGGTCTCGGTGGAGGAGAAGAATGGCGGAAAGGAAAAAGAAATGGTGTACGAACTTAAGGGTGAAAATGATCTGAATAAATTAGTACAATTTGTAATGATCGATGTGAAAAGATGGATTGCACTAATCTATCAATATGGCGAAAAATTCGGTCAAATCCCTCAAGATTCGTGAGAAAACATAGGTACGCTGAACTTGGTAAACCAGATACAGGAAATGAAAGTGATACGGTTTCTTGGAAGGTCAGAACGATGGAAAGGATGGAAGGGAGTGATTGAAGAAGGGTAACAGTTAAAGGTTCAGGAGGGTGTACCCAGTCAGTGGAAGGGACAGGATGAATTAGAAAATCTGACTCATCAAGCAAAACTGGTTCATCCTCAATACTATCCTCAAAATTCCCCTCAAAAGTTATCTCATCCATGCATTTATCATCATGATCCAGACGCATATGAAGTTCGGGAAAAACAGTTAATGACTCGGGATGATGAATTGGAGAGAGAAACTCATCCAGATCTGTGGGTTCATCATCCGAAATGTTCCCAGCGTCGATATCCTTGATCAAGTGAAAATTAAATTTCTCAGACACCTCATCAAAAGCATGGATATCAATCGATTCAGGTTCTAAAATGGAGGTGTAGAGGTTAAAAGGATTGGTGATGGTTTTACTCGAAAGGGACCCTTCACAATCAGGTAAATCAAACACTACAAAGTCGCACAACTCATTAAACGTTCTATCTTCAACCGGTGAATCATTTGGGACACTTATAGACATTCAAAACCGGAGTTGAGGGATTCAATTGGGGATGGGTAGGTTTGATTTGGAAAGGTGTACAGCTCACTCTCTCCACACAAATTCTCAATCTGTCCAACCGCCTCATCATACATTGGAAAATTTGGAGCTAGTTGGAAACTAGCTACCGAGTCACTAGGTTGTATGAGGGCGGACATGGACGCATTCAAATCCATCATCTGTTGGCATCACGCTACCCTAAAGTCTTCCAACGAATGTTCCAGACTAGACATGGGTTGTGAAGGGGTTTCAGTAAAAAATTCAAAGTTGTTTGGATACTAGAAACTCCTAACTGGCTGTGTAGAAGCAATGTCTAGGGAAGGTGCAAAAGTCGGGTAGGACTGGTAGGAATTGAATCGTTGGATAGGAGTAGGATCAATATTTGGATAAGAAGGTGAATGGAATTGTTGATCTAAAGAATTCGCAGTGGTGAAAGGAGTGAAAGATCGGTTATGAGATTGTTCAATACGTTCAGCAAGAGACATAGGTTTTGGGGTTACAACTGGACTCTCAAAAAGGGTATCAATATGAGAAGGGGTGAATATTTGAAACGGTTGATACGAAGTGGATGGCTGAGTCCAATTGTTTGTCCTAGATGCGTCTATTCGATCTTTCAAAGAGATTTTTGGCATGGAGGGATGGTTCAAAGTTTGTCCAAAGCAATAACCGGAGGAAGTTATGTCTAGTTGTGGGTACCAAAGTTCGGCAAGAGTTTTGCGAGGTGGGATACCCATGTTTGGAAGAGTGAAAAGGTAGGGAGGGAGGGAAGTGGTGAAATTTTTTATTTTTTATATTTTTTAAAAGAAATGTTTGTTTTTGGAGTTTTGAAAATTGTTTGTTTGAAAGAATACTGAATTATGGGAGTAAACTATGCATAAACACACCTAGAGCTAGGGTCTTCTAAGTCCACTAGACTGCTCCTAACTGTTCCAAAGTGACAAGATGTGAGATAACCCTCAAATCGTCTCTTCACTGACAATTGTGGCCAGGTAAGCACAAATGACAAAAGGAGGGTTCCGCTCATGAATCACCGTGAGATGGGCCTTTTAAAATTATCTTTCTCGCTTGTCTAGCCTAGGCACCACAAAGTCAAGTTTAGATAAACGATTGAATGCCCACAACCCTTCTCTGTCCTAATGAGCACGACAGTCCTTAGTTGGCTGAGTCTAGATAATTTTTAATTAAGCTCAAGGGTGATGCATGTGCTTTTAGTGATTTTTGGTGTCTTAGGAAGGGTAATGAAATCCGCACCAAATCTGAATTGGTGTTATAACCCCTTAAATTCCGTATTAATTATGCAAAACAGCAACACACCAAAAATCTAAAAAACTTTCAAATTTTATTTTATTTTTTTTATTTTGGCTGCGGCGTAAAGAATCCTGCACAAAAATCAGTTTATTGGAGGGGAAAGAGAATTTGCGCAAAGAATGCTGCAGAAAAATTTGTCAGTGGAGTTCAGAGGAGGGAAGAAGAGAAAATTGGGTCGCTGACGTCACCCTTTGACCGCGGTTCCGCGGTCAAACCTTTGATTCTGCCATGGTTCCATGGTTGAACAATTGGTTTGGATCTTCTGACTTTTTCCCTATGCTATCCTCTTTATGTTTCGATCCCCTGATTCTGGATTTGTTCACTGAGTTTGCTCCAGATCTGAATCAGGCCTTCTTCCAATCCTGCACACTTGCACAAAGATTTTTCAAAAATAACAAGATGAAGTTTTTATTTTGTTTTAAAATTTTCATTTTTTATAATTTTTAAAAATATTTTTTTAACCCGAAATTACACAAAGAAAGAAATTGCCGTGTCCCCGGCAACGACGCCTTTTGGTTGTTACGTTTATGCGTAATTTTAATTACCGCAATCAAGACAGTTTAGCTTGGTAACTAGCCGGTTGAGTACGGGTCGATCCACAGGGAAATAAAATCTTTTTCTTTGTGTTTTAACGAGTTAATCCGATTAAGTCAGGTTTTGTTTTAAGATCTACGAATGAGATAAAAGGTGATAAAATACTTGCTAGGGTTAGGATTAGGTTAGTTCGAGTTTAGGAATTTCTCACTTCTTTCAATGCCTTAGTTATAAATATCGGTGCTAAGGTAATCGGCAACAACGGGGATTAGCACGACCAGGAAGAAACTTACAAGTCTAAGCTAGGCTTTCCATGCTTAGTTTCTTCCTTTTGGTCCCTGTCCCTCTGTTCTTGGCTCTTAGCCCTAACCTCCAGTTAATTCAACCACAACCGGTCTAATTAGGGATCACCGCTACAATGTTGGATAGGGTGCCGTAGTGAGCAGATTATGGTTCAATTAAAGGGAGTCCGAAATTAATGTGTCGGGCAAAGAAAGGAGTGAGAGAGATTTCTTTCTCTCAAACCATTCTTCTCCTGCCCTAACAACTGAGGAATTACTCACTCATTAAAAAGATAAAAATAAAACAAAAGGGATGGTAGAAAGAATTTAGGTTTAAGAAGAATTTTTACAACTAGCTATTTGAGACCTCACCTAGGCAAGAATCTTACTTAAGCATCATCGTTGTTAAAAAGAAATATAAAAGAATAAAAGAGAAGAAAAACACTAATTTTCTATGTTGACAAATGAAAATTGCAGGTAAAAAAATGCGATAAGAAAATGTGAGACAAATAAAAATAAAGACTTACTTTTTATTGATAACCTATTAATGATCTCTACAATTTATGAATTGATAAAGACCAAAATTAAAATTCTAGATCTAAAAATAAAAAGGGGCATCCTAAGAAAGGCGCCTTAAAAGAGGAACGCTAATTTGGCTTTAAACCCTCCTATTTATAGATAAGAAAACCCTAGGTTTACACTCTGATCAATACACGAAATTACAGAACTACCCCAAGAGAGCTGAGTCAATGCACCGACACTGCCACCGACACGTGCATTGCACGACAGCGGAACGTGGCCGCGGTTCCGTGGCAGAAGTTCCTGATTGGCGTGGTTCCGCGGCCAATTGGTGGAATCGTGGGGCCATCTTTTCATGGCTTCTCTATGTTGCTTATATCTTCTGTTTTATTCACTTGGTTTCTCAGAATCTCTTCAATTTCCTTCCAGATTTCCAACAGTGCAGAATGATATGGACTTTTGCCTTGAGCTCCGCGCTGAAGTCTTGGATCTTGTGCTGCCCTTGTGCTTTGTGCATTGAAGTGCCTAATGATTTTCAATTTGTCCCTTGAACGGGCAGGTGGCATCTACGAATTGTGCGCGGAAACCCATATTTATCTGTTGTTGGCCATAGTCCTGCATTTGTTTCGACTTTTCATGAATTTCACTGTAAAGAGCTGAGAACCTATAATCTGCAACTATTTAGCAGACATGGATCAAAAGTACCTACTTATATGCAATGTGATTAAGAATGGGCGATATAAAAATGCAAAAATCTGATATGAACAGGTTTCGCGACTAAGAAGTTAAACTAAAGCACTTTCCTCCCATTACACTAGATCCAACCCGGGGTCTCCTAAATGCCTTTCTTGCTAAGTATTCATATCTCGCATTAACACATATGTATACATATATAAACACATTATATCCTACGAAATTGTGGGGGTGCTATACGCCATCCACCCGACTTCCCCCGTAGATATACATCTACTCACTTGGACGCCTCGGCTAATTTGATCCGATTTTAGCTCTGTCATTTCCGCGCCAAATCCGACGCCTCTGCACCCGATCTGTAACACTTCGAAAATCGTTTAGGCAGTTTTTCAATATAGGTCTAATGATACAAAATTTAGATAAGATATTGCTAAAATTTGGTCACTAAATTTTCACTTAAAAATTTCTAGCTATTTAAAAAAATTTCCTTAATTAATTATTTTTAATATTAATTTAAGCTTTTAAAAATACATTAAATTAGTAATAAATACAAATTTAAATGGGAAAATTACACACTTAATAACCATTATAAACTAAAAATTAGTGTTAACAAAAATTTTATCAAAACTTACCAAGAATTGTGGTTTTATGGTCAAAAATGAATTAAAAATGGGGTTTTTGTGTAAAATGTGATGTGATATGCATTAATTGACCTTAGATGATAAATTTTGTGTAGAATTTTCCACACAACTCTTCCCTTCTCTCCCCCTCTTGCTCAGGTCGAGCTCATTCAGCAGGAAACCCCCATTTCCCCCTCTCTTTCTTGCTTCAAAAATCATGAAAAAATGCACAAAAATCCACAAAATACACACTTTTCTTCACTAATTCAAACCTAAATCCTTTTCCACCTCTTCTCAAACCCTAAATTTTTTATAACAAGGAGAAAGAAAACATGTTTGGAGGCTAAGTGCAAGAGGTTCACCACTTGTGAGGTATAAGTTCTAATCAAGTTGTTAAATTTGTAGTTTGTTTATGCTAAATTAGAAGTTTAAAGTGTTAATTTCATTATAATGGGTTGCCTTGAAAATTCTAGTAAAGGTTTGGAATTTCAATTAGGGTTTGAAGTTTTGTAAGTGGGTTGTAAATTGTGTTGTGGCCATCTAGTAGCTTTAATTGGATGGTTGTGCGATATTGCGATCGCTAAGTCGTTAATCCGCGAGGTTTCCATCGGAATTTTTACGCGAATGCTTACTAGGTTTTCTAAATTATTAGAAAGTGACTTAATTGAATTATCGTGACAATATTATTAGCATCTACTATGACCTGTAGGGTGTACGAATGCGGAGTTTTTTCTAGTCGGGTTTTAGTTTTGGCGGTTGCCCCGAAACGACGATTTTAGTTAAGCCTTTAGCGATTTTCGTGTGTTTTCCGCGCACCGAGTGCACGTTGTGCCTAAATTATGAGAGTATATCTTTTCATATCGTGACTTGCGTTGTTTCATGAGGTGTAATCTTATGTTGTGTGTTATGCAATTTTAGGATCAGTTGCGGAAACATCGAACGCAGCGTGCAAAGGCAAAGCGGTGGTTGGATTAGATTAGCGAGGCGTCCAGGTGAGTAGATGTATACATCTATGGGGGAATTGTCTGGAAGGCGCAAGGCGCCCCATAGTTAGGATTACTTATTACTTTCAACTATTTGCATTGTTAGTTAGCTAACCCTCTCATTCATATGCATACCTTTATAGCTATTCGTCTGCTAGAATTGCATGGTTATCCATATAAACATGTATGATATCAGCTCTTAGGACACGTACACCATTACCATTGGCTCCTGTTGCACGCGCACTATTCATGTGACGCACACGCCTTTAGTAATTACCATGCCACGAGCACTGTAGAACCTGTTTAGTTTAGTATCACCACTTGCATTATACACGATATATTGAATTGCATAGCATGTATATACCTTGCATCATCAGCATGCTATATAGGTTTCTAGCTATAAATCACATTGCATACCTTTGACGTCATAAGCATTTATCATATACAACATGTTGGGTATTATGATTTTCTTGAGGAATTCAATATTGCTGCGATTTCTGGATTTTGGCGAAAACCGCAAGAATTTAACAAAAGCTTATTATTATCATTTTTAAAACATTGTTGCGGTTTTCTCGTGATGTATGTGTCGTCCACCATGAGTTTTCATGTTTTCTGTTGGATTTCGAGACCCGATTCGAGGAGTGGATGAACCATCTCGAGTACATGGTGGGCCCGGTATGGTACCCCGGGGCAAGAAGATCGAGTTGTAGACGATGAGCCTGGCAGGAGAAGACTACTTACCTGTGATGTCTGGCGCGGCGGATATCCGGAGGATACCGACCGTTGTCGTGAGATTTGATGATATGGGCTGATCCGGACTGACGGAGCCCGATGTATTGAGACATTGATACAGTGAGACATTGAGACAGATATATTTCCATATTTGGTGTCGCTGCTTGATGCGGTTTTCAGATGATTTCATGATGGTACTTAGCTATTGCACAGATATTCTTTTTCTAAAGTAAAGAATGCATAGCTTATAATATTTTAAAACACTTAAAGATTTCAATTTGATGTTGCATACATGTGCATACATACTAGTGGCATTACTTCACATCTAGACGTACATGTTGTGGCGCATTTGCGTGCATTCTTACGATAGCCTTATTAGATGTTACTTGCTACTCACGAGCTGGCAACTCACCCCCGTTGTGCCACAATGTCTTGCAGGTCGGACCCGTCAGCCTTGTAGCGGCGGGCTTATCTTATTGTTGGCTTCTTTTGCTCAGACTCGCGACATTGCTCGTAGGTGGGTTGCGAGGACACTTTTATCTCTTTTTTTTGTATTACCATTGTATCTAGTATTCTCCATCTACCACTTCTTATTTGTATATGTGACCTAGTGATGAGACTGAGAGATTTGTGTATATGCGGTTTCTTTTAGGTCGAGCTCACTTGAGCTGACGTTGTGTTTTCTTATATTTTGCATTTCTTTATGCTCTTTTTCTTGATATTACATATATATTGTGTGTGGTTGTGATCCGCCTTGGGCGAAGAGCTAGCTCCCGGTTGGGGATGCCATTTTGTTATTACAGGTTTATATATCTTGTTGTACCCATTTTGGGGGATAGTATTTACAAATGAGACTCTGCCGAAATTTTAGGAAATTTTTGATGTATTTAAAATGGGTTCAATGCAACTTAATTGATTTCAAAGTCGTTTTCATGAAAGGTTTCCTTCACTCTTTTGAATTTGGTTTAAATTTTTCTGGGTTTTGGCTGACTTAGGTTACGTTACGCCTTTAGACGTCTCGTAATCTAAGTGTCAGTCACGTTCCGTACTTTCGGGTCGTGACAAAGTTGGTATCAGAGCCAGGTTTTACCTTTCAGAGTGTAGGACGACCCTTGGTAGATGGAGTAGCTGACTTAAGCAGAGTGGCGTAGCGTGGGTATGTTTTGTGGCGTACTTAAGATACGGTACTCCGTCTAAGTGACCTTAGGACATAATTGCTTGTATTTCCCCTCTTGATTCCATGCCTCTCTTGATCCAGTTTCCATGTTCTTATCGCTCCTGTTTTTTATTCCAGCTTCCATGCCGCCAAAGACTACGAGAGCTCAGCGGGCTGCCGCTAGGGATGAGCTTCGAGCGGGCTCGTATGATGCGAGGATAGAGCATGATGATACGCCTAACCCTCAGGGTCAGATTGATCCGCCATCTCTAGACCGTATTGCCAGATTAGAGGCCGGTATGCAGGAGTTGTGACAGATGATGGGATCTTTAGTTGATTCCAATCGGGTATAGAGATCCAAGGACGTTCCTTCCACCGCACAGACCACGATTGTACCTGCTGCACAGATGGTCACTCCTGCTACTACTGCAACTATCCCTATTTCACTACAGGAGTTTATGAGATTGAGACCTCCAGCTTTTACCGGTACGTATGCGACCGAGGATCCACAGGCATTTCTTGATAGGATGGTTAAGATTTCCGTTCGTTGAGGTGTTCTGATGATAGATGGGTGGAGCTCGCGAGTTTTCGCTTGGAGGGCCTTGCTCAGACGTGGTACGATTCAATAGAGAGAGGCCGAGCTGTAGGTTTACCTTCTATGACCTGGGACGAGTTTACAGCTGCATTTCTTGCCCGTTTTCTTCCGGAGAGTGTCCGAGATGCTCGATCCCGTAGTTTTGAGTCTTTGCGCAAGACTCCTGGGATGACGGTGTCGGAGTATGATATACAGTTTACCCAGTTGTCTCGATATGCTTCGTACCTAGTAGACACGGAAGAGAAGAGAATAAAGAGGTTTGTGTGAGGTCTTGACACACAGCTATTCCTTGCCATCGGCACCCAGCACTTTGACACATACGCAGCCGCGATGGACGCAGCCTTACTTTTGGAGGAGCGCATTTCTGAGACTTCGGTCGTTTCTGGGCTGAAGAGGATTCGTACTGATACGTCAGCTCAGCGGCAGATGGATAGACACTGTGATAGATTCTTTCCAGGAGATGGTGGCGGCAGAGGATTGAGACGAGGTCAGTTATTTGGTTCATATCTACAGACCCAGCAGTCATCGCTAGGATGTTTTCGGTGCGGTAGTCAGTACCTTCGTATCAGAGACTGTACCATGGGGCGCCAGGGCACGGTGACAGTCCCACATATGACCTTACCACCTTCACCACCTCCTCAGAGAGCTCTACTTCCTACCCCTGATGATGCTCCACGCCAGCCAGATGCTCCTAGAGGTTGTGAGCGTGGCGGTCCGGTTCAGAGAGGACGAGGCGACAGAGGCAGAGGCAGAGGCCGAGGTAGAGGCAGAGGACAGCCAGCTATTAGTGGTGGACATGCCCGAGTGTTCGCGTTGACTCCTCAGGATGCACAGGAATCCAATGCCGTTGTGACAGGTACTCTGCCTTTATGTTGTTTTGATGCACGGGTATTATTTGATCCAGGCTCCACACATTCCTATGTATCCACAAACTTTGCACCGAGGTTGGGCCGAGAGTCTTCTCCGTTAGATCAGCCGCTTGTCGTTATTACTCCGGTAGGCGAGTCGTTTGTTGCTCGTTTTGTGTACCGATCATGTTCTGTTCGTATCGGGGAGAGAGATTCTTCAGTTGATTTGATTCTCCTCGATATGCTATACTTTGACGTTCTTCTTGGTATGGACTGGCTAGCTACTTGTTATGCATCCGTGGACTGCCGTGAGAAAGCAGTCAGATTCAGTTTTCCTGGTGAGCCGGTTCTTGTTATTCAGGGAGATCGTAGCGCTACCCTTCCCAGCTTGATTTCTTCCCTTCACGCTGGTCGGCTCTTGCGGAAAGGGTGTCAGGAATTCTTAGCCTATGTTTGTGATGCTAGCGCCGCAGAGGTTCCATTGGACCACGTCCCTGTTATGAGAGAGTTCCCTGATGTATTCCCTGACGAGCTGCCTGGTCTGCCACCAGAGCGCAAGATTGAGTTCTGCATCGACTTGATCCCCGACACGGGGAGTATCTCTATACCGCCTTATCGGATGGCCCCGGCGGAGCTTAGAGAGCTGAAGGATCAGTTACAGGACTTGCTGGACAAAGGGCTTATTCGACCGAGTGTGTCACATTGGGGTGCTCCCGTCCTGTTTGTTAAGAAGAAGGACGGCAGTATGCGCTTATGCATTGATTATCGTCAGCTGAACCGGGTTACTGTGCGGAACAGATATCCCCTACCCCGCATTGACGACTTATTCGATCAGCTCCAGGGTGCAGGGTTTTTCTCGAAGGTTGATTTACGGTCAGGTTATCACCAGTTGCGGGTTCGGAAGGAGGATATTCCGAAGACTGCTTTTCGTACTCGATATGGTCATTATGAGTTCTTGGTGATGTCGTTCGGGCTCACCAATGAACCGTGTATTCAGGCCGTATCTTGATCAGTTTATCATTGTTTTCATTGACGACATCTTGGTTTATTCTCGGAGCTGGGAGGAGCATGAGTAGCACTTGCGTATCATATTGCAGACTTTGAGAGAGCATCAGTTGTTCGCCAAATTTTCCAAGTGCGCATTCTGGCTAGACAGTGTCGACTTCTTGGGTCATGTGGTGACGAGAGATGGTATTTGTGTGGACCCGAAGAAGATCGAGGCAGTGCAGCGTTGGCCCAGACATGTATCAGTTACAGAGGTTCGCAGCTTTCTAGGTCTGGCCGGCTATTATCGACGTTTTGTCCAGGATTTCTCCCGTACTGCTGCACCGTTGACCGGGTTGACCCGGAAGGGGGTTCCTTTCGATTGAACCCAGGCATGTGAGGATAGTTTCCAGCAGTTGAAGACTCGTCTGACTACTGCACCAGTGTTAGCATTGCCTTCAGGGTCAGGCGGTTTCGTAGTATATTGTGATGCTTCTCGAGTGGGGCTGGGCTGTGTATTGATGCAGCATGACAGAGTTATCGCGTATGCTTCTCAGCAGTTGAAGAAACACGAACAGAACTACCCCACTCATGATTTAAAGATGGCTGCAGTGGTATTTGCACTTAAGATCTGGAGACATTACCTATACGGCGAGTCGTGCCAGATATTCACTGACCACAAGAGTTTGAAGTATATCTTTCAGTAGCGAGATCTAAATTTGAGACAGTGCCTTTGGATGGAGTTGGTGAAAGACTATGACTGTGAGACTTTATACCATCCGGGCAAGGCGAATGTGGTGGCAGATGCCTTGAGTAGGAGACCCGGAGGTAGCTTATCCTGTTTGAGCGCAGTACAGATGCAGTCGACGGCGGAATGGCAGGTGTTATGTGACAGCAGAGTGCAGTTCGAGTTTACTCCTACAGGGGGACAGGTGGCCCATTTCAGAGCACGGCCACAATTACTTGACCGTATTCGCGAGGCACAGTCCGGTGATGCCCGTATTTTAAAGATTATCGAGAAGATTCGGCAGGGCAGAGTTTCCGAGTTCTTGATCGATGATTAGGGGATGCTTCGATTTGGGACTCGACTGTGCGTACCAGATTCTAAAGGACTGAGGCATGATATCCTTGAGGAGGCACATAGATCAGTGTACAGTGTACATCCAGGTTCCACCAAGATGTACTTTGATTTGAAAGAGGTTTACTTGTGGGACGGGATGAAGAAGGATGTTACAGACTTTGTATCGAGATGCCTGACTTTTCAGCAAGTCAAGGCCGAGCACCAGAGGACAGCCGGCAAGTTACAGCCTTTGCCCATCCCTGAGTGGAAGTGGGAACAGGTCTCCATGGACTTCATTGTGGGCCTACCCAGGACCAGTCGAGGGTATGACTCTATTTGGGTGATTGTGGATCGACTGACGAAAGCGGCTCACTTCCTACCAGTAAAGAACACTTTTGGATTTGCTCAGTATGCCCAGGTTTATATTGATGAGATCGTGCGACTGCATGGCGTTCCGACTTGCATCATGTCCGAACGGGGTACCCAGTTTACCAGCCGATTGTGGCAGAAACTTCAAGAGGCTTTGGGCACCCGATTGAGTTTTAGCACAGCTTTTCATCCGCAGACTGATGGTCAGTTAGAGCGCACTATTCAGACTCTCGAGGACATGCTCAGATCTTGTATTTTAGATTTCGGTGGTAGCTGGGATCGTCATTTGCCCTTGATAGAGTTTTCCTACAATAATAGCTTCCAGGAGACGATTCAGATGGCACCTTTCGAGGCTTTATATGGGAAGAGATGTCGATCGCCTGTATGTTTGACAAAGCTCAGGGAGAGCAATATTTTGGGGCCGCAGATCGTACAGGAGATGACCGAAAAGATACAACTGATTCGGGACAGGATGAGAGCGGCCCAGAGTAGGCAGAAATCGTATGCTGACAAGCGTCGTCACCGACTCGAGTTTGCTGTTGGCGATCATGTTTTCCTGACGGTCTCTCTGATGAAGGGTGTGATGAGATTTGGGTGGAAAAGGAAGCTTAGTCCTAGATATGTTGGTCCCTTCGAGATCCTAGAGCGTGTCGGTTCAGTGGCTTATCGGTTAGCTCTTCCGCCCAGCTTCTACGATGTTCACCCCGTGTTCCATATTTCGATGCTCCGCAAGTACCTTCATGATCCTTCCCATGCGATTCAGCACCAGACGATCCAGCTAGAGCGCGATCTTCATTCACCGAGCAGCCGGTGGTCATTTTGGATCGGCAGGTGAAGAAATTGAGGTCAAAGGTTATACCGTCCGTCAAGGTTCTTTGGCGTGGCCCGAACAGCGAAGAGGTGACCTGGGAGACCGAGGTCGAGATGAGGAAGAGATATCCCCATCTTTTTGAAGGTATGCGTAGTTAAATTCTAAATTCGGGGACCGAATTTTTTTAAGGGGGGAAGACTGTAACGCTTCGAAAATCGTTTAGGCAGTTTTTCGATAATCGGCATAATAAACAGTCTTTTCCGTAAAAAGTCAAAATAAGCATTTTTTCAATATAGGTCTAATTATACAAAGTTTAGATAAGATATTGCTAAAATTTAGTCACTAAATTGTAACTTAAAAATTTCTAGCTATTTAAAAAAATTTCCTTAATTAATTATTTTTAATATTATTTTAACCTTTTAAAAATACATTAAATTAGTAATAAATACAAATTTAAATGGGTAAATAACATTCTTAATAACCATTATAAACTAAAAATTAGTGTTAACAAAATTTTTATCAAAACTTACCAAGAATTGTGGTTTTATGGTCAAAAATGAATTAAAAATGGGGTTTTTGTGTAAAAAGTGATGTGATATGCATTAATTGACCTTAGATGATAAATTTTTTGTAGAATTTTCCACACAACTCTTCCCTTCTCTCCCCCTCTTGCTCAGGTCGAGCTCATTCAGCAGGAAACCCCCATTTCCCCCTCTCTTTCTTGCTTCAAAAATCATGAAAAAATGCACACAAATACACACTTTTCTTCACTAATTCAAACCTAAATCCTTTTCCACCTCTTCTCAAACCCTAAATTGTTTAAAACAAGGAGAAAGAAGACATCTTTGGATGCTAAGTGCAAGAGGTTCACCACTTGTGAGGTATAAGTTCTAATCAAGTTGTTAAATTTGTAGTTTGTTTATGCTAAATTAGAAGTTTAAAGTGTTAATTTCATTATAATGGGTTGTCTTGAAAATTCTAATAAAGGTTTGGAATTTCAATTAGGGTTTGAAGTTTTGTAAGCGGGTTGTAAATTTTGTTGTGGCCATCTAGTAGCTTGAATTGGATGGTTGTGCGATATTGCGATCGCTAAGTCGTTAATCCGCGAGGTTTCCATCGGAATTTTTACGCGAATGCTTACTAGGTTTTCTAAATTATTAGAAAGTGACTTAATTGCATTATCGTGACAATATTATTAGCATCTACTATGACTTTTATGGTGTGCGAATGCGGAGTTTTGTCTAGTCGGGTTTTAGTTTTGGCGGTTGCCCCGAAACGACGATTTTAGTTAAGCTTTTAGCGATTTTCGTGTGTTTTCCGCGCACCGAGTGCACGTTGTGCCTAAATTATGAGAGTCGATCTTTTCATATCGTGACTTGCGTTGTTTCATGAGGTGTAATCTTATGTTGTGTGTTATGCAATTTTAGGATCGGTTGCGGAAACATCGGACGCGGCGCGCAAAGGCAAAGCGGTGGTTGGATTAGATTAGCGAGGCGTCCAGGTGAGTAGATGTATACATCTATGGGGGAATCGTCTGGATGGTGTGAGGAGCCCCATAGTTAGGATTACTTATTACTTGCAACTATTTGCATTGTTAGTTAGCTAACCCTCTCATTCATATGCATACCTTTATAGCAATTCGTCTGCTAGAATTGCATGGTTATCCATATACACATGTATGATATCACCTCTTTGGACACGTACACCATTACCATTGGCTCCTGTTGCATGCGCACTATTCATGTGATGCACACGCCTTTGGTAATTACCATGCCACGAGCACTGTAGAACCTGTTTAGTTTAGTATCACCACTTGCATTATACACGATATATTTAATCGCATAGCATGTATATACCTTGCATCATCAGCATGCTATATAGGTTTCTAGCTATAAATCACATTGCAAACCTTTGACATCATAAGCATTTATCATATACAACATGTTGGGTATTATGATTTTCTTGAGAAATTCAGTATTGCTGCGATTTCTGGATTTTGGGGAAAACCGCAAGAATTTAACAAAAGCTTATTATTATCATTTTTAAAACAATGTTGAGGTTTTCACATGATGTATGTGTTGTCCACCATGAGTTTTCATGTTTTCTGTTGGATTTCGAGACCCGATTCGAGGAGTGGATGAACCGTCTCGGGTACATGGTGGGCCCGGTATGGTACCCCGGGGCAAGAAGATCGAGTTGTAGACGATGAGCCTGGCAGGGGATGACTACTTACCGGTGATGTCTGGCGTGGCGGATATCCGGAGGATACCGACCGTTGTCGTGAGATTTGATGATATGGGCCGATCCGGACTGACGGAGCCCGATGTATTGAGACATTGATACAGTGAGACATTGAGACAGATATATTTCCATATTTGGTGTCGCTGCTTGATACGGTTTTCAGATGATTTCATGATGGTACTTAGCTATTGCACAGATATTCTTTTTCTAAAGTAAAGAATGCAGAGCTTATTGTATTTTAAAACACTTAAAGATTTCATATTGATGTTGCATACATGTGCATGGCATTACTTCACATCTAGACATACATGTTGTGATGCATTTGCGTGCATTCTTATGATAGCCTTATTAGATGTTACTTGCTACTTACGAGCTGGCAACTCACCCCCGTTGTGCCACAGTGTCTTGCAGGTCGGACCCGTCAGCCTTGTAGCGGCAGGCTTATCTTATTGTTGGCTTCTTTTGCTCATACTCGCGACATTGCTCGTTGGTGGGTTGCGAGGACACTTTTATATCTTTTTTTTGTATTACCATTGTATCTAGTATTCTCCATCTACCACTTCTTATTTGTATATGCGACCTAGTGATGAGACTGAGAGATTTGTGTATATGTGGTTTCTTTTGGGTCGAGCTCATTTGAGCTGACGTTGTGTTTTCTTATATTTTGCATTTCTTTGTGCTCTTTTTCTTGATATTACATATATTTTGTGTGTGGTTGTGATCCGCCTTGGGCGAAGAGCTAGCTCCCGCTTGGGGATGCCATTTTGTTATTACAGGTTTATATATCTTGTTGTACCCATTTTGGGGGATAGTATTTACAAAGGAGACTCTGCCGAAATTTTCGGAAATTATTGATGTTTTTAAAAAGGGTTCAATGCAACTTAATTGATTTCAAAGTCTTTTTCATGAAAGGTTTCCTTCACTCTTTTGATTTTGGTTTAAATTTTTCTGGGCTTTGGCTGACTCAGGTTACGTTACACCTTTAGACGTCTTGTAATCTAAGTGTCAGTCACGTTCCGTACTTTCAGGTCGTGACACGATCCTAGAAACGTATACAAGGAAACAAGAGAATAAATATAAATAGTCGGAGAGACAAACAATACAAGTAAACCACGCGCACTAACTAAACGCGCACGCACTTGGTGCATAAAACGCGCTCGCGACAACGCCACAAAACACAACTAGGATCGCTATACGTGGCAACTACCAAACCAAAAACCTAATCGCACCAATCGCGTGTTCACAACACATTAAATATTATATGAAATAAGTTGTAACTCATCAAAACCTCAAAATTAATCAAATCAATTTATTTCCAAAAACCTAATAAGCTTCTTTTAACCATTTTGATACAAATCTAGATGTTTAAGCAATTTAACTGCCACATATCACAATTAGTATCTCAATTAGGACACACCAATATTAATTATATTTTATACTCAGCTCTTTACCTTAATCACAAAAATCTAGTTTGTAAAATGGCTTAATTAGGACAAATTAAATGTAACAATTAGCAATATAGCAACAAGATTAAGTTTTGCATACCCTAAGATGTTAAAATATATCACACAACCATCATCAAATGATCACAACCCTAATTTGATCCAAACCCTTTTCTTGTAAAACTTAAACTTGAGATTAGAACCAAGTTAACACCTAATTAGTTTAGATTAGAGTAATTAACCAACAAATTAACAATTTGGATAAGATTTATACCTCACAGCCAAGAGATTTAGCTTGCAACTTAGCTTTCCAAACTTGCTTCCATGCTCTAAGATCCATGCTTGAATGGCCTAGGAACAATGGGTAAGGAATGGATTTGGAGTTTGTACGATTTTGTATGGATTTTTTTGGATTTTGAAGTGGAAAATGAGATCAAAACATGGGGGGCTTCATGAGGAGGCTCGGCCAGCAGCAAGAGAGGGAAGGAGAGAGGGTGTGGGTGAGTGTCACGCCCCGCTTCCCAGTGTACGGCGAGGGGACGCGACGAGGCCCGCTACGTATATACTCAGAAGTACATACGCTAAGCGTATCTAAGCAATATAAAAGTAAATCACAAGAGACAAGAGATATAGAAATAACATCAACTTTATTAATAACATTCTTTTGTACAATGCATGAAAAGTAAATACAACTGAAATGGAAAGCGATGCCTAAACAGTGGCATAACAGGAAATGAAAATACTGAAAAGAACAAGGTACAATATCTAGAGCTCGGGATCTTCGTGAAACTGCTTCAAGTCTTCACCGGTGGGCTCGTCCTCTGCTGGGTCCAAAACACCTGACGACATTCAAAGAAGAAAGAAATAGAATGTCGTCAGCGAATAGGTCGCTCGGTAAGTCCCGACGATAAGGGAGAAATAGACAGAAAGTAAGAAAGAGAGAGAGAGAGAGAGCTTTTAATGTTGTATTATAATATTGTAATATTGTATTAACGTTGTTGTTTGTAGCCTGGTACAGAAGATGCCAGTGTATACGAGGGGAGTCCAACTTACACCGGGGACCTTGGTAACCTGTAGTACAAGGCTCCGTCGATAATATCACGGAACAACGGCATGGATGTAATTACGTCTTAAGTGACCACCTCGTGCCACCTTTAACATATTTCGTACCAGTCTACCCCTTAAACCCCGTAGTGTCATGATTGTATTGTTGTATTGTATTGTATAAGTTGGATGACTGATCAAAACCATGATATCAGTAAACAGATTGTAACTGCATAATCAGGTAAATGGAATAACGGAATAATGGATGTATATCCATGGTTTGATTCAGTCAAGTTGAAATGATTGTTAACAGGATTCTGGGATTCATGTATTCATAATAAGTTGGAATATTTAAGAATGTAGATTGACTTGAATCATATTCAAGTCAGAAATAGTCAGACTCAAACCCAAGTCAGACTAAAAGAAATGTAATTTGAAGTTCTATAATTGTTAGGGTCCTTATTGTAATTTATAAAACTTGAGGGGGTTTTATATAAAAATACTTTTGTATAGTTTTCAAGATACACCCCAAGTATTTATTATTCGTCTTTATTGTTATAATGAGTGTAAATTTTATTTGTGTTATTCTAGTGAATATATCCTAATAAAATTATTATATTATAACATTGATTTATTTGAAAATTCATTGTATTTTAATGTAACTCTTAATCTTGTAATTTTTTAGGAAAAGGTGGAAACTTTATCTTATAACAAAATAGTCGTTTAAATGATAATTATATATATGTTAATACAAGAATAATTTTAAATAAATATTTTATTCTCCAAAATCTCATTTTTTCTTAAATGTCGTATTTTAAACCTTTCGAGACCGAATGCTCCTTGCGGAGGTCTGAATCTCGCACTACTAACCTCGAGGGTGAACAATAAACCGTACTATCCCTAACGAGTTCCCCAAAGATGGGTTGTAGTGGCGCTTTGCAAAGATTTAATAAATACTAATCATTTAGAAAACGGTTTTATAAAAATAAGGTATTTATATGTAAAAGGATGTAAATTTCCGTATTTTAGATTTTAGGGTTTCTTAAGCCAACTAGCCTATTTCTAATTGGTCTAAATGACAAGTCATTAGAAGCCTCAAATCGCCTCTTCACCGTCAATTGCGGCCAGGTAAGTACAAGTGAGGAGGGAGGGATCCGCTCACGAATCGTGAAAAGGGCCTTTTAAAGTTACCCAAGCTCACTTGCCTAGCCTAGACACCACAAAGTCAGTTTAGATAAACGATCGATGTCCATGACATATCGTATTTTCCTATTAAAGGTTTTGTTTTAAAATTGTATACAACTTAGAACTTTCAGAAAATGTTTATAAAGAAAAAGGTATTTTAATGTAAAGTCTTGTATTTTCGTATTCTAAGTTTTGATGATATCAATTAGGGTTGTATTTGCGTATGTGTGGAGGTAGGTCATTACCTCGTGATCTACGTTAAGGTATAGCAATTGTTAAGGGTTAAATGTGATAACTAAACATTGTGGTATTTAAGTGAAAGAAATACGATAAATAGAAACGTTATCATTTCATGTGAAAAACTTTATCCAAATTGGTTTTTAAGTGATTAATAGTCAACATGAATATATTTAAGAATTATGTAATTTGTGACAAGTGAGTTTTGATAGAAAACCGAATCGGAAATCGGTTTGTTCTGATTTCCGTCGGGTTTTAAAAAGTCGTATTTTTCTTAAAAGAAAAGGAAGATAGAAAGAGGGGGACTTACGGGTTTGGACAAGCTAAAGAGTGCTAGGAAGGTAGTGGGTTGTCGGTGCGTCGAAACGTCATGAAGGGTCCTAGTACGATCGCGGGAATTCGTCGTCGATTTCGGCAGCGCTTCGCCTTTAGCTCGTTTTCTAATGTACCGAGTTCTCTTGAGAATTTTAGAGAGTGAACTTAGGAATGTAGGGTGAAAGGGTAGAGGGTAGGGGTGTTTATATAGGGCTAGGCTAGGGTTAGGGTTTTAATTAAAAAAATATTTTAAAAATATAAAAATTCATTAAAATTGGGAGTAAAAGAGGTTTAATGAGCATTTGGTAACCGATCTAGGAAATTAGTGTATACAGGGGGTAAGACCAGGTCAACACGGAGAAATTCCGTGTTGACGACTCGGCCGTCCGGCCGAGTCCGGCCGGTCCGCCGGCCGACTCGGCCGAGTCAGGCCGAGTCGGGGTACCATCGGGTGGGTCATCTCCTGGGGGAAAATTTGGTATATTTAATTTTTTGGGTTCAGTATAAATTTTGAGAGTTATGGCTGTTTGACTGTTGACTTTCCAAAAATTTAAAACAAAATAATTATAAAAATAATGTTGGGCATGGGATTTGAACTCTGGTGGCTTGGTTCAGTAGTGCAAGGTATTGCCAATGAGCTACAAGCCCCTTCTTGTAATTATTGTGGTATTTAATTACTTAAACTGATAGCAGCAAGAATAAATACTCCTAGTATACATTAAATTTAAAGTAATTTCTTGTACACTAAAAATGGAGTTATTACATTCTTGTAGCTTGTAATTAAAAAAAAATAATTACCTATATCTTGTGCTCATGCTAAAATACCCCTTTGTGGATTTTTGAAAAAAATATTTGAAAATTTTAGGTATAGAAAAAAATAGGGTTGTTACATTCTACCCTCCTTATAAAAATTTCGTCCTCGAAATTTGTAAAAGGAAAGTGTAACAGTTTGGTGACAGAACTAAAGATTGTAAAGAAGTTTTGGTCAAAGTTGTGAGGGAGTTACCTGGGGTATCTTGGTTCACAGTTTCAGGTTCTATGGCTGTTAAGGTGAAAGCCTGTCGCCGTGGCACGTTCCTCCTAGCTGGAGGCATATTCCCTTGTATTCGAGGCATGTTTCTCAGTGCCTGATGGAATTGGCGATTTGGCTGAGCAGGGAATCTACGTGGAGGTGGTGCTGGGAGTGCAGGACGAGTTGCAGGAGCCTGGATAGCTGGCTGCTGCGGGTAGTTGGCGGGTGTGTGTGCTGAGTTGCGTCTATAAGGACAGTTTCCAATTCCGTGATTGGACGCGCCACAAACTAAGCATAGGCCTTTTGCGCGCCTACAGTCCTTCAACAAGTGTCCTTCCCTCTTGCAATAAAAGCAAAAATCGGGTCTTGACTGATCTTTAACTTCTTCCAGTCTTCTGAATTCAATAGCTGGCCTTGAAGAGGCCCCTCCTGCCATTTGAGTGGCAGGACATTTCACTCTTGCAGACTGAGGTCTGCCCCTTGCCTTTATCACTGCCTCATAACTGCGGGCAGCTTCCAGAGCATCTTCTTGAGTCAGAAATTTTCCCGTGGCTAGGGCAGCTTGAATCTCCTTGTCCAGTCCTTGTTGAAAGCGACGGGCTCTGATATCGTCCGTCGGTATCAAGTGTGCTACGAATCGGCTTAACATGGTGAACTCAGCATCGTATTCATGTATTGATTTGTCCCACATTGAACCCTGTTGTAGATGAATAAACTGCTGCTCCATTGCAAACCTGGCAGTCGCCGGAAAGTATTTCGCGTCGAAATTTTCGTGAAAAGTCTTCCATTCAATCGGCTGTACCAGACGGCTTTCTTCCGCCTTCCACCAGTTGCGAGCGTTGTCCGTGAGTTGTAGTTTCGCTACACGGACCCAAGCGACGTCTGGCACTTGTGCTGTGGCCAGATCATCCTCGATGCCTTGTGCCCATTCTTCCGCTTCAAGAGGGCTTCCTTTTCCAGAGAACTGCTTCGGATGTAAAGCCCTGAATTGCTTTACTCCCGGTGCGTCGGTCTCAGGTCGGTTCAGAAGTTGTTGGTGTCCCTCAATAAGGCTGCGGATCGCCTCAAGTAGCATTGTTTGCTCGGTGGGTGGTGCAGGAACAGCTGGTGCAAGAGGTAGTGCTGGAGGGGTGTTGTTGACGTTTGTGCTGGTGTTGTTCGGGGAATCCATAACCTTGAAGAAAAATTTGGGTTAGGACAGATTCAAATACATGAAATGATAAGATTCAAGGAATATAGAACTGCAAGATTCAAGGAGCATGAATTGTAAAAAATATTTTAGTTGTTGGTTCTTGTGTTATATTGCTTAGGTTGTTCACGCAGACCAGAACTGCATGATAGGGATTCATACAGCTCTGACTTGCATGGGCCACCAACAAAACCTGTCACGCCCTGCTTCCCAGTGTACGGTGAGGGGAAGCGACGAGGCCCGCTACGTATAAACTCAGAAGTACATACGCTAAGCGTATCTAAGCAATATAAAAGTAAATCACAAGAGATAAGAGATATAGAAATAATAGCAACTTTATTAATAACATTCTTTTGTACAATGCATGAAAAGTAAATACAACTGAAATGGAAAGCGATGCCTAAACAGTGGCATAACAGGAAATGAAAATACTGAAAAGAACAAGGTACAATATCTAGAGCTCGGGATCTTCGTGAAACTGCTCCAAGTCTTCACCGTTGGGCTCAATCTCTGCTGGGTCCAAAACACCTGACGACATTCAAAGAAGAAAGAAATAGAATTTCGTCAGCGAACAGGTCGCTCGGTCAGTCCCAACGATAAGGGAGAAATAGAAAGAAAGTAAGAAAGAGAGAGAGAGAGAGAGCTTTTAAAGTTGTATTATAATATTGTAATATTTTATTAACGTTGTTGTTTGTAGCCTTGTACAGAAGATGCCAGTGTATACGAGGGGAGTCCCACTTACACCGGGGACCTTGGTAACCTGTAGTACAAGGCTCCGTCGATAATACCACGGAACAACGGCATGGATGTAATTACGTCTTAAGTGACCACCTCGTGCCACCTTTAACATATTTCGTACCAGTCTACCCCTTAAACCCCGTAGTGTCATGATTGTAATGTTGTATTGTATTGTATAAGTTGGATGACTGATCAAAACCATGATATCAGTAAACAGATTGTAACTGCATAATAAGGTAAATGGAATAACGGAATAATGGATGTATATCCATAGTTTGATTCAGTCAAGTTGTAATGATTGTTAACAGGATTCTGGGATTCATGTATTCATAATAAGTTGGAATATTAAAGAATGTAGATTGACTTGAATCATATTCAAGTCAGAAATAGTCAGACTTAAACCCAAGTCAGACTAAAAGAAATGTAATTTGAAGTTCTATAATTGTTAGGGTCCTTATTGTAATTTATAAAACTTGAGGGGGTTTTATATAAAAATACTTTTGTATAGTTTTCAAGATACACCCCAAGTATTTATTATTCGTCTTTATTGTTATAATGAGTGTAAATTTTATTTGTGTTATTCTAGTGAATATATCCTAATAAAAGTATTAAATTATAACATTGATTTATTTGAAAATTCATGGTATTTTAATGTAACTCTTAATCTTGTAATTTTTTAGGAAAAGGTGGAAACTTTATCTTATAACAAAATAGGCGTTTAAATGATAATTATATATATGTTAATACAAGAATAATTTTAAATAAATATTTTATTCTCCAAAATCTCGTTTTTTCTTAAATGTCGTATTTTAAACTATTCGTGACCGAATGCTCCTTGCGGAGGTCTGAATCTCGCACTACTAAGCTCGAGGGTGCACGATAAACCGTACTATCCCTAACGAGTTCCCCAAAGGTGGGTTGTAGTGACGATTTGCAAAGATTTAATAAATACTAATCATTTAGAAAACGGTTTTATAAAAATAAGGTATTTATATGTAAAAGGATGTAAATTTCCGTATTTTAGATTCTAGGGTTTCCTAAGACAACTAGCCTATTTCTAATTGGTCTAAACGATAAGTCATTAGAAGCCTCAAATCGCCTCTTCAACGTCAATTGCGGCCAGGTAAGTACAAGTGAGGAGGGAGGGATCCGCTCACGAATCGTGAGACGGGCCTTTTAAAGTTACCCAAGCTCACTTGCTTAGCCTAGACACCACAAAGTCAGTTTAGATAAACGATCGATGTTCATGACATATCGTATTTTCCTATTAAAAGGTGTTGTTTTAAAATTGTATACAACTTAGAAATTTCAGAAAAGGTTTATAAAGAAAAGGGTATTTTAATGTAAAGTCTTGTATTTTCGTATTCTAAGTTTTGATGATATCAATTAGGATTGTATTTGTGTGTGTGTGGAGGTAGGTCATTACCTCGTGATCTACGTTAAGGTATAGCAATTGTTAAGGGTTAAATGTGATAACTAAACATTGTGGTATTTAAGTGAAAGAAATACGATAAATAGAAACGTTATCATTTCATGTGAGAAACTTTATCCAAATTGGTTTTAAAGTGATTAATAGTCAACATGAATATGTTTAAGCATTATGTAATTTGTGACAAGTGAGTTTTGATAGAAAACCGAATCGGAAATCGGTTTGTTCCGATTTCCGTCGGGTTTTAAAAATTCGTATTTTTCTTAAAAGAAAAGGAAGATAGAAAGAGGGGGACTTACGGGTTTGGACAAGCTAGAGAGTGCTAGGAAGGTAGTGAGTTGTCGGTGCGTCGAAACGTCATGAAGGGTCCTAATACGATCGCCGGAATTTGTCGTCGATTTCGGCAGCGCTTCGCCTTTAGCTTTTTTTCTAATGTACCGAGTTCTCTTGAGATTTTTAGAGAGTGGACTTAGGAATGTAGGGTGAAAGGGTAGAGGGTAGGGGTGTTTATATAGGGCTGGGCTAGGGTTAGGGTTTTAATTAAAAAAATATTTAAAAAATATAAAAAATCATTAAAAATTCATTAAAATTGGGAGTACAAGAGGTTTAATGAGCATTCGGTAACCGATCTAGGAAATTAGTGTATACAGGGGGTAAGACCAGGTCAACACGGAGAAATTCCGTGTTGACGACTCGGCCGTCCGGCCGGCGGCGCCGGCCGACTCGGCCGTCCGGCCGGCGGCGCCGGCCGACTCGGCCGAGTCGGGGTACCATCGGGTGGGTCATCTCCTGGGGGAAAATTTGGTATATTTAACTTTTTGGGTTCAGTATAAATTTTGAGAGTTATGGCTGTTTGACTGTTGACTTTCCAAAAATTTAAAACAAAATAATTATAAAAATAATGTGGGGCATGGGATTTGAACTCTGGTGGCTTGGTTCAGCAGTGCAAGGTATTACCAATGAGCTACAAGCCCCTTCTTGTAATTATTGTGGTATTTAATTACTTAAACTGATAGCAGCAAGAATAAATACTCCTAGTATACATTAAATTTAAAGTAATTTCTTGTACACTAAAAATAGAGTTATTACATTCTTGTAGCTTGTAATTAAAAAAAAAATAATTACCTATATCTTGTGCTCATGCTAAAATAACCCTTAGTGGATTTTTGAAAAAAATATTTGAAAAATTTTGGTATAGAAAAAAATAGGGTTGTTACAGTGAGTTTGTGAAGTCAACGAAAGAAAAGAAGACCCATACCTCAATAATCTAAACACCTCACTTCTTTGTCTTTTTATTTTACTTTAATTCCATTTCTATTAACTTTGAAGTGGGGAAAAGGGAAATGGGGGCAGCTTGGATTTCGGCCAGCAAGGGTGTGTGGGAGAAGTGTGTAGGTATGTGTGTGTGGGTGTTTAGAAACAACCCCAATTATTACCCCTTTTACTTATTTCTTTAATTATCTTAT
Source organism: Agapanthus africanus (assembly GCA_030015575.1). NCBI lineage: Eukaryota > Viridiplantae > Streptophyta > Magnoliopsida > Asparagales > Amaryllidaceae > Agapanthus > Agapanthus africanus. The sequence continues at coordinate 200,834,356 of CM057343.1, read as the reverse complement.
TCCACAATTTTAGCCTTTTTCTTTTTATATTTTCAAAACCATCTTGACAACTTCTTTTCATTTCAAAAATAACATGTTACATTTTGGTTTAATATATCATGATGCATAAAACATGTATTAACCCATTCTAATTTGTAATTATCACTAATTAAATGTATTAGTGAAGGATTAAAATAATATTTAAAATAATTAATTAGGGAAAATATTTTAGTAAACTAGAAATTTTATAAGTCACCCATTAAATACCAAATACTAGCAATTATATAGCTAGAATAGGTATATTTTAGTCTATGAAGAAAAATAATTATATATTTGTTTTTATGTAAAACACCAATTATTTTACCGATTATCCGAAATTTCACCTAAACGATTTTCAAAACGTTACAATCTTGCCCCCTTAAAGAAATTCGGTCCCCGAATTTAAATTAAAACTCCCCTAAATACTAAAATATTTCAGCAAAACACTCAAATCGGCTGGTCTGCGAAATCTTAAATACTTAAGACACATCTCAGCACAATGCATGTGCATGTAAATGAGTATACAACTCAAAATCAAAACTCCGTCATGCATCTCGCAATCCTCAGAGTCAAGGTGAAGAGACCAATGTCAAAGTCCAATACGAAAACCAACATGATATACATCAAAACTATAACATGTACATAGTACGCATCATTATAAACTCGTCAAAACATCTAAAAGAAATACATGCTAAACCTTTTTCAAGTCGATGTGCGATGCGCATCTCACGGCACAAATAGCGGACGTTTATTATAAGAAAAATAACTATATATATATCCTTTGTTTAACATACACGTCTCGACGTTTTGAAAATAATTTAGAAGGGTTTCCTTTATAAAATGTTTCATGTCATCTCGGACACATAGGAAAAATATAGAGACTGTAGCTCCCCTATTTTTTTTGAAATCCCTTCGGTAACTATCGATGCATGCAAAAACAATTTCAGGTACTGTCCTCGGACTTGTCCTGCTCAGTTACTATGCCACAAGGTAAATATCATAAAACATACTGCTCCAAAAGAAATTGATCCCCAAAAGGTGTATAAGAATGCCACGTGCGTCTGGTGCGCACGGAAATCGAAATCACTGAACGTGCCATACATGTGCACAGAAACAAAATCTAAGTGCAGCGGGTGTGCACGAAAACACCTGTCAAGGGCAACGGGTGTGCCTGACAACAATATCAGGTGCATCTGATATGCATGAAGAATCCCGATTTAGTGCATCTGGTGTGCATCAAAATTGCATCAAGCGCGCCAAGTATGCGTAAGAATCCAAATCAATTGCAAAAGGTGCACGAAAACAAATATCGAATATCACAATCGAAATCGACGGTATACAACATACCTCAATCTAAATCAGGTATACCGTGGTATATAATCTCACAAACACGTGCATCAGCGTGCACAAAATCGAGTCAAAGTATTAAAAGTACATAAAAACTACACCGAAGGAATAAGTTAAATCACATACAAACCATAGGCATGAAATCAAAATCAACATCTCGAACGACATCATATCGTAATTGAGTGCAACTATGGTGCACTAAAACTGAATAGTGCAATTAAATCGCCCAAAGTATAGAAATCAAAAATGACGGATACGTGATATTCGAATCACCAAATCACAAATCACAAATACTGTCATTGATATGTCCTTCCTTCAAAGTCGAGAAGGTGTCGGTGCTTCCAAACCTAGCAGAGCAAGATATCTACTTACCTCCTGTTCATGGTCTGGCGCCTTGTGCCCTTAGGCTCTCGTCTCTCACTGCGGATTGCCAGTTACATAGCTCCTCGGGTCAATGGCCCAATATGGAATGATGACGGAAATAGTTCAGCTCTGGCACATCCTCTAAAGATTTCTTGCCAACTATCATGGTCACTCATAACATATCTCATAGATGATGCCGAACTCTGGCCCACTGGGTGTGCGTGAAACGACCGATCCTGGGTCCAAGTCTTCTCTCTTAGTATTCCAGAAAGATTCTGTCGGGGTCTCTTCCAAATCTCGTTTCTGTCGAACTGCCCAGATGTTATCACCCTTTACTAAATCCATTTCTTGTTCCGGAACAGCTTCATACTCATCACGACTTCTTCTAAAAGATAATTCCATATTCAACGCCTCTATATGCGTGTCACATCTCTAATGTCAACGGAGTGGAACGTCATCTCGTAAAAATCTCGTGCGAACCTCTTACTCCACTTTTTTCTAATGTGGACTGATTCGGACTCGTCTCTTCGTAGCTGTATGGATGGCGCTACAAACGGCTATACTCATATCTGGAGTCTCCCTTCTGAAACTACGAACATCGACAGCTCAATGTCTTGTGGTAGGTATCTGGCCAACTACACCCTCGGAAACTCTTCCAATTCGTCGGAGGAATAGTCTTCATTCGTCTGTTTTTCTATCGACTCTCAACGTGCCTGTGTGAAGTCTTGTCTAGCTGAAATTAATCAAACTGATGACCTCACATCGGGGTATACAAACGAACCACATGTCTTAATCATTCATTCATGGGTGACTAGAAATCTTCTATCATATCCCTAAGTACAACTCGGGCTACAATAGCTTCAAACATCTGGGGCGATACCTTGTCAGTCGCAGCAACAACTGGCTAATTCGTCCGCACGCTAAACAATGCCTCAATCCTCAAGAATAGACGAAACATTAATGGTCATCATATTCTAGCCGGCCTCTAGCAGAGGCCCAATCCTCTGGTGATGATCTGAACGTTCGAGAAATTTTAGTAAAAACAATCCATCAAAACGCTCATGTCATGAAAAACACAAATAAACGACACATCTATACAATCGTGTGTCACCGGAATTATACCCTGATCAGTCCTCGTCCAAGACGTGCTTAGGCTGACCGCAACTCTAGCCACAGCTGTCTCTGCCCGTGCAACCATGGTAACAGAAACCACCATCCGACATCGATGCGTATGGATCAAAGGAACGAATAGAATATAGTGGAAAGAAATGTACATTCTAAGGCTTCTTAAGCGGAGTAGCGTAACGTAAGTATGCCGCAAAACATACACACGGTACGTATTAGTTATATGTATGCCCTAGAGGCCATTACTATACATACGATGTATATTGTAGTGGATGCTTGGATATATATAAGGAGGACTTTCTTGCTCGACATGATAGTATGCTATCTGGTTGCACTTTATCTTAACATGTACAATGATTGTCTCTATGTTACATGTTGATAAAGCCTTTAGGATGAGTACTTGACTACCAAGATTATGATGCAAATCATACTAATGGAGACATGGTAGTCGTCAAGTACATCCTTCAAATGTTCCTAGTCGAGGGTGTATCGAGACAGGGCATCGGTATACTAGAGTAGACTAGCGTATAGCTTCTCGACCCATGTAGATAGGCGATGGATGATCCCATATCCATTGGTGTTTGACATCAGAGACAGTATACGGGTGCTCAGTGGAGACTGGGTACACTGAACGGACTCGCCGAGAACTCCTAGATGGTATTATACCTATCGTTAGATAGCAGTTCTCTTGTGATACTGGTACAGGTTAGTCTGTAGACCCGAGATCGTCATAGAGTCTTGTGTGATTCCTACTGTGCTTTGATTTCCACCTTACCACGTTCAAGAGAACGTGCAAAACGGTGGCTTTTGGGTACAGTCCCGAATCACATGAAGGTAATGAGCGATAGGAGGGGTTTTGTCTCTCCCGGTATTGGGAGTTGATATTGCACTGTGCTCGATTGGCTATAACAGGAAGTCCTTGGCTAAGGCTGCTTCAAAGATATACCGGTAAGTGTTATCAGTAGTTTCTCGACATGTTATGTGCCTCACATCAGTATGACTTATCGAGTTACTGGGGTCTGACGTTTACCACCCCAAGACGAGATATGCAACATATCAGACGAAGTGACCGGACTGTACGGTAGTGTTACTGATTGGATTCGCAGGAATATGAGCAGGCATGCTTGTTGATCTTCTGATCGCTCAATACCCGGGTGGCCGATACGTTTAACAGACTGTTTGCGACTTGTGGGTGTTTGATATGATCATCACCTACTGCCGGCATATTGACGAGTCTTTAGAGTCCTACACAGAGGTTTCCTGGCTCAAGCAAAACGAAGTAGGAGCACATATGTGATATGTACGGGACCGAGATTGATACGAGTATGTGATACCGTATTGTACTCTCGCGATATATGATATTAGTCAGTTATATATGATATAGCCGGATTATTAAATCAAGTGTTGATTTAATGATTTAATGTATAATTATATATTTTATATATTAAGTTGCATTTACTAATATTCATTCACTTAAGATTTATTTTCTCACTTGATGTGCACATTGTATATATATGATATGTATATTTGTGTACATGTTTGTGTCATGTTTGATGATACATGCAAGATGGGTGTATGAGACATACACATGCTTCTGATAATTTTGAGGGTTTTTATTCATTTGGGTAATTAAAAATGGTGGCATTTTGTCATGGATGATAGCTTGTAGTGATCATTGACCAAGTCCACACTTTTGTTTTGCCTAAGATATTTATTAACCCGACCAATTATCCTAACCATAGTTATGTCTCTATAAGGGATAGCATATAATGCTTAACTCACCCATGGTTGCAATTATCCAATAGATAATTATCATGAGAATTTTCTTCTTTTTTTTTCTCTCAAGCTTTCTAGCTTCCTTGGAGATAAGAGAAAATATGTTAAAAAATCAAATCTAAAGTGAGCCCACTTCCTACTTCATCATCCTTTACTACTTACCATTTACTATAGGGTGTTTGCTTCACTAATTCTACAATTAGTCAAGAGATAGCTTGGGTTAGTGTCTCTTCGACGTAGATCATCTTCGGCCTCGAAGACTTTGATGCAAGCTTTCTTCATGGGAGCCTCTCCAGAGTCCGCAAGTTCATGATCGCAGTGAAGGGACTACTATACGGAGCTGTTGAAGTGAAGGACCGGTCAACAAAGGTTGTATTCCTAGTTCACTTCTTATGTAAAGTCGTTTGCATTTCATTCCGTCGGATTTCTAGTATACGATTCTAGGGTTAGGGTTAGCTAGAACGGAAAAATTTTAATATGGCATGGAAGACGCCTCCCGAAACCTTGCTGTTGTGCTAGGGAACCCTACAGTACGTCACTTTACATAAGTCACCTACTCCATCAACCAAGGTCAACCTACGCGACGAAAGTTCGGGTCTAATACCCCCTCGACCAAGTCAAAGTTCTGTAAGGTCAAGTCTAGGTTCCGAATATATATATACGCCCTAGACTCCACATAGTCAAACCTAGACTCGAACCAAGGTTAAACCTAGCGCTTTGATACCAACTTTGTTACGACCCGAAATGGCACGTGACTGGCACTTGAATCATGTGAAGTCTATAGGACCCCACCTAATTCAAGTAAGCTAAAAGACCAGAAATATATACCATTTTTAATGAAAAGAGTGAAGGAAAACTTGTTTTAAAGCAAGCGGATTTAACAAAATACGTGGCATTAAACATTTAAAAGCAACATTATATTTTCCCAAAAATTTCGGCAGAGACTCCGTTGTAAATACAGGCTCCCAAATGGGTACAACACATGAGATACATAAATAATGAATAAGGGCATCCCCAAGCTGAAGCTAGCTCTTCAACAATTGGCAGAAACAACCATGCATGCAATATAATATACAATGCCGAAGGGCGAGGATCAAAACTCAGAAAAGAATCCAACATCCTCAAGAAAACCAAAGAGACCAATAAAAATACAAGCACGCGACTCTAAGGTCGAAAGAATATACAACTGGTCTTCTAACCTACCAAATAATACAAGTCTGGTTGATGGAGTTTACTAGATACAAATGAAGCAAATAAGGTACAACAGTGGTCCCGATGCAAGTGAACCCACCTACCAAAGCAATCACCCGGAAGGAAGCAAAGTGCCAGCAAGCCGCAACGAAACCTGTACGGCCAAACCTGCAAGAATCTGTAGCACAACGGGGATGATTTGCCAACTCGTGAGTAGAAAACATCACCGAGTAGAAATCGCATGCATGACTCTCTCGTAGGTCATACAATAAAATACACAATACTACAACAAGGGTAACAGTATATCATAAGTGTGATATAAAAGAACTCGTGTCTGTGCCAAGAAAAATAATATATCGATGCATGACATCTACTAATGCATCATCCAACGTGTGTCCAGCAAAGACACACAAATCATGATAAAACCCGAGTGCCAATCATCGGCACTCAAAACATCATGAAGTCCGTGTCCAACAGCAACACATAATACTCAAATCTCGGGCTCCGCATAATCAGGATCGGCCCATAACTCCGAACGGTATCCTCCGAATATCCGTCGAGTTTCCATACAATCACCGGTCGGCAGTGCTCCCCTGCCGGGCCAACACCTTTCTATACGATCTTCTTGCCGCAGAATACCGCACCGGGTCCAACATGCCCCCGCAGACGGTCCCTCCCCCTACCTTGACCCGTTATGAGCCACACAACGGCATGACTTATCGGTTATTGGGGTCTGACGTTTACCACCCTTATACTAGATATGCGACATATCAGACGAAGAGACCAGATTGTACGGTAGTGTTACTGACAGGCTTTTGCAGGAGTTAGAGCGGGCTAGCTTACTGATCTTCTGATCGTTCGATACCCGGGTAGCCGTTACGTCCAGCTAGTACCGCTGATGGCTTGTGGGTGCTTAATGTGATCATCACCTACTGCTGGCGTATTGATGAGTCTTTAGAGTCCTACACAGAGGTTCCACTGGCTCAGGCAAAACGAAGTAGGAGCACATATGTGATATGTGCGGGACCGAGATTAATACGAGTATATGATACCGTATTCTATTCTCGCGAATATGAGGTATCGATCGGTTATATGAGATATAGCCAGGTTATCGAATCAAGTGTTGATTCGATAAGTCGATACCGTATCAGTTGGTTATATGAGATATAGCCGGTTTATCGAATCAAGTGTTGTTTCGATAAGTTGATATAAATAATATTAGTCGGTCATATGAGATATAACCGGATTATTAGATCAAGTGTTAATTTGATAATTTAATGTATAATTGTATATATGATATACTAGATTACATTAACTAATATTAGCTCGCTTAAATGTTTCTTATCTCACTTATGTGCATAAGTATATATGTGATATATATTAATGTACATTTTTCTGCGTCATGGTTGATGATACATGCAACATGGGTGTATGAGACTTACACCATACTAATGATAATGAGAGGTTTATTTATTTAGTGTAATTCAATTATTAGTTGGATAATGGTCACATGGCATAAAGCTTTGAGAAGCTAGGAGAACCATTGACTAGTCCACTAGTTTTGTCTTAATACTAGATATTTGTTAACCCAACCATTATCTAAACCTATAGTTAAGTCTCTACATGAGTGATATTAGATATTTTCTCACCCATGGTTGCCATTCACTCTCTCATCTTTCAATTGCTTCATCTTCATCAAGAGCAAGAGAGAGCTCTCTAGGTTTTTGAGAGAAGAAGAAAAAGAGTGAGAAAAGTAATTCTAAAGTGAGCAAAAATCTTACTTCATCATCCTCTACTAGATTAGCACTTTGGTATAGGGTGTTAGCTTCACTAATCCCACATTAGTGAAGAGGTAGCTTGGGTTAGTGACTCCTCGACGTAGATCATCTTCGGCCTCGAAGACTTCGTGCAAGCTTGTTGCTTTCTTCTTGTAGAGCCGTTCAAGAGTCCGAGAGTTCAATGATCGCAGTGACGGGAGCACTACAAGGAGCTATAGAAGTGAAGGACCGGACTATAAAGGTTGTAATCCCTACTCACTTAGTTGTAAAGTGGTTTACACATTGTATTGTCTAAATCTTTAGTTAAGATTCTAGGGTTAGGATTGTTTTGTACGGCAGATTTTTGAAAATGGCATGGACGATGCCTCCCAAACCTTGCTGTCGTGCCGAATATTCCTACATATGATACTGCTCAAGAACCGAGAAAACCAATGGTGGACATCACAAATATCATATCACGAGAAAACCGCAAATTTCTATTTGTTAGAAATGATAATGAGTTTATAAATCCTTGCAGTTTCTCCAAATCCAGAAATCTCATGGAAAATCCGAATCTCATAATCAAGAGTCAATAAACAGTGAATACCGGCATAAATCCCCACGATATTGCATAACAGAATGAATGTATAAATGCATGAAGTATCTGAGTAAGAAATGCAGTATCAAAACTAGCATATGAAGGCAAGCGTACTTGTACTATATTGAAACTACCAGCTAGCAATTTATACAAATGAAGTAATATTTTCTAATTTGTAGGTGACATGGAAATTACCGATAATGATGTGTGTGGTCCGGCAAGCAAGTGTATGTGGAGCATACGCATAATCGGTAATGGTGCTGGTGTCCTGACAACAGGTGTTCATAATAACTAAAGAAACACATTTATAATCATGCAATGCTATGAGAACAACATGAATATACAGAAAATATGTAGTAACCACAACATTTAAGAATATACCTTTCCAAATACGAGTCATATAGTTCTTGTTGTTTGAAATAACACGAATCGTGGTTTTAGAAAAATAGGGGTTACGGGGTCTTTGAGAAAAGATACGTCTTTTGAAAATTCCGTAGTATCCCTCGTCCTATCACTAAAATAATTACGATTCTTTAGTTTTGAAAATAAGTATGACTCGAGCCCAGTCTAAAGGGTAAGGAAAATCCGCATAAAGTCTGAGTCGATATATCTAGTAGTCGGCGATCCCGCCTCAATAGCGTCACGTACAGTAAAAATACATAGTACGACATCCTCGAGTCAAGAGTGCGGATTAATCATCATATATATATCTCGTACGGTAAAATCCTTCGTACGACATCCCAAAATCGGGGTACGGGTCAAATATCACACAAACTTCATTATCCATATAGTATCATTATCGTAAAATCATGAATTAGGGGTACCGTTGTAAAATCTAGTACATTCCCATATCATCAAACATATATCCTCGTGTTTATGAAAACACACCGCCAAACAGTCCGCTATAATATCATGTCGTATATCATATCACGACCCAATCATATATCGCAATCTCGCGGCATCATGCCCGATCATATCGGCTCATCATCTGTATATACGTATGTGTGTGTGTGTGTGTGTGTGTGTGTGTGTGTATACACACACCAACGCATCAACACACATACACACACACACACACATATATATGTACCAACACATCAACATATATATATATATATAAGCATATACACCCAAAAATCAATATCACGTGTGTGCATGTGTGTGTGCGCCAACCTTTTCTTTAGGGTTTCGCGACTAAGAAGTTAAACTAAAGCACTTTCCTCCCATTACACTAAATCCAACCTGGGGTCTCCTAAATGCCTTTCTTGCTAAGTATTCATATCTCGCAATAACACATATGTATACATATATAAACACATCATATCCTACGAAAATGCGGGGGTGCTATACGCCATCCACTCGACTTCCCCCATAGATATATATCTACTCACTTGGACACCTCGGCTAATCTGATCCGATTTCAGCTCTGTCATTTCCGCGCCACATCCGACGTCTCTGCACCCGATCCTAGAAACGTACATAAGGAAATAAAAGAATAAATATAAATAGTCGTGGACACAAACATTAAAAGTCAACCATGCGCACTAACTAAATGCGCACGCACTTGGTGCACATAACGCGCTCACGACAACGCCACAAAACACAACTAGGATCGCTATACATTGCAACTACCAAACCAAAAACCTAATCGCACCAATCGCGCATTCACAACACATTAAATATTATATGAAATAAGTTGTAACTCATCAAAACCTCAAAATTAATCAAATCGATTTATTTCCAAACACCTAGCAAGCCTCTGTTAACCATTTTGGTACAAATCTAGATGTTTAAGAAATTTAACGGCCACATAGCTCAATTAATATCTCAATTAGGTCACACAAATATTAATTATATTTTAAACTCACCTCTTTACCTTAATCACAAAAATCTAGTTTGCAAAATGGCTTAATTAGGACAAATTAAATGTAACAATTAGCAATACAACAAGATTAAGTTTTGCATGTCCTAGGATGTTAAAATACATCACACAACCATCATCAAATGATCACAACCCTAACTTGATCCAAACCCTTTTCTTGTAAAACTTAAACTTGAGATTAGAACCAAGTTAACACCTAATTAGTTTAGATTAGAGTAATTAACCAACAAATTAACAATTTGGTTATCATTTATACCTCACAATCAAGGGATCTATCATGCAACTTAGCCTCACAAACTTGCTTCCATGCTCCAAGACCCATGCTTGAATGGCCAAGGAATAATGGGTAAGGAATGGATCTGGAGTTTGTGGGATTTTGTATGGATTTTTGAGTGAATTTTTATGGATTTTGAAGTGGAAAATGAGATGAAAACTTGGGGGGCTACATGAGGAGGCTCGGCCAGCAGCAAGAGAGGGAAG